>OZ020604.1:160533100-162933100 GCA_963971545.1 Philophylla caesio
GCTTCTTATATATTTACGTTCTTTGGAAGCGACAACACGCTGAAATGAAAAATTTCAGAGATTTCTGAGACCGTATGGTGCCGTCCATCTCCAGGAGTTCACCACATGCTTTGATACGCTGTCCGCATAAAAGAAGCAGAAACAAAGAACGACAATATTTTCGCCGGCAGTTCGCAACCAAAAACAAACAGAAACAGGTGCAGGATTTCTTGTGAAGTGAATTTTTTAATAAAAACCTTTTAGATTTACACAAAAAAAGAAAAATTGTGCAAAATATATGAAAATTTTAGTGTAGTAGTGGTTTTGTAAGTCACAATTTCGCGTTATACATATGTACATACTTATGTAAGTGTAAATTCTAAAGAATGTTTGTAGAAGCAAGCAAATAGTCTTTTGGAGCAGGTGTCTCTAAAAACTGTTAAGAAAATAGTAGTTTTTATAAATATAATAAAAAAAATGTGTAAATCTTAACCATTCTTTGCGGTTTGACATGTTTATTTGTGATTTTTGTGCGGGGGAATAAAAATTATACTTACGTATGGACAAAAACCAAGAGCCAATCACGACTAGATACATATGTATGTTGTACATATGTATAGATTTTTTAGATGAAAAAACCAAATTTATTTAAAAATGTTGTGTTGTACTTGTAGTGCTAATAGTGTTTAAAATGAATGTAAAGTCATATTTAATGTTCCGGAAGTTATTGTATGCAAAATGAATGTTGCAAGTGTAGTGTAAATGTATGAATTACATGGGCACATGTGCATATTTATATTTAAAATTTTATTAAAAATACTCATTTGTGTATAGTGCGATAAATAATTAAAGGAAATAATATCTTTATTGAATATGTGCTGAGTTGTTAAGCTTAAAAGCATCTTGCGGGTGCAAGTGCCAAAAAGTGTTATTTTAACAAAACTAATGTACTTTTTATATATAAAATGCATTCAGTTGATATGAAATCTATGCATTTTTATATTTCTGTACATATGTTTTCTTACCATCATTCTCCAATACAATGAGATTATCCAAATCTAATTGGATGTCCATTAGGAATAACTTTTCACGTATAACGGTGAGTCTTGTTAAAAACAAAACGTCAAAAAAATGTAACGTCTTTTAATTCTTGCGAAGAGTTTTGCTAAAAGCGTTACGTGATTATTTTTACAAGCGAGTTTTTGACTTGGTTTAAAAAGCTTCTTAATAAAAATTTAAAAATGCCGGTTGATCGGAAATGTTGCGTTCGCGGTTGCGGTCGGCGAACGCTTACTGACCGCGAGCTTAAGTATTTCTCGCTGCCAAAAGTTCCTGAGCTCCGTTCCAAATGGATGGAGAACCTCAACATTTGTCTAGAGGATGTGAAGGAAATTCTCTACGTTTGCAGCATGCATTTTGAAGAGAACGCGGTAGGAACCTTCCGCTTAAAAACCAATGCTGTTCCAACCTTGAATTTGGGTGAGTTTAATAAAAGCAAGTCTTCAGTGAATTTAATTGTTGTTTAAACCGATAAAAAGTGATGTGTGCCCTTCTAAGTACTTTTTTTACTATCAATGGAATCCTTTTCATTAATGGGGACTTTATATATTTTTCATAGTGTATTTTATTAATCCACATCAATTTCATTTTTCAAATTTTTATCATTTCGATTAATTTTAACGCGTTTTCATGGCATAGGCGCTTAACGCCGCGCTAAAGTTCTTTACAACGCGCGCTTTAATATGCTTATTTGTTTCCAAATGCGCTTCTTGTACTAAATATTAATAATAATAATAATAATAAAAGCTACACGTATGTAAGCAAATACCGTGCATGATGAACTTTCGGCGCGGCCAATAACATAGTTTATGACGCGCTTAATAAATATACATAGATACATATTAATGCCGCGCTCTTCCTAAGCGTTTACTAAATATAGTTCATTATTACACGCTTCCTAGCGACTAAGTAAACGCTACACATGAAGCGCTTTCCAGACACTAAGATAACACCGCTCTTGGATGAAAGTACTCTTGGATATCCAAGAAGCGCGCGGTATATCTTTACTGCGCGCGTTATGTATTTACTGTGCGCTTTACATCGCTACGGTGCGCGTTATATTTCTACTGTGCGTGCTATATCTCCTCTAAGTAAGGCGTTTTAACTCCCCACAAGCGAGCGCTATATCCAAATTTAAAAATAAATTCAACGCGCGTTAAGCGCACGCTCAAAGAACCAGTGCGCTTCTAATCTACTTGTACATCATCAGTACATATACTTATATTTGTATGTAAAAAATGTTTTTGTTTCAAATTTTTGATATTTAGGCTTTGACGAAGAGCCATCTCATAGTTTTTCGGAAGCCATTAACGTGAAGCGCAAGTGCTGCATACCAACTTGCCGAGGACCGACAATTACTCTTCACGAGTTCCCAGATTCCGATGCTGCCCGAAACACTTGGGCGCTCGCCTGCAATTTGCCACTTCCGGCAGTAGCACAAAAAAAGCACTTTATATGCGAAAAACATTTTGACAAAAAATACAAGTCCAAGAAACGTCTTGCCGATGGTGCTGTGCCGAGCCTTCATTTGAAATCTGAAGATTCCGCTGAAGACGTGCAAAGTGAAACTTCAAGCGATTGGAAGCTTTCGCCCGTAAAGCGAACATACTTGGACACCGCCGATTATGACCATGAAGAATATGAAAATGATTTGACATTGGAAGAATTCCAAATGTTTTCAGATCTGGAAGAAAAGCGACAACGTTATGATATACCTCATAGCGACGAGGGTCTGGATGCAGTTGAACTGGTATGTGACCATCGACGCTTCGCGGAGTCTGCTCGCGCTTATCAAAAAAATGCGGTAAAGTTAAGAAATATTATAAAAAAACTGCAAGAAGAAATAGAAACGCTTAAGGATAGAAATTCCTATTTGGAGAAAAATGCGTTTATCCCACAAGCAGGAGCAAGCGGTGATGCAATAACTTTTGCAAAAATGATTACAAGCGTAAAAAGGAATTAAAGGAATCTGTAGCAATTGGAAATATGTCTTATCATACTACGTAGCGCGAAATGCTGTCAATGGGACTGAACTAAAGAAATTAATAAAGGCAAACATTGATATTGCGGAGAGTATTGGCCTAAAGGTTAAAGTTGCTGTGTGTGATCAAGGATCTCCTAATATATCAGCCTTGAAAATGCTAGGTATATCGGAAGAATGTACCCATCTACTACATAATGGCTCAAAGATTCATTTCATGTTTGACTACTGCCATTTAATAAAGTCCATACGGAATACCTTTTTGAATAAGGACACGATAATAACCGCTGATGGTGTAGTAGCAAATGCTGTTGTTAAAGAGCAATTTAAGCTGGATAATGCGAATGATAATTATAAAATTTGCCCAAAATTGACTGAAGCACATATATACCCTAGCTCTTTTGAAAGAATGAGTGTATCGCGAGCGACGCAACTACTAAGCAACTCCGTGTCCGCTGGTATAGAATTGCTAAATGAACTAAATTTATTTCCAGCCAATAAAGCTCTACTTATGTCTGTTAAGCCGACTCAAATATTCATAAAGAGGATGAATGATTTGTTTGATGAGCTAGACTGCAAATACATTGGGCATAAAAATCCTCTGAGATGGCCAATGCGCCGAGGTTGTGAAGAAAAAAAAAATCGTCTCCTTGATCACGTAGAATATTTACGCAAAATTGAACTAAAAATACCATGCATTATCGGATTTATTCTAACAATCAAATCCATGATCAATTTATCTGATGATCTATTTAATACATATCCCAGCTTGGAGTTTATTTTATATGGAAAATTAAATCAAGATGCGCTTGAAAACTTCTTCTACAGAATACGAGCTAGCCAAGGACTCAATATGCACCCCACAGCTCATGACATCCAATATATTGTTGCAAGATTGTTATCAATGAAAATTTTAAGACACCGGTTTCAGGACAAAGGTGCGAATTGCGAGGACGACGATGATATATTCCTCGATTGGATTGATAATGTGGACGACCAGAACACGAAAGATACTGTGTTAGACGAAAACCTACCAGCAGACAATCTAGATATAGATGAAGATCAGCTGGTTGGTAGTCCATATATAGCCGTGGAAAAAGAAATTATAGAAGAAATTCCAGATGAGCTTTTTGTAGAAGATATTCCTGATAAACCAGCGCAACTGCAAATTGAGAGGTATTATACCGGGTATGCGATCTACCAGAAAGTAGTCAGAAAAATTCAGTGCGAGAGATGCACCAACATATTGTTAAAAGAGGCATCGATCCATGAAGCTCTTAGCTCGGAAGCATTAATAAGAGCTAAGAATTATACGAATGCAGACGACATACGGCTACGAAACCCTGAAAATGACATTTTTGAGCTGTGCAGAATGCATATGCAGTGGTATTTGCAGTTGTTTAATATAAGCGCATACAAGCTCGGCATCAAACGAATATTAATAGAATATATAAAAAATAAAACGGATGATTTTATCCCGGAATGGTTTGCCGATGATGATCCTTGCGCAAGCCATCGACTAAGTCTGCTGGAATTCATGGTCACCGTCCTCATATTCAAAAACGCTAAATGGTTGGCAAAAAAAGCGGAACAAGACTACAGAAAACGGAGAAATGCGGCAAAACTTAAAAAGTTGTGAATTGCAGGAGAGGTCCAAAGTGTGGGCAGCTTTGGTCTCTGGTCTCGATTTCTTTTCAGCTTTTCTTTTTCTTTTCAGATTATTTTTTTTCATTTCAGATTTTTTTTTTTCATTTCAGTTTTTTTTCATTTCAGGTTTGCTTCTTGTTTTCTTTTCTTTCAACAGCACATCAGCCTGAGCCTAGCTTTTTAAGTTTTAAGTTTCAACTTAATCAGGATTAAAAAGCAGGTGAAATTAATCTTAGTCGGTTATACTTGGTCGAATGGACAAAGCGCACGCTCTTATAAGTATAATCTTCAAGGGTTAAATGATTTAATTAAGTATTAAATCGTGTGAGAAATTACCAAAATGCGTGCTTTTGGTATTTTCGTAATTCAGGCTTAATTAAATATATTTATTTTTATATACATACATATGTAAATATACACATATGCATATATTTTTATAAAACCTATATATGTATGTATGTAAATATCTAACTTTTTCTCATTTCAGAACGATTTAAAAAATATTTTGTATAACATTAATTAAAAACATATGTATGAAAATTCATGTAAATAAAGGAGTCCAGTATTAACATACTTTATGTAATATGAAAATCTATTTTAATTAATTTTGTTTTCTACTTCGAAGATATCAGACAAGTAGGTATCATCCTTGTTAGCACATGCATGCATGCAAATAAAATCTAAACTCTTGTTATTACACAGCGACACAAAATATCTGAAAGCTATTCAAGTGCGCAAGTGCCTTGTTAGCACTTCCCTTTCACTTGTTACCCTTCTCTTCCCACATTCATTAAGCAAACTTCTGTCGTCGCAATCATCCCTTGTCTCCATAAGCGACTTTACGAAAGAAGAAGAAAAATTTATTTCTTCGCCTGATTGCAAATTTAAGAATATTTCAATTAGCTGACAAAAAGACAATGTTGTCGCTTTTCCAGACACACCAATGACTTCGTTGGCACGAAGAGTAAGAAAATATGTATTCGGTAAGTAAATCGAAGGGTTGACGAAGAGTACTTATGCGGGGAGATGTGTGAATTCCTTTCATGAATGAAATATGTACATATGTACGATTGTTACATAATTTTGTAGGATAACTGGCGCCAATGTGACTGCGATTACTTACATGTACATATGTACCTACATAAACACATAAATATACGTATCTACATATACACAGCATAAATTTGCCAAACCATTAGTTAATAAAATAATTTTGCTTCGGTTTTCGATAAAATCTTTTTATTTCTTTATACATAAACATAGGTACTTATGTATGTATGCAAATACTCTGACGTTCGAATGAAACTTGCCGTCGGCAAAAACGCTTTGTCATTTTTTGGCAATGTCAACGTAAATAAACATAAATATATGCATTTATATCTGGTTTATTAGCGAATGTACAAATAAATATAAATTTTATGACAAGTAAAATGCAAAATGAATAAGATATGAAGTTTTCGCAAATTTTTGCTCATTGCATAGCGAAATCAAAAAATGGCCATGAATTTCATTGATTCCATCTTCTTTCTTCCTTCTTAATTTGGTGCAGCGAAAAGCAAATACACAGCGAATTCTCGACCGGCCTGGTGAATTTTGACGAAAGAAGATGTGAAGACGTGTGGTAAACTCCTGGAGATGGACGGCACGGATTCACTCGCCAAACTTCAGCGTGTTGTCGCTTCTTATATATTTACGTTCTTTGATCATACAAATGTACACAGCGCGTATGGAGGTGATGAAGATATGCCAAGTAATTATTTTGGCAAGGCCGATTTTGCGAAATTATACCGAATGCATTGATATATTTTCAATTGATTTTTACATAAGAATGGTTTGTAATGGTTAAGTATTGATATAAATTTGGTAAAGTAATCTCGTATTAGGTGAAGAATGCCTAATATACATATTTTTATTTATTTTTAAACTACATATTTGCCGGACTGGGCCATAAATAGCGAACGCCCCTGTACTTCCAAAGCTGAAGACAGAAATCTTCAAATTTATAAATTTTTGCAAGATCGCGAAAAATGTGCTTCGCTGGCAGATTTTAAGTTGTGCTGCAATTTATGAATGAAATGAGTTTTACGCACGCGCAGTTTATGAATGAATTCGTTTAGGATTAATGGCGCCGGCGTAACTGTTGAGTTTGCAATGGGATTATCGAAAGATGGCATCGAACGCTTAAGTCAGCAATATTGTGTCACAACAAAGACCATTGGACAGCGTTTTTGCCTCTAATCCTTTTAGGGCTTCGAAGCTCCATTAAGAACGATATAGGCGCTTGTTCAGCCGAGCTAGTTTACGGAATCACCTTACGGCTTCCTTCGAAATTCTTCGTGGATAGTGACCGATTAACCAACGAGGCAGAAACCGTAGTGCAGTTGCGCCGTGCCATGCGTGAGCTACGCCCAGTTGACACCGCCTGGCATACCCATAAAAAATCCTTCATACACGCAGATCTCAACAAATGTGAGCAGGTCTTCATACGAGACCTATCCGTTAAGCCTTCCTTGTCACCGCCATACAAGGGTCCCTACAAGGTGGTACATCGGTATACAAAATATTTCGTCATCAACGTCAACGATAAACCAGTTAATATTTCGATCGACCGCTTAAAACCTGCTTATATCGCGGTACCTTCCCACTAGAAGGGGAGTACTGTGGCAACATCACACCTTAAAGTTTGTTCATGCTGGATGCAACCATGCACATAGTTATTTTTGACACTTGTTTTTGCTTATCGTTTCCTCCGTTTTAGTTTTGTAAAATAAAAATTGGATGGATTTTTTCTTTCTTTGGACGTTAACCGAACAACACCTGTTTTTTTTAATACTCAAACTCCAGGGAAGTGAGGACAGAATTGTGCACTTGTCGATATGTTTCAATAATAGCCAGCCTATATCAGGAGAAAATAAATTATTTGCAATTACAACATTTTGAAATAATATTTACCAATGGATCAGTCCAAAATAACCAAACGAAAGCGGCATTCATCCATGAGAAATCCAATACCAAAAAATCATTTTATTGTATGTAATTAAAATATGGCGTCGATGACAGCTGAGTTAATTGCAATCCCAAAAGCTATCGATTTCGCAAAAGAAAAATCTTTCAAAAAAATTGCCATACTTACAGACAGCCTAAGTAGCATTCTTGCGATTACGAATGAAGAATGTAACAATCATGTAGCAATAACCTTAATAGATGATCTTAATAATTCCGCAATAGATTCATTAGAATTACACCATATTCCCGCACACAGCAATATAAAACCAAACGAAGAGGTAGACGGAGCAGCCAGTAGTGCCACACGAAATGGAGAAAGAATACAAACTTTATGGACGATAAACGATGCGATTACAGAAATAAATCAAAAACTATCGATGAATGGCAGCAACAATATAATGACAAAATTCAAACTAAAGGAATAACTTATGGAAATATATTTCCGGCCATACAAAAGAAACCTTGGTTTCATAAAATTTCTAGCTTCACGCCAATGGAAGAAAAACAGATTAACCGGATTATGACAAATCACACTTTTTGCACAGACACACTAGCAAAAATGAGTGCATATCCCAATTCTAGTTGTGAATTATGTAATACAAAAGAAGATACAAATCATATATTATTTCACTGCAATAAATATACTAACATGAGAAACAAATATCCAATTTTAAAAAATAATATGCACATCGATAGAAGAATTTCATCGAAACACAAAAGGCAAAGCATACATACATTTCTTAAAGATATAAAAATGGAATTATAATTGTGAATAATTTAGTTCATGTAATTAAAATTTGAGATGGCGTTTTAAAGCAAATTTGCTGGCCAAATAAGACTCTCAACCTTTAGGTTGACGACAGAGTACACGCTATAAGCGGAGCGAAGATTGAAGCGATAATATTTCTTGCTATAATCAAAGCTATCACATGTCAGAGTGCATGCTAGTTTGCTTAATATAAATGTAAATTTTTTACTTTTCACTTTTCATAAACACATAATAATTTAAGCGCGAAACAGCTGTTAAAATGACAGAAAACAAAAAGAATAGAAAAATTCAAGCGAGTTCATGCTATAAAGCAGTTCACAACATACTTTGTAGCTTCACGCTTCATTTATAGCATGAATACACTTTGCTCTTCGCTTACACTCTGACATGCGTCAAGCAAACACATAAGAAAATACTAGATGCTATTTATAGCACGATATAGCTTTACTGCTTTGCTCCGCTTATAGCGTGTACTCTGTCGTCAACCTTAGAATAAAGGCGACGAAAGCAACGTTAAAATATAAAAAAAAATATAAAAATAAATGTCAAAATGCAAATTGAAGGTTGATATAGCTTTTGGCGCAGGCCATTCTATTGTGGTTGCTCGCATACAAGTTGTATGAGCATGAGAAACTTTTGACAGACAATTTGCGAAGTGTCTTTATATTAGGTTAGGCTGTTAGGTCTTTGAACATTTGTGGTCGGGGCGAGCAAGAATTCTGCACACTTGCGGTCATCATCATCATCATCGCTCATGTGTAAGATGGATAAAATCAAATTTTTTCCTCTTTACTGCAATGTTTTTGAGCTACGTTTTAACAGGAACGAAAACGAGATCATGACGCATAATGTGCGGACGTCAATGAAATTATACGTACTCCGATAGAGAACTTAACTGCTCAATTGCCAACTCAGCCCAAATTAGCACTAGTTAGCCACAAAGACTTGGTCTTAAAATTTAAGGGCTGATATTGTTATTGGTGTTAATGCTAGTTTCAATCACGCGAAGTCCTTTACTTCATTAAAATTGTAACTGTCAACAGTGATGTGCGTATACAGCCGTGAAAGGATATACATATATATTTTTCTTGTCCTCGTTCACCCCGAGACCCGTTCGCTCTGCTTCTCTATCCAGTTTAATACCTTACAGCAACTTATTTTACAACTCTCAATTTTAACATAAATGTATAAATTGTTTTTAATAATAAATTATACAATAAAATTTGTGAACTTGATTACTTGATATTTATTTTCTGCTGCTTAAATGTTTTTTCGACGAAACTTTACGCATACAATCTCCAGAAGCCAAGGTACTGCACAAAGTGCCATAAAGAAGTTTAGGCAGTGAAATGTGAGTATGTAATCTTGCGTTTGGTCTCGCAAATATCCCACCAACGGGCCAATGGCAAACATTATATTGCCTTGCAAAAACATGAACAAACCGTAGCCAGTGGCGAACCTGAAAAGTTAACGAAAATCTTAATTGTTGTGTATTTATCGGAATGACAGTGACTCACCGATCCTTAGGCAAATACTCAGCAAAAACAAGCGGCAGTGGGACATGTATCCACGTGCGTAAGAAACCCATTACAGCCGTGGTGCAAGCCATGTCTCTATAGTCGAAGACATTTAAAAACGCTAAACAATAGTAAATAGAAACATAAGTTTTAAACTCGACAATAGCAACCAATACCAAAATCATTGTATTTAAAAATGATGTTACAAAAATGTTCACAACAAAAGGTTTGAGATCTCAATGTGCCTCTGACCCATTGTTGATTGCTATTTATTAAATAAAAACTGTAGAAAACCAATTGAAGTTACTAGTTAGTTTTTGAGGCTAGATCTAACATTCTTTTGTGTCATATAGTTCCGAAATTTAGGATTTAGCTTCGTGGCTTTTTTTCTAGCCTTTTATTTTTTTTTAAGGACAATCCTCCACAATATATGCAATTTAATTTATATATTCAGTGCAACGCCAGCAATGTGGATACACTTAAAAACGAAGAGTCCAAATTTATTACAGATGAGGTAATAATGATTGAATTCCTATGGAGACGGTTTTTGTCGCAAGATTGGATAAACCTGGCTTCAACAATAGACTTTTGGATAGAAGTGAGGGAGTTTAAAAATGCACTATACGAAAATCCGTATTGTGCGCTAGTTTTAAGTTTCATAGTTATGCTAGTCAGCAACGCTGAAGTTGCGCGAATATTTAGTATTATGAAACTTGTAGAGACTTAAGGCTCAGTTACTCAAGAGTTAACTTAACTTAAGAATTGGCAGTGGTTACTGAACACGTCAACTTAATTTTTGATGAATAATTTTTATTTGCATATTGTTATTTGAATATCTCCGCTGACTGAAAGTAGAAAACAAACTTTGGAATCGCATATTGCTAGTTAGTTAGGAAACTTGAATTGTGTCGAATGTTTTGAAGTTAAGTACAATTGTACAAAATATGAAAGAAGCATTTACTTGGCCAATATCAAGATCAGGTAAGCCTGATTCTCTTACCGCTCTCAATTTATATAAGACCGAAAATTGGTAGTAGAGTTACTGAAATATCGCATTTTCAAATTATATGAAATCTTATGGGAGATATACGTTGTTCTAGTCCAAATAAAATAATGTCTACGCACTACATATGTATATTTAATGCTTGAACGGGGTTTCATTACAATTGGAAATATAAGTGGGTATTCTGACTCTAATATTCTATTATTATCATAATTCACAGCATAAAAAGTTGAAAGTTTAAAAAGTTTTGATGTAAGTCATAAAAAGAAAAATGATTTAAACATACATCTTTTTGTAAGCTGTAGTTTGTAGTGTTTGCATTAATTTATTAATACGAGTATATACATACATATTTAGCTACATAAGTAGTAATAATTTACATCAAATTTCATAAAAACAATATTTAATATGAATATGCTAATAACTTCCTTTATATGGAAGGTGGGCGTGGTGAGATTTCAAAAATATTTGACCATAGTAAGACCGCTATCAAGGACAAAATGTATACCAAGTTTTGTGACGATACCTAACACTCTGATTGAGATACAGACTTTTTTTCCATAAGTGGGCCTGGCAACGCCTATTTGTCAAAATTTCATAAATATACAGTTTCTTTACTTAAAATCACCCCAAATATAAAATTTTACTCAATTTGCTGGCATGGATACCGGAAACCCTTAGTTTTTACATTTTTCAAAACTTCCGTTATATGGGAGGTGGGCGTGGTTATGGTCTGATTTCAAAAATATTCTGCTATGATTAGAGTCATATCAAGGACAATATGTATGACAAATTTTGTGCTAACTATTACCGTGGGCGTGGCAAAGCCTATTTTTTTTTAAAACCGCTCCAAATACCAAATTTCACTCAATTTGCTTTAATATATATAATATAATTTTGGCGCTTACACTATATAGATCAGTGTTTGGCCGAGCTTCTCCTACCATTTGTGGTGTGCGTGTTTCATGTTATACCACAAATGGAGGGACCTACAGTTTTAGTGCCGACTCCGAACGGCAGATGTATTTAATGAGAAGCTTTTTCATGGCAGAAATACCCTCGGAGGTTTGCCATTGCCTGCCGAGGGGTGACCGCTATTAGAAAAAACTTTTTCTATCATTAAGATTTTGCTTGCCCTGACTGAGATTCGAACCTCGAACTCACCAGCATATCAAGTTATAGCACGCACCGCTACCAACTCGACCACAGCGGCCAATTTGCTTTAATGGATACAGAAAAAACGGAGGTTTTGCATTTTTCAAAAACTTCCGTTATATGGGAGATGTGCCAAAGAGCAATGTATATACATACATACATATTTAATTTCATTGAGATATCTAAATTTTTACTCAAGTTATTGTAATCACGGACAAGCGGACGGACATGGTATGCATAAGTATATGTTTATATCTATCTATCTCGATTATTTTTTGCTGTAATCGACTTTAAATCTCGTAAATAATTAAAAAAAAAATAGTTATATGGCCAAACAATAACAAATAGAAACCCTTCTAATTTTTTTAATAATATAATTTGTTATTTTGCAAAAGTATTTTCTCATAAATTCACATCTAAGGTATGCTTCGATTGTTTTTGCTAACACAGCTACATGTTGAAAAGGCTAGCCTTTTTAACTTTTTTTTTGGGTATTTAGCATTTTTTTTTAAGCTTTTTTTATGTTTGAAGTGCTGGCAACACTGCTCACAAATATGTATGTAATTGTAGAAATTGGGACCTGATATCGTATTTGACTATGTTTAACCAGAGATCCAGAAAAATTATTATTAAATGGTGGATCTTTCAAAAAGACATCAACATTTTCGTAAGAATTTAATAGTGCTGAATGGTCTAAAAAGGATCCCAAACCGGCTCTGAATTAGCTCTGAAATTTTCCCCAAACTAATCCTGAACTAGTCCCAATAAATTCCTGAGCTTGCCTCGAAATACTCCTGATCAAGTCACGTCTATTATGACTTAAAAATATTATTTTACCTCATATTTATTATGAAACGACATTTAATTCAATACAAGTTACATATATATATTCATATGTGAGGAAAAATTTGTATTCATAATATTTATATATCTACAGCTAATATCTTTTTGTTATACATAGTAATGCAGTGCTTTCTGCGCGGGGGCAGTCACACTAACCTAACCTAATGGCTCTGTGTTTGACATATTTATGTATAATACTAATACTCCCTTATTTCTTTTTTATTATTCTCCCGTTCAGCGATAGAGATTACCAATCGGATTAAAGTTCAACATTCATATGTATGTATGTACTTACCAATACGGGCAATTACTGTAAATAACGAGCCAGCCAAATATATGTACCGAGAGGGCATTTGGATAAAGACAGCGGAGAACGCCAGAAAAATACGAGACATTAAATCAGCAGCTGCACCGATAGCTATAATACTTGCGGTATCTGACTGAAAATATTTCCAAAAAATTAACTTCTTTGACATAGTATTTATGTTGAAACGAAGCGATAATTACCTTTGTAAAGCTTAACTCAAACAGATACAGTGGCTGCAAGGTAAAAAAGGCAATATCTGAATAAAGTGCAAAAGATATTCCCAAAACGATATTAACATAAATTGGCTGTTTCAATAACGTTAGGTCCAAAAAGTCTACTAGAACTTCCCACCAACTGGAGGAATGCTGAACATGCTCTTTTGAGTTGACGGTCAATGTTGAATGAGCTTGCGTCATTTCCGCTGAAGCATCGCGCACCACAATAGGTCCAATCCAATTACCAAGGCTTGCAATACTTGACGAACGACGTGAGAGCATATTCAAATCTTCACTTGATGATAGTTTATGAATAAACGGGGATAGGTGATTGAGGTCACGTGTCCCGACAGTAATTCCATCTTCGGATATAATTTTTGGTTCATTAATATTATTAATTTTTGTGTTTATTGTCGGTGCTGCAACTGCATCGTGGTTTTGATTTTCTGTTGTTATTGTACCCGTCATTTGCTGTTCCACTTCTATGGTCACATTGCGCATATGCCACTGCACCGGCTGCATTAGTAGCATGCCTAGGATGGCATGTGAGTTGATAGCTGCCAAGACCAGCAGACATCCACGAAATCCATAAAAATCCATTAGCTTTTGCATTGCGACCGGGTATATCATGGTTCCTAAGCCGATGAGTGACTGTGCAATACTCATCCACATAACTCGCTTCTTAACAAAGTAATTGTTAAAAGTGGTATATGCTGTGGGTACAATCAACCCAAAGCCGATGCCTTGAATGAAACTAAAAGCGAATAGCAAATCCCATACGGAGCGTGCGAATACCTGAAAAAGCGAGCCGAAAAAATACATAAAGCCGCCAAACAAGCCGACAGCACGCAGCCCAAACCAATTGTATAGGGAGCCCGAGAAAAGGCCTGCAAAGCTGAAGGCGCAAAAGAATGCGCTGGTTATGACAGCGATAGCACTTGTTTCGGCGCCAATATTTTTCAGGAAATCACCGAATATCAAACCAAATGAAGGCATTGCAGCCAAACCACTGATCTGTAAGAAAGTTTTGTTATAAGACAAAGACATTTTTGAATATTATATATTTGACTCACAAACGGCAACGCCATGCCGATGCAGACAAAAACGCCCCAACCGCCATCTGGCGCTTCTAGTCGAGTCTTTGTCTTCATGGTAACACTTTTAAGTTTAACAGCTTACATTTAACTGATCTTTAGCATAACTCTGTGCTCTTTCAGACCTTTTGCTTCTTTTAATCAGAAAACTAGATATTATGCAAGTGGTGATAAGATAAGTTTTATTAAATGCGTAACATAAAATATTTCTGACTTCTTACTTTTTAAATACTTCGTTCGATAAAACTTTTTATTTAAAGCAATGGCATTGCTAAATAAGATTGCATTTACGCCTGCTGCAACGCTAATAAATAATATTATAAATCAAGTGTACTTTCAGGTACGTAAATATTTTGCTCCAACTTTTTGTGTATCTCGAAATCATTGTGTGTGAACAATCAAATTTGCCTTGTTCGAGGCGCGGCTTTGGCACGAATCCGAGATAATTCACATTATGCACAGAGCACGCAAAGGTTTTTTTATAATCTAATGCTTCTTATTTACTTAAATATGTAAACATATATACAAATATATTAGCATATAGATTAATTCTTATTCACGTTATCTAGAGTAACCCCGTTTATAATCATTCAAAAACATTTGCATGATACATGCAACTCATTTTCTATTTTGTCTTTACGAAACTATTAAAAAAGCCTGCTAACAAAAGTGAATGCAAATATTTTACAAATTTAGATAATAGCTTATTATTTAATTTTATCAGACGAGCCCCTTTTTTAACGCTAACATACCTACCAAGAATGTATACAGTTTGTCAAGAAAATGTTTTTACAAGTATTAATGTGTAACTTTTTAACTGAATGCTATTAAATAAGTAATTTTTTATAAATAAAAGTTGTTTTATGTTTTACATATATATTTATTAAACAAGTTATTTTTACAATTCAAAAATTCTTATTATACTGAAAAATGATAACATCAAAAATTTTCTTTTTGAAAACTAAATTTAACAAAGAATTCTTAAATCAATTTTAATTAACATACAACACTCCCTCTTCCAGAGAATTATTGTCAAATAAATTAAACGTAACTCTTTTCTTGTTAAGTGTAGTAATCTTAGTGTGATTGTTAGTGTCAGCTGGAATGATTGTTAAAGTCTCGGCATATACCCCGAAACGGTTCATTCAACTCAAAGTTAGTTCTGCATAGTTTCAAGAAAAGTGGTTTAAAGTTTCTCGTTGTACGGGAGGGTACATTAAAATTAATTTGCTCTTAAAGAAATGGACTTGAGATCCATCCATTGACTAATTTTACCATCAATATTATACCTAACATTTCTCTGCGACTCGAAAGAGTAGGAAGATTAATAAGTTTCAAACGACTAGTGTAAGGGGGCAGATTGTTTCTCAAAGCAAAAAGTAAGAATTATTTTTGTATTGACTCTAGTTGGTCTGAGTGGACCTGATAACGAGGATTCCAAACTATAGAACCATACTCCAGTATTGGTCTTACCAATGAAGTAAAAAGTGTTTTAGTTAAATACGGGTCATGGAATTCCTTCGACCAACGCTTTACAAAAGCCAGCACACCTCTTGCTTTATTAACTGTGGAACTAATATGAAAATTAAAATTGAGTTTACAATCCATACCAACACCCAGGTTATCAAAACTGTTTACATGTTCTAGGACGTATTATTTATTTTATAGGAGGCCGGCTGAATGGTTCATCGAGAAAAGCACATAAATCTACATTTGTTAAGGTTAAGCAGCGTATAATTAATGCTGCACCAATTGACTATGCTGTCCATATCTTGCTGCAGCAGGGATCTTTCTTCAGCCTAGGCATAAGTCTTAAAAAGTTTAACATCATCCGCGTACATCAATATTTTAGAATACTTTACTACTGTAGAAATGTCGTTTATGAATAGCAGGAACAGAATCGGTCCGAGGTGGCTGCCCTGAGGAACTCCCGAGAAAACATCGATGATCTCAGAATGAAAATTTTTAAAAACTACCTTTTGCGTCCTACCGGAGAGATAAGAAGACATCCAACAGAGGATACCATGTTGAAAACCAAGCAGATCTAGTTTACGGATGAGTAAAGAGTGACATACTTTATAAAATGCTTTACTGAAATCGGTATATATAACATCAGTATTAATGTATTCCCTAAACCCATTTGAAACATTCAAGTAAATTTGTAATGGTTGATTTGCCCTTACAGAAGCCATGTCGGCAATTTGCTATTATTGAGGAAATCGGATAAGTAATTTGATTGGTAACAATAGCTTCAAACAACTTCGGGATAGAAGAGAGCTTAGTTATACCACTATAGTTTTCAATAGAAGACCTGCTTCCACTTTTATGAAGGGGGATTATGAAAGACTGTTTCCATATTGACGGAAAAACTCCTTGCTGGAGGGACAAATTAAACAAGTTCGATAATGGCAGGTACCGGTGCTTTGCACATTTTTTAGGAAACATGTCGGGATCATATCAGGGCCGTACTTGAATGATTCTTTTAAAGATATTAAATAATGAAAAACATCATCTGAAGACATGACTGGAATATTAATTGAGTTATTGGAGGTTAGCTTGTATGGATAGGGAATAGAGTTATATTTAAATTGAGTGGTGTAGTTAGATTTAAAGAACTGGGCAAATAGATTGGCAATAATCTCGTTATCACATGACATAGTATTTTGATATTTCATTGCGGAAGGGAATGCATTTACTCTGCGCTTAGAATTAACGAAACCATAGAAAGCTTTCGGGTCGTGGATAAAGTTCATTTTTATTTTATTCAAGTATTTTTCATAACACTTTTTATTTAATTCTAGATATTTATGTCGCAAGACTGAATACTTAAGATAATCGACATGACGACCAGTACTTTTATATATTTTAAAAGAACGCGATTTTTTATTTTTTAAAGTTCTCAAGTCTTTAGTGAACCATAATGGGGCTGATTTATCACGAATACAATAACCTTTAGGTACATGTTTAAGAAATAAGTTGTAGTAAGGCCAAGTTATTTTAGATAAGACACAATTTAATTTTTTAAAATTAGCTTTTCTAAAATCGAAGCTGTCATTAGAATTAAAAGCTTTCGATCCAGAAACCCGCTCTCCGTCTATGATCTCGTATGACAATTCATTCGCAGGATGATATACATACATCCTCATGTGGTAAACCCAAAGGATCACATCGATTTAAGGAGGCCCTATACATATTGTCGGCAAAAACCAAATCCAAGACCCTCCCCAACTTGTTTGGTAGTGTATTAACTTGGTTCAACCAAAGTTCAGTCATCCCATCCAGAAAGGCGTTGTTAATGGAAGGCACGATATGACCATCAATTATATTCCAAAAAATGTTTGGGAGATTAAAACCACCCAACACAAGCAATGAGTCGGGAGGCCTAAGCATTGAGTTCACAATCCCAAGTAAAGAAATATGATCACTATATACCGACAAGTCAGACTGAGGAGGTATGTATATAGCAGAGGGCTGAATAAATATAAGACTTGCTTAATTGCACTCGTATGTACTTAAATTCAGTAGACTCAATGATAGGGACGTTAACCACTTCAGACGGTAATGAAGAATGGACAGCAAAAAGAACATCTCCACCGATCCTGCACTCTCGATCATTTCTGTAAATATGATATTCACTGCAAAGAATATCCGAATCAAAAACGTGAGGTTTAAGCCAAGTTTCAGTGAAAGCTATAATGTTTAAATTACAGTGATAACTCTTCAAAAGCAAGTCAGTTAGTTTTGTACTCAAGCCTCTAACATTTTGGTAATATATATCAAGTTTGATTTTTATCAGTTTTTTGACTCCCGATTAGGATGAGAAATTTTTGCTAAGTTTTGATTATTTATGTTAGGTTTGAACTCGAATTCGCGAACAAAAGCCTCAGTCGGCCGAAAAGAGCTATTTAAAAGTATATTAAAGTTTTCGGAAGTCACATCGATTTTAAATGAAGAAATGTTTCTCTTGTAATTAAAGTCATCAGTTTTAACCTTAGATGAAATGTGAAATTTGTTATCCTCAACTGTAGTATCACTGGAAAATCTTGATATAAAAATATATTTTCTCTGAGGAACCACAACCAGCCCCCTAGCAAGCACCACAGAAACCACAGCAGAATTTTTGCTTTCGCTGCTTCCTTCATATGGTTGTTGAAGAGAATGTTTATTCATAACCCGTACAAAGACAAATTTAAAATTTTGTAGGCCCTTTGGAACAAAAATACCAGTAGGAGGATCTCTATGATGTTCTATATTAGATTTAAAGTTTCTAAAACGTTAACGCAAATTACTTCAAACATCTGACGAAGTTGAATTTTCAGTGATTGGCACAACAAATTCACCAGGTAATCGCAAGATTCGACCGAAAACCATTTCAGCTGGAGTAGCTGAAATATCTTTTTTAAAGGTCGATCGCAATCCTAACAAAATAATAGGAAATTCATCGGACCAATTTCTGGTTCCATTTCTAGCCATAATTGAAGCTTTCAATTGTCTATGAAAACGTTCTACCATGCCATTGGCTTGGGGATGATAGAAAGACGTTGTAATTAAACAGTTAAGATGTGAATTGTGTGCCTTTATCAGTTGTTATTTCTAACGGAACACCGAAACGAGATATATATTAATTTGAAAACTTATTTGCAATCGTTGTTGCAGAAATATCTCCTAATCCATAGGCCTCTGGCCCACGAAACCGATCAATTATTGTTAAAATATAACGACGTCCTTTTGAAACAGAAAAAGGTCCTACAATATCTAAATGTATATGTTCAAATCTGGCTTTGGGAATTGGAATTTTATTAACTGTAGACTTTGTATGACGATAGACTTTACATTTTTGACAGCTGATGCATTCTTTTGACCAAGTATTTATTTATTTCTTTATTCATATCTGGCCAAAAGTATTTTTTGACTATTAAACGGCGTGTTGAATTGGTACCAGGATGTGCTATCCCATGTAATATATTAAATAGCGGTTTGCGTAATTTATTTGGAACAAATGGTCTGGGGTTTCCCCCCGACATTTCGCACCAAATATTAAAATTAAGAAAAGGAATTTTAATTAGTTTTAAATTTTGAAATGTTTCTCCAGAAGCTCACTATCCTGTTGCTGTTCACTCTGTAAAATTTTGAAATTAAGTTCTGAATTTCGAATAGCATCAATTTGAATTGCTCTAGATAAAGCCACAATATTTGTTTGTCCTTTAATATATTGCATATCATTAGTAAACGGTGCTATGAACTCCAAATGTCTTGTTTGCCTCGGACTACGTTCAGTTTTTGAATTTAGAGCAAAAACCAAGGAATTATGATCGGTATAAACTGTAAACTGTCGTCCTTCTAAAAGATACCTAAAATGTTTATTGGTTAAAAAAATTGCTAATAATTCCCTACCAAAAACACTATATTTAATTTCCGTTGGAGAAAGTTTTTTCGAGCAGAACGCGAGTGGTTCACACTTGTTATTAAAATGCTGCTGTATGACACCACCAATTGCCGTATTAGATGCATCTGCCATTAAAGGTAATTTTGCATCTTTGTTAAAATGATTCAACAATATCGTCGATGCAAATTTTTCTTTAATGCATTCAAAAGCTTTCATTGATGTGTCATCCCACTCTAATGATTTATCACGTTTTTTACTTGTCCTGTTGATCAAGTCATAAATAACAACAGTAAATTGTGCTAACTTTGGAATATATCTGTGGTAATAATTAACCATCCCTATACATTTTTGGGACTGCTTAATTGACTTCGGTCGCTCGAAATTTTTAATAGCTTCAACTCTATTTTCAGAAGGTTATATGCCAGTTTCAGATATCTTATGTCCCAAAAAGTCAATATTTGTAACACCGAAAATATATTTGCTTGGCTTAATGTTAAGACCGTAATCTGATAGACGTCGGAAAAGTACTCCAAGATCTCTTACATGCTGTTTTTCATCTTCACTTGCAATAAGAAGATCATCAATATGTGTAATAACAAAGTCAAAATTACTACATAATTCATTAATGAACCTTTAAAATGTTAGTGCTAAATTCCTAAGACCGAAAGGCATGCGAAAGCATTCAAACATACCGAAAGCGATAGTAATAGCTGTTTTGTAAATATTTTCCTCTGCCATAGGAATTTGGTATTGAAATCGTGAATATGAGGTTACAGTTACGGTATTAAGTCATCTAAAATGTACTAAATGAAGTGGAGACGCTACTGAGGAATTTGAAGGTCTGCAAATTCCAGCTTTAACTAAAACATCATATTCTTGTTAAGCAATCTGATACTTAATGGGATCTAAGCGCCTTGGCATAGAAAATGGAAGGTTTTATACTGTATTACGTCGATGTACCGTTGAATGTTTAACCGGTTTTGAATAATCTGGTTCTAAAATAAGTAAAGGAAAGTCAATCAAAAGACCAAATTTGCACAAAAAATCGGCACCAATAATAGGTTTTGCAATATCAGATATTAAAAATGTGAAGGAAAATTCCCGTCTTAATCCTAAATTAATATTCAAAAAATTTTTCCCGTAGGTTGAAATTGACGAACCATTGGCTGCCGTTAATATAATATCCGCAGATTTTTTGGTACATGGAAATTTAAAAACAGGAAACACAGAAATTTCAGCTCCACTATCAATCAAAAAATGTAATTTGTTCTGATTATCGAATATAAACAGGCGACGCGTAGAAACCTCCAAATTTCGGTTGTTTGTCGCCGCAACAACTGATGATTTTAGTTTGTCGAATCCTTATTTTTTGAAAAAGCACATGGTTTTTCACATTTCTTTGCATTGTTACCGAATTTATAGTGATACCTACATAACGAATTAAAATCGTCACGTGTTTTTGATCGATTCCTAAATAGGCTTCTGAAACGATTTCTATTAACCGAACGCGACCTAAAACAACTTTGGTTCATATTCATTTTAATTTCACTTAAGTCTATAGAAAGATTTTGAAAATTCTCACACATAATTTCTGTTGTCTTTACTAAATTCGCAATAATTGCTTTCTCCTCTTTTGAATTTTGAAAATGACTTACAGAAGTTAGTTCAGATTTGTTCCTAAATATTATCTGCTAATTTTGTTAATTCATTAATGTCTGTAATACTTTAACTAGACAAAATTACTTTAATATTTTGGGGCAATTTCTGTAACCAAATATTTTAAGAATTTCTGGACTAAAATTGGAATCACAAAGGAAAAGTAGAGTCCACATCAACTAAATTTGCAACAATAATAAAATCAATGCACAAGTATTTGTAAAACACGAAAACTATTAAAAATTTCTGTAATATAACTTCAAGTTATCAATAAAAAATAAAATAATCTATTAATTTCAGTGTCAAGAAAATGTGTTTACATGGTATATTTTAATTAAAACCAAAATCTGTATTGTATTAATATAATTAATTTTAATACTTTGTGTGTTGACCTCCAGAGTCGATAACTGCTTGTTGTTTGATTTTCATTGATTTAATTAGTTGTGGTTCTGCAACTTTCTCTTCCCCACATTTTTTTTTTACTGTACCCACAAATTCTGAATTGGGTTGAGATCTGGACTCTGAAGAGGTGCATCTAGTACTCTATCGCAGTTATAAAGAGCCAAGTTCTTACGATAAGCGCCTTATGTTTTGGGTCGTTACCTAGATAAAATTAAAATTTATTTCTTACGAACACAAGTTTAGACGCAGTATTTCCTAAGAGGGACAGCAAAATAATTTGATATTGCAAGAAATGCAGACCCATACCATCACGGAAAGCTTTCCGAACTTTACAATTGGTATCCTATTTTTTTCGTTTAAGGTTGTTAAGGGTTGACGCCACACTCTATTATGCCCATCATTATAGGAAAGTATTATTTTCGTTTCGTCACTAAAAATAACATCTTCCCAAACCGCATCGTTATGTAAAATATGACTTGAGGCGACCGACAGGCGCTTTTCTCGTAACAAAAGCCGTTTTTCGCGCAACTCGTGAGGAATACTTGTTTTTTAGTAGTACTGGCGAACCGTTTCATGTGATATATCAACACCAGACTCCAATTTGATCTCGTTTTTAATAGCTCTAGCTGATATTTGGGGATTACTGCAAACTTTTTTGATTATTTGACGCTCATTTCGGGCAGATAGTTTTTTAGGCCCCCTGTTGAATTCTACCAATCCAATCTCCGCACGATTAATTATATTATAACCGGTTTGTTCGCTTAGGGAAAATGTTTTCGATATATCTGCAATACTTTTCACCTCATAAAAACTGTAATAAATTAGCTTACCCAGCATTTCAAAATAAAAAAGTATTTTCTAAATTTATTACGTAATTATTTGATGTTCACTTCAATACTTACTTTTGGCATCAACTCAGCAAATATTGGTTTCCAAAATACTTTTGCATAAAAACCTGTTCATTATTCACCGCTGTTGGAAAAATACGTCCACACATGCTACCACCACCATGCTTAAAACACATCCTACAGTCCTTTGAACTTTAGCGATCAAGCAAGAGAGATTCTGCGTTGGATTCCAAGGCTGACGCTGTTATTGGTGTTAATGCTGGTTCCTAAGTAAACGAAGTTCTCTCCATTTTCAAAGATATAATGTCCACAGTGATGTTAGATCCCAGTCATGAATGAGCCGACTGTCTATTTGATGACAGGAGGTACTTCGTCTTACCCTCGTTCACCTCCAGACCCATTCGCTTCGCTTCTCTATCCAGTTTGGAGAAGATAGAACTAACTGCGCGTTTGTTAAGACCAATGATGTCAATGTCATCAGCGTACGCCAGCTGCACACTCTTATAAAAGATAGTGCCTGACCGATTTAGTTCTGCGGCTGGAATTATCTCCAGCATCAGGTTAAAAAAGTCGCACGACAAAGAGTCACCCTATCTGAAACCTCGTTTGTTATCAAACAGCTCGGAGAGGTCCTTCCCAATCCTGATGAAGCTGGTGGTGTGGCTCGAAGTCATTTTACATAGCCGAATAAATTTTGCCGGGATACTAAACAAGACATTGCGGCATATAAGAAACTTTTTCTCATGCTGTCAAAGGTGGCTTTGAAGTCCACAAAAATTTGGTGTGTGTCGATTGTTCTTTCTAGGGTCTTTTCCAAAATCTGGCGTATTGTGAATATCTGGTAGATGGTAGATTTACCAGGTCTAAAGCCACACTGATAAGCAATCAGTTTATTGACGGTGGGATTGAGTCTTTCATTCAATACGCTCGACAGTACCTTATATGCAATGTTAAGAAGGCTTATACCACGATAGTTGGCGCGAATTGCAGTATCACCCTTCTTATAGATTGGGCAAAGTACACTTAGATTCCAATCAGTAGGCATGCATTCATCCGACCATACTCTACAGATTAGCTGGTGCATGCGCTTTACCAACTCTTCTCCACCGTATTTGAATAACTCAGCTGGCAGCCCGTCAACTCCAGGCGCTTTGTTGTTCTTTAGCCGTGCTATTGCTATACGGATTTCATCGCAGTCGGGTAACGTAACATGAATTCCGTCGTCATTGATTGGGGTTTCGGAATCATCATCTTCTCCAAGGTGGTCTCTGTCACTACCACTAAGTAGTGTGGAGAAGTGCTCCCTGCATAAACTATGTATATTCTGAACGTCAGTTACCAGGTCGCCGTTGTCATTCTTACAGGAATTCGCCCCGGTCTTAAGACCTTCTGTTAGGCGTCGTACTTTCTGAAAAAAATTCGGGCGCTTTTCCTGTCGACCAGCATCTGAAGCTCTTCGCACTCCCGCACAGCTCGCGTTGCGCCCGATCACAGTGTGGCCCTGTAGGCAGCGTCGGTAAGTAAACAGCGAGAAATATGGTTCCACTGCCCGGGAATATCGTTCTGTTAATTATTGCTCTCAGAGAGCAGGAGTGACAGTCGGGTGGCTGTCTGTTGCAATTGCAGATTTCCGACGTCTAGCTTTCCTTGTGTTCATTTGCGCGCGCTTTTTGCTGCACAGAGGCGCGTACGTATCTTGGCTGCCACAAGAATATAGTCCGACTCAATGTTAGCTCCTCGGATCGTGCACATATTTAGGACACTGGAAGCATGCCTTCCGTCTATCACAACATGGTCGATTTGGTTTCGTGTCTTACCATCTAGAGACAGCCACGTAGCCTGGTGAATCTTCTTATGCTGGAACCTGGTACTACACTACTATGTTTCGGGGCCCGGCGAAGTCCATCAGTCTCAATCCGTTATCAGACGTTTCGTCGTGGAGACTGAATTTTCCGACTGTGGAACCAAAGATGCCCTCCTTGCCCACCTAGGCATTGAAATCGCCAAGCACGATTTTTTCCCTTACCCCGTCTATCGCATCTCTTGGATGGCGGTGATGTCAGCCTTTGCTCTGCTGAGGACATCAACCAGCCGGGCAGAGGCACCTTCCCAATAAAGGGTCCGGATATTCCGGTGCATGCCCTCAAATCGTGTTCCTTTAAAGGGTTGCCATCAAAAAAGGGGGGTCTCATCCGAGGATTTGTGAATTTTTTCATTTTAGCTTTGGTTTTGTGTAGCGGGTTCCAAGCCCTGGGGATGACAATTTTTAATTCGTTTATATAGCGAGCCGCTTGCTCCAAGACAGACGCCTGCTTGTAGCCGCACCTCCTGGTGAACAGACACTACGGACTTTATTGGACCCTTAAACCGAATATGTCGGAGTGGCTAAGGCTCCACACGGGTTGGTTACCGTATCTAGCACATGGGTTGCTCACGTTGCCCATGGTGCACGAACGTGGACGTAAGAGTAGGCATTGAGTGCAGCCGTGCAACTGTAACCGCATCCTCAAAATCACCACTGTACCCCATTGCAGCTATTACACAGTACAACAATATTTAGGATTTCAAAAGTTCTCTTCCACTTTCACTACGGTTTCAAAAGCTTTTGGGTCTGCTGAATCCGAACCAGAAGCCATAATGTTCAGGTCAGTCTAGGTTTACGCCAGAGAATATGTTTTGTCCAAAAACCCGCGATTTGTAGATTACCAGTTTACAATTGACTCCTTTTGCTTTATGTATATACATATGTCGTGCTCACTCATGGTAGCACTGTCGGTGGTATCACGAAATAAATACTCTAAAACAACTAAAGTAAATTTCGGGTATACTTTCGGTAAAGGCACACCATGAAATAACATACAAATCAGGTAGGCTTAGCGTATAATTCGGGTAGCCTTAACGTAAAGCGACTATAAAATTAACCAATTTTTTTATAATTTTATTATTATATTTTTATATTATATTCAATATACATATATTCTCAAATATACTATTTATAAGATTCATTATGAACAATTTTAAATACATAGGTACTTAATAGAGACAAATTATGATTTAAATTAAAAAATTCTTGAAAATTCAGTCTAAGTGCATTAGTACTATAAACTTACAAAAGAAACGACTACTATAAAAAATTTAGTAATTCAAATTAAATTACTTATGTATTATATACATTTATGTATTTACAAACAATGTAAATACAACTTTTGCGATACAAAAATTCTCTAAAAGGAGTTTATACGGATCTGTTGTCATACATTTTTTTAATAAATTCAATCACATTGCAAAATTAGCATTAATGAAAAAAGGAAAACACTATTATAAGAAAAGTTAATACACCAGATCACATATTTTATGTACATTTCAACTTAAACTAAAGATTGGTTTTTTATAAAATTAAATACAAATTCTTTTTCATATCGTTAAAAGGGCTATACTAAACAAAAATCAATAACGCTTCAATGCAAATACTATTCCTATTTAACGTTAAAAAGGCACTTATTATGTGTGAACTCAAAAGAAATACTTAATACATAAACAAAAACAGTCTTTAAGACATATATGTACATTTTGAACAAAAAATCACTTCATATAAGTAAATAAAAAATATCACAAACTTTTGTAGGTTTGCTTTAAAAATAACTATTATTTGGCCTGTATTTTTTTTAATTCTTGCCTGACTTTTTGTTTTAATCGGTTATGCCCAAGTTCAACACATTTTCTTAACTTTATTTCAAAACAGGTACGTCCTTCAGCTTTGAATACATCTAAAATTATTGAAAGAAACTAGTTACCACATATGTATACCAATAAGTGAATAAAAAATAATTCATTCTCTTACCAAAGCACACTTGGTCAAATAATTTCAAGTCTCTTACTGCTGCTTTACCCCGTCTATGCCGATAAATTTTTTTTAAAAGGGAGTCTGTTAAAATTTTTCGGATGACCTCATCGACATTACTGGATGAACCCTTTAGTTTTTAGATATACATACGAAACCTTATACATTTCTATAATAAAAATGTCCCACTGCTTGGTGATATTCCTGCGGGTCGATTTTTTGCTCTATCTAAAGAACAGCAGCCATTGAGGTAAGATAAATTCTATAATGAGGCTATTCTCTAGATAGCCAGCCAACCGATTGGTAAACTCTTCTGCAAATGAGCTTATGTACACTCCCTTATAAGTTTATTTTGCGCCATCATCTCGCCCCTCTTGACAATCGTAAATACAATAAACGTAAAATTATTTTAATTAACATATGTTGCACAAATTATCGAATTGGTAGAATTTTTAATCACTTGTTCCACACTTGGAGCGCTTCCAAATAAAGCAACGCATTGCTCTTTTCAAAAATTCCTCATCAATATCGCAAAGCTTCTTTTATTTATTTTTGAAATTATCATTTTAAATAGCTCACAAATTTTACGTTTTATGTACAAATTTCGGTTCTCTACTCACGGACGCGTACCATTTTAAATTGTTTAAAAATTGCATTGATCTAAAGCAATTTCACCACCAAAGTGTATCTTTGGTTATCTCCTTCTCTCTTTAACAATTAAAGCAGGTCAGCATCTCTTAAGAAAGTAAGCATGTATTGGTTTCAACAAATTTTCTTTCGTTGTACTGCAGTTTTGGGTAGCCGCGTCTTGTAGGGATACAACTTTAGAAAGAAATGAAAAGAAATTGTAAAAACACCTCTTGCAAAATTATAAGACCGTTCAATTTTCTGTTTATTCCATTTCGGCTTTAATAATTTATTTGTATTCATTTAACTTTTATTAACTCAAAAATCCTCTTGTTCATACTTAAAACAAAGTTTTTTTTAGCAAATTAGAGTTCAACTTTTCCCATTTATTGATTACGGCAGCTTTAAGTTTTTCTACATTATTAAATTGGCTATTTTCAGCATAAATCCGGAAGAATTCCCCAGATATTTTTAATTGGATTGCCATCTGGAGAGCAAGCCGGCCACTCGAGCAAGTTAATTAAATTCGCGGAAATCCATTCTTTTGTTTGCCTAGTTACATGAATTGCCCCATTATTCTGTTGAAAATCCAAATTTTTTCATTGTTGGAAACTAAAACAGGGACTTCTTCGAGGAATCGCTGTAGTTCTAATCTTTTAGTGGAGGAAATCGCTCCATACACCGTAACGCCCCCAACGGCGAAATTACGTTTCGAAAAATACAGCGGTTATTTTCAAATATCATGTCAGTATCCATTAAAACCCAGCCAGCAAGGTTTAAATTATTTTATCCGAGAAGATCACCTGGAATTAATTTTTCATTGCAAGTTTTGCAATTTTTATGAAATAAGAATATCACTTACTGATGCCCAATCGGCAAAAATCCATCCGCGTAGTTTTGTGGCGAAGTAACAGGCGTGGTACTTGATTCATTTTAGCCCGTTTTATGTTCAATTTGCGTTTAAAGGTCCTCCATATGGTTTGAAGACACACTTTTACTCTGGCAAGGCTAGAATGAGTGAATCAACTTTGCATAGAATTGCTCGCAGCTAGACATATTTTTCTTTCATCGTACAATGTTAGCTTTCTTTTGAGTCCAGCGTTTTTATTGCTGCCGTAGATGTTCGGATTTTTCAACACAGTGACTACGTCCAACTTTTGGTGCGATGGTGTTTACTCCCAAACTTTCGCCTTTTAAGCTGAAAACCTGCCCTTTCTCAAACTCCGTCAACGCTTTTCCCTCAGGCGTTTTAAATAAATTATTATTTACGACTTTCCAATCGAAGGCATTAAAATTTAAAAAAAAGTTTTTGTTTTACAGATTATAATTATAAGGATCAAGACTTTCAATGAAGAGGTCAACTAGCCTGTCGCAAACTTGAAAACTACTTAATGTAACCCTACTTCTTCACAAGCAAACGCCAGACAATCATTTTGACAGATAATTGCGGCAATCTGATAGCAATTGTGGGCTATTTGATATCATTTGTAAGATGGCGTCAGACAAGTACGTTCTAAATACATACTAATAGATAATGTAATACGAAACAACTCAATATTTGCTTTCATATTATTATACCAATGATGTTGCCACTTGCGAACTCTTCGTGCAAATGAAAATTTAGCTGTTAAAGCATCACTTTTACAGTTGATTGCCAGCAATGTGTTGGCAATTGATAACTTAAAATATTTCAAAATATAAATTGCTAACATCATTTCCCTCTCAGATGAATTGTTAATTCCAAAGATTGTTAGAATAGGAGTGATCAGTACGAAGAAGTAATCCGAAATGGATATTCCTATCCTTGTGAAGGCTAACTGTAGTATTTATAAAAAAAATGATAGCACACGAACTGCGCTTGGAATTTTCTAAAACTTAATCATATCTCTTTTATATATTCTGCACGTGTGCACCTTCATGAGAGTCGATTGTAAATAACAAACTATCCATAGGGTTTGGGCGACAAAGACGGACAACCTCTTTATGACTAAAAATGAAAATGTATATCGCCATATGAATTTTCAAGCGAAAATTTAACATCACGTTCGTACGGGCTTGTACAGATTATACCCTATGATGCCAATTGGGTAGGCGAATCGAGCCCGCGTTGGGCCTGTGTCGCGCCCAAATGGGCAGCTTATAAGGGGTGCGTGTTGCGTCAGGGCAGACATTTTATTGCGTTTAAATATTATATTACGTAAATTCGAATGTGTGCAAAAAAATGAGTAGCTTTCTAGGGAATTCAAGCTGTGGAAATAGATATATGTATAATAGCATTCGTGTATTATTCCATTGGCTTTGTTGGGGATTTAAGCATAGGGTAGCGATGGGTAAAGAAGTACGGAGCTGTAAATGGTTTTGTCGAATTATTTCCGTTCGTGTACAATACTTTGGATGAACTTAGAATTGACGCAAAAGATGCTAAAATGTTGAGGAATGCAAAGGATGCTGAATTTGTCGTAAACTTAGATTCCATTAACCTTATCTACCAGTTTTCTTTGCCATTGAGTCGAGAATTCCAAAAGATTAATATAAATTTGGTGCAAGCTATAGATCTGACCAAAGATTTGCGCAATTAACTGAAATAAATGCGAGCAAATACTACTGATTTTTCAAAGATTTACGAAGATTCTACAGCAACAGCGGCATCTCTTGAAATCGAAGTGAAACACAAAAAAATCACCGGTAGACAGAAACATCGAGAAAATCCAGAAGTTCAAAGTACAGAAGAGTACTTTCGCGTGAAAGTGTTCAATCCATTTCTGGACTTTTACATCATGAATCTTGAAGAACGATTTGTCTATCACGAGCACGTACTCAAAGGATTCATGGCGCTTTTCAAGCACGAATCGGATAAAATTGACAAGTTGACTGAGGAATTTATCAATAGTGTCTAGTTGTACGAAACATTTCTCCAAATTTGGAAAAGACAATATTAGGCCTTTGAATTCTCTTGAAGCGTTAGATCATTGTCCTCATGAAAATTTACCAGACATCAACATGTTGCTGAAAATTTTGGCATAAATGTATAAAAAAAAAATTACAAAACAAATATTTACATGGTTCATACTTCTTGGATTTTAGGAACGCCTCAATGGCTTAGCTGATCTAGCAATCTATCGTGATTTTGGAATTACAGCTGACGAAGTCATCGATCAAATATATAAGGAACCGCGAAGTAATGGAAATACAATAGTTTTGTATTGATCGCTTTTATGAATACAAATAAACAAAATGATTGTCTGAACACGTCACCCAACGAAATTTTATGAGTAGGAAGCATAAACCGCGCGCACAATGTGCAAGCCAACATTGGGGACATTTGTTTTTTCAATACTTATACCTCGAGAGCATTCAACGTGGGTCAAAATGTCACTCTTTTATTTGTGGAAAAACCACTGAGTGCGTTTGTTTTAATACTTTTTATACTTTTAGTCAGCTTTTCTTGAGCAATACACAGTTCTAAAGGTTTTTTTAATGTCGGTTTATATATAAAAAGGGATAGTAAGACATCTCCATCGTTTTATCCATAATTTATTTTTTTCCAAAGGCAGCATATTTCGAATGCAAACTTTACAAAAACTGCGGTCGGGTTGTGACTTCATACAAACATGAACTTATGCTTAATTAAATTTTTATATATGTAGATACTATATACACATATGTATATGTATATATGTAAGTATAATGTTAGTATGTATTTGTATGTATATTTCAAAACCATTTTATTAATATGCGCAATTGAAGGTCATATGAGGTATGTCTTAGAAATTTTATCGTCCAACTCTTTTTTTTTAACTCTACTAATTGAGTCAATGCAAAAAAGAAACACGTGAATAGCTATGTACTTATGTGTTATGTACGCAGTACATTGGGTACATGCCGAATTAGAAGCAAAATTAAATTATATTGCAAGTTGGAAATAACAACAACTGATTTTACTGAAAGTTTAAAAGTTATTATGGAAACTGGAAACTATTAAAATCATTCTTCTCCCATTTTCAACTCTGAAGAGTAAGTTTTAAATCTGTCAAAGATTTCAAATTTCGATATACCGTAAATATCTTATCAGCTCCCAGTTGCCGTGAAGTTAACTGGCCCTGAGGGGCAAAAAATACATTAACAAAGTTACATCAGAAAATTTGAGGCTTGTTTGCGTACATGTATGTAATGTATGTATGAATGTATGCACATTTGCTCGTTGACCAAACTTTTGCACTTAATTTCCAATTCCCTGCAAGTACATATAAACACATCTAAATTTATGTATTAACATAGTATGTACAACAACGGAACAACTACGCCCCGATGATTGAAAAGATCAACTCTGACTATTTTGCAAATATTAATGTTCATTTGAGCTGCTAGTGTGCGTTAAATCCGTTGCGAAGGTGTTAGTTCACAATCCTCTCTAGTTAGCCAATTTCTGTGTTCAGGGGAATTCGTAACAAAATTGTTTAAAAATTACATCGCTACTATCGACGCAAAAGGCTATATACAGAGTAGGCACCTAACAAAAGTGAGATCGTGAGTTCGAATCTTTGCGAACGAGCGCAGTTTTTATACCCGCTCACTTGTGTACAAGCGTATTATAACTTTGTTCACATAACGGTTGCTTGTAACAGCATAACGGAATCAAGATAGATATAGACAGAAGTCGATTTAGCGATGTCTGTTTGTCCGTCCGTCCGTGCAGACGATAACTTGAGTAAAAATTTAGATATCTCAATGAAACTTAGTAGGTAGGCTGTCCTTGATCCAGAGCAGGTTGGTATTGAAAATGGGCAAAATCGGACAGTAACGACGCCCACCTCCCATATAACGGCAATTGTCGAAAATGCGAAAATTGCTATATTTCAGTAGCTATGGAAGCTTATTTGCTCAAATTTGGTATGTATTGTTGTATTCGAGCAGCAAATCCGACTGTATCAAAATCTACAGAGGGCGTGGCGCCGCCCACTTATGAGTTCATATGTATATCTCTGGAACCACCCACCCGATTTTGTTCAAATTTGGTACACATATTACACTATGCCTATTGATGCGATATTTATCAAAATCTGACCATAACCACGCCCACCTGTCATATAACGGTAATTTTCGAAAATACTAAAAATCGGACATTTCAATAACTGTTGAAGGGAAATATCTTGAGTTTAGTATGTAGTGTTGTATTGCAGCCAGAAATCCGACTATATGAGATCATATGTATATGTCTGGATATAAAGATCGATCGAACTTAGCCACCTCTTTTCTTGTTTTTTTTTTAGTTTTCTGTCGATGCAAGAGTCGCCAGATTGACCAATAAAGTCGTGAGTTCGAGTTTTGTCGCAACAACTACAATTTTTTCAATTTCCTTATTAATTTTTCTAATAAATTTTATTTATTTTGGTTTATTTAAAAGGTTCAACTAATTTAAAAGTTGTTATCATTTTATAAAGTAAGATATGAATAAATCTTTTCAAGCTAGTTCAATTGCAGTCAGAAAATTGCTGAACTTGCGCGCAGACCAACAATAATTACACCAAAACTTGCCAAATGATAGCAAAATAACTCTTATTCGTAGTAAATTGTTGCAACGAGAATGTTACTCTTTCCGTAGACTTGCATCGAAGAATAACTTCTATGAGCTTGTCAGATAATGTCGAAACTATTTCGATTGAAATTGTAAAAAGTACAACTCATTACCAAAGCGAGTACAGCTGGCTTTAGAAGGAACAATGAAATGTGCACATATGTATGTATGTTATTTATGTATTCCGCCATTTGTGCAACGCATATTCAACTTTCAGCCTTTAACTGCAATTCGAAACAGCGAACATATGTTCATATGAAAGCACATATTTATCTAAAATACATACATACGTACAAACGTGCGTTCATATCCCTGCAGTGAAACACCAAACTAGTTTGAAATTAAAATAAATATATTGTTTTTTGACTTGTTTATTTATTTTATTTGTTTTAAATGAGCTAGAGGCCAATTTTGTTTTTACCCAAAGCGGTAGAAGTTATAGTACTATTTCGGAAAAAAGAAAATAACAACTGCTCACACAGCGTAAGCTTGGCTGAGCCTGTTTAGATGCTGGCTTAGTTAAGCATTGCGTGGTGGCGCTGGTTTGACTCCAGCGGAAGCCGTGAAGAAAGAAGTCTGATAAGGAGATGTAGTGATCTCCGAAATAGTACTATAACGTCCACCGCTTTGGGTGTTGTTGTGTTTTTTTCTCTATAAATTTTCCAATAAAAAAATGGCCTCTAGCTCATTTAAAAAAAAAAAAAAAAAAATATAGTTTCAAAAATGTGGGTTGCTTGATATAAATATGGCACACAGCACACCACCCTTTTTCCCAATAATACTAGTATTTTCATCATTATAAATATTATTTTCAGCTTATATTCAGAATTATTTTTCACTTTTTAGTTTGAAGTGCTTTAAAACCGTGTTTTTGTTTTATTTTAAGCTATATTTTATTTAAACTATTTTTATGTTTCACTTTTTAGTTTGATGTGCTTTAAAAGCGTGTTTTTTAGTATTTTCTTTTAACTATTTTTAATGTTTTTATTTTATTTGATAATATTTAGTTATATCTGAAGTTCTCACAATAAGTAAGGAGTTTCCGATCAGGTTTCTCATACGTCCTGTACGACAAATTGGAGTTAATTTACTGCCGGCTGCCTGAGCTCATAAATTCAATATAACGTACATAAACTTATCGGATTATTGTACTGTCACCGTTTTTTAAAAGTGTACAAAGTTTTAATTAAATTTGCCCTTTTAAAGAGGGCCCAAATTGAAACTAAAGGATTCGGTTACAAACATATACAGTCGATCTCCTTTTAACGCGGTTCTTTTTTAACGCGGAATTTCTTACAATCGCCTATTGCCTCTTTTTACACGGTTTTACATATTTAACGCACATTTTTGGATCACAGATAAATCTGCAATCCCCCGTTGCTTTTTTTAACGCGGTTCGAGATTAATTCTAATTTTGTCTTTTTGTTTTATTTCTAACGCCTTTTGTAAGCGCTAATGAGGAACGTTTAGCGAAATTTCGTTGAGATTTTAAAAATGCCATAGAGTGCTACCGGGATTTATATTTCGACATGCAGAAAGTGAAACCTCAGCGTTTATTAAATTATTATTTTAAGAACTGAATATTGGATATATTCGTCGTTTAATATAATTTAAGTTATAGATGATCTCAATATGATTTTTTGTCAAAATCCTGTAAAACAGAGAGTTTTTAATATGTATCAAAGCATATCGAATGAACTAATTTCGGTCCCAGAGAACCGCATTAAAAAGATATCGACAGTATATGTACGTACATGCATACATACAAACATACACGGAAAGGCGAACCTCGACATATCCAAAAAAATTTTCACAAAGTGGTAAAACTTTGCTATAAGTCATTGGAGAACTGATTGTTTTTATGACACTTAATGAAATTTTGTCGGCTGAATATTCATAAATATAAAAACAATTTTTATATATTCCTTAATTTTCGAGATATGCACTCATTTTCTTCAGGTACCACTGGCTTATTTATTTTGAAAAGCAGCGAAGTCAAAAGCTATATAAAATTACAAAAGTAAAGGTTTGGCGAATTTTTAGGTATATGTGAAAATTTTTATGAAAACTCGTAGTCTTAACTTTTCATATTTTTCGAAGGACATGTTTTTATGGCCGAACAAAATTTTCAAAGAGAAATATTCAGTCTTGTGGTCCAATGCTGCAAAATAATGCACATACGAGTACATAAAATAAAGTGATGGTAAATATTGAATTAATATAAGCTATTAAATTCAATTAAAGAACTTAATATAATTAAAAATAATTAAATATTAAAATAGTGGGTTGTGTCTGAGTCGAAGAAACTGCCCTTATATTTTACGTGAATACGTATTATGGTAGTCCTAATAATTTTTTCATGCTGCGCAATGCTCCATTTATCAGTGCTTACTTAGGTACATACGAGTATATTTATGACTCGCCGCTGGGGTCAAGTGGGTAGCGGTGCGAGCAATTGCTCGATATGCCGCCGCGATTGGGGTTCGGATCTCAGTTGGGGAAAGTAAAATTTAAATTAACAAAAAAGTAGTTTTCTAATAGCGGTCAACCCTCGGCAGGTTATGGCAAACCTCTGAGGCTATTTCTGCCAAGTAAAAAAAGAGTATAATACATACATCTGCCGTTCGGAGTCGGCACAAAATCGTAGGTCCCTCTATTTGTGGTACAACAAACACTGAGCCATAGAGTGTAAGTGCCAAATTATTATTATTATTAGTTCTGATCCAGAGAGGATTTAAACAGCACTAGGTCCAACAGATTTCCATTTTTAGCTTCAGATTTACTGACACCATGGTTGCTCCGCTCGGACGCATTGTGAAACGACCTCGAAAAAGCAGTTACCATCGCCTTCTACCACGACGCTGGCAGTCGTCAGTCAGTCCGTACATTTTTACCGCTGGTTAGCTACGCTCCAGCTCTTCTATTTAGCGCTTACTTATCTGACGAATGGACTTAACCGGCGCTTTTAGCTCCAATAAGTGCTGAACCAGAGGATTCAAACAGTCTTATATCCGTGCTCTTCCAAACGTATAAGACGTTTATATATTGTTTTAGTGTTTTACGAGTGAAGGCCAATATTTCTTTATGTATTTTAATTATTTACTTTAGCGCCTTATACTATGTTCATTCACAATAACTTTTTCACATCAATGCTGTTTTATATATTTTGGATAGCTCACATATCATGTGATGTAGTTAAATATGTAGTTGGTGCTGATCAAAGCCGTTCATATTCGACGGTTTTAAAATATGGTTGATTTTCTAGCTGGCGGCTCATGATCGCGGCTCATGATCGCACGTTATGAAACCTATTATGCTATATAGAGTCTTTGACTGGTGGAATTCTCCAGATAGGCCTACTTTAGCTAAGAACTTTAAACCGTGCAAAGGATATTTCACCATACACATCCCATCAAGGGAAGAATGGGAGTTGGATAGCCTCGCCTCTGGTGTAAAGGCACAGTGAACATGTTCACGGATAGACTGAAGTTGGACGGTAGAGTGGGAGGAGGTGTCATTAGTGAGGATCTATCGCTTGTAGTACTACAACACAGGTTTTTTTTGGGTCCCAGGATACAGCGACATTGCATGTAACTGCAATAACGACGAGTTGGTTCGACAGGTCACTAGAGAGGAAATCACTCCTGAAGATTCCCCTTTCGACTTCTAGACTGCTCCTGAGAAACCTATACATGCAAAGTTCTTTGGCAAATTTGCGCGTCATTTCTTAGTTCTAAAATTTCAATGCATATTTTTGATAAACTTTTAACACAGAAGAAGGTCTTAACTGTTAATGATTATTTCCTCGAGCTCAAAAAAATTGTCAATTATTAATCATTTAAGCCCATATAAAAATTAACAAATATTTTACATACAGTCAAACTTCCAATTACAGTTGATTTTTTGAGCGAAAAGTTTAAAATACTTCTTTTGATATGTATATAGGACAAAAATTCTTCTTATGAAAACTTTTCATATATGCTGTAGGAACTTGTGCATATACATATGTTTGAATGACGAGATTCCTTTTTTCTGGGATGTATACCTTTTTTGACGGAATCCACCGATTTTGTTTTAAGTTCATCAGTTTTGAGAATTACCTATCACTGTGGACGCAAAATTTCAAAAATTGATCCTGCGCCAAGATTCAAAATCACGGCCGACAACGTGGCAAGTCAATACTCTAACCTAACAGCTATTACGTCGACAGCAGCGAAGTGATCTTAAGCACATTTTTTTCGCAAACCTATGAACTTCGAATATCAAACTGGTTCTGGTGGAACTAGTATGAGACTAGTATATCAAAATCTGTTAATTGCTAACTCGTAACACACCAAACGGAAAAAATTTTCGGCTGGCTAGTTGGGCTTGCGATTCATATGTACTACTGGTGAGTTAGTTTACCACAAAAATATCTCACTGCAGGGATGTTACAACTGTGACCTATAAATAGGTGGCCAGTGCAAATGTTGTCTAGTGCGTGCGAAATGCGGATGTTGGTATTTGTGTTGCAACAGAGATTGCAATAGCTGCTCCCGTTTAGTTTCGTTTTTGTTACCAGTAAAGTTTGGTTAAAGGTTTAGAAAACTTTCAAAATAATGCTGGTAAGCTACATACATATGTCCACACGATGGTTTAACGGTTTGTTCCGTCCGTTTGTTCTTTGCGGTAAATTTTTGGCAGTCGGCAAAAGTTTTTGCCAAAGTTTAATTTAAAGAAAAGAATGGGGATAGAGTATAATATAAATATTGCTAATGTTAACGATATATAAGGTTATAACGTACAGTTCTAGAAAGTTGCTTGGCACACATTTATTGTATTTTCATATTGGATATTTTACTGAAACTTGAAAATGCCTCCTGCTGCACAAATGAGGTCATAACCATGACTGCCATTTTGCAGTAACATGATTACATGGCACAAGGCCAAAAATACATAGGTATTTTCGGCAAACACATAAAACGTTAAAGTTACTGAAATTATTTTAATAACGATAAACATAAATAAGTAAACCCAATGCTGGAAATAAAAACAATTATAGAAATTGTCATTGAAATTTTTCAAATGCCAAGACAGTTTATGTTTTTATAAAAGTATCAGGAACTATTTATTAAATTTTTTACTCGTGGTTTACGAAGCAACGTGCGGTTATTAACGCACCAATATTTTCTTTCGTTTCAAAATTGTTGATTATTTTTGTACTGAACGTGTGCGAAATAAAAACACTATAATTTAATTAATATTTTTTAGGTTAAATTTTTCATTAGCTGCAGAAACTTATTTTTAGATCACATGTGCATGTTTGTATAGAAACTGCCTTTAATTGCCAATATGAGATATACAACCCAGTTTATATCAAACAACAATCAGCTGTTAAGGACAAAATGTAAACAAACAGATGTATAATTTTTGATATATAGATACCTTCGATACCATAGCATTGTGGATAATAACAAATGAGATATGTATCTTCTTCGACAGTTGGCTGCCAATATGTCGACAATTACGGATGGCCCAGAGTTGGAAAAAGCTGAGCCGAATAATGACATTCGGGTTAAAATAACCGGGGAATGCCAGGATTGCAAACAAATATGTATTTTGCTGAAAACGATTAATCGACGCTTTCGATAACCCCAAATAGGGAGCAAAAATGGGGTTCTGTTTCCATTTAAGTCACAAAGTGTTGCTGTGCTGCCCTTTTATTAATATTATTTTAGTTCTTAAATTTCATATATTCGAAATAACTATAAATTATAAATAAAAATAATAGCTATTTACAATTTCATATTGAATTTTATAAAGCTGTAAAATGAAATCGTACATACACTTATCGTTATTCAATAATTTATTTGTGCTTATATTGGTGCGTATTTATAGTCGTAATAAATTATAATCAACAGTATGTAACAACTTGTTTCGTGTTTTGGTCATCAGTATTTGCTTGAATAAATAAAATAATTTTTTATTCTCGATACGCCTTTAGGAAACTTTGATCAGAGCTGATTTAGACTTGTATTACATAATTTCGTTATTAAATCTTTCCGCATTACATTCATGGGAATCAAAATAGCAAAGATTAATTCTTATAATTAAAATTTGAAAAGAAAACTCAACTCCATTATGCATTAAAGATCTATATCAGCTCTGATAAAAATTCTCTACAGCTCTGATTAATTTATTATTATTAACAATTCACTTATTGAGTTAAAGCAAACTTAAATAAGTTTTACATTAATATTATAAGGAGAAATTGTTTTAAACGAAAAAACTCAAAAGTATTCTTATAAAAGTTATAAATTTTAAATATTTATTTTGAAAGTTATTTACTAAGAACATCAGATATTTCTTCTGGTACTTATTTACATATTTATAACATTGATATATTTTTAAATGTATAAATAAATATATGAAATTAGTCAACATGTTTTAAATTTTTTAACTGAGCACCATTTTTGTGCAATCCTGGCTATGTGAATATAAATGATATTCAATTAATTCAACTGACGTGATTTTTTAATTTTTTAACAAATCTGATAAATATTCCCTTCTTTTCCAGATTTGTTTAACAATTAGAACCCAGAAACGGTAAATACTCAATAAATATTTATAGTTGTTTTAAATGTTCTAATAGTTTATATTTAGGTAAACCGTTTTATTTCAGAAAATGATCAAACTAGCGTACATCGTTGGATGTGGTTTGGGGTTTCCGCTGTATCCATTCCCACCTGTTGGAGAAATCGACCGGTGAGTGCATATGGTATATGTCAAAAAGCGTGACATTGTATTGTGAGAGACACCAAAAAGCTCATATAATCGTATGTATGTATGTACATATGTACTTACATAAGTGTTTAACGCGAATTTCGTTGAGATTAATATTCAAACTCTTGTGGGCTTATTTATATACATATGAATGTATGTACACAGGTGCATATATATAAAAAACCAACATTTTGAAATGAGGTGAAATAATTTTTTTTGCAAAATTGATAATATCAACAACTGCTTAGTCAAAAACCACATCGCCTTCATGAAAAAATCACTTCTTGCACGATAAATTGCCATTTGTGCAAGCATTATCCAATTCTGCATAGTTTTAAAACGTTTGCAAATACATATATTTTCACAATAAAGAACACAATCTTTATGTTCAAAGGCATTTTCGTAAGAATGTATGTATGAACAAGCAGAATGCGAACAGAAAAAAGTAAATAAGAAAATGTCAATTTGAACTCCGAGTTTTTTAACATCTTAATGAGAACGCTTGATAGTTGTTCATGATTTATTTTATTGGAAAGAAGTTTTGTTACATAAAACTTAAGAAACGTTTAATTAACTCATAGTTTTATATTATTTGTAATATCTTTAAGAACTGTACGTATATGTAACAAAAACATGCGTGTCAATTAAAATAAGTTATATTAAATAACTAATTAATGTGCACTTAATGCAACACCATTGTGTTAATGAAGATGAAATGAGTTTTTTTTTTTATTTTGAGCCGTCTGCACATAAGAAAAGCTTTTGACTTACATATTCTCGTAGGGACACTGCCGCGCTGCTTGCTTAATATTCTTACAGTAGGCTATTTTGCTAATTGCGAACATTTTTTCTGGCTCAATTCCTCGATAAATTTCGTTATCACGAACGATGCTGTGGTTTTCTGATGTTGATGTTGACTTTGTCAGCGTCGCCGTAAAGATCAGCCAATCCGGTGTGATCTACGGAAACATTGCCCTTGCCTTGTAAATACTCTGTATTTCTAGGTACAAAACAATATACGATTTAATATATTTTTATTGTTATTTATTGTTTTTATACCTAAAATGTACTTTCGTAATCTATATTTAAACTATTTCCGTGTCGGATGATCATTTAGACCGCCTTTACTGCGAATAGAACCAAATAAATGCTTCAGTACATCCTGATTTAATGGATATGTTAATAAATATTTCTCGTCTAAATATGGAAAATATGTTCAAAAAGCTTGAAAAAAAATGTCCAACATTTTGCTTCATAAGCACTACAAAAATTTTCTAAAAAAATTTTTTTTTTTAATTTTAATTGTTGCACATGTCTCTAGCAATAATTTGGCTTTAAGAGATTGAAAAAATATCAATTAGTCGACGAGTTTAGCCAACAAACCATATAAACAATATGCTGAAAATCGGCATTTGACTGCAAAGTTCGAAGGTAGATTAAAAAAAAATGCGAACTAACATAAACAAACGCCGCGATACGGGTCTTCTAATTTGTCTCTATTTCACCCCTCACTCTCAGAATCGACCTAACTTTTGCTAACCTGAATTTGTTCCACAGTGTAATACAAATTAAAAAGTAATTTTACAAAATTTATAAATTTCCCAGATTTTTGAAATGCTACAGTCAAAAACAAATCGTTCAAGTATTTTATTTAATATCACCAGCACGACTACAATTTGCTATTCCGCCAGTTGAGCGGCTTAGCACATGCCTTTATAGTTAAAGGTGAAAGTTATAGTTTTGAAATTGGGCTGGTGTAATCGTACTTTAGTCATATCGTGCCAGAAGTTGTAAACATTTACGAGTCCATATTTTTTTGTTCCTGGAATGATTAAATTAAATTACTTTCGTTTTAAATCCGTGTATTTTTTTCGCCTCTCAAAAAATAGTGGAAAATTTCAATGAATCCGCCAACTAATTTCGCCTGAAATAAGTGTTGCCGATAAGGGGAAACAATGTTCGAAAGCGGAAAATTTCCGCCCGAAATGTATAATAAGAAAACAGTGAAAAGTGAACTATTTCGGGCGCAAACGAAACTCACGGTAATTGTGATTATTATTGTATTGAAGAAGCAGAATTCGAAAGCTTTCCAACTACAACCATAGACCGTGACATATGACAATATCCATATGCTACTTAGGCATAGTTTCACTAAACTAAGCAGTACTCAGCCATTTTTATACCCGAGCGTACTTGTACACAAGGGTATTATATCTTTGTTTGCATGACGGTTGTTCGTAACAGCAAATAATAATCGAGATAGATATAGATATACATCTATATCATAGCTGTTAAATTATGATTACGATTAGTAATCGGTTAGATTATTTTCAAAAAAGAATTGTAATTATTATTTAATTGTGCCTTTCAAATATTGGGATTACGTAATGATTACGATTACAAATAATCAAAAAATAATCAGGATTACTCTAGATTACTGAAAAGAATCAAAAAGAATCAAAAATAATCAAAATAAATAATTGATTATATTCAGGATTCTTTTTGATTATTTTTGATTCTTTTGGATTCTTTTTGATTATTTTCAATCCAAAATACCAAACAACTTTTCTCTTTCAATTTTAAGACATTTTTTTATTAAAATTTTTTAAATTGTTTTTTGTATAATCTGAGCCTCAGATTTTGCTATTATTATTATCAATTCAGCCATTCAATATAATCAGCCCCATCGCGAAAGTTCCCAGTTCTGATCATCAGAATAAGCTTCAATGAGCGTAGCTGATATTTACACCTTTATGAAAACCAACAATGCTGCAGCGAGTAGTGTTAGAATTCAAGAACGGTTGTTAACTTGTTGGAACGCTTACGTAAAAAAATTTATGAAAAATTAAAAAAACAAAAAGAGAAAATTTTTTTGTGGTTTTGGATTGAAAAGAATCAAAAAGAATCGCTGAAAAGAATCAATTATTTATTTTGATTATTTTTGATTCTTTTTGATTCTTTTTAGTAATCTAGAGTAATCATGATTATTTTTTGATTATTTGTAATCGTAATCATTACGTAATCTAGTTGGGACCAAGATAATCGTAATGTAATCAATTATTTCACTCTCAAATCAGATTACTAATGATTACGATTAGTAATCAAAACTTAACAGGTTTGATCTATATATACTAAAATGATCAGAATGTAAAGAGGAATATATTTAGCCCTGACTGTCCGTCCGTCCGTCCGTCCGTCTGTCCGTGGTTACAATTACTTGAGTAAAAATTGAGATATCTCAATGAAATTTGGCACATAGAATGCTCTTTGGACAGGGTAGGTTGGTATTGAAAATGGTCAAGATCGGTCAATAACCAAGCCCACCTTCCTTATAACGGAAGTTTTTGAAAAATGCAAAACTCCGTTTTTTCGGTATCCATTCAAGCAAATTGAGTGAAATTCGTTATTTGGAGCAATTTTGAACGAACAAATTAAGTAATTATGAAATTTTGAAAAATGAAACATTTTCTGTATCTTAATAACAGTTTTAGTTATCGTCTCAAAATTTTGTGGACATATTTTCCTTGACATCGATATTATTATCGTAGAAACTTTTTGAAATAACCTCTCCCCCCTCCCATATAACGGAAATTTTGAAAAATGCAAAAATTTCGTTTTTTCTTTATCTATTGCGACATATTAATTATAATTTGATATTTAGGGAGATAGTAAATTAATAAACTTGATTTTTAGGAAATTTTGAAAAATGGCCGTTACCCACTTATAAATAAACGTCTGGAGATATCTCAATAACGATGTAAGGTATCGCCAAAAAATTTGGTGAACATATTGTCCTTGATACCATTAGCATTACCGTCAATAATTTTTGACCGGACCATAACCACGCCCAACTTTCATATAACGGAAATTTTGAAAAATACAAAAAATTCAGTATTTATTGGAAGAAATTGAGTAAAGTTTAATACCAGCAGCGATTTGAAACAAACAAACGGGGTTTTTATGAAATTATGGGCATCGACTATACAAAAATACATCGCGAGGGTATATAAAAATAGGTTTCGCCCAAATTTACCTGTTTAAACTGATTTTAATATTATTAAAAGATTTGAAAAACTTATTTAATGTTTTTATAGAAAAAAAAAGAAAAATTCTTTTACGGTCTCACAATCAAATACGAGAGTGACGAACACAAAATTTTAAGAAAAATGTATTAATTAAAATACCACAACTAACAATTTATTAAACGTTTTACAAATATTTATTATTACTTTTGTTAGGTAGGCAAAACTCTTATCTTCCGAAAATAGGGTTAAAAATCCAAAAAAATTTACTCGTTTGAAGTTGTAATATGAAGAATACTAGAGTATCATTTAATTTTTTACTAAATATATGTTGAGCGAAATGATAGAGAAAAACTAAAAGTCTGTCAACAAAATAGAATTTCTGTGTAATTATTATATCATAATATCATCAAAGTGACTGTAAAAATCACTCTCTCAGAAATGCATAAATATACATACCAGGGGCGGATCTGGCTTAGGAAATGGGCGACATTCCCCTCTAAGATTTGAGGTATGCAAAAGAAAAGATACGTGTCTCATCAACCTAAAAAAATAGGTGTATTCGGGATCTGTTGTATTTGCAATTGTATTTTGTACGAGTATTCATGGTTTCTGTGGTTTTTATAGCAAATGTAGTAAAAATTTAACAATAAAATATACGTTCCACTTTAAATACAAGACTGCAAGCAAATACAATGGGTGGACCCTGCTGTAAATGTGGTGTTTCTTTTGTAAATTTCTCACAGCCGATCACAAATACGTTAGTCGAATAAATTGATATTTATTTGTGTGTATTAAAGTTTATCGTTTGTCTTAGCAACTTCATTTTTACAATTATTAGTAATAAAATCTTTCGCCTTTCGCCTTTTCGCGGCATAAGAAAAGTCTATTTTAGAGACGAAGACAGATATGTATTACAACAAGGTGTGTTCGCGATTTACTTCTGTCATTTCGAATTCGTTGTAAAAATAGTAAATATTAATACGAATACAGCAAATCCCGAAGACCCCTAAAATATTACATTTTTATCAAAATACAAAAATATGACATGCCCGGACCGGTTGATTTGAAGTGGAAAGGATCAGTGTCGTTATTAGTTTAATGTATTTATATGAATTGAAATTCATGACAATATTTAAAGATGCAAGAAAATTCAACAAACCATAGAAGTGCATACATATAAATTTACTTAATAAATATTGTTTTGTAAAATGAGTATGTAAAATGACCGTTATTCGAATCAGTTTCATTACCTATTTTGAGCAAAACTTAGTTTCTCGTAGCCAAAACTCAAAAAAATTTAGAACATTTATAACAAAATGATTGCATATAAGGTGGCTCGAAGTCTATTTTAGAGCTATGCTTTCAAAACTGTTTTTGTTCAAAATTTGCAGTAGAATACGTCAAAGTCGGTTATATTTTTCAATAAAAAATCGATCCGCCCTTCAGTAATATACAATGGTGTATACAAAATTGAATACCTGAATCTCTTTTCAATCACGTATCCAATTGGTAGTGACTTATTTTGTTTTACCTCTTGTTCGTAACGGCGGCGATTTCCGCTACACATTCGCATTTGTTTGTTCAACTTCCGATTGCCACTTTCTATTAAGCCTTTAAAACAACACGAATAATGTTGACGTTTGTCGTTGCTGGCGGTAATCGTCGCGGGAATTGGCTTCATGTGTAGTACTGTACTAAAAACAGGCTTCTCTCCGAATGAAAGAAAAGAAGAAGAGTAAAATTGTATCGTATAAAACCGATTTCGTTTAATGCAGCCTTTTATCTTTAGGCTATACAGCAGCAGAACAATCGAGTTTTTGTTATGAAAAGAACAAAAGCCAGCTTGAATAGCAAATTTGAATGTGCAAACGCATGAAATTGAATTGAGTGACTGGACGACTCAACCCACACAAATAAAGTATTCACGCATGAGTACTCGTAATACGTCTCCTGAAATATTCATATTGAAAAAGAGTGATATTTTTTTCAGTATGCATACGTGTACATTGTAGATTCTGCATTGTTGTTTAGGCGAGAAAGAAACTTAAACGAACGATCTGTTTTATTTTAAATAAATGAAAGTAAAATTAGCTCGGCACTCGCCACATTTGTAATTCAAATTTATAGCTTTAATACAATTTGTTTACTAAACTTTCAAATTTTTATACGCATTTAGCTCTTTAACTAAGTGTTAAATTCAATTGGTGATAACAATCTCAATGCCGGAGCAATTTAGCAATGGTGTTCGTATAAAACAAAATCTATACTACCAACTGCAATACTTGCATACCTTTGGCTTAAGGTTTGTTCTCTACCAACAAATTGTAGCAAATCATTGTTTACAACCATATCGGGAATTGTTTTCTTATCATCGCACAACAATTCATTTTCAGTATGAGCGCCCTTTTATCAATCGTGTTTATTGCAAAATTTTTAAGAAAATTGGCAAATAATGAATGCCAAGTTCAATTGCGGCCTAACCTGGAATTTCGTACCGTAATTGGTCTTTGTTTTAACTCTTCTCAAAGGTTTTGGATCGGGTTTAGATCGGGGGATTGACTAATTTCCATAATAGTGGCATGTTTCCTCAGCGTATGGTAACATCGTGTTTTCCAAGATATCTCTATATATTCATAGTGTCCGAAAATCTATAGATTGGTCTAACGCGAAACCACGAAAAGCAGCCCCAGACCATAACGTTACCGTCGCCGTTTTGCTTAGCAGTCTTCTTTGAAAACCGTTCGTAAAATTCCTTTTCTTTAGGACGTCGAACATTCCGGTGAGTATCATTGCCAAACAAATTCAAATGATTTTTGCAAATTCTAGCCTCATCTTCAAATTTTTTTGTCGCAATATAGGAGTTCTTCTAGATATTCAGGCAAGTAAATTTGCCCTTTTGTAGCCGTCGTCGAACCGTTCGCGAGTAAATCACATTACCAATATCCGCCGTAATGGCTTTTGAAGATATGAATGCATCCTTTTTCGCGAGAGTGACGATGCGAACATCAGTTGTTGTCGATATATTTTTTTTTAGGTCTTCCGCGAGATTTAGCTGTCTTTTTAGCTTTTAAAGCATTTTGCACAAAAAACAATAAACGACCTAGATATTTCGTAATAAAACGAAGACTTTTGTCAACTTTCATTAGGCTTGAGACGATTTTCTTTTCCTTCAGGGTGCAGTGCTTATTTCTACCCATCTACAAAATTATTTAATTTTTCCTTCATTTAAAATAGACAATCACAAATATTGACGAATATACTGAGTATATTTGAAGAATACACAATAGGGCGGGTCGAATTTTTTTCGCATAAAGCGGCTAGCAAAAACGAAAACTACAGAAAATTCTAAGAAAGTTTTGCCAAGAAACCATGGGTCTAAAATTAATTCCCAGTTCGCGCAGAGCGACTTTAGATTTTGAGGTCATACTTATTAAATTGTACTCAAAAACCTATAGTTTTAAAAATAATAGCATGCCATGCAATTGATGCAATAATAGCAGGCTTTTGTAACTTATTTGTTTTTTCACGTGGCTGAGCAAAAAACAACAAAAAAAAGCAATCGTACGGTAATCTTAACACACAAGTGGCAACAAAATTTGGGAAATTTGGAATATACTAAACATTCCGTTAATCAATGAAAAAACTGCCTCGAAAAAACTGAAAACATTGCTAAATAAACATTATAATGAAATAAAATTTAAAAGTAGACCAAGTAAGTCTTCAACGTTTCTGGAAACAATTGATCAAGTGTTTTATATTGGAAAATGTCAGTGCGCAAAAATATTGTCTTGCTGCTGTGGTTTAATACCCATTGAACTCCAAGAGTTTATGATTGATCAGCACAGTAAGAGGAAGCTAACCATTCCCGAATTCGAGGCGATTGCTGTTGACCAACAATCAACACTGGCGCCAACTAGTCTTGATCCAACTTTTTTTCCTGGCTCAACAAATATGGATGTTGAATCAGAGTTGATGTTTGCCATGCCAACTGCAAGAGAGCCAAGTTCGTCGAAAAAAAAATGAATACCAAAAGGTACGATACACCTCATTTCGCTATGGCGTGCGAAAGGTTTGGAATCGGGAATAGGGTTGCTTCGTTTTTGGCCACATCGCTTTTCAAAGATATTGACTTTAAAGGTGAAAATGGGGAACCAATAATTATGGACAAATCTAAAGTTTCAGGTGAAAGAAAGAAATGTAGGGATTCTCTTCGAAGAAAGCAACGCAATGACTGTGATCTGGTAGCCTTCTCCTTTGATGGCAGAAAAAATAATCACACTTAGTAGTTCTTAAAGAGCCTGAGAGCAGATTGTTGGGTTACGTAAAAGTCGACGCCGAGGACGCTAAAACAAAACAGAGGCAATTGTGCGAGTTCCTTATAGAAAAAAATATGTCCCTTGAGAGACTGATTGGAATTTGCTGTGATGGAGAAGCAACAAACACAGGTTCTGAAAATGGAATTTTAAGGAGATTCGAAGTCATGTTGAATAGACCATTGCACTGGTTTGTTTGTTTATTACACTTTAATGAACTTCCAATTCGTCACTTGTTCTCCGCATTTGAAAATTCCACTACAAGCGGACCGCGCACAGCTAGTGGGATAATAACAAAGCAAATCGAAACATGCGAGCAGATGGTGGTAAGCAAACAATTGTTTTAAAGAGCCTAACATGTATATTTTGATCTGAGCTAATTAAATAAAATCTTTCTGTAGGCTGTACCCGACTTTGAGGCCATTTCGTTGGGAGATATGCCTCCACCCATTCATGAAAAAACGCTCTCGACTGACGTTCAGTACTTGTATCGAATGGCAAATGTAGTTTGTGATGGTTTCTGCCCCGAAAATTTAGCCAGTATGAAACCGGGGCAAATTGTGCGCTCTCGATGGCTAATAAAGGCAAGCAGGCTCTTACGTTTATACGTGCCAACTCAGTTGTATACGGCAGTCTCTTGTTTTTTAAATTTATACAGTCCACGCGATATTTACCACCAACGCTGCGATAAATTGTTAACACTGTAATCCAAAATAATTCATACTTCGCTCATCCGGAAAATATCTTACTGGCAATGCTTTATGATAAGAGAAAAGATGTTCGCGAAAGAGCCATAAAAAAGATACTACATTATCGTGATAAAGTTTGTGATCCGACTAATCTAAGTGTTTATGATAAAAAGCACGTAATAAATTTTGAATGCTCAGACTACTTTGATCTGGTTGACCTAGATGATGACAGTGTTTTGTCTGAGCCTCCATTCTCAGCAAACATTCCATACGAACACTTGTTGCAGTTTATTGAGTCTGATGATCCGCCGCTTCCTGACCCAGGGATTCCCTCTCATACCCTAGCAACTGAGCGTTGTGTACAGCTTCTGACAACAGTTTCCCGACGCGCTATCGCAAAGAATAGAGACGATATCATGGCCGTAACTATAGAAAGTCGTACTACAACACCACGCATAGAATCCAAAAAAGACTTTAAAACCCAAAAAAACTAAAACTTGAAAAGATTCCCAGTCATCAGCAAAAAAAAACCAATGTCTGTAACTTGCACCACAAAAACATTTAATTTTTTGAAAACTTAACTACAATAATAAAATTTTATTTTCGATCCACCGTATTTTCCACAATTTTAGCATTTTTTAAAAAAATATGGGAATATCTGTATGCTGCATACATAGAAGCACAAACTTTCGTTATAAGCGAAGAAACCAAGCACAATTTTCCGGATCGAAAGTATAGGTTTTTGAGTACAATTTAATAAGTATGACCTCAAAATCTAAAGTCGCTCTGCGCGATCTGAGAATTAATTTTAGACCCATGGTTTCTTGGCAAAACTTTCTTAGAATTTTCTGTAGTTTTCGTTTTTGCTAGCCGCTTTGTTGGTTTTTTTCCACCCGTACAAATTGACCCGGCCTAATACACAATGTACTTATTATTTTGACAACGTAAATAGCTAACATCAAAACTCAAATTACTCGTTTGCATTAATTGGGAAAGTACCAACTTACTTTTCTCTTATTGCCACATTGAATTTATTAAAATTAACCAAATTTGCATTTATTTACTTCATCATACTTTCAAAACTGGACCATAAATTAATGCTAACGGTACTTATTATTTTGATCATATGTGTATGTGTATCTATATATTTTTTCAAGAGGTGAGTCTTATGCAAATTGAACAAAATATAATAAAACCAAATTTCGTTTTAAATCTTTTTATGAGCTTTGGTCATAGGTCAAATGTTTACGTATAGAAATAAACAAAAAAAAAATTTTTTAATTTTAATATTTTTATAAATTTTGACATTAAAAACTTCCTTCAAAACATATGTATGTCTTAAGGTTAACTGATAGCTGCCTTGCTGTTGCCACCCATGGTCATGAACTGGTCTGAAGTTTTAATTACAAGCGATCTGAAAGTGCCCTTTCTAGACCGGCGCACCGGCCTGCGCGGTCTTATTCCGTTTATATTAAAATTCTAAAATATAATTAAAATCCACCAAATCTTTTTTTAATCACTCAAATTCTTAAGCCAGCAAAGGACGTATCAATTAAGCTGCAATAAGTAAGCACTTTTATGCGATATTTTTTCGCGTGGTATTCGCATTAATTAAAGTAAAAAATAGCTAATATTAATAAAAAAAATTTAGAACTTAATTGTAAAACTTCAGCCCTAAATCATTAACAAACTTTATTTTAAGGTATTTCAGATGATGTGAGGATCTCAGCTTGAGAGATTTGATTTAAAAAAATTTATTATATTACTAGAATGTTTAAATTTTAATTTAAAAATTTATATTTAATCGTTATATTATAAATATAAACATCTTAGTTTTGTTGTTTTGTTCAGAAAGAAAAGTGATATTACGAACAATATTTTTTTGAACAAAATTAAAAATCAAATTGTTTCCCATTTTGTCTAAAATAACGATTATTTATATCTTCAGTTTAATTCAAGTATTCATCAAAAATATAGGTTAATTTTGAGAACTCATTTCTTTAGGTAGGCTTTTCTTTCAGACTTTTTTTTTTTATTCAAAACTAATAACTATAGTTTTTAGTGATTACACCGGTCAACAAAAAAAATTTTTTTTTCGCATATGTTTTACCTTATATTTTTGGTTAAATAAGCAAATATATACACTATTAAAATGCTGTTAACTGCAACTAAATATATGGAATACAAGTGGGAAGTCACTGGAGACCTCGAGATCGTGTGCTTTTTGACTGAAATGCAAGGTGGGTATACTAAAGGCTCCTAATCATGAGTCCGAAGCTTTCAAATATTTGAGGAATTTTTATCCAAAGCTTTCAGAGGTGAAAATAAAAGCTGTAATATTTATAGGCCCTCTAATAAAAAAAATTATGGATTGTGTTGTTTTCCCCAAATTGACTTAGCAATGAGGAGAAAAAAGCCTGGAACAGTTTTATGGCAGTAGTGCATGGTTTCCTTGGAAACTATAGGGCTGACCATTATGACGAGCTAATCACTGACATGATTACGATTTCCTCCATCATCGGATGTAGATTGTCTCTAACGATGCACATGTTACATTCTCATTTAGATAAATTTAATGATAATATGGGAGCTTATTCAGAAGAACAAGGAAAACGCTTCCTTGGAGACGTTACCAAGGTCCGTATACAGAAATCATGATGGGGACTATATTAGGGGGTTAATAAGATAAACTTCTACGGAAAATGACTGGAAAAGTAAAACTGTTAATTTTTAAACCTTTGGTCTATTTTAAAGAATGGATATTGAACGGATATTCTTACTTACTTAATTGGCTCATCAATCGCCTAAGCGATTTTGGCCAAGGTCAACAAAGCACCCCAGCTGTCCCTTTATTTTTTTAACTGGCGCCAATTGGAAATCCCAAGTATAGCCAAGCCTTTTTCCACTTGGTCTTTCCAATGCAGAGGAGGTTTTCCTTTTCCTTTCCTACCACCAGCGGGTACCGCGTCAAAAACTCTCAGGGCTGGAGGTATTTCATCCATTCGAACGACGTGACCCAGCCAGCAGAGCCGCTGATTCTTAATCCGCTATGTCTACGTCCTTGTACAGCTCGTACAGCTCATCGTTCCATCGTACGCGGTATTCGCCGTCGCAAAGACGCAAAGGTTCACAAATCTTTCGAAGAATCTTTCTCTCGAAGAGCTCTCTCATCTGATGTTGTCATCGTCCATGCTTCTGCGTCATACAATAGGACGGGCATGATGAGAGACTTATAGAGTATGTTATTGTCCGTCAAAAGTGGACTTTACTCTTATAAAAGATGGTGCTTTGATGATTGGCCGATTTTGTTCTGCAGCTCGAATTATCTTCCCTGGCATCAGTTTAAAAAAGCCGCACGACAAAGAGTCACCCTGTCAAACGGCTCGGAGAGGTCCTTCCCAATCCTGATGAAGTTGGTTGTGTTGCTCAACGTCATTTTGCATAGCCGTTTAAGTTTTGCCGGGATACCAAACAAGACTTTGCGGCATATAGGAAACTTCTTCTCGTGCTGTCGAAGGCGGCTTTGAAGTCGACAAAAAGACGGTGTGTGTCGATTCTAAGTCTTTCACACAATACACTCGACAGAATGTTATACGCGATGTTAAGAAGACTAATCCCGCGATAATTGAATTGATAATCGATATCTTTTAATAAATTATTTATATGTAAAGTGTTTGTGTATTTTTATTGAGTGTAATTTTTCCATTTTTTATACATAAAAGCAATTCGGAGCTATTTTTTATTCTTATTCATATTTTCAGGTATAAAAGCTACAAAAATAAGGTATGTATAACCCGTGCACAAAAAATATGTAGACCGGTGTTATTGTTATACATAAAATAACCTTTCACCTCTTGATTATGGTTTGGCCTCAAATGGTTCGGAGAGCTCTTTCTCGTCTTGGACATAGCTAAAAGTTGTGTTCACCGTTTTAACAGTATTAGCATAGCCGTGATCACAAATTTAGACATGGCGTCGTACAGGTAACTTCTATTCGTGCTGTCAAAAGCGGCTTGAAAGTCGACAAAGAGATTGTGTGTGCGATTTGCTTGTCTAGGGTCTTTTTCATGATTGGACGTGCTGTAAATATATGGTTAATAGTGAATTTACCAGGCCTGAGCTTATATGCGATATTTAGAAAGCTTATCCCACGATATTTGGCGTAAACAGCAGGATCACCCTTCCTATGAATTGCTTCAGGCGCTTTGTTGTTGAAGTATGCTCTGAACGCCTTTCACCATACAATATCCGAACTTCTCTTTTCAGGAACAAACCCCATTCTTGATTGTGAATATCTTAAGCTCTTCGCACTCACGCCTTTCCGCTTCTCTTTTCTCTTGAATAGAAAATCAGCGATTAATTAGAATTTTGATTCGAGTTTGTTTTTCTTTACGCTATGTATTGCTTGTGGTGAGCTACTTAACAGAGCGCCATTATATTATATGTAAATGACCTACAAAACATATCACTATATATCTCCAAAAAAACATGTATATGCAAAGAATTCAATTCAATAAATTAAAGTATTTTAAATATGTAACTATTGCGCTGACCATTTAATCTAAATTCCTTTGTGTGTATGTTATGTATGTACATATGTATACATAAGTATATTTTATAAGTGCATTCAACTACGATGTACGATTGCAGTTTATTCTTGTATTCGATTTATAAGCAAAAATATTCGCAATTGTTAAATGAAGCAAAGAACAAAAGAATGTTGTGGTCGCCACGTTTTTATTCAAATTTAAATAAACTGAATAAGGAAATAAAGAATTCTTCTTGTAAAAGCACAATTGAACGGATGCTTACTCAAGTTTGAAAAAGTGAAATAAAAATACAAATTTGTGGGGAGCGGTCCGGCTAAAAATGTGGCTTTAAGTGGTACCAGCAGCATACATATATATTTACTTAAATTATTACATAGAGTTTATTGAATGTAGGAAGAACGCTTTCTGTACATTTCAAGGGAGTGTGTATAGAGCTGGAAAAACAATTCATTTGTAAAAACAATCTATCGTTTTTTGCACTATCGATGCCCTGAAATGTTTCCTCACTATTAAATTGACGCAGACGTTTAGTATAAGTTTGAATTATTTTACGATGATCATGATAAAACTTTTTTCATATAACGAAAACTTATATGAAAGGAAATGCAATGCTCAGCGGAATCAGAAACAAACTAACCAAAAACTATTAGTATTTTATATACATTAAGAACTTGCACTTCAATGTACTAAAATGGAGTTATATAAGGTTATTATAACTTTGATCGGTTAATAACCACGCCCATCTCCCATATAACGGAAGTTTTTGAAAATGCAAAAATTACGTTTTTTCTCTATCTATTGGAACATATTAATTATAATTTGATATTTAGAGAGATAGTTACCACGCCCATTTATACAAAAGCGTCTGTAGGTATCTCAATAACGATGTTAGGTATAGTCACAAAATTTGGTGAACATATTGTCCTTGATACCATTAGCATCACCGTCAAAATTTTTTGAAATCGGACCATAACCATGCCCAACTTCCATATAACGAACATTTTAAAATTGCAAAAAACTTCGTTTTTCTTTATTTATTGAAACAAATTGAGTAATAGTATTAAACTTTGTGATTTGAAACATCGCGAGGGTATATAAAATTCGGTTTCGCCCAAATTTAGCCTTTCTTACTTGTTTAGAATAAATTTTGTATTTATTTTTAGTTAAGTTGTAGCTTGCCTCCTAAAATTACACAAACCATTTGTATGATCTCAAGAAATAAGTTGACAAATCTAATGTTTATCATCAATTTATCCTTTTAAAATGCGTTGAAAAATTAGATTGCGATTGTACACGGTTATTGTAAGAATTCGATAATTCTATCGATATTGTCGAAAGCTTCTTAAGGATTTAAAAGCAAAACCAAGATGCACGGAGTTTTTGGTTTTTGTTCTGTTGCTGCAACCTGTTCATTGAATTTTAGTTTGAGCCACGCTTTTCTACATATATGGACGTAAGTATGTTATATCAAATTTAAGTATACTTTAAATATTGTATTAATATAGTATGTCCTACACAACGCATCTTCGTGCAACTAAGGACTAAAGCAGTTTATCAATTTTATGGTTTTCATAATATAACTTCAATTAATTTTGAATGCAAAATCTATTTTAATTATTGTTAATATTTATAATAAGATTTTAGTGCATCATGATTTTTCACACTATTATGACTTTATTGTTAAAAGGAAAACGACACTTCGCCTATGCTCTTACTCAGGACTATAAAGATGCGCCAAAAAAAAAGTAAAATTTGCATGAAATTAATTGCAAATTCGGTCTTGTTACGTTGAATATTTTCCTTTAATTGCGAATTTCTATGCTAGATAATTATCATGGTCAAAACAGCAGGCGCCATATTAACTAATTGGGCGCAGCTGTTATTTTTATTTGTATTTTTAAACTTGGAGAATTGGTAAACTTTTACATTTCTGAAATTTGTGAGAAAATTTGTTTACACAAAAAAAAACTAACTTTCGGAAGTCAACGTTAACTACGTATACAACAGCTCTTCAATTTGTGTTTGATAATATTTTAGTGTTGCAAAGAATTTTCATACCGCCTTTTTTTGATTGAAGTCAAAATGCACACCACGCGGCGGAAACGGAAGCACTCGCTCGAAGCGCTTAGCTGCCTCTAGACGCTTTAGCCATTTCGTTAAGTTATACTCGTAATACAGCAAAAGTAACTTTATTTGAGGGTGAAATTTTCACGCCACTAGCAAGCTTACTAATATTATTATCTTGGTTTAACTGCTCGTCTGTTTATGCAGATGCAACTTTTCAAAAAATGCCGAATACTCGTAGTATGCGATTCCATGCAGCTTTTGTGCAAAAATGCCTGCATAAATGATAGATATTAAGTCTTTGAATTTTCGTTTGTAAAAATGGCTTGCATTGTTTAAAAACTAAAAAGCGTCGATGTAAACGACTTCCTCTCCAGAAATTGTTTTTTGTTATATAATATATACATATACTCAAGCAAATGCATGTAGTATTCATGAAAATATATTCGAATTGGCAGTTTTTATCAGACCATAAGCTTCATTCTGTGGTAATACGTTGCTCTGGCAAAAGGAGTCTGAGAAATCCGTGTAAGCATTGCCGTCTTTTTCAAAAGAGTCCATATACATGGGAATGTACAAACATACGAGACATATCTATACACATAAACATATACATATACATACATAAGTATAGGGGTCATTCCATCCAAAATTTACATCAACATTTTTTTTTTTCGTGCGAACCATTTTTTTTTTGTTCTTTGTTTCATTATGAAAATAACTAGCAGGCCTAAAGTTTACGCTTTTTTCTCCGCTTTCCAATAAAAAATACGTTTAATTTTTATGCCCGCGCACTTGTGTACAAGGGTATTAAAACTTTGTTCAAATAACGGTTGCTTGTAACAGCATAACGGAATCAAGATAGATATAGACATATATGTATATACCAAAATGCTCAGAATGAAAAGAGAAGTCGATTTAGCGATGTCTGTCTGTCCGTCCGTCCGTGCTTGAGTAAAATTTGAGATATCTCAATGAAACTTGGTAGGTAGATTGTCTTTGACCCAAAGCAGGTTGGTATTGAAAATGGGCAAAATCGGACAGTAACCACGCCCACCTCCCATATAACGGCAATTGTCGGAGTAGGAATTGTAGCTATGGAAGCTTATTTGCTCAAATTTGGTATGTATTGTTGTATTCGAGCAGCAAATCCGACTGTATCAAAATTTTCTACAGAGGGCGTGGCACCGCCCACTTATGAGTTCATATGTATATCTCTGGAACCACCCACCCGATTTTGTTGAAATTTGGTACACGTATTACACTATGCTTATTTATGCGATATTTATCAAAATCTGACCATAACCACGCCCACCTGTCATATAACGGTAATTTTCGAAAACACTAAAAATCGGACATTTCAATAAATGTTGAAGGGAAATATCTTAAGTTTAGTATGTGATGTTGTATTGCAGCCAGAAATAAGATTATATGAGTTCATATGTAAATGTCTGGAACTACTTTATCGATTTCGTCTAAACTTGGCACACATGTTAGATTGTAACTAGTTAATTTAAAAATTTAGCTGAAAGCGTGCGCCGGGTATATAAAGTTCGATCGAACTTAGCCACTTCTTTACTTATTTCTACTTATTTTTTATATACAAAGGTAGAGGTATTTTTTTCGAGCGTCGAAATTTAGAAAATTCATAACTCTAAAACTGTGTTTATTGTGTCGAAATAAAAAAATACGTGTCCAATATTTCGCCTCAAAGAACACAAAAAAAATGTTTCGCACAAAAAAAAGGTTTGAATGTAAATTTAGGGATGGAATTACCCATAGGTATCTCGTCACGAGCTTGCCATGAGAACAAAAAAACCGTAAAACAATGACTGTGAGCAAACTACGCAGATATCCCGAAATTTTTCTTTTATCATTACGGCGGGGAAATGTAATCAAATGGAGCAAGTCAATGGGTTCGTTCAGCATACTTAACTGTTTTGTAAGCGAAAATCATAAACCGCTTAGTTTTGCTGAACGTTGAGATTTGACACTTGGGGAAAATATTATATATAATTTATTGAAAATTTGTTTCAATAAGAAATAGACCCAAAGTTAAAATTAAAAAACTAAAAATTAATGAGAACTTATATCATGAAAATTTCCCATTTAAGTAAAAAGATATATGTATGTATGTATGTATGTATGTACATTTATCCGAATTTTATCCGAATTTAACTTAATAAATGCTCTTTATTGCATTTTTTTTTTTTAAATAAATAGCGTCATTAATGTATGTATATATTAATTTTTGCACAGCATATTATCAATACATTGTATAATCAATTTTCACTGTTTTAATAATTAAGAAGTCTATAAATTCTTCGCAATTCTTTCATAAAAGTTGCATTTTAAAGCACCGCTTTTTTCTCAAAAAGGACGTTGGAAAAACAATGCATTTCGTTTTCAAGAAACAAGTTTTCGTACATTTTTCCATTTTCTTAATCTATTTTTCATTATATTTTCCATTTTCTTAATATGTACATTTTTAATTGTAGGAGACAATTTCATAAATTTAAGTGACAGGTGAAGAAGAAAATAGCTGGTAAATGAGCGAGAAAAACACCAATTTTCCGTTACAAAATATCGCTTCCATTCAATAAACGGGCTGACTGAACTTTCCTTTACTCAACTGTTTCACGAACGCTCAGTTTGCTGAACGCACCCAATATTTTATGGTATATAAGATGGCGCTTCCATAAAATAGACAAGACACATTGTGTATACTGCACTCGATTTTAATAAAGTGTTTGCATTTTCGGTCGACTGCGGATCATTATGTTGTTATTGATGTTGAGTGCGTTGCATTTTAGTGAAATGTACAGCTATCAGCTATGAAATTTGAAAGGAAAGTTGAGGGAAACGATTGTCGGGAATGTTGCGTTTGGAGCTTTAAGTGCAAACCGTAAAAACTTAAGCGTATGTAAATTACTTATCTGCATTGCACAACTGTGTTAATTTTGGCAAAATCTTAAATTACATATGTATGTACATAGATATGTACATATATACTAACGTTTAAAATAGGCAACTATGGTATGCCGTGTAGGGAAAGCTGTACACTTTTCAGCCAAACTAGTTCATGATCTATAATTTTTCCATCTTAGAAATGGTATTTTTAATAAGACGGTGTAGTACTCGTACGAGATGGCGATTGTTCGCTCCTAAAATAATTATAGCTGCTATTTTAGAGATCACCACATCTCCTAAATATACTTATTTTTATTGTTTTCTTCTTTTTCTTGTCCGACAGGGTGAATTGTTGATATTTGTTGGAACGATTTTCCGTCATACCTTGTCAAGTTTGGTTTGGAGACAAACCGGTTTCGGCGTTGTGCCATCTTTAGTGCCAATAATGGTTCTGTTCAGTTTATGTCTGTTGTTCCGTATTTATTTCGTTTTTTTTTGGTCAAGAAGGTGCATAATCGTAAATGTTAACAAATGTTAAGTGTCCTGAGTATATGTCCCTAAAGTCTCGCGCGGTTAGAGTCCAAAAGGGTATACTTTATCTCGAATCTGCCTTGGCGGTAAGAACAGGTAGATAGTCAGTAATTTTAGTCCGTTTAAGTATTGCATGTTTGTTTTGTATGTTGGTATCTGTCACTTGCCGTTGGGGTTTCGTATCCTTTTGTTGTAGTTCCTTATGTGTTCCAGAAATCTTGTTCTTACTTTACGTCCGGTTTGTCCTATATAGCTATATTGCCACTCACAGGTCAGTTTATACACGCCTGGTTTGTTCAATGGGTCTTCTTCTTTCGTGCTGCTTTTAAGTATCCTTCCCAGGTAGTTTCCAGTTTTGAACGCCGTGTGGATATTATACTTTCTGAAAAAATTTGCAAGTTTGTATGTCATTTTTCCTGTATAAGTCATTACTGTCCAAGTTTTTTCGTCTAGCTCTCTGTCTCTTCTTTTTTGAATTGCATACATTTTTCTGAATTTATCCACGAGCTCCTTTTTATATCCGTTGTTCGTTGCTATGTTGTATATTGTGTTTAGTTCTTTTCAGTATGCCTCTCGAGATAGAGGTATTCCTTCAAATCTGTTTGTTAGTTGTCTTATAGCGGCGTATTTTTGTTCTTGAGGATTATTTAATGTGTTATGTATTATGGTGTCTGTAGCTGTCGGTTTTCTCTAAATATCGTAGTCAAGCCTTTTCTCAATTTTGTCTAACTTAATCGTCAGATCCAGGTAATTTATTGTTCCCTTCTTTTCCATTTCTATCGTAAACTTTATATACCCATGTTGTTTGTTTAGGTATTCCACTATCTGCTTTTCATTGTCCTTGGTAATCACTTAGATAATGTCATCCACGTACCTTGCATATAATACTACGCCTAACTCGGCTTTCGGTTGTTCAATATACTGTCCCTCCAGTTCTTGCATAAATACCTCCATGAGAATGGCAGAGGTTGGGTTTTCCCATTCCGAGTCCGTTTGTTTGTCGGTATATTTTATTATTAAACTGAAAATAATTTTGTCGCAGTGTAGTTCGTAATGTGTTTGTGATTTGGGTTGTTTTTATATGGTTCGTTTTTTCGAGTAATGTTTTCCGGACCATATCTATTTTTTTTGTATGTGGGATCGACGGGTATAAGTCCTTAATATCAAATGACACACAGCCTGCTTTGATGTGTAGTTTTCACGTTTGCCAGTTTATGGATGAGTTCTGTCGTGTTTGCTACAATGTGCTCGTTACGAAGTTCCAAGTTCTCATTTAACAGCATTTTCGGATGTTTGGACAGTCTATAAGCAGGAGCCGACTTATAGTTATTTTTATACCCGAGCGTAGTTGTACACAAGGGTATTATAACTTTGTTCGCATAACGTTTGTTTGTAACAGAAAAAAATAATCGAGAAGTTATAGACATACATATATATACTAAAACGACCAGAATGAAAAGAAGAATAGATTAAGCCCTGACTGTCCGTCCGTACTCTATAATCTCGCCCACCTACCATGTAACGGAAATTGTTAAAAATGCAAAAATTTCGGTTTTTCTTTTTCTATTGGAACATATTAATTAAAATTTGATATTTAGAGATATAGCTAATTGAAAAACTTGTCAAAAACTGCGATTTTCAGTATTTATTGGAAGAAATTCAGTACAGTTTAATACTAGCAGCGATTTGGAACAGAGAAACGAGGTTTTTATGAAATTATGGGCACCGCTCATACAAAAGCACATTTCGAGGGTATATAAAAATCCGTTTCGGCGGAATTTAGCTTTCCTTAGTTGTTTTTATTAAATTTTATTTATTCTTCATCACCGCTCTCCGGCTTTGAACCAAAGGACCTCGGATTGCAGAGCCAACACGCTACATGCTGTACTACGCTTGCCTAGTTGGCTGTTGTGTTTATTTCATCTTCCTTAAACAAACCTACTACAAACAAGAGCAGCAGATCTGACGCTATTTAAACTTGCTTTTGTGGTTGTTGTTTGTGATTTCAGCAATTAAATTTAATTAAATTATTTTATCTACTAATTTTGGTTGCTCTGCCAGCATTTCAGGTAACTTTTAATGGGAGTTAACAGCAGACCACACCTACATATATACATAATTGCAATTGTAAGCAATAGCGTAAATTCAGACGTTCACTAATTGTAACAGCCACATCCGCACTGCTGGTTGATTGTACATTAACACAGATTCCATTAATGTAATGTAAACATAAAAACCAATAAGAAGTGTCAACTGTTACGATATTTCCTCAGAATAAAATATAAAAGACAGTCTATGACTACCGCTCATTCTGAACAGACGTGCGATCAGACAATCATTTTCCATCGTTCTTTAATTATTTTGCTTACACTAACCAGTATTAGTAAAGTGAGGTGAATAATGAAAGACCCACCCGCCGTGGGCGGGGGTTCTCCCCTTTCAACAACGTCCTTCCATATGGACAAGAACAAAACTTTAAGTATAAAAACAATCGGTCCGACATATTAAGTAATGAAAAGAATATTAAGTGATCAAACTTTAAAAAACGTCTCACCCTTTCTCATAAAAAAATTATTAATGGTGTATGTGGCGAAATTGAAATATGCAAAAAATTAAGAAGTGGTGACATATTGATGAAAACTAAAACTTACATACAAGCTGAAAAACTCGTCAAATTAACACCCCTCTCTTCGGACATACTTGTCGAAGTAAACACACATAATTATCTTAATTTCACAAAAGGTGTAATTTACTGTAACGATTTGCGCGGCATAAAAGAAGACGAAATACTAAACGAACTTGAAGGTCAAAATGTCACAGAAGTTAAGAAAATAATGAAAAAAGAAAGCAACATCAATGAAACACTAATCGAAACCGGTCTAATAATCATTACGTTCGCAACTCTTTCACTGCCTGACTCAATATTAATTGGCTACGAAAAGTTAAACGTCCGACCATACATCCCTTTGCCATTACGATGCAAAAATAGCCATAGATTTAGTCATATCACTAAATTTTGTAAAAACGATAAACTTTGCCCATACTGCACTCTGAACCAGCACACTAATCCAGAAGAAAATGAAAAATGCGATAACCTTCCATCTTGCCACAACTGTAAGGAAAACGACAAAACAGCTCTACCGATCATTTACCGTACAACAAAAAGTGCCCAATTTTCGTTAAACAAAAAAAAATTCAGGCAATTAAAACGAACCCAAAGGTTGACAACAGAACCGCTCTTGCTATATAACAAGAGCAACACCAGCAATCACTCACTTACGCTAGTACTGTGAGCACTCGCGTAACTTACAGCTATTGTGAAGACTTCTCATCAACTCTTACAACTAGTTCCAGTAAAACACTCCATAACAATAGTACTTAAACTAAAACCAACACAGACGCAACCCACCACTCAGCAAACTCTTCCATAAAAGAGAAAACCTCTCTCTTAACTGATACACTGCCAAGCCTCGGCCAACGAATTAACACCAGTCGTAGTTTCGAATTGAACTCTGTAAACTCAACAGCCGAACTTAAAGCAACTAGTAGTGATCAAAAAATCCTCAAAAAGCACAATTAATCTTCTACAGAAAAAAGCTAAACTCAGGACGCATACTAACATCACAAACACAACACAGAAGATACCTGGCAACAACAACCACAACCTGGAAGAGCTGAATGACTCAGACTCCACTCTTAAGGCCATGCCACATAAAACTTCTGCTTCGCTTTACGTCAGAGTTTAGCTTTGACAGCAAAGATGAATGCATGCAATTATACGAAATTTCCCACATAGGCAACACCGTCGCCAAAGCGAAGCGAAATCTTGGGCAACTCTCATCTTTTCGCTGACTTTGACAGTTCGCTCTTACCAATTTTTTTTATTTCTGACATTTGTCTTCATTTTTTTAAATTTAGGAGTTTCTGGTAATTGTATTTTATTGTATATAAATATATGTATGTATATACATTTGTATGTGATGATTTACTAAAGGCTTTTTCTTTTATAATAGAGGAGCATTGCAGAGCACGGTGGAAGTCACTTCGTGACCGGTTCGTGCGGGAGGTGGCAGCAAAGATATAATTCCCTTACCCACATTTTCCGCCTTGATATGTTCTTTAAACATAATAAGGCTCGTGAAGTAAAAGAACTATTAACAAAACTTCCATAATGTCTATACATATGCCGAATGTGTGTAAATATGTTTATAAAGTTCCATGCGATTTTCACAACTCACAATAAACAAACGAAAAGTATGTATTGTCAAAGTTTTATTGTGGCATACCTTTTGCATTTTTCGCTTTTCTGACAAAGTTACATATGTCACGTAAAACGAAGCAAGTCCTATGTGGCATGGCCTTTATGGAAGATTAATCACTCTCTCTAACTTATTTAAATCTACTCTTTTATATACATAGTACATATAAGTATTAATTAGTTTAAGAGACTTTCTTGAGCTTAACATGACTCTTACTATTTTGCAATTTAAGATAAGAGTATACATGAATAATTACACTGACCTCCAAATACTTCTCAAATCGTATAACCCAATGACAATGTCACTCCAAGAAACACATATACAAAATACTCAAATCATACCTATACCAAACAATTACACTATATACACATCCACTCCCACTCGAAATGCCTAAAGCGGATCAGCTTTACTAATCCACTCATCTCTACAACATAAGCTTATAACCACTTCTCACAGTAGTTACGATATAGTGAATGCTCAATACAATCCAAAGTCAAATTCATTGTAAGCTCGGTTTACATCCCTCAATAGTCTAAACGAAATTATTTCATCTCCCCGACTGCCTATACTTTTAACAGGTGACTTCAATAGCTGTCACTAAAGCTGGGAATCCAACAAAAACAACAAAAGGGGCACAACCATTTTCAAATTTTTAACACAATCTAACTTAACACTCATGAATGACGGTTCACCCACTCGCTTCTCAACTCATAACACATTTACCTGTGTCGACCTAAAGCTTGCCTTCCCAATTTTAGCAATTCAGCAACGCTGGAAAAGGGAATCAAATTTATTCGGTAGTGATCACTATCCGATCATAATCTCACTTTTCCCTTAAAATGAAACGTTGCAAAACAATTATGCACCTACTTTTAACCTAAAAAAAGCTAACTGGTCAAAATTCCAAGCTCTAGCAGAAGCCTTCAGTGACGACAGGCCCAAGAGTCTTAATATTAATAAAGAGTACGCTAACATCCAAAAAACAATAATACAGAGTGCAAACCAATCTATACCACAAACACATATCTCTACCAAACACACGGTCCCATGGTGGAACGGAAATTTAGAAAAATTAAAACAGCAAAAAAATCGCTAAATACAAAAAAGCACAAGCCCTATTCAGACGAAATTTAAAATTAGCAAAAACGAAATTTAAAATTAGCAAAAACGAAATCCATCAGTTCCTTCACCGCAAACATTAACCCCAATACACCCCCAGCAAAAGTATGGTCTACAATCCGAATCTTCTGTGGACTGCAGTCCAAAGTCTCAATACATTGCATTGATGCCCAATCCCCAAATGACAGATCTGAAATCGCAAATAGTTTCGGTAAATTTTGGTCGAATGAAGCTAAAGATAGAAATTTCCCTTCCACATTCCAAAAGCACAAACATGAAGCTCTAAAAAAACCCTATACGTTTAATACCAGCAAAACAGCTTCCCTCATCGAAGCCAAAATAAATAAAATTGAGTTAGAACTCGCTCTAAACAAACTCAAAGGGAAAACTCCCGGTTTTGACCGGATATCATACCAAATGATAAAAAACCTACCACATAACGTCAAACATCGTAGCCTTGTTATTCCGGTCCACAAACCCAATACAAACAAACCCTTGTTGAATTCCTACCGTCCTATACCTCTTAATTCAAGCTGTGCAAAAGTGCTTGACAAGATCGTGGCTAACCGGCTATGGTGGTTTGTTTCAGCCGGAAAACTACTGCATAGCCACCAAATGGCATTCAGGAAGGGCAAAGCCGTGTCTGACCTTCTAGTTTATCTACACTATCAGATCACAGACTCGTACTCAAAGAAAAACCATCTGTCACTTATATCTCTTGACTTTTCAAAAGCATTCGATAAAATAGGACTACACACAATTCTAGACCAACTCTTACTGTGGAATATAGGACCAAAAATCTTTAACTATGTTAAGAACTACATGACAAACAGAACAATAAAAATTAAAATCAATTCGAGCCTTTCAAAAACATACCCGTTAGAAAACGGCATTCCGCAAGGATTTCCACTATCTGTCATACTTTTCTTGATAGCTTATAATAAACTATGTAACACAATTGCACTACATAAACAATTAGACTTTCTCGCTTATGCTGATGATTTTATTATCATTGTAAAATGTTAGGGTGTTTGAGTTACGGAGCGCAGGGTGCGCTAAAGAATCAAATTTTTTAATTAATACAAAGAATTCGATTATAAGGATATAATTATTCAATTTATTTAATTCAAGAAATAAAATGCTATGATATACATAAGTGCGGATAAATATGTAGGATTTGCCGGAGTGGCTAAATTTTTATCTTTAAAGTGCGTGCGGCGGCGAATTACAAATCATAAATACTATTATTCGAAGTCAATTAGAGGACCCATGTCCTCAACATGCCGGCCCGCCTGCGCCGGTGCGAGGTGAAGCAACTCCTGCAGCTTCTCAAGAGTCAGGACAGCCCGGTTAAAGAGGTTGCGGATGCGGTTCTGGACTGGATTACGTCCGCCCTGGGCCTTCTTGACTGTCGGTTTGACCACACGGCTAGCCAGGGTTGTTCTGTCCGGGTGGACGCGCGTACGGATGTCTCGGCGATTACGCTCTACGGTCGACGTCGTTGGACGATGCAGCATGGTGTGATGTGCTTTCCCGCACAAATGGCAGCTGTCCGAGGAGTTACAGGCGCCGGTGACATGTGAAGTCGCCAGGCAGTTGATACAGTACTTATGTACCCGGGCAGAATCGCAGCGGGTGGTGACGGCAACACAGCCGGCACTGGCTAAAATCCATGGCATTACGGTCCATCTGTGGAGAAAACGAGAGCAGAAGGTGTGAAAATAACATTAGTCACGTATCACGGCGTAAGAAATTTGTGGAGTCATGGAGTTTGGATGAAGGGGAAGTGGCACACGAGCCATTACGAGGGGGGTAGGAGACATAGCTTGGCAATGTTGCGTGTGATAATTCCTGCTTGAGTATGGATATCTGCTACGCGAGCGTTCCTATCCTGTCCGGGGTGAAGATTTACTATGCGCCCGAGTCTCCACTCGTTTGGGGGTAGAAGATCGTCCTTTACGACGACGAGATCTCCCTCTTGGAGGTTGGGTTCTTGGCGCTTCCACTTATGCCTTTTATGGAGTTCTTTAAGGTATTCGTTCTTCCACCGAGTACTAAACTGGTGATGAATAACCTTTAACTTTTGCCATTTATGGGCTAGCGAGAGATTGTCGGCTTGGGGTTCATGCAAGGAGTGCAATGGGGCGCCTACTAAGAAATGTCCCGGTGTGAGAGCAAGTAAATCAGTAGGATCCTCTGACATAGGAGAAAGAGGTCGCGAATTGAGGACTGCCTCAATGCGGATAAGGAGTGTGGTGAATTCCTCGAATGTGAACTTGAGATTTCCTGCCACCTTTGTGAAATGTGTTTTAAAACTTTTTACTGCAGCTTCCCATAGACCGCCCATGTGGGGAGCGTAGGGTGGAATAAACTGCCAAGTGAATCCGTGGGAGGCGTATCTTTCGGCGATGTCCGTAGCGGATTCTTTGAGATATTGGGAGAATTCTCTTTGAAACGATCGTTTTGCGCCCACGAACGTCTTTCCGTTGTCGGACATTATTTTGGAGGGGATTCCGCGACGACCGACAAATCTAGTGAACGCGGCTTTGAACGTTTTGGTAGTGAGATCAGAGCATAATTCTAAATGTATCGCTTTTGTGGAGAAGCACACAAACACACACACATACGCCTTGGTATGAGAAGCACGTCGGAGCATGGAGGTTTTGACCATAAATGGCCCGGCAAAGTCTACACCTGTTGTATGAAATGGGCGAGTATAGGTGGATCTTTCAGGGGGCAATGGGGCCATTATCTGCGAGCGCATCTTTTGTTTGTAAAGGGTACAAACTTTGCAACGGAATACGCACTTTTTTACCTTCTGTTTCAAACGGGGAATGTAATATTCTTGTTGAACCATTCGAGTCATTAGCTGTTTATCTGCGTGCAGCAAGGTTGAGTGGAGGAAATCGAGCAACAGCGTACAGAATTTGGAGTTTTCTGGAATTATAATCGGGTGCCGCTCATTGTAGCTGAGGGCTGCATAAATTAAACGCCCGTTCACACGCAGGATGCCTGAGCTGTCCAGCATTGGATTGAGAGTAAGCAGAGTGCTTTTTTTTCTAATAGGACTAGAGGCGCTAAGTGAGCTAATTTCGACGCTATAGAATTTACGTTGAGTTTGGGTAGTGAGACATTTTTTCACCTCATTTATTTCGTCATGCGTAAGAGATGATGACGTAGGAATGGTTCGCTTTTGAGCTCTGTGTATAAAGCGATAGACAAATGCTAAGACGCGGAGTGCTCGGGGAAATGAAGAGAAACGCTCCAGAATGTCTTCACTATCGATCGTATGCAGTGACTCAATTCGTCGTTGTTCCGGAGGGGAGGAGTTGAGAGAAGGTAGTTTTGGCCATGAAGTAGTGGGTTCTTTTAGCCATTTTGGGCCATTCCACCAAAGGGTACGCATCGCAAGATCTTGGGGTTGACATCCGCGAGTACCTAGATCAGCTGGATTGTCCGCGCTAGCTACATGCCGCCATGTGGCATTTCCCACATTTTGAAGTATGAGCGTGATTCTATTGGCGACGTAAGTTTTCCAAGTGTGAGGTGGTTTTTCCAGCCACGCTAACACAATAGAGGAGTCTGACCAGCGGAAAAGCTCATGATTTGAGAAATTCATGTGGGAGCGAACTTGATGGACCAGTTTTGAGAGGAGTACTGCCCCGCAGAGCTCGATCCGTGGGAGGCTTACGGTCTGTAGGGGGGCGACCTTACTTTTGGCTACGAGCAAGTGTGATGAAAAGGAGTTTTCATCGATTTTCACCCTGAGATATAGACAAGCACAGTACGCTTTTTCGGAGGCATCGGAGAATCCATGTATCTGCACCTGTTGAGAGGGGTATATTGCACCCAGCGGGGGATGCTAATGCTGCTTATGGCTGGAAGGTTTGCACAGAGCGTGTTCCATTTGTGAAAAGCGCCGGGTTTTACGTGCTCATCCCAGTCTGTTCCTTCCATCCAAAGTTGTTGTAGGAGAATTTTCGCTAATATCATTATTGGCGATAGCCATCCTGCCGGATCGAACAATTTCGCTATTGCCGATAATATTTGCCGCTTTGTTTTAGACTGAGCAGCTGGTAGAGGATCGTATGTGTAGGAGATGGAGTCTGCAAGAGCATTCCATTTAATGCCTAGAGTTTTGGTTGAGCTGGCATCATGGAATTTCAAGAAATCTACATCAAGCAAATCGGAAGTTGGGATTGAGATCAAGATTTCTGGGTGGTTCGCCGTAATTTTTCGCAGTGGGAAACCTGCAGATTTTAATGCGCATATTACTTGGGTCATCGAGTTTTTAGTGGACTGTATATCATGCCCGCCTGAGAGGATATCGTCTACGTAAGTATCGTTAAGTAGGATATTTGTGGCGAGCGGGAATTCGGTTTTACAATCTTGCGCTAACTGATTGAGCGTACGGATTGCGAGATAGGGGGCACAATTAACACCGAATGTCACCGTTTTTAACTTGAAATCTTGTATGGGCTGATTGGGGGACTTACGAAAGAGAATTCTTTGGAAGTCTTGATCTTCCTTGTGTATGAGAATTTGGCGGTACATCTTTTCGATGTCGCCATTGAATACGAACTTGTAGAGGCGCCATCGGAGAATGATGAGCATCAAGTCGTTTTGTAACGTTGGGCCAGTATATAGTACATTGTTGAGAGAGTTTCCAGAGTGAGATATTCTGGAGGCATTGAAAACTACTCTTACTTTGGTGGTTGTGCTGTCGGGTTTTATGACGGCATGGTGCGGTAAATAAAAGGAGAGATATTTACCGCCCTTAATAACTTCTTGGGATATGGTGGGTTCCATGTGATTCATGGTGACGTACTCTTCGAGAACTTCTGAGTACTTCGCTCGCAGTTCTGGTTTTCTCTCCAGAGTCCTTTCGATGCTGAGATATTGCTGCTGCGCTGCTAGTCGGGAGTGTCCTAGCGCGATCGATTCTGGAAACTCTGGTTTGAAGGGAAGCTTGACCATGTATCGTCCATCTCCTTGTCGGATTGTGGTTCGTCGATACAGGTCCTCACAGAATTCATCTTCGGTGGATCGGGGTTGAATGATTGCTACCTCCTCTTGCTCCCAAAACTTCCTCAGTAGTGTATTGAGCGATTCATCTTGGGGTTCCGTTACCTGGGTGGTAAACGCTGAGATTTTCTCCGGGATCGGGCCGCTCAAAATCCAACCGAATATGGTGTTCTGAGCGATGAGACTACTGCTGTGTTGCAGTCCTTGCAAGAGGATTTGGGGGAGTCTTGAATTTCTTCCGTTATTTTTGCATATACATATGTATGTTGTGCTAATGAGTTAAAATGCACTTACTTGAAGTCAGGTACTTTTTATGAGACTGTACCTGCACCTTGCGATATGTGCTGCGTTCCGTTACCCCAATTCTCTTGTTGCTTTTGCTGCTGTGGCTTGCTACTGTTGTTGTTGTTGGTGTTGTTGTTGCTGTTGCTGTTATTTTTGTTGCTTTTGTTGTTGCTGCTGTTGCTGTTTCTGTGCTTTTGTTGTTGTTAAAATGTGCACTTTAAATTCTGGTTTTTTTTTTTTTTTTTTTTTTTATATCTTTTAAAATTTAAATTTTCGCGCACTTAATAATTTTTTGAGTTTGCAATAATTTTTGAAAAATTAATTTCTATCTTATGCGGTTTTTGCAAATATTTATGTACCTGTGTACAACTGTGAGCACTCACATAAAGCCAAAGGCTTTGAACTATTGATTTTTTTTGTCAAAGTTGAATACTTTAAATGATTATTTAAAAAAGAAACGAAAATTCACTATCGCGTCGTATTTCGCAATTGCGTACTGCTATTTAAATACTCGCAACTGTATGTATGTAACAAACTTTTTCCAATTATTTTGCTTTTAGCTAATATTGCTATTTCACTGTAACTTTATTCTACTTGATCGCACGCACCGGTAAAATAAACGCCACTTGTTCATATATACATGTGTATGTACATATGTATGTAGTAAAAACGCAGTCTTGTATGTAATGCAAATTACTTGATCGCACGCACCGGTAAAATAAACGCCACTTGTTCACAGTATGTACATATGTATATACATATGTATGTATGTATGTATGTAGTAAACGCAGACTATATGTAATGCAAATTACTTTTGAATTTGTTTGCACATTCGCAAAATAATTAAAAAATTTTTTTTTTTCTATATGTTTTCGGCTTCGGAATACCTTTTTATTTCTTTTAACTTTTTTGCGCACACCGGTAGATTTTGCAATCCAGTTTTACTTGTAATTTGTCTTTACACTTGGATTTTACAATCTAAATTTCGCTTTTAATTTTTTCTTTACACTTTTTGTTTGTAAACGCCCGCACTGTTTTTCTTTGTTTGGTTTTATTTTTAGTTAATAACTTTTACTTTATTTTTTTTCAACACTTCACAGTTTTTTAGGTTTTGTCTTTCACTTTTTATTAAGCCGTACTCACTGATCGACCGATCGCACTCAAAATTTTAACCGACTGTTGGTTGCGTTTGTACATATGTATTCATATACATTCAAATTTCGCTTGGCCGCGGGTTGCCTTTTTAGCGCGAAAGGACCATGTAAAATGTTAGGGTGTTTGAGTTACGGAGCGCAGGGTGCGCTAAAGAATCAAATTTTTTAATTAATACAAAGAATTCGATTAAAAGGATATAATTATTCAATTTATTTAATTCAAGAAATAAAATGCTATGATATACATAAGTGCGGATAAATATGTAGGATTTGCCGGAGTGGCTAAATTTTTATCTTTAAAGTGCGTGCGGCGGCGACGGCGGTTGGTTATCAACTGTAAAAAACTGTTTTACTTGCGGATACGGGTCGCCCCGTGGTGCCGCTTACAAAAGCAAAAAGGAGGTAAAATTCGAAGATGGATGACATGACAGAGCGATACAATATTTAGCGTTGCCAGCCGCACGCAATAAATTACAAATCATAAATACTATTATTCAAAGTCAATTAGAGGACCCATGTCCTCAACAATCATAGCGAAGCTGAACAAACTAAAAAACCTCACCCTGAATCTTAATAATTGAAACAACGACATCTCGACCTGGTCTGAATACTCAGGAGCTCAACTCGCACTTCCAAAATGCAAACACCTACATATATGCAGAAAACACCACTGCACAACTAATGTATTGTTCAATAATATAAACATTAGTACGGTCGACAACCTAAAGATATTAGGCTTGGTCATCAACAAAAAATACAAATGGAATAAGCATACATATAGCATACTTTCTAAGCGACTTGACATAATTAAATGCTTAGCGAACCAAAAATACAGCTGTAATACATTATCAATTTTATCAGCAGTAAAATCTCTTATAATATCAAAATTACATTACGGAATTTATCTATCTATTTATCAACTCTAGCGTTAGAATAGCCCTTGCATACAGAACTACCCCCACATCCAACATGTTATGTGAAGCAGGCATACAATCACTAAATAACTATAGGGATTTCATCACAGCCAAAATTAGCTAATCCCTCCTCATCTTCGACCATTCCCCTCGCCCTACACTTCTTTCAAAAATCAAAAGGCCTAGAAATAACAGAGTCCCATCCGGTCTAAGTCGAATTAAAAAAGGAAATTTCGATTTCCTTAAACCACAAAGCCCAAATAATCTCCCCAGTACCACCATCTAATCTTAACCTTTCCATGATCAACATATCACTCAGCTACCAAAAAAAAGATCAAACTCCACTAGAGTTATACAGACAAAAATTCCATGAACTAATGGACGAACTCAAAGGCTTCCAAATACTGTTTACTGATGGATCCAAACAAAACGACAGTAGTAGCTACAGTATAGTTAAAAACAACAAAATGATCAAAAACGCTATCTTACCTCACTACAGTTCAAGCTATTCCGCTGAGTTAATAGCAATACACGAAGCAGTAAGACATCCTTCAAATTTAACAAAGAAATGCGCTATATGCACCGACTCTTTAAGCGCATTAAATGCTATAAAAAACTTAAACATTAAAAATTTCTGCATAAACACTATTTAGCAACTTCTTTTAAAAAACCGGAAAAAATCAAACTAATCTGGATTCCAGGTCACGTCCACATACAAGGGAACGAGTTAGCTGATTTAGCAGCCAAAAATGCATTATTGGCACCACTTATAACTACACCGAATATGCTCTTCTCAGATACTAAATAGCGCTTAAAACTCTCTTTGAACTACACTACTCACCTAATAATGTCGTATCTCGTTGGTATAACCATATAAGTAGAAATGAAAAATCAGGTAATGATTTCTTAAAATTGAAGCCAAGCGAACTCTCTAGAAAGGAGCAAACTAAGATGCTAAGGCTGCGGCTGGGTCACACTAGACTCACACATCAGCATCTAATCAACAAAAACGTTTCTAACCACTGCAAGTATTGTAATAACCCTCAACCAACAGTCCTCCACATCCTAGACATATGCCCACATTTTGCAACTTATCGTCAATCTCTTCCCGACACTCAGAACTCCTCAGTAACCCCACAATACACAACTTAAAAGCTTTAATAAACTATCTTAAGTTCTGCAACATATACAATGAAATTTATAAGAAACAATAGTCTTAAAAGCCTACCACTACCGTAAACCCAAACATACACACACACAAAAACTTTAGCCATAAAATACGAGCAATAATTAGCTGAAGGCCGATGTAGCCATAGCTTTATTTGTTATTAAGTTATAGTTTCAATTACTAAAAAAAAAAAAAATAATAATAATAAAGAACTTAAAAAAACACACTCCTAATGGATTTGTCAAATTGGAAATAAGGTAAACATAATTTTAAGTTATAAATGTAACCATTTTGCTAATAAAGTTTATGTTCGATTTTGACTACGACACAAGCAAGTGGTCAATTTTTTAAAACGTTTTTCACGTTCGCAAGAACATAATTTGCATATAAAACTGAATATTTTGCAACTAGTCGTGGTTATTTCTAATCGAGTCAACTGCTAAAATCAGCTATTAGTTAGCTTACAAAATATTTACGTACTGACAACTAAAAGCAAAAGATAAATCGAAAACTGCAACAAAATTAAAAAAAAAATATTTGCTTTATGTAAATCCTTTTAATTGATTCTTCATTAGGACTATAAAACTGGATAATCATAAAACTATTAACATTTGAATAATTTCGGTATTGAAAAATAACATATCATAATCATAACATAACATAACAGTCAATCAATTAATCAAAACAATTTAGGAAATTAAAGTTAATACTAAACAAGTAATGAAGTGGCTAAGTTCGATCGAACTTTATATACCCGCCGCACGCTTTTAGCTATAATTTGAAATTAATAAAGCAGAGACTAAGTTCGAACAAAACCGAACTTGATGTAAGCCTCTTTTTTCAAATAATCGGATTTCTTAATTTAATACAAAACCACATACCAAATTTGAGCAAATTAGCATCACTAGTTACAGAAGTATCCGTATATTCCAGAGATAGACATATGAACTCATAAGTGCGCGGTGCCACGCCCCCTGTACAACATTTTTATACAGTCGAATTTCAAATTAGCTTCCATAGCTACTGAAATATAGCAATTTTTGCATTTTCGACAATTGCCGTTATATGGGAGGTGGGCGTGGTTATTGTCCGATTTTCCCTATTTTCAATACCAACCTCCTCTGGATCAAGGACAGCCTACCTACCAAGTTTCATTGAGGTATCTCAAATTTTACTCAAGCACGGAAGGACGGACGGAAAGACAGACATCGCTAAATCGACTTCTCTTTTCATTCTTAGCATTTTGGTATACATATGTCTATATCTCTCTTGATTCCGTAATGCTGTTACAAGCAACCGTTATGCGAACAAAGTTATAATTGCCTTGTACAAAAGTGCGCGGGTATAAAAAAAAATAAATATTAGGGGTATTCGGGATCTGTGGTATTTGCCATTGCATTTTGTATTCATGGTTTCTGTGGTTTTTATAGCAAATGTAGTAAAAATCCAACAATAAAATATACGTTCCAATTTAAATACAAGATTGCAAGCAAATGCAATGGTTGGACTCTGCTGTAAATGTGGTGTTTCTTTTGTAAATTTCTCACAGCCGATCACAACAAAAAATAGAATAGAATAAATAGATATTAATTTGTGTGTATTAAAGTTTATCGTTTATCTTAGCAATTTGATTATTAAAATTATTAGTAATAAAATCTAATATTTTCGTTTTTTGTCCTTTCGCCTTTTCGCGGCATACTCGTATTGCGCACATTTGTTTATTTGTTGTTGGCACATATGTAAGTACATATGAACTCGTAAATCAGCCGTTCAGGGAATTTTAGAATGACACGAAGACAGATATTACAACAAGGTGTGCTCGCGGTTTACTTGTGTAATAATATTAAATATTACTATGAATACAACTGATCCCGAATACCCCTATTATATTTAATAAATTTTTAATTTTAAAATTTTTGCAATCAGTAGGGATGGGATAGATTCCTTTTTTGATTATTTCTTATACATACATTCCACGTGAATGTGAAGTTTTTTTTTTAATTTTTAAAGGACTGCTGGTGCCTTTTTCAACCTCAGTAGAGGCAAGCAATCGACAGGCATCTATTCAAAATATCATAATATAATGATACATATGTATAATTGTCCGATGTGAAATCTTCTTATCTTATATACTAACATACATATTTATAAAAATATATATAAAAATGGTGCGAAAAATGTATACCAATTCATCAATTTAGAACGGCTAAACCGATTTGGCTCAAATTATTTTTTAGTAGTTCGCCTTTGCTATGAAATGGTTTGTGTGCAATTGTTTTGGAATGGCTTTGCGAATGGAAAAATAGAAAACTGTTAGTCTTAAACTACGACAATTCCAGAAGAATTGAATTTTTGCAACGAAATTTTGCAAACGCATGAATTGATGATTTTGAAAGCTGTTAAGGTAAGAACACTTAGGCTCCGCTATGTTTGATGTAGAGTCGAAAGTTAGGAATGGCATGAGGCAATGTTTTTTCGGAGTTGGTCGTTTTTACAGCTGTATCTTGATTTATGCTCAGTTACTCCGGAACAATGTTTGCAACGTTCGGTGAGTGGGCCCAAAACAAGATGGCCACCGATCCCGATTTCCACAAGAAAATTTTGTTTAGCGATGTGAGCTTCATCTACATTATTTTGGTTGATTGAGTGATGATAATCCACAAGCTATTGTTGAGACGCCGTTACATCCTCAACAGTCACTGTTTGGTGTGCTCTATGAGCAGAGGAAATCATTGGTCCATATTTCTTCAAAAATTAAGCCGGCCGTAATGATACAGTCAACGGGGAACGCTATAGAGCCATGACTAATAACTTGTTAGTGCCTGAGTTTGAGGATGTTGATGTGGACGACCTTTGGTTCCAAAAAGACCACACAACCAACGAAACAATCAATTTATTGAAGGATTTCTTATTGATTTCCCTGAGTCAAGAAAATCTTAATCTTTACTTTTCTCGGAGATACTTATTCATTTATGTTGCTTTTTGTCGCTGCCATTCTAATACGAAAAATGCGCCATCGCTGATTCCGTGTGAACTCGAAAAAAGTGCGGCCAAACTCAAATGCCAAATTTTGAGGTTTCGGCATCAGCTGGCACAAAGTAAGCACAGAAATTTTAGCAGATCAATTTAATTTTACAGCTCTTTTTTAAACAAAATGAATTTCCTTGGGAGTGCGAGAATAATAATTCTCAATTAAGAAAGGTGTCAAAATGTAGCAAAATGCAGAGGACAACTTTAAGCCTTTGGAATTGGATGACACTTTGTATGAAAAAGTTTCGGTTATTCAAACACATGCATATGTATATAATTTTATCAGTTTTAAATTACAGATTTGTTAAAAATATCCGAATAAAAAAAAATCAGCATTTATGAATGTGGCTGGGGTGCTAAGAGATGACATCTGAAGTGTTCCGAGACCGTTGTCAATGACTGTGATCCATGAACTGTCTTCGGTGCTAAGATTTTTGCGGAAGGTGGTTACCAGCCGTGATTTGGAAAGGACTTTGATAATGGTCCAATCAACATTTTTCATCTTTTGAATACATTGCAGTCACAGCTATGCCCTCTATGGATAAAGCTGGAAATAAGTAACGAGGAGAAACGTAATGCGAAAATAGACTTCTATGCAAAATCCCGGTTTCCGGTTTTAAATTGTGTCCAAAAGTTGTCCACCTCCTCCTTTTTGAATTTGGTATAATCCTCTCCAAATTCTGAATTTGAAGGTAACCTGTTTGTACATCGACAATTCTAAGAATATTAAGAATCTTCCTATACGCAATCTACGTTTTAAATATATTTTTAAATACGTAAGTAAATCTTTATAATTCAGATTTCATAGTGGCTTTAAGGTCTTAAATGTAATTCCATCCACTTGCCTTGGATATCGTTAGTGACAATCTACTAACTGACATGCACTTGGCTTGCGGCATAAAATTTAATGTTCATTCATACATATGTATTGTACAGCCTAGTAACACCAAGCTCAAGCGAAAAGCAGTTCGAAATTTTGGCATTTTCGCTCGTGTAACCTACAGCCATTTGGTGGAATTATTGAAGTTCAAAATGTCGTATGAAGAGATTTTACTGCACTCTGAATTATTGATTTACTGAGTGGTTTTGACTTTCTCACATAATAACCACGCCCACCTGCCATATAACGGCAATTTTCGAAAACACTAAAAAACCGACATTTCCATAAATATTGAAGGGAAATATCTTCAGTTTAGTATGTGATGTTGTATTGCAGCCAGAAATCCGACTTAATCAAAATTTTTGAAAAGGGGCGTCTCACCACGCACTTCTGAGATCATATGTATACATATGTCTGGAACTACTTTATCGTTTTCGTCTAAACTTGGCACACATGTTAGATTATACCTAGTTAGGTGAGTTAATGAAAATGCTTGAAATCGGACGAAAATTTCGCCCGTCTCCCATATTACGGAAATTTTCCAAAACTATGAAAATTTGATACGTCAGTTATTATTGGAATCAAGTTAACAAATCATTTATACGAACATTTTGGAAAAGGTTCATGGTACCGCCCACTTTAAAGTTCATATGTACATATATCTCTGGAAATCCTTTATCGATTTTGCCCAAATTTAGTACAGTTATTTTATTATGTCTAAATAAGCAGTATTTTTAAAATCACTAAAATTGGTCCAGACCCAGTAAGATTTTGAAATAGGTAAAAAACGGATTCTTCTGTAACTAGTGAAGCTAATTTGCTCAAAATTGGTATGTGGTTTTGTATTAAATTAAGAAATCCGATTATATGAAAATTTTGAAAAAAGAGGCTTACATCAAGTTCGGTTTTGCCCGAACTTAGTCTCTGCTTTATTAATTTAAAAAATTAGCTGAAAGCGTGCGGCGGGTATATAAAGTTCGATCAAACTTAGCCACTTCATTACATACTTGTTATACCCGAGCGTACTTGTACACAAGGGTATTATAACTTTGTTCGCATAACGTTTGTTTGTAACAGCAAAAAATAATCGAGATAGATATAGACATATATATACTTAAATGATCAGAATGAAGAGAGAAATAGATTTAGCCCTGACTGTCTGTCCGTCCGTCCGTGGTTACAATAACTTGAGTAAAAATTGAGATATCTCAATTAAATTTAGTACATAGATTGCTCTTTGGAGAGGGTAGGTTGCTATTGAAAATGGTCAAGATCGGTCAATAACCACGCCCACCTTTCGGTATCCGTTAAAGCAAATTGTGTGAAATTTGGTATTTGAAGCGATTGTGAACTAAGAAATTAGGTATTTAAGAAATTTTGAAAAATGGGCGTTGCCACGCTCACTTAGGAACAAATTTCTGTATCTCAATAATAGTATTAATTATCGTCACAAAATTTGGTGGACATATTTTCCTTGACATTGCTATTATTATCGTAAATATTTTTTGAATTCGGATCATAACCACGCCCACCTCCTATATAACGGAAGCTTTGGAAAATGAAAATTTCATTTTTCGGTATCTATTAAAACAAATTGAGTGAAATTCGGTATTTGGAATGATTTTGAACTAAGAAATTAGGTATTTATGTAATTTTGAAAAATAGGCGTTGCCACGCCCACTTATGAAAAATGTCTGTATCTCCATAACGGTGTAAGGTATCGGTACAAAATTTTGTGAACAAATATTCCTTAATATGACTGTTATAATCGTTAAAAATTTTTGAAATCGGAACATAACCTCGCCCACCTCCCATATAACGGAAATTTTGGAAAATGCAAAAATTTCGTTTTTTCTTTATCTATTGAAACATATAAATTAAAATTTAATATTTAGAGTGATAGTTAATTAAGAAACTTAATTTTTTATGAAATTTTGAAAAAACGGGTGTTGCCACGCCCACTTATAAAAAAACGTCTGGAGATATCTCAATAATGGTGTAAGGTATCGTCACAAAATTTGGTGAACAAATTGTCCTTGATATCACTAGCATCGCCGTCAATAATTTTTGAAATCGGACCATAACCACGCCCAACTTCCAAGTAACGGAAATTATGAGGAATGCAAAAAAGTTCGTTTTTCAGTATTTATTAGAAACAAATTGAGTAAAGTTTAGTACTAGCTGCGATTTGAAACAAAGAAATGAAACCATTATGGTATACTGCACCATTGATTTTAATGGTTAAGAAGTGGTTTACTGCGTTCAGTTGCGATCGTATCAGCACAAGTGACGCCGAACATTCTGGTCGTCCAAAACAGGTCATTACAACAGAAATCGTCGATAAAATCCCTGGAATGATATTGTATGACCGGAGAATGAAAGTACGTGCGTTGGCTGAGACTGTAGGCATCTCAACTGAGCGGGTACATAACATTTTAAATAAATATTTGGATATGAAAAAGCTATCCGCGTGATGGGTGCCGCGATTGCTAACAGTCGACAATAAGCGCGCGTGCACACGTGTGTTGTCATTATGGCAAAATTTCGCCACGGCGTCATACAGGCAGCTTCTATTCGTGCTGTCAATATCGGCTTTAAAATCGACAAAGAGATGATGAGTGTCGATTTGCTTATCTAATGTCTTTTCCAGAATTTAACATGCTGTGAATATCTGTTGAATGGTTGATTTACCGGCCTGAAGCCACACTGACAAGGCCTAATCAGACGGTTCATATGCGGTTTCAGTCTTTCACACAGTATCGTCAAAAGGACCTTGTATGCAATATTTAGAAGGCTGATCACATGGTAGATCGCGCAAACAGTAGGATCGCCCTTATGATTCTAAGATTCAAAACCTCGCTGCCGGAATACCGCATGAACGTGGATGTAATACAGTCGCGCAACTGTGGCCAAATACCCAGAAGCTGTACCCCATTACATCCCTGAAGACAAGCTTCCATTAAATGTCATTCTTAGGCCCGTCTAGAGGATGCATGCAAAGCTTTTAAGAAGGTGGGCGGAATCAGAAACTGCAACTCAATGGCGGTCGTCAAAAGAAAAAGACAATCGAGAAGATTCAAGGCTCTACCCCAAAGACAGCTTCTTAACTTGAGTATAGAGTGTCTCAGAACTCTCACCGAATACCTGAAAGATCATTGCAGGCTGAGGTACCATCTTTACAAAATGGTTACCTCTGAGAAAAAATACTGCCGATTTCATCTGCTGGATGAGAAATCTCTGTGCATATATTATGTGAATGTTCGTCTATAAGTCTTCTTAGACACCTTCGGGAACGACTTAAATCTCTGTGCAGAATCTCGAAAGTTACACTCTCCAAACTGCTTAATTTTATAAATAGCCAACGGTTGAAGTGACAATTTTAAGGGTCAGCAGAATAGGTCTAATTACGTTGCAAGGCTAGTTTGCCCTTAATAATAATAAAAATTTGGCGCTTATACTATATAGCTCAATGTTTGGCCGAGCTTCTTCTACCATTTGTGGTGTGCGTCTTTATATTCTACCACAAATGGACGGACCTACAGTTTTATGCCGACTCTGAACGGCAGATGTATTTCAAGAGAAGCATTTTCATGGCAGAAATACCCTCGGACGTTTGCTATTGCCTGTCGAGGGGTGACCGCTATTAGAAACAAATATTTTCTATGATTTATATTTTACTTGCCTTGGCTGAGATATCAAGTAATAGTACGCACCGCTACCCACTCGACCACAGCGACCACATGCCCTTACAATAATAATAATAATAAGAAGAATAACAAGAATAATAATATTAATATTACTAACAGTAACAACAATAAAAGTTTTCCAACAATATATGTATGGACATACTCGTATGTACTGGGTGGGTATGCAGCTACCCTATAAGACAGCAGAGTATGAAATAAGTGTTCACATTATGCGTGATTTATTTGAACAGCAACTTTAGCTATTATCTAATTTTGATTGAAAGGTTTAGCCAACATAATTATATTGATTAGTGATATGTAGTATTGGATTTTATATTGAACTAGAGGCATTGCCAGTTCATTGATATTTAGGTTCACCTTTATGTATGTATGTATGTTTGTTTGTTTGTAAACGACTCCTTTGAACTCGATTTAGGCCCTCTTTACAAGGACAAATTTAATTTAAGCTTTGTACACTTTGTACAAAAGCGGTGAAAATACGATAATCCGATAAGTTTATGTACGTTATGTTGAATTTATAAGCACAGGCAGCTGCTAGTAAATTAACTTGAATTGTCGTACAGGACGTATGAGTAACCTGATCGGAAAGGATTTAAGTGTTCATCCTACTGCTTTTGGTGTCCTATTATTTATTGTGAGAGCTTCAGAAATTATTAAATATTATCAAATTCGCTACAGTTGTTTGCGTCGAAAGCATAAAAATAAAACAAAAATAATAAATGTAGTTTAAATAAAAAAAGAAGGAGGCTGTGTCAGAGACACGGCCATTAAGTTTAACGTAGAATACGCCATCCGATAAGACAGAAAACATATGTAAATTGATAATTTATAATGATAAATAATGCAAGCAAATGAATTTCTTTATTTGATAGTTACTTTTGATGATATACATAAGCTTATGATAGGAAAATAGGATAAAAATGTTTTTAAATTATCAATTAAATTTCTCGCAAAAACGAAGTCAATGGTAGTTATCAATAGTAAAGATAAATGATAAATAACAGACCCAAATCTATTTGATTATTTGAAAGTTACTTTTGAGAATATAGGCTTATGATGGGAAAAATAGGATAAATATGTTTTTAAATTAACATTTAAATTTCTCGCAAAAACTAAGTCAATGGTTGTGCTATCAATAGTTGTGGGAGCATCATTTCGAATATAATCCAAATTAAACGTATCGCTCATAAATTTCGCCAATCTAGTATTTGAAGTGATTTCTGTGTTAAAATCACCACCAATAAGCAGTAGTTGGCAGCGCTTTCTCTGCCTTTACTCTACTTAAATTTTCCCGCCTAAAATTATGCAATAAAATAAACGTCTATTCACGCTACAAACTACTACTACACACTCAACCAAACACCACACACATATTTGTGTGCATGTGTTTATACAATTTTCATTTGAGAAATTTAAATATTAGGAAGATATCAACCAACATGAAATGTATGTCAAACAAAAGCTAACATCTTCATTTGACTACAAAAAAATGTTTAAAAAAAGTTACCGTGCCGTTTCCTTATAATTAAAGAAATAGAGATTACAACAATAAAAACCTGACATGGGTGCCCATACCGTAAGGTAAGACGTATTCTACGCCAAAACACGATTTTAAAGCACTTCAAATTCCTAATATAAGCTGAAAATAATAATAAATTAACAAAAATATTAGTGTTATTGTGAAAAAAGGGTGGGGTGCTTTGTGCCATATATTTTCGTATATCGAGCAACCCACGCCCTTTTTACAAAATAATGTGACATAATATTCAGCCTAATGCCAGATATGTTGTTAGTATGTATGTATATGAATTTGTAAAAATTAAAATGTAAAGATATCAATAGTGATTTATTTTTCTTGTAAAATAAAAAATGCGCTTTTTGTGGTTTTCTCTGGAATAAAATAGAACGTGCAGAGGTTAATCAAGTCCATTAACTGACTTACTGCTTACCGGAATAAAATGTGTGAACCCTTCCCCGTCCAAGCGTAAAATAAAGAAATATGTATATCGATGTCAATGGTAAGTCAATAAACCTAACAGATGTATACATATGTACATATATGTAAGCATATTTGTTGGGAACTATTTTTAAATTAATACCTTAAATATTTCAAGATAATATTTAAAACTCAATCGGTAACATTTGCACTTTTCAATAAAATCTTTTAGTTCGAAATTATTATATATTTATTGGCTGGTTAAAAACTAAAAAAACTTTACTGCATAATTTCTAATAAAAATATCAATACAGTACTGCAAGAATATCAGGTTTTTGTGAAAATAACATTTTATTACTAAGGGGCCGTTCGCAGAACTCAGCCCTCGGTGGGTTCTACACCTTTTTCAGTTTATGTTCAGAAAGTTGCAATTCAAATTTAGAAAATTACAATTCAAGTTCAGAATTTTCATTTCAAATTCAGAATTTCCAATTGAAATTCAGAGAGTTACAATTCAAGTTCAGAATTTCCATTTCAAATTCAGAAAGTTGCAATTCAAGTTCAGAATTTCCAATTTAAATTCAGAAAGTTGCAATTCAAATTCAGAAATTTATAATTCAAGTTCAGAATTTCCATTTCAAGTTCAGAAATTTTCATTTCAAATTCAGAATGTTACAATTCAAATTCAGAAATTGAATTGTAACTTTCTGAATTTGAATTGCAACTTTCTGAACTTAAACTGAAAAAGGTGTAGATTGGAATTTCATTTACGAATAAAATTTGATGATTACGAGTACGATTCACTTCTTTGCATATACGTTAATTTGCCCACGAGGGGTTCAACCCCAAATCTTTTTCCTAGCTACAACAATTTCATTTTAGTGAAAATATATCTTATTTGTTCTAACAGTCTGCAAAAAACAAAATTTCTGGAAAGTAGTCGAGGTGGGAATGAAGAAAATGTACTTTTAAACTCATCAAGCAACCTAAAGCTTGAAATGCTTTATGACCTCTTTAAAGGCAATACGCCCTTCTCTTTGAGGAGGTTGTGATGAATAGTGGATCCGCCATAAGCCGTCTAATATCTGGTCTAACGAAAACACCTTCCTTCAACTTTGCCTCCGAGAGGCCTGGAAACTTTGATATTAAGTATTTGAAGCAATTTCCATCTCTTGGAAGTGAATTTACAAATTGCTTTATCAATACCAGCTTTATGTGAAGCGGTGGTAGAAGAACTTTATGAGAAGGCACCAAAGTTCCATGCAGGACATTTTTTTCGCCAACCTTAAGCTTCCTCGGATCCAACACTTTTTGGTCCAGAAATTTGTTCGGTCTCTACTGTCCCATAGACACAAAAAGCAGAGGGAATTTGGTACACCCAGATTGTTGTCCGAGCGCCATGCCCAAGATTTTGAAATCACCGCACACTTGCCAACCGTGGTCTTTATATTTTAATTTGCAAAGAATCATTACCAAGTTCTTGTAGGTTTCCTTGAGGTGTACGGAATGACCGACAGGAATGGAAGTATAGAAATCGCCGTTGTGAAGCAGAACTGCTTTAAGGCGTTTTTGAAGAATCTATGAAAATACGCCAATCTGCTGGGTCGTATGAGATCTTAAATGTTTCCATCAAACCTTCAATATTGGTACAATAAACCAACTCGTCCTCTTGGCAAAGTAGGAAGTAAACTGCTTCTCACGATATCTAAACCAGGAGGAAGACTCTCCCGGCAAAAGTAAGTTTCTGCTTTTGGGCCGTGATCCAAGAAACTCAGCAGCGTTTTTGTGAAGATTCAAGTCTCTTACCAAATAATTTAGCTCGCCCTGGGAAAACAATTTCGGACTGCTGTCATCTTCAAATTCAAAACTTGATATGTCATCGGGTTCAGGTTCAGCATCATCTTCGTCAGAACTTGGAATCTCTTCTTCTTGGGCACTGGTATTTCAGACCCATGAGGGATGGGACGAGTAGCTGATTGCAGATTGGGGTATGAAATTGACTGAATCCGTTATGAATTATACCCTTTCACATTACACGAACAAAAGTAACAATCATCACTATGGTTCTTTTGCCCGCGCCATACCATAGGAATCGCATATCGGAAAGCTGTTTTCTTGCCCTTAAACCAATTTCGAAGATCTTCAACACATCGTTTGCAGACTTTATGAGGTGCCCAAACTTTATCCTAATCTCCAAGTTTTAAGCCAAAATACGCGAAGTATACTTTTTTTACAAAGTCCGTAATATTAACTTGCTTGAATATCGTATATTCGCCACAAATATAACAGAAACTGTCAGACGAGTTCTCACACTTCCGCACAGACGACATTGCAATATACTGAACCAAGATATACAAAACAATGACGAGTTATTACGTAATTGTACCGCGCCACTTTCTACACTATCTGAGCGCGCATGTTCAGGTTACAGCATGTTTATGTTTGTTAATGCAGCTCACACAGGGTGTTCCTTATTTAGAAATTAATGATAGTTATGGTAAACATTTAAAAACAGTAATCAAAATAAAATTATACCTATTATTAATGCCTGCAAGTTAGCCCAAAAACCCTTTTTTACAATAAAATTTTGCGTTTTTTTAAATTACCCTACGTTCTGGAATTTTTTGAGAATTTTTTGAGTTTTCAGAACACCTAAATACATAGAAATCAGTTGGAAATATCCAGACAGCATTTTTGTTGCAGACCTGTGTAATTTTTATGCTTATAATGTTATTAGTGGCCGCTGTGGTCGAGTTGGTAGCGGTGCGAGCTATAACTCCATATGCCGCTGAGTTCGAAGTTCGAATCTCAGTCAGGGCAAGCAAAATCTTAATCATAGAAACGTTTTTTCTAATAGCGGTCACCCCTCGGTAGGCAATGGCAAACCTCCGAGGGTATTTCTGCCATGAAAAAGCTTCTCATTAAGTACATCTACCGTTCGGAGCCGGCACAAAATTGTAGGTCCCTCCATTTGTGGTAGAATATAGAGACGCACACCACAAATGGTAGGAGAAGCTCGGCCAAACACTGAGATAGCTCTTTTGGAAACTATGTATGATTTATTGTTTTTCATTGTGGTACTCGTATATTCAAATACTCTTCCTATTTTTTACAAAACTGCTGTTGACACAGACATTTGAACAAATTTTTGTAAAGTCCTAGCTGAAAATGGCGAATCTGATTCGGAATAAATTTGATGTGATAAATTAAGAATTTGAACTAGTAGATATGTCTATGGTTTTTAATTTTGACTGCTATTATTATTAAATTTATTAACATTCAGGCTAGTTATGAAACTCGTTTACTTAGGAACCAGCATTAACACCAATAACAGCATCAGCCTTGAAATCCAACGCTGAATCTCTCTTGCCAACAAGTGCTTCTTCGGACTGAGTAGTAAAGTCCTCTCTCGACGAACAAAAACCATACTCTATAAGTCGTTCATCATGCCCGTATGGCACAGAAGCATGGACGATGACAACATCAGAAGAAAGGAGTGTTCGAGAGAAAGATTCTTCGAATGATTTACGGACCTTTGCGTCTTTGTGACGGCGAATACCACGCACGTTGGACCAATGAGCTGTACGAGCTGTACAAGGACGTAAACATAGTGCAGCGGATTAAGAACCAGCGGTTCCGCTGCCTAGGACACGTCGTTCGAATGGATGAAATAGCTTCAGCCCTGACAGTTTTTGACGCGGTACCCGCTGGTGGCAGCAGAGGAAAAGGAAGACCTCCTCTGCGATGGAAAGATCAAGTGGAAAAAGACTTCGCTATACTTGGTATTTCCAATTGGCGCCAGTTAGCAAAATATAGACCTCGGCCAAAACCGCTTAGGCGATTGATGAGCCAATTAAGTAAGTAATATATGTACTGTAGAAAAAGATGTACCTAATACGCGTTGCGCATTGGTGGACCATCAGAGGTGGACCATCACTCTCCACCAATAAGAGTTTCAGCCCTGCACCAGCAACGCCGCTGTCGTGGGGCGGTCCTGCAGCTGTGAGCTCGCTGTAACCGACAGACCAACGCTATGAAATCTTTAGTGGATGAGGTGATGGAAAACTTATAGGCGAAAAAATAAATTAATTCAAATCTCTTTAGCATTTGCGAAGAAGTTAAGGAACTGGATGTTAGCTTAAAAAAAGGAAATTTAGACGATATATTTTATATAAGGGCAAACATTATCATTACCAAATGGAAAGACTACAGCAAGAAAATATTGAGTTAGAAATCAAAGAGCTTAAAATGTAGGTATGTACATATGTTTATGAAGTAGGTAACACTCTTGCAAAACAATCCCAAAATACATACACATATAAATAAACGTACGTATTTATATTACTATCTTTCTACTCTTTTTTATTCAAATCGATACATCTATGAATGAAGTTTCGACATTTTTATTGACCTTTGTAATTTTTTATAATTGACTAATTACTTTTCGGTGAATCGATATTTTAATAAATTAATTAGATCGAAAAAAATAAAGTTTTGGTTTTTGAGCTAAAGCCAAAGCTATTATTGCTAGTAAATAACATGATTGCGCTTTTAGTCTGTTCAAAACGAGAACTCCAGCACTGCTGAACATCCTCTCGGATTTCGAGGAGCATGCAGAAATGCACAGGCAACGCAAATACAGGATTGGCCTTTCCAAATATTACCGTCAATGGAAAAAAGTGAAGGCTCATGTACATATTTTGTTTGTGATAATTACCTGTTGACTGTAAACATTCTTTTACTTAATTTTTTCTACGAATTCTTTGTTGGCGTTGTTTTTTTGTAGTGATAAAATTTTTATACATACTTAAACCTAGATTCCCTATCACGGAATGGATTTTTTCACAAACTACAGAAAAGTCGATTATATCATTAGACATTTATTTATTTAAGCTCCACGGAGAGCTAGCCAGCATTCATTGCACAACTCTACAAGTAGATATCTCGTTCCATCTCTCTCTAATTTCCGTCCAGTCTCTTTCTGTTTTGACAGTGTAATTTTCATGGATTCTAGCGGTTTGACAGTGTAATTTTAATGGGTGACCTGTACGAACGACATTAGAATGAAATAAATAACCAGGGTTATGTGAAGAAATTCCGAAGGCATTTCCTGTGCGGTGTTGCCGTGTTATTTTATGTGCATACATACATTTTTTTAAATTTAGATATTTATCTTGCCGATAATTATTACTGCAAACGTGTTCAGCCATACTCAACTATCAAGCAAAACATGCATTTTATGTTTTTGGAGTGAAAATTATCAAAATGTTAAGAACGTAAATTGGTCATTGCCTACTAAAAGTCTAATTCCCTACATATATTTCAATGTAAACCTACATGTATTGCCATGCCAACTCTGCTTGAAATGTATCGGTTTGTTTTTTCAAAAACAATTTTGACGTTTTTCGTGAAAATTATTTTTGAACTTTTATCTACAGTATGCAAAACTCGTATTAGTACACCTTATCATAAGAACAAGCATCAATAATTTTTTCAAATATATCTTAAAACAATCCGTGAAATAAATTTATTTCGCAGGAAAATCAATAATAGTAAGGTTCAATAACTGAAACGTAGAAAATAATGCTAATTAACTCTATTTATTTTTATTTATTTATTTATTTATTTATTTATTTAATGAAAGTGGTTGTATCTGTAAGACTTTTAGTCTTTTATAGTAAATCAACTGGATGGTAGTTACACAAAATTGAGTTCTTGCATAATACTATGTAAACTTAAGGTTAACTTAATGTTAACAAATAGGCAAATGAAAAAACTAATATACATTTATTTAAATACTTTAAATTAACATTAAATTAAATTAATTTAAGAATTAAGAATTTACATTTTAAAATTACAATTAAATTTAAATTTAATTTAAACGTAAATGTCAGCTTGCGGCTAAACATTAGACGTTAAAAGTTATTTTTATTTTTATTATAAAGTATACAAATAGGAAGACAGGAATTTGATTTCTTAGGAGTCGTATTGCAATCGCATTCATTTTAAAGTTTTAAAAAAATTATGAATTACGACTTTGTAGTTACCCCTATTCACAGCAGCCTTAATAGATTCAGGAATGGAATTCCAAAGTCTTACAGCATTGACGAAAAACAGTCTTGATGTGAATAGGTAGGAACATTTAGGGATAACCAGGTTATGAAGCCTGCTTGACCTTGTTGACTTTAACTTCTCGTATAGGTACCATGGAGTTTTAAATTCTATAAGCTTGAATATAAATATGCAATTTCTAGCTGCTAGATAATTAAAAATGCTACATCCTAGAATTTTGTTTCTCCATAAAGAGATGTGGTCATATTTTTTTAGGCCGTAGACGTAACGTGTAACATTATTAAACGCTACATCTATTTTATGGGACGAAATAGAGTCAAGTTTGCTATAAACAAGCTCAGAGTAGGTTATGTGTGGTACGACAAGTTGAATAGCTAACTTTTTTCTCGTTTCCAAGGGTGTAAATGACGCTGACATTCGTAACCTACGTAAAACATTATACACATTACCTACAACTTTATTTATGTGGTCAGAACAGCTCAACTTCGAATTAATAACAAAGCCTAAGTTTCTTATTTTGTCAGTAAACATGAGGGCACTGTTACCAACAAAAAGTTCTGGAATATCTCCTACATGTACCACACTATTACTAATTGGCAACACATATGACTTGGCAGAATTTAGACAAAGACAATTGTCATGAGCCCATTGCGAAATTGTTGACAGGTCACTATTTATTTTGTTACACAAATCCTCCACAAGACCAATACGACTAGACAAATACAGTTGGATGTCGTCAGCATAGGCATGGACATTGACATACTGACACACAGAAAACACATCATTGACAAAAAGACTAAACAAAAGAGGACCAAGGACAGAGCCCTGTGGCACACCAGAGGTAACATTACAAGACATTGAGGATACAGCCTTGCCCACCACCTTTTGAGTTCTGCCCGCAAGATAGCTGGTCACAAGTTTAATAGAGCTGTCAGAAAATCCAAAGAGATATTTAAGCTTTTTACAAAGAAGGTCATGATTTACTAAGTCAAATGCTTTAGAAAAATCGAGAAGGCAAAGAAGAGTTAAATCGCTATTGTCATATCGTATCCTTATGTCGTCAAGTATTTTTAACATAGCCGTGGAGCAGCTATGTTTAGGTCTAAACACAGACTGCAATGGGGATAATAATTTGTTTTCTTGAATAAATAATGAAATTTTCGCTGCCATCAGTGACTCACAAACTTTTGAAAAAGCAGGCAAAATACTTATCGGTCTATAGTCAATGGGGCTAGTAGAAATACTCTTTTTGGCAACAGGAATAATGACAGCCTTCTTCCATTCAGTTGGGAAACATGAGGTTGTGAAGCAGTGATTAATGACATGGGTTACAGTGCCCAGTACAATCTTAACGAATTTTAAAGATATGCCATCCCCACCGATGGCATTGGATTTGATACCCATATCAGCCGTCAAAACTTCTGCTTCGGTCACTCCGCCAAATTCAAATGCTTCTTTAATGTTAACGTTGTTAGTAAAGTTTTGAGCGGGAGGACTATTACGAGTACTGCTTTTGCTGGCGCTAGCGAAATAATCATTAAGTTCGTTTGGGTCAATTTCACATGTACTCTTAAGTTTTCCATGCACATTTAAGTTTTTTAGATTGCGCCATAAGTCTTTTGATGGTAAGGACGGGCACAATTTAGAGTTACAGAATAACCGTTTCGCGCGTCTTATAATGACAGTTGCTTTGTTTTGTGCAGTTTTGTACTCCGACCAATCAAAGTCAGTGTTGCTTCTCCATTTTGCATGCAATTTATTTCGAAGTTTTATAGCAGAGCTGACTTTTTTATTGTACCAGTGACAATAACTATTTATAGCCAGGGCAGCACGTAAAGGAACATGATCGTTGTATAATTTAGTCAAAGTTTTGTTTAAGAAGTCAAGTTTTGCATCTACAGTTTCAACGAACCAACATTCATCTAAGTTAACATTTGATAGACTAGTTACAGACTTCAAATCACGATATATATAAATACTACTTTCAGCAGGACAATTAAACGCAACATCTAATGCACAAAAAATTAGATCATGGTCAGATATAAAAGACATTTGGTCAAATTTAAGAACGTGGTGTAGACTAGAGGTGATAATAAGATCTAACAGGCTAGGACGCGCATTGTGAGCATATCTTGTTGGTACGAATTTGTTGACCACCTCAAGACCTGCAACAGATACATGGTCAAGTAGCTTGGTGGAATAAGAGTCATTTAAGAGGAGATTAACATTGAAGTCGCCACATCTAACATAACGCTCATATTCGATCAAAACCACTGATAACTCAACAAAAAACGAATCTAACAGGCAACACCTATGAGGGTTATACACACAAGATACTAGTATCTTTGTTACACCGTCCGAAAGTTCAACAATTATAAATTGAATATCAGAGTTTTGTGATGCTGCTAAAAGTCTCACGTTCAGGTTATCTCTGTAATAAATTGCAACACCTCCCCCTTTCTTGGATGTTCGATCGCAACGCACAAGTTTATAGTTAGCAATGTTATAGTAAAAGACCGAGATATCATGATTAAACCACGTTTCCGAAACACAGATAACATCAACGCCGGACTCTGCAAAGATACCCCTAACATAGTCCAGCTTATGACTGCTAAGACTTCGTGCATTAAAATGCACCACATTAAGACCATCAGACCGTTTACAAATAATATCTATTAAAATCTTATGGTTCTCATCAATGCTGGAAGAAGAAATCCTACTGGGGTTTATATCGAACATACTCAGCATGAGAATAGGCAACCCCAAAGCGCGTTGAACATATGAAAACATAAAAACTTAAATGAATACGATTGCAACAAATAAACGTAGATAAGAATGTAGCATAATAGGAAAATAACCGAAAGTTACAGAAATATTGATGAACAGAGAGCGATAGACATTTTTCGAAGGTGAGAAACAGAAAAGTAAACATAAAGTAGATGAAGACAAGTAGACTTGGAAGGATAGAGATAATACTTAATATAACAGACTTAATTTCTGAGATTCCACAAGCTGGAGAAAATATAAAGTAAAAAACTAAGACTAACATACATTTAATGTGGTTAAGTGTTTGCTATTGCTCGGATCTACTGCTCACTTGCTTAGGCTCTTCATTTGCCTTTAGCCGCACAAAAATTTTCCCACGGATGGAGAATGCTGACACCAACTGTCTCTTTCGCCTAAGCTCAGAGACGTATGACATCACGTCACGGAGAATTTTTGGCAGACTCTCATGTAAAGAGATCGATCCATATCCCGCCATCTCAACGTCAGATAGCGCCAGCACTCTCTTATTCGCTTTGCAGAAAATAGCAACAGACTTTAATAGCTGATTTCGGTCATGCGCAGAAAGCAACTTGACAACAATAGGCGAATTATTGTTGCTTTTTTGCATATTGCCTTTTGCATTTCGTATCCGAAAAGCATCACGCAGAGGCGGAGGCTTGTGCTGCACTACACCACAGATCTTGGCAAAGAGTTCAGGCAAATTCTCACTAGCCGTTTGGGGGATCCCGTTGATTATTAAATCAGTGGAAACTGCACTGCTCTCTAATGCGCTGATGTGATTTTGGGCAGCAAGGAGTTCACTGCGAAGAGTTACAACTTCAGCGCTCGCACTCTCGACTACAGCAACTCTTTTCTCAATAGCCGCTATAGACCGCTTCAAATTTGCGGTTTCGGCAGCCAACTCACCAATCTTCTGCATTACTCTCTATTCCGATGTTTTCATAACCTCAGTTAGCTGGTTGATGATTAAGACTCTCTGCTCTTCCAATTTTGTCTCCATCCTATTAAATGCAGCTAATGCTGGCGTTGAGGGAGTCTTGGGGGGGGTTGCAGGTTTTCTTGTTGGATTTTTGCGCGTTGATGACATATTTATATTTTTTTTTGTCAGGTGAAACAAGCACTGGCACGTTGCAGGTGGATCAGTAGCACTGAACAATCGCAGGAACAACTCGCAGCACACACGAACGTCTGCAAATCAGCAATTTTAGGAAATTTTGAAAGACTACCGAGATTAAACGCAAATAACTAAGAGCACCGCAAAAACACGTACTCCTCGTATGAGAGTTGATATATCTGCTAGAGAAAAAATTCGTATTTGTAGAAAAATAATTTTCTAATTTAAAAGCAAGGATAACGATCCAAAATACACAGCGTTGGATATTAGAACTAGAATGGAGTAAAATTTAACCGCAAAGAGTATCTGCTATTTGAAACAATTACTCGTATATGTCATAAAATAATAACAATTGAAAACTTTTGCTTATTCTTTACAAATAACCTATAAATACATGTGTACTAATTTGAATTTTACCCCTAATAAGTGGAGTTAATTTGCTTATTTTGTTATGTATGTACATACAATGCATTGTTTTCTACGTTTTTGTTATTCAAGCTTACTATTATTAATTTTTTGCGAAATAAACTAATTTTAACGGATTTTTTTTTAAATACATTTAAAAAAATTATTGATGCTTGTTTTTATGAAAATGTCTACTAATACGAATTTCGCATACTGTACATATGTATGTTATAAAGCAATTTGTATATATAAATATGTATTTGTTTTTATACAGCATAGGAGCTGTATGTATGTATGTACATATGTATGTATGTTTATGATTGTTTATTTGGTTGAATACAACGAGCAGTATTCTAAGCTTGCTTGCCACTGCACCTGTCCATTGTTGGACAATCGTACATACATACATACATACTTGGTCATATACGCACATACAAACATATGTATATGATATGTTATATTAGTATTATTTTTATATGTATATTTGCACAAAACTACCCTTAACCAGTTATGAATGTTCATGCATGCTTGGGAAAATTCTTGAAAAGATTATACATATGTATGTATCAGAACAATTCTGTTTTAGTAAATACCGCAATAAAGATCAAAATATGGCTCAAATTAATGCACTTAACGCTGGCCGATCACAAGACTGAATGGGTTTTGATAAGCAGCAAAAGGCCGTGAAGTCTCTGAATATTTACGTGGGGACAGACATCATCACGACCAAGCCCGCTATCAAATATTTGGGGGTGATGATTGCCTCCAATCTAAATTTAAAGGCCCATTTGGAGAACGTTGCTAAAGAAGCATCAAGAGTGCAGTCTAGCCAAAAATCGGGGGACGAAGGCACAGCAAACTACTTCTTTACCATAGGGTTATCATACTGTTTGCGGAAATTAATTAACTAAAATGATAACGAAATTACGGGAAATTGTACACGCACGCGCGTTTTCTGCAAAATTTTTGGTATTAAAATTAAACAAATAGTGATATCAAAACAAAATGACAAGCAACCAATTTTAAGTTCACGGTTGTATTTAAAGGGATTTGTGCAAATTTATTCCTTTTATGTACTTAATTTGACGCGTATTATGAAAAATTAATAAATGGTATTCGAAAAATTTTATTATAAAAAAATTTGAAATATATGTATGTATTAGTAGGCATATGTATATGCATACAATAATTCACATTATTAAAATAAAGCAATAGCACATACATAAGTTTGTACATATAATTATCTGATCACCCAGGGCTTTGTAAAATCTTATTGCTTTTAAAATCAAAATTGATTCGAATAATTTGTATGTACATACGTATCAAAAAACTATTACTGACCACAACTGTGCAATATTGATTGATATAAGATATGATTCTTAAAGCGATCAGACTTAACATCAGTCCTGATAAATTACTTTAAAATAGCATTCAACTATATTTTAACTTGTAGCAACTGACTTTAACTAATTTAAGTAGGTGAACTCGCAGTCAAAATATAAAGATTTTACTTAAAGTAAATTAAAACATTCCAGCCATTTATTTGATATTAAATTGCACTTAATAAAACTTATCTCAGCTTTCACGGCAAAGTCCTGTTTTTTATTCATACTTATATGCTGCGCTGAGTCATGAAAGGCAGAGGTTTGTTAAGTGTCGAAATATAAAACTGTTTAGCTACAGAACAAATGCTCATCAGATGATCGAATAGTAATATATTTGTATGTATGTATCAACATTGAGTATAGTTTTCTTTATGTAAAAAAGTGAGTCTGAAATATCAAAAGAACCGGAGTGAGTGTTAAAATCCTCACACAAACTACGGAGTGGCTTACTTAACTCAAAATTAATTTTACATGGCTTCAGAAAGATAGGCCGGAAATGTCTTGAAATTCTGGAGGGAACGTTTAGTTTTATTTCTCCAAGAAGAGATGGGCTAGTGATCAAGCCTGTCAGTACTTGACCAAAAATTCAATGCCTAGCATTTCTCTGCGACTAGCAAGTGTAGGAAGATTAATGAGTTTTAAACAACTTATATATGACGGCAGGTTGTACTGAGAATTTCTTAAAGCAAAAAGCAGAAATTGTTTTTGAATTGACTCTATGTGGTCAGAATGCACTTGATAGCGCGGGTTCCAAATAACATATCCATATTCCAGTATGGGCCTCTTAAGCGTTGTGAACAGCGCCTTCGTGATGTAAGGTGTAACATACAGTTAACAAAGCCAAGGGTGTTTTTGCATTTGTGAAGATTAAAATTAAATTTCGGGTCCATTGTAATTCCAAGATCAGCAAAGTTAAACACTTGTTCGAGGTTATAGTTACATATGTCATAAGAAGGTGGTTGAACTGCCCTTCGAGAAAAGCACATCACTTTACATTTTTTAAGGTTTACTTAAATCAGTGTATATAACGTCAGTGTGCATAAATTCTCTGAATCCATTTGAAACATGAGTTGTGAACTCAAGCAAGTTTGTAACGGTAGATTTACCCTTAGAGAACCCGTGTTGTGTGCTAGAAATTGTAGAGGATATGGAATACATTAAATGGTTAACAACAATAGCTTCCAAGATATTGAGTATGTGCAAGGTCACAAGCGATTTCGTTTAATTTTGTTGTATGTCACAAACGTTTTTTCACATACGAGATTTCTTCATACATACATATATATTCCGTGCTTTAAACACTCGGAAAAATATTGTAGAATTCTCAAATTACACTGTCGCATCATTCATGGAAATGGTATATTAAGTTTGGTCCGATGTTTGTAAGTACCCTACCGATAAGAGTAAGACCCATCAAAAAGTATAGGGGAAACTGGGGTACATTTGACACCTTTTTTTTAAATCATATTTCCCGACACCTGTTTAAACTATCATAAAAAGCGTTGTTGCTTCCTGGAAGGCAGATATTCAGCTTGGTAATATTGACAAAATTTCTTTTAAAGGAAACCGTTTTACAATTTAATTTACCTTTTTTGAAGAAGAGCATTTGACACCTACACTGAACCAAAAAGGTACGTAATATCAATAAAAAAGTACATTGTCACAATTAAAGTTTTATTAAAAACAAGCTAATAAATTATTTAATTGTCACAATGCACATCGATGATTTATTAATTTTAATAAATAAGTTTATTAATTTTTCAAATATATTCAATAAAAAGTTCGCCACACCTATTAATATTTTATTGAATTTAATAAATTTTTTTATTAAATTTAATAAATGTTTAATACAAAGTTCGCTACACCTATTAATATTTTACTGAATTTAATTAATATTTTTATTAAATTTAATTAATATTTTTATTTAATTTAATAAATGTTTAATAAAAAGTTCGCTACACCTATTAATATTTTATTGAATTTAATTAATATTTTTATTAAATTTAATTAATATTTTAATTTAATTTAATAAATGTTTAATAAAAAGTTCGCCACACCTATTAATATTTTATTGAATTTAATAAATATTTTTATTAAATTTAATAAATGTTTAATAAAAAGTTCGCTTCACCTATTAATATTTTACTGAATTTAATTACTCTTTTTATTAAATTGAAAATAAAAAACACTGTTTTCGATTATGGAATTATTTGTATTTATTATTATTATTTTATTATTTATTAGTTTTAATTGCATTACATAAAATATTTACTTTAGGAAAATTTGACTTCACAGGCATTTCAAAATAACACATTTCTATGAACGTCCAAAATGTTTCGCATGATTTTGGGTATTCCAAATTAAAAACATGAAATATTTTGAAACATATAACAGTACCTCTTATTATACTTTTAAAAGAAAATTTTATCCCGTCGAAATAGACAAATACCTTATCCACATTTTTTATATCCTTGCCGATAATGATAAGGAAGGGCTGAATAGGGGTTTTTTCTTCAATTAAAACTCTGATAGACTCTTCAAGAGCCTCGATCGATGGACGTATCATAAGAAACGCATTTTGCGAATCTTTTATTGTAAACAGCGTTACTTGTTTTTTGCCGTCCACTCCTTTTATAATAATTTTTTGCCACGGCACAAGGCAACCGTGCAGGGCCCAGAGTAGGCAGGCCTCTTGGCTAGCTGAAAATAAAAGAAGAAAGAAAAAAAATTACTAAGATGCATTTTTATGGGGTTTTCATATTTTTTACGTTTATTCAAGTTTTCGACGTCGCTTAGTATGTCTTTGATAGTCTTGCTATTTAAATGGCCCTCCGACATCAAAACCGTATACAACTTTTGTTGGTCCCAGGTATTTAAAACCGAAGACGCTGTCGGAAAAAGGACTGTAAAGTCTATCTCAATCTATAATATACAATAAAATAAATTATTAGAAAAATATTCATTCAATGACTAGGAAATAATATAATAAAACCACTTACCAGTCTATATCCGGTTGGCAATTTGTATTCCGGCCAACTTTCAAACACTTCCATGGATGTTGCTGCAGTTTTTATATTGCACAGCCTGTGCCTGCTGCATGCCTTCCAATATCTCTCAAATTCTTCGACAGATAGAGTGTCGTGCTTTATTGTATTTATTACAATTTGTGCATTTTCTTCAGGTTCTAAAAAATTATACATATCAGTATCAGTACATATTACAAAAACAAAATAGTTTTTAATTTACCTAAAATTTTGCAGCGACCATCACCTTTACTACTCTCGGCAGGCGTTTTGGTAGTCATGTACAACTGCTTTGAGTTAGCCTTAACAAAAAGAGGTTTCATAATATATTTGCTGACATTGTTTTGAATCAATAGAGCATCATTTCTTGCCATTCTATTTTGATTATAAAGGGAAAGATTAAAGTTTAATGCAGATTGTAAGAAAACTGATGTCAAATCTAAAGTTTCAGCTTCGGTAGTATTTTCTACTTCCTTAGCGGAATGAATTGCAATATTTGTAATTGGATTTCCTTTTTCTCTTTTTTCATTTGTATCAAAGAAACAGGGCACTTCTTTACTCTGATTAAAAGTTTCATTATTCATTATTGAAGAATGTTTTTTTAACAGATGTCTTTTAAATGTTGACAAATTATCAAAATATTGCCCACATGACGGCTGGACACAACGAAATTCGTTAAAATGCTTTAAGCCATGAAGAGTCTTAAAATGCCGAAAAAGAAGAGCACATGAACTAAATTTTTTTGCACATTTGAAACAAATCATTTTATCAACCACTTTCTGGGAAATAAATGCTTTTTTATTATTATTATAATTGCAATTACGGCTTCAATTTAATATCACCTTAAACCTTTTTATTTGATTTTAAGCTGTAATATCACTGTTTTATTCACTGCTGCTTCGTTCACTTTTCACTGAAGAATAATTCTTGTTGCTCGGCATAACCGCGTGTTAATTTGATTTAATAAAGAAATTAATTACATTTAATAAACTATTTATTATCCCAATTAAACTATTTATACTCACAATTAAAGATTTATTGGAACACTTTTTTATACTTATACTATTTATACTAACAATAAATATATTAATTGTATTCAATAAATATTTAATACTGACAATAAATCGTTTATTAAAACTGATTTCAACCGACAGACTGTAAGAGAATACGTCACAGAAAATTTTAATAAACTTTTTTAATAATCGTTTATTAAAAATAATAAACGCATTTATTGACATTTAATAAATATTTAATACTGACAATAAAATGTTAATTGTGACTATGTACAATCAATCAATAAACTAGTTTTATTAATATAGCGTACGGTTTTTGGATCAGTGTACATGCATTTTTAAAGGAAACTAGTTTGTGTTGTCTTCTATCTAATATAAACCAGCATTTTGTGTATCAATTCATTTTATTATTATTTGAAAAAAAAAAACATTTCATTTACAAGTGTGGTATTAAAAATAAAAGTTTTAAGAAAATGAAGTATTAGTTTCTATAAAAACTTATTTTATATAATACATTGATAAGTCCTGTTTAAAGATATTTTTTGTACGACAACGTGAAGTTGAAGCAGGATTTTCAGGAATTGGCAACTTTAACTCTATTTCACTGCGCATAATTATTGCTAAGTCTTCTATTTCTGGTTTAACAAAGACTAAATTCGAAGGAGATGTCTTTCGAAAAAAGGTGATGTTATAAGTGCAGTTGCTTAACGTTTCCACTATTTGGCCAACATAGAATACCGTTTTTTTATGTTTTCTTTGAATTTGACCAGAACATAGTCTCCCACAGTCAATTTATCATCATCAGTTATTTTGTGTATCTCCAAATCATTTGCCCGGAATTCAAGGTAACCTTCATCATCAGCAGCGAATCCAATAGTGTCAATTGACTCAGCGCAGCTAAGGTCGCTCTCATCGTTTTAATCTGAATATTCGATTTCCGATCGGCGTTTTCTTTAAGGTTGCTTCCTTATTACCGGCGTTGCTCTTTTCTGTAAAAACTTGAGAATGCGCTTCGCAGTTTTTTAATTTTTCTTCGTAGCAAGCTGCTCAATCCTTCGCTTTTCACATGAACAAGTAATGATTCGAGAAGTTCCGCTTCTCGAAGATTTCTTGGACACATGAAGTTGTTATATAGGCCTAACAGATTCTGGCGTAGAACATGGTGAGTTATCATTTAGGTAGACTTCTGCGTTTACTTTAACATTTTGAGATGAATTTTTATCATCTGATCTATCAGGAAGAACGAGCTCCGCTTGCTCATCTGTCACATCCTCCAGTGCAAATGTTTCATTTTGAAAAACCTGGGTATTGAGAGGATAAATTCCTGTTGCTTTGAATCCGTTCATTATGTTTTCGGGAGAAAATGATCTTTGAAATGGTTGTTGGGTTAGTGTTCCGATGTCGTATATACTGATTTGCTTTCCAGGATTTGTGGTTAGAAAATCGTTAAAGGTCTTGCGGCAAAATTGCTTAAAGGGGCCGGAAACTGATACATCAAGTGGTTGTAGCCGATGGGAACAATATGGAGAAAAAGAAAGTAATACAATTCCGGCCTCTGTGCAATAATTAATGCTTTCCAAATTGCAATGTGATGCATGATTAGCAAGTATGTAAATTTAGAATTGGGTTTTCAGTTGAACAGTTCGTAAACTTTTGAATGTGTTTCAGCACATTACAAAGAGTTCTGAAATTATCCATCCGAATTTTGTATTTATTAGCAATGAACCGGGCATGCACCCACTTCCGAATCTTTCATTAAAACGTATGCGGGGAAATATATAAGCCAGAGGCAAACGATTTCCGCAAGCGTTAACTATGCCGACGACTGTAACCAAGCTGCCACGTTCTGCGGAAGTTGCTTGAGAAACCGAACGTTTTCCTTTTGCAGCACAAATCTAGAGAAATAATACATTATTTACGAACATGAACCTATAACTTTCTCTTACCTTAATAGGCTCCATCACCGTAGTTACACCAGTTTCGTCCAAATTATAGATATCCTTTGCTTGAAATGAGTATTTTTCATACAACGTAGTAAGGTTTGTAAAAAAAATGTCCACTGCTGAGTTAGTAAAACCACGTAATCTTGCCAAACTGATCTTTTCATTCTTACGAAGAGAAAAAGAATCATTTCTTTTGAGAAACCAGTAAAGCCAATCGTCTCCAGCTTCTTTCGATTTTTCCCAAGTAGTTGGAACAACAATATTGTTAGCTTTAGCGTAATCATACGCAAATTTTTTAAAAGTTTGATATGTTAAGCCATAAGAATAAAAAGCACATGTCTTCACGTATTCACAAATATCGGTTTCTTGTTGCTTAATAAATGTCTGACGTGGTGTGTATTTCGATTGAAATGTAAAGGAGCCTTCAGAGCTGCTGTCATTGCCAGAATCTGAAAGATTGCCTGAGGTTGCTTTTTTTTTACAAACGCATGACTAGGGTTGTTCTATTTATTCCGTATTTGATGGCTGCTGTAGTTTGGTTATCAATCCCATTTCTGATATCTCTTATTGCCTTTCTAATATTATTTTCGTTTATAGCACACCGGTTAGACTTCTTTTTGTAATTGCGTACCATTTTTCTAAATATTAACATAAAAATGCATTCATTGTATAATCAAAACAAAGGTGGGGTACATTTGACTTTTGTCAAATGTGCCCCTTTCAAAAATGTCAAATGCGCCCCAAATGCGTTTACTTTAATAATTTAAATTTTCTTACCTGTTATAGTATTTATGTCCTAAATTTCCAAGTTGTTTCGAAATTATTGAAAATAATCTTTGTTAAGTTTACTTAGCAATTTAAAATGGTCATCAAATTGACTTCAAAGATCTGTTACATATCACTGTCACCAAATAACCCAGAGTACCGAGAAAAGAGAAAAACAAGTGTTGCTTCACCAAAATGTAAACGATAACTGGCAAACTTCACAACGCTGGGTAAAATGAAATACTTTACCATTCCTTGACTTCGACAAGACTATAGTCAAATGTGCCCCGTAGTCAAATGTACCCAGTTTCCCCTACCGATATGATCGTGGTGATGAGCTGAGTCGGTTTAGCCCTGCCCGTCTGTCCGTCTGTTTGAACGCAAAGTAGTCCCTCAGTTTTTGAGCCTTTTGTCAGGTGCCTTTTTAAAATTTATTAGACATTTGTCAGAACCGGCCAGATCGGACGACTATAACGTATATAGGAGCCGATTGCTCAGATATTATATTTTGGGCCATAACTTTGCTAGAAGCTCTATATAGAAGAGGTGAAAATCATATGGATTAAAGATATATAACATATAGCTCATGCAACTGATTGTTCAGATATTAAATTTAGCACAAAAAAATCTCAATTTAAGCAGCTATTTTAGCAGTGAAAATCATTAAGATCGGATAAATATAACATATAGCTGCCAAACAACCGATAGTTCAGATATTGCATTTTTGGCCATAAATCCTTCATTTAATTAGCTAAAGACTTCAAATGTCGCACAAATATTAATTATTATTGGTACTAGTATAGCAGTCAAAATCAATAATGTCAATTAAATAAATTAATCATATGTATCCCATAAAATTCTTCCATTCATGAAAGATTTTTTTACTTGTATTATGTTGTATGTAAAAATTTGAAAAAAATAGGAAAATATGCAGTTATTATTCTCTACCTAGCCATTTCAATTGGAGTTATTAATTTTTTTATATCTTATTTAGTTTTCGATATATTGAGTCAAGGCAGATCTAACAGGTAACCGCAGTAGAGAAATTGCAATACTGCTAGGTTTTTTTGATATATGTTTATTGTCAATAAGAACTATCAAATCAGTCTAGTGAATACAAAAGTTAAAAATTCACAAATTCAATTCATACAAATTAATTAAAAACAAAATCTAAATTTTTATTTCACAACTTAATGTTTGAGCCTTAGGATAGAGTTGGGCATCAAGTTTACGCGTTTTGCGCCAGCAACCAAATCACAGCTCGCGAAGTGGTCTGTGGACACCACATTGTTTCCGTGAACGTGATCCCATAAGCTATCTTCCTAACAACCCTTCGGCGTGGCTCTTGCGACACTTTTAAGAAAGAAACTCCGCCTTTTACGAGCCGTCTTTGCAGATATCGCATTTGTCCAACTTTTTCCAGTTGGGCACTAAATCCACAACACAAATATACAACATATTCATACATTTAATGAGCAAAATGAACAATACATTGTTTCACTAAAAAGCACGAATCAGATGTAAACCATTTTTTTTGGGTTTTTTTCAAATAAAAACCAAGTTTGACAATTAAGATATTTCCAACACACTGCTGCAAAACTGTTGCCTAATGTAACATACGACAAAATTTTACTGAAGAAGATCCTTCATAACTTCAAAAGTAATCTACATACATACATATATATATATAAATCAATTGCTGTTTGTTTGCCTCCCTAAAACTCGAGAAAGGCTGAACCGATTTAGCTGATTTTGATTTTGTAATGTTTGTCGTAGTCCAGGGAAGGTTTAAACTGTGAAATTTTTTTTTTTAAATTGCTATCAAACGCCAAAATTTCATTTTCCCATATACATAAAGTGTTCTACGCACTTTCCTGTTAAACATTTTATGCTCGCGGAGGGACAGGAAAAACGTTCCTTATTTCATTGCTATTGGCAAAGATCATATCGCAATATGAAGTAGCCCTTGCGTTGGCTTCATCTGGAATAGCTGCAAGATTATTAGAAGTTGTACGAACTGGACATTATGCCTTGAAATTACCACTAAACATGCAAATGAACGAAGCACCAGTTGGGAAAATCGCCAGAAACAGCGCAATGGTGAAAATTCTACAAATATGCACATTGATCGTTTGGGATGACTGCGCGATGGCCCACAAAAGGTCACTGGACAGAACGTTAAAAGATCTTCGTAACAACCAAAACATGTTGGTTGGAGGTGATTTTCGTCAACATCTTCGATTTTAAGCGGCTACAATTTCCCGATAACCATAAACAACATGCAAGGTCAGTCGTTGCGAGTTTTCGGGATCAACTTGGAGTTTTCCTGTTTCTCGCATGAACAACTAAACGTCGCGTGTTCGCGCTTCGCAAAACTATCGTCTTCATATGTATACTTTAGTAGAAAGCTTTGAATTGATTAAGTGTATTACTCTGGTTTTATTTAATGTAAATAAAAATTTTGTTTCCATTTGAATTGTTAGCAAGTTTCGTTTAATAACCGAACGAAATTAAAACGGTGTGAGATAAGTATGCTGAATGTGTGTATGTGTGCGTGGGGTTTATGTGAATTATATATGTTGTTACTAAAACATATCCGTCCGAAATAAAATTCAACTCAATACAATTCAAATAATTTAATTGTAGGTAAACTTTATTTATAAGTTCTGAGAGTTCTGAAAATTTTGATCGGTTGGCGACTTATCGATCAATCTAACGGCGAAGGCAAACTCTGCTCGGCAGGATGCAACGGCGTCGTGTACAACGTCACAGATAGTGACAACAACTAGGACATAAACATGATCCAATTTTTGCAAAACGGAAAATGCATAGATATTTAATAATCTTGAAAGTATTTTGATTTTCTTTTCAAAATAACTATTAGAATCACTTTATTTTCTGTAATAGAATAACTGAATAAACCGTGACTTGCAAAAAAGAGACGCTATTGTACACTCATGACAATAAAATTAAATTTCAAGCTTAAATTGCAATTGTCGAAAATTCTTCAAATGCGACATACGACATACAAGTCAACTTTGCCGGGCAATTATCGCCTGTCAAAAAATCTCCTCTCCTGTAAATGCAACTTTAAGTTTTAAAAATCGTATAAGCCTTGATTTTTACCCCACTAGACTGTTTTCTTTTCAATTTTATTATAGCTAATAGAACAAAATTAAAGACAAGTAACTCTGACTACCTCTCTTCAGCCACGTTTAAAGAATAAATAACAATAAAACTAAAATTAAAATCCCCAATATCTACATATTTCAAAGTAGTGGCAATATTGTGCGTCTGCCGTCAAACACTGTTTCTGTCAAAAAATTAAAAGTGAAACTATCTGTACAACTTGTTTGTATAAGGCTAGCTCTTCCTTTTATACATTTTATTTGTTATTGTTTGGCCATATAACTATTTATTTTAAATATTTTTGAGCTTTAAGGCCGATTGGTTTATTGGAAAATTATTAGAAAGAAAAAAAAAACAATACTCAAAGCGGTAGAAGTTATAGTACTATTTGTATCATAAGCAACACCTAAAAGCTCAGAGCCATATTCACTACATTCTTAACAGTACTATACGTACAAATGGAAAAAAGGACGTTTCCTATGTCATCATGACATTGATGATGAAATACTCCTTTATGTCCTTTATGCGACATAATCGTCTCAACCAATGGTCATGGGAATTCCAATTTTTTGTTGAAAATGCCTTTTTGATTGAATCTGCTAGCTTTGTAATATTCCTTAGTTAGTCCACCGTAGAAAAATTTATTTTCAATGCTTGACGCATGTTTCGTAACTTTTGCAAACAAATCTGGTATATATAAGTAAGTATATATGTATGTGAGGCAACAACGTTCAACATATAAAGAATCTTTTTCTTTCTTTTAGCAATTTCCGTATTCCTTTAATTTTCAAAATCAGTAGTCGTCAATAGTTAATGCCCTCATTCGATTAAATCGATATCTGTCACCATATAAGTTACAGTTTTTCTACAAAACGCTTAGAAATCATTTGAAAAATCGTATAATTATTCAAAACGGTATGTATTTACATACGATTTATATGGCTCTAGAGTGACAAACCTACATACTACATAGAGGCCTGTTCAGAAAAAATCGTGTTCTGTAATCCTATTGAATTTGAACTATCGGAATCAATGTTCGAATACGGTTGTTCAACTTATTTGCTGTCCTGTATCTTGATTCATCGAAAATTTCAGTTTAAATAAAACCGACGAGGAATTTGCTGGAGAAATTAAGACAGTTTTTTCAGTTTAAAACCTTATTTTTAAATTGGGGAAAACACAATAATGCAGCTCAAAGCGCGGCATAGTTTTCTTTCGAGGACATTTCCAAGGATTTTTGAATCAGAGCTACGATCTAAACTTATATTTGCATCTTTCCCTACCGACCTCACCGAACCGCTTTTACCTAAGAACCTCAATGTTGCAACCAATTGGAGAAGTGGTGACATGGAATTTTTTTTATGGTTCCACTTCAAGTAGATAATATCCTGGATTTTGCATCCTTGTTGAGACGATATTGACTAATAAATTTAAGATAAAGATAAAATCAAAGTAATGCAGGTTGTAAAGTTCTAATTTAATAATCTTACAATTAATATGGGAGACTTAGTGGATTGATTGTATATGCAGAAAAAAAAGAGCCAATTTGTGACAAACGTTGATAACACCGTGTGACAGTAAATTTTACACACGAAAAAATCGATATACTCATTAAACATGAAGCTAAATATAGTAAAACTGCGTTTTTAGTTTTTCGCTCTCACGTCTGGAATTTTTTATAATAGGCCGACTAGCAAAAGAACACTAGGTAGCTTATCCTATAGCGTGGAAAGCAACAAGAAAAATAAGCGAGGTGAAATAAACTCGCTTAAAAAATAGCCGACCTCATTGAAAGTGTTGGAAAGTGAGAAAGTGGTGCTATTGTGAATAATCATTGGAAAGTACCAAGCGAAATTCGAAAATTTTCGCTAAACATCAAAATAAGTAAAAAACCAGGATAGAGCAGACGTAAGTAAAATCGCATCTTATAAGAATTACTCATTTTGTTTTGTTTTGCTAGCAAATTTTACAAAAGAACATTAATTTTGACAGACTTGTGTTGTAAAGTGTATATAAGAGAGTTGATTATAAGCGAGTTGGCCGTTCTTTTGCTAGTCGCTTACAAAAGATGACGACTGTCTTTAAAATTTTAAGGATAAGAAGAGAAAAGAAAAATTATTAAAAATATTAAGAGAATTTGAGTACAAAGACGAGTTAATATTTAAAATGTTCTTTTGAAAATGTATCCTTTTAAATCCTTGCAAATTTTCAATACTAATACGTACACTACCAGATCCTCGAAATTTTCGCTCTCATTGGATATCCACATTTTTCTTCTACATTACTCTGAATATCTTTAATAATTTTTCTTTAATTAACCACATCGAGTATACCGATTTTTAAGTGTGTTTTGAATATTTTTTATTTTTTTTGCATGGCGTAATGCATTTTTTTTTACCACACTCATTTATTAATTTTTCTTTGTTATTAATGCTCAAAAACTGGACATTTTTCGTGCAAGGACTTTCGAAAAGGGACATTTTCGGAAGCAATAAATATTTATAGGTTTTGGTAGCCAATTTAATGTCAATCTATGTAAGTATGTACGTATATTTACACTTACAAACATTCTTAATTCTAGCAAACGCAATCACCAACAGTGCTGACAAAGTGGCACATTAAACCATGTCTTATGTTTTATGAGCAAAGAAAGAATAACAAATCAAGGAGAAAAACCAAGTTTGGTAGGGAAGACTTGAAACGACAACTCTGATGCTGACACCGCAACATGTTGCCTCAATGTTTAAAGAAATCTAACGCATGTGCTTATGTCACGCAGTCTGCACCATCGCCAGAGCGAACTGATAGCGATGTCCTTGCCCCCAACATATTTAAGTGGTTGTGCAAGGTTTATACCCAGTAGCAAATTAGTGAACCGATGAATTAAGTAATCATCCTTATCGTGAGTATCGTTTTCGCCAGAAATAGTTCACTTTTCACTGTTTGCTTATCATAAATTTCGGGGGAAACTTTATCGCTTTCGAACATTATTTCCCCTTATCGGCAATACTTATTTCGGGCGAAAATAGTTGGCGGATTCATTGAAATTTTCCACTATTTTTTGAGAGGCAAAAAATATACACGGATTCAAAACGAAAGTAATTTAGTTAAATTTTTTGTACATAGAAGCGCTCTTTCCAGGAACAAAACAATTAACAAAGTTCAAAGTGAGATAGTTTTAAGTAGAACGCTGGAAAAACCGGGTATTGCAAGAAGATTTGTCAAAGAAAACCAGGAAATTGTAGCTCAGTTCTAAAAAAATGTGTAACTTAAATGTGAGGCTTGAAACTATCCATAGCGATGTCTTCCAGCGTAGACCATTTTCCCCACTGCGGGAATAATATGGACTCGTAAATTTTTACAACTTCTGGCACGATATGACTAAAGTACGATTACACCAGCCCAATTTCAAAACTATAACTTTCACCTTTAACTATAAAGGCATGCGCTAAGCTTCCCAACTGGCGGAATAGCAAATTGTAGTCGTGCTGGTGGTATTGAAGTGGTAGGCACGTCTATAAAATACTTGAACGATTTATATTTGACTGTAGCATTTCTAAAGTCTAAAAAATTTATAAATTTTGTCAAATTAATATTAAATTTGAATTATTTGATCATTTTAAACTTAAGGTATACAAATTTCCATGTTCGAGTTTTCGAAGCGAAATTTATTTCGGATTATTAAATCCGCGCGAATGAAAAAATTTTTTCTCAAGTGAAACTCACGATGAGGCGCGACTGTCATCACTAACCACCGGCGCCATTATTTATGGTGGAGTAGTAGGAATAACGTAAGGGTACGTCACCACAAGAAAAAGTTGATATATATGCCAGTAAATATATTGTGAATGGAGACCGCTTGTTTCTCCATGACAGCAATATATGCCGGAGTTTATTATTTTTTCAAAGCGACATTTTGACAGCGCTCTCGCGAAACATAGAGTTTCGTATTATCTCATCTTTGATCTACTGCCTGAAATAAGCTGTCACTTTGTTAATATGTCAGCTAATTTTTCATTCTCCCGCAAACTTCGTCGTGTCAAGATAATAGGTGTTTTCTTTCAGAAGCAAAACTGAATTGTTTTCTATTGCATTTATTAATGTTTGTGCCTTGTGAAGTGAAATTACTCACATTCAGAGCAACCAAAGCTATACAAATGCAGGTTTTATATGAAACATGATATCGTAAAATAAATTGAATACTAATGCGATACTTATAAAAATAATGATAAGTTAAAGATGCATTCGTTAACACTTATTTTTGCGCCTTACGATTTTATATACATCTTTTCAAGCAAAATAAAAATGTATCTCGCCATTATTTTTAACACCTGTTGGAATTTTCGATGTTCGCATCGATTAAATGTACATACATACATACATATATATCCCGTTTTGAAAATGCTATACGTGCAATATTTATTAACAGCATTGCGATCCGCTATCCAAATTTCAAAATTTTTATAAATATTTTGCGGACCCTATCACCATCCATCATTATTGCATGCTACACCGCCTTTAAATATCGGCGATATTTGCATCACGTCAATTAATATTTGTGTGACAGGGTTCCAAGTTAAAAAGAATAAAAAACCCTACATTTGACGTTTCTCGAACATTTTTTCGTTGTACGCTTTGAGCTGCAATTCGCGTGTTCGCAGTATGAGAGAACGTGTATTGCCAGAGAAAGTGCAAGCCCTGTTCCATTCTGTTCTGCTAACAATATATCTTGCCCATTTTAATCATACTGGTTCGAAATCGATATTCGTTGATTGATATCAGAATCCAATTCGGTCTAATTGAATTTCGATGAGACGATAAAACTTGCCATAGGGATCGAAATGACATGCACCTTCTCTGTCAAAACACGTTCTCTTGCAGTATTCTCGAAGTTATTGGTACTTGTTAAAAACACCCGCATATTTCGGTGATTTTTATGACCGCACCGGTCATCACGACTTTTGGGTCTGAATTCTACATGGAGAATTTTCGTTTCTGCTACGCCAAAAATAAGGGAAACAATTTTTTTATCAAAGTTTGCTTTTGTTGAAACTTGAGCAATTTAAATCAATGTAAATTTAAATGTAATGTAAAGCAGTGTAAATCGGACAAAATCAAACCTTAGGAACTAGAGAGGAAAATTCAGATGTATTCTTTATGTCTAGGATCAGAACTTAAACATGAGAACAGAAAGCCAAAATTATTTTTTTTGTTGACCGGTGTTATTATGCAGAAAAGCGATCGTTCTTGTTTGACGCCATCTTACAAATGCTTACATAAATTTGCCCGCATTAAAAAATTTGCAATATATTTGTCATATTTTCCTATTAAAATAACAGATATTAGAACATTAGCTATTTTCTGTGGAGATGTTGGGTAAACAGCACACGCGGATGATTTTTTCTTTCCAGAAGGACAACAACTTATTTTTAAGGATTTGTACATTATATATGTATGTACATGTAATGCAACACCGATATCAAAAGCAGTTGATTAAACACGAGTTGTGAAATATTAAAAATATTTTTAACACAATTGTTGACAAAGAAACTTTAAATGATTTCACAATCAATATTAAATAAAAATTCCTATTATGTGGAAATTGTTGAACATTGAAAATTGTTTTAAAGTTGAAATGATTGTGTTTAAGTTTTTATAAAATATATATTATATACTGTAGCTGCAAATGTTCACTTCATTGCAAAGCCTATAACAATTGTTACTGGGCATATATATTATATAGATCTTGGTGTTTGTGTATGCATGTTTGTATGAAAATATATGAATATTCATAACCCAGCCGCAAAGGAATTCATAACTGAAAAAAGTAAGCGAGTTGGTAATAGGTTGCTGGGGAAGAAACGAAAGTAATTTCGCCTTAAAATCGCTGTTGTTATTTTCAACAAATGTATTCGTGTAGAGTCAGTCAGTCATTCGCACAACTGTTCGACTCACTGGCTTGGGTATGCGGTCCCTTCGGTACAGCTGATCGATTCATATACCCAAGTATGTTGGTTAATATCCCTGGGTAAGCGGGGTTTTCAGGTATGAATCGATGTGTTAAAATTCAGAGCAAGACCCTCACTCTTTCTCTTACCCACCGATTTACTAGCTACATATTATATATTTCTACTGGGAATATATTACCTACATATGTATGTATGTATGCATGTCTACTTTGCAATGTTCTGCACTCCCATGTCGCCTCGATTGTTGAGAAACTGTCTGGTTATGCCTGGCATTTAGCAACTTAATAGAATTAATTACTTTAATAAATTGAGTTTGCGTTGTTGACATCACATTGCCATCAAACCTATGGAGTACAAAAACAACAACCCTATTTGTTTTTCCAACAGGATGCTGCTCAGGTAAATGACACTGAGACCACTTTAACTTTAATATTTTGCTTCGACTTAAGTTAGCCGAATTTATTTTTTAGCAAAGTTATGAATTTGTAATTAGCAGGAGTTTCCATAAATTAATGAAATGTATTATAAAAATTTTAATTTAAAAGTCTATAATATATATTCGAAATTGTGCAAAAATTTATTACGTTCTTAGAAGAAAATCAAAGTGAGTTCGTACGTATATATGTTATCTTTAATGAAATAAATATTGCCCGACGCGACATGTTGCATGTGCCGCAACGACATTCTCAAGTACATACACTACTTGGTGTTAAAATTATTTGTGTTAAAAGAAAAATGAAGTTAAAAGACTTCGTAATGTTTATTTAACTCGTGGAAAATGGCTTGTTCTCTAGAAATATATGTTACATATATAGCAGCATACATACATATGTCCCTAGGTATAAAGGGTGTTTTTTTAGACATGTGGTTTTTAAGAAGAAATAAAACCCATATAATTTAATGCTATGGCCAAGAGTTTAGCTTTATTATAAAGATAAGGGTTTGCCATTATGTTTTAAAATGATTTCGAGCAAGTGACCGCCGCAGCTGGCTCGAATAAATTCCAGACGAGAGGCCCAATTTTCGACCAATATTCTCTTCCAAGGCGTCAATCATATCGGGCTTATCTGCGTAGACACATTACCACACAAAAAATAGTACAGCGGTGTTAAATCGCACGATCTTGGAGGCCACGACGGGAGATAGTGCGCTCACTAAAAGTTTCCTTCAATAAATTGATTGTTTCGTTGGCTGTATGGCATGTAGCGCCGTCTTGTTGGAACCAAAGTCGTCCACATCAACATCCTCAAACTCAGGCACGAAAAAGTCATTAATTATGGCACTATAGCGTTCTCCATTGACTGTAACATTATGGCTGGCTTCATTTTTGACGAAATATGGACCAATGATTCCCTCTGCCCATAGAGCACACAAACAGTAACTTTGTGAGGATGTAATGGCGTCTCAACAATGGCTTGTGGTTTATCATCACTCCAAATGCGACAATTTTGTTTATTAACGTACCCATTCAATCAAATGTGAGCTTCATCGCTGAACCAAATCTTTTTTGTGAAAATCGGGATCGGTGGCCATCTCGTTTTGGGCCCATTCACCGAACGTGCGACGTGCTTGATGTTCGTTCGGCTTTAATTCTTGCACGAGACGGATTTTGTAAACCCCCAAACCAAGATCCTTCGGCAAAATCTTTCATAAAATGGATGTTGGGCGCGATGGCGGATGGACTCATTCGGCGTCTCTGAGGATGCGCATTGTCCGCTAGAGTAATCGTTGTGCGAAACCGATCCATGGTTGCTCAAATTACCGACACACCTGGGCGATTATGTCGACCGAATAATGGACGGAGCGCGCGATGCGTCCCGCGAACTGAACTATTGGTTTAGTAATAATTTTGCACGATTTGGAAACGTTGTTCGGAAGTAAGTCTGTTCATTATGAAATGACAAACCGAACTGAGTATAAATCAAACAACAGCTGTCAAAAAGACCAACTCCGAAAAAAAGTATTGCCTTATTAAAAACCACACGTCTAAATAAAAACCCCTTTATAATGGATACGTATGTATGCATATATAGACTGTTACATTTATCAAGTTTGTTGTACCCATACTTAGCATTTACTCTTTCGTTAAATATACATACTATGTACACACATACATACATATATGCATGTGTAGGTGTGTTTTGAAAGCATTTCTATGTACTCGCACATATGTTCATTCATACATACTGCCGACTAATAATTGCTGGCTTGACTTGAAATACCAAGGTGCGCCAGCCCACGTAATGTGAGATGACTAAATAGCCTTTCCAGGACAATTATTATACGAATCGGCTGAAAAGTCGCAGCGTTATGGTACATAGATGTATGTAAATTTAAATTTGAAGCAAATTTTAGTGTTTAATAAAGTATGTCCTAAAGTAAAATATTTATAACCTTATACCTCTGACAGACGAGCATAGGTTATCTAGATAAGTAGCCTTGATCTGCATTAACTCGCGCATAATCCTCTTTCAAATGACAATGTTGCCACTTTTGACAGAATTTTACTATTGTGAACGAGCAAAATTGCAATAGCGGTTGTCAAAAATGTTTAATATTAAAAAAATAGCAGCGAATATTAGCAAATTAAACCAAATTAATTAAAATGCGATTCTTTAGATTTGTCTTTGGTTTGGAAGTGTAACCATAAAAGGATTTGACATCCTGCTAAGAATTACGTATGTGTATTGGTTGTTTTGATCTTTTTAAGCAACTTTAATTGGCCAATCTTATTTTCCCTACTTTTAATTTTGAGCTCGATTTCGTTCATCAAATCAGCTGTATCGCTCTGCAGATTAGTGTCGTCTGTCAGGCAGAAAATATTATGCAGATATATGTGGCCGTTTATCTGCATAAGTACGGCCGTCTGTCAGTAGTTTTAGTAAGCTCGATTTTTCATTAAAGAAAGTATGAGTACAAATATGTTCGAATACTGCAACGCAAGGGAACACAATAAACACGAAGGAGGACACTCCTGATATCGGCCAACCTATTATGTTTGTATCAAAAATGTATAGAGAGTTCCACAAATGGACTCTTTGGTCGGCGATGGTCAAAGTTTATCTTCTTTGTGTTTAAGTTACCTGAAAAAAATTTGTACATTATTAGAATAACCGTAAACAGTTTTATTAAACTACATTTTAACCCCCGAATTCAGTAAGTAGTCTCAGTCTCTAATAGAGACAAAAGTCACAATTTTAGACCAGTTGGCAGTCATTAGATTCGAAATAAAGCCTCTAGTCTCAAAATAAAGTCTCTTAATAGTGACCTGGTGATGAGCAGGTCACACAAAATTGAAATAAAGACAAAAGAACAAAACGCGAAAGCGAGGAAAAGCAATAATCTCTAACACCGCAGTCCGGACTGTCATCCGGACAAGCTCTGAATTTCAGGGAAGTACGACAGACATTAGGCCTGAGTGGCGCTGGTGAGAAGTGGTACCTTCGTTACGTTAAGAAGGTTTATCGTCTCAGGAGGCTAAACTGAAGGCGACAGACCGGAAGAAAATTCCGGAAGTTATGAAACGGGCTGCGGCGGAGATTGACAAAGATCCAGGGCAGTGACCAGAAAGCCTGGTGTTAGCTACGCTAACGCCGCCAAAAGCTACAGACTGGCTGTTCTGGCGAACGATTTCCCAAAGGTTGCACTCACTCGTGAGGAGAGATGGGAAAAAGTTAAAGAACCAAACTCCAATTTCACGGTATCCACTTTCGGCGAGGTCTCACACTGGTGGATTGCTCCGATGCGGATACGGCTGAGTGGCTGCGAAAGACCGCTCCACGATTGCCATGCTGGAAAGGGCCGCAGTTATCTACGTGCGATGGGAACAATATACCAAACGTAAATATGGTAACAGCGTACCTCCCGAAGGCAGCGGGAGCTGAAACAAAGAAGCTGCTCGACCTCCTTTTTGACCAAAATTAGGGTCTTCGCACCAACCTGTGTAAGATCTTCGGGAGCAAGGACGAGAAAGCGGGGAAACTGCTGACGATCGGGATTGACGACCGATCGTTGGATGCTACCAAAAAGAACAACTTTGTCATAAGATACAGGTTTAGTAGCAATCCAGTACACGTTTATAAATCGCGTTCGGAGAAGACGAAGGCGCCTGCAGTTATCACGCATCCGGGTGGTGACACGGAGATACCGGAGGAGGTGATAGAGAAGGTCCAATCGAAGTTGCAATAAGCAAGGTTGTCGAGGAAGCCTTCAACCTCACGACTTCGACCTCACTATGCTAAATATTGCGATGGATGATGACTCCGAGAAGGTCGTTCTGTCAGAGCTTGACATTCTGGCGACGGACGAGGAGGAACGGCTGTAAGATGTCTGAGACCAGCACTAGGGCAGCGCAGATTAATCTGTACCACGCGAGAGCTGCCTCATCATACATCGCCAGGACTGCCCGCAGGTGTAGACTTGGAATAGTTCTGGTCCAGAAACCCTAGGTCGTCAGGGGTCAAATTAAAGGTCTTGTATTAAGCATAATGCAGGTAATTTAGGATACCAGGTGTATAAATCCCAGATCTTGGTTAATGATAACTAAAATTTTGAAATTCTTTTGTGTTTTACATTTTCTGCCAAGGGATCTGGTAGCAGGCCAAGTCCCAGTCAACATCTACGGTACACAGAAGGAAGTTGTCATAGCCTCATGCTACATGCCAGGAGACGACGCTCATACACCACCGGTGCAAGTCAATAGACTGCTCGGTTATTGCGCCAGGATGTAGTCGCCCTTTATACTCGAATGCGATGCAAATGCGCACCATGACGCTTGGGGCAGAAGCGACTTCAACCAAACAGAACATTTAGGAACCCCAGGAAGGCAGACTAGGAAAGATTTCGCACTACCCTGAGCCTAACTTCATCTGATTCTGGGCTGTTAGGAAATATCAGGAGCCCGACAGATCTAGAAACCCTGATAGAAAACTGTACAAAACACTCATTGACGCATATGAGGACAGATGTCCCTTGACTAGAATCTGCTCCTCAAGGCATGTTCCATGGAGGACAAAGTTCGTAAACTTTTCAACTGGGCAAAACGAACCGGAAGTTGGACGAAATATAGAGCTCTTACACTCTATAACAAACAGATAAGAGCTGCGAAGCGCGCGAGCTTTAGAAGCTTCTGTGAAAACATAGAACAGACAACTGGGGAATCTATACTCTGTAAAGCAATGTCTAAAAGAGGCACTATCTCATCGGCAAGCCTTAAGAAGAGCGATGGAAGTTATACTGAGAATTAAGAGGATAAGGTCAAACCAAACTTTATCACAGGAGATACCCAGTGAGGATATAGCTGGAATAAGTAAAAGTGACTGAAAATGGCGGGCCTTAGTGCTACTAGAAGAAGACGCACTAATGTTGGACTGGGAATCAATCCAGCTAACACCACTGTGGGGTCATTCACAAGGAACTATAAACTTGGTGGCCTTAAGCCGATTCGTCAAGACGGAATAAACATAGAATACGAAAAGGAGGTACAATTTCAAAGACTGCTGTGGAAACCCAACATGGAGGAAGTTGGGATGAAAGCTGTGAGAATTTTTTGGCCTGTAAATCCATGGCTGGGAAAAGTTGGGGCTGCTCCCCAAATACTCAAATGGATGTACACGGCCATTGTACGATGGGCAAATAGAACACACCAGCAAGGTGCCATTAAAACACTAAGTAAACTGCAACTGGATTGCGTCAGCCTAACAGGGCTATGAGAACCTGCCCAATGGCAGTGCTGGAAGTCTTACTAGACCTACCACCTCCTTACTTACATATTCAATTACAAGCGAAGAGAGTCATCCTAATGATGACCGGTACTAAAATCGTGACTGGGGATTCTTAAGTCAGAGGAAGTTTAACACGATATCCCGAAGTAGCTATACTGAGATATACCATGAAATCCGAGTTAAGTTTCACAAAAAGGTTAAAAACTGAATTAAGCAACAAAAGTAGTTGGGTGGGTTTTTCGAAACCTACAAAATACACCAACAAATGATTATCGGGTACACGGACGGCTGGCTTCGGAGTCGGTGTGTATGGACGGAACATTAAGTACTCGGAACAATGGGGACGAAGATGTCTATTTCTCAGGGAGAAATGTATGCTATAGAAAGGTGAGCGGAGTTTAACCTCCAGCGTAACTACCGGGAGAGGAATATTGCTATTCTATCGGACAGCCAATCAGCTATCAAGGCCCTCAAATCTTACCATTTAAACTAAAACTGGTAATGGAGTGTCTGGATAAGCTGAACACACTTGGTGTAACAAACCGGGTCTGGTTTCTTTGGGTGCCAAGTCACGCTGGAAACTTTGAAAATCAGATCGCTGACATATTCGCAAAAAGGGAATGTCAACTCCGAACCTTTTGCTGGGTTAGGGAAAGGGGCATTATCATCATCAACGAGGAAAGAGGAGGAAGCCCTCAGTAAGTCATACTGTGACAATATATCAGGTCTGGAGCACTCCAAATCTCTTCAGGGTAGCCAAACCAAGGTTTAGGAAATACATGGGCTTGTCAAACAACAATTTGAGAATGATCACAGGAATTCTTACAGGACACTGTAAGCTGAATTATCACCTAAATAATCTGGCAAGAACGTTGCAGATTCAGTAGGGAAGAAAAAGAAACTTCTAAACACGTCCTGGAGAAGTACCCCGCATTGATGCATAACCGCCAAAAATGTCTACGCGAATATCTGATTACGGACTGTGGGATAACTTCCAGAGACTTAGGCTCTATACTATTATTTATTTTGGAAGTTGAACTAAAGAAAATTCTTTAAACCAATTAGGGGGCACAATAATACTACAATAATAATAATCCAAACTGAGTCGCCTATGGAAAAGATGGCATAATATTGAGTTCAGAAAGGCAATTAATCAGTGTTGGTAATCTAATATCCGAAGGTGGTTCAATCCAAAGATGGACCAAGGTGTGTAAATATAGATTGAGTTAGGTTAGCGCGATTATCCCTAAAACACATTTAGTCATGCCTCATTTATCGGAAATCAACTCCTAAAAAGCGAATATTGCGGTTACAGAGAATGCTCATGTTTTTTTTTTTTTGAGCTACCCAAATATGATAGGGGGTAATTATAACAATTTGGCGCATAAACTGTACAGATCAGTATTCGGCTTAGATTGTCCTATCAATTATGGGTTGCATTTTTATGTTGTACCAGAAGTCGAGAAACCTGCAGTTGTATGCCGACATCGAAGGGCAGATTTATTTTATAAGAGGACTGTCTTAGCTTCGATGATTACTATAAACACAAACGGAACAGAATTGTTCAGAAAATAAGTCAACAACGGTCCAAGTAATAGTAGCCATACCAGAAAATCAAGCATTGGTGATGTGGATGAATTAATTTTGCCCTTGGTTTTTAGTATCACATAATACAAAGAACATAATTTAGCGGATAAGTCAATTGTAGAAGCAGAATTCGCCAGACATAACGAGATGTGCGAAGCCATGCGAGATTATGGTCCTAAGGTAGAACACACTAAACGTAGTAGCATTATTCGCCCAACCCATAATCGAGCTTGTGTTTGCTGTATTAACGAAATAAACAGCCAGAACTGATTAGGCAACATTAAGTTGTAAAAATCTGTTAAACGACTAAACTATGTTGTGGTACTTATGTACTTAATTATAATATTCTGCAACACACCGCTTGTAGTGGAAGTCTACTAAAACCAACAATACGTTAGACCCTTCATAAATTAGCATAGCTTATTGGTGTATCTTATATCTATGAGTTCGCCTGTGGTACTTCTAAACAGAAAAATAGTTACTTGAGATTATATTTAAACTACCGGAAACGAAATAATTTAATAACGAAATAAAGGGCCCACCAAATCAGTTTATGATGTATGTTTGCATATATCCAATGATCATTTCAAAAGGAAAAGTTATAACGTTCTAAATGAGTTACGCAATATATACTTTTCGGCTATTTGATACCAATCTGCTACAACAATTGTGGATATAATCACCAAATACTGGGGTTCAAGATTCAGTGTCCGTATGCTCTCAGCTGGTTATCAAGATACTGGTAGTCCGGAATACTCAACATCCACAATCAGAAGGCTTGTGGAACTATTCAGACGAAGTTTCAGAAAACATTTAAGAAAGGTTGTGGACGAATTTCCAAGGGATTGTATCGTCCATATATTGTTGCAGTTGATGTGGTTATTAAGCACAGAAGTTTGCTACTTTTTCAAAGTTATAAATCTGTTGTCTGGTATTTGGAGGTACTTCTCTGGCGTAACCCTGCAATGGAGAGGGTTTTGGACTAGTCCAACATCAGGTTAAAGAAGCGGAACGATAAAGCTTTATCCCATAGTAAGGTTATTTTGGTTTCCAACCAAATTCTAAACTCTTACGGTTTTTGTGGTGTTTCTTAACGGCATTTTACATTACCGTTTAAGTTATACGCGGATATAGACTTTAAACAGTGACGCTTTTTTTAGAGCTGCCAAAACTGATTTTGAAAGATAAATTTCGGGCGCACGTTTAACTTGCAGCACTTAGACGTGTTTTAATACTTACTGTGTAAAGAAAACGACTCGAGCCGAGATAAATTTCTGAGATCGGTCGCAGAACAAGACCTTCTGTCTATCATGGTCGGTTTGGTTACGACTTTTACCATCTGAAAACAGCTAATAAGCTTTGTGTATTATGTCGTGCTGGAAACTGGCAATGCGATATACAACGTTGCGGTTCGGCGAAGTAGGAAAAAAGATACTCTCCTTGCCAGCCTTGGCAATAAAATCGAGAAGCACGACTTTTGTATAGCAGTGATGGCAGTATTTAACGATCTGTTGAAGAATCCTACTATTATGCGAATTGTGGCAAAGCATTAATCACGAATGACGGTACTTAGCGACGAATGGCGGTACCGAGGACAGCATAGCTCGGCAATTACTTTTGCCTTTCGTTAACTGATGCCAATTTGAAATACCAAGGGTACCCAATCCCTTTACCGCTTGGCCTCTCTAACGCAAAGGAGTCCTACCTTTTCTTCTACCACCACCAGCGGGAACCACGTCGATAACTTTCAGCACTGGTGTATTTAAAGCCGTTGTATCTTAATTCGCTGCCCTATACCTGTGTCGTTGTGAAGCTCGCACAGCTCATTGTTCCATCGTATACGATATTCGCTATCTCAAAGGCGTACTGATCCATAAATCTTTCGAAGAATCGAGCACTCCAAGAACCTTTTCATCTGATGCCTTCATTGTCCAAGCTTCTACTCCGTATAATAGAACGGGCATAATGAGACACTTATAGAGTGGGGTTTTTGTTTATTGAGAGAGGACTTTACTGTGCAATTGCCTACGTGACGAAGTCTGCCCCACCATTAATTCGACACCGAATTTGCGCTCCTTTGCATGGCGACTGTCATAGACATCACAAGGGCCACAGTTTTCTTCTTTTGCTCCATCTATTGCATTTCTTGAATCGCTATGACGTCATGAATTATCCTGGAAGAGGCATCTATCTAACTCGGACATTTCAATTCCTTACAAGGTTTGTCGTGGTCGTCAATAAATATTATATAAAAGTGGTCTACTTCGAGGCTTGTTGCTGCTTTTGATTGATATTGGCGGATTTGAATTATCAACAGCAATATCCTGGGGAGTCATTTCTTTCTAATAAACTTTAGCAAGGTGTAACTTAATTGTAGCTTTGTAGGTATTGTAAAGGTGGATTCTTGAAATAATTCTAAAAAAATTTAAGGGGTGAATATTACATAGATGGTTCTTTCAGCACAAATGCGAACTGTATACACCCCCAGAAAAACAGATTTAATGCATTTGTATGTACGATTATAATATAAATATAATAGCATGTAATTACTAATAACATCACATTTATATACATATTGCCTTAACATACATAGATCCATACATATCGTCCATTATTTGTGGTATAAGTGAGCAATCATTTATTGGTAGAAATTCTTATTGAATTATCAATGGAAACGATATGCCCTTATATTCTTATTCATACACTTTATGTAACTATACACTTACTTAACTGTTATTAGTTGATGAAAATACACATTTTTTAAGAAATCAGACTTATATTAGTAAACATACATATAAAAAATGTATTCTTAAAGTGATAATCGTTATATTTAAATCAAATTAAATCAGTATATAAACAATATTTTAAAAACATCTTGCCAACCTTGGAGAATCCCTTTTAGGAATTTAATTAAAGTTCAATGTTTCAGGTTTTTTTTTTACTTTTAGTTGTTTTCATAAAAAATATTTAGTACTTTCATCGGATATAATAATAATAATAATAATAATCCCAACGGTTTTTTTCCCTCCATACCCGCCCGACCGACGCGAGGGGCGCATCCGTATGACGCACGGATATATAAAAAAAAAAAATTTTTTTTTTCATATACATATGCTGCGCCGAGTCATGAAAGGCAGAAGTTTGTTAAGTGTCGAGATCTAAAACTGTTCAGCTACAGAACAAATGCTCATCAGCTGATCGAGTAGTAATATATAAGTATGTTTGTATCAATTATTGAGAGCATTGAGTATAGTTTTCTTTATGTAAAAAAGTGAGTCTGAAATATCAAAAGAACCGGAGTGAGTGTTAAAATCCTGACACAAACTACGCAGTGGCTCATTTAACTCAAAATTACTTTTACATGGCTTCAGAAAAAGAGGCCGGAAATGTCTTGAAATTCGGGAGGGAACGTTTAGTTTTATTTCACCAAGAAGAGATGGGCTATAGATCAAGCCTGTCAGTAACTTCACTAAAAATACTACGCCTAGCATTTCTCTACGACTAGCAAGTGTAGGAAGATTAATGAGTTTTAAACGACTTATATATGGGGGCAGGTTGTACTGAGAATCCCAACGAAAATTTCTTAAAGCAAAAAGCAGAAATTGTTTTTGAATTGACTCTATTCGGTCGGAATGAACTTGATAGCGCGGGTGCCAAACAACAGATCCATATTCCAGTATTGGCCTCACTAACGTTGTGAATAGAGCCTTCGTATATATCGTCTGTATATGGTATGTGCCATTGCTGTAAACCATACAATAGAGCTTGTTAATTAAGCAAATAGCGTATAATAAAAGAGCTCATGATTGCCGAATAAAGGGTTTACAAACAAATGCTAATAATTCCAAAAAACTCAAGCACAATATTTGTACAGAGAAACACAGAACCTTTCAATGTTAATACATCTATTTTATTATAAGACTCTTATTACAAACAACCTCCGAACGGCAGATGTATTTAGGAGAAACATTTCCATGCCAGAAATATACATACTCGTACTCGGAGGATTGCCAGTACTTACCAAGGGTGACAGCTATTTTGAGGTTCTTTGGTTTTTTGGACATTCGAACAATTTAAACTAGAGTAGTGAGTGTATTTTTTTTTCAATGCCATTTTACTGAACAATATTTGGAAACAGCTACACCTAGAGACACTGGTATCTGTTATACAACTAAGTACAAAAAAGTCTCAAAAATTCATATCTAAAACGTAGTTTACTCTTATGATGGTACTACAAAATATGCGTATTGAATACTGCAATTATAATGTCGAGTCTGCTGCGCTTTTACTCTTGCAGGGTGGAAATCCTGGTCTCGCACAAATCAAGCACGTGCTCTTTATTTGCGTTGAATGCGTTCAATTTGCAAGACTTTTTTGTAATCACGACATCTGTGAAGTCCTGACAGCAAAGGTGATTATTTATTTAAGAAGATCATTTTACAAATGTTTGCGTGTGTGCAGGTGGTCGCAAGACGACTTCGTAGAAGGATCAACCTGCACGCAACTCCGAAATTTTTCATCTTTGTCCATATCCATAATTTTGAAAAACAATGTTACTACAACTTCATCGATGTTGTTGTTGGGGTCATTTGTGGCAGGATATTGCTACAGAGTCGTCGGCAAATGAGTCGCCAGAAAGCCACACGAAAATCGTTGCTGTAAAATGCGTAAATGAACGGATTTATGGCGCTGTTGAGCCATCCAAGCCAGGTGAGCAAATTTGTTAGGGTCCGGCTGACTAGTCGCGGCTCTAAAAACGGCGTGATCAGGTAGTAGATGAAGAAAGGCAGCCAGCAGGCAATAAAGCCGCCAACCACAATGCTCAGTGTTCGTGTAGTCTTGCGTTCTTTTCGAAGTGAAATTATGCAACTCGTCAGCGATTTAAAGCTCTGCTGCTGTGGATGAAAACCGCGCGGATTCAAATTTACTATCAAACTGGTAGAACACGAATGAGCGTATTGTTGGCGCTTTGCGTTGGAAGAAAATGGATACATCACAGCTGGTTGCGATTTCCATGGCATAGGTCGTGTAAACTCGTAGCTGTTGCCCTTGCCGCAGTTCGCCAACGGCACGCTAAGCAGCGGATGGCTATTATCCACATCTGATATGACAACTTCACTCAGCTTATTGGTGACGTTTACATTGGAGAATCTGCGCTCACCTGCGTTTTTCTCGCGCGGTAGCTCAAAAGAATAGTGTTCAGTGTCGGCATCGGCGGTGGTGTAGCGTCGAAAGCGCTGCAACGGAAAGGTAAAAAAGTTTACGGTAAAATTTTTGCATTTTAGTGGCGATATATTTGCACAAACTAAATAACACAGGAGAAGCAAAATAATTGGACCCATTTTCGAAATTTCAGACTAGGGTGAATGCATCAGTTGCGGAATCAACGTCAGTGCCGGAATTGAACAAACATTTTTGAATAAAGAAGTTACGCAAATCAAAAATTCGCGGGTTTCTTGTCATTAGTATTAAGCGAGTCGATCGTAAGAGGCGCTGTGCTTAACAGCTGTTTCCATTGTTGTGGTTATAAGTGCGAAATAAATATTAACATCATGAAGTGTTCGGATTACGTTCGCAAAAGTAAGTACCGAACATGGAACAAATGTTACTAACAATGTGATTTTGTTACTAATAAGCGACTTGTTATCAGTGTTTTTGTTTTTATGGACCATATATGTACATATCAAGAAAAGAATCGATACACTTCTGGCATAGGTACATAACCAAAAATTTTTGCAATCCATTCGATTACTGTTTATAACTCGCCGCACTAACTTAATAATAGTAATAAATTCTTTTACAACAATCAGTAATACAAATATTAATATATCGAAATAATATTGATGAACATGATTAATTAATATTAACCGTTTGCGCAATAAAAATGCATGTCTCTTAAGATTCAAAACAGTTTTCAAGAACACAATAAATATTTATTACCCCAAGTGATAATTAATACATCTATATTCATATCTTAGTATTTTAAATTATAATATAATAATAATAATTTATAATGCATGATTATTTAATAACTATTTCAGCACTGACGCGTGTCCGTTCCGACACTAACTCATTTGTTCCGCAACTGACGAAATCGAGTGTTCCGAACATATTCTTTAATAATGATATTCACACTGTTTTCATTCATAAAATGAGCACATACAAGTACATATTCTAAAAATAGAAATACATCTGCTATCGAATCAGTATTATTGGTAAAAGTAACGCTTGTCAGCCGTAAACAACAATAAATCAAACATATCGCCGCGCTTAAATGTTCCGCAACTGTTGCATTCATCCCATTTTTACACGTTTCAAATATTATATGTAGCTTCAAGTTTTTCGATTTTTACATTCTCACATTCTAAAAAACTTTTTATGGTTAGAGGAAATTTGTCAGGATATACATAGCTCAGTTCTTGGCTAAGATTATCCTCTAATTTAAGAGGTTCGTCCTTATATTCTACCACAAATGGGTGGAGCTACAGTTATGTGCCGACTCCAAACGGCAGATGTATTTTATAAGAAGCTTGTTCAGGGCGGAAAAACCCTGGGAGCTCTCAAACCGGGATAAATTAGGAGGAAAGCTTCATATTGTTTGCACTCGCGTAAGGGTGAAGAAAACTTTGCACCAGTGGGTCTGGAAGGACTGTGGGACCTAAGCCAAGGTGTTGTGGTACCCATGCCCAGCTGTGAATGGTCAGCGGGTGGATACTGAAAAGCTGTCTACGAGCGTTCCTCTCCGATTCCCAGGCAAGGTTGGAGTGTATAAGTGCCTTCTCTAAGCAGGCCGGCTCTGCAAACAAGTGAGCTACCCCTTCCGTGCATACTCATGGGACGAACAATGAACACCCAATAACAATAAACTCAACAATGGAACGACAATGACCACTGCAACGAATAACGGACTAACTATAACGACAACTGATTATTTTGGGAATCCGGGATCTTTCGTATCCAGCCAGGAGACGATTAAAAGTGTACCTGACATTACCAACCACAGTAAGTCAAGACGGTTACCACCAAGAGTTCCCCTCTAAATGAAGCTATTTTAAAAGCTGCCGAAATTACCATCTATAGTATAGTGGCTAGAGTAAATAATGACGCTTTCAAACAAGGCAGCGCTTTTACTTATTTGACTCATAATTTAGTTTTAGCTGCACTCTTTTATTAGATGTAAAGTTAAGGTACTTAATAAGGAATTAGAAATAATATAATAAAATAAAAATTAAACTTAACAAAAAAGTAATATTCAAGTTTGAATATAAAGATGTCTAAAATTGCTAACAAATCAAGACTTTGGTGATTTGAGGCGTATGTGGCTTAGCCCGTAAGCACTTAATTAAAAAAAGGTTCGAACAATTTTTGTGGTGCATTCTGACGATATAAAACTAAATTTTTTGAAAGAATACTAGACGAAATTTTTGCTGGGGGCACAGTAAAAGTTGATAACTCTTCCGTTGAAGTCGCAGTCATTGCTTTCGAACGCCCTAAACGTAATTATTAACAGATTGCATTTTTGACAACAGACGTTACTCCCACTATTAGTTTTTGCAGGTTGCAGGTTTAGAATGTTTGCCATTCATTTCCTTCGCATCTTGACGTTTTGATTATGCGGAGATTGCTCGGATTTCTGCAGCCCATATTATCGATACCCTACTGTATGTGTTTAGCAAACGATATGATTAATTAACAAATTAATTAAGTTTATTGAATACTAATTTTTTGTGCAAGCATTTAATTGGTGATTTACCTTATTGTGCACACTAATGTAGGGGATTTTGTCATGTCTAGCTGCGATGACGCAGGAGATGCGTGCATAAACATAGACCATCACAACCATCGGTAGAAAGAAAGAGCCACTAGCCGAATAAATGACGTATCCTTTATTTTGATTGTAACGGCATTCATTTCGGTCGCGTCGACCCGGTTCATACCTGCAAAGTAACAGTAATAGTACACGTACATATATTAATTATTTATTATCATCTTGAGCATATACAAATGCTTTATGTACATACATAGTATGTACTTTATTTATCTAATGAATTAACTTTTTCATTACATTGCAGCATATTATCCTTTAATAACTTACCAACCAAACATTGGTGGACACGTTATGGCCAATGCCATAAGCCAAGCAAAAAGTATCATCAACAGCGCCAAGCGTTTAGAACGCCGATTGTGCGAATACTTTAAAGGCTTTGTTACTGCCAAATATCTGCAAATAAGGGAAATTGTAATTATGGTCACTTTTTGTGTTTATTTAAACATGTGGTTTTTAGGAAGAAATTAAACCCATATAATTTAAAGCTGTGGTCAAGAAGTTAGCTTTATTATAAGATACGGGTTTGTCATTATGTTTTAAAAATGATTTCAAGCAAGTGTCAGCCGCGAATAAATTCCAGCCTCTGCAATGGCTTGTGGATTATCAACACTCCTAATGCGACAATTTTGTTTATTAACGTACCCATTCAACCAAAAGTGAGCTTCATCGCTGAACAAAATTTTCTTGTGAAAATCGGGATCGGTAGCCATCACCGAACGTGCGACGCGCTTGATGGTCGTTCGGCTTTAATTTTTTAAATGGCAAACCAAACTGAGTATAAATCAAGTAACAACTGTCAAAAAGACCAACTCCGAAAAAAGTAATGCCTCATTGAAAACCACACGTCTAAAAAAAAGACCCTTTATATGCAACAAAGGCAAGCCAATCGATAGGGATAATTACTTAAAGCAATTTCATTGATTGCAACTAACAAATATGAAATCTTAAGGGCTCACCTATCTACGCTGATGGCACACAAGCTTAGTATGGACGCGGTGCAAAGTAATATATCAAGAGATATCCAAATGTCACATATCACCCAACCAAGACGCCAGGAGCCTGAAAAGAATAAAAATAATGACATGTTGGAATGCTTAATACTCGTTTATCTTATAAATTTAAAACACAGTCGCGGCATGTACTCATTGTGAGCACACGTCCAGAAAAATACAAGGAATATTTTATTTAAAGAATAAAAAATTTGTTAAATTTTATTATGTAATTGATATGAAACTTTTGTTGTTTTCAAGTCAATCTAAAATTAGCATGAATTAGCCGTAGTTTTAACCGTTAAAATATCGATAGAGCAAAATATTGAAAAATGTTGACCATTTACATTTCTTAATTAGACATCCTCGAATCAAATTAACCTCGCAGTTGTTAAATACCATTACACATTTATATTGGCAGCCAATCAGAACGAAACAGTTTGACATAATGCTCACCAATGTACGGGATATATGAGGAACATACCATATGAATTTTTACTCGTACACAGTGTTATTTATTAATTATTAAGCACTTGCACATACATACATATGTATGTATATAATGCTCACCAGTTAGGTAAAATCTGCTTTTACTCACCCACTAAATGTACAGCTACCGCCGGTGGCATCACGAAGATTCCCACCAAGGAATCCGCTACTGCCAGGCTCATCACAAAACAATTCGTAACTGTGCGCAGACGTCGGGTGGTCAAAATGGCCAAAATGACTAACGTGTTGCCCAATACCGTGATCACGATGAGTACGCAGAAAATCGTTATTAAAAAAATACCTTTCCAGGATAACATTAGATCATAAAAATGTGCCCATTCCTCGGTCGATGCATCGTTTATGTCTTCCATTTTTGTGGCTATGACTGCAGAAAAGTCTGAGTTATTAACCTTGCGTTGGCTCGAAAATGAGTGAGACATGGTGTAGTTTAGTGTTGGCGCGTTGCTGTATTTAAAGGTTGCAGCAGTTGGCTTGTTTCGTTCTTAAGTTGAAGTTTCTTTACACTTTCATTTGTAAGGCACTTCCTGTAATAAACAGACGTAAGCAACTTTAAAATATCCTTAAAACGAGTTGAAATATTATTTTGGGTCAGTTTAGCTGTGACTCTCGTTGCGATAACATCAATTTTAAATCGCTAGCTTAACTATTTCCTAATAATCGCGTAGCGCGCAAAATAAAAAACCATTTCCTTTTGTGAATTTATATACCAAAAAAACTTCTTTGACAAGATAAAAACACAGTGATACACACAAAAGCTCTTAGTACAGTCTGGCTCTATCAACTGATAAACAAATAAGAACGAAAATGGAATACAAAAACACAAACAAGTAGTGTAGTGAGAACTATTAACACCATCTGCTAGCTCCGATCAACATGAATAAACCACCGACCATAATAAAAACTGCCAATCAACCTTTTTTGCAATGGGTTAAAACCATAAAACCAGCTTTTTCGAGCATAGGGCCGAAATACCTTATAATGATAAGAACCAACAATACAAATACACTATCTAACGTGTCCCCTTTCTTATTAAAAAAAGCGATTGATATTACATGCAACAACTCGTAATGGAGATGTGTTAATAAAAACCAAGAACCACATACAAGCAAACAAATTACTAACACTTACTGCTCTAACCAACGACATCACAATACAAATCACCGAACATAAAACACTAATCTATTCTAAAGGTGTAATTTACTGCAATGGCCTACGTGGTATTCCAGAAAATAGAATTTTAGATGAGCTAAAAAAACAAAATGTGTCTCAAGTGGAACAAATACAAAAAAAGAAAACCATAAGTTAACTGAAACTGGCTTAGTTATATTAACATTTGCTTCAACGTCATTACCATTAGACATTTCTATCGGCTACGAAAAAATTAGCATTCGCCGACACATACCCCGCCCGGTTAGATGCAAGAAATGCTTTTACTATGGACATATATCCAAATTCTGCAAAAACACTAAAATCTGTCCATTCTGTGCAAAAGACTGTCATCTAAACCGAGAAACAAATGAAGTGTGTACAAACCAAAGAATGTGTACTAACTGCATAAAATCAAACATTACCCCTGACGACCACGCCGCGATTGACAAAAAGTGCCCAATATTTATAAAACAACAAGAGCTGCAAGCAATAAAGACAACATTCAAAGTAGATAACAAGACTGCCCACACAATTTACCAAGAACGGCATCAACATGAACCCGCAACCTACTTTTCAGTCGCTTCCAGCCGCACGCCAACGGCGGAACATAGCCTTTTAAAGCCACCAATCGTGTCACCAACTCCATCCATCCCACCAGCAGCAGTGCTAACCAATTGACATAAGCCAACCATTCAACCTACAAACCAGCCCGAACGACACATATCCAACCCAATACACCTATACCCATCCCAGTAAACTTCTCCCTTTACAACCTCAACACATCTAATTCACACGGAGGAGTTGCCATACTCATTCACAACTATATTCAACATAATATGATTTCCTTGAACAACGATTTCGACGCCATACATACCACCAAATAAACATATCAACATTACAAATTTGCAGAACGTACTAGGAAGTTTTACGTCTTCCAGCGTTATCTTGGGCGATTTTAATAGCAATTGGGGTTCTTCCTATACTAACCGTAGAGGAAAAACTCTAGCCAACTTCATTTCTCACTCCAATTTCATTATTCTTAATGACAACTCGCCAACCCATTTCAGTACTCATAATACTTTCACGCATATAGACATTTCCGTATGCTCCCCCAATATTGTACCGCAAGGAGATAACAGATGAATTCTGTTCCAACTGGTCCATGTCGTCTAGCGACAGTAACTTTTCACCGCTGTTCCAAGAAAAGACACTAGCGTCTGTTAGCATGTGCTTCCCTCCTACAACAGAAACTAAAGCATCTGAAATTGGAAAGATATACATTTTACTGGAACTTAAAACGGCTTTGCAGAAACTCAAGGGTAAATCACCCGGTCACGACCGAATAACATATGCAATGATCTCCCAACTACCCTTAAATGTTACACACAGAATCCTTGACTTATTTAATAATATACTTCAAACATACATCCTTCAAACTTACAAACTTAGTATAATAGTCCCTATTTTAAAGCCAAAATCGAATAAAACTTCAATTCACTCATACCGGCCAATTTCCATAAATCCCTGCTGCTCTAAACTATTGGATAAGGTTGTGGCAAACACATATATTATGGTGGTTTGTTAGAAATAACAGACTCGTCCATGACAATCAAGTTGGATTTAAACGGGGAAAACAGTAACAGATGCTCTACTTTATGTAGACTATCTTGTTTCTGACTCTCTATCTGCAAAAAAACATATTTCCATTATTCCACTCTACTTCGCTAAGGCATTCGATAAAATTGGAATTCACACTATCCTAGACGAACTGTTAGAATGGAAAGTTGGACCACGTATGTATTTATATGTAACTATATAAAAAACTTCATGACGCACAGAAAAATTCAAGTCAAAATAGACCACGTCCTGTCTAACACACTACCACTCCATAACGGAATTCCGCAAGCTTCGCCCCTTTCGGTAATATTGTTCTTAATAGCATACAATAAGTGCGATAAAATTTCCATGCATAAAGAAGTATCTTTCTGCTCTTACGCCGATGACTTTAACCTGCTGGTTAAACATAAAAAAGACAAAATGTTAGCATCGATCTACATCCTCTATTCGAAAACATAAACTATTGGTGCAATTACTCAGGTGCCTCACTCTCAGTAAAAAGTGCAAACAGCTGCACATCTGGGTGTACTCCTTTTATTCACCATAATAACATTCAAATAAACACTGTAGACAGTCTAAGGATATTAGGAGTAACCTTCAACAAAACATACAATTGGAGTTCACATATAACACTGTTACAACAATATCTTTCGAAGCGCCTAAATATTATCAAGTGTCTTTCTAGCTTCAAACTCAACTGCAACCCACTAACACTCATAGATGTAACAAAAGCGCTCCTGATATCCAAAATTGAATTCGGTCTTTTTCTATACGGCTTTGCACCCAAGAGTATGTTAAATAAACTGAAAACTATGCTCAATTCGCAATAAAAAAATTTCACTAGGAGCATTCAAATCGACTCCGATCAATAATATGGTTTTCGAAACCAATATACCCCCAATAGAGATAAAAAGAGATTTCCTTCTAAAAAAAACTAATTAATGTTCTTTTAAGTAGTTCCAATACTCCCCTTTTCAAAATTGTCCAATCGTATAAAAGAAATAAACGCCCAAAAAGAATCTCCTCGGCAGTTAGTAGAATTGTCCTCAACAGCAAGAACCTTAATCTTCCATTTCTTCCTCTAAAACCAATTTTGTGCCCCAAACCACCTCGGCTCTATAAAGATAAATTAGTTAACACAAAACTTCGTAAACACAAAAAATCCGAAACACCCTTTATGCAATACCAACAAGAATTTGCACATGTGCAACATATATTCAGAGACTACACCTTTCTTTACACAGACGGCTTACACCTCAATGATATGGCCGGATTTAGCGTGACCACTGAAACCGAAATATTATTAATTTCTAATCTACCTTCATATAACACAATCTTCTCGGCTGAATTAATAGCTATCAACTCTGCGGTTAACCTTGTTAAAAATAAAAGAGACAAATTTGAAATTTCTTCTGACTCTCTCTTATCTCTGGACGCTATATCAAACATTGATAACAACGACCACTATCCGAGTATGACCCGAAAAACCCTAATAGAAAAACATCCAAAAATCGTTATTCTTTGGACTCCAGGTCATGCTAGCATCAAGGGTAACGAATTCGCGGACGTCTCGGCAAAATATGCCACCATAGGTCCGATTATAACAACACCGAACTTTAATGTTCAAGACATTGTCAAATTTCTCAAAAAGAAATGTGTAAGGCAAAATATAATAGAGACATGGGAAAAATCTTCGACATGGTAGAAAGCACAAAACCCTCATAAACTGACCTTGAACCATTTCTTAAGAGTCAACACCAACCAAACACTCTCTAGAATGGTTTTGGTGAAATTCACGCGGCTTCGACTGGGTCACTCAAAGCAGACTCATCTCCACCTTATGGACTGTAACACCTCAAGGATTTGTAAATTTTGTAATTCTATTCCGGTATCCATCAAGCATGTGATTGCGGACTGTGACCACTTTATCACCATATCTTCCATGGCAACGATCCTCTTGAATACATATCCAACCCTACAACCGAAAACATTCAGAAAATAATATCGTTCTTAAGATTATCTCATCTATACAAAGAAATCTAGATACAATTTTCAAAAAGCTTTGTAAAAATTTATAAATGTAAAAATAAGTAACTAGCATTATATGAAGAAGCTGAAGGCCAAAAGTAGCCATTGCTTTTTTACTAACAACTAGGCTTATAATTAATTGTAAGCTTCAGTGTGTAAATAAATAAAAAAAAAAAAAAAAAATATTATTTTGGGTATGCGAGTATACATTTTGTAGATTGGTTTATTTGAAATTAACCAATGCTTCGTTAAGGTGAACTAACATACATAGTAGCTCAAAAGATATGCAGCCCTCGAAATGGATAATTTTTAATTCTAGTAGCTTATATACTAGATTTCTTAAACTTGATTCCGGTATTATTGTTTGAAACATTGGATTTAACTCTTCACTACGATTTTTGCATAAACTTTATTTTAGACTTTTTTGAGACTGAATGAATCTTTAGATGCTTAGTAATTACGATATTTTAAGATGGGAAGCTGTGGTCGAATGTGGAACGGTGCGTGCTATAATACGTTATTTCGCTGAGATCGAATCCCAAATGCAACAACAATCTGGCAACCTATTCAGTACTATTTAAACATTAAGACAATCTGGCAATCTGGCAATACCGAACAGACTGCAAGAACTAAGTAAGAGCTGTGTAAAAACTATTACTTCATCTCATTAAATCGGCATATAAAACTTCAGGTCACTTCATTTGAGGAACAACATGAAGACGGACACCACAAATGGTAGGAGAAGCTCGGCCAAACACTGAGCTACATAGGTATACAGTGTAAGTGCGAAATTATTATAATACTCTTATTTAGATTTATTTATTTATTATATTAGTATCTCACTATATGTTGCAACAGGATGGAAACGAATTAAAACAAGTAAAAAAAAGGCTGTCTTCGGCTATGCCGAAGGCTTTATACCTTTAATGAATGGAGGCCATATGTCCCAATAATAAATCATGTTTGTGCGAAATTTGAAGTCTTTAGCTGATTAAATGAAGGAGTTATGGCAAAAGAGCAATATCTGAACTATAGGTTGTATGACAGCTACATATATATTATATTTATTCGTTCTTAATGATTTTCACTGCAAAAAAAGTTCACATAATAGCTATTATTTGTGCAAAACTGCAAGATTTAAACCGCTTAAATGGAGGGGTTTTGGTGCTAAATAAAATATTAGAACAATCGGTTGTATAGCAGCTATATGTTATATTTCTCCGATCTTTATGATTTTTACTGCTAAAATAGTTATAGCAATATCTATTATTTGTGCAAAATTTCAGATCTTTACCTGCTTAAATGAATGGGTTTTCATGCTAAGTGAAATATCTGAACAAACGGCTTATATAGGGCTAAATATGGCGGTCCTTCTTGTAAAATTTCAAGCTTGTTGTGCTTAAATAAAGGAGTTATGGCCCAAAATAGAATATCTGAACAATCGACTCCCATATACGTTAGAGTCGTCCGATCTGACCGGTTCCGACAAGTGTCTAATTAATTATAAGAATGCACCTGATTGCCCAGTTTCATTCAAATAGTTCAAAAACTGAGGGACTAGTTTGCATTCAAACAGACGCACAGAAGCAAATACAGACAGACGGACAGGGCTAAATCGACTCAGATCATCACCCTGATCATATCGGTATACTTTTTGATGTGTCTAACTCTAATCGTTCTGGTACTTACAAACATCGGATCAAACTTAATATACCATTTCTATGAAAGGTATAAAAATACAGGGACTTAATTGGCAATAACATGAGTATGTTTAGTTTTATAGTTAGACTCTCTTACAATGTTTCTTTTATGATATTTGAATAAAAAATCCAGGCCTTGCTGACCGACCCTTTATAAATAAAATTCTGCAATATTTTTTATAATAAAAAATGGGCATTTTCGAAAAATCAGGTCATTTCGAAGGTACATTCAACCTGCCAAGGGTGTGCAAAGTCAAGTCAGGTTTGTAGTTCCCGAACAAGATAGTTGAAATGAACGATTTACTTCAATTCGATAAAAAAAAATGTAGTCTTTTTAATCAAAACATGAAAAAATATTAATATTCTTTTATATTTGATTTGTTTTAAATATGAATAGCTTTGCTGGTTAATAAAGTATTAATAATAATAATGTGGCGCTTACACTATATAGCTGTGTTTGGCCGAGCTTCTCCTACCATTTGCGGTGTGCGTCTTTATATTTTCCCACAAATGGCCATTAATACGAAGTGAAATAAAGCCATATGGCGTTATTTCCATGATCTAATAGCACTGTATCTTTAAAAACAAAGGTTTATCGAGTTTCCTATAACTTTCTATGTAAATTCCGATCTCCATAAGTTTTACACATTTATAACTGTATTCTGAAATCAATGCAATATATATGCAAGCACAACGATTATCATATTTCATACATTTTTAAAGTTAAGTTACTTTTTTCTGTATATGTATTTACTCTTTTTTTGATAACAAGAACCATATTATAAAGTTAGTTATAGGTTAGCTGATTTAGATATTTCTGCAGGGTGCCGAAAGAAATGCTTACACACTTGTTCAAAATCGGTGGGAACAATCCGAAATTTCTTTTGTTTTTAAACATCTTTGAATCACTCAGAATTTATTCGCCTCAATTAAGTCCTACTTTGTCAGAAATATTATTCTAAAAAAAACATTTATCTAGATCGATGAGGAAAGGAGGGGGTCCTGCTTTGGCTTTGGTCGGTCAACAAGCTTTGTGCTCTCGTTCGTTTAAGCAAATTAAGTTAGTAGTCTACAGGTGACAACAATTGAATACAAAAAAGTGAGCCATATGTAAATGGGACGGACAACTTCAAAAGGTAATCGGACTAAGAGACCAAAAAACAAATTATTCACTGATCTAATTATTTGCTCCGATTACGAGATAGTTTGTTCCTCATGCCACCTTAATTCAAATAGCTTATAAAGTGCCATTTGTAAAAGTAAAATATTCGATACAGGTGATAGTATAATTATTATTATACATTTTAAGTAGTCTGCATACAGCACAAACTTCATATATTTAAAACAAAACTCATTGTAAGTAAGAAAAAGTACAAATTAAAGAGGAGAGGTATGACCTTAAACAAGGAAGGAAATTTGAATGATAACGTAACGTTTCAAGTTTCAGTAAAACAGTATCGAAAGCTTTTGATAAATCCGTATAGATAAATTTTATTTTAACGTACACAGACAAAGTCATTCTGATGCGTGATAATTAATCGTCTTTCGACATTTTTTCGAAAAGTTTTGAGCAAACGGTGAGTTAAGATACAGGTTAATAGTTTATATTATCATTTTTATTACTATGTTTCAAAAAAGGAGTAATTGATGCCACCTTCCAAAGATCAATAAAATCGCCAGTAGCGACTGAAAGATTAAAGATATATTTTAGTGCCACACAAAGTAGAATGCTGCAATTCTTAAATAGAAATTAACAGAATACGCCTGTCACTTTTAATCGAGGACTGTAGGGAAAAGGTGCTTATTAATATCCAATTTTGTTACTGAAGCCGGGTAATTTGGCGCAGTGACACTGTCCCGGCCGAAATTTGACTTAAATAAACCTGGGAACAGATTTACGGTGTTAGAGTAGGAATATTCATGCAACCTTTCTTTGAACGAATATGATTTGAAAAAGCTTTCGGATTTCATTTTAATTCAATTTCATACCGAGCAATATAAGAGTTTATCAAGCGCATTTATTTCAGTTGAATAATAAATATATTGTAACTTGAAAGTTATACTTTTGCCGGACTTATGTACTTATTTCTTTGGTTTTGGAACGAATTTTCGTCATCCCTCGTCAAGTTTGTTTTTAAGACAAACAGGGTCGGCGTTGTGCCATCTTCAGTGTCATTTTTCGTTCTGGTTAATTTTATTTTTTCGTCCGTATTTATAGTTACGTTCCGGTGGAATTCATTGTCTATGTAACTATGTTCGTGTAGGTCAGGTCAGTTGTGGGTCGGTGTGTTACTTTGTTTATTTCAGGTACCACTCAGGTACTTGAATTGTGCTTAAGTAGATTTTGTGTCGTCGATATTTGTTGTGTATTGTTTGTTTGTTGTTTCGACGGCTATTTCCTGGCTTTTGTTTTTTCGTCCGTATAGTAATTTCAACGGTTCGAATATTACGTTTGATCCGGTGTTTATTATATAATAATATATAATTTTGGCGCGTACACTATATAGCTCAGTGTTTGGCCGAGCTTTTCCTACCATTTGCGGTGTGCGTCTTTTATATTATACCACAAATGGAGGGACCTACAGTTTTGTGCCGACTCCGAACGGCAGATGTATTTACTGAGAAGCTTTTTCATGGCAGAAATACCTTCGGAGGTTTGCCATTGCCTGCCGAGGGGTGACCGCTATTAGAAACAACTTTTTCTATGATAAAGATTTAGCTTGCCCTGACTGAGATTCGAACCTCGAACTCACCGGCATATCGAGTTATAGCACGCACCGCTACCAACTCGACCACAGCGGCCACGGTGTTTATTTGCTCGTTTATTATTTGACCGTTGAAGTTTTTTTGTTTGTATATTTCCATGATTTCCAGTATATTGAGACGACGTTTTGTCAATTTGTGTCGGTGTACATTTTTGGTTGAACATGTGGTTTGCGAAGTTTGACTCTGTTGTTGTTTTTGGTTTCAGAGTCTTTTTATTGTAGTTCCTTATGTGTTCCCGGAACCTGGTTCGTATTTCCCGTCCAGTTTGTCCGATGTAGCTGTACTGACATACACATGTTAGTTTGTACACACCTTTTTTATTTAGTGGGTCTTCGCTATTTGTGTTGGTCTGGAGTATCTGTCCTATATTATTGGATGTTTTAAATGCTGTGCGGATATTGTATTTATTAAAGAATTTGGCCGGTTTGTAAGTCGAACTCCCAGTATAGGTTAGTGTCGTCCATGTTTTTTTGTCGTTATCTTCTTTGTATGTTATAGTTTTTTTTTACTCTATTCTTATTCTGTCCACTAAGTCTCGTCTGTATCCGTTATTTGATGCTATATAGTATATCGTCTTGAGTTCTTTCTTGCCCGCCTCTTTTGTTAATGGTGTTCGTTGTAGTCTGGTTACAAGCTGTCTAAACGCTGCGTTCTTGTGTTGTTGCGGATGAATCGATGTGCTGTGTATTATGGCGTCCGTGGCTGTAGGTTTTCTGTAAATTTCGTATTCCAGTGTTTCTGTATCGTCATTTATCTTAATTGTCATGTCGAGGTAATTTATTCTTCTTTCCTTTTCCGTTTCCATTGTGAGCTTTATGTTTTTGTGTTGTCGATTGAGATTAGCGTTAAGGTCAAAATACCGGATGTCGGTTATGGAAACTGTAATGAAATTTAAAAATTCTAAACATATTGAGAAAGGGAAATGATGCATGTCGAAATCCCGAATTAGGAAATATCACTCACGTTCATATATAGAAGAATCTATGGAGAAAAAGGCAACAGGAAATGAAAAATTCGGCATACCGGGTGTCAGTAATGAAAATTCAAAAATTCGAATACAACATAAATTGCATTCCCACACTATTTCGCTGGCAATAATGTCTGCATAATTAGGACTCAGCTTTCAACTTATTTCGACTTACGTCCAACCGCACTGTACGTGCCCTTACCTTAGCTGAAGACTCCTATTATCCGCTCTCTCAATAAAAGTACTGGTGAGCGAAAAACGCGGAAGCCTAGTTTCGATGACCAAGCAATTGTCCAGCTCGAGCTTAGCATAACTAGCGGTAGCAATAGAACTAAGTTTTCAGTTTTTGTGAATAAAGCTCAAGAAAAGCACATAGTGCTGCTCCTAAAAAAACTTAGTTTTATTTAAATTAATTGGCGCCCGAGCAGGGACCGCGATACGCAGTTAAGTAAACACGCGAGTTCGAACCTAAACTCCGCGGTAACGGTAGCATTCACGGCGGAAACAAACGGTGAAAAATACTGACAGTGGCTCCCTAGTAGTTGCAGGAGCAACAAAAAGGACGGGTCTGTACGGACCAGCCAAGCAGCAATAAAACCAACCGCTAACAGAGCGTTAAAAGAAAAACAATAAGCAACGAACAATTAATATAAATTAATAAGTGCATTAATGTAGAACTACAATTTATAAACTATAAAGTAGGTGAACAATAAAAAAATAAACAATTATTTAAAAACTGCGAAGTGAATTAATTCCTAAAATTTATAAACTATAAAGTGGGTGAATAATAATAAACAATTATTTAAAGAAACTGATAAGAAATTGAAACTGAAAACCGCATTAAAGACAAACTATACTGAAAAAAATAATAATAATAATAAAATAAAATAAATGACAACTGTAACATCATCCTGGACAACTATAATATTATCGTGACCAACCATCCCGGAAATGCAAAATCTAGAATTTAAGTAAGTTCGGTCTATAGTTAATAAAATAATAATATTTGTTCAGTTAAACAAAGAAATTAAAGGAGTAGATCTAGTACTGAAACATTTAATTGTCATCAATAGAGGAAATAAGTGAGCTAGCAATATGAGTCAGGAAGAACAGATAGCAACGACATTGTCTAGACTAAATGTACATCCCTTAAGTACTAGGAGTATCTCTTCTAATATCCCATCCACTTTCACCCCTAACCGAAAGAAGAAGGAACTTTCTTCTTTAATAGCTGAAACAGTATCTGCCCTAATACACCCTCGAACTGAAGACATAGACGACCATCCTGTAGACTTTAGCAGGAATGTAGAAGCATCTGAAAGAGTTCCGGATGTGATGAAATGTTTACGAGAATTTTCAGGTAAGGACGGAGAAAGTAGCTCTTGGCGGAAATCTGTAGACAGAATACTACTAATGTACGGACAGAATAAGGACACCCGAAAATACTTCGCAATCCTTCACACAATCCGACATAAAATCCTTGGCTAAGCTGGCACAGCCCTTGAGTCTTACCGCACTCCTTTAAATTGGGATAAGATCAAAAAATGTCCGATGTTACACTACTCAGATATGAGAGACGTAAGTACACTCGAATACCAAATGACCACACTTGGCCAACGCAGTAGTACCGTTGAAGAATTTTACCAAGAGGTTTATCAATACCTCTCTCTTATTTTGGATAAAATTGATTGCCTCGAATTAGGCGAGGAAGCTCTGTCTGCCATGACAGCCACATATTGAGAAAAAGCACTTGACACATTTATAAGAGGTCTAAACGGTAATTTACCAAGTCTGTTAAGTGTACGGGAACCAACTAGCCTGTGGTTAGGCTCTCCACATGTGCCTCAAATTAGGCAACAGGAATTACAGGACAAATCATGCAAGTAGTATTAGTCCTTTGCTAACCAATACTAATGCTATCAATCAGAACCAACCAAGATCATTCCCATCCAAAACACAAGTTCGACCCTTTTATCCTGAACTTACAAATGCACACAACCAATCTCCCAGACCAATCTCTTACCAACAGTCTGGACAAATTCGCCACTACGTCACTCCGCAACCGATCTTTCGACCACCTCTTCCACCCAAACCTCCAACACCTATGGAAGTTGACCGCTCCCTTCAAACGAGGCAAGTCAATTATCAGAATAGGCCACATTATCAACAAAATCAAAACTTGAATAACAGACCACAAACGTTGAATAACAAACCAAATACATTCCATAATGGATCAGCAGACGCTAGTAATAATCAGGCTAACAAGAGACCACCTTCACAATCGATGCAGACTCCTAATAAAATACAAAGGGTTTATAATACCGAAGCCGTTGAAACCGGACCAGCAGAATATCCTGAAGAATATTACGAGTCTTCGCAGGACTATCAACCGGAATATAATGAAGAGCAAGAAGATATAGGAACAACACCTAGCGACAATATAATTTTTTTTATGAATTAAAGTTCTTGTTATATACCGGATCGAACAAAAATTATATTAGTCCAAGTTACATTAGGAACCCTATTCCGAGTAAACCCTTCTTTGCAAGTTCCGTTGGTGGACCAGTCGAAATAACCCATCATGCTAATTACGTTCCTTTTTAGGAATAGCCGGTCATTATCGCAGATTCATTAAAGCGTACGCGCAATTCGCAAAAGGCCTTTGAACTAACCACAGACGCGTCGAATTACGCTTTAGGAGCTGTACTCTCCCAGGACGGCAGACCGATATCCTTTCTTTCAAGAACTTTAAGCAGAGCAGAAGAGACTTTTGCAGCTAACGAAAAAGAGATGTCCGACTTGCTGTCAAGACCACCGATGCCTAACGTGAATTCAGTAACCGTTCACAGCAGCGACAGCTCTTCTGAAAACTTAATACCTTCAGTAGAAGTGACCATTAATGTCTTCAAGAAGACAAGAAGATTCCAAAGGTTGATACAAATTTGAAATAGTCTTTCCTACGTACCATAGACACTTAATAACTGAAAAAACCTATTCTGAGGAATTACTAAAATCCCTTTAAAAAAAAACATCTTAATCCATCGGTAATTAATGGTATAAAAACAACAGAGCCCATTATGCTAAAAATTCAGTCAATTTATGAAACAAAGACAGGAAACTATCGACTATAGAGTAGGAAATAAATGTTCGTGAAGCAAAATAAAAGATTAGGAACCAAACTTTCAAAAGGATACAAAGAAGAAGTAGTTAAAGAAAACAGGCATTCCACAGTAAAAACAGAATCTAGCAAAATTGTCCACAAAGACCGCGTAAAGAACTAATTAAATCAAATCTCTTTTTAGATCACTAACCTTCCTTACCCTCCTAATGCTTTGCTACGCTTCGGTCGAAATATTCGATTACCCACGATCCGAAATCGTTACCATCGAGAATGACATCGGGAAGGTGCAGACTGGAACCTACATGATCCTCCACTCCACCAACCTTATCGAATACTCCATCATCCTAGGAAACATAAATACCCACTTCACAAAGAAATATATCACCTTCCCATCCTTTACACCCATTTCTTGCAGAGGAAATTAAAATAACTAATATTACCATCGGTAATATAACGCCAAAAAAAAAGAGTAAAGCGTTCAATAAATTTTAAAGGATCCGCATGGAAATGGGTCGCTGGAAATCCCGACCATGACGATCTCGTTGCTATCAATAGTAAGTTTGAGGAAATTATAGAGAACAATAACCAACAGCATATTAAAAACCTTCAAGAATAGCAATGAACTTCAAACTTCACTTATACTACAGTATAAATTTAAAATGGATATAATTAAGGAAGAAACTGGAAACATTAACAGAGCAGTCCATCTTGCCAAGGCTAACATTATAAATAGTTTCATAATATCCAATCAAGAAGCTCACAAAATAAACGAGATATTCATTAAAGAAAATATGCCATTTAATTATTTAGAAGAATCAATGAATTTCGCAAATATCCAAATTGCACTAAAAGATTATGTACTAATTTATGTAATAAAATTAGCAAAATCAAAGAATAATATTTGTAACTGTATTTTAATATTTATAACCAGTAAGCAAAGATGAAAGAATTTTTAAATTAAAATTTTAAAATGTCTTGAAATGTAAAGGAAAATATTACGGTGTAACAAGAGATTGTAAACAAATAAATGATATAAAAATATGCAAACAAGACCAAATTGAAGATTTGGAACAAGAAAATTTTATAAGGAATTTGATAAGAAATAAACCTTTTGATTGTATTGTAACAAATATTGACCATGTGAGAGATATCGAAGAATTAAGAAGGACTAGTTCTGCTAAATAACTTTCATGGAAATTTAACAACTAAGAACAATGCAGCAAGTAATATAAGTGGATCATGTTAAAATTTTTTAACGAAACAATACAAATTAACAACATAAGTTATACTGCTTTAAATACTCCCAGCCTGAGACCATTGCCCGCGTTAATCCAACATTCAAACTCTCGATTCGAGTACGAAGAAGTACTATCTTTAAAATTTATGAGAGAGCTTAATATAAGGAACATAAAAAGAATTAGCCCCTTGAATTTACTAGTCAAATCTAGTATGTTAACTCATCTTGGGATTTTAGACCTGGCTATAATAATATTGGCAGTCCTTAAGTTTAGGACAAGCAAGCCGACAAAAATTACTATTCAAAACTCCGAGGACACTCATATGCCGACAATCAAAGTGGTAAGGCATAAAAGTCTGAACGACATACCATATTTTTAAGGACCAATCGAGGACGGAATTTCGGAGGGAGGAGTTGATACAATATAAATTGCATTCCCACACTATTTCGCTGACAATAATGTCTGCATAATTAGGCCTCAGCTTTCAGCTTTATTCGACTTACGTCCAACCGCACTGTACGTGCCCTTCCTTACCTTAGCTGAAGACTCATATTACATCTGTGGCTTAACGGAATGCGCTACACGCGCATCCGCTCTCTCCAAGATTGATATAGAAGAGATTGCGCCGACAGCTAACAAAAATTGTTTACGATCTGCGCGTGTATGTCACACCATCAATAACGTATTCTCATTTTGATAGGAGAATTGCTTTATAATAATAAAATCGTTTTGCACCTCACAAAAAACTTTAATTAAACCTTTAAAATTATAGAACACCAAGTATTCACTTCACTCGTGTTGGAATTTTAAAGAAACTTTGCCGATATGACGTTGTTTTGAGCAGCTGAATGCCAATATCGTAAAACAAAAAAGTAACGGACCTGCGTAAGGCGCAATCTCTTATTTATCAATCTTGCGCTCTCTCAATAATAGGTCCATTCCTTTACTTTTCCTGTAAGTTCCTAAAAAGTGTCAAAATGCAAGAGAGTAAGGTAAAAACGCTCTCTAATAGAGAATAACAGGAAAAAGTACGGGAATGCAAAAAACCATTTTTTTTAGCCCAAGAAGCGAATGTCAGAATATTTATACAAAAAATGGTAATAAAACACTTAAACGCAAGCAAAACTATCACAAGAACTTACGATTTTATTTATTACTTTAGCACTTTCCATTTTTACAGAAATGTTTCATTTTTTACACAAATTTTGTCATTTTCTTTATTTTGTGCTTTAACAACAGTACTGCTAACAGCTGATTTTGACACGTTTTGGATATTTACAGGCATAAAAACTTCTGACTAAATCCTCTAACTTTGGACAAGAAGAGAGTCGCAGTTACTCTCTCAAGTGCGCTCTCAGTTACAGTTTTTTTGAGTACGGGAATGCTTTTTGGACTAAATCCTGTAAAAAACTGTAAAAAAGTGTAGATAAGGAATGGACCTAATAATACAGGTGAGCGAAACACGCACAAGCCTAATTTCGATGACCACGCAATTGTCCAGCAAAGCATAACTAGCTGTAGCAATAGAACTAATTTTTCAGTTTTTGTGAATAAAGCTCAAGAAAAGCACATAGTGCTGCTCCTAAAAAAACGTAGAGTTTTATTTAAATTCATTCATATAGAGAGGTACATGACGCATTTCGAAAATACATATTGGAAAATTGCACTCACTTAGAAGAAAGCTAATATTCTCATCAAGAAGGATGAGCTCTAAAATATTATCTAACTTATTACACAGTTCATTTAATGTAAAAACGCTAATATCCGCACACGGGGAAAAAACAAATGTAAAAAAACACTGAAACTCTCGGACGAAAACGTTGAATGAGCTTAAAGTTAACTGGGGACCAACTTAGTTATAAGCGATTAGATGAGAGGCCGCAGTTGAGTTCAATTAAAAGTTGGCTATAAAATCTCTGCCTTTTGTTTGTACTTTAAGGTAAATGTATTGAAATACCACATAACGATATTAAATTATTATGGACATGGAACAGATTTTTAGACCTAAAAGCTAAAATAGTATAAACGTTTGTTGTATTATTAACTAGGAGATAATAAATTATTCCTTTGTTATAAATTTATTAAAATGGGACAAGTTGTCTGAAAATAATAAAAAAGTTAAAAAAAAGCCACTTGTATACCGAATTTAAATCGTACGATTTTCACAACATGCCTGTATATTTGAAATTTCGATTTTCCATCGCTGATGTAATATACATGTACATACATATTTTCTTCGAAAATAAAGTAAATTTGAAAGCCATTAGTGTATTCATTTAGTTACATATCGATCAACCTTCATTCGAGACTCGTAATTCAGCTCATTATGAAAGCAACGGCTACGAAAGAGGACTAATTTATGACTCCATATGTTTAGTGTAGTTGCAAACATTGTAAGTCATATCATTTGCTACCAAATTCAAAATGACATCTTTAACCATTTATGTTTATGTTTGTTGGAATGGTTTTCATGGGTCTCATTACGAAGATTTCAATGTGACCCATAGTTAACTATAAGTCGGCTCCTGCTTATAGACTACCCAAGCATCTGGAAATGCTGTTAAAAGATAACTTGGAGCTGCGCAAAGAGTATACCGTAACAACACGACGAAACTCATACATAAACTGACAAACATAGAAATGACAAACCAAAGCAGACTTGTTTCATTTGGTACGGTAAACATTACTTAAGAAAACAAATGACTTAGATAAAACAGCCCAATTCACAACCACATTATGAAATACAATTCGACAAAATTATTTTAAGTTCAGACAAAGGAACGTGGTAATCCAACCTCGGCCATTCTCATGGAGGTATTTATGCAAGAACTGGAGGGATAATATATGAAAGAACTTAAAACCGGATTTGGTGTCGTATTATACGCAAGATACGTGGGGAACAATAAAACCCAGGTACTGGAGTACCTGAACAAACAACACTTATGTATAACATTTACGATGGAAAAGGAAAATGAAGGAACAATAAATTACCTGGATCTGACGATTAAGATGGACCAGATCGGAAATAAACTTAATTACAAGATTCACAGAAAGCCGACACCTACAGACACCATAATACATAACACATAAAGCCATCCTCAAAAATACAAATACGCTGCCATAAGACAGCTAAGAAACAGGCTTGAACGAATACCTCTATCGCAAGAGGTATACAGAAAGAAACTAAATACAATAAACAACATAGCCACAAGCAACGGATATAAATACAAAAGAGCTCGTGGATAAATTCACATAGAACCATGCAGTTAAAAAAGAAGCGACAGAGAGATAGACCAATAAGCTTGGACAGTAATGGCTTATCTAATTTTGCAAACCACTTGGTTAACGAAAAATTTTGACACGCAGACATAAAGAAACCCGTTAAGGTACTGCATGTAATGCTCTTGAAAACAAAGAAATTTATAAACAAAAAACATTTGATGGATATTTGCACCATTAAGGCTTGTTTGCAAAAAAAAAACAAAGCGAAACAGACCCACAATGCCCAATCGGACTAAAATTACAGACTGTCTACCTGTTCTTACCGCGAAAACAGCCGCGAGATACAAATATACTCATTTGGTTTCTATTGGCGCGAGACTTCAGAAACCTACACTCAGGACACTTAACATTTGTTTACATTGACGATTCTGCACCAATACCTACGGAACAACAGATCTATACTGAACAAAACCATAATTAGCAAACCAAACTTGACAAATCGTATGTGATAAAAACCATGTAAAATATACATTGAACCAAAAATGTACCATAAATAGCTTTAAAAATAGCATTTTTTAGTTACAAAAGTCATCCAACTTTAAAAAATGTTAAAATTGACATTACACCATTATCATTTTGACTTTATAAATATTATATCATTCTCTCGTGTGTCTCTAAGCCGTACGGACGTGTGATAACAGTGCTATTGCTATTATTTTGTTTTGTTTTGCGTGCGTTATACACCAACAATTAACCATAAACGTAGTCGCGATAATTTTGAAGGTGCTTCACATGCACCTGGTATTAATAAAATGCCGCGTTTGCATAATGATGCTAAGGCAAAAAGTGTTAATTATTACTTGCCGCTTCAAACTATTGACGATGGTGATGTCGAACCCACCATCGAAACTGTGGATAATAAAAAGATAGTTGTTCCTCCGATCACTGTGTTAAAAACTAACACTACGGTAATACATACGAAAATGAGTGTAATGGAAATAAAAGATTATTATATCAAATCAATATCCATCGGATTTAAAATATTCTTAAAAAATGATGCTGATTACATAAAAACATGTGACTATTTTAAAAAGTCTCGTATGGAGTTCTTCTCTCACAATACTAAACATAACAGGCCTTTCAAAACTGTTCTCTCTGGACTTGAGAGTGTTACATGCGATGAAGTCAAAAGCGCTCTTCTCGTGCTCGGTTTACAATGCATAGACGTTAATATGATTGAAAAAACTACTAAATTTGGACTCAAACTGCAACTATATATCGTATATTTTCAAAATAAATCTACAACGTTAAATTAATTAAAACAAAAATATTGTTACATCAATATCATAACAATAACAACTCAGTGTCGAAATTGTCAGTTATACGGGCATGGACAATCACATTGCAATATTATAACATCATGTGCGTTTTGCGCTGGTTCCCATTCCACTTCGAACTGTCCTGATAAGAGTAAATTAACGTGTGCTAACTGTAAGGGCTCTCACGCATCGTTTGATATTTCTTGACCTTGCAGAACTACCTATGCGTCGCTCGTCAATCGTCGGAAGAAACCAAACAACAAACTAAGAGGCAATAAGCCTGTATTTGATAACTGCGAGCGTAATTTCCCTCTTCTTGCTAATACTAGTGCACACACACAAATGCCTGTCTTTAATTTGAACTGGTCGAATTTATTTAAAAATAATAATAGCTATAATTGCAACAATAACATTAAGTATACTAGTAATAATAATAGCTCAAATTCTAACAATCTTTTCTCGCTTGACGAAATTAATTCAATAATAAATGATTGTTTACACAAGCTAGCTAGCTGTAAGAATAAGAAAGATCAATTTAATGTTATAACTGAATTAACTATAAAATACCTTTATAATCATGATTAATACAAAACTTAACATTGTAACTTGGAATTCACGTGCTATTCAGCATAAAGCTAATGAATTTTTTTTCCTTTTTAAGCAATCAAAATATACAAATTGCTCTCATTACAGAAACGTGGTTAAATTCTAACATCAGATTTGCTCATCGAAATTTTTTTGTACATAGAGGGGACATATTGATTGGCAAAGGAGGTGGCGTTGCTATTGTAATTGACAAGCGCATTAAGCATACAAAAAATTTTTCTGTGTCTGCGCACATTATTGAAAATGTTGGTATTGAGATTGAGCTTGCTGACAATAATCGGGTTCAGATCTTTGCAGTTTATTTTCTTGGTAACTCTGCCAATTGTTTAATTCAAAGTTGCAGTCATAACTCTTATACTCACTTAAAGCAAATGTTTAAATCAGATTTTCTGAAATTCTCTAGACTTCCTGGTCATGCTATATTTGGTGGTGATCTCAACTGTCGTCATCGTTCCTGGGGTTGTGCCCGTGCTAACTGTTGGGGTAACTTGCTATATGAAAGTCTCAATCATTCCCGAATTAAAGTACTTGCTCCGTCTGAGCCCACTTTTATCCCACAAAATGCTAAACAACAGCCCACTGTACTCGATCTCTTCTTTACTAATTTGCCAAACATCACAATTCATCCATCTTCCCTACATTTTCTTTCATAGACCATCTTCCCGTACTCCTCACTGTTAATGCTGATACTGCTTGTAAAACGTTAAATTATTACCATTTTTCTCAAGCAAATTAGCGGCTTTATCGTAAATGTCTTTCTTCTATTTCCTACGCTACAATAGTTGATATTCATTCCGTTACAACGCCTAATGTGGACGATATGCTAAATTCTCTTAATGCCATTGTACATGAGGCTGTTGATAAAGCTGTACCAAGAAAGGGTGTCAAACCTGGCTCACCCTCGCTCCCTCCTCATATCATTGATGCCATAAAAACTAGGAACGGGCATATAAGGCAATGGCAACGAATCAGATTATTGTTTCATAAATATTGTCTAAAAAATCTGAACAAATTCATTTCTGATCAGCTGTATGTTTTTCGTAATAAGCTCTGGAATGATAAACTTTCTTCGTTAGACCCTGTGGCAAAGCCTTTCTGGAAAATTGCTAAGCTGTTGAAACGTAAACAACAACCAATACCCACGCTTCTTCTAAATGGTACCTCATATTCCAACAATTCGTCTAAAGCTAAAGAAACACATTCATAACCAAGTTTTTTTTAACAAGTTCCCTCTCTGACGCAAATACTACTAATAGCGTACATAAAACTATATCGGATGCATATGTATCTACCCCAACTATCAACCCATCTTTGTTAAATGCAGATGACGTCGCAGACTTAATAAAATCTCTTAAAATTTCGAAAAGTCCTTGGCCTGACAAAATTTCAAATGCATGTCTAAAACTTTTTACTAGAAAAACCATCTTGTTTCTTAATTATGTCTTAAACTGCTGTCTTCGACTTGGCTACTTTCCAAATTGTAGGAAAGTTGCAAAAGTTATTGCTCTGCTCAAACCTGGTAAACCTAGCCCAGACAGTTATCGACCCATTAGTTTACTCAATGCTTTTTCAAAAAATATTTCAAAAATTATTAAGTCCAAGCTTATAATCCATCTTGAAGACAATCATACATTGCAAGATATACAATTTGGTTTTCACTCAGAACACAACTGCTGTCATCCCCTGGTTAGATTAAAAAACTTCGTAAAGAAATCATTCACAGAGCATAAGTCGGTTGGCATGGTTTTACTAGATGTTCAGGCTGCATTTGACACGGTGTGGCACGATGGCTTGATTTATAAACTCGTTCAAATTAATTTACCGCTTTATCTCATAAAAATAATCCATAGTTTTCTAACTGATCGCACAATGTTCGTATCCATTCATGGTACTAACTCTTGCAATAGTCCTATTCCTGCAGGTGTTCCCCAAGGTTCTGTCCTTGGCCCTATTTTATTTAACATATTCACTTATGATATTCCTACACCCCAACACTGTCATATCTCACTCTTCGCTGATGACACTTCTGTTTTCACTTCCAGCTCCTGTCCTACTGAGATTGAGACTAACCTAGTAAATGCTGTTCTTAAATTAGTCAAATATTTCGAAAAATGGAAAATTAAAATCAACATAGCTAAAACTAATGCAATCTTTTGCACGCGGAAAAGGCTAAAAACTAATCTTCCCTCTGGTCCTCTCAAACTTTGCTACGGTGAAATCGAATGGGTTCCCACTGCCAAATATCTGGGCGTACATCTGGATACCAACGTTTCAATACCACATTACAATGTCCATAACTAAACTTAATAACTGTACTAAACTTATTTATGCTCTAATAAATCGTAAATCTGATCTATCTATTTAAAATAAGAGGATCTTGATCAAGACTATTCTTTTGCCAATCCTCTGTGGTCTGACTGTGCCAAATGTCATATCAACAAAATTCAAATTGCACAAAATAAACTGCTTAAACTGTGTTACAATCTACCTTATCATCACTCCACAATTAAACTTCATAAATTGGCTAAATTTTCTAATTGCTGAATGCGTATCCAAGCATACATTTAATTTCTTCTCGAAATCAACACATTCCGATAATGATATTATTAAAAATTTATTGCCTTAATAAGCACTAGTAATTAGTTTTTGTTGTAAGTAATTAGTAAATAAGATGAAAATGTCCTAGAGATTTTTTTTAAATTTTCCTTGTAAATAGCTATCGTAATCAAAATCCTGTATGTATTTATATTAAACATTTATAATTTAGTTGTAAAGAGAAACTTGTATTTGATTTGATAAATATTATATTAAGAAATGTAAAATTGATGGTATTTTAATGCAACACTGAGATTAATAATGTAAACAAATTACTGTTATACAATGTAGTGTGGACATTTGAAATGTTAAATTAGCATTTGAACCATGTTCATTTGATATGGTAAAAATGTATATTTGAACGATTTAAATATCATTTTGATATTTTATAAATGGTAAAGAAAATATTTTTCTAAGCAATTTTATTAATACAAATGCTTTTTATAAAACTAATTTAACTTAAAATATGTTGATATTTGTTGGAACGATTTTCCGTCATCCCTTGTAAAGTTTGCGTTCGAAACTTGGCAAGGGATGACGGAAAATCTTTCCAACAAATATCAACAATTCACCCTGTCGGACAAGAAAAAGAAGAAAATAAAATATGTTATTTCTTATTAAAGTAGTTCCATCAGGAGTACAATATAAATGTATAGGTTAACCAATGAAACTTGTTGTATTAATAATTTCTTGATAATTATGTTTTGGCCCTAGGGTATAAGGCTGAAAGTGACCACTTTAATATCGACTCAGTTGGATAAAGTTAAAGACATGACAAATCTTGAACAAGTATCTAGTGCTGACACGAATGAATTAAACTTATACAATGTTTCGTCAGCGCATATACCATATAAAGTTCGTTTAGTGATAAAAAAAAATGTGCCCTTTTATATGTATATGGCTGAATTGTAACTTTTTTTCCAAAGATTTTCTTCTCGAATCATCTTCATATCATTAATCATCATTCCATCGACGTTTATGTTATGACGAGAAGCATTTAACAGCATCATTACAATACAGTCTCTGGAAGCTTAAGAAGCATAAATTGTAATGTAAAATAAATTTTATCTATATATATAAAAATGAAATGCCCCATGTATGTTACCTCATCACTTGAGAACGGCTTAACCGATTTTCTTCATTTAAATTTTATTTGGTTTCCTTCTGACTGTAGATGGTTTGTAAAAAATAAAAATTGTAAATGGTGTTGCCAGACCTCTAAAAAATAAAAAAATAAAATTTCTTTAGTTGGACTACAATATGACCGTTTTTTTTATTTTTGGACAGTGTTACCATTTATAAAAAAATAAAAATTAATATAAAATAGTGGTGAGAGAGTTGCCATCTTTTTCAATTAATCTAATAGGTTAAATCAAGATATGCAATGCGGGTATCAAATGAAAGAGCTTTAAAAAACTAACATTTCGAGAATAAATTTATTAGTGTTGCCACCTGTTTAAAAACTTAAATTCAATTCAATTTTAAGTCAAGTAAAATATTGCAATTTGAAATGAAAGAGGTTTAAGAAGTCTCTAAATTAAAGGTAGTTATTGTATTCTATCTGTTGTTCATACATAATGTATTTAAAAATCCACTAATCACTTCACAGCTTACCTAAACACTTGAAAGTAGTCTACATACGAGTATATCTATGTACATCTATATATGTATATAAAATTAAAATCTATATATGTATATAAAAATGAAATGCCCCATGTATGTTACCTCATCACTTGAGAACGGCTTAACCGATTTTCTTTATTTAAATTTTATTTGGTTTCCTTCTGACTGTAGATGGTTTGTAAAAAATAAAAATTGTAAATGGTGTTGCCAGAGCTCTAAAAAATTAAAAAATTAAATTTCTTTGGTTGGACTACAATATGACCGTTTTTTTTATTTTTGGACAGTGTTACCATTTATAAAAAAATAAAAATTAATATAAAATAGTGGTGAGAGAGTTGCCATCTTTTTCAATTAATCTAATAGGTTAAATCAAGATATGCAATGCGGGTATCAAATGAAAGAGCTTTAAAAAACTAACATTTCGAGAATAAATTTATTAGTGTTGCCACCTGTTTAAAAACTTAAATTCAATTCAATTTTAAGTCAAGTAAAATATTGCAATTTCAAATGAAAGAGGTTTAAGAAGTCTTTAAACTAAAGGTAGTTATTGTATTCTATCTGTTGTTCATACATAATGTATTTAAAAATCCACTAATCACTTCGCAGCTTACCTAAACACTTGAAAGTAGTCTACATACGAGTATATTTATATATAAAAATGAAATACCCCATGTATGTTTCCGCATCACTTGAGAACGGCTTAACTGATTTTTGTTGTTGTGCTCATAGTTGCCAAGACAATGTTTGTATGGTAAAAAGGTACAGCCACGCCCTAAAGGTTTTCTGCAATTTATTTTTACTAACAACGGCCACTAGGTTGCATTTTGGTGCAAAAATCCATATTTTTAGGTTTTTCCGACTAAGAAGGTAGTTATTGTATTCTATCTGTTGTTCATGCATAATGTATTTAAAAACCGCTAATCACTTCGCAGCTTACCTAAACACTTGAAAGTAGCTCGCGCGATCTCAAGTACATCACTAAACGCTATTAAATACCCTTAATAACAGCTTGCACAAAAACTCAGTACCTGCCATCTTTTTATTGTTATGTTGTTCTAAATTTGGGGTGGTATATACAAATTCGCTTGCATTGGCGAATGTATGTTGTTGTTGTATGTGTGTTCAACTGATATTGTAAGTATAGGAACATTACATGTTGTTAGGCCTTTGTTTTTTGTTATTTCGCTAAATCATATGCGTTGGCGGCTAAACAATAATTAGTCTGATCTAGCGCATTAGATCTATAACATCAATAAACTTAGTTGTGAGATTTTCGAAGTAATTTTGTTATATGTATCAACATTGTTTGTACTGGTGCACTGGAAAAGATTATACATATTTGTTGTGTTTGGAGACATGCCGCCAATAAAGCGTCAAAATATCGGTCGGCGTACTCGCAGAGCAAGGGTAATGACTATCAGTCGGGACGACGAGAGCGTTGTAGACCGTACCCAGCGTTTGGATGCAAATCGAATAAGAATTTCTCAAGCCCGATCAATTATGACTCCGGAGCAAAGGGCAGAGTCGAGTTCGACTCGCTCAGTTGAAAGTAGCGCACAACGCAATTTGGAACGAAGACAAAATAGACGATCAAATGTCACAATTCGGCATGACGTTTGGCGTTCAGATACGATCCAACAATCGATTACGCCGTGGATTTATCGGTAGACTTTGGAACCATGAGCACTGTTTGTCAGCATTGTAATGCTTTGAAATTTCGGTTCGAACCACCAGGATTATGTTGTGCAAACGGAAAGGTTAAATTACCACAGATTACACCACCACCTGAGCCACTAGCATCGTTATTTTCCGGCCAGGATTCTCTATCCAAGCATTTTTTGCAAAACATTCAAACATACAACAGTGCCTTCCAAATGACGTCGTTTGGAGCTAATATAATCGAAGAAAGAGGTTTTAGGCCAACTTTTAAGGCATGTCCATTTTTAATTATACCACATGTCACATACACACGACGAGCCCGGTGTACTTAGGTTTTTTTTTTCAATTTGATATTTAGATTCAAGGACAAATACACCATCGTACTGGAGCATTGCTACCGCCTGTAAATGAACAACATAAATTCCTGCAGGTTTATTTCCTTGGAAATTCAGATGATGAAATCAATCAGCGTTGTGCCATCAATCGTGCGCTAAAGCGAAATATTATTGCACAACTGCAACAACTCTTACATGAACATAATGAGTTGGTTAGATTGTTCAAGACAGCAGTAGAAATGATGCCTTCAGATGATCACAAAATAGTGATCAAAGCAGATAAAAGACCTGTAGGTGAGCATGAAAGGCGCTTTAATGCACCGACGTTGAATGAAGTCGCCATTGTCATTGTGGGCGAGAATGTGGATAGTCGCGATATAGTGGTTCGTCGGCGGGATGGAAACAACCTTCAACGTGTCACCGAAACTCATCGTTCGTATGATGCATTACAATACCCGCTAATATTTTGCCGAGGAGAGGATGGATACCATCTTTTGATCAAGATGATTAGTCCAATAACTGGTACGCAGCAGTGTTGTTAATCGTTTTTAACTAAATTCAAAAAAAAAAATATATAATATGTTAATCTTTTGATATTTTAATCAACTCAAGTGTCGTGTTTATAAAAAGTTTACCTTTGATTTGTAACAGGTCAAGAAACAAACAACTTATCTACCATGTAAATTTTGTACTAATTGTCAATACAAGGACTGACTAAGATAAGTTTCAGACGGGTTGTCACCTACTTGAAAATTTAAACTTAAATAAGTTGATAAGATAAGCTAAATATTAGAATATAGGTGTCCAATGGAAGGTATTTGAGAAATCTTTGACTAAGAAATCTTTTTAATACGTGGAAACCCTAAAGCTAACAACAAATATGCGAGTTGCGTTGCAAAATGATGAATCGTCCCACACATTTTCAACACAATTATTAGACATTGGTAATGGAAAAGTTCCTATTGATCCATCTACTGGTCTCATTTCGTTTCCACCTAATTTCTGTCAATTCACAAAGTCGAAAGAAGAGCTGGTCTCGAAAGTGTTCCCGAAAATTGGTGCAAATTATAAAAATCATGTTTGGTTGAGCGGACGAGCTATTTTGGCAGCGAAAAATAAAGATGTAGATGATTTGAACATAAAAATTCAAAGCAAATCGCTGGTGAATTGCACTCATATAAGTCAATCGATTCAATTACCGATCTAGATGCGGTTGTCAACTACCCAGTTGAATTTCTGAATTCATTGGATTTGCCAGGAATGCCGCCGCACAATTTGCAACTCAAGATCGGTTCAGTGATAATTATGTTACGCAACCTGAACCAACCGAAGCTATGTAATGGAACAAGGCTCGCTGTTAAGAAGCTGATGAACAACTTAATTGAAGCAACGATAATCATAGGAAAGTTAGAAGGCGAGGATGTTCTGATTCCAAGAATACCTCTTATTCCAACAGATTTGCCATTTCATTTTAAGCGTATCCAGTTCCCTGTCCGCCTTGCATTTGCAATGACGATTAATAAATCGCAAGGTCAATCTTTGGAAGTTTGTGGAATAAATCTGGAATTACCATGTTTTTCTCATGGGCAGTTGTACGTAGCGTGCTCGAGAAGGGGTAAACCATCGGCGCTATTCGTTTTCTCTCCCATCGGAAAAACAAAAAATATCGTTCATCACCAAGCTTTGCGATGAATGGTTTACTTAACTTTTGCAATGTAATTTTAAGATCATTTTTGCTTTTGTACATGTTTGTAATATTACAATAACCGTGCTTTGCATCATTATCTCAACTAAGGCATTTTTCCAGATTAAGACCATACGATTTTTTGGATGTATTGTACTTTGTAGTAAGAGGGGCAACAATGCAAAAATACTTTAAAGGCGCAGCGAAGCACGCCGGGTATTTGCTAGTTTTGCTATAATAAACATACTTTCAACGACATCCGTACTCAGCGACTGAAATCTTCTTTTTGCGCGACATCGTCGTCAGATTCAATTGCCTCCAAATTTTGCGCGGTATCAATTGGATGCTCGATATATTCTACCCGGGCAATAATATTGACATCTTCCGAATTCAATTAAATGGGAATCAAATTTTCTTCAATTTTTATATTAAATACTTTAAAAATGTATCACGCGTGAGTTAATGACGTCATCACAAGGCACAACGTTTCCACAACCAAAACATGCATTATCAAGAAATGCATTATCAACACGTAAACAACAGATAAACATGCATTACCGAGAAATGCATTATCAACACGTAAACAACAGATAAACATGCATTACCGAGAAATGCATGTAAACAACAAACAACTGACCTGCACATAAGCAACGGACAATCATTGGAACAATAGAAATGCACTATCACTACAAACAATAGATATCTACACTCGTAAACAACAAACAACTGACAATGGAATAATCCACTACGATAACTACCACCACATCTCAATAGTATAAATAGAACTAAGAATTCAAAATGTAAGACAGTTTTTAGAAGATCAATAAAGAGCACGCATTTCGGCGTAGCGATAAAAGATATTTTTTTAACTCATATCGTGCGAACGATATTAACTGGGGGCTCAACCGGTCTAAACTCTTGACTACAGCCAAATATCCTCGAAACTACAGGATAATAAAATAAAAAATTCCACGGCTTTGAAGAAAAGCACAAAACCAGTCTCTGAAAAAAGTGAGATATAATAAGTTTATCCAGTCGCGTAAAAAGGCAAACCTTGAAATAGCAGGCAGCCTAAACCGAAAAAAAAAGTGAAAAGTGAAATAAAAGATTCCTGATTTTAAAGAGAATCCTTCACCCTGGACTCACGCGATAAACGCCAACAAATTTTCAACTCTCTGCGCCCAATACCACAAGACGATACAATGGCTCAGGACATCGCAACTCTACGAGCACAGGTAGAACTCCTCACACAGGCTCTAAACAATACACAATTAAAAGTAAATACCCTGGAAGCACAACAAACCCAGACTTTCACTACGACAGATCAACATGTAGAATGTACACCAAACATCACGGATCAATCGCAAATAAACTTGGAAATATTCAAAACGTTACCCAACTTCACAGGCGATAGGAATCAATATAGATCATGGAGGAAACGTGCTTGGATACACATGGAGAATATAAGGGAATACACTACAACACCCACATACTACACGGCACTCTCGATTGTACACTCAAAAATTCAAGGAGAGGCAGCAGATATTCTAATCAACCACGATACAAAGTTCAATTTTTATTCAATAATTAACCGCCTCGATTACACTTATGCGGACCAGAGACCTCTATATGTCTTACTGGAAGAAATGAAGAAAATAACGCAAGGTAAAAGGACATTAGCAGAATTCCATTGTGAAGTCAACAAGGCATTAAACCTCGCACTCACGAAAATCGAGATGGAGAACTCAACATCCCCTTCTGATATGCAACAATATGCGAATCAGGAAGCCGTCAGGACATTTATTCTCGGATTAAACAGCAAGTATACCAGCGGCACCCTCTATAGCCACAACCCAAGAGATTTAGAGACCGCCTACGCTATCGCAAGCACAATATATCACGATAACGTGAACTCACAATTCGATGCTCCGCAATACCATCACCTTAGACCGAACAATACACCGCAGCATCAACCTCCTCAGAACAGAAGATATCACGAGGACCCACGAAGATACAGACCAGACGTGCGAGTGAAATATACACAAAATGCACCCAGGCAACAGCAACAACCAATGGAAGTAGATCAATCACACCAATACATGAGATCTACAAACTTCAACAGAAACCATCCTGCACCCCCACAAAACAGCTATAACCGCCAAAACCAAGGGCTACCTCCAAATAACCCATTCAGAGGAGAACCACAGAAGAGAGAACGAAATCCTTCATCTCGCAACTTCAACACACAACAGAAGGTACAGCGGGTAAACCAAACACGCGACGAAGAACTGCAATCGCTTGCACCAGAACATAACGATGATGATGAATACGAGACCGGCAGTGCTTTTTTAGGCGTATGAACGATTTGCCGTGTCTGCAACGCCACTGCAGGGATACAGGCAAAACTATAAACATCCTCATCGACACTGGAGCAACAAATAACTATATAAGTACAAAATGCAATATCGGTAAGCCTATTCAAATTAAACCTGTAAAAGTAAAAACTCTTCATGGTCACTCAATAACCAAATCAAAAAAAATAATAACATTATTAGAACATAATCTCACATTTTTTGAAACAGATGCATTAGAAGAATTTGATATGCTTCTGGGCGAACAGGGGCTCAGAGCAATCAAAGCAGAGGTCAACCTTTTCGAGTACAAGCTCAGTTATAAATATAGGGCCAAGAAAGAAAGTGACTCTGTACAGAGAATAAATTATACAATTAATAATGAAAAATTCAGGGCGGAAATCGCCGAAATAATGCAAAAAAATGAAAGTACTAACGCCATACTACCATTTACTACCACGATACAAGCCACCATTAGGACCAATTCCGAAGATCCTCTTTGGACAAAGCAATATCCGTACCCTATGTCGGATAATGAGTTTATTAACAAAGAAATTAACAAACTTTTAAAAAATGAAATAATTCAACCCAGCAAAAGTCCGTACAACTCACCCATTTGGACTGTCGCTAAAAAAGGTACCGACGAACAAGGGAAACCTAAGCGCAGAATGGTCGTAGACTTTCAGAAGCTAAACGCTCAAACTATCACAGATAGATACCCCATACCTGATGTGGCTATGACCATACAGAATTTAGGTAATGCAAAGGTATTTACTACTTTAGATTTAGAGTCTGGCTTCCATCAGATCCTTATTAATGAATCTGACAGAGAAAAAACGGCCTTTAGTGTAAATGGAGCTAAGTACGAATTCCTTCGTATGCCGTTCGGCCTGAAAAATGCCCCATCCATTTTTCAAAGATGCGTGGACGATATTCTTAGACCATATATCGGGAAGTTCGCTTACGTTTATATAGACGATGTTCTCATTTATTCTTCCTCTCCCGAAGAACATATCGAACATATCCGCATAATTATAAACGCACTTCACCAAGCCAACATGAAGATTTCGAATGAGAAATCACACTTCTTTCATGACTCTGTAGAATACTTAGGACACATAATAAAATATAACCGGATAACTGTTGACCCTATAAAAATACAAACTATTAAAGATTTTCCTATTCCCAAATCGCTGAGGGAACTCAGATCCTTTCTAGGTCTCGCCAGTTATTATCGAAAATTTATACAAAATTTTGCAGCCATCGTCAAGCCACTCACTACGTTCCTCAGAGGAGACAACGGTGGCATATCAAAAAATCAAAGTGCAAAAATAAAAATCTCCTTAGACGAACCTGCACTAGAAGCACTAAACAAAATAAAAGAAGAACTGCAAACCCAGGTTGAACTCTTCCAACCAAATTTTGATAAACCTTTTGAATTAACCACGGACGCTAGCAATTACGCTATAGGAGCTGTATTATCCCAAAATAAAAAACCCATATCATTTATTTCACGAACACTCAGCCAAACAGAACAGAACTACTCTTCAAATGAGAAAGAGTTACTCGCAATTGTGTGGGCATTACAGAAACTCCGCAACTACTTATATGGTATAGCGGATTTGACTATTTACACTGACCATCAATCTTTAATCTTCTCCATATCGGAAAAAAACCCCAATACAAAATTAAAAAGATGGAAGAATTTCATCGAAGAATACGGCGCAAAACTTGTTTACAAACCTGGACACCAGAACGTTGTCGCTGATGCACTTTCTCGCCAGCAAATAAACAACACATCAAATTCGGATGACTCCCAACATTCGGCACAAAGCTCACCAACACAAAAACTCAAACGAGTAAAGCAACCATTAAACTGCTTTAAAAATCAAATTGTTATAAAACAATCAGATGCGAACCTAATCGAAATATCATCACAAAATATTTTTTCTAACAGTCGACATACACTTTTCTTTAACACCAAAGCTGAATTACTGGACAGACTAAAAAATATAATTAGACCAAAGGTAACTAACGCTCTTCAAATAGACGAGCAAATATTATTTTACGTCGAAAACGACATTATTGACACATTTCCGACCGTATCAATCGTATTAGCCCAAAAAATGGTAGACGACATCACCGAAACCGAACAACAAAAACAAATCATACAAGACACACACAGACGTGCTCACAGAAATTATAAAAATAACGAGCAGGAAATTTCACTCAGATATTACTGGCCGAACATCCGTTACGCTTGTAAAAAAGAAGTACAAGACTGCGAAATATGTCTTACCAACAAGTATGAACGCCGACCAAATAAACAACCAATAGGTTCAGCACCAATACCAAACAAGGTAGGCGAATGCATACACTTAGACTTATTTTATATGAGCAATAACATATACATTAGCTCAACCGACAAATATTCAAAATTTTGCCATTTGAGACAAATACCCTCAAAGAAAGATACATACAAATACGTTGACGAGATTCTCTCACAAATATACCCAAACGCAAAGTTTGTAATGACTGATAACGAGTCAACACTCACTAGCATATGTGCACAACAAATTTACAAACGACTACAAATAACACACACCAAAACTCCTGCCTTTCATTCTACAACAAACGGGCAAGTCGAACGTACGCATAGCACGATAATCGAACTCGCGAAAGTCTTGGCACACCAACACAGTTCAGCACCTGACGAACAGATATACGAAGCAGTCCGACAATACAATAAGACAATCCATTCAGTGACCAACGAGAAACCCGAGGACGTGTTCTTCAACCAAAAGGGGTATCCTGGCATCAAAGAGCGCCTTCAACAAAACCAAGACAGAGTCTTACGATACCACAACCACAATCGCAAACAGCTGAATTACAAACAAGGTGATGTTATATACTCCAAGACGCATAGACGGAACAAAAACGTAAAAACATACGCGAAACATATAGTTAAAGAAGACAACGGAAAAACGATAACAACAAATAAAGGACTCATTATACATAAGGACAACATCAGAGTGAAGGCATGTACGGAGTAGTATTTATCTTACTTTTCCCTATCGCATTTAGCGATAATATAATAGACTTAACCAATAGAAAATATGTACTAGTGGAAACAGATCCTGTTTACATTTATCAGAATACAGCTTTCCTGTATCACATATCTAATCTTTCAAAAATACTCGCGCCTTACGAAAGTGTAATGAAATCTACATATAATTTAGAAAACTACCCTGAGACTCAAATTTTAGTGAACAGAATTGAAACTTTAAAAAATCAACTCATACCAAATATCTACAGACCAAAGAGATCACTTAACTTCCTTGGTTCCATCCTTAAATTCATCACTGGCACACCAGACCACAATGACCTTATAGAAATTAAAACGTCACTTAATATGCTAATAGAAAATAACAATAAGCAAAAAACAATTAACTCACAGTTCGAAAGAATACTCGAAACTCTTGATCCCAAAACAATTAGCGAAAATATTGTTATATCAGAAGTCTATAATGAACTTCAATCAATAGCGAACACTATTAATTTTGCGAAAAATAATAATTTTTATTCTGGCACATTAAATTTGAAAGATGTGTATGAGTTAATAAACCATGAACAGTTGGATCTTCCAATAATCAATATATTAGAATATGCGGACATTCATATCTGTTACCTACAACATGCAATTATAACAATATACAAATACCCTATTCTTGAAACTAAATGTAACCTATTTAACGTATATCCTTTAGCACATAAGCATGGTAAAATTAATTTAGATCCTAAGATTGCAAAATGTAACGATTATCAAAGAGTATCAAAATGTAAAAATTATATTAGTACCTTTATTTGTAAATCAGAACCCTCTGATAATTGCACTTTAAAAATATTAAAAGACAATCCTGCGCAATGCGAAACAATCCATGAGAATAACGCCCCACTCCGAATCCTAGAGACTGGTCACATCTTGACGGATTATGAGCATACTTGGAACAACATGCATATATCAGGCCCAAAACTAATACATTTTAAAGAATCTACAAACATCGATGGCATCACTTATTATAACCATCAACAACAACTCAGAGAAGTTATACACAACCAACATAGCGAAAAACTTGAGGTACTCCGTATCCTTTCCTCAGACTCAAAATACAAATTCAACAACATTCAAGAACTCTCAACGTTTTTAATACCTGTCGAGGAGAACCCTGTACAGTTTACACTTTTCATCATAATTGCATTCCTTACCTTAGCAGTCACCACTTATGGTCTAGTACACCTCTGCCGATACTGCGAAAATAAAAGAACACTTGGCAGACAAAGGCGAATGGACGAACTTTACGAAATCGAACTCAACCGTCTTCAACAACACCTAGCAGCAGTGTAGCGAGGACGCTTCATTTTAAGAAGGAGGGGAGTTAATGACGTCATCACAAGGCACAACGTTTCCACAACCAAAACATGCATTATCAAGAAATGCATTATCAACACGTAAACAACAGATAAACATGCATTACCGAGAAATGCATTATCAACACGTAAACAACAGATAAACATGCATTACCGAGAAATGCATGTAAACAACAAACAACTGACCTGCACATAAGCAACGGACAATCATTGGAACAATAGAAATGCACTATCACTACAAACAATAGATATGTATCTACACTCGTAAACAACAAGCAACTGACAATGGAATAATCCACTACGATAACTACCACCACATCTCAATAGTATAAATAGAACTAAGAATTCAAAATGTAAGACAGTTTTTAGAAGATCAATAAAGAGCACGCATTTCGGCGTAGCGATAAAAGATATTTTTTTAACTCATATCGTGCGAACGATATTAACTCGTGCGCACAACCAACGCATGCTGACACGATCATACTTTCGTATAACTGCGTCGTGCCAAACGACATAGAAAGAACATTCCGCGTTGTAGTATTTTGTTGTTAGTGCAATAACATATGTATGTATTATATTGTATTTACAATTTAGTGTAAAGTTAGGATGCCGAAGTTATAATGTAATTTTGATATTAAAATTTTCATTTTGATAAATTTCTTATAAAAATTACAAAAATAACGTTAAGATATCAACTTTAAACGTGAAATTAACACTTTTTCGTTTACATTACAAATAACATTGCTAAATGTTAATTATACATGGCTAAATTTTTCTCGGTGTATATAGGTTTAAGCTTTGTAGAAAACTTAAAAATATCAATAAAGCGTTATATAATTTCAAACCTTTTTATCACAAGTGATTACTTTGATTGTCACTAAATTAAAAATTATATTGTAAGTCATTTATATTGTATTGCTTTTTAAGAATTTTTAGTTAAAACAACAAAAACTAAAAAAATAAAACTAATAATTCAGTAAATCTTCATTCAAATTTAAAACTTTTTCTCAGAAGTGATATTTTTTTCGAGTATACAGCTTTGTAACATTAAAATTTTCAATATAATAAAGTGCAAGTTTAAACAAACTTATGTTACAATTAGCGTCGGTTTAGTTTTTGAAGACAGGTGAGTGCAGGCAAAAAAACGTCCGTTTATAGTATAAATTGAGTTTCTGATACGAAACGGATAGCAGTATTAATGACATATTATACATACATATGTATATGCATATGTAAATTTATATACATGCATATATACATACATATATTGAAATTTCTGATGTTCAAAGAATTCCACCAATTTTTACTATTCCCCAAACTAACTACGGGCTGGCCGTGTTTGATTGTTCCAGCTATCTGGCAATTAGTGCGCTACGCCGAAATAAAATGCTGATTATTCAGGTTTCACTTTATTGCCTTTGCTTATTCACAAAGCAACATACATACATATGTACACACCAAAACAAGTTAAGTGTTGTATACACAATCAGATCTGAGTCCGACTGTTTTTTTCCAGGGGGCGTTGTGGTAGCGCACTACCCTCAAGTGGTCCTTTGAAACCAGGAAGAACCTGTTTTCGTCGAATTCCTCTCCCTACGTTAGTCGCCGCTGCTACGCTGTTGTCTGTTGAGAGTTCTCAATCTCTTAATTTCTTCTGCTATTGCATCACAAGCTTTCTTCCATTTTTCGCTACTGCTAAATGAAGCCGTCGGAACGGACGAGGTTGCAAGCGGCCTCGTTGGTAGGCTTCGTGTTGTTTTCTCACAAATTTTCCATGAACTTTTCGTCTGAATTAATATTGGATCGCTAGCCGATGTGCACAAGGTGGCTTTTATAAATATCTGCATTCCAAGTCTATAGAATTGTTTAACAGTAGGACACTCATGCTTTCCAAGAGCTATCGGAACGGACGAGGTTCCGAGCAGCACCTTCCCTGAGAATCCGAGCAGCCAGATAGTGAGCTGGGTGCTAGAGCTGTCGGAATGGACGAGATTCCTAGCTTAATGGTTCGCTCGCCGCTGCCTTTCCAGACCTGTTTGCAGTTCTAATTTTGTTTAGGAATGGTTAACTGCTACGCCGCTGCTGCTCTAATATTCTACGCTGCTTCAAAATCGTGGCAATTATTGCCGTCCGTTCCTTTTCTCCTATAATCATGCAGTTTACTACTGAAGGGCAGTTTATGTTTTACCGTCAAAGCGATCGGAAGCTTCACAAACGACCATCCTCAGTGCGTAAAATAAAGTGAAATACTAAATAAAACAAATTAGTAGACAAAAATACACAAATACAAAAGAACATAAGAGTGTACTACACACAAAAAGACAGCGAACGTCAAACAATAAAAAACTCATATATTCTCCACCAGTAACAATAATAAACAACATCATACGATAGTGCCGCTACAAGCGCTAATATTGCTGCCTAAAGCAGACTATCAACATGAATAAACCACCTGAAAACACAACAACACCATCACCACATATCCCGCTACTTCGATGGGACGCAACTAAAGTACACCACATAACATCAAACGACCCAATTTACCTTTTGATGTCAAGAACAAATTCCACAGAGACACTTAAAACATAACCACATTCTTAATACAAAAAGCAATTGACGCTACATGTGGCGAAATATTAACATGCAAAAAAATACTAAGCGGCCAAATACTACTGAAAACAAAAACTGGCAAACAAGCAAATAAATTCACCACTTTAACCGCGCTCTCTAACAATATAACGATTGACATCACCCTACACCCATCACTCAACTACTCTAAAGGCGTTATTTATTGCAATGATTTAAGAAATATCTCCGAACAAGAAATACTACAAGAACTCCACTCTCAAAATGTAAGCGAGGTTAAAAAAATGTACAAAAAAATTGATAACCAACTTGTAGAAACCGGACTTTTGATAATTACATTTAACACTACGACACTTCCCTCGAAAATCAACATTGGGTATTTAAAAGTACCAATCCGTCCATATATACCCCCACCAATGCGCTGTAAGAATTACATGAGGTACAATCACTGCAAAAGCATACTGCAAAAGCAATATACAAACAACGATATCAATCCAACAACACCACATACGCTGCAATCACAAGCAAATCCATCCCAACAACAATACACCCCAGCAACGAGATAAACAAACAGAACACAACTCATCTCCAAAAATATATGTAAGAATAACCCATAATCAATAGCCGACCCTCTACACAACGCAAACTCTCCGCTAACATCTCTCATCCGCCAACAACTAGCAAAGCAAACATACAATTGACCGAAAAAATGAACGAATCTGAGACATACTCAGAAACAGCAAGTACATCAAAAAAAAAACGTCAAAATACTCCCAAGAAATATATCAAAAAAACTACGAACACAACTAAAGAAAACAACGACAATTAATAAGGTAAAAACCGCAAGCAAAATTCCACACAGCAGCAACAATATCGACGTCTTCGACTCCTCCTAAATTGTCATCACTTCTACGCCTATTACTATTACACTTAATTAAGTTCAATCATCCGTATCTTACTTATTTATTTATTTTTCTTTTTCTTTTTAACTTATCAATATGACACTTAATATTATCCAATGGAATATCAAAGGATACTTAAATAACTACAATGAACTTCTTCTAATAATTAAAAAATACTCCCCTCAAATACTATCACTGCAAGAAACTCACCTTTTTAATGTAAAATACTTACCCATACCTATAAACTGCCAAATTGTCTACACTAACCCAACAAACAGATTAGGTCTCTTCTAATTCACCAATCATTACAATTTTCAAATACTAACATTAACTCAAACAATTTTGATATCTCAGCAATAGAACTAGAATCCACAAAGAAAATAACAATTTTCTCTGTATATATGTGATGTTGGTAACCCTGCGTGACGTTGGCAACCCTGCGTGATGTTGGTAACCCTGCGTGATAGAGGCAACCTTACTGAACGTGAAAAATAAAGGAACAGAAGTAAGAGCAAGTAATCTAAAAGCACGTGAAGTCGACGGAAGATGAAAATCATATTCTTTTTCAATTAATAAATTTTAACTAAATGTGAATTAACTTTAAATTTATATGAATGAACAACTTTATTATTTACTACACACCAGTTCACATTTTTACATATATATCACCAAACAAATCTTTTTCCATAAACGACCGAAATACATTGCATAGCTCCAACAATCAGGAAACACTTATCACAGGAGACGTCAATAGCTGGCACCAGAGATGGGGTTATACTAAAAATAACAAAAGAGGAAACAAATTGTTAAAATTCCTAGATCAATCAAACTTTATCCTACTCAACGATAACTCCCCAACACACTTCACAACCCACAATACCTTCTCTCACATTTCTTTTTGCTCACTTACTTTGACACCTAACAGCTCATGGAAAACACTGGACGACCTCTACGGAAGCGACCACTTCCCCATACGTATATCCCTCTTTGCACAAACAACCAGCAGAAAATACAAAAAACGACCCCAATTTAAAACCAAACTCGCCGACTGGACATCTTACTGTTTGTCCACGCTCCACCTTACCAACAATATTATAGCTAGCAAAAACACTAATAAAGAAGCAGCAAACATAAATAAAATTCTTCTACAAAGCGCACACAAAGCTATTCCCCAAACTACACCCAATCTCCAAAAACGCAGTGTCCCATGGTTGAGTAACACACTAACAGAACTAACAAACTCAAAAAAAAACGTGCTTGGCGTAATCTAAGAAACAACATCAACGTTGAAAACATAATAAGCTTTAAAAGAGCAAATGCCCTTTTTCGTCGAGAGCTAAGGCAAAACAAAATACAAGCTACCACAGCTTTCACATCAGAAATTTAACCCTCAACCCCTACATCCAAAATTTGGGCTAACATCAGGACTTTCTGTTGTCTGAACAACGCCACATCGATCCACAACATTAAAAATACATACACAGGACAAACTACCACATGCAAACTCGAGATAGCTAACAACTTCGCACAACACTGGTCACAAATCTCTCACGACTCAGCCTTTTCCCAAGAATTCATCAATAACAAATACACAACAACCCAAACAACATTCAACCCCTCACCATCCGCCAACCAAAGAGAAACCGACATCACACACATTGAACTACTATCTGCCCTACACACCCTAGAAGGGAACACCCCTGGCCTCGACCGAATATCGTACCTTATGATCAAAAACTCTTCTTACGCAACCAAACAAAGGATAACTCAACATTTTAGTGATATTCTCAATAGCCATATCCCACAATCGTATAAATCAAGCATAGTTGTTCCTATTTTAAAACCAAACAAAAATAAAACCATTATTGCCTCTTACCGACCAATTTCCCTAAACCCTTGCATTGCAAAACTATTAGACAAAATTATAGCAAAAAGGCTATGGTGGTATGTGACCAACAATAATTTCTTGCATCACAACCAGTTTGGTTTTAAAAGAGGAAAATTAGTTACAGATTGTCTGATTTACGCAGACCATCTTATAACCGAATCACTCTCAAAGAAAAGCCACACATCCATCATTTCCCTCGACTTTTCGAAGGCTTTCGATAGGATTGGCGTCCACGCAATACTTGATCAATTAAAAAATGGAAAACGGGACCAAAAATAATAAACTACGTAGCTAACTTCATGTCATATAGAAGAATAATAGTACGCGTCGGACAACAAACCTCGAACACAATGCCCCTTTTCAACGGAATCCCCCAGGGCTCTCCGATTTCAGTAATCCTATTCTTAATAGCTTACAACAAACTCTGTAACATCATAGCGATCGACAAAAGAATCAACTTTACCGATAACGCCGACGATTTACATCTTATAATAAAACTAAATAAACAAAAAAACTCAACTTACAATCTAGATACTCTTTTTCAAAATATTAATAAATGGTGCCATTACTCGGGTGCCAACCTATCACCAGATAAATGCAAACGCATACACATATGCAGAAAACACAACTGCTCGACAAACATTTACACAAACAACATTCTTATCCCAACAGTAACGACACTTAAAATATTAGGAATTACCCTCAGCAAAAACTACAGGTTAATGAACTTGCAACATCACTCTCAAAAAGACTCGATATCATAAAGTGCTTATCAAGCGCCAAATTTAACTGCAACACACACTCATTACTCAACATAACTAGAGCAATAATTACTTCAAAAATAGACTATGTCCTGTTCCTTTTTGGATACTCCCCTAAATCAATATTAAATAAACTGAAAACAAAACTCAATTCAGCAGTTCTTACATCACTAGGTGCCTTCCGTACTACCCGAATTAAAAACATGCTTTTACAGTCGAACATCCACTCCATAGAAAACAAATACGAATACCTCATAACCAAACATTTCAGATCACTTCTAAACTCCCACGATACACCTTTCTTTAAAGTATTAAAAAGATACAAACACGAAAATGTAAGAAAAGTACAAATCAGTCCTCGATAAAATTGTATCGAAATGTACCCAATTAAATCTCCCACTTTATCCCGAAAAAAAAACTAAACAAGAACCTCCTTGGAAACTACCGAGTAATCTCATAAACACATCTCTTACATCAAACACAAAAATGACACAAATAAGTCCATATACCTGTCGGTAGAGTTCTTAAAAATCTAAGCCAACTATAAAAACTGTACATTCATCTATACCGACGGCTCGCAACCAAACAAACTCTCTACATATTCAGTAACTTCAGAAAATACTATCCTTAAATCGGGAGCGCTCCCACTTTACTCATCAGTCCTATCGGCCGAAACTATCGCCATATTAGAGGCAATTCAAATAGTAAAAGTTAAAAGAGGAAAATTCATTATCTGCACAGACTCTCTGTCATCACTAAACTCAATATCAAATACAAATAACCACGAAATCTATCCAAGCACCATCAGGTCACTACTAGTTAAGCACAATCCAAAAATAAAACTACTCTGGATACCTGGACATTCTAATATTACTGGCAACGAGCTAGCAGACCAAACTGCTAAGGAAGCAACACGCCGCCCGCTCATATGTACTCAAAACTTTAACGTTAAATACATTAATACATTTTTAAAACACGAACTTCAAACGGAGCATGAAAAACTGTTACCGAATTCCAGTAATTGGTACCAGCAACTTTACAAAAAAAACAGCACATAAACTGCAATTACCTCAAATATATTCCCCAAAATTCACTTACAAGACTAAACCAAATTAAAATAGTAAGGCTTCGACTAGGACACACAAAAATTACAAAACTTTACTACATAGATACAAACTCCTCTTCATATTGTCCTGCTTGCCAAACTCATACTCCAACCTCCATAGAACACATCCTCAACTCCTGCCATTCTATGACAACACTGAGGAGACAAATTTTCCACAGTGACAACCCCACTCAACTCCTTTACCACCACATATAAGAGTAAGATCAACGAGCACACAATGAACACAACTGGAAATCACACATGAATATCGAGAGAATTATTATAACGCACACACATACTAGCACTCACCTAAACTTGTAAACCATATAATTTACTCTAAGAATTAATTTAAATACATAAGTACATAAGTACACCATATGTTTTACTCTTAAAAATCAGTGTGGTTTAAGGTCTCTGCAGCCAGAGCTATCCCTTCTGTTAGTTTAAGTTTTACAAACCTTTCTAACAGCTATAAAATAAAATAAATAAATAAACTACTGAAGGAGGTGAACCTTGGGTATTCGAAGAATACGTGGTAGATATCTTCATCAACACCATCTCCGCAATCATCGCAGTAGGGGTCGACATCATGTATCAAGTCTTTGTATACATCTACATATATGTCCAGCGTCCTTTTGACGCATTATCTCAGTGGCTTTGCCAATCAGCTTTTATGCTCTCCCTTGCCAGCTTTCTGTCGCTTTCTTTAGTTGGGCAAGGGCCAGTCCACAGATGAGCCGCTTCTTTAGGCAGTAAATAAACGGGGTTCATGCTGGAGATGACAAGAGCTGCCTCATCTGACACCGTTATAAAAGCACTACATACTCGGAGAGCGCACAGGCGGTACGTTAAATTTAATCTCCGACAAAAACATGAACATTTCACTGCGCTTGCCCAGATTCAGGCTCCATATAAGATTTGGCTTGTTACAACACTGACTAGAAGCCGCCGCCGCTTCTGCTTAGACCACCGAGTGTTCAGCATTATTCTCGATAAAGCCGGGACTCTTGCTCCTGCTTTGTGCGTTGCATATTCCAAATGTGCTTTGAAGGTCAAGCTCTTGTCTAGAATCACTGCTAGGTTTTTAATGGAGGACTTGGTTTTCACTATATGGCCGCCAACATTTGTTTGTGTCTTATGGTCTGCAAGACGCAGACCGGACGCTTTTAGCCATTCTTTTATTATGCTGACTGATATTTCCGCCTTAACTTTTATATCACTGAGATGCTTTGTGGTGACTACTATCGCTATATCGTCTGCGAAACCAGTTATACTTGAACCTTCCGCCAATTCTACTCGCAGAACTCCATCATACATGATTTTCCATAGCAGCCTAGAACGGATCCCTGTGGGACGGCACCGGTGAACTCAGTGTTTTTTGCCCTCTTGCGTTTCGTACAGTAGCATGCGAGTACTAAAGTAACTGCGAACTAATCCGCGAAGATAGTAAGAAACACCTATCTGTTCTAGTCTGTCGAGAATTTTCGCTCAGTTAGCGGTGTTAAAGACGTTTTTTTCTCTCCTTCCAGACACCGCGTGCCCCTAATTGCCTCTCTTGCTATTTCAACGACTCTTAATACGGCATCAATTGTAGATTTCCCCTTTCTGAAGCCAAACTGGTTAGCCGAGATACCTTCCCTATCTTTAACCTCAAGCTCTAATCGTTTTGAGATCATATGCTCCAGGACTTTGCCTGCTGAGTCTAGCAATCATATAGGCCTAACGCTAGAAGTATCATATAGTGGTTTCCCCGGCTTAGGGATTAAGATCAATTTCTGAATTTTCCAGATTTGTGGGAAAGCACCTTCGTTAAAACATAAGTTGTACAGTTTCACAAACACTGGCATCAGATAACGCATCGCGAGTTTTGGAGCCTTGTTTGGCACATCATCGGGCCCTGGGGCTTTTTTATCTTCTAGTATATTAACGGCCAGTAAACCCTCATCCGATTGGATGGGCTCGAAAGAGCACAGTACCTCCCCATTCATATTCGAAACCGAAGGGCCGTTGGGGAGGAAACAAGGTATCAACCACAACTTCCAAATAGCTTGCGCTTCTCGGCGACATGTCATTGCTTTTTAGCTTTTTGGTAACAATTTTGTATTCTGAGCCATAGGGGTTTCGATCTGCCCTAAAGGATGGCTCCTTATCTCTCCAATCTCATATGTCCACCAATAAATAGGTTTAAGGTGTCCATTTAAGACTTTTCTTGCCATTGATGCATCACATGCTATACTTACATACGTGGGCCATGATCTCTTTGACTCTACTATTAGCGGATCCATTGTATTGACGAGATGGCAGCATTGCAGTGAATAGGTCCGGGTCAAGAGTACGCGCTTTCCAACCTCGAACTATGCTATTTTGTTGAAATTTGTTTGGGGTACTTCTGTTCCTATTATCTAATCGTGCAGATAATTGCATAATGATCGCTTTTTGTAAAGCACGAACTTATTTTCCAGTACACTTATCTATATAATGCGGCGCTTGCGAAGGTCAGGTCGATTATTGATCCAAACCCGTTTCGACTAAAAGTATGTTCGGTGCCGGTGTTTAGAAGTACGACATCGAGGCTTGCCAGGGCCCCTAATAGTGCTCTACCCTTAGGACGTGTGCTCGAGCAGCCCCACTCTTGCGCCCAACGAGTTTGAATGTACAAATAAACATTTGTTTGTAATTCTGTATGCCCATACATATGTATGTATGTAGTATGTATGTTTACGTTTCAACGTTGCCAGTAAGTCTGGCAGGAATTGTACAAATATTTACATTCTTGTGCATTCGCACAGCTACTAAATTGCCACTCAGATTACTGTCAATGCAACTCAATATCCATTTACATATGTATTTTGAGATTCTATTGGTTTAAGTTTAATACTAAAGGCGACTTGCACTAGACACAACACTTTTACGTACATATGTATGTACATATGTATGTATGTATATGTACTTATATATTTTAAAACACTGAATACAATTCGCGTAGAAGCATCTGCAGTCATTAATCACGATTACTCCCAAGTAAATATTAGCATTGAGTTTTTATAAATTTCTTTACGTTTGTCTTCACTTTCCTACCTAATTCGCTGTTATCTTTCATAAAATTCCATTGAACAAATACTTAAAATTTATTCTAAAGTATTTTATTCACTGAACACAGCAAAATACTATTTATTATTTTCCTTTGCTAAACTCACCCGCACGGATCGCGGCTAACTGATTGGTGCGAAGTGCAAAGAGTTCGCCATCAATGTGCCACGACTTACATTTGAGTCAGATATGTAAGTATTTATTTCAAAAGCAATGTTTTTTTTTTTTCTGTTTCTACATTTCGTTTCCTGAATATGGAAAATAATGAACTGCGGTTCTGAGTATTTACGCGGATAACGGTCCTGTGTAACTCAAATCGAAAGAGAACCAGGTATTTGAACTAATTTCGGTCCTAAAAATGCTATAACGGAAGTAGGCCGCAACAACAAGCAACAAGTGATTCAGAAATAGGACATATTTTTGTTTTTAGAAGCAATGCCAAAGTGCCAAAATAGGTATCGTGAAATACGAGCTCTTAGTATTCAAGTTAAGAGTGTCCGCATCGCACTTTTCAATTTCCCATAAGAATAACACATAAAAAATGTTTTTTTTTCACCTAATTTGTATATCTAATTAACAATTGAAAAATTATGTTAGACCTTTTTTGTAGAGCGTTCAATTATATACAAAAATACTCGAAGACGTTTACGTACAACGTATTGTAATATTTGTAAACTTACTACCCGGGGGGTTCTGGTGTCGGTGCCTACGAATCTAAGGTTAGATTTGAAAAAATTTAAAATGGCGGGTCCAGCATAGTTGGGATCACGAATATAAAATTATATTTTAAAATCTTAAAATGGCGATTCCGAGAAGTTTCTGAAGCCCAGCCCCGGTCAGGTTACCATAAGAATTAAGACTTAACGGTTTGATTTATTTTGTTGAAAAGTTTGAAAAATTAATTCATGTACTGACTTTTATGAAATGCGTCGAGCGCAAAGTTACTAAACATTAAATAAAATCTTCTTGATCTGACAATTATATGTCCCACAAATGGTTGAAAACTTTTTGATGTACCTGACAAAATCGTATGTTCATCTTCGTCTTCATTATCAGGCGCGCTTGTTAAGTTTTTTAATCAATCTAATCAACTGTACATTAAGTTCAACTTTCCTGGATCATCGACCTTCCCAGCGGTAATTTCGTAATTAGAACCAGAGCCATCAGTTTTTGGTTTTTCCGCGATAAGTCCCAATTTATTTCATACAATATTTTGGACTATTTCTTTGTTTTGCTAATTCCAACTTAGGAGGGTTGCTCTTTACTTGCCAAACTTTTCTGTTCAATCTGTAAGAGATATGCAAATAAACTTCAAAGATTTTTATCCAGGCATAAAGGGGACGGGCTTAAACCACAAGGAAACGATAATGACGCTGGGCAAACCACTTTTTTCTTTGATGGATAAATCATTAAACATAAAAGGAGTTGCGCGACAAATTGGGCAGGTCTGTACTGATTTCGTGTAAGTAAAATTTGTTAAGTGTGTATATGTCAACGAGTGTTAAATACAAATCGCCAAGAAAGTATCATCACACATTCTATATATGTTCTTTGCATACATTAGCCAACAACTTCTGACTGCAATTTTTCAATTCTTTTTGTAATATATTTTGAATTGAATCTGTGGGCTCATCAATTTAATTATCAAGTTTCTATGATGGTCCTGGACATTTCGATTTTCTCGAACATTATGATATGTACGTACGCCCTAATTTTTGAGGATTAATATGGAGCTTGGCACTATTAGCAGCCGCTTCTTATCGCTGTGAATGGGAAGATTTTGCTAAAAATTCCCTTACAGGATAACCAACAGTTTAGCCATTCTGCATTCATTGCTTCATATCTATCTTTCAAATATTTTTAAATGTCTGAATTTTAATAAGGATAAATGCTTAAGATCTTTATTTGAGACGTTGTTAATGTGCACATTTACTTTATTTCAAATTTCAGAATAAACGGTTAAGTCACCAGTTCTCAATATAATATCGAGAGTTTTTCGTGCGGTTAATTTCGTCATTATTAAGAAATTTTGTAGTTATCTTATTGAAATAATATAAGCAGAAGGAAGTGTTGTTTATTTGAATTGAATCTTTCGAATGAAAAATTATTTCAGGTATTAGGCTTGGGTAGTTTTTGAGATAAATCAACTAGTTCGTTCTTTACATTGAACTTAATTTTTCAGTGCTTTTATTTCTCATCCAAATGTTGGCAATAAATACTGAACGTGCAGTGGCGCTCAAATTTTATTTTGTGTAAGTACTCCTTTATTTGTATTTTATTTATACGAAAACTCTGATTGAAACAATGTTAGAATTTTATAACTACTTATGTAACTAAATATTTTTGTGTTATAATAATAATGCTAAGATACTGATATCACAAATGTATGTCATCCGTTTTAAAAGACTGAATACTTTTTATATGATTTATGTTCCTAAACATACCATTTTTATATACATATGTAGTATGTAAAAGTATTCTGTGAATTTAAAATATCAAAGCTTTTGTTTTGCTATATGCAGAACAATAAGAAAAACCATTGAACTTTGTTTAAAACAATATGAAAATATTCGTTAAAAAAACTAAATGAACTAGTCAACTAAAAAACTAGTTCACTAAAGTGAACGAACTAAAACTGAACTGTTCACTCAAAAGAACTAAAGTGCCTAAGGTACATAAACTATAATATATCATTATAACTTCTTCAAGAAAGAGTAGTGAGACCCGACTCACGATAGATTTATTTATTTATTTACCAAATATCAATTCGGAAAGTTAATAAAAGTATTTAAAAATTGGAAATACTTCTCTATAGTAAAAGTGACACTTAAGATTATAATGTTAATTGTATGCATTCTAAAGATCTACGAATGTTTTTATATGGGCAAATAACAACAAATTTTGTATTCGGGAACAAGTGGGTCGACATCGCTTTTAATTAAGGGTAAAAAAAAATCGTAACCAAAGAAAATGTGATATGTAGTAGAGACTTGTGGAGTTTGTCTTCGGCAGTACCCCAAAACTACAGTTACTGGTTTAATTAGTACATATATTTCGTTTTAACAATTGCCGAAATTGACTATTGGCCAATAAACCAACCCGGCTGACCTAGTGTGCCATGGCGAAAACACAAAAATAAAAAACCAATTTCAAAATCAGCTTACAAACATGCTTTTGTACAAGTTTGCCTCTTTCCCATCGTCTAATATATGTACATACATATGTATATAATCGAAAAGGAAGACTACCGTATTTAAACAATATTTTATATAATGTTAGTATACAACATTCGATAGTTATTTTTAAGTTTATTTTAAATTACTTTTTTGGTTATTTTTTTTTTTTTATTTAGGCAAGCGCGCAATGGGAGCTAAGTAGAATAAGGAGGAAGAGGGCAAGTTATCAGCTGATATATGTCTAAAGAAAAATTCGCGCTGACAGAAGGTTGCACCGTCAGCAATACTCCTAATTTGCTTTTGGCGAGTTTACCAACATCAGCTGCGTGTGCGATGTTCGCAAATAATGTTCATTGCGCTTCTTTTGCATGGCTTAAGTGTTTGAAAAACCAATTATTTATTGTTGTTAATTCCGTTTCTGTATTTTCTGTTTGCATTTACCGGCTTCAATTGTATTTGAAATCAGACTTTGGTTATTACTTTCACAATTTTATAAGCAGTGTATGACTCGTTTTCATTAAGACAAATTTGGAGTCAATGTTTGACAACGTCTGACATCTGAAGAACAATTTACGGCATTTATTAGAGACAACTATGCTTTAAATCTCTAATTAGTCAAGAGTTATATTCTTCATCAAAGACTATGGAACCATTAAACTACCGTCATTTTTCAAAAGTATAGAAAGCTGGACCCTGCTAAGATTGTTCATTTTGATCGAAGCATTTTGATTTTGTAACTTCTTGGTAAAAATGTGTATTTTATTTGTTCAGGCAAAGAATAAATGATATATTACATTTTTGGTATCTAACGAAAGCTGTTTAAGAAATAATAAAAATGCTCGATAGTGTTGCACCAACCTGAAAAGTTAAGACATGAAATTTAAAATTAAGTGCTTGCCAATCGAAAGGAAGGAAGAAAAATTAACAACTATAAAGATATATCTTTTATATTGACTTCTATGTATACTGACGGTGTTAGTAATAGGGTTAACAAATATAAAACATAGAAATGTAAGACTTAATAAGATCGCAAACTCGAATCATATTTTATTAAATTGTTTTTTGGCTTAACATCGTGAGCTTTTTAACCAACGTGTGCTAATTTTACACTTTTGATGAAATAAAATTAATTTCCGTGCGATATTTTAAAGCAACTTTGTTTGAAAGAATTTAAAGCTCAGTTTACATAGATTACACTGTGTATTCTTCACATCTGTAGCCCTGGCAAATTGAAATGGCATCCTGACAACATGTTATTTATGGGCACAAAAAATGGAATATAAAATTCCTTTGGCCTCACCCCTATCATATATTTTCACAAGACTTTGGAACATACATCTTTCGCATGCGAGAATTTTGTAGTAAGAGAGACTACGGGGAGTTGAAAAAAGTCTCCAGTTTTGACATGTAATATTTAAAGAAAAATTTAAAATAATTTGCAATTTTATTGAGCTCAAGGCCAGTTTATGCAAGATTTTTTTTTTCAAGGGTAACAGTTGCACGGTTGTACTCAATGGGTTACAGTTGCAAGGCTGTACTCAATCCCTACTCTTACGTCCACGTTCGTGCACCCTGGGCAACGTGAGCAACCCATGTGCGAGATACGGTAACCAACCCGTGTGGAGCCTTGAGTCACGGCTAATAGAGAGGGAGCTTTAGTGGAGCCACTCCGACATATTCGGTTTAAGGGTCCACTAAAGTCCGCAGCGTCTGTTCACTAGAAGGTGCGGCTGCAAGCGGGCGTCTGTCTTAGAGCAAGCGGCTCGCTATATAAACGAATTTAAGATTTCAACCCCCAGCAATGGGTTGTGCACAGGGCTTGGAACCCGCCACGTAAAACAAATAAGCCAATGAAAAGAAATACAAAGCCTCGGATGAGACCCCCTTTTTTGATGACGACCACAGCAAACGTTTAAAGGGCAATGATTTGAGGACATGCACCTGGAATGTCCGGACCCTTAATTGGGAAGGTGCCTCTGCCCGGCTGGTTGATGTCCTCAGCATAGCAAAGGCTGAGACTGATTGACTTCGGGTCCGAAACATGGTTGTCTATAGTACCAGGTTCCAGCATAAGGCTACGTGGCTGTCTCCAGATGGTAAGACACGAAACCAAATCGACCATGTTGTGATAGACGGAAGGCATGCTTTCAGTGTCCTAAACGTGCGCATGATCCGAGGAGCCAACATCGACTCGGATTATTTTATTGTGGCAGCATTTTTCGTGGGAAAAAGAGAGAGACCGAAACGCGTGAGTGCGTAGAGCTTGAGATGCTGGCCGACAGGAGAAGCGAACGAACATTTTTTCAAAACGTTCGACGGCTAACAGAATAAAAACGGCGAACTGGTGACTGATGTCCCCCGCATACTTAAATTATGGAGGGAGCACTTCTTCACACTGCTTAATGGAAGCAACTGCAACAACCTTGAAGAAGATGTTAAACCCGAATCCCCAATCAATGATGAAGGACGCGATGTACCATCACCCAACTATGACGAAATTCGGAAAGCGATAGCACAGCTGAAGAACAACAAAGCCCCTGAGGCCGATGGGTTACCAGGTGAGTTATTTAAGTATGGCGGAGAGGAGCTGGTTAAGTGCATTCACGAGCTCATTTCTAGAATATGGTCGGAAGAACGCATGCCTACTGATTGGAACTTAAGTGTGCTCTGCCCAATCTACAAAAAGGGTGAACCTGCATTTTGCGCCAATTATCATGGGATTTGTCTTCTTAACATCGCGTATAATGTTCTGTCGAGTGTATTGTGTGAAAGACTTAAGCCCACCGTCAACGAACTGATTGGACCTTATCAGTGTGGCTTTAGACCTGGTAAATCTACCACCGACCAGATATTCACCATACGCCAGATCTTGGAAAATACCCGAGAAAGAAGAATCGACACACACCATCTCTTTGTCGACTTCAAAGCCGCTTTAGACAGACAAGAAGTTTTCTATATGCCGCAATGTCTGACTTTGGTATCCCGGCAAAACTTATACGGCTATGTAAAATGACGTTGAGCAACACCACCAGCTCCCAGAATTGGGAAGGACCTCTCCGAGCCGTTTGATACCAAACGAGGTTTTAGACAGGGTCGTGCGATAACTAAATCGGTCAGGTACCATCTTTTATAAGAGTGTGCAATTGCTGGCGTACGTCGATGACATTGACATCATTGGTCTTGACAAACGCGCAGATAGTTCTGCCTTATCCAAACTGGATAGAGAAGCGAAGCGAATGGGTCTGGAGGTGAACGAGGGCAAGACGAAGTATCTTCTGTCATCAAATAGACAGTCGGAACATTCACGACTGGGGTCAAACATCACTGTTGACAGCTATAACTTTGAAAAAGTAGAGAACTTCGTTTAGTTAGGAACCAGCATTAACACCAAGAATCTCTCTTGCCAACAAGTGCTACTTCGAACTGAGTAGGCAATTGCACAGGAAAGTTCTTTCTCAACGGACAAAACCATATTCTATAAGTCCCTCATCATGCCCGTCCTATTGTATGGCGCAGAAGCATGGACGATGACAACATCAGGTGAGAGGGCTCTTGGAGTGTTCGAGAGAAAGATTCTTTGCGTCTTTGCGTCTTTGCGACGGCGAACAAAGATTATATGATACGAAACTCTCGTTCTCGTGAGAGCGCTCTCAATGTGTACATTTTTTATAGCATTTTCCAATGATGCCACTATGAAAGAAACCAAATGTGGTTATTACCATTGCATTTTTTGGAGATTTTATGAATTTAATACGACCATTGCAAATACAATGAAGTAACAAGTAAAATACGGATATTAATGAAAAAATTATAAATTTATGAGTTCTGCATGAAAACTTTAAAGTATGCCAACAATTTTAACTGAAATAAAAAATATCAATTTTCACATAATCCAACATATCAATTCAATCGAAATGTGTATATGTTTGTATTTATATACAGTATGTAGGTAAAAAATATTTAAAAAAGTAATATATAATCAGTTTTTATTGAAAAATATTTTTATTAGCAATTTTAAAGACGCTTTTTCTAAATAAAACGCAACATTTTTGTGAAAAGTTCTAAATTTTACACATTGCTCTTTATTTTGCGATTGTAACACTTTTTTTTGCAAACAACAAACACTCAATATCTTATTCTGCACAGTTAGAAAGCGCACTGATTTTATTGATAATTTACACATTTTGACTCTGGCATCTCGCTATTTTACTTCTCAGCTGATAATAGGGGGACTCATTCGGTTTTGTTGCCAGCATGAAAAACGAGATCAGTCCCCCTATTTTAATAGCGGTTGAGAGAGTTTCGTATCATATAATCCTTGACGGCGAATACCGCGTACGATAACCGAGCTGTACAAGGACGTAGACATAGTGCAGCGGATTAAGAACCAGCGGCTCTGCTGGCTAGGTCACGTCGAACGAGGAAATAGCTCCAGCGCGGGTGGTAGCGGAGGAAAAGGAAGACCTCCTCTGCGTTGGAAAGACCAAGAGGAAAAAGACTTGTCTATACTTGGGTTTTCCAATTGGCGCCAGTTATCACGAGATAGGGACAGCTGGCGTGCTTTGTTGACCTCGGCCAAAATCGCTTAGGCGGTTGATGCGCCAATTATGTAAGTAAGTAATATGCAAGGATGAGCTCGCCTTAATTGCATTCTAAAAAAAAGTAAATAACTTAAAAACAGATTTTGCAAATGAAACGCAAACAACAACCACACAAACCAGTTAAATAGCGGCAGATCAGTTGCTCTTGTTTGTAGTTGGTTTGTTTAAGGAAGATGAAATAAACACAATAGCCAACTCGGTAGGCGTAGCACATTGGCTCTGCAACTCCGAGCTCCCGGGTTCAAAGCCTAGGAGAAGTGGTTATGAAAAATAAATTTAATTCATTTATTAAAAAGATGTCTGATGAGGAAATGTGATGATTTCCGAAATAGTCCTATAACTTCTACCATTAAAAACGGTTGTTGTTTTTCCACAAAAAAAAACTATTTTATAAACTGGCCTTGAGCTCAATAAAATTGTAAATTATTAACATTTACTAGGCCAACAGAAAAATAATGAAAAATTTAAAAGTTAACAAAGTGGAACTAGGATAAAAGAAAATTTCCATGTTTGGCTGAGCCACACTCTTGTTTGGTGTAATTTAGGTTTATAAAGTTTTTATTATGGAAGCAACTTTATTTTAATCAAAAAGTATTGGGAATTTCATAAAGTATAAGTAAAAAGTCACATCTGTGGCTGTCGCGAATATTATTTTATTTATGCTTTAATTCTTCGTTTCTCGAAATAAGAAAAATGTTTAGTCTGGCTTTCGCCTTTACGGTAGTAGTGCGGTCTGTTATGTCATACAAACGGCACAAGTCAAGAATATTTATTTAAAGCTCATAACTGCAAGATGTATTTGATTTCTGCCGCTTAGGGCACAAGTGAGTTCATTGAAGAAGGTCAACACTTTACGCCGCAACAACATCGATACATTCAAAACAAATAAATCTAATAAATAAAATGAAAATCAAATTCCACGCCCGTATAGAAAACTGGGGTCATTCAATAACATACATACATACGTATGTGTGTGTAAATAGCTTTTCTGGGCATTACCAATGCTATTTTCCGCGTAAACTTGTATCAATAAAACTTTGATCTTTTTCAAACTTTTAAAGTTTATTTTGCAAATTTGTTTTCAAATTCTTTTGCAATGTTCACATCATTGCTGTTCTCAATTTTGTTGTTTCTGCTGAAATGCCAATGTTCTGGGAAGGCCGTAACCTAGATTTGATCAAATTGCAGTTCAAGTGCTTTAACGCGTAATAAAACAACAAAAAATTCGAGTGGTTTTTCAATGCAGGAAATAATGCAAGGAATTTCCAAACTATTCAGAATTTCACATCTTTTCATCTATTAATACACCTAGTATGTTCGTATATGCTATTATGTATGTATGTATGTATGTAGGTATGTGTTTGTGGTTGTAACTTTGAGTGTACCATTTTATATTGGCGTCTTACAGCAATCACTTAATGCATTTTAATATCATTTTTATTAGCTATTAAAAAGTTTTTCAACCACGCATCGTAGTTCCAACCTCGAAATGGAACGAACGATGGAGTGAATTAATCGGTTGGTGCTCTTTGAGTTGAAAGTTCATGGCTTCAAGCCTTGTCCAAATATATATAAGTACACACAAACTCGTACATATAAATGTGAAATTTAATGGATGATTGCTGTTGTTTTGACATGTAATTATGCCATGATTTACGCCCTCTTTACATTTAGGCAAATAATAAGCTTATATTTTGTGTACTAAAAATTCATAAAAGAAGCTTAATGCAGTTTCTATTAAATCAGAATTTAAAAAGCATCACTGTTTATTCAAAACACTTATAAACGTCACAAAAGGGTATAGCAAAAATGAGGCTTTTGGAAAATGTGTTTTCATAACTTAATTAAAAAGGTATGTATACGGAAACTCGGATATGCATTTGTAGATATTTAACAAGTATAGTAAACAATTTGAGTTAAATTAACCGACAATAGCCGATTTAACGATTCTGACTTATTTCATTATTCTTTTATGGCGCTACAAACGTTTGTCGGCTTATGCCGAGACCACAAACCTTCGCCAGTTCCTCTTCTCCTTTGCTAGGTTACGCCAATTATTCACACCAAGTGAATACAGGTCCTTCTGCACTTGGTCTTTTAAATGTGTTCGTGGCGCCTTTGCCTTCGTTGCCCTCCCATGGGTGCTAATTCAATAAATGGTTCACCGGAACATCATCATCCATACGAACGACATGGCCCAGCCATCGCAGTCGTTGAATTTTTAAGCGCTTGACTATGTCCATATTGTTATACAGATCGTACAGTTCATAAGACCATAAGTCTTGCGAAGAACATTTCTCTCGAATGCCCTAAGCCTTCTCATCGCTAATCAACATAGTCCATGTGTGTGCGCCATATGAAAGGACGGGCATGATGAGGGATTTTTAGAGCGAGATTTTTTCGTTCGTCGAGAAAGGTTTCTGCTTTTCAATTTCCTACCGAGCCCAAAGTAGCACCTATAAGCAAGTGTTATTCTTCGCTTGAATTCTAGACTGACATCATTGGTAGTGTAAATGCTGGATCCAAGGTATACAAAATCCTTGACTACTTCAAAGTTCTAGCTGCCAACTGTGACGTGGGTCCCAATACGCGAAGATTTTTTGTTTGTTGCCACAAGGTACTTTGTTTTGTCCTCATTCACTACAAGACCAACCTCTTTTGGATCTTTCTCTACACTGGAAAATGCTGCACTGACGGCCCTGTTGTTAAGGCCAACGATGTCAAAGCAGCATCGTACTTTTGTTATATAAAATGCCACTGCGATTCAGATGGACAGCTCTTATTACGGATTCCACCATAAGTTTGAAGAAGTTGCACAAAAGTGAGTGGCCTTGTCTAAAACCTCGATTGGAGAGGTCATTCCCAACTTGAACGGAGCTAAAAGTTGTGCTCAACTTCACTCTACAGAAGCGTATTAGTTTAGCAGGGATTCCAAATTTAGCCATGGCGTGCTACAGGCAGCTTCTATTCTCATCACATTGTTACTTTGTGGAGGAGGTTTCCATTTAAAAAAACGATGGCTGGGGATCAAGGTTAATGAACGCAAAAGGAAGAAGCCTATAGACAAAACTATGTGAATAATTATTTATATATTTACATATGTAATACATACATGCTCTATCATAACGATGTTATTTAAAGAAAAAAAGGTCGTTTTATATTCAATGCTAGTCAGTCAAATAACAATATTTTTGTTGCTGCACTCACATTTAAGCGCAACCTTGTCAACTTGCCGACGCAAAGTATTACTTCTAAAGTATACGTTAGTAAAATTTTAGTTTCAGAAATAAGTTTGTTAACATTCAAAAGCTGCAGAGTTTCTTCCTCAAGTTTTTGTAAAATATGGTTTTCTAATGCTACTGATGTACGGGTCTGAAGTGTGACAGTGTTTTCAAAAACTCGAAAAACGTCCTCATTTGTTGCTAATGCCTTGTTACGATAAGAAGTACTGCAAAATGTTTTCTGATATTTTCTTAGTGAATTACGGTTTATGTATATGAAGATGGCATATAGTAATTACTCATTTAGATCCAGGCCGTTCCAATCCCATACTTTCCAAGCCTTTTGATATTTTTCCCAACACCAGATGAGAGAGTCCACTCCAGCGATTTTAACAGATCAGCTTGCATTGTAAAAACCATGCCACAGGGTTACTTTACTTTGTTGGTGGACAATTTATTCTAGTTCTTCGCGAAAACGTTTCAACATCAACATTTTCTTCTGTGGCTTTAGTCGTGTCTTTTCTTTCCATTTAATATACAAAACTAAATGTGGAAACTTGTTATTGTGCTGGGAATATGGAAAAGTTTCGTTCATTCTTAAATTTTTTCAAAAACGAGTTATCTACATAAGAAAGTTTATACATAAGAAAGTATATCTTTCTCGATACTATGTATTATGTGTCTTTATCAAAAGATCTTAATACGTTCCTTTAGTTTCAACTCCCATTGAATGAAGCTCTTGAAGGTAGGCGTCACATACCTATTTTTTTTGGAATCTTACGCCTCCGCACGATTCACATGTAAATTCAAGGCAGATGCCATAAGGCGGATTTAATAAGATGAAGTCAATGGTAAACCGCAAACTCATTTTCATTACAACTAACGTATATTTGTTTATTATTAGTGAGGAGGGACAATTTGTCCACGGAAATTTTATTTATAAAATATAATATAAATATATATTATTTTAAAATTGATGATAATGCCTTAATTGCCTTTCCTTAATCAATATGGAAATTTAATAACTAAAGTTCAATTCTTTTGAAAATTTAAATTTGAAATTGAAATTGAATATTGAGCATTTTACTTATATGTGGTCGCCGCTAACTTAATGAATTAACCTTGTTCAGAACTCAAATCATTCGATTAACGGCGTAACTTTTGCATTAGGCCATCTGTCTACCTTGAAAATGGCTATATTATTAACTTTTAATAAAATGAGAAATGGACTCGAAAGGACTGAGAAAAACAAACGGGCAACATTATTTTGAAAAAAGAAAACGCCATTAAGTTCAAGTGTGTATTTTTTATTTCCATGTACAAATTATTTCTATGTTTTGTTGTAATTTCCACTAAATTAAGTTTTTAATTACACTTATTTGCTTCTACTATGCGTTTAATTACCAACTAATAAAATCAATTGTAATACTTATTTGAAAGCGACATTTGAAATCCCTAAAAAATCTGCTGTGGTTCCTCTATTTTCTATGATGCAGCTTCACAGCAGATTAAGTGCTTAAATAGCTTTAACAAAGATGTGCTTCCACTTTCAATGGTCACTGAACACCTCTCCGTTTATCCTAGAACATAAAGAACAGCTGGTAATTTTTTATTGGCTGTGTACAGTTATTATTATTATTTTCTAGCTACATAGTTTCATTTTGACGTTATAATTTGTAGCGAGTGTTCTTAACATTTTTGCACATTTATACATCTAATAATAAAATTTTGGAAAAATAAAAATAACAGATAGTAATAAAAAAAAATCTTAAAAAAGATTTATTTGTGTGCTAATATGTAAATATTTTAATTAGAATATTCGAATGTCAACTACAAATTTGCAATATTAGCATATATGTACACTGTTTAAGAAATATCGCCCGCCAAAGTTGCTCATGTGCAAGTAGACAGAATAGAGTTTTACGCACGAAAACAATTAAATTGATTACGGCCAATAAAACCAAATTAACTTATTCTTTTAAATCTCATGACAATGGGTAATATTTACAAATTGAAATATTATGCGTTTAGTTATGTAATACATGTATATACATTAATGCATACATACCAAATGCATGTGCTAAATATTTTTTGAAATCTCTTGCAGAGAACAGAAGCTACACAGACTAATTAGAGCAGCTAATTTTAATTGTATAATTGCAAGGGCTGAATGAAATTTGCCATTAAAAATTCATGGCGCATAATATTTTTGTAGAATGCCATTAACGCACATTACCTTTACATTATTTTGCACATCGAGCTTCCAAATTTGAAAATTTTCACTTCGGATATGCGTAGGTATGCATAATGAATAAAAGTATTAAATTTTTAAAATATTGATTTATGAACCTGTCAGTGGCATTTCGTCAACATTTTAGCGCTAATAAGCCATACACATACACATACATAAGTATATACATATGTGCATACATGTGTGGGTACTAGAGTGTTCGATTATTCAAAGTTTTTGAAAATCCGGGTTTCGAATTATTCCAAAAATTACATACAAGGTGGCGCAAAAGTAATCCTCCTATCAGAAAATGCTATAAATTTTGCGATTGGCCCCTAATGTCAGTTCTGTTTTGACATTTGTGTAGTTAACACATGCGAAATACACGTTAATAAACAATGTTACACTACACTGCTCCAGAACGCGGAATATTGCTGGCTATTTATTTGACCAATAATCGGTCGGTGATTTCGTCGCAGATTTCCTGGCCGTCCAACGCCTACTGGTGAAACACTGCGACGTTTAGCCGCTCGCCTCAAAGAGACTGGCACAACACGAGTTGCAGACCCCGGAGTAGCCGTTCTGCAGAGAATATTGCTGCTGTAGCCGAGGATGTCATGGAAGCGCCGTCGACATTGACCACACGACGTGCCACGCAAATAGGTATCAGTCGAGGTCTTTACAGCGAATTTTGGCACAAGATTTGAAGATGTTTCCGTACAATGTCCAGACGGTGCATCAGCTGTTAGCTGCTGACCGCCAATCGCGTCTAACATACGCTCAAGCCAACATCGGAAGTTTACTTTTGCGCCACCTTGTATATTGGAAAACCCGTTTTCTAATTTTTAAATCAAGAAAAAACCGCGTAAACCGGTTCTTATTACAAATAAAAAAAAACTACATCAATGTACATACATGTAACTAATTGCAATTATTTCTATGAAAGAAATATTTTGAAAATAAAATATAGTTTAATGTCCGAATTTAGTAAGCGGTCTCAGTCTCTAATAGAGACAAAAGTCACAATTTTAGAACGGTTGGCATTTATTAGTTTCAAAACAAAGCCTCTAGTCTCAAAATTAATGGCCGAATTCAATCAAAATGAGCTAGAGATTATTGCTTTTCCTCGCTCTCACGTTTTTTTCTATTGTTTTTATTTCAATTTTTGTGACCTGCTTATCACCAGGTTCACAATTTTAAAGGTTTATTTTCAGACTAGAGGCTTTATTTTTAAACTAATGAATACCAACTGGTCTAAATTTGTGACTTTTGCCTCTATTAGAAACTGAGACTGCTTACTGAATTCGGCTATAAGTCTCTAAATTATGACCTGTTGATAAGCAGGTCACAAAAAAATTAAAATAAAAACTAAAGAAACGTGAAAGCGAGAAAACGCAGTTCATTTTGAGATTATACCAAGTTATTGAATTCGGGCATTTGTCTCTTAATTAGTTGCCCCAAAATAAACCCTCCGCAGGGTCTCTAAATTATGACCTGGTAATAAGCAGATCACAAAAATTAAAATAAAAAGAAAATAAACGTGAAAACGAGGAAAAGCAATAATCTGTAGCTCATTTTGAGATTATACCAAGTTACTGAATTCGGGCATTTGTCTCTTATAGACAAAAGTCACAATTTTAGACCAGTTGGCATTAATTGGCCCAAAATAAAGCCTCCGCTCTCAAAAAAAGTCTCTCGATTATGACCAGGTAATAAGCAGGTCACAAAAATTAAGACAAACACAAAAAATAAAATCGTAAAAGCGAGGAAAGCCAAAAATCTTCAACTCATACATAATATCAAATTTTAAACATTGAGATTATACCCAATTACCGAATTTCTCATTGAGCAAATTAATCGAGCTAAATGGACTTATTGCCAGTAAGGCATTATACCATTTGTCAAGGGTTTGCCGTCCTCTTATGACATGTGTCTATATATGTGTACATATAAAATCTTCTAAAATACATTTGCTGCGTTTTTTCTGCAAATAATTTGGATTTCGAATATACATACATATAATGGTTTTATTTAATTGATAAGCAGTTTGTGGTTCCCGTTTCAATAAAAATATAATGGAAGTAAAATTAGTCGATGTGCTGCCGTATTTCTATTATTTATCTATGGCTCTACATTTATAACTGTTAAAAAACCGGTTTTGGAAATAAAAAAAACCAATTTATTCAATATTCGAAAAATTAAGATTTCAAAAAACCGTACACATATTTATGAAAAAAACCGAAGAAACCCGGAAACTTGGTATTTTAATTTTTTTCTACATTGCAAAGGCAAAATATATATTTAACGTAATTTTTTTTTGTCATTTATTTTATAAAAATATTATATAATAAAGTATTCATAAAATTTTTGAGGTTCACATAGAGAAGATTTTTATAAGCTACAAAATAAACGTTAAATCGCGTTAATATGTTGGATATTTTTTTTTGGTTAAGCAAAATAGACTTAATCGAAAGTAAAATATTCCATAGATATAAATATTTGAAAGTGACTTGTCCCTCCCGTCGCAATCTTAATGAGATCATTAGTTGAAATTTAATAATGCCATTAAAGCATATTTTTAATTAACAGGCAGGAAGTCGGTATAAAGAACATAAATATATTTATCTATTTTTATTAATTATTAATTTGGCGTTTATAGCTCAGTGTTTGGCCAAGCTTCTCCTACCATTTGAGGTGTGCATCTTTATGTTGTATCACAAATGTAGGGACCTAGAATTTTGTGCCGACTCCGAACGGCAGATGTATTTTATGAGAAGCTTTTCCATGGCAGAAATGCTCTTGAGTAAAAACAGGTAAATATTTTTGTCCCACCCATCACTTTCGAAGGCCAAACCGATTTTTAACTAAATTTTTGGGATTTCGACAGTTTTATTTTTGAGAGGTTTACTAATTCGCATGTCCAGAATTAATTGAATTCTACCTATTAAATTTTACTGAATTTGATATATTACATTTTATGTAATATTACGAATTTTTTAGTTTTATAAAGTTCTGCTATAAGGAAGGAAGGGGAATTTTTTGTTCATTTTCTACATATAATGTTCGAAATTATACATCATGAACTATTTTGCAGAGCGTGTTGAAAATTTAGAATACTTTGATTTATTAATTTCATTTTCTTTTTTTTTATTTGAAGCAGTGTGATTGATTTTTTTTAGTTTTGCAGATGAATTTAACTCAATAAAGAAATATTTAAAATTAATCTTCAAAATAATACAGCTAAATGACATTTTGCATCTTGCAAAGATACATAGTGGATTTATAAATGAGCACTTAAGCACAAGTGTAGCTTCGCAAAATATACTGTGTATACACAAATAAATGTGGTGGCTTTCAGATGATAAAAATCTTTATACTTCTTACATTCATATGGAATATAGCAATCGGGGTATAAAGCAATTTTTAATGTTTAGGTACTCAGGAAAACTGTAGGAGTACTCATCATGCTCGTACACATGCACACATTACCGTTTACATTTAAAAAATCGGAAATTCTCATCGTGCGTATTCATTTGAACACGAAAATGTCTCGCAATCGCAAACAACTCAGACACTTTTTTAGTTCTATATTAAAAACCGATTAATTTATAATTGTCTCTATGAAACAAATAATAAAACATGTACATTTTTAACTCAACAAATAAATGGGAAAGAGTGAGAAAATGTTATAAAATTTTTCCTATATCAAAAATTTAAGATAGTCAAAGAAGCAAGGGCTAAGGTTTTATATAGAAGCTGAAGGAGGCCTGTCTGACACCAAGTTTGGATTTACAGTTAAACACCTGGGAGAGCATACGATAAGCATAAAGCGTTGAAAAGCTGAATCAAAGATACACTGCCTACTTGTTAAAAGTCCCTGCTTATCTTCAGAGAATCGTCAATAATTATCATTCCGAAGCAATATCAATATACGAAGCATAAGGTGGCGTTAAAAATTATATAATATCTTAGGAAGCGTACTACAAGGATAAGTTCATGCCCCAACTCTCTGGAACATAATTTTACGTCTAAAATTACCCGGAAAATATAAAATAATTGGTTTCGGTCGAGAAAGCCGAAAAAGTCTCGGGAGGGCTCTCAAGACTTAAGCTGAATGTCTGGGAACCTTATCAAGAGCTCAGAAAATTGTATGTTACATCACTTTACCAAATATGTGCTTCAAAAGTTTGCTGTGCGTTAAGAACTACATCAGAGGAGGCGGCCCTCATGATATCAGGGATCTGTTCAAATAAAAGCTCATGGCTCGACGGAAGGCCTGAGTAAGAGATCGTCGACATCACCCAAATGTTAACGCCTATACGGGATTACATACGTGGTCGACCCCAACTGTGCTTTCTGCACTGAACAAGAGATTGGAGAACGCTGAACATGGCTTTTCGTTTGTCCAAGAATCCTAATCGAAAAGGGCAACTCGAGAATGAAAGCTGAGATGGTGATGGGGTGGCTTTTTAGTGCGACTTTCAATACTTTTTCCCACCTCTTTAACAAAAAAAAAAAAAGAAACACAGTTAAACTGATACTCCACAATACAGATTATTATTATGAAAAGCTTTTTCATAGAAACAATGTCTGTTAAGAAGCAAACCGTACACTCGTGGCTACACCCTTTTTACAGTGGCCGCTAATTTATTTCAAAATGCACCCTTCCATTATGCGTATTTAATTACATGGTCTGTTTTAAATTGCGCTTTCGTTAGAATAGCCTTTCATTTGAAAGAATTTTAATTCATTTGAGTCGCAATTAAATTACGAAGCTTTATTATTAATGATTACGAAGCTTTATTATTAATGGTTGTTTGTTTGTACTTACATATATATATTTTAACTGTAATTGTTCATGGTGCTTTTCAAAGCAGAAATATTGCAGGCTGTAAATCCAACAATCACTTTAGGTATTAGATTTATTTTTCAATGGGCTAAGCAGAATTTATAATGCATTATAAATAGGTTTTGGATTATAATCATATTTCATACATTCATTTTATGTCATGAATTTCCGACGGAAATTTTCCGGCTTACCCAGCAGTTTAAATGGAACTTAAATTTATAATGTTTTTAAGTTTTTACATAAAATTAAAAAAACTAAAAACTTTTTACATTTAAAAGATGTACAAAGTAAAAAAGCCATAACGACGATTTTATACTAAAAAAAATTTTGATAGCAATTAAGAAAAACTAAATTCAGACGAAACTTAATATTCTTCACCTTTTCTTTGTACAAGCATGTGTGGATTTTAATTATAGTTTCTAGGTATACACAAGGGATGTGCGCTGGATTAAATATTCACTTCAGATCCCGCCCTTGTTGCTTTTTGATTTTAAAATCCCACAACCGACCAGGAATTTTATATTAGCTTTAGATAATATAAATTATGAAATGTGTTCTGGAACGAATTGCCGACTTACTTCTTCTAATAAGGCAGTGTAAGATACCTCGCCAGTTTCCTACCTCCTTAACATTGCAATCGTTGAATTTTTATACGCTTAACTACTTATGTACAGATCATTACTTAAAAGTTGTAACTGCCGACAGTGGACTTTTTGTTTATTGCCCAAAGGTTCTTTGATTGATAGAAGAAGGTGCACCAAGGTAAGTCGCTTTGGCTTAAACTCGTCAGGTCTTAAACGGCTCCCGAGTTAGGCGTAGCTAAAAGTTTCATTATTCATTAAAATAATTTTGAGTTGCGAATACAAATACATTTTAAACTTGAAATCATCACACAAGTAGTTTCAACAACGAATATAATTTTTTTCAGATATCATTCCAATAATTTTGAATATCGAATGAAATTTCATTCTTGTTTTGTAGTTATTTAATTATTAAGTTTTGATGTCAACAAACTTGTGTATTTCGCATTAAAAGGAATGTTACATGTATTATACATAGGTACTTACATCTGCTTTACAATTTAACCGCAAAGGATCCTAATTAATTATTGCAGATGTTTGATTAGGATTCATCAAAATTTGTGCTAATGCACTTTTCATGTTCAAATTATAGTTGTAAGGAGGCAAACAAACCACCATTCCACTTTAAATATTGTTATATTAAAGGAGCTGCGCTCATTAGTGCGAACATGTCTTTGTTCACGGATTAGTCGCCGTTCATACACATCGGATTATAAGAGCTTCGAAATAGAACTTTTGAATATAAGTTGTTTTTCAATATATTTTTTTGCGACTAAATAATAACCAATTGTAACAATTCGTATTTATAACACCACCAAATAAGGGAATTTACAATTCGTTTACGAAAATTTTGTTTAACAGAAATCACATAGTTCATACATATGTACGTCATACAAAAAGTGTACATTTTGTTGAGTATGCAGGCTTCTTACCCATTCAATTGTGCAAGTTTCAGTGGCAACAATATTCGAGAGGATAGAAACTGCCGTTGATTTTTCGCAATTTTTTTTACGGTCTGTGCTCGAAAATGTATTCCATAGATGCAAAATTTCTAGCTTGTGTTATGTGTAAAAAATTGCGGGAGAGCGTCAGCAAAACAAATTTCCGCAATTCAACGGTAATTTGTAGCCATTTAAAACTTCCGCTTTATTGTACTAAAATTGAAAATTTGTACGTTTACTCGTTGATTTCGTTGAATTTTCATACATTTTGTATAACTAAAGTTTAAACTTGGGTTCATATGGGTTTTGTTAGAAAATGTCTTTGAATAATTAAATTAAGTTTTTTACTTTATAATTTCACAATTCCGGACTTTAGTACCACACTTCGACACTTATCACACCATTTAGAGATGATTTAACTTATAGATTTAACGAATTTATGTTAACATTAAATATACTTTTTGTACTACACATTTCTTTTAAGTAAAATTCAGACGTTCCTACACGCGTTTTTCGTACACTCGTTCTAGCAGTGCTTAAAATGCCGATTTATAAATTCCGCTACAATCGACTAATTTCGTTGAATGATTCCAACTGACTGTTGTTGATACAGCTCCTTCAGCGCCGGCTGTCTGTGGATTGGCTCGGTTTCTTTCTTTTGTTTCCATTGTTGTAACAGCCATGGTTGCCACTATGTCTCATTAGGGACTGTTGCCTCAAAATGAACTCACTGCCACTGCATTTCGCCAAGTGTGTGAACTCTCATCTGTTAGTGTTTACATTCTTTTTGTGGTTTCTACAGCACATGCACATGATGTTTAGATTTTCACCCACTTTTCGGCCCCACGCACTTCCAAATTCAGCATAAAATGAATGGTACAGCTGAAATTTGTTTTAACAAAATTCATCAAAATGGCTGCAACACTTCCAGTGGCCACCTGATAATGCCGTTTTAAGCGAGAGAACATAAACTCAAAATATATTCATACATACTTACATGCATAAACTCTCTATTTTAAATTTTCGTTTTCAAGTATGAGTCATATTTTGACCAAATAAATATTGAATAAAATATTTATGACTCTGACGGGTGTGCTTTTAGGGAGGTTCTTATTTGCTTTGGAATACATACATACATATACTATATATCTGTTACACAAACACATATGGACACATTTAGATAACTTAATTATCCTCCAATTATCATAAAAAACAATTTTTTACATTTGGATAACTTAATTATCCTCCAATTATCATAAAAACCAATTTTTTACATTTAAAAAAAAAAAGAAAGAAAACATTAATCAAAATAACGAGCATTTACAAAAAAAATTTTAAGATTTTTTGACGTTTGCAAACTTGTAGCTCATTCAATTTTAGTACAACAAAGTGCAAGTTTCTTGTGGCTACGAATTACCACTGATTTTTGATAATTTTTACTGACGCTCTTTCGCATTTCCTTCTAGGTACTCGTATATAAAAAAAAGTCGCGGTCTTGCGTTTTATAGAGGAAACTGCCCGTAAAAAAATTGTCAAAAATCAGTGATAGCCTGTAACTAGATACTAGAAACTTGCACTTTCTTGAAAGCTTTTTTTAAAAAGGTTCGATAATATTTTGTTAAATCATTGTACATTTTGTAATAGTTTAAAAAATTAATGTCAACGTTTTTTAGAGAATGAACCATATTGTATTAGAAAAATAATTTTAATTAATTAGAAGAAAAGTAAAGTGCACAAATCTGTCAATATGTGGTGTTTCTTTAATTTGTGAACAGAGTATATACTCGTACATATTGCATATAGTCGCTTGGCGCGTAAATAACATATCGCGTATACTAAAGTACTAAAATTTAACAGCGCATCAAAAAAACTGTTCTCTTTGAAAAGTACTGGATTGTTTTAGGCTGAACCTATCATTCCTGTACATAAATAAAGTCATAGTACAAATTTTTAATTGGGGTTTTTGAGTAAATATGTAACTTTAAAACTTAAAATCCGTTTTCATTAAGTTTTTTATTTTTAGCGATGGGACGTTATTCATACAAATTAGAAATGGCAAATATTTGCGTTCTTGTGACTTTGTCACAGGTACTTATAAGTCACTGAACACTGCAGTGACAAAGTAGTAGTCACAGTATTGGGATATTGTGACTGTACTGTGAAAAAGTAGCAGTATCAGTCACAATCGCAGTCACTGCTCGCTAACTAATGCCCGAATTCTGTAACTTGGTATCATATCAAGTTTCAAAATAAGCTATGGACTATTGCTTTTCCTAACTTTCACATATCTTTCTTTTGTTTCTATACTTTTTTTTGTGGCCTGCTCATCACCAGGCCCCAATTTTGGGACTTTATTTTGAGATTAGAAACATTATTTCAAGTCTAATGGATGCCAACTGGTATAAAATTGTGACCTTTGTCTCTATTAGATACTGCTTACTGAATCCGGTGGTAAGTTTGGACAGAGTAGCAGTCGCAATAACACAATGATAAATTTTGACTGTGAAAAAGTAACAATCGCAATCGCTGTCACGTCCCTCGAACTGAGGGTATAACAAAGTAGCAGTCGCAATACCGCAATGGGAAATTGCGACAGTGGAAAAGTACCAGTCGCAATAACGCTTGAATACAGCGCCTTTGAAAAATTGGCATTAGCCACACTTTAAAAAATGTGTATTACTTATAGACGAGATAAATTGTAAACCTAGATATGTTAAGTAATTTGAACATTTAAAGAATGACATTGAAAACATCGTTCTGAAATAGTAAAATACATATTTGTACCTACATATGCATGAGTTTGTAAAAATGAATGTTAAACATTTGGATTGTAAATGATTGTCCTTAGCTGGCTTTTTAGAAAAAGGTAGATTTTTTTTATTTTCTGGCTACTTTTAAAATGAGATCTGGTCACAGTTAAAAATTTTTATCGGCAACACTGTACAGTTAAATACTGTTAAAATGTACTAATAACAATAGCGCATATGTAAACTGCGACTTTGAAGCGATTTTGTTATTTTTTTCAAAGTTTTCTTTTCAAAATAAAAGTAAAATATATGTGAAAGTACTATTTGTATGTTCCGACACGCTGTTTAAACTGTAAGTAGTTATGCATATTGCTTGGAGGACTATTTATTTACACACCGTTATAACTTTGAAACTCTAAACTTTGGTACTGTATTTTCGTCGAAATTTAAAATGTCGTTTAAGAAAACAAGAAGCAGTTTTATGTGGAATTTTTTGAAAAAATGGTCGATACCTTTTGCGAATTGTAATATTTGCAGAACTAAAATTTCTTTTAAGACATCAACGTCTAATTTAGAAATGTATATGGAGCGAAAGCATCCAACTGTACAATTAGAAGAGTGGTTAGTTTTTAAAACATTGGTGTTTGTATCTGGCATGTGTTTTTATTGTTAAAATTTTGTAGCAAAGGAATACGTCTGCTCAAAATGAGCCTGTAATTAATATCGTGAAAGAACAACCCTCAGCTTTCAATGCCGTACCAAGAAGAATGGTACAAGCTAAAATTTCAAATGTACATCGTCCAACTTCAAAGCATCATTTAAACAGTAAATTATGTAATCCTTTTACAAAATATTTACAAACATTTAGCATAGGCTTTAGAGAATTTGTGAGCGCGTTGAACCCAAATTACGAAACTCCAAGCAGACGAGTAATTTCCAAAACAATGATACCTGCAATGCATGTTACGGGTCAATAAAATTGAACATACTCGTATTTTAGATAAACATACTCGTATCAAAGAAAATGTGGAAAAGAGCCTCTTTAATTAATTAAAGTGATGGAGCACTTTGCCGCATTGGAGGAAGCCATTAAATTGCACACTAGTTACTAGAATGGAAAATTGTCAACGACTTATGGATGTAAAATATGTCAATAATTTATGGATGCTACAATAAGCATAAGTGTTGAAACATATTGCACGGAATCGTTGGTAATTCCTATCTCGAATGGTCTTTTAGATGTTTAAGGTGTGGCAAAATACAATAAAAAAATTTATTGATATTTTTATAAACGGCATTCGAGAACGCTTGGGTAACGTACAACAACATTTTAAATTTTAAGTATTTTAATTATATCTATGTACATACATATGTATGTATGTATATGAATTTCTGTAATATTTTGACATTAAGGCATTTATTTCTTTAAATAAATACAAACAAATATATATATATGTATGTATGTCTGCGTCCATGCATAAATATGAAGTGACGTTAAATTTATTAAATATTTTTTTATTTGCATTTTTCTGTCACTGTTTTGACTTGGGCATTAACAATTACATATGTATAGACAATTTTATATACAGTGATAGCCACACGAAGTGCAACCAAATAAAAGAACTGTATTTTTGTTAACTGTATTTATTTTTATTTAAAATCTTTAGTTCAACAAAAAAATTAAGAAAAGTGGATTACTGTTCAAAAGGGCCACCTCTAACGCGCAATTAATATCGTTTAGTTTCTCGTCCCTTTTGAGGCAAATATCATTCTTTAAGCCGTTGACCATTTTATATTTTAGAAAAATTCGTGCGTTTGGGTTTCGTGGACTTATTGGGGTGGTGCTTAGTCTTGTTGAAAAGTCCAATGATTTCCACCGAATAGAGTGCGCATGTAGGAAATATATTAAAAAGTTATAAGTTATGTAAGCGACATTCCTATTACGATTTTTTTTCTTTTATTCTTATACCCGATGTCCAAAAAATATCCGTTATATATGCAGAAAAAATAATATATAACTTCATTTGCAATTAATAGAAATGGTAAAATTTACAAATTAATTGAAACATATATTATTATATAATATTGTTCGATAAAAATGTAAAAATGGAGTTTCATGTGTTTCAAATTTTCGTACACACTGTGACTCTCTTTAGATAAACTTGCTTTAGAACTTGTAATTGAGGAAGTTAAAAGCTTGTTTTTAACACCTTAAAATAATCATGATTTATATAGAATACAACAAAATGATCTGAATAAAATAACAGATCGACTAAGTAGTGACTGTCTGCCAGCAAAAATTGAAATATATTATCGAAATTTGGCATGTACCATGCTTATATGTACAACAATAATAATTCCACTGATTACTCTCTATACCCTCTCAACCGACACGAGGAAAGATTGTTTTTTTTTAGACGTGTGGTTTTTAATGAAACATTCCTTTTTTCGGAGTTGGTTTGCGATTTCAAGACGCCTTGAAAGAGAATATTCGGCGCGTTATGGCTGACATTCGGCCCCAAAAAGTGGTCGAAAATTGGGCTTCTCGGTTGGAATTTATTCGAGTCAGCCGCGGCGGTCACTTGCCCGAAATCATTTTTAAAACATAATGCCAAACCTTTATCTTTATAATAAAGCTAAATTCTTGGCCATAGAATTAAATTATATGCGTTTTATTTTTCTTACAAACCACATAACATACAGCCGTGCTCCCAGTTTCACATTTCAATTCCACAATGTGATTTTAAAAATTTCCTGTTAGAGTGAATTAGTGTGCTCCCAATTTCACAAATTTCTTCGCATATCTGGCCATCTCTGTCACACATATCGGTTATCGTTGTGGCAATTCACAAACAGCTGTTGTTGAAATTTCCCTTTCGGATTCAGCTATGTACCTATGCTTTTTTGAGGAGTCATCAGCAAAACACTTAAAACTACGCATATTTCAATGAATAACTAATACAGAAACGTTATAAATGGCTTCTACAAACATCAAAGAATATTTTAAAAATTATTCCAATCGAAAATAATGAAACATTCACACACTTTTTGTCATTTACTTTTCATTTCACATACAACCAAGCATTCGGATTCAATTCACAAAAATTTATGTGATTGTGAAACTGGGAGCACGGCTAATAATTAATATAACAACATCTCCGCTCCCTTATTGAGAGACGATAATATAGCTTTTTTCAACATAAAAAGTGAGTTTGATTTATCAGAAATGCTAAAATGGGAATAAAGTCAGTGAAATGGTTCTCTTAATTCAAAGTTTTATGTTTATATCTTTATAGAAGAAAGAAAATATCTTGGAACACCCCTGTCGGAAATCAAAGTACTTTAAAAGCAATTTAAAAAGTACTTTTTTTCTAAATACAAGTGGTTTAAATTCATAAAATTTTCTTATCATCAATTACCTTTTTTAATATGGCGATGTCCTAGGAGCAAGTCAATCATCCGACTCTGCATTTGAAAGGACATTAAAATTACTTTTTTTACAACTGCAATAAAATGTGTTTGCTTCCAGCTATTTTAAAACTGCTTGGTTTAAAACTATTTTTAACTCAATTTGTTTTAAACTTCTTTTATTTATACCTACTCTTTTCCAATTTTTCAAAAACGTATTTTAGTTGAGTTTTTATAAAATATATGTATATTCATATGTATTTTTGTTTAAACTTATTATAAGTAAGGAATTCAGTTAATTTTTATCGTAGTTTACACGTTTTAAATAAAATCTAATTTAGTTTCTTCTGCATACATATTTCGTAAAAGCATTGTTTTTTTACCGCCTGAATGACCTTGCGAATAACTTCCTCTGGGTCACGATTTTCGATACAGAAATTATCTAATAATGATAAAGAAAGAATTGAAATATTTTAAGAATCACGCATTCTATGGGCTCGCCCACTGTCTAACCTCTCAAAAGCGGGTAAAAACTAGCAAAAGCTTTTAATTTTTTTTTTCGTGTGTTCCGTCGAGGTAGAAATTCATTACAATGTCCTTGGACAAAATAGCCAAAAGCATGGTTTTGTTGTCTTCATTAATATTATCTTCAAGGGCTGTAAATTCTTCATCTGTTTTAATTGGAAATGATGAATGACACAACAGCCTTCTGTGAGAGTCGTATGAGAGTTTTTATGAACACGGTTTGGCTCCCTAGCACCTCCATAATTGCTTCATTTTGGTTTTTGCTTTACTCTATAGAAATCAGTAAACTGGTATATAAGTTCTTATATGTGCTACGTAAATATTTACCTTTAACGTCACTGACCTTTTTTTTTAAATGTGCAGAAACTCCATACATTTTAGGTGACTGCATTCTTTTTCCGTTGTGATATTCGGCCGGTTTACATGAGATAGCTCATTTTTGTCACCCTCTGACAAATTAAGCCTTTTGAGTTTTGAAGGCACATTTAAGCGCCAACGAAACAGAAAAAGTGAATATGGTTCGGTTCGCGTTCGGTTGAAATCAGGTTTGCCACTATAGATTTTTTAAGAAGGTATACATAAATACATACAGTTTTTTATCCGTTTTATTATTTTTCTTCTGAACGTAGATATTTGCTTTAAAACTTTACGTTCCCGCTTTTCATTTAGGTGTTATCGTTTTATCTGCAAAGCCCAGATTAACCATCCCGCAAGCAGAGGGCTAACGTTTAAGAGCTAATTAAAAGCATTTCGAAATGCACAACACTTGCTTGTAAGTGGGCGGGAAGGGGTGCCTCAAATGAAACTACTACAAAAAAAGTATATGAATACACATTTGAACATACATGCTTACGTATATGAATGATAAATAAAATTTATAATTTTTAGATATATTGTATTCATGGATTGGTTTAGTGAGCAAAATGCGGTTTAAAAATTTTCAAAATGATTCAATTAAATAACTTCCTACTTTCTCTTCACTACATAATATTTAAACAAATTTTTATTACGTTCATATAAATAAATGAAGAATTAAAGACTCGCACGCTGCATTTAATTTCCAACTACTTTAATATTGGTTAATTTTTCAGACTTTCTTTTATTTTCCGACAGGGACGAGATGGAATGTTCTACCTAAATTAAGCGAAGAAGAGCGGACTAGAAACCGACCCAATTCCTTACATTTCTTTGCGACTGGCAGGCGTAGAAAAGTTTATAAGCCTTATGGTGCCCACAGTCACTGAAGTGTACGTGTGCCGTGCCTGTTTGACGCGTGATACCTACACAAAATTGAGTAAACCTTATGCCCGCTTGCTTGCATCAACACAATGTTGCCATTCTTTTGTTTGCATACATGCTTTTACACGCACCCGCATTATCAATTACGATTTTTCATCGTATAATAAACCAAAGCCAAAAACCAACAAATGCAAATAGTTCACTTATCAATAATTATAATTAACACTATTAAATATCGCTTTTACACTATTTTAATAAAAATTTAAATTTTCGTACGTTTCTTTTGTTAATGATTTTTTAATGCACTGTTGGTAACGCTGTGTAGTGTGAGAGCACAAAAATCTAAATGTCTCAGAGTACACACGTATTCGTCGCGCGAGACCGTCACACGTACACGATGTTATAAGTTGGATTGTGTCAGCTGACACGTTATGTACGGTTAAACGACTGGTATAAAGGGAGAGTTTATACTGCGAATCCCAGCGAAAATCTCGTAAAGCGAATAAACTATTTAGAGAGTGCTGATTCTAGTTAATGGAGCCTTCAGTATTCGTTTGACTAAAGTTGTGAAGAAGAATTTAGTTATATATAGTTCTTACCTTTATTAATAAAGAGAACTCAAAATTTTCGCTTTGTGGCAAAACTTAATCAAAGCACGGTAAATTTATATACTCGTATTTAGTTGGTATGCAAATCAGCAGACGATATATTTCTCTTTGACGAATTATCTTCTATATACAATTAGGTGATTGACAAGGTGTCGTAAAATGTCGTAAAGTTGTAAGTTCATACAAAATTTCTTTGGTTAAAAATTTTTTGTTTTTGTTTCATTGCACAGTAAAATGATGTAAAATAACACAACTTGAAATATTGACTTTTTGACTTTACTACAATACGATATTTTACGACACCTTGTGAATGAAATAAATATAAAACAAATGCCATATTTCTTTGATACGCAAATATTTTTGTAATATTATCTCTGTTAATATTGGCATCGCAGTTCATTAAATATATTTCAGGATCAAATTTGTATATGTCTGATGAGGAAATGTTGTGACTTCCGAAATAGTACTACGAGTATAACTTCTACCATTAAAAACTGTTGTAGTTTTTTCCTAATAAAATTTTCAACAAACTTACCGCGAGCTCAATAAAATTGTGAATTATTAGTCATTTATAAGACCAATAAAAGTCTTAACAACATTCGGAAGATCCAAATTTCAAACAATGACTACTATATTGTAACGATTCAATGCTTGAAAGCCAACATTACTTGCCTAATTCGCAAGAAACTAGTAGCGTTCCTAATGGTCCATTAGCAGTGGCAAACGTTAGAATGAAATTATTGTTTAGCATTGAAAGGCCCTGCGAAATTCACAACAGCGAGTAAAAGACCAAGTTACATGTTATATTGTAATGTTTAAGAATGGGACGCAAACTAGAACAGATTTGGTGAATGAAATAAAAACATTACATAAAACTTATTTTGTTGCTATGACGCAGCATTGAAAGCTAATTATATGAATGTTGCGAAACCAACAAACTTATCTTTAATACCGCATGATTGTTTTCTTGACTTTCTGTTAAAATAGACGTTGCACAACTGGCAGATAAATTAGAGCTAATGCTTTGGCTGCCTTTTAACGGAAAACAAATTTTCTCATGCTCATACAACTTATATGGGAGCAACCGAAATTGAACGCCGTCCGCAAAAACCTCAATTTCCAATTTACATTTTGCGTTAAATTCCATATGACGTTTATCCCACTGTTAAGGGTGATGTTCAAGGCACATTCAATAGGTAGCAGCCAAGGTGTATCTATAAGGTGGTAGCGAAGGCGAATTCAAATATAAAGCGAATACGTAGTGTATTTTGTTTGTGTAATTTTGTGGGCAAAACGTCAATATCGGAATTCGCCCAACATTGCTCATGTAAATTGTTTGTGTAATTTTGCGAGCAAAATGTCAAAATTCTGAACTCGCCTTACATTTCCATGTCAAAATAAGACAAAACAATTGCCAAAACTGATTTGGAAAATATATAAAACCTCTAAAATATTAGTTTACCTACGATAGAAACGAATAAAACTAATATAATATGTTGTGCGTTGTGTCGGGTAATAAATGAATCAAAAAGAAAAATAATGTCCCAGCGAGACTGCGCCGATCTTACGTGGGCATGGCCAACAAGATTAGTGAGGTGACCAATATACGCACATATCTAAGTTCAGTGCATAAACAGTATATATGTACATATATACCTATAAGTATATTCACTACAGCAAAACATCTAAATATGGTGGTAAAGTAATGGATTAATCTTTCCTAATCAATAGTAAAATTGCGTCAACCGATGAATTAAGGATATGAAGAAGGTGAGTAAATAGTTTCTAACATGACTGAACCAGTGGTTCTCATTAGTAAAATTTTTTTCTACTTAGAAAATCTAATCTGGGGCGCGCTTCCTTGTCACAGTGTCAGTGCGCAGTGTCTAGCAGGCCTGGCTATGGTTACCGATTATACGCCTGCCACAGCAGATTTGGGTACATGTCGCCTTATGTATAATCTCTTCGACGAATTTGAGCGTGTTATGGATCAGTACCTTAAGACATTAAGTTGCTGGGAGGACGAGTGCTTACTGCGCGGCAATGTAAAGTGCACCATTTCAAAATGATATTCTTAGTAACATGTGAGTTTAAGATTCTATGTGTTATATGCATACATACCTTTGAGCATTCCAGTTTTTATGTTTAAATAAAACATTCAAAAATATATTTACATATTTTAATATTTATTAAATCAAAATCGCTTGGGCGGTTGATGCGCCAATTAAGTAAGTAAGTAATTGTGTAATAATATATGTACATATATGCGTTTTTATTTACGAAACTACTATATATACATACATGCATAGAAATGTATTTACTAAAACTAAAATTCACAGTATACGCATACGCTAGTGTGTTATAAAATACCTTCTCGAAGGACAAAATAATAGTAATAACAATTGCAGGTCTTGTTGTTGTCATCGTGATTGGTGTCATTGTCATTTGAAGGAAACTGAAAAAAGTGTTAAATAAAGAGTATAAGTAATCAAACCAAAATGTTATCTACTAATCTCGTGTTCACTTTGTCACATGTACATATATGTATATAATTATGTAATCAAGGAGAAATTAAAAATAATTATTAAATAAGAATTTAATCAATTACTAAAATTGCTGAAATTAATTAAGATTAATTTGAAATATGTACGTATGTGTATAAGTTAAAAAATGTTATTTAAGTATCTATATTAAAAATTGGATTATTCAGTCTTGCTTACCAAGTTCAGAGATTTATTTTTATAAACTTCTTATATCCCATTATTCTTTGTTTGGCTTTATTTACCTTTAGACGCTTGTTTAAGTTTCTGATGCGGAAAAATATTCGGCATTTGAAAAAAAATCGCTTTATTTTCTCAGAGAGTTCGACGTCTTTGCTTCCATCAACCAATCGCTGCTGTAAATTTTTGCAATGAGCAATGTCAAGAGCATTTAGCTTGTGAAATACACTTTTGAGTTTTTTCACACTGATCCACCCATGTGAAAGAACCGTTTGAGCTACTGCATTGCTCGAGATTCAGCTTCTTAATTATGTATATATCCTGCGATGTACTCTAAGGCATCCTCTTGAAGAATGCTGCAGTCGTATTGGTGATCGATATTTAAGGACTCGATTACTTCCGCATCTAATATTTCCCCTGAATCGTCGTCAATTACCAGATCTTCGCCAACTGGAAATTCTACAAGCGAATTTGAGCAATCCAAAGCACTTGCGGTCGGAGTGTTTGGAAAATTAATCCATTCTGTTGCATCTCCAGAATTATTACCTGTGCCCTTCAAGCATTCCGTGTTCCGTGCTAAATATAAAAAAGTCATCAAATCTGTGGTACTTAATCAATATGAACGATTATACCTAGGATGTACTTTCGCAACCTATACTTAAATTCTTTTGGCGTTGGGTGGTCAATTAGTCCACCTTTACTGCGAATACAACCAAAAAAGTGCTCAAGTACATCCTGATTAAGACGCCCCGTTAGGATATATTCCACATTTGATTTTTTTTTTATATACTCGTATATCATAACTAATGCTTTATTTGACATTAGTATGCCCTTCTGGGCCGTTCCGAACGGTTCCTTAATTTTCATATATTATAAAAACTAGGCTCATTAAATAATCTATATAAGTTACCTTTCCTGGATAGCCAAACGTTTGTATAGATGAATTTAAAACGTCAAACCAATCGTTCGCTAGTTGAATAAACTCCGCTGTCTCAGTAGGCTTATAAAACTCGAAGCCTAAAGAGTAGCAGCGCCTTAAAGCATTAGCCGTTGTGTTAGAAAACAACTGTGTGGCGAGTTTGACTTTTTGACGTCCTGAAACTTAGTCTATGCAATACGAGCTTAAAATAAATAGTTAACATACCTATCCCTTTCACAACCATCTTAACCATCTTGCAGATATGTGCTCCGTATGTGTTGTGTGGGTCCCTGGCCATAGAGACATTCCTGGCAACTGCCTGGCCGATGAACTAGCTAGGAAAGGGACGGAACTACCCGTAATAAACTCTGCTGAAGAGGTGGGTTTACCCTTAGCATCATATAAACACAGACTAAGATCTGAGCTTATGGATAAGGTAAATTTAAGGTGGGCATCGGAGCCCACCTGTCTCATTACCAGACAAATCTGGCCGGAAGTTGATGGGAAGCGCTCTAAAGCTCTCATTATGCTTGGTCGCTCCTCTCTCAGATTAGTAGTTGGGGTGATAACCGGGCACTGCCTTATGGGCACGCACGGGGAAAGACTAGGTTACCCAACAAATGATTTTTGCCGCAGCTGCCGAAACGAGGAGGAGGTGGAGAGCATTGAGCACTATCTCTGCCACTGCCCCGGCCTGGCCAAGACGCGCAGAAAATTTTTCAAAAGTTACTTTTTGGACTGTCTAGCCGATTTGAACTCGGCAAGCATCTCTAACTTTATACTCTACATCAAGCGCACAGGATGGTTCAATTTTTGAGAATAAGGGAGGGAGGGAATGCATGGCCTACGCCATTGGTATCACAATGGGCTTCTTACAGCCTAAGTGTGCCACCGTGCTTTGTGCGGTGGCAGCCACTCTAACCTAACCTATCCCTTTCACTGAAATGTGTTCATCTGTGAGCTTAAATGCTATTGACACATCTGATTTGGAGGTTAGCTGAATAAGTTCATAAATTGGTTTTGTTGTCAATATTTGACCCTTCCACAACAATCCGCTGTCCAAAAAATGGTTTCGTAAAAGTTTTAACAGATGAGGAGCATCTGCGAACACAAAAACTTTTGCGTTTTCATCCGTGGGAAGAGAGAACCATGGCTTATCTATAAGTGGATTAAATTTTTGAACAGAAGTTTTTTATTTATTTACACGTAGTTACTACAACTAATGGCAATTTACAAATATTTATGTTACCTGTTGTGACGTTAAGTTCTTTCCACAGCTTGCGGTTTGTTGGATTCATGTCGCTTACTATCGCTACTACAGGAAACCCAACGTTTTGGAGCGCCGAAATTATGGACATTAAAATACTTTTTGTCATTTGGGTATCAAAATCAAAAAACACGGGCTGCTTCCACGATTTCCGTAGCCCACGTGCCATCACAACTTGAACATAATTTGAGGGCTTTCGAACATAGTCCCCTGGCTGATCATATTCGTATGTCTCGACGACTTTCATTTCGTCGAAAACAAGAACACGGACCTTATCATCATCGCAAAGCTCTGAACTGTGTGCCATAGATGCAATTGATGCAGCCAAGAGGCCCTCACTTACATCGGTTTTTCGAAACCAACGCTGCAGCGTGGACACGTGGGGAAGCGGAAACCCTTTATCATACAAATGATTGTATGCTCGTGCTCCCGCCGCGTGAATGCATATAGCATTGGAAATGTCCTTCCATGTCCAATTAACCCTTCGATCTTTAATATACAAAAAACTAATTACTACATATAGTTCATACGTTAAGGAAAAGTTGTACCTGGGAGAATTAGTTTGCGCATTTGCCCTTCGGTAAATATTTTTTTCAAATTATTTACCACTGCATTCGATTCTTCCAGCTTGCCGTTTAAACTTTTTATTAACGCTTTTAAGCTTTTATTTTCCTTGCGAAGGGAATACAGCTCTAGCTCATTAGCATCGACAAATACTTTAGCGCTGAAAATATGTTCAAAAATTAAAATCTTAAAACATTCAGCACTCGTAATCTATTTGTGAGCTTACTCCGTCTGTGCTTGGCAGTCCTTAAACAGCACTTTGGTTTGAGTATGGCATTCCTTTAGAAGCACTTCTGTTTGCGTTTGGCAGTCCTTAACATAAACCAATGATTGCGTGGAGGGCTCTGCATTTACTTTGCAGTCAATCACTTTTGCCACTTGAGCGTTGGCAACGTTGGCAATCATTCTAAATTAAAAGGTAGCTTACGATTTTTTTTTATAAAAATGAGCTACACAACTTACTCAAACTGTGCACGTTCTGATAGCTCCATTGCAAAATTCATGCATTCAGGTTGTGAGGATGGCTTAATGTTCGCTTCGCAATCAATATTTGCCAGTTGGAAGCTTGCAACTTCGACGCTCATTCTGAATTAATCAAACATGTAGCATTACAACCTCTTTTTTTTTTTTAATAAAATAACATTCAACATACCTTGGTTGTGAATATAACCCAGAATCAGGCACAGCTTCCGCTACGGTCTGAGGGAAAGCCGACATGCAATTGGAGGTACTCTCACATACCGATGTTGCATATGGAACGGCTTTTGCTAATAGTCTAGCCTTTTTTCCACCGCACACCTTATCCGCACTCAAAAAATGATCGCTGCAAATAACGTCGTTACCTCCCAATTGCAGTTGGCACGACCTCGACCACGCCAAACGATCCGACTCCTCTCTAGGAACTTTGAAGAACGGCCCAGTTCCGCGTTGAACTTTTTTGCTGCATAGAGCGCACTTTCCCATTATTAAATTGTTTATACAAACTTCACTTTTATCACATAAATAAATATTCAAAATGTAAACAAACAATTCAGGCGAATTGGAAAAGAAGAACAAGCAATCAGCTGATGGGATTATACCACCTTTTATGAATCCGCCTTGGTAGCAGCCGTATAAAAATTAAAAAAAAATTGAGCTCTGTTTATTTTGTTTTTGCTTTTAAAAGCTAAAATTTCAAAAATATTTTATCAACTACCTTGAATTGCACTGAAAGTATTCTTATCACAACGAAATTCAAAACTTGGCAATTCAAATTAAAATAAAATATAAAAAAAGTTCAAAAAAAAAGTTTGCTGCGGCTACCTATTTGATGTGCCTTGGTGATGTGCATTTTCTTCAATATAACGAATGCTGGAACGAATGTTTGGATAAGCAAAAAAAAAAAAACTTGGAATGAAAACTTTTTGTAAATTTGTACATTGTTTGAAGCTTGGAATTATAATTTTTATGATATAAAACACGAAACAAATCAATTGCCTACATTGTTAAGTTCCAGTGCTTTAGATTAAATATAAATTAAAATTATATTTAATGTTTAAATAAAAATTAATATATAATATAAGGTAAAGCATATCTTTAAACTTAATGAATAAATTTAACCAATGCTGAAAACTCCCACCTTGTATTGTTTTCATACAAATTTGACAGCTATGCAACTCTGAGCTACACACGCAAGCAGTAAAACTTCACGCTGTGCGTAAATAAAACGCAGTGTGTTTATGTTAGGTTGGGCTGTTATGCTTTTGCGACATACAATATGACGGGCATAGTAAGATACCTACAGAGGGGAGTTTTTGTTCGTGATAGATGCAATAATATAATAATATATGTACACTTCGCGTTGCCCTTTTTTTAGCTTCAGTCTTTACGACTACACATTCCATAAACAACAGAGACTGGTCAACGCAAAGGCGCAGGACGAGGTATTTTGTAGCACCATGCTAGCGGCCTCCAAATGGTTACAGATACTACTTCGGCCTGAATGGCCAAATGGGAAGTAAAGTCTACTCCCGGCGAGCAAACAAGATCGTTCACTTGGTGTTTCGCATTGAGGTCGGTTAGTGAAATACAGCAACAAGGATCACACTTTGGTGAGCTCCGTTAAAAACCGATTAAGTGGTCCATAGCTCATTTTGGATTGGAAGACATACACCTGGCGATGATTTCTCAACTAAAGCTTGAGACATTCCAAGCACACGCCCTCGGATAATAGTCGCTTAAGAGGCATTCGAGACTATTTCAATTGCTCTAAAACTAATTTTTCTTGAATTTTGGATATGTTGCAGAAGAGTTTTTAAAATGTCTGTAAACGCAAAATAAAGCAAAAAAATTTGTGTTTCAAAAGTTATGCTACCTTAAAAATGTAATCGTCCTGCATTTTTTCTTCTCTGGCGTATAATCTAATCTCATTGTATTCAGAATTAATTGAAATGCACTTCCTCAGATTTCGATATCGACTTACATGAGCTCTAGGAGGACACTTCGTGAAAAATTTTCAACTCGAATCTTTAACTTTGGGATTTAAGCCGCCAAAATATACACATCAGTGAAATGCAAATTTAGAGTTCAGATCTTAAGCAAAACCAATTTTCTGTCATAATGTAAATTAAATTAGAAAGAAAAGCAACAAAGATGTCTTCATTAATAAATCAGCTCTGTTTTAATTTTATTACATAACTTTTACTTCAGATCATACAATAAGCATCCGACAAATTCATATTTCCAATTCACTTGTGCTTTTATTTGTTTTCGATTTCGAATGTTTGTTTTTTTTTTTTAGTTTACGCTTAACAACTTCGCTTCACATACTCAATTTTTCATTTAATATACAAAATTGTCCTTTGCTGTGTGCGACATAATAATGCGTCATCGAAATCATACCATTCCTGACCTACAATTAATCATAAATATATATGTATTTATATTTTTAATTATTTTTCGTAGGTATTTATGTATGTAGAATGTAACAACACTTAATTAATATTTATACATTACAACAATAATAACATAATTATCGATTTTAATTTTATAAAATTCTTTTAATTTAAAAAAAGAGTTATGTTAGACTATGTATTACATAAATAACCAAAAAAATTATTGTTTTTCATTACGTTACAATTTTATAATTATGTTGGTACGATACAATATAGGAAAGTTACACAAAAATAACGTAATTTATTTACATCTAAGTAAAATAGCGAACAATTCTTGGTATGTGCATCCAGAAATTTATATTGACATTAACAATGTTTATGATGCAAACTTTATTGTGCACGTCTTTTGTAACAAAATTTCAAATGATGTTGTTTGCAATTTTGTATACTTATTTACTTTTAATAGATTGTATTGAAAACGTCTTTAATTAAATTTAAAACAGCAACATACACTCACAACGGCAGAGAAAACATCATATTTAACTTAAGCAGCTTTTACTTCTGAAGTATTAGAATTAATCTTTTGTAAACAAATTAAATATTTAAAACCCATATATATTTAGAAGATGACGTACTATACGAGAAATTTATATAATTATTGTTTTTGAAATTGTGTAAGAACTACTCCATTCAGAGCTTGACAGAAAAAATATTAAGTCGTGTTAAAATTTTTGACAGATATGTTAGTTAAATAAGTTAAAAAAAGTGTCACAAAAATTTCAACGGTTTTAATCAGATTTTTAAGAAATCTTTCGAGTATGAAGTTTTTTTTTTTAATTCAAATGGCTAAGTCCAATGCAGCTGTTTTTTTTGTCATAATTCATTCCAAAACCGCGAAAAAAATCTGTTTCCAGTTGGTGAATATAACTTACAAAAAAAAATTCTATCAACAACTACATACGAGTATTTTCCGAAAAATAATTAAGAATAATCAATTAACTATGTAAATATAATGTAATAATTAAAAAAATCAAATATTTGAAAAATAAGCAAAAAATGTAAAATCAAAATCAAAAAACGAAAAGAAGGTAAATATTAAAAAATTCTCAACTAATTAAAATAATTCAAAATAATAAAAAAATAAAAAAAAAAAAATAACTGAAAAAATTTATTTGTCCACTTTTGATTATTTTTAATATTAATTAATTAATAATTGCTGGGGTTATATGAAAACAATATTTAATTTTTTTAAATAATATTGGAAAAAAAGTTAAGAATTACTTATCGAAATGGGATTTTAACAGCTCTGCTTGAAACGTGTGTTTTATTTACTAAAATTTCTTAAAACTCTGATAAAGAATTTGGAAACTTGGTTAATTTGTATACCCGAGTGTACTTGTAGAGAAGGGTGCAAGGGTATATAGTTCGCGTAACGGTTGTTTGTAACAGCGAAAAGGAAATGATATTGGTATAGACATATGTATGTATATATAATAAAACGATCAGAATGAAAAGAGGAATCGATTTCGCCCTGACTGTCTCTCCGTCCGTCCGTCTAAACAGCCGTGCACACGATAACTTGAGTAAAAATTAGTAGGTTACTATTCAAAATTGGAGAAATCTAACGATAACCACGCCTACCTCTAACATAACGGTTTTTGAGAAAATAGGTGACAATTTATATTTGGAGCACTATTAAACAAATAAACTGGATTTTTATGAAGTTTTGAAAAATGAGCGGTGCCACGCCCACTTATGATAAAATGTCTGTATCTCAATTACAGTGCTAAGTATCGTCACTAAATTTGGTACACATATTGTCCTTGGCATCACCAAACTAATCTTTAAACATTTTAAAAATCGGATCAAAACCACGCCCACCTCCCATATAACGGAATTTTTATACTCAGAAAATATTCACGATCACGTGTTTTATATCGGTAACAGTACCTAAGGGAGTACCTATAAAATACAAAAAATGTTGCATACCTAAGAAGTACCTATAAAATATATCGCGAGGGTATAAAAAATTCGGCTTCGCCCGAATTTAGCCTTTCTTACTTGTTTAAATAGTAGTTAAAAATGTAGTTTTTTATATTTACTTTCCTTCAGTTGATATTCATTGTATATACTATTGGAGCTGCCCAATAAGCACATAATTACAAACGCAATGGAATTAATCGATAGAATGGCATCACTAGATTGTATACCCAAGAACATGAAATTGGTATCATTCGACGTGAAAGATCTTCACTCATCTATACCAATAGCTGAAACGATGGTCATCCTGAATATAATACTACTGGAAAAGACAAGTAAAAACGTCGCAATAGAAACTATTAAAGCTTTGAGAACAACACTATACCAAAACTATTTTAAATTCAACAAAAGAATATACAAACAAACAAATGGTCTTGAAATGGGCAGCCCCACATCCGCAATTCTTATGGATGTGTTTAAGTAAAACTTAGAGGAAAAATATATGAGGGAACTAACAATCAAACAGGAGTAAAGTTTTACGCCAGATACGTCGATGAAATCATATGTCTCATAACGGGAGACATGGAAGAAAAAATACTGGCTTATTTAAACGACCAACACAAAAAGACGAAGTTCACAATGGATACTGAGAAGGAGGGAAAAATAAACTATTCGGACGCTACAATTAAAGTAAATAAGGGTACCAACAAATTTGAGATTATAAGAAACCCACATCCGACACTATAATACATAGCACCACAACAGCATAAAACTGCAGCGCTAAGGCAAAGAAAATAAAAAAATATATTGCATCGCGGAAAATAATGGATACAAAAGAAGTCTGATAAACAAAATTAGAAGAGAAACAAAAACAAAAAAGGCAAATAACAAAGAGGATAAGGAAAAGGCTTAGGCAGTCCTAACATACACGGGAAAAACATTGTACAAGTTGGCCAAAATATTCCAAAAATACAATATTAAAACCGCATTTATTTAAAACGAGGAACAACAAAGGAAGGATAATACAAAATGGAAAGAATTGGAGCGACCCATTAGAAGAACAGGGTGTATATAAGTTGACTTGTTAATGTCAATATAGTTACATAGGGCATACAGGGCGCAATTTAAAAACAAGATACCTTGAGCATATAAGAGACTACAACAAGAAAATACAAAAACCATCAGCTACCCCAGAATCCAACTTCGCAAACCATATGGCCGAAAACCACGGCACACCAATAAAAATAGGCAAAGCAGCCAAAATTATTCATATACAACGTAAAGGAAATCGTCTAAACGTGTTAGAGAACATGGAGTAAAGATAACAGATTGCTTCCTACCTGCGCAACCAAGCCGCACTAATCAAAATATGTAAACAAGTGGTTATGCATTTGACTAGAACAACTACATGCAGAACCCAACGAATGAGACCCGCCGAACATTAACTTGACTATTATGTAATACTGACCAACGAACAGAAATCATTCATTCATTGTTGTCTGCAAACCAAACCTGACAAGAGATGACGGAAAATCGTTCCAAAATACATCACATTTCAACCCTGTCGGAAATACCAAAAAGAACATATAACATATAGGAAAAGATTATACTTAAAAGTATTCAATGTTTATTTTAACAAAAGTGTATCGTGGCTAAGTTTAAATAATATCCTTTCGTCCGATTGACATTCTAAATTTTTGTAAACTTTTTAATAGAAAGCAACCCTATTCAAAAGTATATCGTGGCTAAATTAATCTAATTTTATTCTTCATAATCTCTGATGTGTACCGTATATTGAATGGTTTTCACTTGAAAAAATAATCAAAAATATACATATGTATGTATATAAATAAAACATTTTTTAGAAATGAATCCAATCAGAAATAAATTAATTTTTATATAGCGTTGGAGTATCAAATCACAAATGAATTATAATACCTATTTAGTCTACGAATGGAGGTACGTACAAATGGATTTCATAATTATAAGCGGTTTAAAAAAAGAAAAGAATTTCAAGTCACGCAACGCTGCATGAAAAACTTCATTATTATCAAAATTGTAGACAAACAATTTAGGAAGAACACCCCCTCTGCTTTTTTTCTTTATTTGCTCGTTGGAGTTACTTCCATCGTTTTACAGATTATTCTGATCTTCTAAATTTCTAGACAGGTGGGAGTGCAGTGCTTCCGAGATAAAAAAAAATTATATTATTTGCTTTTTGGCGTATACGATAAAATCGATAACGAGGGACGATGTGTATGTAGACATTTTGTTAAAAATTACCAAAGAAGCAAAAATATGCGTATTTCTAAATATATTATTTTTAGACTTAAATAGTAAAAATTCTTACAATTATGCGCGAGTAGCTTAAACCATTTTACATTTCTTATGCAATAGGATTTCGATTTTATTTTTTAAGAGTACAAATTTGTATGTTTAATTTTCATTTTTCCAGTCATTGGCACTGTGTTGTTTACCTTTGCTAATTATTTTTTTATATTTATATATAATTAGAAAAAGTATTGAAAGTTCCATTTAAAACATAAAATGTTTAGGTATCTTAAATATTTGAGGAAACGAAAAACTGGATGTTTGCATTTTCAATATATTAATTTTAGTTTTATGGTATATAGATAGCGGAAGCGAATAATAAAGAAAGTGTATAGGACTATAATATCAAAATTATGATTTATGTATTTATGAATTTAAGACTTTTAACTATTTGAATGTCTCTTACTCATTACTTTATTTGTATGTTCATGTTGAACAAATTTACTGGTAGAATCATTCAAAAATTATTACGTCAAATTTAACAGATTTCTGTATTTATAATTCATCAATTCTTGATTTAAATATTTGTATAAATACATTTTATTTAAGTAAGTTTCTTGTAGTAACGGTATTTGTTTTAATATTTATTTAATCATTACTTTCACATTCATTTTAATTATAATTTCAAATGTTTATTCTTCTAAGGTTTCTTGTTTTTAATGTTAACCAACTTTAAAACTTGAATTATTAAGTTTATTTATTTTGTTTTTAAATGTTTGTGTTGAAGTATAGGAGATACTTGCACACATACAAACACATACACAAGCCAACATGTTCCTAAAAATAGAGATCAAAGAGGAAGGAAAGTTTCTTTACGAAATTTGTAACAAACAAAATTGTAGAACTCTGTAAAGTCAAGAAACTCATTGACGCCTTGAAGATTATTGAAACGAATAACATACATACATATACGTATTTGCTTTGATTCATTTCAAGATATTTCCAGGACAAAGTAAATAATTTATCAATCATTATTAGTTTAAGATAAGTGTTTCTTATGTAAATATACTCGTCTGTACGAGTAAATGTATTCGTATACTATATATTACCTTCAGTGGTAAGAAAGCTAAGTAAGCTGTTTTGAAATAGCAGAGTGAATACATAATTCGTTTATTTTCATTCTGCTTTAATATATCTTATTTTTTTATTATATTGAATTTTCAACTGCGATACGGTTCCATGGTTTCACTCCACTGGATATGCATTGGTGGTGCTAGTGGCCCCAACTACTATGTATTAACAAAATGGAGGATCAGAGTACCTAGCTTCTTTAACTTGTCAGCAAGAATAACCATATTGACTATCAACACGTTCTTTATATCGTGATGTTATAGATAGCTTGAAAAATAAACAAGAAAACCATAGAGCAACTCAAAACGACAAGGTTCAAATTTTTAAATTTAAATCAGCAGGATAAATATTTTCAAGTCTTCAAAGACTTTTATTCTTTAGTTTGAGACTTTAGTTATATTTACCAAATATTTTAAAACGACATTTTAATACTTTTTTTCTTTAATCTTTTTATTCTTTATGAATTTGAGGGTATTATTGTTATTGTTTTTTAGAGAAAACATAGCGACCTGAAGATCTATTGGGTTTTTCTTTACCTCAGCTTCCGAGAGAAATCTTAGTATCAAACCTAAGTCTCTGAAAATTGTTGTTTGTTATCAGTATTTCGTCAGGTAATATAATTCAGTCTGCAGTGTCCTGCTAGATTGTTGCCGAATACTTTTAAGAGGGCTCCCATCTCTTCCCTAGGCTAAGCAGACTATATTCCTTTATCGGGGAAATGTTCGGTGCCTATCGGTTTGAAAGTTAGTCTTTGTAATAATGAGAAAGGGAAAAATGTGTGTATAAGTTTTAATAGGCGGGAAACAGTCAGGACCATTTCGAGACTAGTTCGAGATTGATTGGGGACTAGATTGAGGAATAGTTTATGACTGCTTAGAGCTATTTCAGAATTATTTCGAGACTAGAGTCCCCGTGATAGTTCTAAAATATTCCCGAACTTGTTCCAAAAATATCTAAACTAGACTGATCCAGAAATAAGCTCGAAGTCGTTCCGAAAATCCTTCAACTCGGCATCTGAAATTATGTATATCAAGAATATGAAGGAAAAATTTTAGTATTTCATTAATTTCTCAAACTTACTAAGAAGAAATTCGTGTAAATATCAATTAAAAGCAAAAAACTGATCTAGAATTATTAGAAGTATTTCTTTCGCTCTAAAGATCATTTTAAGAAACTGGCCTCGAGCTAAATAAAATTTTCAGTTATTAAAACATTTATTATGCCAATAGAAAAATAACAAACATTTTAAGAATAGTTTTACATTTTCCTAATATTATTTGAATCGATGTCAATATTTGACTAATAACACATATTATGTATGGATTATTACTGAATCCACAGTAGACCGAATTTTTGTGAAAACTACGAATGTCAACACTTTCTATGATGTCGGCTATTTTTTAAGTGAGTTTTTTTCAGCCCGCTTATTTCAACTCAACTCGCTTATAGTTGTTGTTGCTTTCCACGCTATACGATTAGCTACCTAGTTTTCTTTTGAAAGTCGCTTACAAAAGAAAAGGCCTAGTGTAAAATCATATATGTATGTAACATTTATTTATTTTGTTCAATTACGACAATCTTTGAATGTAGTTTTTGCCAAGAAAGTATATACTAGAATTAACAGCTAATAAATTATGGGAAAATGATTCGATATTTAATTTTTTGTTGTCAGTCTTAAAAAATAGAATAATAGTTATTCACTCGAATACAATGTAGATGTGTTAAGTTGTTGTGTTTTCTCAAATTTATATTAAGATTAGTGTCGTAATACAGAATCAAAATTATCAAAATTTCTCAAGAAAAGCAAAGTGTTTATTTTTTATAGCAGATCTTCTCAATCATCTTTCAAATTCCTCTAACATAAAAATGTGCATATATCAAAACTGAATTCAGCTACCCTTAATTATGTACATATGTCAAGTCGACTTTTGGAGCACCAGAATTTTTTCAGTTTGATGTTATGAAAATTAAAGGAAAATCAATAATTTTTCGATTTGTTGCTACTTCTTCCAGCAGTACAGAAACTGACGTATTTTGAAAAGTGTAAAAGTTTTATTTTTGGCGACAAACCAGTTTTGATATTGTGACTTCTTCGGTGTCGTTTTTCGTTCTAAAATTAAAAAAATGATTATAATTATACATACTCATATACATATGTATGTACATCTTGAGCAAAAAATTAACAACTATTAATGCAATAAATTTTGGAATTGTTATAATTATATGTTATATCATTTAGCGACGAGCTACAAAAATTCTCTTATTACATGCTTATAAGGAATTACTTTTCAAACCTGACACACCCTGTGGTTCTCCTACATCCAAGATAGCGGCAGTATTTTTTAAATTTCTGACTGATTTATAAAAATCAAGCTCTCCGGTGACCCCTAAAAACCCGAAAAACAGTGACCGATAATTTTTAAACGATGTGCATGCGTTATTTCAAAATTTTTATAATTCAAAAATATTCATAACATACGTTGTAAGTTTGAAATATGAGATACAATTGTATTATTCTTGGAAGCAGTAATGTACAACATGGTACCTTGAGTTTAAATAAAAATTGTGATTTAAAAAAATTATCCTTTGTTTTCTAACAATAAATAGTTCAGTATACAAAAGTAGCAAGGCGAATTAAAAAAAAATTAAAGGCTCGCAAATAACCACGGTCCTTTTAACACCTATCCGCTTTTCCATAGTCATTATGCAATTATCTGTTCATAACAAGTCTGCTATAAAAAAAACTAAATACTGCTTTTAGCAGCTTTCGCGTAAAATATATCGAGTCACTAAGTGTAGACCTCCAAATATGTAAATTAGCGATACAAAGTTCGAAATATTCCGTCGGCCTAACTTACAATAACAATAAAAAAAAACCTCTCTTCAAGATGTCTGAATGAATTAGTGTCTCTTTTTTACTATTTGAAATTTTAAACGTTATATGTATGTAGTTATCAAGCGTTAATATTATTTAACGAATATTTTACAATAAATTTACTAATTTATTATAAGTGTTAAGTGGAAGACACTTGGCGCGAAAAATATCAGATTTTTGCGATTGTTTTATTTGAGGTATACGTATGTATAGTTTTTTATATTTACTTTGTATATTTGTAATTCAGCTTTAATAATTTGTTTTAAGAGAAAAATTAATGTTATTGATGGAATACCCAGTGTTTGTAAACTCTTCAATGAAAAATACAAAAGATCTCAGAGAGGAAAGTACAATAACAATTACTAGTAACATTTTATAAGTGGCTTCGTGTATGTATGCGTATGTGTACATATGTACACATGTATATATGTATGTAAATACAATTAAAGTATCTCATTGGCACTAATTAGTTGTTTCAACTTTAACTGTTATTCAGTTAAATGATGGTTTTGAGGATTTCACAATTATATTCGCATTTTTAAGTATAAATATAAATATATTTTATTTATGTATGTAGGTATGTATGTATGTATTTTCGCTGATGATATTACATTTGCTGCTGATTTTCACATACATAATCTGCTTTGCTGTTGAACACATCCCAGACATATTTTTCGTATACGTACTCGTCTGTACAAATGCAATTTCAATTTAAATTCAACTCGGCATTGGTAAATCAACTCACACTGTCGCACACTGGTCTGTAGAGCTACCAAGACTTACAATTTACAAATAAGGTAATTTACTCAGGAGAGTACAGTATCGGATATATCATTTGCAACAAAATTTAAAATACATAGCAAAAATAAATATATTATCATAATTTGCAAGCTATGTCATTTTAAATTTTGTTGCAAATAATATGTCCGATAGTGTACATACGTACTCTTACATACATATTCATGTAGTGGACACCGAAAATGTACGCGTAGTTCGTTTTTATAACCATGTTTCCTACTTTCAAAGAGGGATTAGGGTTAGGAGGGAAAATTCAAATCTTTCGAATTCAAAATATTGAATATTATTCCTGAATTCCATTGTCCGATTCGAAAGTACGTTTGACAAAATCATGAATAAAAATAAATATGTGCGTATCGCGTTACAATCCAAAGTTTTAAATTTGTGGATGAACATTAGTATAAAGACAAACTCCCAAATGTTGGAGGGTCAGGAGAGCAATTAGCAATGGCCAAAAATATTCTTACTTGTAGCGGGAAATCCGAAAACTATTGCAATTTTAATTGGCTATAAAAAACTAACTAGTTGTTGAAAAGTAATGCAGCGAAATTTTTGAACGAGCGCTTATTAACTTTTTATATACCCGATGTTCAAAAGCTAATGTTTTAGAATAAGCTGTTTTGTAGTTAGTTACCAAATATAAGAATGCAGCTGGTAAACACCACTGATTGTCAAGTAATGCAGAGGTAACTTGCGCTCATTGTTGTGCGGCCATTGTCATGCGCAATTAGTAACTTTGCTTCAAAAAAGAAAATATACAGATAAAAGTGAACTGTACATAGTTTAGTTGGGAAACAAATATTAGTTGGTTTTAAGTTAGATATATTTCCTGTAGGTTAGTTCAGTTCTGCATACAAACTTAATTAAATTTACTTATTTCATATTCATGCAATGCAGCGCGATATATACAGTTGTGTTCAACTTAATGGTAGTGGTTCATTTTGACAAGTTGTGTCAATTAGTTTTTCTTTTATTTCAATTAAAACTGAGTTTATTATCTAACGAAAACTATTGTTGTTTTTTTCTAACTTAATACAAAATTTATAATATATGTTTGTTTTTATGTAAAAAGTTTCATTAAAATTGCAAACCTATTTTTCAGAAGTTTTAGGAAATTTTCAAGTATAGAGTTGTGTAATCAATATACCACGCTAGGTTCAAGTAGCTTTAAATTACGGCCGATTTTGGATAATTTTTTTTATCGAGGAATTTGCATTGCTTTACCATATAAATAATAATAATAAAGCTGCGGCAACTTTCAGCAGCTAGAAATTTGAATTTTCTGAAAAGAAAAATTTCTAAGTTTTTACACAGTCAAAGTTTATTTTTGTGCTCTAGATTATGACCTTGGGATATAAGTTCTGTTCACGTACGCACTTTCCAGCAAGATGCAGTAACAATTGTTACGAATTATCATGTTTTGGCGTTTACTTAAGCTTAAACTTGCAAGAAACTTGCAAAGTAGGGTAAATTGAGAGAGCGAAAATGACAGCTGAACTTGCAAGCTTTACTAGATAAATATTTTTCATTGCAACAGTTTGCCAGTAAGAAAAAACATCTGATTGCAATATTCGCTGTACAGAAATTCCTTATTTTTTCTTAAAGAGTTCAAATATTTTGATTGAAATAAGTGAATTATTAAAAGGGGAGTAAATATTCGTAACAAAATATTATATTAAGATAATAAAGGCAATAACTAACTAGGCAGTGAACCAGTGCCAGCTGACAGCAAAATATGTCAAATTTCAGGAAAATAAGTTGCTGGCAAATTACTTGATAATTTTTACGTAAACATAACTATTTATTGATGATAACTTATCCCATTTTTTATTACACTGTACACAATTTAAACCAGAACTCGTTCTCTTTTTGGTAAATTACGACAATTTCTTTATTATTAGATATGAAGCATTACGGCAGAATTTCAGAATTTCGTTAGGGAAGTTTTAGATCATGATGATGTGATATAATCTAAATTTTCTGTTTTAACTATTTAAACCTCTGGTAATTTCTTAAATCATCGGATATGGTATCACATTACATCCTTATCTAAAACTTACTCAATAAATTTTTAAAAATTTTGACATGATTAAAAAAAATTTTAAGAAAATGCCAGAAAAATAAAATGTCAAAATTTTTCAAATTAAATCTCCGCTGCACCGGAAATGTATGAATAATAACTCGAAACGTGGGCATTAATGTCAGTTATGAATTATTAGGTAAGAGTGTGCACGTTAGCAAGTCAAAGGATGCTTTAGGGTCATAGAAGGTGGTTTTATGCGCTTTATTTGTACTTTTTTTATACTTTTACAACTTCAACAGCTAAAAAAAAAAAACCAAAAGCGAAATCAAAATACTTGGCAGTTAAGGCAGTTCGTGCATGCAAAGTACATTTTTGTACTCCCTTTGATGAATTCCCTCGGAACTTTTTTTAAACAAAATGCAACAAAACTCTGCAAATTACATTATTTTAACTTTGATTGAGATGTTTTTGAGATAATAATTTGCTGCAATGTGGCCGATGCCGTGGGGCTTTGAAAAATTAAAAATATTACTAAACTTTACCTATAGTGCTTCAAAGATGTCATTCTATTTCTAGTTAGAGCATACTAGCTTTAATGGCTTCAAAACTATGATAATTTTAGAAACACTATAAAGGTGGGCATATTAAGGGATGACTTTTCTTTAATTTATTTGACCAGTTTTTTTAGTTTTCAAGACCACTTCCAAATAAGTGGTAGTAGCTGTCTGTTTGTATGTACATATATATGTAGGTACAAGTATATATACTATATGATTTTTCGTATGCGTGTGTATATTGGCTAATTGCTCTCATATCTCTGGCACATTTTGCCGCCATTGTTTTGCTTTGGCCTCTAATGAAATATTTAGTCATACCCATTATTTCGACTTTCAGTTCTAACTACCTGTGTATGTATGTATGCATAAAACACTTCTCTCAATTCATACATATGTATGTACATACATAAGTATGTGCATACATAGCTCTAAATATAAATTTTTATTTAATTTCATTTGATTTTATTTGGATAGTTTAGTTTGTTTACAATTTCCTTTGATTTGTTTTATTTGATTAGTTTCATTTCATTTACATAAATATTTTAAACAACTTGAAATATAATTTATTATTAGCTCCTCTTAGTTTATTGTAAATAGTTCTTAAATAGTAGGTTTAAATAATTATTGTTCCATCGGTTCAAAAATATTTGTGGGGTTTTATCAGTTGTACCCCGTTAATATGCTTTTAGGTATGTTTGTTTGTTTTCAATTAAGTACATACATACATATCTGTATAAATGTATATACACATATATGCATACATGTATAGTTTTTACAATTGTCTATATTCCATTACATATTTATTTAATAGTTTTTATTTAAGGAAAATTTGTTATTTTAAACAACTCACAGAAGCTGGATGTTACTGATGATTTGTCTAATTACATTTGTAAATGTAAATAAGTACATACAAATATATATGTGTCGGTATGTATGTATACTCTTTTTAACCTATTTTTTATCTACTTTTGTTTTTTTAATAATATATGTATGTATGTAACATATGTATATTTATGTACATGTATATAAATATTGAATGCATGCATTAGTATAGCAAAGGAAACACATTTTGGCACATTATTCAGTTTCAGTTACAGAATTTTTATATCTGCTTATTTGTATGCTTCATTTGCCAGATAAACGTATCAGCATTTGAATGAACAAATTGTGCTGTAATTAACTATACATATAAACATTAAAATAACATATTTGTGTATGTGATTTATTTGTAGTATGAATATACATAGTAATTAAGTACAGTTTTTACATAAATGTATAGGAGTTTTGCACTTAACTTTGTTTGTAAGTAAGTATGTACATACATATGTACTATATTTATTGCAGTTCCATAACGCTGGTCTATTTCCACACCCTCCAACTGCAATTTTCACAAAAATAAGATACTGTCTAAATTATTCTTCCAAGCATGCGAAATAGACCCATAAATCATAAATGCTTGCACTTATAAAGAACTTATTATTGTGAAATTTGTTGTAAGCGGGCATTTATATTAAAGCCTCGATATGCATAAAGTATGTTCATATGTACACACATACATACATCTGTACGTACGTACATATATAAAAAGTATTTTAAAAAAGGAGAAACGAAATAAGTTTAGGTAAATATTAAAAAACGTACATATGCATATATTTCCTTATATAAACTAACATTTACATTACATACATATATACATACTTATGTAGGTACAAACAATTTCAAATATTGTTTGATTCACTTAACAAATTAAACATTTTGCCTAGTCGCTTTTCGAATTATTATCGTTTGGGTGGCACAACAAAAATACCACCGCCCCCTCCCACCCATGGAGTAAATTTGTATGTATGCAAGCATTTCCAAATGCTTACATGTGTACATATGGATCTATGTATGTGTGTGCGCTTGCAGCCATAATATGCAAATGAATTTGTGTTCAAGTCTGCAAATCGAATGCTAATCTCACTTGTTTAGCGCTTCCGCAATTCCGTGCACTCATCAAAATGATTTCAAAAATTCTCTTAAGCGTTCGTGATCGTCACTGATTTGCGGTGTTTGTGATTCGGTATACAATATATTTGTTTTTTGGTTTGGTTTGGTGTACATATTTAGCATTGTGTAGTAACCGTTCGGTAGTTGCGAAGCAGGCAATCCAAAAAATCGCCTATCTCATGAAATTATATCGACACTGCAGTGCATTCATTTAAATGCTTGTACTCGTGTGTCGATTGATTCCACGCTTTCGCCGGTATCCGCCCGGACTACGCTGCCACCACTAGTTGTTGTTTTTCCACCGTGAAAGCAAATCCTTCCAACGATTCTTGCGGCGCCTACTTCAAATTTGCCATATCAGCAAATGATTGGTGCTATCCTCACGGCCGGCGATTTCGCTTAATGAATTCGCGCCAGAGTTGCGGAAGTCCTCGTAACCATCACCGCCGGAAATAACCAGAATAGTACTTGATTCGGACTTTGGCTTCGAATGTTTGGCGGAGCTGTAAAACGTATAATTAGTGACAATCTGTATTGCAGAAGGTACATATGTAGATACTTGGTGAATTGAACAAACCTTTGACTCCTGCAATCAGTGCTGTTCGCTGCATTTTCGGAGTCACGACCTGCTGAACCTGTACTGCTGCCACTGCCTTCCGACGTTAAGCTGCTGGTCTCAACAAAAGTTAAGAAGCGCACATGTCCCGTATGACCGTGTGGAATGCCAGTTGGCACCACATTCTGCACGCCCTTTTCGAAACCCTGCGCCGGTATTGTGAGCAGCACTCCTGCACTTGTACCGATCCAAATGAGGTCTCTGCAGGAGAGCAGCGATGTGACACGCAAGCAGGCGGCTTTGTGCTGTCGGATAATCTCATCACAATTTGACAGCATTTTATTCACAGCCGGTGCCAGGTTGACTTCGGCTATTAACTGATGACTGTAACGTAAGCATTTAAGATTAAAGAAAGAAAAAAATATTTAAGAAGAAGTTAATTGCTAGCTTAGAATGAAGCAAAAGTATTTTATTTTACTCTTCTACTAAAGAAACTTAAGCAAACGAATATTCAAAAATCCAACAAAAATCTATCTATCTTGCCGGCAGGTGCTTCTTCAGACTGAATAGATAACTAAAAATTAAAGTACTCTCTCGGCAAACAAAAATCAGTCACATAGCATGCCTGGGCTATTGTATGAAGCAGAAGCGCGCCAGCAATCAAAGTATTTGGCGTGGCATCAGGAAAAGGAAAAAACAGACATAGTCTACGTTGGAAAGACCAAAGGACTTTAGCACGTTTGGCAATTATAATTGGCGCCAGTTAGTGAAAGAAAGGAACCACGAGAATTTTATGTTGCGCTCGCCTAAAATAACCTCGGCGGATAACGTGGGAATTAAGTAAGTAACTGTGACGTGAGATAACGAGTGTGTGTAAGTTTGAGATGCTTCGTTCACTTGAAAATGAGGATTTGCTTTGGTTTACTTCCAATCATCTAATTATGAGTTATTGCTAAAATTATACAGATAAAAAAAAATATCAAAAATCTCATTTCCGACGTACTTTCAAGCGAGTTAGGAATTAATTTTAAAATAATTCAGTGTCCGATTAAGTCTCTGACTAAAAAATTCACCAGTTAAAAGACAAGTGGCCAAACAATTAGCTGTGAGAGAATACTTAAGTTCCTTCTGGAACTGCTAGTGGCTTTCTCAAGAAATATTGTCTAGCGTAAGCGTGATCTATTTTGAGTAATTCAAACGAACAGTTCATGCTTTATATGTAAATATAAAACGACATTTTTAAAGGTCGCGTCTATAGTTGTTATGGCTAGAAAGAAATTAAATAGGATCATAGGATTAGCCTATCTATTTACAATAAACTACGGCTCGTAGAACTCTGAAGGATTCCCCCATTGAGATATAGGTGTTGACCTAAGCTTATTAATTTAAACATTAATACACCAAATGCTAAGAAACGCCTTTAGAGGATCAAAAGTAAAAAAAAAAAAAACAAGTGAGTTCAAGGGCGAAAAGAATTGCAAACTCTTAATAAGGTGGACCTGGACACATCAAACCCCTGCAATGAACCTCCGTAAAGCCCTAGTGGACTCGAATGTGTTCTGCAGGAGCTTCCATAAGAACCGAATAAGGAATGAGCTGTTCTAATAACTTTTATGAAATAAAACTTAATAAACATTATCAACGAAAGTTCAAAGAAAAGTAAATAAACGATGGCGGAAAATATATAGCGTTCAAAATGGTATACGGCCTCCGTGCATAGTTTCAATTAAAAACAATACGAATAATTACACATCGTCGAAAAATTTGAAAACTGCGTAATGACATAATGCAAAAAGACAATTTTATTGAGCTCAAGGCCATTTGACGGAAGATTTTTGTGTGCAAAAAACAACAACAGCTTTTTAATGGTAGAAGCTTTAAAGGAAGATGGAATAAACACAACAGCCCACTCGGCTAGCGTAGCACAACATGTAGCGCGTTGGCTCTCCGAGCTCCAGGGTTCAAATACTGGCAGAAGTGGATCTGAAGACTAAAATTTAATTAATTTAATAAAAAGAAGTCTGATGAGGAAATATGGTGATTTCCGAAATAGTACTATAACCTCTACTATTAAAAAGCTGTTGTTGTTTTTTCCATACAAAAATCTTCCGTAAAATGGTCTTGAGCTCAATAAAATTGTCAAATATTAACATTTATTAGGCCAACAGAAAAATAACAAACGATTATAATGCAAAGAATAAAAAACGTTTTATTTCCAAATCAGGGGGTTACTCATGATACAATAAATTTTAGAAGTAGTTTCACTCTCTTATTTCAGACGCCATCCTTTATTTTTGGCATAAAGAAAATCGAAGACAAAAGAAACAAAATTTGAAAAATCGTTTGCTTCACAGGACATAATCGTACATACATACGCACATAAGTACATATCGTCGTCCGGATAAATAAATGTCGTATGTGAAAACTAGGACTAATTTAGTTAATAATGCAGTTTTACTAAAGTTCAGATCTTTTAAATGGCGATATCCGCTTTAAAATCTAAATTTGTTCCACTGCCGCACAGATAATTAAATATTGTACGTGAAAATTATGCAAATAAAGTAAAGTGCAGTTATTCTCCATCTATCAAGCCATTTCAAATGTGGTTATTCGTGTTTTGTATAATTTGTATCACATTTTGTCGTATGCTATACACGTTCGTGCAAAACTGCTGCCATATAACATAACCAATTTTTACTTCACAAAATCCTTCATAAATTCAACAGTAATTAACAATAAACAATAATAAAAGATATTCGTGAGTTAGTAATATTTTCCGGGGCCATGGTAAAAATCTATCGTTGCCTTTTGAGAAATTGAATTCCAAACATCGATTGCGATTTCCAAAAGTCTTCATAAGTTACATAGTATAAAATTCGACTGCATTGGTGAAAAAATAGCTGTTGCTTCCCGGCATTACCGAAAAAGTCACTCAAAGCTTATTTTGAGAAAATGCGCCCTAAAGTTTTGAATTGCAGTTATTCGTTTTGAAAATTTCGAGAATTAAGCAACAATATTGAATATAACAGTACTTATTTACATTCTTTCGAATGATTAACACCCACAGATGTCAAATTTTGCATTAACTCGATTTTCCAAAAGAGTGACTTCTTCGGTTATGCCGGGAAGCAACATATGTATGTGTCTTCTTATTCATGCTGTTCGTTCAAAGCTTGAAACAACCTGGGAAGCATATATAAAAGCAGCGCGAATAAAGAAGACACATTGAACAAACAAGGCGTGTATAAACTGACCTGTGAGTGTCAATATATGTAGCTATATAGGACATTCAGGACGTAAAATAAGAACAAGGTTTCGTGAAGACATAAGGGACTACAACAAAAGGATACGAAAACCCGAGGCAATACCTGAATCTTATTTTGCAAACCATTTGGTAAACCCAAAACGTTCACCCGCAAACATAAATAAAACCGTTAAGGTACTGCACGTGCGACAAAAAAGACGGGGTCTAAATGCTCTTGAAAACACGGAAATATATATAAACAAAAAACATTTGATGGGAGGATAATAAACGAACAAATAAACAGCAACTCTGATGCGTTATTTGCACCATTAAGGCTTGTTTACAAAAAACAAAACAAAGACGTAGGTAAAATGACAGACACCAACATACAAAACAAACCTGCAATACCCAAACGGACTAAAATTACTGACTATCTACCTGTTCTTACCGCGAAGGCAGATTCGAGATAAAATATACCCTTTTGGACTCTAACCGCGCGAGACTTCAGGTACCTATATTCAGGATACTTAACATTTGTTCACATTTACGATTATGCCCCAATACCAGCTTGACCAAAAAAACGAAATAACTACGGAACAACAGACATAAACTGAACAGAACGAATATTGACACTGATGATGACACAACGCCGAAACCGGTTTGTCTCCAAACCACACTTGACAAGGGATGACGGAAAATCGTTCCAACAAGTATTAAGTTTCTTTGTTTTTATACCTTTCATGGAAATGGTATATTAACTTTGGTCCGAATCGATTTAGACATGTCCGTCTGTTTGAACGCAAACTAGTCCCTCAGAACCGGCCAGATCGGACGACTATAACGTATATAGGAGCCGATTGTTCAGATATCATAATTTGCTTTATAACTTCTTCATTTAAAAGGCTAGAGGTCTGAAATTTTAGAAGGTCCGCTATACTAAGTTCTATAAGACCATTTAAAATCTTATAGATCAAAGATACATAACATAGAGCTCCCATATAACTGATTGTTCAGATATTTCATTTAGGACGAAAACCCCTGCATTTAAGCAGCTCAAGTCTTGAAATTTTGCACAAAGAATATATATAGTTAGAACTAATGTAGTAGTGAAAATCGGATATATATAACATATAGCTGGCATACAACCGATTGTTCAGATATTGCATTTTCGGTCAAAACTCCTACATTTGATCAGCTAAAGACTTGAAATTTTTCACAAATATTAAGCGTTATTGGGACTATTATATAGCCATGAAAATCAATAATATCAAATAAATAAAACATATGGCTCTCATACATTTCTTCCATTCATGAAAGGTATGAAGCCTTCGGAATAGCCGAAGACAGCTTTTTTTTTACTTGTTCATTTTGCTTTTGTTTTTTTGCATTGTTCTCGAAATTTCAATTTAAGAAAGTTGAATACGTGGCAATTTATTGCTTTTTAAACACAAATATCAGTTAAGAGGTTTTGTATTTCAACTGACGATTTATACAAACTGTGTAAATTGGTGTAAACTTACCTCATGGAATGAAAACACTTTATATGCGCTGAGTTTTGAATTGAAATCCACACGTAATTGTTTGAAACGGTCATGTTTGTTATTGGCTTTGAATCGGATGATATTTGTATTTGATTAACCACCTTAAATAACAAACACAAAATTATATTCAAACTGAAAAACGCATTTTAAAGCTCAACAAACCAGAAGCGTTTCTGTATCCAAAACCTTTATTATTCCTTGTATAGAGCACCACAACTTTCCATGCACATTCAACAATTTGGTAACCGGACTTGTCACAGTACCAATTGAAAGACAATGCGACGAACTTGTATTCCAGGCCACTAAAAACAAAAGAAACAGAAGGTAGTTTAAAATGGCGCAATTTCATATAAATAAACCAACTGCTCACCGCCATCTCGAAGGTAGACACAGATATCGCCATTAGCTAAAGACACAAACACACGATTGTCCAGGTACCTACAAAATATGTAATTATTTAAATTTTTTGTGATAAAATATGCAGATAAAATAAATTTAGCTTGAAGCTTTTGACTAATAGGGCTACAGATTTTAAAAACAGTTCAAACCTGCGACATAAGACTCAAGTAAATGGTTTCCCCTGAATACGAATTGAAGGGAAATTTTATAAAAGTAGAAAAAGTACGATTGGCGAGTTTAATTATTTTTCAGTTTTAGATAAATAACATTTCAGTAAACTGAAAATCTCCTCGATTATCGATAGTTAAATTCTATTTTGCTTCAAATAAAGACAATTCAATTTCCTATAAAAGTTGATACCTTCTCGAACAACCAAGCGGCCCTTAAAGCCTTTGACCCTGTGCTGACGAGGGTTAGCTTTGTGTGTTTCGCCGACAGAAAAATCTGTTATCTGCGATTTACATAGGACACTGGACCGTTAGTACAAATGAGGCAAGGCTGGGGCTTGAGCATAACACTTCCTGCTATAGCTGCTACTCACGAGGAGAGGTAGAAATGAAATAACATCTTTGTAAATACCCAAACTGGCGAGGAAAAAATTGACGCAACTATTTCTTATTATATGATTTAATTTTAACACCTGGTATTCACCCACTGCAACTACTGAGGGATTGAAAATCGACGGTCTCTGCTTAAGTTTTCAGGTTTGCTATTAAAATGGCACATACCGGTGCGAATTGGAGTTATTTAACCCGCCACACCAACCAACTAACCTAAAAAGGTGCATACAAGACTTGGCATTTTATACAAAAAAAAAATTATAATGTTTTCACTCCCTCATTTCAGACGCCATATTAACCATTTGACAGAAACAGTCGTCGACGATTTCCTAAAAGTCTTCAAATGAAACATACTACATTTATTTATCTGGACGACAGGCAATTAAAGCCTGTCAAAAATTTCCTCGTGTAAAAACAAATTTAAGGCTTAAAAAATTAATTTTTAAAATACAATAAAATAAAAATTAAAATCCCCAATATCTATTTTAAAGTAGTGGCAATATTCGGCGTCTGCCGTCGAACACTGTTTCTGTCAAAAAACTAAAAGCGAAACTACCTCTAAAAATATTTGTATCATGCTTTTAAGCAGTTTGTGACATCGGATTTCTGACTTAGATAATAATTAGGTTGAAATTGAAATGAATTGAATTGAACTGTAACTTAAAGTAATGAAATGGGTAATCGACTGATGTATCTATCGATATAATAGTTTTGTATATATATTTGTCATCGCTTACTTCTACTTATTTTTCCTCTCTTTTATTCTATAAATCAACGAAGCGTAAGCACGTTATTATATGTATATACATAACACCGCCTTTAATTTCTGTAATTATAACAGGTTATGGGCTCAGCCCTCAGTGAAAGAAAAGAATAAATTCAAGAAAACGAAAACTGACGCTAAAGATGGCACATCGCCGAAACCGGTTTGTCTCCAAACCAAACTTGACAAGGGATGACGGAAAATCCTTCCAACAAATATCAATAAATTCAACTCTATTGCCGAAATTTGTATTAAAGAACATTAATAACTGTAAGCGCAGTTAAGCAGCTTCAAATTAAAGTATATGTATGTATGTATGTACATAGGTATACATTTGTACATTCGATTGATACGTACTTATATATATACCTTCACTGGAACAGCCACATGGATGCTGATTTCCATCCACAGGAACTGCAAAAAAACGAAGTGAGCACAACAACAAAGGTTAAAACAGAGAAGCAGACAGCTCAGTCAATGGGAAACGAAGACGAGCAACAACAACTAAAAGCTGGAATAAAAGGTTACATTTTTGCTAGCGCGTTTGTTGGAAGTGAATTGCTTGAAATGTCGGGTTCGATTTTAGCTTCCATTAAAAAGCTGAAAAAGCGCGAGAATTTTTCTTCATGGAAATACTCAATGGAAAACTATTTAGCGTTAGAAGATCTTTCCAGATGTTTGACCGGCGAAGAAACAAATGTTAAAAGGTGTGCAAAAGCAAAGGCAGCTATCGTTTTAAGTATTGATAAATCAATTTTTGTCCACGTACAATTGGAATCCAATGTGAAGAAAGTTTGGGATAATTTAAAGAACACTTTCGAAGACACTGGTTTAGCACGTATAATAACGCTAATGAGACGTGTTGTGAATACATATAAAACTTCAGAAAAGTGATTCAATGAATACATATGTGTCGGAAATAATGTCGGCCACTAAACAGATGACTGATCTTGGTTTTGCCGTGTCTGATGAGTGGTTAGCATGAAGAATACCCACCGATGATCATGGCGCTTGAGGGGCTTGAGAAATTACTTTCAAGTGATTTTATAAAAACGAAATTATTGCAAGAAACTGCCGCTTCGGAAGTAAATGACCAAAAGTCGTTGTTTAGCAAAGGGTATGAAAGGTAACTTTGCAGCTTACTGCCTAACAAAAGCTAAGAAAGCTAATGAAAATAAATCGAATTTTAAAAGTAAAAGTAAAAACAACAAAAACCAACAAGAACAAGTAAATGTAGTCAGTGCAGTATTTTTAAATGGAAAGTTTAATTCGAATGATTGGTATTTTCATACCGGTGCTACTAATCATATGACTATGCACAGAGAGTGGATTGTGGGACAAAAGGAGTATGCGATGGCAGGTATATGGGCGGCAAATAATAGTTTGATAGAAGTTGAATTTAGCGGTGCCGCTGACCTCGAAATTGAAGTTGGAGGAGTACCTGTGATTATTAAGGTAAATGATGTGTTGTGTGTGCCTAATTTGACGAAAAGTTTACTTTCCGTGAGTAAAATAACAACAAAAAGGGTATTTCGTAAATTTTTCATCCAATGGTGGCACAGTTCGTGACAAGAGCGGAAAGTTATTAGCAACAGGGTCATTAGTTGGCGGATTGTATAAATTAGATGCGGTGAAAAGGGTGGCACTGGATACGATCAAAGAAGACAGTTTGATGACTTTGTGGCACCGAAGACTTGGTCATTTAAATGCGCATGACTTAAAGATCGTGAAAAATGGTGGTGTAAATGGTGTGTCATTTGTCGACAATGATAGCAAATTATGTATTGCTTGCTGTAAAGGCAAATTTTCACGAAGATCATTTTCGAAGAACGGATCGAGAGCGACGCACTTGTTGGAGGTTATACATGCCGATTTAGCTGGAAAAATGGAATGCAGCTCCATTGGTGGCAGTAGTTATTGTTTAGCACTCGTTGACGATTTTAGTCGCAGAACTTTTGTTTATATGCTGAAACATAAGAATGAAGCCTCTGACAAGTTTTGTTCGTTTAAAACGTTGGTGGAAAACCAAACTGGTGTTTTGTTATGGTAACTTTAAAATGTTTTTTGAAAAGTTTGGTATTGAGCATCAAAGCTCAGTGCCTTATACGCGGCAGCAAAATGGTTTGGCGGAAAGGACGATTTGTACGCTTACAGAAAAGGCAAGGTGTATGCTCCAAGATGCTAATTTACATAAACGATATTGGACCGAAGCGTTGAATACAGCAACTTACATAAATAATCATACTACGTCAACAGAAACGGAACGAAACCAGATTTAAGCCACTTTAAAGAGTTAGGTTCACGTGCAATGGTATTCATGCCTAAGCAAAAGCGTTTGAAGTTCGACGCGAAATCGAAAGAACACATATTCGTTGGGTGTTGTGAAACATATCGCTAGCTGAATAATGACACTAATAACATGATTGTAACTAGAGATGTCGCAGTTATTGAACATAATATCATTTGAGTTGAATGCTGATAAGAAAAAGTTTAAGTAAGCTGCTGGTACTTTTGAATATGATTATAGTTTTGATGGCGTGCAACATGGCCAAGACAATGTTGCGATCGATGATGGCGTACAGCACGGCCAAAACAGTGTTGTTGAAGAATGCAGCGATCAACACGCCCGTGAGAAGACTGAAGAGGCGCTTGGTAGGTCGAAACAACCGATGTATGATGACGCAGATGACGGCGATGTGCAAAGGCAACAACAACCAACTTACATTGTGGATCCTGTTGCGCATTTGACTACAAACATCAAAGAAGGTGAAACTTATGCGTCTTTAAATAGTGAACCTGTTACGGTTAATGGGGCACTCGATAGTAAGAAAAGTTGCATTTCGCATCTAGAAAATTTAACAAATGGTTACAAAGTTATTAACTGCAAGTAAGTCATTAGCGTAACTCGGACTCAAATGGTAACCTAATTCGGTATAAGGTATTGACTACGTGCATATTTTTTCACCTGTAGTTCGATATTCTTCGATACGATTGCTCATGGCGATGTCTGTAAAATATGCATCAACCTGAAGGGTTTGATGACGGCATTGAACGTGTATGTAGATTAAAAAAGGCATTATGTGGTCGAAATCAGGCCAGTCGCCAATGAAACGTGAAACTGAATGAGGCCATGCGTTTATGTGAGGAACAACAATAATACTACTGTGGTCATTGCAGTATACGTCGATGACTTGTTGATATTTTTTAATAATATATCTTAAAGATCAACTTAAATCGACTTTAAAAAGGAATTTTCTCATGAAAGACTTAGGTAATACATCTAGTGTACTTGGCATTCGCATTGATTACAATTAAAAAAAAGGTGTTCTTCGTTTGGACCAACAAAACTACACCGAATTAGTTTTGCGTACGTTTAAAATGTTTGATTGCGGTTCGATAAGAATACCAAGTGACCCAAATCAGAGACTAATGTCACCTACGACTGATGAAGAAATTAAAAAAATGCGATCAATTCCATACCAGCAGGCTATTGGTAGCATTTTGTATCTGGCACAGTGTACTCGGCCAGATATTTCGTTCAGCATTACCAATTTGAGTCAATTTAATAAAAATCCTGGCATGGCACATTGGAAGGCTGTCAAACGGCTTATGAGATATTTGAAAGGTACTCTGTCCACCAGTGGCCGCTGTGGTCGAGTTGATAGCTAGCGGTGCGTGCTATAACTTGATATGCCGGTGAGTTCGAGGTTCGAATCTCAGGCAGGACAAGCAAAATCTTAATCATAGAAAAGTTTTTTTCTAATAGCGGTCACCCCTCGGCAAGCAATGGCAAACCTCCGAGGGTATTTCTGCCATGAAAAAGCTTCTCATTAAATACATCTGCCGTTCGGAGTCGGCACAAAACTGTAGGTCCCTCCATTTGTGGTATAATATAAAGACGCACACCACAAATGGTAGGAGAAGCTCGGCCAAACACTGAGCTATATAGTGTACGCGCCAAAATTATTATATTATACTCTGTCCACCAAACTAACATATACCAAAGATACTGGCAATCTACATGGGTGTGCTTATTTCGATAGGAGCTCAATCTTTAGAAACTTTAAGTCCTGTACTAGCTATGTTTTTTTATGGCAAGGAGCAGCAGTAACTTGGGCTAGCAAGAAGCAGCCAACAGTAGCATTAAGCACATGTGAAGCAGACAAGATGCATTGTGGCTTAGTCAACAGCATCATGAAATAAGTGATGATGGTATGGTAACATTGGACCTACACTGCGATAATAAAGGAGCTGCCGACTTAACAGATACCGGAGCTCCAAGAGTTAACCACATATCGATTCGACATCATTTTATCAGAGATTATACTAAGAATAATCTGATTAAAATCGTGCAAGTCACTGATGAAATGATTGCGGATAATCTGACTAAAGCGGTTTCTATCGAAAAGCACGTATTTTGCTCAAGAGGAATGGGATTGAAGCAGTAATTATTTTTGTTTTATAATTGAAAGTTTTGTATTCTCAAATACATTGATTAAGTGGAAGTGTTGAATTTAAAATGAATTGAATTGTAACTTAAAGTAATGAAATGAATAATCGACTAATGCATCTATCGATATAATAGTTTTGTATATACATACATACATATATTTGTCATCGCTTACTTCTACTTATTTTTTCTCTCTCTTAACAATAAATCAACGAAGCGTAAGCACGTTATTATATATAAATTAACCAAAAACAGCCTTTAATTTCTGTAATTATAACAAATTAATTAATTTTTAAGAAATAATTCATTGGAAATCCGACTGCAAATTTGGAAGTTATGTTGAAATTCAAGAAATTTATATTATCACAATTTTCCGCTAATAGTACGTAATATAGAAGTTTTTATTGCTTTGCTTGTTCATCTTGGAACAAGGCATTTTAAAAAATTTTTGGGACAATGCAATGCTTTTTAAACCATGTAAGTTTCTCACACAAAATATAGTTAAAACCAATAGAAAGACAAAGAGAAAGTTAAACATATGACATTGTACTTTTTTTTTTAAGGGCTAAAAAACATCTCTAGACTTAGGACCAAATGAAAAAAAAAAACCAAAAAAATAGAAACATTGTTTTGTGTGTCCTTTTCAAATTATGTACGTATTGTTTTTAGTTACTTATGTACATATTTCGTCTAATATTCTGGATTATGTTTAGGGACTGCTAAAAAACCAATTATGCAGGTTAGGTTCCAGTTCTAATTATATTAAATTTGATATCATATTCGCATACAGGAAAAAAATTTACAGGGACAATGTTGGTCATTTGACCAAGATCAAAATTTCTGTAAACTAGGAATAATAACAACTATTGTCTGTTTCATTTACTCACAATATGGAATACACGGCCGATTGATGTTCAATCTTAATTCTATTCTTCTTGATGCGTATATTGTCGGTGCTGTTGTAGACATGAATACAACCATCCTCCGTACCGATCCACATAGTTGACAAATTTCCTTCACCATCATCTGGATTAGAGTCCTAAAAATTATTGTAATAGATGGCGTTGGTAAGTTTTCTCTTATTCGATTTAGAGTTGCGTACCTGATGCGAGTGATGCGACGGTGTTCCGCTGCTACTGCTGCCCGGCAATGTCACCGAGGCAATCGTCTGCGTAGAGGGCGCCGGACTTGGGACACGTTCGATGGTGTTGCTGCCGTTACTGCAGGCCGCGCCACCACTGCTGCCAATATTTGCCATACCTGTATCTGTTTCGTCATCACTTGAGCTTAAATTTAAATCCAATTGGTTATCAGCACTGCCAGTGCCATTCCCATTGTCCGTTGTGACGCCCGCGCCGGCGACAGCAGAGTTCGCCGGTGCAGAGGTCGTCTTTTTCTTTTCCGGTGTGCCAATCACAGTTGGCGGCTGGAAATTCGGCGAGATACTTTTACGATAATCGCGCAATTGTTGCGTATAGCTGTGTTGTGGCGTAGTGCTAGCACTGCGTGGGTGTGTTTGTTGTGACAGTTGTTGTGGCTGCGTCCCACTATTCGCTGAGTTCCTGTTGTTTGGATTGTAGGCGGGGACCGAGGCTACACAAAGAATGCGGGCATTGCAAACTCCATTACAGCTGGTTACGTTTGGCTCCGGATAAAGGGACATAATGCAGACTTGCCCGACGTATCCATCGCTATTACATACCCACACGTCGCGTTTCTCGCTGAGCGTAGCTGCGGCACATGTAAACTGTAATCCAGCACGAGTTTTTCTTATTGGTATAGACATCAAAAACTCAGGAATAGGGTGTCGTTCGAGAGTGGCAGCTATAAAGGAAAAAAATAAATCTGAGATGTGTAGGAGGTAAAATAAAACTATATCCGACAAGGGAAGTTGATAAGGACTTTTGCGTCGAAAACATGATTTTACATTCTAAGCGAATCTCATAAACTGTAGATGTTACGCTTTTTTCAATGCAATAGGTTTTCCAGCCATTGGTCGTCGAGTTTAAAGTGCACCAGATATTTATATGTACTCAAATATGTATGTATTAAAAAAAACATATTCGTAATAAACGAACCCGAAAATTTCTAAGCAAGCAATTTCAAGTCATAACAACGTCCAAGTGAATCAAATTTATATAGTTTTAACTTCCAAGTCGTTTTTTTGAAAACTATTTCCGGACCGTTAGCCCCCTCAACCTCTCCCTACCACGTATGGATAATTCATTTATCCTCACTCAATTTCTGTTTGGCTTCATTAAACGTCTCCTCCCATTGAGTGCGTTTCTCGGATTTGCTAAAGACGATCGACAGCTTTTGGCTTCCGTTCCTGAAAGAAAAGTTGTGTGAGAGAATAACATACATATCTATTTTTATTACCATTATTTGTCGTTAGTAACTTACGGTGAATTGACCAGCAGTTCCAGCATATTTAGTTGTGTGTCATTTGTCTGACGCTCCGATAGCTGTCTCTGCACATCTCTTAGCAGCTCACGTATGACATCCTCCAGATATTGGTGTGGATACTTAAGTGATGCAGTGATATCGGCAATTTGTTGTAACTTATTACAGTCTTCCGCTAAATTTTCGATTTCGTTCATTATACGCTTAACATTTTCATCTTTAGCTATAATCAAAGGGAGTGAAATGCTCAGTGAATATACAGTTATATAAAATTTTTGCAATTCACTCACTCTTTACAATTTCTAAACAATCTAGAGAGATCCTTGTCAGAAACTTGTACTTGTTAGTATCCAATGTTGAGGCAACAGTACCAGGGCAAGTAGAGCTGTAAAATGTAGAAAATATTTAGTTAAAGAAAATATTTCGGTGTTCAAGTCAGACGTACGGATTTGGCTTTCGTATTGTACCGCTGCGCTTCTTGATACTCGTCAACACCAGTAGATCATTAAAAAGAAAGAAGCCGCGCTCTTTGCGTGCTCCCTGCCCAGAGGGCATTGAAACCAAATCGAAGAGTAGAAATTGTCGATCGGGAGTAATCAAATCTGTTATACCTTCAATAACACCTTCTAGCTCCCTCAAAGTCGCTTCTCGTTGGCCATTTTCGAGAATCTCGCGCTCCTTGCAATTGATATGCACGAGTATGTCGTGAACGAGCTTGAGTACATCCTGTAGATGCTTTTGATCGGGATGTTCGCGGTCGGTGTGTTTTATAAGTCTTTGAAAGAGCATTTCGTAACTAGTGAAGAGAAATATCGAGTTTCAATGCATAGTTCATTATCTTCTTCACTTACTTATTGTAACAACATAAAAAAAGGTTAACCTACTTCGGGAACTTTTGTACTGGTTTGATGAGTAAATTGTCCAACGTTAATTTGCCTTTATGCTCGCGAGAAGTCATCTCTAGAAACTTCGCAAACGAAGGCCGTTGATGTTTCGTGCTGCGTATGGCATTCTTCGCGCGATTACAGTTATTCACGAATGATGTATACACTTCCAGCACTTCCAGTTTCGAGAACTGTTATTTTTAATTTAATACAGCACCATATGTATTTTTTTAATTACTATTTTTAATAAAAAATGTGTATTTGCCTCACCGTTTCAAGGAATACGTCGCCAACTTTTTGGTTCGTATCCCATCCGTCCCAACGTAACTTCAGCTCGGCATGGAACTTTTCGTGAATCTCTAGAATATCGGGTACCATGAAGAAAATCTCGTCTACGGTACGTGAGTCGATCATGCCAGCATGCTCGGGAGACTTGAGTACCTTCAAATACTTTGTTACAATTGTCTGAAGCGACTCCACATACGACTGTTCGTTACGTAAAATTTCTTGTACCACGTGAGTACGTGTGTCCTGTGGAAAAAAAATAAAAAACTTAGTAAAAACATGACTAAATAGTGTAAATAGTAATCGCTTGAAAGAAAACTAAATTCCAGTTGCATAAATATCAGTCAGTTATCCTCTTTTCTTCACTTACGCCATCGTAGCCGCTGAAATTCCACCGATTATTTATTTCGAGTTGTGCTCGCCTTTCGGAGTCATCTTCCGAATCGGAGCATGTGATCGACTGCATTTTCTTCAAGCGCTCGCATTTGTCATTTTGATGTGCGACAATCACTTTATTGATGCGGTTCACAGCGGTTGTGATGGCTTGGTTTGCCATCACCGACATTGTTTGTGAAACGCTAGAATTGCTGCTGCCGTTCGATGTTGCTGGCGTATTTTGTTGCAAATCTAGCAAACTAAGTCGTAGACTTTCACGATTATGAGCCATTTTTTCAATCCCTACTAATTACTTTTGTATTGTAGAATTTTTTTAATATTTGTATAAGTACATATATTTTTTATTTGTTGTATACATAAGTACGTGTATGTACATTTAAATTTTTTATTTTTAACCGGATTTAAACTTTACTCTTCGCTTCAGATTAGTTATTAACAGCATATTTCTTTGATGAGCTCTAAAAATTGATTTCCACATGTCCATTTTAATAATTTGTTCGTTTTGGATATCCAAATCTATGGCAGCAGACGCTTACACTATATAGCTCAGGGTTTGGCCGAGCTTCTCCTACCACTTATGCCTTATTCTGATTACAGAGTTTTAATGACTTTGTTCGCCTAGTGGAACATTTTTTTTTTAACCATGCAACAAACTTCGGCATTGAATAAAATCAGCATAATGCTGGCGAACTCGTCTTTCGGATATTTATGAGTGCAATGATCGAACTTGTTGGCATCAAATCACTTACTTGAGCGAAAGTTAGTTCGATTTGAATAAAATCAAACCATATGCATTTATTCAGTTTGTTGTGCAGAAGGAGACATTTAATCCCGTAGAAAATGTCGGACGATCAAACTTTTGTGCTTTATTTTGTGCTTATTTATAATATTTATAATACTAATATAAAGAAATGTGAATTAAATTGTTTATTGTAATGAATTAATATTCCTTCTTTCCAACCAAATTTCGCTTTTTCCGTCATCCAGTTTGTCTACCGGCACAAAAATCAAATCGTTAATTTGTGCCTTTTTTAATTTATTCTCCTTAAAAAAAATTATGTTGAATTAAACGAAAAAATACTCAAATTGAGTGATTTGAGCCGTCCGATGATTAAATCATTGGGCGAACACGAACCGCATGGTTTGATTGAATTGAAATCAACGTTGAATATGAGTGTTCAAACAGGTTGGGTCGCGAGAGTTAAGCAGTACCCCCGTAGGGTAGCGTCCTATCCCCGCTTCTGTTTAACTTTCGCACTCGTCACATATACCGACGACTGCACGATATTGGCTACCGGCAATGGAGTTGGTGACTTGTGTTCAAAAGTGAGCAACTACCTCCCAAAACTTGATTGTTTCTTCACTGGACAGGTTCTCACACTTTTCCCTGCAAAGTCCACGGTGACCCTTTTCACATCATAGACGAAGGGGGTCGGACTGAGCCTTAACATTCATATCGATGGTCCCCCATTCCAACGGTTAACCACACCTTCGACAGCCTGGTATCCTTATCACCCGCCGGTACTGGTTGGGGCAAAGACAAAGAAACCTTGCCTTAATTTCGCGGGTCAATTAGGTCGACTGGAACTAGCACATACGAGTACATTTAAAAGTTTTTGGTATTTGTTTATGTGAATGAGTATGTTGGTGTTCTCAGAGAAGCTAGATGTGTCGCTCTCGTTCCGTCTACATACCTAACTTTGCCAGCATTTTCCAGGCAGAAGTAATGGGAATTGAGAGGGCCTGTCAGGTACTGAAAGATAGAAGCGCATAAAAAGCATACATCTTCTCAGATAGTCAAGCAGCTCTCTTGGCGCTGGCATCACCGAAAACCAACTCCACGATATTCCATGACTGCAAGTGTGCGTTAAGCTCATCGGCTGAGTCGGTTGACATTTCTCTCGTTTGGGTTCCCGGCCATAGGAACATATACGGCAACGAGAGGGCGGACGGGCTGCCCCGAGCAGGCGCCTCCCTTGAGGAATCCGAGGCGGAAGCAATACGCTGCCCGCTGCGAGTCATCAAAAGGGAACTACATTTGATGTTTGTGCGAACAGCAGGATTGAGATGGAGCAGGTTAACGACGTGCAAAATCGCGATAGAAATTTGGCCTACTTATGGTGATCATGCGGCCAAGACTGGCCTTCCATTCAACAACCACTGCAGGAGCTGTAAACATGCAGACAGCAGAGAAACCATATTTCACTATCTGTGTGAGTGCCCAGCTCTGGCACGCCTCAGTCAAGAAACACTGGGGTTCTTCCAAAAGAGTTAAGGGATTAAGGGAGTTGTAAAAAATAAATAGTAAGAAATACATAGCAAGGAGTACATACATATAAGTGTTTTTTAGACATGTGGTTTTGAAGAAAAAATAAAACGCATATAAATTAAAGCAAATGGCAAAGAATTTAGCTTTATTATAAAGATAAGGGTTAGCCATTATGTTTTAAAAATGATTTCGGGCAAGTGTACGCCGCAGCTGACTCAAATAAATTCCAGTCGAGAGCCCCAATTTTACACTACTTTTTGCAGCAATTGGCACCGTATGTCAGCGATAACGCGCCGAATGTTATCTTCCAAAGCGTCAATCGTCTCGAGCTTATCTACGTAGACAAGCAACTTCACATAACCCCGCAAAAAGTAGTCCAGCGGTGTAAAATCGAAAGTTTCCTTCAATAAATTGATTGTTTCGTTGGCTGTATGGCATGTAGCGCCGTCTTGTTGGAACCAAGGGTAGTTCACAACAACATCCTCCAATTGAGGCACGTCATAGTCATTAATCATGGCTTTATAGTGTTCCCGATTCACTATAAAATTATGGTCGGCTTCATTTTTGACGAAAAATGAACCAATGATTCCCTCTGCCCATAGAGCACAACAAACAGTGTATTTTTAAGGATGTAACGGCGTCTCAACAATGGCTTGTGGTTTATCATCACTCCAAATGCGACAATTTTGTTTATTAACGTATCCATTCAATCAAATGTGAGCTTCATCGCTGAACAAAATTTTCTTGTGAAAATCGGGATCGGTGGCCATCTCGTTTTGGGCACTTTCACCCAACTTGCGACGTGCTTGATGGTCGTTCGGTTTCAATTTTTGCACGAGTTCGATTTTATAAGCCCGCAAACCAAGATCCTTCCGTAAAATCTTCCATAAAGTGGATGGGCACAGCTCCAATTGTTGCGCGTGATGGCGGATGGACTCATTCGGGTCTTCTTCGATACTCTGCTTCACAGCAGCAACAGCTTAAATGGGGCGCACTGTACGGCGTTTCTGAGGATGAGCATTATCCACTAGAGTAAACGTTGTGCGAAACCGATCCACGGTTGTTCGATTTACCGACTCTGCTGGGCGATTATGTCGACCGACTATTGAACCATTATTTTGATAATAAATTTGCACCATTTGGAAACGTCGTTCCGGAGTAAGTCTGTTCATTGTGAAATGGCAAACTAAACTGTGTATAAATCAAGTAACAGCTGTCAAAAAAAGTCTGGCCTCATTGAAAACCACACGTCTAAAAAAAAACACACACCGAGGTTTTTTTACCTCGGAAATGTAACTTCTCCGCACAAGTTTTCGGTCTTGCCATTTTAGATATTATAGACCCAAATTTAAATATTCTTCCGCTGTTTTTTAAGTTACATGCTAGCTTTTGTTTCACTTTTCTTTCTTAAAATGTTTAAGATGTTTCGAGAATATATAAGATATATAATGTAATGGAAATACAAATAATAGATTTTATAGAAATAAATGCTGTCCTACTGATCTCCATGAGTCACGCTGATGCCGAAATAATTGCCTCTTTTTTTGAAATTGGTTAAAAACGGAAAAAAATTCTGATATGATTTCATAATCGGACATATTTCTCGCAACACTACTTGTTATCCATGTATAATTATTTATATAAGTTATGTATTTATACCCAGCTTCGGTGCTGAATACCCACAGACTTACATAAGCGAAGTCTTTTGCCACTCTTCTCCCCATCCCTCTAATAATTGAGCTAGTAGCAACATTTCAGATTCGCTCAGCTACTCGCTGTTATGCGCGGATAGTAAGGCAGCAAAGAATTTCATACAGGCCATAAAAAGTAGAGTAGTTAGTATAATCGTTATCGAATATTACACGTGCACAAGTATGTATGTATGTATGTACTTAGACCACTTGTGAATGTGTTTGCAAACTTTAGAGTATGAGTACACACACACACAGCACTTTCGGGAAATTAGATACACAGGTGAGGGTCCGAAACTAAACTGTAAATCTCGGGATTTTCAAACAGGAACCGATTGTTTATGTGTTTTTTGGAGAAGTCAAGATGCTTCGGGAAAAAATTTGTTGTAATATCAATTGGCGATATTTTGCCGAGTTTCTCTTCCAACTATTAAGTGTTTTCGTTTTGAAGTTGTACAAAAAATCAAGGAACCTACAAATAGCAAATAATTCTTAGGGGAATTAAAAATATACTCGGAGCTTTATCATTACTTGTACAGACCGACAGCTATTAGCTATTAACAGCATAAAAGAATCGAGATACACCTTTGTGATCAGAAAGAAAAAATATGATGTTTTATGGAAAAATAGATTACTGATATACATAAGTTTTTTAAAATGGTAATGGTGGGGCACGGCAGCAAAGGTTTTTTTCTGATCATCATACCTGAACCCTTCAAACCTTAAATCATCACACTTAAACTCCCCATATATTTGCCCACCATACCAATCTCACCATATATGTATGTATAAATAACTAAAGACTCCCAAATTCGCAAGACCCAAACTCACTTCACCCACCTCAATACACTTTAATTACACTTGCCTAATACCACTACATCTTCACTCGAAAGACATAAATTAACTCACCACACCTAAACTCGAGAGACATATACTCACCAATCCAACACATTTAAACTGCACACACATAACACACGATATCTCAACTTTCTTGACTTGATCTCGTCTCGCAACACTTTACTCGGCATCGCCTGGCCTCTCATCACATTAACTCATTTGGCCTAAGCTCACTTTAGCTCTCCTTAGGTAGGTGGGTATATGTGGCTGTCACCGTTGTTTTGGCGACGCACTTAGGCCATGATTGGAGGCCCGTTGTGATACCACTAGCTAAGCGTTCATTCCCCTTTGCTGAACCATTTTGAGCTCTTGACGAATCTCGCCAAGCATCTTGGGTCTATAGAACCTAATTCTCCGACGTCTCCAAAAAGTGGTACCCCTAGAAAGCGTACCCTGCTTCTTGCTAGCGCTGGACAATTGCATAGAAGATGAAGAACAGTTTCCTCTTCTTCATAATTTTTGCAGCTTCTACAGCATCTGCGAAAGGGTACACCGTGACGCCCCGCGTGGTGGCCTATGAGGCAGTGCCCCGTAAGGGCTCCAATGACCTGAGATATATTATCCCGTTTTAGGGTGTACAGACCACGCGACCGTTTACGATCCCATCTAGGCCAAGTCTGCCTAGATATCCTACAAGCCGTGGTCTGTGCCCACCTCTCATTCGCACGAGCATAAGCACATGCTTTTAAGAGCAGCCTGCAAGTACCAAAAGGCATACCAATGCGTTCTTTACCAGGAAGAATATACTTGGTTGTCCCTTCCCTCGCAAGATGAGGTTTAGTCTGTTCTGCTTAGCCATCTCCTGAAGAGATCGGCGGCAATCCAGTACAATCTTTGAAGTTATCGCAGCTGAGCTCACTGCTCTAATTGCCGATTGGCTATCGCTAAATATAAACACGTTGTTGCCTTTTAAGACGGTTTGCAATCTGTCCATAGCCTCCTTAATGGCTGAAACCTCAGCTTGAAAACACTACAGTAATCCGGCAGCCTAAAAGAACAGCTCAGAGATAAGTCTCGCGAGAAGACCCCTCCTCCCACTCTGCCATTCAGCTTGGAACCATCTGTGAAAACCGTAATACTTCCAAGTGGATTATAGAAATTTTTAGACCACTCCTCCCTACCTGGAATCAACATCGCAAAGTTTCTGTCTGGGACCATGGTATCGACGCAGCGATCAGTGCAGTCCGAAAGGAAGCTATTCTTACTCAGTATGCTTGAGTGCCCACATAGGCTAGACTCCCATTGATATGACTCTCTTAGTCGAAGCGCGGCAAGAGCCGCCATCTGTTGACCCACTAAGTCGAGGGGTAGAAGGTCCAGAAAAACATTCAAGGCGTCGTTTGGTGTTGTTCGCAAAGCTCCGCTAATGCAGATAATACTGGCTCTTTGCACTTTACTAAGTAGATTGAGGTTAGCATTTTTGCTCAAGGCAGGCCACGATACGATGACTCCATAAAGCAGAATCGGTCTTACCACCGCTGTATAGATCCAGCGGCATACGCTTGGATTAAGACCCCATTTCTTTCCAATGGCCCTTTTGCAGGAGTATAGGGCCACAGAAGCCTTTTGAGTGCGCTGGACAATATTTCTTGTGCCCGAGAGAATTCTTCTTAGTCTGGCAGCTTCGTTGACGCTTTCAATGCCAGTACAAAAATTCCTCCATGAGGACCTCTTCGCTTCACGCAGGGCTTTTTTATAGGCCCGCAGGAGCTGCTTATAAGTCTGCCATTCTAAATCCTGAGCTCCTTAGCTCTCCTTACTCCACTTAACTTCACCATCTCATTTCACCTAACCTCGATTTATTTCTTCTCATAACTAAACGAAATTTGAGAAACTGATTTGTCTGTAAAATGTACTGTTTTTGAGCTTAAACTGAAATTTAGCAGATTCTTACGATTTACGCAGGTGTGGCTACCTGGAGGTTTTTAGATAATTTACAAAGAAGAGACCATATGGCAATATTCGCATTCGAACTTTCGATTTATTTTCCCGGTATTATGTCTCACGATTATGGAACGAATAAGAAATTAAGCGACAGGTGCATTCTCTCTTTTTTTTTTTTAATTGGGAACCTGTGTTTTTGGAGTTCTTTATTTTAAGTCCTTTAAAAACTAAGACTTTTGCCATTTCCTAAGTAAAAAAAAAGTCCTAAACTAATTCGCTGTTTAGGTTTGCAATGTAGTATCCTCGGCGATTGAGATTACTTACAGAATTTTTTGCTGAGGAAAATGCCTTTGGAATTAAAAGGTTTAAAAGAGATTAGAGAGTGTAGAGTTGCATATCTTAATAACTCTTAAGTTCATTTATTTTCATAATTGTTTCAGCTAGAGAAGCATGGTGGTTTCTTCTAATTTTTCTTAAATTTCTAAAATTTATTTTGTTGGACTTTTTCTCCGATTTCACTGTATTAATTTTTATCAGTGCGTGAATAACAGCAAGTGTGTCAAATACAACAACAGTGTCAACAGCTACTCCCCGTTTATTTACTCATATCGGCAACAACATGATACCCCTGAATCACATTTTAATGTGCTTGTTGTTGTTGTTATCTTTGTTATTGTTTACGCTGTCACCGCTCAAGGCTGTACACATTTTTAGCTCGAACTATGCTTGTTTATTCCTTTTTTGCCCTTGCTCCAGGCTTTTTATAGTTTTTTTTACGACACTGTTCACTGCACTTTAAAGAAAGTGGCTTATGCAGGTCTGTTGTTCTTGTCAATAGCCAGTGAAATGTGTTTAAATGACAGTTGAAAGTAATCATATAGCAAATTCAAAATACTTGCACTTTAATTCACAATGATAAGTATGTCGTGGAAGTCATCATTGCAGAATAAAAACAAACCTGAAAGAACATTTTTTTTCGATTGCTGTGAACGCAAGATAATTTTTTTTAACTAATAAGTTCTAGTAGCGTTTTAATAGCAACATTGTGTCAAAAAGATATGGCAGTCGATTAGTTTGTCTAAATTAAATCAATAAGAATTTTGAATTTTTTCAAGACTCCAATCCTAACTTAGCTGCGCACCAACTTCACAAACAATTTTTAGTACCACTCACACGAGCTTATGTTAAAAGATTGGAATGCCTGAGCTTCATTGTACGAGCCACACGCGTGAATGCCTAAGCCCGAATAATTTGCGTGCTAGCGCAGTCAAAGTGCATCCAGTTGGGTGTATGGGGCGTATGAGTGTTAGCTACAAGCAAAGCACTTCATTGCGATGAAGCATATCGCGCTTTGATACATACATATGTATGTGCATATTACATATAAACAGTGGTGGCCAATTGATTTGCAATCAAATTCCAAATGAGATAGTTTGCCAGTAATAACCATTTATTTATTTTTAAGAATTTTCAATTAAAATTCAGTCCATTCTCTACCATAAACTATATAAAAAAATGTAGAAAACTAAAAAAAAAACAAAACTTTGAATATAGATTTTGAACTTTTTTGAGTATGCAGTTTTATACCCCATACCATTTTTTGGTCGTGTTTGCTTCTATTTAACAAATTAACGAAATTAATTTTTATGTGGAAGAAAGTCGCAACACCTTTGACAAAAAAAATCTTTAAAAATCAACGGTAATTGCTAGCCACTTGAAACTTTCACATTGTTATGGGCTAAAAAAAATTCTAACACTTCTGAGAAAAAGCTCAAAATTTAATTGGCACTTTGTTGAATTGTTTTATAGTTTTCCACAAAGTTTCAACCTTGGTTTTATATAGTTTATGTTAGAGAATGAACTGAATTTTAATTGAAAATTCGTAAAAATAAATAAATTAATATATGCAATTTTTAATTTGGTTGCAAGTCAATTGGCCACTACCGTACATATGTTGGTATCACCATGTATGGTAAACTCTTTATGTATTAAAGTTAACTAGTTGAATGTATGTTTATTGATACATACTAGGGATGTCAATTTTGGGCATTTTGTTGATCCCGGGATTTTCGAAATCTGAAAACGAGATCCCGTTACAACCCCGGGATCACGAATTTCACCAAGTTTTAATTCGTAATTTTTAATTTGTCAAAAAATTTAACGCGTCTGTCATCGTTGTATTATAGAAGAATACAAATAAAACAAGAATATTACAAAGTAGAACGGTTTGTTGTAAATGATATAAGTTGTATTTATTGGTATTTTCAAGAAAAAAAAAGGAAAACAACGTAAAACTTTACACACATGCAAAATAATTTATACTTCAAGTACAAATACATATATGTACTACATATTTGGTACAGAAGCAAATGCGCCTACATAATGTAAAATTATTTTCTATCACTTTTTGATACCAATATTATATATTAATATATTACCATTCAGTAAAAAAGGAATGCATCAAGTAAAAATTAAATACATCACCCATTCCGTTTTGAGCGAGGCAGAATTATTCCTTATTTTCATCAAAATACAATCTCAAAGAAATAAAAACCTTAAGTGTGTTATCCTCGAACCTGGGCCTAAATTTGTTGCATTTAAAATCTGCAGTGGAGAAGCACTGCTGCGCCTCAACACTTGTTGGTTGGATTGTCGACAATAAGTTAAATGCTCTCAGGAGGACATAGCCTTTATCGACTAATTACAAAAACGATCAATTCCTTTTATTAAACCTTATCATTATTGTATGCCTTATTATTATTTATATATCTTTGCGACTTTCAGCCTTATCCACTTCAGGTACCTCGTCGTTAGTTTTATTATTATCGCTTTTATAGTGAGGCTCATTTACTACTCGAGTGGGATATTCTCCAGCTCATTTATAATGGCAAGGGCAAAACAAAGCCTTAAGAGAGTTAACAATCTGTGTTCTTTGTCGATTCTGACCTCTCTAATAGCTTTGTTTTGCCATTGAAAGGAGCACTTTTAAGAATGATACAAAATTTAAAAAATAAATGGCTATTAAATTCACTGTTTTCTACAATTCCGGGATTTGAATAGACATATCTTGCGATATTCGAAAGTTAAAAAAGGCCGGGGTTTCGGGATTGACATATCTAATACATCTCGTGTGTCGAGCAAAACAATCGGCTGTCAATTATGGTAACAGTGGAGAGTAGTTGCCGCAGCAAACATATGTACCTACATACATACATACATATATACACACATACACGAAATCAATGTTGTATGCCTACGTGCACATATATCGATTAAGGATAAACAAAAGTCCCTCCGACCTCGATCCCATTAAACCAACGAAAGGAATCGGACGACAATGTAAATTCAAAACGCTTCCTCTAACTGTAATGTTGTGTCTTCATGAAGCCATTGCATACCTATATGTATTTATATAAACATATGTACTTACATATATTGCTCTACAAATATTCACATCAATTGGAATGACAAAATAGGTTTTTCTGGATATTTGAATAAAAAACTTGTACGATTTAATTTCTAACTCATATAGAAAGAAAAATATGTATGTACGAGTATGTAACATGGAAATTTATTGTTGCAACCTGAGTCTGCTCGGAAGACCCGATGGCAACTTGTTATGAAAGAATGAAACAAAAACAGTATAAAAAACTTGACTCAACTATACTTAAGTACATGAAATAACATATCGAAAAGCAAATATGTTCGGAGCACTCGGTATTTATGAGTTCGCAGGAGTCTTACTATGTAAATAATAGTTAAAACTTTGTGGAAATAATCAAAAGAAATTACAATTCGGCAAATTAAAAAAGAAAAACTCTTTGATGAAGGCTTTACTTCTTACGCTCCTAAAATTTTCAATCAAATCAAAAATGAGATAGTTTGGCAGTTATGGTTATTCTTAAGAATTTTCAATATAAACAAAAACTTTTTAATGAAGAATTTACTTATTAGACTCCTGAAGTTTCCCTCTATAATTTTTAAATTTTGTCTTTCACTTAAAGCATGTTCGTATTCACATATCAAGATATTAATCCAAATTGAAGTACTTACAGAATCACCCTTATCGTGAGTTTCTCTCGAATTTTTTTATTAGCCCGGATTGAATACGCCTATTGCGAGTTTCAATCGAAATAAATTTCGCTTCGAAAATTCGAACATAGAAATTACAACTCTGAAATGTGTATACTTGAAGTGTACAATTTTCAAATATTTTAAATGAAATAGTAATTTGGCAAATTTTTGACGACTAGAATTTGGTATTCCGCCAGTTGGGAATCTTAGCGCGTGCCTGCGATTTTTCGCTGAATGTGGATGCTATAAAGGTTTTGAAATTGGACAGGCGAAATCGTCTAAATATTAGTCAGATTCTGTCAGAAGTTGTCAAAATTTACAATTAAATATAAATTATTAAAATTTTGTCTTTCACTTAAAGCATGTTCGTATTCACATATCAAGATATTAATCCAAATTGAAGTACTTACAGAATCACCCTTATCGTGAGTTTCTCTCGAATTTTTTTATTAGCCCGGATTGAATACGCCTATTGCGAGTTTCAATCGAAATAAATTTCGCTTCGAAATGTGTATACTTGAAGTGTACAATTTTCAAATATTTTAAATGAAATAGTAATTTGGCAAATTTTTGACGACTAGAATTTGGTATTCCGCCAGTTGGGAATCTTAGCGCGTGCCTGCGATTTTTCGCTGAATGTGGATGCTATAAAGGTTTTGAAATTGGACAGGCGAAATCGTCTAAATATTAGTCAGATTCTGTCAGAAGTTGTCAAAATTTACAATTAAATATAAATTATTTACCCCTTTTCATTTGGACTAATTTTTCATTGCAGTTCCTAAACTATTCACCATTATCCTAAGCGGTTTTCAAAACTCAGCTATATTTTCCTTTTTTGACAAATCCCCTTGCAATATCCGGCTTTTCCTGCATTCCACCTAAAATTATCTCTCTTTGAACTTTGTTTACTGTTTTGTTTCTGGAATAGGCAATCTTATGTAAAGAAATTTTAATTAAGTTACTTACATTTTGAATCCACAAAATTTTCCGCCTGTCAAAAAATAGTGAAAAAATGCAACTAATCCGCCAACTATTTCCGCCCGAACTTAGTGTTGCCGACAAAGGAAAACATTGTTCGAAAGCGGAAAATTTCCGCCCGAAATTTATAATAAGCGAACAGTGAAAAGTGAAACTGGTTCATATCGAAAAACTCTATTCAATTTCATATGCGCTTAAATACATATACAGTAAGAGTTCTTAATGATTGAGAGGTATATACGCGAATAAATAATATTTTAACATTATACTTCAGTAGGGCGTTAAAATTAAATTCAAATATTTAAAGTTGAGATGTCGCTGCTTAGCGGCATACGGCACACGGATATTCATGCTTGTCCCAGTAATGGGTCAAGAAATAAGAAAATTCTCAATTTTGCTTTCAGCGCAAATATAATCAATAATTAAGCGTTCAATCGTTTATTTCGTACGAAAATCTGAGCTAATACGTGCAGTGGATTCTAACCTATTTCACCCGAACGTCAAAAGGTTATCCAAAATCATTGTATACATCTCGCAATGTGATAAAAAGTGAATGCAAATTTTCTTTTTTCGCATATATGTTTCATGGCAACGGAGAACCGCCACGAATTATTCAGTGTTTTACACATTACACTTTCTGCTTAGTTGATATTAGAATGGTTCACTAAAACTATATACAAGTATTGACATGAATATAAATAAAAAAATATATATACAAGTTTATCCGTAAACATATATACGAAAATATATTTACACAAAAAAAAATGGAACAAAAAATTTACATATACAAAACTATATACAATATATACATACACAAAAATATGTACAAGTATATATTGTATTTAAGGATTTTTTATCTAAAAATTGTCAATAGAACACTCTAGAAATCTGAAGTTTTTTTTCATTTCCTTGAACTTTCTGTTTTAGAAAAGTTGAAATGAGGTACAGGGGTGCTTCTGGGTCTGCGGTTACAGTTGCACGTGCATCAAAAAGCGTGCGGAAATTGACACAAGAAAAGCTCGACGTCGGAAAACTGCAATCATAACAGACAGCCACGCAATTCGGTACTCGACTCGCACTCCTGCTCTCTGAGAGCACTTATCAATACAGCGATATTTCAGAGCAATGGAACCAAATCTCTTGAACAATCTTTTGGTTTTCAGCGAGACCGGAAAAACGACTGGTACTCGTACGATGAGGAATGTCGCGTTGCCATGGAACGGAAAGATGCTGCCTACAGGGCCACATTGCGATTTGGCGAGCCTTGCGGGAGAGAGATCGTGAGTTGAAGAATGAAGCGAGCCGTTTTTCTCGAGAGAAGAAAAGAAAGGCCGAAATGCGTGAGTGCGAAGAGCTTGAAATGCGGACCGACAGGAAAAGCGCCCGAAAATTCTTTCAGAAAGTACAACGGCTAACAGAAGGTTTCAAGACCAGGGCGACAACGGCGACCTGGTGACTGACGTTCAGAATATACTTAGTTTATGGCGAGAAGATGATGATCCCAAAACGCCAATCAATGACGAGGAAATTGATGTTCCGTTACACGACTGCGATGAAATTTGTATAGCAATAGCAGGGCTAAAAAACAACGAAGCCTAGGAGCTGCTGGGCTGCCAGCTGAATTGTTCAAATACGATGGAGAAGAGTTGGTAAAGCGCATACACCAGCTTATCTGCAAGGTATTGTCGAACGAATGCATGCCTACTGATTGGAGTCTAAGTGTACTTTGCCCAATCCACAAGAAGGGTGATGCTGCAATTCGCATCAACTATCGCAGTATCAGCCTTCTTAACATCGCATATAAGGTTCTGTCGAGCGTCTTGTGTAAGAGACTATAGCCCACCGTCAATGGTCTGATTGGACCTTATCAGTGTGGCTTCAGAACTGATAAATCTACTATCGACCAGATATTCACAGTGAGCCAGTTCTTGGAAAATACCCAAGAAAGAAGAACCGACACACACCACCTTTTTGTCGACTTCAAAGCCGCTTTCGAGAGCACGAGAAGAAGTTGCCTACATGCCGCAATGTCTAAATTTGTTATCCTTACAAAACGTATACGGCTATGTAAAATGACGTTGAGCAACACCACCAGCTCCGTCAGGATTTTGAAGGACCTCTCCGAGCCGTTTAATACCAAACGAGGTTTCAGACAGGGGGACTCTTTGTTGTGTGATTTTTTTTTAACTTTAGGCTGGAGAAGATAATTCCAGCCGCAGAACTAAATCGGTCAGGCACCAGTTAATTTAAGCTTGATAGGTTGTACTAAGAAATTCCATCAAATAACTTTTTCTAAACTTCAAAATCCAATTTTTAACTCTTATTGCATTTGCTCTATTATTTTAGATTCGGTTATGAGATTAAATCCCTTGGTTTATACTTTGATGTTAAATAAAGATTTGCCACGCATATAAATTATAAAATGTCTTAAGCCTTTGCAATGCTTGCATTTGTGCGCAGCAATAATTCTTCTTTCTCAGATCCTTAAACACTTAAGATGTTGCATTCCTCTTATGTTCGATCGATACTTGGGTTTGCTTTTTTAATTTAGAGGCCCAGCCCCAAATTCATATAAATCTAGGTTCTTAACATTTTTCTAAACCCGTACCCGCTTACTATTCACGTTGTCAGTTGATCAACATAATGACAATGCATGACAAAAGAATTTTTTATTAGTCTCCTTTTTGAAATACGTTGTCACTGGCTTTGTTGACTTTTCTTCGCTTCTGGGTAAAATAAACTTTAATGTGGATTACCAAAAGCTTCTGGTATAACTGCTGGTTCGACATGAATGACACCACAGCAGTCAAGGAGGTGGGAAAACGACGTCTACCCTATTATCGACCTTGGATCCATTAGTGTAGAACCGAATTGAAATCTCACGTCCCGAGGTACCATGATTTTTGGTTTGGTTTCTCTATTAAAAAAAAGTGAGCATGGATAAGATGATGAATTATTTTACTCAGTAAGTTTTAGTATTCCTGAAAAGCAGTATGATTCCTGCTGTACTTTAGCAGCACTTTTGTTTTAGTAGCATCGCTTGCCCACCACATCCATGGGTAAGATATTTTTAAAAGCATTCATAGGGAGCTGTGCATAACACTCCACTGATGCAGATCAACGCCGTTTCTTATACTTTCTGCATTGTATTTTTCTTTAAGCCTGATCACCACTGTACATAACGAGAGTACCAGCTTTGTAACTTACTACATACTGACTTAGTGATAAGTATCTGACGCTTTTCTCATATTTGTCGATCGTTAAAGGCGCATCCTTGTTGATTATTGATAGAAAAATCCTTTCGAATAAAATGCGTTAAAAGCGAGGGTAAAGATTTGTATTCATCCGTAATAATGAAGACGTATGAACGTATGTTTTTATGAACAATAATATAAAATGACATACATACGCTGCATGCCAAGCTACTAAGTGCCTGCGACTATGAAAATGTATGCCTTTACTCGTGTATAGGCATGTGTGGATATCCTTCTGCGCAATGCGAATTATACTAAATACTTATTAAATATTTATTTTTAATAGATTGTTAAGAGAGAGCGCATATTTATTAAATCCAAAAGTAAGCGTAGAAGAGCGAGCACAAAAGAGACGTAATGGAAGAAATGCTCTCAATAAACGAGCTGTCTATAATATATGAAGAAAAAAATATTTTATAAAATCATATTTAAGGAAACCGTTGAAAAATTAGTTTTATTAAAATTCAATTTGACTTTTTCCTTTTAAGATAGTAAACATGTATGTATGTATGTATGTCCATACATGTATAATGGGTTAACGCATTAATAGGACATGCATTTATTGAAGTTGGCACTTTGTCATTTTACACATGTTGTATATATGGTACATATTTATGTATATACCCGTGTGTCTGTAGTACGAGTATAATTGCTACGTTTTCTGTATACATACATGTGAAGGTGTATACATACATAAATATATATGTATTTATTGATGTGCGTGGGTATGTAGTATCATTTACGCAAGTGCGCTTATTTTATGTACACACTGTAAAAATTGGCATTCCATTTCTTTTCGCCAGTCATCAAGTGGTTCAAATGATTTTTTACTTATTTATTTTACGTTTTTTTTTAGGTATGTATGTCATTGTGTAACTAATGCCAGACCACTATAAATTCATTATTTCTTTATGTTTTTCTCTGAAATCTAACTAATGTTTTACATATGCGTGTACATAAGTAGCTTTGTGACTGCCTCTGGGCCAAACACAAGTTTCCGAAATTTTTAGCAAATCTTCGTGCGCCGTTAAACACACACACATACTCAAACACCAAATCACATGCTCGCAGCCAAAAAGTTAAGTATACACATCGGTAGTTGGAAAAACTTTAGAAAATTGCGTTTCAATCTCAAATTTTTCAAACACAACTCTTACTTTTGATTTCAAACCACGCATTGGCAAACTTTTTTTTTTCTATTTTGTATAATTATATATTAATTTGGTTTTTTTTTACACACGGTTTGACAATTCATATGTATGTATGTACATATGTATGCACTACTAGTAGTGTGTGTGCGTTGTCTAGGTGGTTTTGGTGGTCGCTTTCCTTTCGAAATTTAAATTATTAGATTTTGTTTTTTGTTTGTTAATTTTCGAACGCAATTAATAAGAAGCGAACGTTTTATGCGTTGATTAAATATTCGATGAGAAAAACAAAAGAAACGAAAATTTTTTTTCGCCACATCCGACGCACGTAAAAAGGCTAAATATTTGCTACTTCTCTACAACTAACACTACTATCGACTCTTCTTCTTACACGGTCTTTTTCTTCTTCTATCGCTCATTGATTGCCTCCAGGCGCTCAGAGCGCCATTATTACTAAAATTTTAATGCAAATATTAAATTTGGCGCTCTCCGCGCAAGACTTCTACAGGAATGCATCTACTCGTGTCGAGAAGGAGACCTGAAGCGGCAACAACAAGTGTTCCAAACAGACCAATAGAGCCACACTTCTTTGCTCCAGTATTCAAGAACAACAAATTAAACTATCACATCTCTACCACTACTGTACAAACACAAAATATTTGTAAAACAAATTTACGTATGTATCTACAACTTGTTGGTAAAATAAAAGTAATTTCTTCGGAAACTCGAAACGTGGGAAAATTGTGGTTGCATACATACATACATACATATGTATGTATGTACATATGCACATTTAATTTTGTGGAAAGTTTGTTTATACTATTGTTGAGAAACATTGTGGAAAGCATAATGGCTACTTCGGCCGCATGCGCAATGAAATTCATACTCTCGAGCTTCCACCACACGATTTTCGCTTCCGTTAATAGTTGCTCTTGGTTTTATTGTTATCTACGTATTTCGCTGATTTGATTTTTATGCCAGGGAAGCCAACATGATTCACGATTTTGAAAATTGAGAAAAACCTTTGAATGTGCGTGTTTTCAATTTCCTATGGGGTTGCTATTAAGACTATTAAGATGAATGCATTACAGGCTAAACTAGTATACACGGCTAGCGTTTTTAGGCCCACTCACGGAAGTTTTTTAACCATATACATATGTATATGCAACGCGCCAGCACAGGGACTTATTAACAAGTTTGGCTATTGATTTGTTTCCTGTTTTATATTATAGAAGCAATAATAATAATTAAAACCATAATCCCAGGTTTCAAACAATGTACAAATTTAAAAAAAGTTGTCATTCAAAGATTTTTAATAACTTTTTTGCTAATCTAAACAAAAAATCCGTATTCGTTGTACTCGTATTGGAGACAATGCGCATCACCCGCAATGGTGGGATAAACGTTAAATCGAAATGTTACGTAAAATGCAAATTGGAAGTTGATTTAGCTTTTGGCGCAGGCCGTTCAATTTCGGTTGCTCGCATAAAAGTTGTATGAGCATGATAAACTTTTGACAGAAAATTGGCGGAGTGCGTTTATATTTGGATATGCTGTTACAGTTTTCACAAGTAACTAAAGCCAATTAAAAACAAAGAAAATGCATTCGGTTAGAGAAATGACTTTTATTTTTTTTTTTATTGGTACTGCTTCAGAGAGGTTAGAACTTAAAGCGACACTGAAGACGGCACAACGGATGGTCACCAACAAAATTTGACGGTAACAAAACAAAATCAAAATAAACTAGTAGAAGATGGAATAACTTTTGTAATTGGTACTGAACTGCAATTCTTATATGTACATGTGAATACTCGTATGAGACTTTTACAGGAATTTGTGGGAATATACTTTGGTACGATTTACAAATTATCCTGTACAAGTGAGCAAGTTCACTTCAATTAACATTAATATATACCTTTCTGTAAAATCACTGTTTTATGTTAATATGCACTAGACTTTGGAGGTCTTTAAAGGTCCGATTAGAAATCTCTAACTTATCGCCAGAAGTGTGGCAAAATACCTTAAAATGTTCTCGTGTGACACAGTCACTTATGTAAATATTTAGTTCACTTTACATATTTAGTTTAGGGGTCTAGATAATAAAAAAAAAAAAAACTCTGCTGCTCTGCTGATACTATCTGTTTATCTGTTTAATGTGTCTTGCACCATACTCGGTAAACTTTTCCTTTTCGAACTTACAAGCAATTAAATATCGGGGGATAAAAGTAAAAAGCTGCTAAATCGAATTTTTAAATATTACATTAGGTATAAAAATAAAGATGTATTTTTACACTTTTCACAATAGAAGCCCAACGCCATTTTTGGTGATTCTGTTTTTTTTTTTTTATTCTTTCCATTTAAGCATATTTAATTTTACAGAATATGACAGAGAAATACCAGGAGCTCCGTTTAAATATTCTTCATCGTTCATTATTCGCCAAAAACGTAGTTAGACCCCTGAAACGTTGTGTAAACATTCTCACTTGCAATATTAATGCCATGGCTAATGTAATTCAATTCTTGCCAAACTCCCATTTCATATGTTCCACACCAAAATGGCAGCATACACACACACACTGCTTTTTCATATCGACATCAGCATTCAGGGGCCGTACTTGGTAGAGCCTGCGGCTCTCACATACTTACCTCTCAGCAACAACGAAACGAAAGGGATAGAAGAAGTCAATACACAAAAGCAAAGGATTCTTTGATCGCAAAGCCCATATACATACTTTTGACAAAAAATATTATAGAGTACGAGTATATATGTTAATAAAGTAGGCAGGAGATAAATTAGGAAGGTGTATTGAGCAAGAAATTACAATATCCCTTAGATATGTATGGCTACAGTATTTATTGTACAGACAAATATAATATATTTACGAGTATATTTATATACCATATGACCTACTTACTTTGATAAATTTTTGACGAAGTTTAATGGTTAAAACCACATTTATTGTACTTAATTTTGGTAGCTCTAATAGTAACATGAAATAGCTCGTTGTTTGGTCTAGCTTCTTCTACTATTTGAAGTGTGCGAAATACAGAGCTTTCCAAGAAAACTTGTATCTGCTTACTTATATGAATCACAATTACTTTTTTGATTTAAGAGTATATTATTCGAAATAATCCTAAATAATGATGTTCTAAAACTAAAATATAAAGAAAACTTCCCAAAAGTATTGGGCATTTTCTTCTCTATAACACTTGAACAAAACCTATTTCTAAAGGGACAAGTTGTTTTCTTTGTTGATTCAAATTTAAGAACTGATCCCATTGCTGTTGACAAATTGATCTGATATTTGGTAAAGACTTTTACTCTGATGACAATAATTTAATAATAATTTGGCGCTTACACTATGTACATAGTTCAGTGTTTGGCCGAGCTTCTCCTACTATGTGTGGTGTGCGTCTTTATATTATACCATAAATGGGGGGACCTACCGAACGGCAAATGTATTTTATGAGAAGCTTTTTCATGGCAGAAATGTTCTCGGAGGTTGGCCATTGCCTTTCGAGGGGTGACCGCTATTAGAAAAATACTATTCTATGATTTAGATTTTGCTTGCCCTGGCTGAGATTCGAACCTCGAACCCAGCGTCATATCGAGTAATAGCACGCACCGGTACCCACCGACCACAGCGGCCTACCCAATGATGACATTACATTGCGGTACATTATCTAAATCATTAGTAATTTTGTTTTCAATAAACTAGTTTGACAAATAAAAATTTTTTTTGTTTTATTATTAAGAAGAAAATGAGCAACACACACGGTGCAAATGAGCGTTAGAACGAAATTACCTAGAGAGTAAACAATCCAAAAGCATGGGAACGCTTTTCCTACCCGATAAAAAACGTCAAATAATTATACACATATTTTTGATTGTAAACATATGTTATTTGAAGTCATTTGCATACTTAAACAATCATTTGATTTTCCTCATGATACCTCAATTTGTTTTGTTTCCAAATTTTTAGAGCTGCTAAAAACTCCTCGTGTTGAAATGCGTCGTATAAGGACTATATAACCAGTAAAAAATTTATAAAGATGTGTTGACAAAATTCTCTCATCAGGTCCTTCAAGAAAAGATTTGGTGAGTTTACGTGTGCTGCGTTAAGGTCTTCAGAGTTAAAATATAGCGTGGGCCGAGTTAAAGTATAGAGAGTTTGTGAGTCCAGTTCTAGTGAGTTCAAGTATGGGAAACAGAACCCCTAATAACACATCCGTGGCCAATTTATTTTTAATTCGGCATGATTTCTGGAACATAGTTTTCCTTTCTTGAACATGTTTATTTTTTATTTACTACTAAATAATTTTTACTTATTATTTACTTTATCGTTATTTATACTTTTTGGGTTTTTTTCAAAAAAACTTCAACTGTTCACGGTTTTATGCAAACAGAACGTGTAAAATTATTTATTAATTGTCAATGGCTAATATAGCAGAATTTTCAAAGATTTTAATCTTTTGGAGAAGTTGCAAATCCTCCTTTAGTTCTTCAAAAAAGTTGGTGAAAATCTTAATAAGGTTTTATCTATAAATCTTTTGGAGAAGTCTTTCAAGTCGCAATCGTATGTAAAGCAAGGCTAATCTCAGCGCGGACAAATCTCTTACAAATCACCACTTTTCTACGAAGAGAAAACTATCGACGGATTGCTCACAATTTCCCGACACAAGTCAAAAGCTCGATTGAGAAAATCGAAATAGAAAAGTCCTTACTCAATCTTAAAAAAACCAGATAAGATATAAATTTTTGTCAAAAGAAAGATCAACATGTTTTAAATTAAAAGTAGATATGTATATACATATATAATTTGTTAATTATTTTAAATTGCGTGTCGCGTCTCTCAGTGGGTACATCTCAGTTTGAGGCTTATTTTTCACTTGGGGATTTTTAACTTGCATATACTTATGTACATATGTATAAGCCAATATTTAATGTTCTACTCTCGTATGCATGGTCTGTTGTGCTGCTTAAATACATATGCAACCAGAAGTTTAAAAAAAATAATTCATATATTCAAATTATTTGAACTAAAGCTTTTACTTACCGCAGCCATCTGCTTACGTTGTTCTGATATTAGCTTCTCGCTGGAACCTTTCAGCAGCTCAGCCAGCAATTCCTGTGAAGGCACTATTGTCGAGTTTTTACTTGCACCAGTTTTAGCTTCGGCACTTCCTTGGCCGGTGGTCGCATCGAGGCTACGCTTTGCCTGGTGTACGATATGAATACCGCTCGCGTTCGGCTTTTCTCCGCTCATCGATTGGCTACGTTTACTATGATTGATTTTCTGTAGAGGAACTTCCGAAGCAGCTCTCTTTATTTCACGTTGTTGGTGGTGATGGTGTGGATAATGATGACCCGCATCGATATAATCCTTATCATGAGAAGTCACTGAGTTGTCCAGCGTGCTTTGATAGCGTTTCTCATGCGGATTAATCTTTTCCAAGCCACTAATGTCACTGCCTTTGCTGACATTTTCCATTTGAGACGGTGTGGATGCTGCCCTTGTATGGGCAGGTACAGGCAGAAACGTATTTGATTTGCGAACTCGCATCGAATTCGAATGATGAGGTATATTACGTGGCGTGTTCATCGTAATGGCGCTAGAGTCATCATAGGCGATTCGCGGTCTCCGCGTTTGTGTGGAACTGCATGGGTAATAAAGGAAAAATAAATTTAAATTACTTATAAAAGCGAATTCAAAAAAAAAATCCAACATATTCTGGAATACATATATAAATATCCAGTTGCTTCAAAATATTGCAAAATTTAACAAAACAACCAAGAATGTGCTTAAGAAGAACATAATTAGAACGGAGCTTTCGGGAAAATGAGAAAAAATTAAGGACAAAAGACTGAGACAAATAAAAACAAAAGCTGGGAACGTTCTGCCAGAGAACAAAAGTTTCGAGAACTTTACATTAAGAACGAGAGAAACATCAATATAAAATTGAGCTTGGAAGAAATAAGTATTTGGAATGGCGATCCCAAATCGATTTGGTAACTGCTATGTAAGCATTAGTATTTAAACAAAAAAGTTTCATAAGGTGTTAAGTGGAATTCGTGAATGGAGCCAGCGATCTCTGGAAAGAGCTCGTGCTGAAATTGGCGTGGTTTAATTCAGAAGAAGGTGACTTCAAAACTTAAGAATATTAAGCTTTATTTAGTGCAAACTTCAATGCGAAGATTTCTATTTTAGGACCTGATTAAAGTAGAAAATTCAGATCGAATGAGAAAATTTTCGTCAGCTTCCAGAGACTTCAAGTTCCTGATAGCAATTTTAATTAATTCCCTTTTGTGGTGTCTATTTTTTATTTCAGGCAACTTTATTTATTCGTTTTCCGCTCAGACGTCAAATGCAAACGAAGAAACTTAAAAGGGCTAGGCTGCACAGGCGCAAGTGTACTCTTCTATTTTCTTCCATGCTAGTAGAATTGAAAGCGCTGGAAGGACACATACTTAAAAACAATATGGGAATACAAGTAAAGAAAAACGTTGCGTAACTATACGCCCCAGAAAGATGGTAGAGCACAGAAATTCTTATCGAAGCGAGATGTCCGAAAAATATAAAAACGATGGCTAAACATTTTCAAATTATTTATGGTTCTGAAGAGATTACTCGGCATCCATATAAAAAGTAGTTAAAAATGCAATGTCACAATCACAAATTTCGGACAGGGACTTTATGCGGATTGATTTTAATACTCAAACCAAGGAATGAAACCCAAGCTGTAACCGTTTCAAACAGTTACAATTTTTTAACACCAGAACCATAACCGTTATTTTGATTTGAAAGAGACGGAAATCGGAAGCGGCTCCAATCGGTTGGAGAAATTTATAAATATCTGATCCATTAATATATGTATACCGTATATGTAAATTTAAGCCACAATTGCTTACGGGTATAAGTTTTGTGTATGTGATTCAAGATGATCGAGGGTTAATATTAAATATGACCTATTTTAACTTTCCACGAAAATGTGGTTTTGTCGTAAAAATATAGTCAACTGATTGAATTCACATGACAAAAAAATGTCGGCTTATTTGCCATACAACTTTTTATTTGAACTAAAGTGTTAAGTTTGAACTAAAGTGTTTTCGAAGATATATACAAACATACTGTGGAATCGTGAGCATTCGCAGTTCCAAGGATCAGCAAAATATTTTTTTTTTAATAATTTTTTTAAATAATTAACTTCAGTACCTTTAAATCATGAAAAATAATCAGTTATATATCAGTTGATTTGCCTTACTGACAGTTGAAGCATTCTTACCCCTCCCCAGTGGGCAAATGTTATTCGTCAATGAAATTTTAGTCCAGAAGCCCCCCGTGGGCGGAGTACTGCACACGGCCCTGGGTAAAGCAATTACTTTTCTTGTGAAAAAAATACCAGAAGCTGGTTTATCAGCCTTAGAGCTGTCAACCATTCCGGCTTCCAATAAATTTAACAAATAAAGGACCTTGCTCTAAAATACCGACTTTGAAGCGAATATTGTTGAATGATGCTTTTCTTGGCAACATTGCACCTGGTTGTATCATCAAAATAAGATGCTCCTATCAGCTACTCTAGTATACATACATATGTATGTAGGAATTTGGTTTGCACACTTAGGTTGATGGTGCTCACTGATGTAGCTTGAGTATATCGCGTATATTTCTCAGAAAATATATTATTGAAATAGTATAATAAAACTAAATGAGATTATTTCAAATTATAGCAGTTTATTTAGGCGATTTTCAATAAATCTCGGCATGTATTTTACCGATAAAGGACTCTAATTCCCCATTCTTTTATAATACTTAAAAAATTGATGAATTTTATCAACAATTCCCATCATAGTTACATATAAAAATGTTTTCTATAGAAATCATGGAAATGTTGATTATCAATGAGGTAGATTATATGAAAGATAAAGAACAAATATTGCAAAAATTGCACAAAACTAAATCGACAACACTCGAGACCTTGTCTAGCAATTCATTTGAATTAACTTGTTTTGGTCTTAAATATGTTGCTTGAAAGCATAAAATAACACAATTTTATACTTTATGTTTGGGTATAAGGCATCTGCAGAAGAAGCTTTGTATTTTTTTACTTGATTTATTCCCTTATCATTTAAAATATATTACAATTCGGTACAACAAAATAGAGAAGCTTTAAATGTTGTCTGCTCTGTCGAAGTTTTTATCGGTGCACTTTTGCAAAATCTACCAAATGTGGTAACGTCTTTAATAAGCGTACACAAGTATTTTTGTGCGTATGTATACATTACTGAACAATGTAGATATAGACATAAGTATAACTACACATATCTATACATATCTATATCAACCAAAAAAAATTAAACACAGCACTTGATTATACTCACATTTCAGATTCGCGAAGATCCTCTAAAATTTCTTCGAAATGCATTTTATTTGCCTTTTTCATTTCCTTTTCCAGCATTTGTCCGTAGGGTCCACGTAATGGCCGCTTTGAAAACCGTTTGAAATCGTAGTCACCAGGAATGGGACTAGGACTGGTGTGTTCGCGACAAAGAGATGCACCTCGATCACTCTCGTTATCGGACACCGAGTCCGTCCGTAGAAAAGAACAACTTTTATTATTGCGCGAAGTAATACTACCCGCACTACCAACTCCAGCCTGTGCATCATCCTTCTCCTCCGAACTCTGTAGACTGAAGCTGGCAAGGCGATCTGCCTTAGTCCACATCGGCGGCTTATCCGATTCCGGTGTATTTATTTCGGGTGAGTACAGTGAACCAGGCGTACGATTTTCGTCAGTAGGTGGGCTATTTATATACATAATGTCACATTCTTCCGTTGTTGGAGGCTTAATGGCGTTAATGTTAGCCAACGAAATATTCAATGCTAGACTCCTGTTGTGCGCCTCCGCATCCGGCGCTTCGCTCCAAGCAGCATTGTCAATATACATGCCTTTCCGCCGCTTCGACTTATCAATGCGTTTACGTTCATCGGCGCTATGCCGCGTGGTAATGGCATCTAACGATGCTCGTTTCTCCTTTCCAACATCTATATCGTCATGGCTATATCTCTTACACAATTCTGCTGTATCTATAGAAGCTTGCCGCCTTTCTACGGGATCACAAAATTCCTCATCGGATGTTTCTTTTTTTCGCAAAATGCATTTATCGTCCGCTTCTTCCGAAGAACGACTTACCGAAATGGTCGGTACGTTTTCGACGCGGTACTCCTGCGCTGTTTTCGGGACAGACTTTACATTCACACAGTCACTGAGTGATAATAGCGGTTCGATTGTTTCTGGTATTATGCCAAACTCCTCAGGTTGCACTTCCACCCATTCCTGTGGCGGATTTTCTAAACGCCATTCCTGCGCAGCACACTCATACACTGGCACCGGAATGAGACAAGTGGTTGCCGTCTGTAAAAAATTATCAGGCGGCGATTCCAGTTGCATGCGTTCCTCCATTAAAGTGGCCAGGTTTGGTTCCAACACATCAGAGCTAAGAGACACCTGAATGGTGGGTTGTTCGATAACGTTTACCTTTTCAACTATACTCTCTTCCAGATCGACAACTACTGGTACTGACTCAATTGCGATTGCTATTTCTTCCGCATCAATCGTATAGTCATTTTCAGATTGAATTGTGTCGGTTAAAGATTCCATTTTAGCGTGCGCTATTACAAGATTGTGTTTCAACACCGTTCCCGTGCAGTCTCCTAAAATATTGGAGGGACATTCACCATCGGTGTTGAATATGTCCTCCTCGGGTATGATATCTGGCGATTCTGTTACATTTTCCAGATCTTTCGTATCTTGATAATTCAAATTAATACTCATTTCGGTTTTTTTCTTCAACGGTATGTAAATCCAATCTGGTTCAGATTTCAATTTTCCTGGGGCGGATATTCCTGCAGGCATCAAAGCGGAGTTCGTTTCCTCACTACTTCCTTTTCCCGCGCTCGTCGCAGAATCAACCGACCCAACGACTTTGTCTCGCCATAAACGATCACGCAATGCGCTCCAAGATGACTTTTTATACTTTCCAGACGAAATATCAATTTGTGAAAATGATGCCGAACGAAATGGTATTCCCTTACAGGTGTGCAAACCAATTATTGTGCGAGATTCTGGTCTCGTCAGCTTGGTTGCTATGTCTGGACTAACAGCCAACCGTGTACGGTCGACTTTTGCAGATCCACTTGCAGTCATATTATTAGAGGATCGCGGTGGTGGTGACTTTGATTTCTCTCTACTCATCAGCATCAACGATTCGAAATTTGCCAGACTCGTATTCGGTTTGAGTGTATCGTATAATCTGGCTGATGACGCTGGTGTTTTGGTTGTTGCTGCCGCCTGTGCCGCTGCTTCTACTCCGCTTGATAATGACGGCGTTTTGCTTCTATTACACTCAGCCTTTGTATCGTTATTTAAATTCTTCTCAATGGCGTCCCTCGCGCCCTTCGAAGCATGCGAATTGGCAGCGTGGTCCTCTTGGTTCATCAGCATGATATCATCCGAGCGCATGGACATATGTGACAAAGGTGTATTGTCCAGGAAGGAGGCGCCGGCAGAAGCCGTTCTGATTGCTGGAGGGTGAGTTTGTGTGTCTGCGCGCTCCAAGCTATTGGACGCCGAGTGAGATCCGTGACGTGGTTTACGAGGTGGCGGTATGGGTGGCGGTGTAGGTGACGATCTATTACCGCGCAGCAATTCTGTTAATTCTCTCAATCTCTCTGATTTTTCGGTAGATTTGCGATTTCGCGAGGAGCCGCTACTTTCCGACGATGCTCCACTCGATACTGGAGTGCTTTTTCGGCCAAAGCCCAAACGTTGAAAACGATCCAAGGTATTCCGACGTTTCTCCATAATTATCTACAAGGAAAAATAAACAGACGTTTTATTTTTCAATACAATTGCCTAATCATCATAAACATGCGTCCTACGTCCCTCTATACTTATACACCTGCATTTGTTTCATAAACAATGGATTTTTAATTGTACATACATATGTATGTACGTACATATGTTTGTATGTATGTCCATATATACAAATGTATGTATGATTAATACATATTTCGTAAACTTTTCCTATAGACCTCTACTTTCTAAGAGTTTTATTCCATGAACTACATAATAAAAGCACTAGGCAAAGAGTAACAAACACTAAAACAAACTGAGCAAAATATTGCAAAATTCATTTGCACAAAAGCGATCGAGTCACGCACACAAACGCAGAGCCTTAACACATGCATATGCAGATTCATTCATATGTATGTATGTGTGCCAATGATGTATGGGAAAATGTACTAGTTTTGTTTCTTATATGGCTTATTTCGGCATTTTCCACATTTTAGTTTCTTCAGGAAAATCATTTGTGCTGCATGCACCAATTGGACTGGGTCGTTGTCATTCCGAATGTATGTATGTATTTCTGTAAGTATGTGCTACAATTACCTGTTTAATCATTTAGTTATATATATGTACATTCATATATATACATATATTTATATATACATATGTACATATGTACTATCTAAGGTTGCATTAGAGGTGTATGGGTGCATTATTTGTTTATATCTGAATATTTTATTTGCACAACAATGGGCATCTTAGTCATTATTATATGCAAGTATTTAGTAACTATAATTAAAATTTATAATTACACACAATTCATAACACGTACATACATATGTATAAACTGAATTAATTATACAGTTTTGTTATTCTAGTGTAATTGAGTTGCAAAATGCCATCCCGCGGGATTTAGAAAATATATATAAAAATATTTACAATACACACACAAACATATGTACAAGCAACTGCAGAAAGTCAGAAGTTCGTAAAGTACTTGCGCTATAGTTCATTATACTAAATAAAACTTCGGGGGTAATTTTAAGTTATTTATTTAATCTGCATATAAATACAAGATGTCCAAAAAGTCCAAAAATAGTGTCAGAAGGCCAACCATTTTTATTTAACGTTTTTGGGGTCGCTAAACCTTAATCCCAGGTCAGTTTCAGAATTGTTTAGTCCATTTACGACTAATTTCAGGAATAAGATCGAGGAATAACGATTTCACGAGCAGCAAAGATTGGGATTAATTTTTGAGATAAGGAAATATGGAGATGGAGAAAAAACGGATTTGGATCCAGCAATCTCAAAAACATATAATAAGACCGGTATGGGCTTAGCCCTTTATATTTCGAATTTTGGTTTTTTTTTGGATAAGTACAAGTATAACTTTTCAATGGTCTACAAATAAAAATACATAGTCTAAGGAAAAGTGTATTGGGTTTCGAGATGTCTTGTACTCGTACATTTAATATTTTGCAAAATCGCTACTTTCTGTCGGATTTTTCTTTATCGTTTTTTTATATAAGAAAACTTTTTCAACATGAAAGTTTTACCCTAATCGATTCCACCATCGAAGGAATCAAACCAAAAAATGTTTGATACCTGTTTAAAACTAAATTCAATTCGGTGGCCACTGTGGTCGAGTGGGTAGCGGTGTGTCCTATTACTCGATATGTCGCTGGGTTCGAGGTTCGAATCTCAGCCAGGGCAACTAAAATCGAAATCATAGGCAGGCAATGGCAAACCTCCGAGGGTATTTCTGCTATGAAAAATCTTCTTATAAAATACATCTGCCGCTCGGAGTCGACACAAAATTGTAGGTCCCTCAATTTCTGGTAGAATATGAAAACGCACACTACAAATGGTAGGAGAAGCTCGGCCAAACACTGAGCTATATAGTGTAAGCGCCAAATTATTATTATTATTATTAAATTCAATACAACTTTTTTAATCCTTAACTCATTTCTACCCTCTATTGACCGGTTGTGGCCCACAAGTTGTGCCAATAATCTTAAAAACTTGTTGGTTAATAAGGATTCTAAATTGGTATAAAAAAGCTAGCTTTCTTCGAATTAAAAAAAAAAATTAGTACTATTTTGAGTTCGCAGTTTGTAGCATGTTTGAGTATACTTAGGTGAAAGTTTAAAACGCCCACAAACTTGATTTATAATATTATAAAATTTGGACGCGTCCTCTTCAATTCAAAACATAATATGTTTTGTTGCTGTTCTTGATAAATAAAAAAATAAATATACTGACCGCAAAAAAAAACTCCTGAGTCCTCAAAATGAGTTATCCTCTCTGCGCCACCTGACGTATCAAACAGATTTTAATATTTATATTGAATTTTTCAAAACTTAATCACGAGAAATTATTTTTTTTATTACAGCGGCTCTTTGAATTGCCATAAACATAACGTAAAATACGCCGCAGTTGTTAACCAGCCGAAAACACAGAATTTGAAACTGGAGAGCCTTGTGAAGAGCACCATCAAATCATTTATAAGCATGCTGGATTGGCATTAAGTCCACATTCTTTGACTAGATTTTCAAAATACCCAAGGCAATTTATAATAGTACAACGCAACGGCGGAAGTAACCACTTGAAACTTTCACTTTATTATAGGAAGATTGAATGGGCTACAAAACTGTTTGTTTTGTTAGAAAATGAACTATACCTTAATGAAAAAATAATGGAAATTGAACAAAAGAAAAATAAATTTGTCTTATTTCGACAATATATGTTGGTGACCATATAGTTTACAAACAGAGTATTTACTCCACACGCCCTGCTTGTGTTGTAAATATTTTTTGTTTTTTTTTGTTTTATATGTAAGTGTAATAGAATGTTTCTTCACATAAAAAATTTTTCAATTTTGTCAAATCGTACAGAGGAAAGAGGGAAAGAAGTATCAGTGACATTTTCAAGTTTAATTTATCGTATTTAGAGTAAGTTTATGTATGAGCGTATGTGAAGAACCTCAGCCTGGGCATGTAAAACCTAAATAACGGTCAACCCTAGGCAGACAATAGCAAATCCCTAAGTGTATTTCTACCATGAAAATGTTTCTCATAAAATATGCTCTAATATCTGTTGTTCAGTGCCGAAATGAACGTTTAGGAGCTCTGTGAAAATTGTTTGGAGACTCTGAGATAGTATAATTATGTATTTTTCCTAAAACCATAGCTGCATTATGAAACTTAGCAATTAATATATGGGTTATGCTTTCAATAGCCGACATAGTTTTGTACCCGTGGTTTACCGATTACGTTCTAACTTCGTCATATGATAATAAAGGTCAATAATAAGCCATTCATGCGCTCGTGGAAGGTCGCATTCGTATTATCGGTTTTTGGCGCGCTTTTAACATTTTGAGAACATCAAAAAATGAGAGCTCCTATTTATGAAAACTGTCTCTGATACAAAAAACTACGAGGAATCCAATAAAAATCTCAAATTTGCCAAAGTTGAGGTACGACAAAAAAATAAAAATTTGCGAAAAATTGCAATTTTGCACTTTGCCAATTTTTCGCAATTCTGAAAATATTTTTGTTAAAAAGCTGAGAATTTTTCACAAAATATAATGTTTTTTGTTGATTTTTGTCGCTCGATTAAAGATTCGACAATAAATTAATAAAAATTTCATTTTTTGATGTTCTCAAATTTTAAAAGCGCGCCATAAACCGAAAATGCGAATTCGACCTTCCACGAATGGCTTATTTTTAACCTTTGTTATCATATTAAGAAGTTAGAGCGAAATCTGTAAACCACGGGTACAAAACCATGTAGATTAATCAAAGAATAACCCATATACGAAAAGTTTTCAAACGAAAAAAAATGCAAAATGGGTTTAAATTTTAAAAGAATAATTAAATAAACAAATGTGTATATACATATATTTATATAGTTTACAGATAACCAAACTAATTACTGTCCTTATAATTAGAATCTTTCGTTTTCTTTTTACTGATTTGATATACTTAAAGCCAATGATTTCAAAGTTCAAATGAAAACTGTAAATACATTAAATCTCTACAATTAAACCGCAATAAATACTGTTTATGGTGCCTACCGCACTTTTTCCTTTAAGAGGATTGAGTTTTATATAGATATATGTCATCAACGAATATTGGACTGTTATTTTCTCCACATTGGGTTTTCTTTTTCAAAGGTTTGGATTTGGTTAAACTTTTTATTATATCTTAGTAAACAGAAGACATAATTTACTAAAAAATTAATTATTGGTTTTAGTCACATATTTTACAAATGTAATGAATTAAAATTTAATTAATTGGTGTCATTAGATATATAAAATTTGCTTAGAGGCGTCATTAAAATGGTTAATGAAAGAATAATATTAAAAACTAATGATAGCGAAAAAAATGTGTATCCTAAGCCTAAGATTTGGATATTATATAATTCATAAGTTAGGTAAAAAAAATTTCGCATCGAAAACATCATCCAAGTCCATGTATTCATAAACTGATTTCAAACGACAATTAGAGAATAAACAAAGCTTAATTCTGACGAAACCGAATTTTTTATGTATACCCAATTTGAAAACAAATTGGTATTAAAGTTTACTTTTCAGATTTTATGAAGTTTTGTAAAGTCCGTCTTTTATTGCTAAAAAGTTACTCTACGAATAAATTTTTAGAAATTTGCGTGCAGAGCTTACCGAAATATGTCAGTTTCCGGATTTTTCTAGAGTACTGGTGCGACTAGTTACTTTCCGATTACAAAACTTTTGAACGATTAGCTTAGTAATGTCAAGGACAATATTTGTTCAAAATTTAGTGCCGATATTTGGTACTGCCTTTTAGGTACAGACATTTTGTCATAAATAGGCGTGGGAATGCCCATTTATCAAAATTTGTTTTGTTTAAAATCGCTGCAAATACTAAATTTTATCTAATTCGTTTCAGTAGATACAGAAAAAACAAAGTTATTGCATTTTGCAAAAGTCCGTTATATTGAAGGTGGCTGTGGTTAAAAATAACAAAATTTTTGACGATGATACTAGTGATAACAAGGACAATATGTTTACCGAATTTAGATACAGACAGATGTTTGTAAGTGGTTTCTTTGTTTAAAATCGATCCAAATATCAAATTTTACTTAAATTTATCCAATATATATTGGAAAAACAAAGTTTTTGCATTTTTTAAAACATCCGTTCTATGGGAGCTAGATGTGGTTATTGACCGTTCTCGACCATTTTCAATACCAACCAACCTTGGCCAAAGAGCAATATATGTTTGATTAAGAAATCTTAATTTTTTCTAAGTTATCATCTCCATAGACGGACGGACAAACAGGCAGTCAGAGCCAAATCGATTCCTCTATTCATTCGGATCACTTTGATGTATAAATATGTATACGCCTACATCTACCTCTATTATTTTTGATAAGTGACGATAGTAAAAGTACACGCAAGAGAACTTTATCAAGATCACCTTGAGATATGTATTAGGAGAAACGCCGAATGCTCTTTATGAAGGTACGTAGCCGATCAATGTCTACATATTTGAAATTAACCTTATCAAGGTGGTCTGAACTCAGAACCGACTAAGGGCCAGCATAACTGCGTCAGGAAGAACATTATTGAATGCCCCTCAATGTCGATGAAAACACCCACTGCGTAGTCTTTGTGCTCGAAAAAATAGCTCTATTCGGCACGGGGTTTTCGGGGAAATGAGCAGTCTGAGGGATTCCTCGCCACTTGTTGCCCATTCTCCCGACTCAGCCCTCAGGTATCCCAAAGAAACAGGACTACTAGAAATAATGCGTCTAAAACGCGAAGCTTCGTGGCAGTCTTCCACGGTCTAGCAGAATTCCTCTATGATGTACGTTTGAACTTTTTAATTTCTTAGTCCCTTAGTTCAGACATGTGAACCTCTCCACCATGTTATCGATGGAACATTCGTAGAGATCTGAGTTCTCAACCGGGGCATCAGATCGCTTTTCCTACAGTTTCCTGCATTAGAAATTCCACCTTGTCCTCCTTAAATTTCTAAAGGGTTTGCTTTTAGGGTGATCCTCGTCTAAAGTAAACTGAATATACATACCTATGTTCTGAGTAGTAGTGAGTCTTCAGTGCTCTCCAGTCAGAGATACGGTATATCAGGGAATTAGAAGCTAGGGTGACGTCTAACACCTCACGCCTGGCCGCAGTTTACAAGGTACGTTCATTTCCTCTAGTGAATGCAATGATTTTTTATACCCCAGCGTACTTGTACACAAGGGTATAACTTTGTTCGCATAACGGTTGTTTGTAACACCAAAAAATAATCGAGATAGATATAGACATATACTATATACTAAAATGATCAGAATAAAAAGAGGAATCGATTATTTAGCCCTGACTGTCTGTCCGTCCGTCCGTCCGTCTGTCCGTGGTTACAATAACTTGAGTAAATATGAGATATCTCAATGATATTTTGTACATAGATTGCCCTTTGGACAGGGTAGGTTGGTATTGAAAATGGTAAAGATCGGTCAATAACCACGCCCACCTCCCATATAACAGACATTTTTCAAAAATGCAAAACTCTGTTTTTTCGGTATCTATTACAGCAAATTGAGTAAAATTTGGTATTTGGAGCGATTTTGAACTAAGAAATTCAGTATTTATGAAATTTTGAAAAATGGGCGTTGCCACGCCCACTTAAGAACAAATATCTTTATCTCAATAACAGTATTATTTATCGTCACAAAATTTGGTGGACATATTTTCCTTGATATCGCCATTGTTATCGTAGAAAATTTTTGAAATCGGATCATAACCACGCCCACCTCCCATATAAGGGAAATTTTGGAAAATGCAAAAGCTTCATGGTTTCGGTATCTATTTAAAGAAATTGAGTGAAATTCGGTATTTGAAGCGATTTTGAACTAAGAAATTAGGTATTTATTAAATTTTGAGAAATTGGCGCTGCCCCGCCCACTTAGGAACAAATATCTTTATCTCAATAACGGTGTAAAGTATTGCACAAAATTTGGTGAAAAAATTTTCCTCAAATATCATCGTTAAAAATTTTTGAAATCAGACCATAACCACGGCCAACTTCCATATAAAAGAATTTCAAAAAATGCAAAATCTTCGTTTTTCAGTATTTATTGGAAGAAATTGAATAAAGTTTAATACCAGCAGCGATTTGAAACAAAGAAACGGGGTTTTTATGAAAATATGGGCACCGCCCATGCAAAAATACATCGCGAGGGTATAAAAAATCGGTTTCGCCCGAATTTAGCTTTTCTTACTTGTTTTATAATAGAATAGATTATTTTATTATGAGCACGATTTGCAAATTCCTCAGTACAAGTAAATAAACTAAAATTCGATAAAATCGTCAACACCGTTAATAAGCTCTCTATGACTTATAAGTATATTAACAATTTACCAAAGTTCGAACACTTTTTTCTACGAAAGTCAACTTCATCGCACGCGGGAAGACGCAATCTTATAATATGTCATTCTCATCAGCATTAAATAAAAAATTAGCGAGCGGGAAACAACTTTGCAAATCATTAATAAATAGTACAAATAGCAATAGACTTATGTGATAAAAAAATAAGATTGTTAATAGTCAACGACTACCATACACCGTCTACATATGGAATTGAGGCCTAGGTAGCCTAATTTCTTAAGTTATATTGTGTGCAGAGTCCGCACAAAATTATAGATCGCGCTATTTGTGGTATAAAGGCGCACACCACAAATTGTAGGAGAAGCTCGGCCAAACACTGAGCTACTTGTATAGTGTAATACGGTGTTCAAACATCGCTTAATTGAGTAAATTAGTAAATTTTGCCCGCTCAAAATACACGAACACAATTTGCTAATAGCCTCAATTAAGGCCTGCACGCAGGCCAAAAAAAAAATTTTATTCTAATTATGTATTCAAGTAAAAATGCCGAGGAGGGAAAACAAATTCGGTAGTGATTTTGTTCATGACGAAACCTATATAAATACATCTACATATGTTCATAAATAGTACTTAAAATTTATATAAATGGATGTGGGTTTGCTTGGTTGATTGTTTTTTAGAACTCTATAGATATCGAGACCGTGCATCCGATTGTAGAAACTCTTGGTTAGAGCAACAGAGCCAAAGCAACAATTTTTACAAATTTTAGCTGCAATAACTGCTTCGACTCGAGCAGGCATCGACAAAACAAGATTTTTCAAAATTTTGTATTTACCGCACATTTTGGAATAGTATGCAAAAAAGTGCAAGCACTGGTTTATAAATGAAATAATTTTTCCTTAATTTTTCGTAATTCTTATTAAAATTGCACCACCAACTTAGGTTTAAAAATAAAAATAAGAAACTGCAACAGTTACCGGTAAAAATTACGGCATAAATATAATTATGCTTACAAAAGTTCAGTGGTAAGATGTACTTGGCCGCAGGCCTCCCGGCAACAAACAAAAAGTATTCGCGTAACCGCGTCACAAAGTATTTTCTTGACGAACATAAATCTCGCTCCACAAATGACTGATGACACCCATCCTGTTTTATGGCGCAGAAACATGGAAGATGTTGATCAGCGATGAGAAAGCACTTAGGACTTTTGATAGATTTGTTCTAGAAAAGATGTATGGTGCTGTTCGCGCATGTTGAACGAAGGCAGAGGAAAGACTAATTGCAAAAAGATGTTTTGTTATGTGTAACTGACGCAACTTCGCAAAAGAGAAAGGAACCTGTCCTCGGCCCAAACGGACAAGTCAGTGTAGAAGCAATAAAAAAGAAGAATACCTTTGCGTAGCAAGTTCCAAATACCAAAAGCGTTTTTTTTTGCTAAATGAACATCTTTAGTTTAGTTAGTATTTGCACGTGCACCGTGAAGTAATTATAACTTTTAATATCAAAAACTGGCTTTTTTCCCCACTGTAGAACTTTTCTTTCATATTGGATGCAATTATAACAAGTATGTATGTATGTATGCACATGTACTCTATGTATGTATGTACCCCATTCCCTGCAAACACAGAAGTATATTTAGCATAAACAAAAATATACCCACACAAATGTAGCGTTTCGAACGGCGCTGACTAGTCGGCCGACAGCTCGTTTTTGATGCGCAACAACACACGAAAGCGCCGAGGAAGACAAACGAGATGAGCAACTAACTATTGAGAAGCAACACATGAACATATGTACCTACAAGCATGTATAAATGTATATACATACATATGTATTATACAAAAATATTTAAGATATACATATGTATGTATGTATGTTATGTACGTATTTATGTATTTAAATGTATACATATGTATGGATGTATGCATGCACACTAGACCTGCTCAATATATTTAAAATTCGGCATTTTCAGCCGCTTCCCCAGAATGCGTAATATTCTGTGATATTCCATATGCTGCCGGTAATAGAGCTTCTAATTTTGCCCGGATAATGAGCTACCCATGGCCGCTGTGATCAGGTGGGTAGCGGTGCGTGCTATATTTCGAAATTCCGCTGAGTTCAGGGTTCGAATCCCGACCAGGACAAGTAAAATATAAATCACGGAAATTTTTTTGTATAATAGCGGTCACCCCTCGGCAATGGCAAACCTCCGAAGATATTCCTGCCATCAAAAATCTTCTCATAAAATACATCTGCCGTTCGGAGTCGGCACAAAACTGTAGGTCCCTCCATTTGTGGTAGAATATAAAGACGCATACTACAAATGGTAAGAGAAGCTCAACCAGACTATTATCATATTGTTAATGAGTTAACCGGGTAGACCCGATGAAGCGACCTCGGTGATTTAGTACGGAAATTATATATGTAAGAATATAACAAAAGAAAGGAGAATGTCAAGAAAATGTATAATATTTTTTTCCATAACAATCTTTACCAAAAGTTGTGAGAACATTAAGATGCATTTTAAGCAGTTTGCGTTTTTAAATTTATTTAAAAAAACAATATTTTATTAATTTACTTGCACAATAAATAAATATTCTGCCGCTTAATACAAAAAATGTACGAATTTACTGAGGGCAAACTCTCACTGGCTTCATATAGGGGATCTTCTTCGTAATCTTCACTAGAAAAGTCCTCATTAAAATCTTCTATCTGTAAATGTATTTTGAAAAGCGGGCGTGTCTTGACAAAACTACAATATGGACAGAGATGAAATATATATTAAATGAAAGGGGTTGATGTGTACATTTGCATAAAATCAAATTGAAAATTGGTTCGTTAGTTCCTGATATATTTGCGTTGGAAGATATACATATGTATGTACATATGTAGATACAAATATTCATATTGTTTTTTTTTTATTTATTAAAACAAAGATTATAATTTTTTTAAGGCAAAAAAATTCGGTGAATCAAGCACACCCGATATCGAGGGCTTTCTGACCATAAAAAAATGTATATCAATCACTTCTGTAAACTCAGCTCGACACAATATAAAGGCAACAATGTTATAGGAAAACATTGCAGTTATATAAATTTACAAGAAATATCATGTTTTATTGATGCCTTTTAGTCACTTTAATAATTTTGGGATTGGTTGCAGATATGCCCCGTGTAAAGGGTTAAATCGTTCATATATTTCTTATGTAAAGAAAGCATTAAAATTTTCTATTGCAGTCATTTATTTGATAGTTTAACGAATTTTTTTGGAAAAAAATTCTTTTACAACACCGTAAAGTTAGTTAAATTACCATTTGTTTATTGTTAAATGAATTATTTATAAACAGGCATCAGAAACCTTCGGTTGATTCTGAAAAAAGCATTTCTTTTTCGCATTTAAATTATCTTTGTGGCCTATTCAGTTTTGCCATTTAAATTATCTTTGTGGCCTATTCAGTTTTGCCAATTTTAGGTCATCAAAATATACATACATACATATATATGTTTGTATGTATCACCGGCTCCATTATATACTTACGTTGAAAATCTTTGAAGGCACTGTTTTAAAATTTAATAATTTTTTTGAAGATTAAATAATGTTTGAAACTTGGGATAATTGATTTCATCAGATAATTCCATATCTGTATTCTAATCAAAAAAATAATCGGTATTCAATTAACGAATAACTAATGGTCAGAACGCGAAATCACTGTTACACTTTTTCCGCCCCTGTACATATGTATGTACGTATATATGTATTTCAATATCTACCGGTAAATACGAGTAGTTTTCGGTTCTTTGGCAACTTTTCGAAGGGCGGGCGAAAGAAAATTTGAAAATTATGCGTACTAACTTGCGCTAATCTAATGCACATGTGTACATGCATACATATGTACATAGAAGCGCAAACATACGTAAGCATATGCAAACGTATATGGTAATATATTTAGATATGTTCTTATATGAGAACACCCATTAAACAATTTGCTTCGATTTAATGACGAACTTATGAACAAATGAAACGAATTCGTCAAGATTTTTGTTAAAAAATAATTTATACGATTTTTCTTAAGAACCTACTAAACAATTTCGTTTTTTTTTTGTTTTAACGTTCAGTAAATGCGAATATCAGTCGTCTTATGAGAATAAGGCCTTAATATAAGGTTCTGGTTCTTAAGTTTCTTAAGCAAGGTTAAATTTTGATTCAACACTTGACAGTTATGCATATTACAGAATGGCCAAAATAATAAGTTGGGTTTTACATAAAATAAGTTTCAGAGAGAAATTTGGTTTGAACCTTGAAGCATTCGTTAAGTTATGTCAAACAACTTTTGACTTTATAAATACAATGGTTTGTTGTTCGATAAATTTGGAAGTTTTGGTTAGGTGGGTAAATATAAACACACAAACCTACATCTGTATATAAATATGTATGCATCAATGCATTTATGTTTATTTGTATGTACATATGTATATAAATACTCGTGCATAAGTATACAATAAATTTCCATAGATTTTCATTTAAGTTCTTTTTTGGCTTGTATTTTTCTTAGCTTTCAATTTCTGATGTTTTTGTCTTTTTTTACTAAATTTATCTTTTTTTTTTCTTTTTATACAGTTCCTATTTTTTTGGTTTTTAGTCTATTAGTGAAAATTTGGTACATATGTATGTACATGTATGAGCGTTTGATTTTGCGTAAGTACGCAGTGGGTTGTTCACGACCAAATTTACTCGGCAGATATTTATTATTGAATGCCTCATATACACGATCGTTATTTATGTGCATGTATTTTCATTCTGAATAAACCTGAATAAATTCATGCCCTGTACTCTAGGAAAATATGAATGTATGTACTCATATAGTATAAAGATGTAGGTACATATTTTGCGTGCGGTTTCATTTGGAATTTTGCAATCAGAATAATTTGGACAAAAGTGAAGTATTCTAATTCGGAACTGCCGTTCTTGATATTTTTCATATAATGTGACCATTAGAATTGGCAAGGTGCAGAAACCTCATCTATGTACATACATTTCATTTATAACATTACTAACGTGAGCAGCCGAACTGAATTACAGGTTGAATTAACTTATCTCGCAACAGTGTACTTCTAACAGATGCTTTTCGCACTAAATTTATGGAATTTTAGAAATCAGGACACAGAAAAAAACAACTTATCGCTTAGCAAGCATTTTGCTTTGCTCCTAAAATCATTTCCCTCATACATATGTACATATGAATGTACATCTCAAAATAATTTCGAATTTAACAAGTAAGACATATAATTGTAGTATGTTCCTTATATGAAAAACCGACAAGGTAATTTTACAAGATATTAAATACTTATTTTCAAATTTTCTACTGGAGTCGAAGCTATATAAGTCATATGGATAATTAACGAAAAACAAGATATTTTTTTAGGGAAATACGTTTGTTTCCAACGTGCATTGTAAAGCGCTAAAATTAATTTTGGTCATAAATCGATACAAATATTGCATTTACTTATTTATTTGTTTATTTATTTATCTTTAATTGGATTTATCTTAAACTTGGCCTTGCAATAAACTTTCACAATATAAACTGAATATTCATTTCATCTTTGGTAAAATACATACACGGCCAATGGCTCTTAGTCTAATTACTACATACTCGTATATTAAAAGCGATTTGATGTTTTTACCACTCTTTTTATGGGTCAGCTCAAATTATTTTGTTACTAAATTTAGAACTTTATTATATAAGATGTTAAGATTAGATGCAAATATGTACAAATATATAAATAAATCTCGACTGAAGCGCCATCTAAATAATTTGTTCTTCGTAAATATGGTACATATAACTAATTATGAATCCACATAAGTATACAAATTTTAAGAATACTAGCGGTTTTCGTAGAAGTATTACATATGGAGAATACATTTTTTATTTCAATTGAATCGGGCCATAATTATGGATTTTATAAATTTACCGACTTCAGTTTCTCCCAGCGGACTTATGTATTTCTAATTCAAGTATACTTTCCTGTATAAGGGGTACATACATATTTCTATTTTCAACTAAAATCAATTTCGATTTAAGTATAAACCAACTTTATATGAATTTGAATATTAGTCTACAGAAAGATTATATATTAGATACATTTAAATGCTTTTTATATATCCATATGTAGTTTATACAAACTATAATTATAAATGCAAAAATGTATATAAATACATACATATATGTACATACATATAGTATTTATAATAAAGAATTTGACTAGAATAATATTTATAATAATAAAAGTAGTCAGAAGGTCAAATATAGATTTTCTAGTACATAAATACTATGAATATGTTTGCGAACTTTTAAGTTATATATTTAAGTAAACATATTTTTTAAGACTGTAACAGGCAAAAATAAAAATATACCTTTTGCCCCTTTTCAAAAAATTATGCATTTCCCAAGAAAATGTGCACTGTTTCATATGTGCGTCTTAAATATCCGATTCTCAATAGCGGGTTTCAGCCTCTTTCAGCTGGTTTTACAGTGAACGAGGACAAAACAAAGTACCGTATGGCAAAAAACAAAAAATCCTCGCGTATAGAAGTTAACATAGTCGCCAGCACCCAAAGTACGCTGTTCCCACGATCAGCCACTGCACGTGTCGCAACATCAGCAAAATTGCATTTCGCCATAGTGCCCAATCAGACATTGCACAGCACAACCTAACACCTATGGGAACGTCTGGAGGTGCTTACGCAAGAAAAGCATTTCACAACACAGTGAAATTTCTGTGGGAAACGAAGGCCACGGTCGATACCACCGGACGTGCTTACGCAAGGTATGCGTCGCGGCCAAATAACGAAAGTCTCCTGGTAGCAAGAATGACGAGTGACGGGCAGTTGCATTGGGGTGCTGCTAGCATTAAGACATATTTTAAGAACTGTGTTCGTAGTTAAGTATAGTGAAATAAACTTAGAATATTATAACGTTTAATCCTTGTGTTTAGTTTGGGCAAGTTGGCCCTTTATATTTTTTTGGTGTAGTGGATTAAGAGTTGATAACTGGCGCCCGAGCAGGGACCTGATAGTGAAAAGTGTGGAAAGAAATATTTTGTTAAATATACTTGTAAAGGACCAATAAAAGGTTCAGTGGAAAAAAGCCAAGCCAAGGCTAAATAAAGAAAAAATAAATTTAAACATAAGATACTTGTGAAGGACCCAATAAAAGGTTCAGTGGGAAAAAGCCAAGCCAAGGCTAAATAAAGAAAAAATAAATTTAAACATAAGATACTTGTGAAGGACCTAAAAAGAGGTTCAGTGGAAAAAAGCCTTAGCTCCTGCTTAACGTAAAGCTGCGAAAGCATCAAAGTGCGCTTGTATCAGAGAATCACTTATGATAATCATCTTGCTGTTGTGAGTATTTTATTGCTAAAATATTGATTTTTTCAGCCAGGATAATGGAAGATCTGAAGGCAACCGTTACCAACTTGACCGGCGCTATCAATGCGATTTTGGAAAAAATGAACTCGCTCGAAAGACGAGTCACCCATTTTGATTCCATAAGCGCCAGCGTAGCAGCAGCCTCTTGCCCTAGGTCAAGTGGTGTTGATAATGTCGAGGACATACCCCTTCAGGCTCCAGCAACGGAGTCTGATCTTAAGGAAATAAGTCGCCTTCCCGATTGTGTGAAGGAGCTTCGAGTTTTCGACGGCAACCCCGTTGAATATGTCTCTTGGATACACGCCGTAGAGGCCATCCTATCAGATTTCAAAGTGGTTAAAGGAAAGCCTCTTTTCAGAGCCATAATGCAGCACATCCGGCAAAAGGTACGCGGTACTGCTGATGCCGCATTAGTTTCGTACAACATATTTGATAATAGCTGGACGAAAATAAAAGAGTGCCTCTCATTACATTATGCCGATAAACGGGACATTAGAACACTAGAACACCAGTTGCATCAATTGCAACAAAGGGGTTCTAGGATTGATGAGTTCTACGCCGGTGTGAACCATCAATTTTCCTTGATCATTAACAAGATCAAGACAGAATCCTATACGGATGAAACTGTAAGAGTTCTTGTGGACACTTACCGGAATAGGGCACTGGACGTATTTATACGTGGTCTTAACGGGGATTTATCAAAAATGCTTTTGATACAACGTCCGAAAACGTTACCAGAAGCCTACTCCGCATGCCTAGAAATACAAAATGTGAACTACCGCAACTTTACGATTCATAACTCGCAGACGAACAATCAGGTGGTAGTTCCCATTAACAACGTTCCGAGGCCGGATGTCACTTATAGTGGAAGACCAGCCCCAATCCCTCCAAAACCTACGTGGCGTCAACAAGATCACCGTCCACCATTCGTGGGGCGAGATAGATCCTTTGGACGTGCTCAACCGTCTCCACAAGCGAAAAACCCTCCGGTAGAGAAAATGGACGTAGACCAGTCTATCCAGAGTAGACGCGTAAACTACATGAATCGACCTAATCCGTTTAAACGTGGGGCAACATCCGAGAACCTCCCACGTAAACAACAGAGGTTGTATCATGTCACGACAGATGATCGGGAGGCAGAAGATGACTACTCCAATGCTGAGAAAGATGAGGATTTTCTATCCAACGGCCATCTAGCGTACCATACGTAGAGTATAAATTACCGGATGGCCGCACATTAGATTTCCTTATAGACACTGGCGCGAACAAAAATTTCATAAAGGCTGCTGTAGCGAAAGGGAGTCAACGGGTCGATAAGTCCTTTAGTGTACGATCAGCGGGTGGTTGTGTAGATATAAAGAAAAAAGTGGGCTTGCAATTCTTTAATGACGTCGGTATAACTTCCAATATAACATTTTTTGTCCTACCAGGACTAGAAACATTTGATGGAATTATTGGTGACGATACCCTTAAGGATATCGGCGCAGTAGTTGACAGGAAAAATAATATACTTGCAATTGACAAATACAAAATACCGCTCAAGGCTCGAACATCTAGTGAAGTAAATTACGCGATATCTAAGGACCTCCCACGCGAGGCTACAGAAAGAGTAAGTGAGCTAATTAGAAGGTATGGCGACCTGTTCCTGCCCATTAACGGGAACGAACTGGTGGACACCAGTGTGCGCGCGGAGATACGGACCTCGACATCTGACCCGATTTACAGCAAAAGTTATCCTTATCCCTCTTGCATGAGGGAGGAGGTCGATAGACAGGTAAATGAACTGCTCGATGAAGGAGTTATTCGGCCTTCGAAAAGCCCTTATAACTCCCCAATATGGGTCGTTCCTAAAAAGCCCAAGCCTACTGGCGAGAAACAGTATCGCATGGTCATTGACTATAAAAGACTGAATACTGTGACTATTGCCGATACCTATCCTATCCCCGACATAAACGCAACCTTATGCAGCCTAGGCTAATCTAAATACTACACAACCATTGATCTGACATCCGGTTTCCATCAGATACCTATGAAAGAATCCGATATCACCAAGACAGCATTCTCTACCATGAACGGGAAATACGAATTCCTACGGCTTCCCTTTGGGTTAAAGAATGCTCCGGCAATCTTCCAGAGAATGATCGACGACGTACTTAAACAATACATTGGTAAAATCTGCTACGTGTACATCGACGATATCATTGTATTCGGAAAAGATACAGATGATCATTTGCAAAACGTAGATAAAATATTCTCTAGATTGCTTGAGGCCAACCTAAAGGTTAACCTGGAGAAAACGTGTTTCCTTAAAACTGACGTCGAGTTCCTTGGTTATATCATCACACCAGATGGGGTGCGTCCTGACCCTAAGAAGGTCGAGGCGATGAAGCTAATTTTGCCTCCTGAAAATCTGAAGGACCTTAAAAGCTTCTTAGGTATGACATCCTACTACCGGAAATTCATCCGCGACTATGCAAAGGTAGCGAAGCCTTTGACAAATCTCACACGAGGAGAAAACGCTCAAGTAACGGCCAGGGTATCAAAAAAGGTAAAAATAAATATCGACAATGAGGCTATGCAGGCCTTCACCGATTTGAAACGATTGCTCACCTCCGCTGATGTCCTTTCCTTCCCTGACTTCGAGAAGCCATTTAATTTGACGACCGACGCTTCAAATTATGCAATCGGGGCGGTGTTGTCTCAGGGTGACATAGGTAAAGACAAACCCATCGCATTTATTTCTCGATCGCTTAACAAGACCGAAGAAAACTATGCTACAAATGAGAAAGAGATGCTTGCCATAGTATGGGCACTAGACAACTTGCGGTCCTATCTGTATGGGGCGAAAAAAATCAAAATTTATACTGATCATCAACCACTAACTTTCTCTTTAAGCTGCAGGAATTATAATGCGAAATTGAAGCGTTGGAAAGCGCGAATTGAAGAATATAACTGTGAGATCATCTACACACCAGGAAAAGCCAATGTGGTCGCCGACGCTCTCTCTCGCCTCAGAACTGAAGTGAACGCCCTATCTGATTCTATAGTAGCTCAACCTGCTGGTAGCGACTTAGGAAATCGTAATGAGGAAACCCTCACCGAGGCCACGATGCACTCCGCTGAACAGGACAGTTCTGATCTTATACCCCATGTGGAAGTTCCTATAAATGTATTCCGCAACCAGGTAATATTTAGGATAGGTCAAGAATCTCGATGCCATGAGCAACCGCATCATGGCTACCGCAGATATTACGTTTCGCTGCCCAGTTTGGACAGCGTGAACCTCATCACCATACTCAAGGATTGCCTAAATCCCAACGTAATTAATGGTATAAAAATTCCTGAGGAATTCCTCCATTTATTGCAGAGCGTTTACGTAGGTAACTTTCACAGGTATAAGATTCGAATTACGCAGCGAGTAGTGGAGGACGTGACAATAGTAGACAGAGTTTTTGATATAATTGAACAAGAGCATCGCCGAGCACATAGGAATCCTAGGGAAAATAGGGAGCAAATCCTGGAAAAATATTATTTTCCAGGCATGGCCAAGCAAATTAGGAACTATGTTGCTCAATGTGACGTTTGTAAATTGAATAAATATGACAGACACCCGGCAAAACCGCACCTTCAGCCAACACCAATTCCTAATTACCCTTCTGAGATCTTGCACATTGATCTCTTTGAAATAGAAAAACAGAAATTTTTGAGCTGTATAGACAAATTTTCAAAATTTGCAAAACTATTTCCCATTAAAAATAAATCGTCTATATACCTACGCAGGAAATTAACGGACGTCTTGCACTACTTTTCCGTACCGTTGAAACTGGTCATGGACAACGAGCGAGGATTCCTTACCCCGCTCGTACTTAATTACATCAGGTCTCTAGGTATAGAAATCTACCAAACACCCACTCAGCGAAGTGAGGCAAACGGCCAAGTAGAGCGACTTCATTCAACCTTAATCGAAATATATCGCTGTATCACAGGCGACTTAGCAAGACTATCCCCTAAGGAGCGTGTGTCTATAGCTGTAGATAAGTATAATAACACCATACATTCCGTTACAAAAAAGAAACCCGTAGACATATTCTTAAATAGGACAGCTAGGATCAACTACCAAAATTTGACAGAGTTCAGAGATCAAACCCATGAAAATATAAAAGCCCTGCTATTGCATGAGCAAGAATCCCGAAATGCAAGAAGGAATGAGAAGCGATCGGCACCAAAAGAATTTAATACCGGCGAAACCTTGTTCATAGCTAACAAGCAAATCAAAGCCAAACAGAAACCTCTTTTTAAAAAGGAGACTGTCGCTGAAAATAGAAATGCGACTATAGTAACCGAGAGTGGTAAAAAATTCCACAAATCGGACGTGAAAAATGTGTAAAAGCACATGATAACATTGGTCAAAAGGTAGAAAGCGCTTAAACTCTTTAGACCCGGCGGTTCGGGATTCAAACGTATGTTTGTATTCGATGAAGTCAGAGTGGTTCAATTCCACACATCTCGGTGGTCCGAGATGGCTGATTCGAAGGGGTTCAACTCCTCCATGAAGATCTATTGCTTTATTGCGTGAAGCCACCCGTGCCATGAGTAGGTCATTCGCAATTATAAACGCTTATGATTAAAAGGGATACCCGCGGGCCTTCCAGTGTCAATTATACCTATATTCCAATGCAATATCAAGAAATGTAAAATACTATGAAGTATGATTACAAATAATTTGCGTCAATTCGTGCAAAAAAGCACATCAGAACGAAATCGCAAAAGCACAACAAAGACAATGAAATATTATAACAAATAAGTAAAACAAATTCAAAAATCAACAAAAATTCGAGATAAGGGAATATTTTGTAGTCGACCTAAATTAAAACACAAAAGCAGTTTTGGGTTTAATTTCAAATGCAGCAAAAAATTCTTTTTCTCTCACACAAAAAAAAAAAAAAAAAAAAAAAAAAAAGAGACATCTGATATTCAATTGAAATATGTAAAAAATTAATAAATAATTATAAATTGAAGAAATCAGGAATAAATAAGATCCGGAAAGGGAAATAACTTAAATACTTGTATGAAAAATATAAACAGTTATTTTTAAAATATTAAAATATTTTTCACTTCGACACAATTTCAAAAATAGAATTTTTTAAATTTCGAATTTTTTTTCTTAAAAAGGGAAAATAATATTTTTCTTTTGAATAAAGATTGAATATTAAAGGATTTTACTAACGAAATAAAAACTCTTACTAACAAAAGCACTAAAAGCAAAACTAACCAATTTAAATTTACACCGTTTCGCTACTGGGTGCCCAAACCCAAATTCTAATAATCCTTACTAACTCTTTTCCTAACCCCATGCAACTCAAACTTAAGACTAGGAAGAAAATAATCGAAGAGTAATTTTGATAATAACTGTAAAACATATTAGGATAACTTAAGAAGTAATTAAAATGTCTTTCAAATTTAAGAATAATAATCTCATTGTAACTGTGCTTGTATTTTATTTAAACAAATGGACTTAAAAATGTAAAGTCTAGAATAAAACATTAATTAAGAATCCAATTTATAGTACCAACTCCTAAGTTTTTAAGTAAATGAAATTAAAATTTAAAAAGTTTAGAATAAAATATTAATTAAGAATCTAATTCATAGCATAAGCCTATGCGCAACTGCGCACTCCTACGATGTGTTTAAGATAGATTCACCACTAGTTACCATACGAGATGGGTATGGATGGATCATCGATGGACATTTTAAGCTCATCCATGCAGCTAACCTAGACCGCTACGAAATGGCCACGAATCGACTTGAGCATGCACTAGTCAACTTAAACGAAACAACAGCAGTCACTGAGGTACTCTTATTCCTGTTGGGCAGAATCCGCACTCACCTAAGTGAACTAAGAGGAAAAAAAATCAGTTAGATCAAAGCGATCGATCAATTGGATAGGGTCAGCCTGGAAATGGATCGCTGGCTCTCCAGATGCCACTGATTGGGACGAAGTCCTGCGAAACGAAAATGCTCTAAACCAAAACAACGACCAACAGTACAAGGTAAATGACGCAATTTTTAAAAAAACTGATGAGTTATTGCAGAAGCTAAATGGCATCGTGGTCGCCACCAACGACATCCTAAACCGAGGAAACCTAGAAAGAGTCTCGCAGGAAACCCAACACAAAATAACTCTCCTGAGGGAAGATGTGAACGAGCTGATCCGTGCCTGTCAGATGGCTAAGGCTGGTGTCGTCAATACCAACCTCCTGAGCAAAGAAGAAGTTAACCAGCTTGTCAGTGAGATCGACGTTCTCCCATATAGCAACGCTATAGAAGCCATTGAGTATAGCAAGCCATCGATCTACACTAATGGCACGCTCCTTCTGTATGTGCTATCCCTGCCCAAAGTGACAGAAACTAGGTTTAATCACTTGATTGCACGAGCAAACATCCAGGATGGTCATCGAGTGGAATTGGCATATGGAACAATTTTGACTAACAAACACGAGACGTACGGCATTAAGGAGCGTTGCTTGCAGCTCAGCTCTGCATTGGTCTGTGAGCGAAAATCCTTGGACCTACTGCGGGAAACCGACTGCATAGCCCGCCTACTCAAAGGAGGTCATGCAAGTTGCAGCTACTTGACCTACAATGAATCTAAAGTTGAAATCATCAAAGAGGACACCATTTTCCTCGACAACTTCAACGGCAACGTGGGGTCAGGTAAATCCTTTCATAATCTAAACGGTTCTTACATTCTTCAGATAGACAACGAAACAATAACAATCAACAACCAAAGCTACTCGAGTACCACCATATCTGGAGCACAAGTGCTCCCGCCTGTACTGGCCAGCATAACAAATCGAAGCGTGGCCCTTAACCTTAATCTTGTACACGAGATGACCACGGGCAACATCAAACTACTTGGCCACCTAAGGGACAAGGCCAATTGGTTCGCAATTATGGAAACCCTTGGACTGGTTACACTTGTGCTGATGATTTGGGGTATCTGGCGGAAGATTACAGCAAAAATCAACATTCCCGAGCTGAGGATATCCGTTCCGGTTGGGAGAAATAACGTCCAACACACCGAGGACTCACCTTTGCCACGTGATCTGCGGGACGCAGATTTTTAAGAGGGGAGGAGTTAACATAGTCGCCAGCACCCAAAGTACGCTGTTCCCACGATCAGCCACTGCACGTGTCGCAACATCAGCAAAATTGCATTTCGCCATAGTGCCCAATCAGACATTGCACAGCACAACCTAACACCTATGGGAACGTCTGGAGGTGCTTACGCAAGAAAAGCATTTCACAACACAGTGAAATTTCTGTGGGAAACGAAGGCCACGGTCGATACCACCGGACGTGCTTACGCAAGGTATGCGTCGCGGCCAAATAACGAAAGTCTCCTGGTAGCAAGAATGACGAGTGACGGGCAGTTGCATTGGGGTGCTGCTAGCATTAAGACATATTTTAAGAACTGTGTTCGTAGTTAAGTATAGTGAAATAAACTTAGAATATTATAACGTTTAATCCTTGTGTTTAGTTTGGGCAAGTTGGCCCTTTATATTTTTTTGGTGTAGTGGATTAAGAGTTGATAACTTAGATATTTACCCATGTTACCTTGGATCAATCATTAACACCACAAATGATGTCAGCCTAAACATCCAGCGAAGAATAACAATTACCTACAGGTATACCTGGTAGTACAGGTGGGCTCGGAAGGATATTGAAAATCAGAGCATTTTTTCGACGAACGAAAATCTTGCTTTACAAATCCCTCATCATGCCCGTCCTCTTATGTAACGCAAAAACATGGACGATGTTGATCAGCGATGAGAAGGCTTTGGGGCTTTCAATAGCAATGTTCTTTGAGGCCCTGATCGCGTGGACGAAGGGTACCGAAGGAGATGGATAGATGAAATGTGCTCTACTCGTAAAATATGGATATAATTAGCCAACCCTATAAAAAATAAACCATTGCTATGGCTTGGACATGTCGTTCACATGGTTGATGATTCTCCCGTGAATAAATCTTTCAAATCGGCACCCATGGGTGGGCAACGAAGGCAAGGGCGCCAATGAAGCAAACAGCAGGATCACCCTTCTTATAGATTGGGCATAGTCCTACCAGCTCTGCGCCGCGGGTTTCGAACAGCTCCGTCTAATCCAGGCACTTTATTAATCTTAAGGCACCTTAGTGCTGTTCTTACTTCACCCTGGTCGAGTGGAGGGATTTGTTGCTCAAACCTAAAGGTTGTTCTGGGCTCCTTTTCTTTAAACGCGTCTCCAGAATTTATGTTCAATAGCGTTGAAAAGTGCTCCTCCCATAACTCAAGTGGGCTTTGAACATCTGTTACCAGAATTCCCTCGTCCCCTTTGCAAGTACTCGGTCTTGAAACCACTTTTTTTCTGCCTTATTCTTATTCTGATAGAGCTTTTGGGCCGCATTCTTGCTTGCCAGCATCTCAAACTCTTTGCACTCACATATTTCCGCCTCTCCTTTCTTCCTCTTGAAAAAGTCTCTCCTTCCACCTCTGCTCACGGTATCGCTTGATTGTTGCACGCGTAGTTATTGGATGCAGGGTGGCTTTGTATGCTGCGTATTTGTCTGCATGACGCGGCAATTGTTGTCATACTAACTTTTTCTGCGTGGCTGGTAGTAGCGAACCACCTCCTTCGCAGTGCTTCGAAGAGATCGGGAGAATTTTTCCCATTGTTCGTTGATGTCGGAGCGACGAGGAGTGCTTTCTTCAGCAGGATTGAGAATGGAGAATGGAATGGAAAATTCTCAGCAATCCGTTGCGATTGCACTACTCGACGTCTAACTTTCATCGCGTTACTTATTGAGCGTTCTTCAGTACAGAGAAGTGCAAACTGACCTTAGCTGCAAAAAAGAATGATTCGAGTCAACGCTTGCTTCTCGTCTATCAGAACGTGACCAATTTTGTATCGCGTTTTTTTATCAGGTGACACCCAAGAGTTTTGGTGAATGCCGATCATTTTCTCTCATGACGGCTGAATTGTCCACCTGTAGAACCAAAAAACTAACTCTGCATATTTAGGTTTCAGTTAATTGTAAATTTCGTTTATCAGATAACAAAAAAATATATAAAGTGCCTTCAAAGTTTCAACACTTATCGAAGCGGCCAATAATCACTTATGCATGCACCGAACGAAGGATGAATACTTCCTTAAATAATATAACATTTATTTGAGGGAAAAATAACCTGCTCGATATAATACATTTTCTTAACAAACTGAACTGAATTGCTTTGTTTCTTAGTTTCGAATCCAAACGCAAAAAATTTAAACTTTTCCCAGAGATACAAACGTTCGTTGGTTCAGGAATATGGTTTTCAAGTTAAAATATATTCATTGTTTTATGAAGTGGCTAAAATTCAAATCTTTTATTGCTGGTATTGCAACTCAAGGCTATAAACCCAAATGTATTTAAAATTGTTGCCACATGTGTATAAACATACTACTTGTATTGAATATGCTTTGGAAAATATAATGTTCAGACAAATTTCTAGAAGAATTTCAACATTTTTTGGTAAATTGCATTGCAACTACGGCTGATCATTTGGTCCGGGTAATGAGCTGTCGCAGTGTTTTATAATTTATTTGGCTGTTGAGGGTACAACGGTGAAGATTAAAGAGAATAACAAGTACGTCCATAATTAAAATTCGGATAATATGGAGCATTAGACATTCCAATAAATTTTAACTTTGTTTAACAAGTGTTTCACCATCACGTCAGAATTTTGTTGAAGGGCTTTGATGAGTAGTAAGCATCCATCATTGAAAAATTACTATTAATCTATGCTAATATTTTACTACGCCGTGGAAATGAAATAAGAGCATATATCAGAAAATCAAAAACATAAAAAAATCATAACAATTTTATTTGAGTTTATATATACATATTAGGGTGGGTTAAATTTTTGGTCGATGTTTGGTACCCCCTAGTTGTGTTTTATAAATCATTTTAAGCAACTTTTCCAATGGAAGTATGGTTTTATTTTGAATTCCGAGCCCCCCAATTTTTAAAAATAGGTATTTTTTTTTTTCCTTTTCTTAGATCTTCCTCTATCTACTCGCTAAATGAACAAAGCCTATTTTTCTCATTTCAAATTTATTATTCTTTACAATTCCAACCTTATATAAAAACTTATATAAAATATAAATGAAAAAAATATTCCGATTTTTGTGCCATTTTCGTCCATCTTAAGCCTTTTTTGTTCAAATTGAGTATCAAAACATAATTTTATCGCCGAGCCAATGTCAAATTCGGTTTTTTCGTACCAAAAAACCCCTTTACACATACATACATAGCAAAATATTGTAATCCTTTTTTCAATGCTGTGTCCAAGTCGAATCTTGAAAAGGACGAAAAAATACCTATTTTAAAAATTGGGGGGCTCGGAATTCAAAATAAAACCATGCTTCCATTGGAAAAGTTGCTTAAAATGATTTATAAAACACAACTAGGGGGTACCAAACATCGACTTTTTTGACCCATACAATTTGACCCACCCTAATACATATATAATGATATGACCAAGAACTTAGCTTTATTATAAAGATAAGGGTTTGCCATTATGTTTTAAAAATTATTTCGGGCAAGTGACCGCCGCGGTTGGCTCGAATAAATTCCGCAATAACGCGCCGAATATTCTCTTCCAAAGCGTCTTGAAATGGCAAACCAAACTGAGTATAAATCAAGTCAAAAAGACCAATTTCGAAAAAAGTATTGACTCATTGAAAACCACACGTCTAAAAAAATCACCCTTTATTTAGTTAAACTTGATTTGATTTTTCCAACAGGTGTAACCCACTTCAAAAAACTTTTAAAATATTATAAATGTTGAAAGTAAGAGTTTCTTATACCACTTTCATTGGGACCTCTAATGATATTATTCAATAATACTTTTGTATGTATAATTTTATTAAACATATTTGACTATTATTCAATCTAAGTGGACTGCCTTAATCACAAATATAAGAATCAATTAAATTTTCGTATTTAGCATTTTAGTTTGCTATGATTAACTAAGAAATACTTTTTTCCGCATTTAAACTTTTTCTTTCAATATCTTAAATTGCACGTACGAATGTAAGGCAGAACTCACAGCAAAATTTTTTTCGTCACTAAAATTATTTATAAACAATTTTTTCTTCGCACTTACCGGCACCGATACAAGTTTATCTTTCCGAATTCCCTATTTTTATGTTTATTTTGTGCGAATACCTTAATTTTAATTGCTAATAAAGGCGTTTTATACCCTGTTGTTCAACCAGTGACAAGTTACTTATTTCAACCAGCACGTTATAATGGCCCTTGTTTTTTCCCAAACTAGAATTACGTATATACATACATATATTTTAAAAGATTGATAGGTGTTAGAGAACGTGTATAGTTAGAAATTATTTAGGTGGGGATGCACAGAATAACAAATGCATTATATAAGTCAACCATTATAAATTGTTTTTCATTTTTTAAGGGTTACCAACGGAGTTTTAAGATATTTTAAAATTTAATTGCTTGCAATTGTTTTTTAAATGTTATGAACTTTGATTTTTATGGTTATTTCTTTAGTATCAACTATATATGTATGTATGTATGTATATACAGGGCGTCTAGATAGTCATGTATAATATTTTAATTGCCGATTGATGATATTATATTTTCAAAAATCTTCGCTTCGGTAGGGGTTTTTCATGCCGTTACTCTAACTAAAAACTTTTTCATTTTCAAAAATTTTCAAAAATCGATAGAATATAATACATTTTAAGTAGAAACATTCTAAATATTTAAAAATTAAATTGTGTTGAGATCGCACTTATTTCTACCACTATCTTTGATCGATAGTGCTGAAAAAGAGTATTATATACAAGTGGTGCCAATAAACATAATAGCAAACTTGCCTTATAAGGACTTCAAATATTTTAAAAGCCCTTAATAAATTTATTTTATTGCTATAACGATTTCAATCGATAAAGATAATAACACTCACATTTAGTTGAATAGTAACCGCGGCTTATCGCTTTACTCTGGGTTGTTTTTTTTTTTAATTTAACTTCTATAATTTTGCAATTATAATACTCATTCTGTATGCTCAGGTTTCAAACTTGGAGAGATTAAATATATATAATAATTTCAAGATTTAAAAAAAAATAAGAATTTTTTTGAGTATGAACTTTTGTAGCCCATTCCGTTTTTCTGCAGCAAAGTGAATATTTAAATTAGCTACAAAGTATCGCCTGAATACAATATTTTGTGTAGTATTTAATTTTTAAACATTCTAATGGCAATTACTAAAAATATGTTATATTATATCAAAAGAAGAGTAATTTAAGATCACAAAAAATACACTAAAGTTAAAAGACTCTCTATTGGTCTAGAAAATGAGAAAGAAGTGCATATAATGGAGGCCGTGCCGTATACGCAACTTTTAGCAGCTAAATTTTTAATAGAGAGAAGACTGGCGCGAATAGAAATAGAAATTTATACGGAAGTATTCATATTTTGACACCCTAACTAATTTTCGTAAGAAAAATATTTCCCGAAGTTACACAGTTTTTGCTTACATTTTCTCGACACTGCTAAGTTTTGGAAAAATTACAAAAGAAGAAGGTGGAAGGAGGGATTGAGGCGAACGAAAGTGTATGATATATGTAATGTTTAAGAGGAACAACATTTTCAATCCATCAGAGCTGTAACTCTTAAAGTATACATGCTGATTCCTTTGGGCCTTTAGTGAAAATAAAAAAGCCCAGACATCAAACACTTAACTTTGATCAGCAATGTGCGATGTCTCTCCTTTCAGAATAATAACATGGTAACTTTTTTGGAAAATGCTGTTGTACAATGTAATTTCACAATTTTCATTTAAAGTGCACACTTATGAAACAACTAAAATGGAATTTATAGTATTGTTATTTATGCAGTATTGTAATGTAAGCGAAGCGCTCGTTTTAAGTCTATAAAAATACCGCTGAATTTTTTTGAACCAAATTTAATTTTACATTAAAAAACGGAAAAACCTTATAAAAACAATAATGTATACTGACTTGTAACTTACTTTCTATTTACTCAAATTAAATCGGTTTCAAAACTGCTTATTCAAAACAATTCTAAAACAAAAAATTGTGTACTTTTATTGATAATTTGTTAAATTACTATTCATCTTCTATAAAGTTTTAAGCGTGGACTTAAATTACTTTTGCTTAACAGATCTTTTACTTCAATTTAAAAATAAGAAAAAAAAAAAAAAATATATGGTTCGAATTCGTCAATGTATGGGCTTGGTATTCTAACTTGCAATATACATGTACATGTATAAGTATATATGTATATATAAATGTTTTGTAATCGAAAAAAAATTTTCTATTCATCTGCCATAAAAAACAATTTTTAGTTTGAACAGTAAGTATGTATATATACAATACAATTATGAAGAGTAATATAATGTTTCACAAGGTTACAAAAAACCCAATTACATACTTTTTAAAATTTTCGCTACATAATTGTATTCCAATCGCCAAGCGAATAAACCGAGAATTGGCTTCGATTTTCGCTTGTTAGCAAAACTCGAACAAAATCATATTATGAGCTGTGCACCCCTTTCGAATTTTCGGTTGAATAATTATTATAATACTAAATGAAAATAATGCAAAATTAAATTTCATTCGATCACATTCAATAGTTTGAAATTTAATTTTTTAAAACCGACTTCCTTAGTAAAATTTTTTCGTTTTGGAATTTATATGACAGTTTGCAACATACATATAATAAAAATTGTACTCAATACTGCAGAAACTAGAGCTATTCTTGATTAATTTGGTACAAGTGCATTATTTACTCAATTTGGCCGAATTTCATACATTCGACATTTGTTTTTCCGGCTGCCGGAATATTTGTAGGTATATATGTATGTAAATATATGGACCTTCAAACATACATACATACATACATATGTATACACACACATGTACAAACGAGCGTACTACTAATTTTCTCTGAAACACATTTTCCATTATTTTTCCACAGTTTTCACTTGATCTTAGTAATTTACGATTGTTTTGACTGCAAAAACAAAAACCCATAAATCATAATAAGATTGGTTATAGATTCCACGCATCTTGACCACAAAGCTACGTCGTGGCAAACAGACGGGCCAGTTCATTAATGGCGATTCAATAAATATCGAAAAATAAATAAGGGTGAGTAAATAAAAAATCCTGCTATTACTACTAAACAGACTTGTGAACAAAATTTATTTGAAAATTATTAAATGAAAATAGAAAAAATATTTGTTTGTTTTTGTTATATTTCCACTTTGCAATGCTACTTTTGCCACAACAGCGTGATCTGCCTCGTTCTGAAAATTTCCAAACCGCCACATGAAAATCAAACTTAAAAACAATTCATATTTAACATTTGCCAAATTTAAGCTAAATTAAACTGTTTTCAATATATTTAGGGCACAATATTATAGGACAGAATCGCTTTGAAAGCTTAATGACAAATATCTTTAAAGCATGACGAATCAGTCAATTAAAAAAAAAAACAGTGAAAATCATATAGATCATAAACTGGAAGAATAATTCAGAGAACAAAAATGTGATAACTTTTACAAAGAGCTCATTAACCAAGAACATAAAAATGTATGTAAAAAAATCTACAAGTTTTTTAGAAGACATTATGTACTCTTCAATGCCAAAAATATGGATAGTGCATGCACACTTTTATGGACTTTAGTGTTATGTATTTTAAGCTTTTTATTTTGTTTAAAAAACTTAAAAAAACAGCAATGGTTTTTAGTACCTCAAATTTAAAAAAAATAAGGAAAAAACGAGCAATAAGTTCATGAAAACAATTATTTTGAAAAAGGCACAAAACAGGAATTTATTTAATACGAGTACTATATTCACGTAGCAAGTTAAAAGTTTTGTGTACATGAACAATTGTATATTTTTATAGACTTATTTTTACTTGAATAGAGCAAGGTTTTTTCTTTTTCCAGATTGTTTTTCTTTTCAGAAATGTGATACTTTTAATTACCTAAATATTATAGGTAATTTTTTAAATTTTATTATTAAAGCTCTTCCACTTCAAGACCGACAAAACCTTAACTTACGTACATAGTTTAAACAATAATGGTGGAACATTTCAAGAAGATGGTTATTCGGATTCAGATCATTTATATAATAATGGTTAGAAAACTGTTCCTTAAAAGAACTCTGTCAAAATCATAACATAAGCGTTTTTCTACCTAATATTCGGAACATCCTTCACAAAGCCAAATTAAATAAAAAACATTTTTTAAATTTAAATTTAAAACAATTTTCTTTTGTAGAAACGTATGCACTAGGAATGCCAATTTTGGGCATTTTATTAATCCCGGAATTTTCGAGATATGAAAACAAAATCCCGGGTCCATACCAGGATCCCGAATTTCACGAAATTTTTTTTCGTAATTTTTAATTTGTCAAAAAATGTAACGCATCTGTAATCGTTGTATTATATAAGTATACAAAATAACATTAATATAACAAAGTAGAACGATTTCTTGTAATTCTTATATGTATATCCATACATATTTATTGGGTTTTTCAAGATCAAAAATTGAACAAACCTAAAATTATACGCACATACAAAATAATTTATACTTCTAGTACTTATTTAGTACAGAAGCAAATACAACTAAATAAAGTAAAATTATTTTTAATCACTGTTTAAAGCCAATATTAAATAATATTATATTCCCATTCAGTAAAAAAAGTAAAAATTAAATAAACCACCCATTCCATTTTCAGCGAGGCAGAATTATTGCTTATTTTGATCAAAATGCAGTGCCTTAAGTGTGTTATCCTTCAATCTGGACCTAAATTTGTTGCAGTGGAGAAGCACTGCTGCGCCTCAACACTTGTTGGTTGGATTGTCGACAAAAAGTTAAATGCTCTCTGCAGGAAAAATTTCGAGCTGCTCGTTAAAACTTGATGCAATTTATCTTTGAGACTTTCTGTCTTATCCACTTCAAGCACCTCATCGTTAGTTCTATTAACATCGCTTTCATAGTAAGGCTAATTTTCTACTCGAGGAGGATATTATCTAGCTCATTTATAAAAACAAAACCTTTAGGGAGTAAAAAAGCCGTGTTATTTGTCGTATTGTGTTATCGTAATAAAACAATTGTAAACTTGTTGTTTTTATTTGACATGTTAAGTTTTCTTATTTCAATGCAACTCTAAAAGGTCAGTATTCTTAGTATGTTATTTGTGTTTTATTCGATCGGCTATTTCTATTTTTCTTCTTTAAGGTTTATTTTTGTTTGAAAAAATTTAAATTAAAGTTAAAGAAAATGTGCATATAAATAATTGTAAATAACCGGACCTCTCATATTTATTATACGGCGTTTATTGCTGATTAGTTGCCTGAACACCACATACAATAATAAACGAAATTGCACAGTGCATCCTTACGTTCCACTATTATTTTAATAGCGGACTATGGAAATACGAACATTAGCACGGATTGTGAACTATCGAAAGGCTTTGTTTTGCCCTTGAAAGGGAAATTTTAATGAATGATACAGAATTAAAAAAAATATATGGATATTAAATTCCCTGTTCACTCACATATGAAGTCTATAACTAAAGCTCTATTATTTATTACAATAATAAATGCATGTGTACTCACCTCTCTGCCGTCGTTTTCACGCACATTAGCACTATCCTGCGAGCTGGACTTGACTTGGGGAATATACCCAAACGAATGTATGGCTGGAATTCTTTTTAGCACAACTGTGCCACACAAAGCGTGGTCTGCTAGGGACTGCGGTTGAGTTTGTGATGTTGGCGACAATGATGTAGCGGATAGGGAACACTCGTTTTCTAAATGAAAAATCGTTGTCTGATCGCTACAATTCGATTGTAACTCATCCAAGCCGGCTTTGTTGTCAATTTGCTGCGACGATGAAACGGTCTCACTACTTAGCCAATGCCGTGTTTGCGTTCCGTTCGGTTGTGGGACGCTTGGTAAAGACTGCGAGTTCTTCTGGTTCAAGCCACCAGAAGATTTCTTCGACAACAATGAAATTGGTGAGGTGGGCGACGTTGGTGAAGTTGCCGATGTCGTATCTATCAGTGATGTGTGTTGTTTAGATGAACACTGACATGGTAAACTATTATCGGACTCAGTAAACACCGATTTGAGAGAGAGTTCACAAAAAGGAGTATTGGATTGACCCGCCTCAATATTACTATGGTTTGTGCTTGTTTGATTCGCTTTATGTTGCGACACGAAATTGTAAGTATCACTAAAAGATTTATAAATCTGGTTTTCGTTAGGCACAGTATTTGTAAAATTAAAATTCGATTCTTCCTTGAAGGCGGTGTAGACTGACTCGTCACTGTTAGAGATTGAATGTAGCGCGTGTGTCGTGTTAGCTTTAACTACCGCTGAGATCTGTTTGACGTTGGTGTTTTCTCTATCACGGAGTTGCACAATACAGTCTTGGTTTTGTTGCGAGTCGTTGTCACTTTCTTCAGCGGTTGCGTTCAATTCTAATTCTTCGCGCTCGACAACACAGTCTTCAAATCTATCACTTAAATAGTTAAATTTCCGACACAAAGTCGGCGTTAGCCTAAAATTATTGGCCGACAAGGAGGAGGAGAAACCACACTTAGTTATTGCGGCAGCATTTTGATATGCTCGATGTAGTCGCGTCTCACTAGCCGCTTTGCGACCGTTGACCAGCGACTTTGTCACAGTGGGGAGACGCGAAACTCTTTCCGACTTCAAACGACCGTAGCTATCGTAACGCAGCGTACGTTTCGGAAGCGACGAAGACAAGTATGTTACTGAAGACTGTGAGCCTTGACCCGACGACTCCGAACTTGCGACACTTGCGGTGCTAGGATGTGCAGGTGACGCGACTTCCGACCCGTTGTATTCTGTGCGACACCTTGTCTTACAGTTATAGTTGTTATTACATTCGCCACAAGCACTATTTCTACCACCCGTTACCGCATGCGTGTCAAGAACGTCAAACTCGCTGCCACTTAGGGCGGTGACAGCATAAACACTTGTCGACGCTAATTTTTTCCTGTTGGCTGCACTTCGTTGATTTTGTTCGAAATCACCGCAATAATGCCGCTTATTGTTAATGTTGTTGTTGTTAATATTATTATTCTTGTTATGGTGATGTGACGGTGATGGTGGTGACTCTATAAGCGGCTCGACGTGCTGTTGACGTGTATGCTGTGCTTTTTGCTTTTGGTGGTGATTATTTTTGTATTGGATGGCACACTTTTCGCTGGCAATTGGCGTTGCCCCCGACACCAAACAGCTGCTCTCGCTTAAACTACGCGCGACAAATTCCACTTCCTTGTCATTTTCTATTTCTATCAGTGCGTTTCTTTTCACATGGCTTTCGCAGTGGCGGCTATTTTCTTTGCCTTGTGCGTCACCTATACGCTCGTCGTTTTGACTCGTTTTCAATGCGATATTCGCGGCGGACTTGCTTTTAGTATTTTTAACCGTTCCGAAGCAACTCAATAATTCACAATGCTCTGGTGAAAGGGAGCGTTCGTGGGAACGCGACGATGGACGCGGCCAATATTGCTCGGTGTTTCGACATTTAGCAAGAGCACAATTTCCAGTGTCTTTAGAAACAGAAGACGATACATAAATTGTAGATATCGGCGTAGATGTGTAGACTAACTTGTTTCGGTCCCTAAACTTTTGTTTATCGCTCTCAAAAGTATGGTCACAAAACTGCTCATTTTTGTGTGACTTTCCTCCCAATTGACTCTGATATTCAGGCGCACTTGTACTCGAATATACCGTGGTTTGGTAGATTGGTCTTCTTTGTTGTTTGGGTTTGGGAGGAGGTTCCGGCGGTGGGGGTTTGGAGTTTTCTAATAGACGTTGCGTACGCTGGAAGTTATTTTCAGTAACATTTACACTACCGTAGTTACTTGGCAACGATGTGGACAGTAGCTCTTCATGGTATAGAAATTCGCTTGAGTCGCTTGACTCCACCGGTAGTCTATAAGCGCTTCTAACAGTGTTTTTGTGAGGAATTGGCACAGGAACTGTAGCATGTGCAATGTTAGACGGGGATGTGGGCAACGCAGCGCTTTTTTCTTTCGAGATGTATTCCAAAACAGTCGCGTTATAATGTATGCTGACGGGTTTGTCAATTGTATAACAACAAATTGTGGGCGAAGCTCGACGCGACGCAGCTATTTTTGTTGTTTGTTCGGCGGCGGGTGACAACAAAGTTGGCAACGGAGCATTCCTCTGCGCCGACAGCGATGATGCTATCGGCGGAGACGATAATGGCGGCGACGAGCACGAGTAGTGTATGTGCGTACGCGTTCGCGATGGTGTGGTAGGCAAGACGCTTGAATTTTTGGCTAATATTCCGTCTTGTTTTACGTTATTGTTGTGTTTGTTTTTAATATCATAATGTTCGGTTTTGTTATTCAATTTTCTTTCTGTGGCTAGCGTTTCGTTTACCGCGACACACGCGCTTATTTCATCCTCATCGGAGACGAACCGGTACGACGACAGATCGGAGACTGAATCGGTGTGCTCGCCATAGCATCGATCATGGTCCTCACCATTCGAATTCTTTTTACGCTCGGCGTATGCTCCCTGAGCATAATCGACGCTGGCCATGCTAGCACTTTCGCAGCAATGCTCACAAAAAGCGAGCGTGCTTTTGGCAACAACTGTCGAGTGGGCTGACTCAGTTGAATTGGCGGATGCGGTCGTCGACTGTGCAGCGGATAACGATTGTGGGGACGACAGTGGCAAGGGTGGCGGACACCGAGGTAGTAATAGGGGTGCATTGTCATTATTTTCATAATGTTGATTGTATTTGTAATAGTTGATTGAATGCTGCTCATTCAGTGGTTTCATCGACTGATCTGCCAATGTTTTTAACGAGTTGGACGTCAATGTGGGCAATCGTTCAGCTGCTATGCTCTCATTTCGATATTCATGTCCATTGCTGTTGTTGTTGGCGTTGTTGGTTTTATTGAATAAGTTTTGTTTTGTGTCAACACTTTGTCTCACGTTTTTGGTGCCTTCATCATCAACTCCCACCACCGACGGCTGCATATTGGAAATTATCATTTGCTCTTGCCGCACTCGTTGTTTCTTTTGCTGCTGTTCCGATTGCTCACAGCCAGGAATGCGCGCAGAATTGTGCCAGTTCGTCGCTGACGTCTGCAGCTGTTGTAGACTGTTAATGGACTGTTGTTTCTGTGGCTGGCTCCGCTGCTGCACATCATCAACAACGGCTGCCTCCAGCGCCAGCCGCTGATATTGCACAGGCTTCGGCCGTCGCAACTGACTTAAATTTGGCGTTGTTGGCAGCGAAGTAGATATTTTTTTGTTCACTCGCTCGCACTGTTGCTGTTGCGCCTCTCGTGACTGGGCGTCTAAAAAACTGTGGCTGCCGCAAGTAGCATTTATACGACGAAATGTTGCCAACTGCAATGAAGTCACTCTATTTGTTGTTCGCAGTGTTTCAGTGCCTAATGTCTGCTGAATGGTTGTCCTGGCTGCGTTTGTTGAAAAATAGACATCAAAACAAAAAAATATGAGACAGTGTATTTATAAATAAATTGCTGTGGCTAACAATGAAATACAAAAATCATAATTTTATATCGCACATGTGCATGCATATGTTTATATATATATGTATATATGTATATATGTAAGTAAGTATGTGCGTATATATACATGCATACACTTGTTTACGTGTGTATACGCATATACTCACGCTTCACGAAAAAGTTTTCTTATCCGCCGAAATATTTTAAACTATGGGAAATGACGTGATTCAATCCTTCAATTTACAAACGTAGAACGATTGTCCCTTAAAAGCTTATTAAATTTATTAGGGAATGGTTCATCTAAATCATTTAAAACATTGTTTGAGAAGTGTATAAAAAGAACATATAAAAGAAACAAGTGTGGTAAAAAATTAGATTAAGTTTTTAGGACTTTTAAACTTGCCGAGACCGGTTTGTCTCCAAACTAAACTTGACAAGGGATGACGGAAAATCGTCAAACTATCTCTAAACTCACGGTTAACTAGTTCATGTCTCACAATTAATTTATCAAAAATTATTAGTAAGAGAAATACCACTTTCGTTATATTTCTTTAAAACCGAAAACCGGTTTACATTTAATATATAGAAAACTTAGAAAAAATTTCGTTCTTAAAATTACTTCCATTGGGTTCAATTTATAATTTTTGGTTTTTTTTTAATTTTTGGAATAAGTTTGTCTGATATGTTCTAGGAATCAGATAAATCTTAGAAATGGAGATGTGTATACATATATGTACATATGTGTGAGTATATGTAAATCAAGTAGCAACTGTCAAAAAGGTCAACTCCGAAAAAAGGAGTGCCTCATTGAAAACCACACGTCTAAAAAAATCAGAAATCTTTTATAAGAATTTTGGGTATTTCCGTTCTTCTGTGATCAAAATTCTTGATTGTGAATTTAATTTACAAAAATAATCTTTGTTTTATAGTAATACATTTTTGATGTGTTAACACCCGCGGCAAGGTAAAATTTGCATAATAAAGCAGAAAATTAGTAACTGAATTTTGTTTATATACAATTTTCTAAAACTTTTATGATAATTTTTATACCTAAAACTATGAATAAAACTAATGATTTAAAACATATAAGAAATGTACGAAATGTGATATAGTCAATCAAGTTTAAGGCGGGAAATAATTACCACATGCGAGATGCCACGATTTTGCGATATAACTAAGTATATGTATTTATAAGAATAGTACGGTTAATTTCGTAAACATTTAGCTGCAGCTGATTGAAAAATAACGAACAACGATGCTGCGAAATGGGGATACTTGTATTTTGTCATTCTGCTTGTTCCGATTTTGTTCACTTATACATAGGTATATTCTAACAAGGTATTAAAATTTACCATTCAGTAAATTTTGTAATCGTTTCGTATTCTACGCTCATTGTAGCCAGGTAAATTTTGTAACCTGTGAAAGAAGAGGTAATAATTAGTTTTGTTATGTTAATTTAATAGAAAACCGAAAACGAAGATCTTCATTTAATATTAAAGAAATGAAATTCTTTAAGTCGTGTAAAATGTTTGCGAGAAACTAATTATTTAAATAGCAAGACGAAATGTTTATTCACATTTATACGTTTTCTGAAAAAAATGTTGCTTTCATTACGCTTGTTCGTGTAAAAGTCCAGCAAGAATTATCCAGCAACGAAATTTCTCAGAATTTTGGAGTATTCTCTGAAAGAGAGGTGTTTGCAAATTTTTACGCGAACGCAAAATTTGCAGAAACTTGTTGGTTAACGAACAGTTAATTTAAATTTAAATATGCAAAATGAAAAACATTGCATTAATGTTTTCCTGACACATTCCACTAACGAAACCTAACCAAACGAAAATGTATCTCCATTTTGCGTGTTTATCACTCATATTTTATAATTTTGACCTTTAAAACTCTTCAACAAAAATTTCGTATTTATCCAAAATATATTCAGCTGTTCTTCATCAGCTGTTTTCTTGCTTGAAAATTTGTGCTGGGTAAAATTTGTCCAGCAAGAATTTGCAACTTCCCCTCAAAATGAAATGTAATTTTGCCCTCTTAATTTCCCTTTCCTTGCAAATTTTTTGGACACCGCGAACGCGATTTGACAAAAAACGTGATATTTCGTAACGATTCGTTATCAGCATCGCCAACTCTATTATTGATTAATGTAACATAATTATGTTTATTTACGTTTTATATGTCAAATTTGATACCTCTCATTGTCAAAATGTGAAATGTTGCCACTGTTTGCAACCATTGCCCTAGAATACCAAATTCAATTCCGGGTGTTATAAATACGTGACAAAATTTACTTTACCAGTAACAATGAGAATAGGCCTATTAATGTACCTTAATATTGTTTAGTGCAAATGGGTGCTGTGATAGCAACTAAATTAACGAGTAAAAATTTGGGTAAACCCAGGAGAACTTCACGTGTGTACAAATGAACATACATATGTATATGAGTTCAGAGACTAAACGCGACTAACCTATAATTTTTTCAGGACCTTTTCGGGCCTAGTATGGGATTTTCGGAACTTATTCAGGTCATGGGCAACGTGGATTCCTACAAAATGATCAAGGCGCTTATTGTTAAATTTTTTTATTATTGTTTAACAAAAACTATTTAACTGATAAGAGTTTTACAAAATGTCCATCAAAATTTAAATTGTTTAATATTTTGTCATAACATTTTATGTATTCAGGGCTTTTCTTATACATAAGTCGAAGTGAAACATTGTCACCGTCCAATTCAATAAAGTTCCTGCTCGCTACTTCATAAGTGCATATGTATGCATGTACTTATGTACATATGTATGTATTTACGCATATATTGATACTCATTTGTATTTATGTATGTATGTACTTCCGTTTAGTTGACATCGGTAAGGGGCAAATAGGAGTGCAAATGAAATGTGAAATGAAAGTTGAAATGTGTGCCGACTTAATACACTCGAAATAAAATTTCAAATATATATAAGCTCATACATACCTGTACATACATACAAATGTGTATTTGCGGGTGTATTCATTAATAAAAAATGTGCAAATGAATGCATGTAACATAAATGAATAAGCAGGATGGTGGTTATAATTAATTGTTTTTCTTTCGCCGGCTTATCAAATTGTTCGTTTTCCATAGCCAATGAGTAATCTTTTATACATACATATGTACATACGAGGGGACTAACAAAACTTCACAAACCTTTTTTTTTACTAACCAAAAATATCAAATCTAAATTTCAAAAGAAAACACAAAATATCTGACGACAGAACCGACGAAATTCCACCACCAACGCAAACAAAAATTCGATATGTGTTTTCCTTCATTTCAAGCATATGAAACGATCGCAACGTATCTACAGCCTTTTTCCAAGTGGTTCCGAAGTATCCAGAAGTGACATATTTATGTAGAGGACGAACTCCGAGAAGGTCGACCAAAATCTTCATCTGATGACGTCACTGTGGCTCTGGTGAAATCCAAAGTTTACCAAGATCCACGATTGACACAAGATATGATTTCTAATGAATTGGTATTGAAAGCCATGGCTGTATCGTGAATATTAAGTAATCATCTGGGATACACGCTGCTCGATGGGTAAAAGCTAAGTAACAAAAATTCAGTAGCAAAAGTAATAATGTCAGTTTACTTCACCCAATCAAAAATCCTAGCTGATATTCCTTTGGAAAAGGGTCCGACGAGCCAGCTCACACTGCTGAAATAACGAGTGACATTATTGCGATCTCTGGCATCGTAGAAATACGAACAATACCATATTCCCCCATACACTTTGTGATTTCTGGTTATTTCCAAAAATTAAAAGAAACTTGAAGGGAAAGGTATTTAAAGCAAAGCGGAAGTAATTGATGCGGTTAATGCTGAGCTTGATAAGCTTTAAAAGCTAGATTTTAAAGAATATTTTGGGAAGTGGATTTAAAAAAAACTATTAAAAATAAATACAAAATGATTATTTGGTTTTTTTTTCTGGGCAACTAAGTGAACTTTTGCAACCAAATGCACATGGCGTTTAAAATAATAGTAGCGAATTTGAATTAAAACAAATTTTGATAATCTTTTAGTTAAAATACAGATAATTCTTTAGCAAAAATTTAAAAATAATCCAACAATGCCAACTCAATTTTAGTCTTACAAAATGTAAGTTTTATGCGGCTGATATATACCGTTAATTTTGAATTTTTTTGGCCTAAACATGAAACGGTTATCTATAGGTAATGTAAATTTTCTAATAAAAACCTAAAAAACTTATTGATAAATTGGAAATAATTTAACCGCAGCTCTATGTAAATACGTACTGACATATCGATGCTAGTTTGCGATCTTACAGATTCAATTCCAGACCATTTTTGGGACTTGTTCGGAATCGTTTACAGGCAGTTCAAACATAGTCACAAAAAGGGTCTGAAATTGTTCTTAACTATTAAATCGCTTAATGCTTTGCTGAGCGTCCCAGGTATGTTTACACAACAAATTTACAAGTAAGAATTTTTGTTGAGGAAAAATATTTTTTTCTTTTTGCCATCTCTGTCACACATATCGGTTATCGTTGTGGCAATTCACAAACAGCTGTTGTTGAAATTTCCCTTTCGGATTCAGCTATGTATGCTTTTTTGAGGAGTCATCAGCAAAACACTTAAAACTACCCATATTTCAATGAATAACTAATATAGAAATGTCATAAAGGGCTTCTACAAACATCAAAGAATATTTTAAAAATTATTCCAATCGGAAATAATAAATGATACACACACTTTTTGGTATTTACTTTTCATTTCACATACAACCTAGCATTCGGACTCAATTCACAAACTTGTATGTGAATGTGAAATTGGGAGCACCAAACATGTGATTTAAAAACCGAAACAGACAAATTCGTGAATGTGAAACTGGGAGCACGGCTGTATATTTATTTTTCCCTTTTTAGTTATTTGATACTTTCGACGCGAACACCTGCGATATTATTTAATAATTTCTCTCTCTCTCTCACGATAAATAATGCAGGGCACTAAAAGCAGTAAGAAGAGCGCTTAAATCGTTTCGTATCCGCTAAGGTTACTCATACGTCCTGTACGACAAATTCGAGTTAATATACTGCCGCCTTCCTCTGCTGATAAATTTATTGTAACGTACCTAAACTATTCATTATTCACATTCCGACTATTCATCGATAAGGTCATTACCCAAGGACGCACTTAATGTGATCCTACATCAACTGCCAATAGAGCTCTAAATAAAAGAAACTGCGGCGAACTCTGCAATCAGACTACAAGAGTCAGTCTGCTGGAGGCCGAAGCAATACGGTCACAGTAAAGTTCTCGATGGGCTCTTGGGAGAAAACAAACAATCAAATTATCTACCTCCTTCGCTGGACTTCAGAAAAAACTTTCAGGTAGAATTTCCATCTAGACGGGACTGGAGCAGGGCCAGACTGGCGGACGAGAAGTGTCGCTCTCGTTCCGTCTACCTAACTTTGCCAGCATTTTCCAGGCAGAAGTAATGGGAATTGAGAGGTCCCCTCAGGTACTGAAAGATAGAAGCGCATAAAAAGCATACATCTTCTCAGATAGTCAAACAGCTCTCCTCCATGACTGCAAGTGTGCGTTAAGCTCAGCGGCTGAGTCGGTTGATCATGTTTCCATTCAACAACCACTGCAGGAGCTGTAAACATGCAGACAGCAGGGAAACCATCTTTCACTATCGTGCCCAGCTCTGGCACGCCTCAGGCAAGAAACACTGTGGTTTCTTCCAAAAGAGTTAAGGGAGATCTCTAGGTGTAATATAAGCTGTTTAAGTAGCTTCATCCACAAATCAAAGTGGTCCAAAAATTAAAGACCGCAGGACATACCAAAGGTTCCACGAAAATAGCGTAACAATATGGTGCTTCCAGCGCTAATTGAGCCCTTGTCACTCCAGGACTAGGTAACGCTTCAACTAACCAACCATTCATCGATTTAAGTAGTTCTAAATTAAAAAGAAATAATGTTTATTAAAATGGAAACAACAATACTTAAAATTACAAAAATATGAGATATCTAATATTGAGCTTATGAGCAGAACTATTGATCGAAAATGGGTTAACACATATTTTTAAAAGTACTGAGAAAGAATATCCAAAATTACTTCAAAGTATTTCATCACTGCTATATTTTCCTGCAGCTTTGACATTCAGAGAGAGACACAAATTGGAAATGGCGCACAGTGCACCTACTCCATACAAACAATGGACCAAAATAGAAGGAGTAGTCGAAATTTGTAGAAACTTTACTCCTAAAGAATAACATCATAGTGATTTCAAAATTAAAATCGTTTGTTTTTCGTACCGTGTTTTTTGTTCCTTTTTGCCTGGGAGGTAAAATAAGGCATATTTTTGTTAACAAAAACAATTATATTACAAAATATGTAACAATGTATTGCTTAATATTTAAATCGGAGCCACTTGATGGTTTGTTTCTTTATTTAAGTTCCTTCGAGGTTAATGCAATGGATCTGTTGATAACAGCGAATATCTTTTTATTAAACAAACACATAATCAAACAATTTAAAATATGTATGTCCACATGTACTCGTATAAACAACGGTTTTAATATTTGTTTTATGAAATACCATACAAGTTTGAGGAGTACCACAACTTTTTCAACAAATTTTTTGGTAAAATGCTTAAAATATTTGGAAAACTGTTGACAAAACGCTTACACTTTATAGCTCAGTGTTTGGCCGAGCTTCTCCTACCATTTGTGGTGTGCGTCTTTATATTTTACCACAAATGGAGGGACCTACAATTTTATGCCGACTCCGAACGGCAGATGTATTTAATGAGAAGCTTTTTCATGGCAAAATACCCCCGGCATATCGCACCGCTACCAACTCGACTCAACAGCGGCCACCTATATATTATTTACTTGCAAACAATTTATTCCTTTAAAAAAAAATTTAAATTAGTTTAAAAAAAAAAGTAATTAAGAAATAATTGCAACTCATTCAAACCCATTTAAACTTTACAGATTTAGCGACATTGTCCAATTAGTTCTTGATATACATTTTCATGAATTTTAAATAATTTTTTTGAAGCATTATAATCCGAAAATTTATTCACTTATCCTAATTACTATCAGCTACGGGCAGGATTTAGTTTCGGGAGGGGCCCACAAATTCTAAAGTGATATTGGTTATTATTGCTCATCTATGTATAAGTTAAAAGTCCTAATTATAATCAATAATTATTGATCAGCTAAGAAAAAATTAAATTTCGACTTGTTTATTACTTGCTTCAATTAAATGAATTCGAAGTCGTTCTTTCTTCTAATGCAATCACCTGTATCAAAATTGGAATGTTTAATAGTACTATAACTTCTACCGCTTTGAGTGTTGTTGTTTTTTCCTAATAATTTTTCCCTATAAACCGATCGGCCTTAAACTCAAAAATATTTTTAAAAAAATAGTTATATGGCCAAACAATAACAAATTAAATTTTGCTGTCAGTCGCAAACAATCGCTCGAGCAATACGAACGTCTGTCTGAGAAAAGCAACCATAAAGCGAACGTAAAAAGTGTTTAAACACGATTAGAAATAAGTGACAAGTGAAAAACGTATAGTGAATAAGCAAAAACAAGTGACTATATTTACAACAAACACAGAGGCCTCACAACTTCTTAAACCCTTAAAACTGTTCAAAACTTCAATGCAAAATGAATAAACCCCCGGACAATATAACTAACCTACCCCCCAATTTGCCATCGCTCAAATGGGATAAAAACAAATTTTCAAACTTCATATCAAATGAACCAATTTATCTGCTTATGTCTAGATCGAATAGTACAGAAGATTTAAATTACGTATCACCATTCCTAATACAAAAAGCTATCAATGCAACATGCGGTGAAGTCGAATATTGTAAAAAAACTAGAAGCGGTCAGATTTTAATAAAAACAAAAAACGGCACGCAAGCTAACAAACTTACGTCTCTAACAGCGCTTTCGAATACAATCTTTGTTGAAATAACTCCTCACAAGACTCTGAACTTCTCAAAAGGTGTAATATATTGCAATGAGCTACGATCAATTCCCAACAGTGAAATCCTTGAAGAACTTAAGCCGCAAAATGTTTGCGACGTCCAAAAAATACTTAAAAAAGTTGATAATGACCTAACTGAGACAGGTTTGATCATTTTAACTTTTGCCACAACTACACTACCAACAAAAATAAATATCGGCTACATCAAGACATCAGTTCGTCCATACATTCCTCCACCAATGCGTTGCAAAAATTGCCTTAAATTCAACCATGTCGCTAAATTTTGTAAAAACGCAAAATCCTGCCCCAACTGTGCAAGTAATTTTCATATTAGTGACGAAAGCAATGAAATATGTAAAAACCCAGCCAAATGTGTCAACTGTGAAGCAAACGGACTGACTTACACAAAGCACTCAGCGCTAGACAAAAAGTGTCCCATTTTTCTACGCGAAAAAGAGATTCAAACAATAAAAATCACCGCACAAGTCGACAACAAAACTGCACGAGTAATATACAAAGAACGGTATCCACACAACAACTCTACATATGCATCAGTCACAAGTCAACACAGTTCTAAACCGACAACAATCAATACTCATCCGTATCATCAAAACTCACCACACTTTAATCCGCCGCACACAGTACAACTAGCAACAAAACCAACAACACCAACAACTACTACTCCCACTCAAATAAGCACTGACAGAGAAATTGTGCGATACTCAGACGTAATGAGCGAACTCGAGACAGATGACAGCTTACCATCCACATCAACAAAGAAGATAAAAATACTACCGAAAAATACATCAAAGAGACTACAAAAACAGATAAGAAAGTTAAACAACAAGTAGTAACCCAACTAACACTACACCTAACTTATTTAGTTATACTAAAATTTAAAACAATATCTACACTTATTATTTTATATACAAATTACTTTAACATCTATTAAGGTTTAAATTTAACTTAAATTATAAATTAAATACTCTCACTTACATACATATTATACTGACACATGAAACCTTCACTAAAAATTGTGCAATGGAACATACGTGGATATCAAAATAATTACAATGAATTACAGATATTACTGAACGAATCGAAACCACACATAATTGCCCTACAAGAAACACACATACAGGACTTGAGACCAACGCCAATTCCAATTAACTACAACCTCTACACATCCACAAACCCCTGCAACTCATTTGGAGGTTCTGCTATCCTTATCCATAAATCTATTCAACATAAACTAATAAATCACACCTCCAACTCTTTTGATATAGTTAGCATCGAAATCCAGTCATTGCTCAAATTTACAGTAAGTTCCATTTACATCAGACCAAATAAAAACATCCATATCAAAAATCTACAAGACATTTTTGATAACTCCCAAATACCACTTTTAATCACTGGCGACTTTAACAGCTGGCACCCTCACTGGGGATCCCCAAAAAGCAATAAGAGAGGTAACACGCTTTTTAAATTTATAAGCAAATCAGGCCTTATTCTTCTGAATGATGGCTCACCAACTCACTTCACGACACACCATACATTTACCCATGTTGATTTAACCATTGCTTCCCCCAACATAGCCTTACAAAGTAATTGGCAAGTGGATCCTAGCTTATTTGGCAGCGACCACTACCCAATAACAACAACCCTTTTTAAAAACCTATCGAATACTACAACCATTAATAGACCCCGATTCAACCTTAGAAAAGCCAATTGGAACAAATTTAACCTCCTAGTCGACACATTAATCAGGTCCAAACCCCATAGCAACAATATAAATAAAGAGGCAGCCACAATAAATAAAACCATACTTCAAAGCGCAAACGAAGCTATACCCCAAGCAAAATATTCCATGAAAAAATGTACACCCTGGTGGAATAAAGAACTCGAAGCAAAGAAAAAAGAACGAAACCGATTGTGGAATAGATTAAAAAATTACATAACATTAGAAAATATAGTAAACTACAAGAGGGCGAATGCCTTATTCAAAAGAGAACTCAAGTTATCAAAATCCAAAGCAATGCATAACTTCACCGCTAAGATTCATCCACACATACCCACCGGAGAAATATGGCACACTATACGGCGATTTTGCGGTTTAAAACCGCACCTACCGATACACTGTATATCCACACATGATTCTACTCAAACAACAACAGATAAACTTATAATAGCTAACCACTTTGGGAAACATTGGTCAAACGAAGCCAACGACAGCAACTTCTCACGATCTTTTAGAGATAACAAACGCGCCTCCTTAACATACACCAACAACTTTAACCCTAATAGAACTGCTCTACAAATTGAAAACGACATAACCCAAATAGAACTCTCAATAGCACTGTCTAAGCTAAAAGGTCACACTCCAGGCATCGATCGAATTTCATACGCTATGATAAAAAACTCCCCGACCTCTCTCAAACATCGTCTACTCCACCTTTACAATAACATTTTTAACTCCCAAATTCCTCAAATGTATAAAAATAGCCTCGTCATCCCTATCCACAAACCCAACCAAGACAAATCTTCCATCAAATCCTACCGCCCTATATCCTTAAATCCTGTTTGCGCCAAAATATTGGACAAAGTCATAGCTAACCGGCTATGGTGGTTTGTTTCCTGCAACAAACTACTACATAGCCACCAAACCGGCTTCAAAAAGGGTAAATCAGTGTCTGATTGCCTAGTTTATCTAGACCATCAGATCACCCAGTCCCTTAACTTAAAAAAACACGTATCACTCATCTCACTCGACTTTGCTAAAGCGTTTGACAAAATCGGAGTTCATACTGTCCTAGACCAGCTCACTGCTTGGAAAATTGGACCAAAGGTTTATAACTACACCAAAAACTTCATGACAAACAGAAAAATAAAAATAAAAATAGACTCGCAATTCTCCGAAACATACCCTCTCCAAAATGGGATCCCACAAGGGTCTCCACTTTCCGTGATCCTATTTCTTATAGCCTACAACAAACTTAGCAACGTAATATCACTACATAAAGAAATAGACTTCCTCGCCTACGCAGACGATTTCATTCTCATAAAAAAACTGAATAAACAAAAAAGCACAGACATAGATCTCAACGACATCCACAATGACATTTTAAACTGGTGCAGCTACTCAGGCGCCAACCTCTCAATGGAGAAATGCAAACATTTACACATTTGTAGGAAAAATAACTGTCATCCAAATATTTCATGCAACAATATTTCAATAAATAACACCGACAATCTTAAAATATTAGGAATTGAATTCAACAAGAGATATAGATGGGAAACACATATTTCACATCTCCTTGACTCATTAAACAAACGATTGAACATCATTAAATGCCTCTCAAGCCCAAAACTCAACGCCAACACCATTTCTGTAGTGATGGCTGTAAAATCCCTAATCGCATCAAAACTGTATCATGGACTATATCTCTTCGGATATGCCCCTAAATCCACTACTAATAAACTAAGTTCAGTACTAAATTCCGCAATACGATCTGCTTTAGGCGCTTACAGAACCACACCAATCCACAATATGACATTTGAAACAGACATTCCATCGTTGACACAAATGAAAGAAATTGCAACAACAAAGCTATGCAAAACCCTGTTTTTTAACGACCAATCTCCACTTTCCAAAGTATCAAACAAACTAAACTCGAAACAAAATCTTAAAATTGAATCTACAATCCATCGCATAATAACAAAAGCTGAAGAACTGAATATTCCCATAAATAATAAACTAAAAACTACTAAACAATGCCCTGAATGGCAATTACCCCTTGATTCCATAGACTTATCACTTCATCAATGGAAAAAAGACAACACTCCTGCAATAGTATTTCAAAAACACTTTTCAGAACTAACCGAAAACCTTACAAATAAAAAATTCAAACTAATCTTCACCGACGGTTCAAAAACCGACAACATAATAAGCTCCAGCGTTATACATAACAACCAAATATTAACCTGCAAACTCCTTCCTTCCTACAGCACAAATTTCGCTGCTGAAACTATAGCCATCTTCGAAGCAGTACAATTTGCTAGCACAATGCCTGGAAAATTCGCGATTTGTTCCGACTCCCTTGCATCTTTAAAAATGATAAAAAACATAAACAACAAAAACTATTATTCAGACCATATCCGAAACTCTTTAATAAAACACAAAAACAAAATCAAACTAATATGGATACCTGGGCACACACTTATTAAAGGTAATGAGCTGGCAGATAGGGCCGCAAAAGAAGCACAAAAGCGACCACTAACTATGTCCCTAAACCTCCTATACACAGATGTAAAAAACTACATAAAAACTTATTTCAGAAATGAAAAATATTCCTCATACGAAAATACAACTAGCTGGTATCAATATCTTAACCCAAAAAAATGCACAATCAACGAATCCAAATCTGCACATAGCAACGATATATCCAGAAGGGAAATTACAAAAATAATTAGATTGCGCCTCGGACATACAAGACTAACGCACGAATACCGAATAAAAAAAGTTGCAAATACCTGTAAATATTGCGATACCTTAAACCCTAGCATCAAACACATCCTAGACGACTGCACACATTTTTCAAACCACAGAAAATCACTCAACAACATCAAACCTACAGACCTACTTTTGAATGACTCCACAGACAACACTTTCAAACTAATAAAGTACCTAAAATATTGCAATATATTTAATGAAATATAAATAGTACATAATGTATTTGCTCACATGCACACATATTTAAATCGCTTAAGGCCACTGTAGCCATAGCGTTAAGTTATTGTATTTATTAGTTTACTAAAAATACAATTGTTAATAAAAAAAAAAAAAAAAAAAATTTTGCTGTATTATAATTTCTTGCCACAGTAATTGATATATTTGTGTTTATATATGTACATAAATAGGCGAATCAATTGGAATTGCTTAAGTTTTTAAATATTGCTTCACATCGTAGAAATTGCTTTAATTGAACATAGTTGATAACTTATAATTCCGCAAAACTAGTATTTATGTATGGACAGCTACTAATAAAGATATAAATTCTATGAATTATACGTATTCCAAGATAAATGATTCTACATAAATATAATACCAGACGAAAATCAATAAAGAATAATTTGCTTATTGGTGCATCTTATTAAAAGAGCAATCTCCTCGATTTTTTTCTCGATAAAATGTTGATGACAGCAATATGCCAATGAATTGAACTCATAGCCAATGCGCTGAGCCTATCATGACCCATTACACTGCGAGGTAGAATTTTTATTCTCTTCATAGAAGAAAACGATCTCTCGACGCTAGCTGTTACTGGAAGTGTGGCTAAAATGGTAAGAAGTAGTTTCATAGCGCAAAAAAACGTTTCTTCACAATTCTCCAACAGTTTCAAAACTTCAGTTAAACAGTCGATAGACGATATTTTTCCACACCACAACCTGTATTGGACATCTAACTTGTCCAACTCATCCCATTTACTTACTGCAGCAATCCTGGGAGAAGCAGTTTGGTAGTACAGTTTCATTTTCGAGAAATCTTTCTGTCAAATTCTGTACTAAAGCGTCGATGGGGATTTAAACGGTTTTTTTGTCGGGAGACAAATCTTGGAGCCCGAAGTTCAGTGTCGATAAGTTATTCGGCATACCTACTGCGATGCGGATCGAAAAACTTCCCCAAAAAAATTATCTGCAGTTTCTGGAATTTGCTGAAGTGAGTATATTATTTCTTTTGTGCGGGTTAAAGCACAGACAAAATCTAACGAATTATGCTGAAGTAACACCGACAAGGGAGGTGTCAAACTGAGTAGTCTTTCACAAACGACAAAGCTCATTATGAAATTACTTTTCTGAATCGCAGCAAGAAGAGTCAATGCTGTTGATGATATAGACCACGTCTTTTCAGCGATTTCTTGAAGACTAATGCAATTGCAATGCATTCGAAAAGTTCCAAAAATGTGATTATACTGTCATGCCTTTCAATAAACCTTGTTTCACAAAGACGAAGAAGTCGTTTCTTTTTACATTCCGGAGCATGTAACGACTTCTTGGAAAGTTTTGTTGGCATTTGAAGAGTTTCTAAACAAATTTGTGACTTGACCGACAACTCCATGACAGTTACGAATTACAGGCATAGACATTGCAAAATGCATGCATTCGACACAGCAAGATTTAATCGATGACTGGCACAATAATAATATCTTGCTTTTTCATATTGATTTTTTATACTCTTTTGTACTCCACTCAAATCACCTGCCACGTTTGCGGCTTTATCGTACCCTTGCCCGAATTAATGAGATGATTTTCGACCGATGTTTTTTATACAAATGCACAAATCATTGTCAATTTCGGAAAAGGGGTGGGCGTGGGCGTGTTCAGGTCCCCTCCCTGAATACGTACCTGATTACTATGTTAGGATTAAACGATATCAAGCAAATAGGAAATTTACTACGTTTTATGTATTTCTCGTCTATTTCAGTGTTATGTATGAGGTAGAAAAATCTGTTCACTAAAAGCAAGACTTCGTACTATATTTGGGCTGTGTGCAAGTATGTTTAAATTACTATCTAAAAAGAGAAAAGCACTAAATCAAGCGGAAGTGTCGTTAATGCAGTGAATAATACTATTTTAAATTTTTTCGAGCATTCTTTTGAACCTCAATTGAACCTTCAAATATTTTTGAACAAATTATAACAAGTACATATTTATTTATTTTACTTATAATTAAGACAAAAAGTTAAGATTCAGAAAAAGGAAATTTAAATACATTAATCGATTAGTTCTTAGAATAATTGACCCGCCCTTATGTACGAACTTATGAATATATGTATATTCGTATGTATAAACAGTGATGGCGCGTACATACCATTTATGTCCAAACCAGCAGCATGCGAACTTTCTCGAATTATTTGTCTTCGCTTTGATTTCCAGCAGAAATTCGAATTTTCGGAATGACTTGGACAGCAGCACACTTTGTTCGGCTCGGATATCGTAGAGTCAGTGCTGTCTAAAGAGTGACATCGACTCTTCGATCCTTCCCGCAGCTCAACAGCTGATGCAATGCAATCATCATTTGAATGTAATTGAGTTATTCCTTTCGTTTCAATACATTTCAACCTACAAATATAAACGAAATTATGAGATATGTGCATATTTAAATTGTATGTACATATGTATATACTTTTATTTGCAATGCATATGCGAATTTTGACATGTCGACATTTCTTTTAGAAAATATCTGAGCTAAGTCAAATAAAAGCATTTTTCAACTCGTACATCTGCATACACATACATACATATGTATGTACTTAATCTACTAGTAGTGTGTACCAGAGAATTTGTAAATAAAGCAAGTTCACAGTCGTGAAATTTCGAAAGCAGCATTAATTGTCAAACGAGAAAAAACGTCTAAATGGAAATATTGAGAAATTTGAAAAACATATATTTGGTTTTTACTTTTCAATTAAAATACAGAGAATTCTCAAGCAAAAACTTTAAAGTTTAAAACTTTCTAAAATATTTAAAATAATTTAACAAATTTTCATTTAGGGGGAGAAATTTGTTTCAAAAAACATTTGTTATTTTTTCGTGTATGGAGTTTTTCAACCCATTCAATAGGAGTGCAATAAACAGGAAGCTTGAAATCGCTTAAAAGTACCAGTGTTTTTTGACAATTTTTTTATCGCATATATTTTTTTATAGGGGAAAAACGCAACTTACCCCAAACTAAAATCCATAAAAGTCAACCGTAATTTTTAGTGTCTTCAAACTTACATTTTAATTACAAGAATTGAATGGGCTACAAAACTGCTGTACTATTCACCTTTAAAAAAGGAAGGAAACGGTTGAATATAATTTTAAAATTATTATTTTAAATAAACTAGCTTTTTTCAATGTTCTGTTTATTTGTCAATTTCAACGAATGTCGCTCATATTTAAATGTCATGAGCATTTCATATTTCGTATTTCAGATTTGCGTCTTATAATCGCTTTGAAATTCTCTGGTACCACACTCAAAGCGACCGGAAGTAGTAGTTCAGCCTGAAAGTATGTTGATTTTTTTTGTTTGTTAAGCATTTTGTAGGGCAAGTGCACACATTCCCGGAGCAGTGCTATTTAGTTATAAACTGAGCTCATTTATTGCATATATTAGTACTTATGTTTAGAGATTGAGAGAAAAATGTGTGAGGGCAGCACAAACATGCGGGTTAAATAAGAAGAAATGAAAAAGCAGACAACATCTGTAATCGTAGTTTTCACCTGTTCCAAGCAATTATTTGTGGATAGCTGCAGCCATTGTTGGCATTCTCACTCGAACTTACATCTTTGGAATTCTGTGTTCCGCATCCTTTGTCAAATTTACGGCAACATTGTGACATTTTATTTGTTTCTTCAATATTCGGTGAACTTTTTATTTTGAATATGTAACTGAGTTATACTCGTATGTAAAATTTGTATCTGAGTCATACTCGTATGTAAAATTTGCAACGTGCTGAAAAAAACAACGCTGAATATCATCACACTTCCAAATAAAATAATTTAATTTAAGGAAGGAATAGTAAGGGTTGCAATTTTTGTAATAAAAAAAGATATGATGAAATTGCATTAAAAATTTTCAAATCCATTATATACACGGACTAGCTCACTGAGTTAATCAAAATCCACTGTATCAAAAATTTATTTTTACTATTTCTAAGCATTTTTCACTAAAAATATATGCATTTCAAATAAAAAAGGAAACTCGTCGCAATTAAATAAATGAACATGTTTAAGGGAGAGCAATGAAATTATATCACGGCGCCACCTATTAAACGATCCACTCAAGGCATTGATGAATCGGTGTTTATATTAACAACTGATATGCGTGCCAATTTTGATAAGGGTTGGAAATCATGTGATGACTACGCCTTCCTGTTCTCTATAAAGGAGTTAGAGATCCGAATGACAATGCCATAACATGATACGCTTTTCATTATTTTGGCAGTTGTACGTGAGTACAAAATGTCTATAGCAATTATGGCATTTGGGCAATGTAAACAAGTTTTTTGGTAAAGCTAGTGTTCTGTTATCCTCTTAATTTACACTTATTCGGTCCGACCCATAACCAGCTATGCGTTAGTTGAATCTCAATCGGTAACGTGGGAAGGTATAACGCCCGTGTGCTGCACTTACCCGTCACTTTGTCTCTTCTTATGCGGGGAGTTCTTAAGAACAGATATTGATATAAGCACTGAGTGGGGAGAGACGGAAACCGCTGGCAGCAGAGATCTTAGACATTGTCCAATCTTTACTGAAAGCGTCGAAACTGACTAGTCGACTTTTCTCATAACTGCACATAAGGCATCGGCAAGGCCTCTAACTACTCCCAAACTAGTTTGGAAATGCAAGTCTCAAACTAGAGTATGTTGGTAAACAAAACGAATAATTTCACGGTAAATGTGAAAAAGACCTAAGAACTTACAAGAGCCAAAACCGGTTTGTCTCCAAACCTAACTTGACGGGAAATCCTTCCAATATAGTACATACACATGTACCATATGTACATTAACTTTTTGTGAATTAATTTTATTAATTATTTATTGGCTATAAGTAAGATAATAACCAGGTAATTTTCAAAAATTGCTAACAGCTAAGATCGCCTGATTACACTGTAAAACAGGCAAAATATGCCACTGGGGATCTCATCGGTTTCTAAAGCGTTTGGGTCGGCTGAAGTCAGAATTTTGGCGTCACCCTAGGTTTTCTCTACAGTACGTGGTTTGTCCAGAAACCGGCGTTTGAAAAAAAATATATAAAATTTTATTCTTAATCCTTGAACAAGTGTTACTAAAGGATTTCGGAGTCAAGGAATAATAATATAAAATTTTTTTTTAGATTTGACCGCATAGCGATGTTGTTGTAGTTCATACACTACCACTACCGCTGGTGGTGCGAGCTATTACTCGATATGTCGCTGGGTTTTAGGTTCGAATCACAGCCAGGACAAGTAAAATCTAAATCATAGAAAAGTTGTTTGCTAATAGCGATCACTCCTCGGCAGGCAATGGGAAACCCCGAGGGTATTTGTGCCTTGAATAAAATAATCTGCCGTTCGGAGTCGGCACAAAACTGTAGGTTCCTCCATTTGTGGTAGAATAATAAACACGCACAGCACAAATGTTAGGAGAAGCTCAGCCAAACACCAAATTATTATTATTATAATTTGAAACATAATCATAATATATTTTGACTTAATTTGAAAGCAGTTTTTTATGAATATTTTGCATATTGGCACCACAATCACGAACCGAATCAACGTGATTCGCCATAAAAAAGTTTGCCTGCGAATCACCTCATTTGCTGTTGATTTAATTCGAATCACGAAAAAATCGAAGCCGACTCTAATTTATTCTGAAATTTGTCGAAAATGGCTGCCAAAACACATACAGCTACCAAAACAAAAAAAAAATGAAACAATCAAGAAACAATCAAATGCTGAAATGGATTCAAACATTGAGGTTGTTGGCTACAACAAGAGTGAATGAAGACGCAAAAGTATGTTATGCAGTATTACAATAGAAACAGAAATGCCAAACGAATCACGAATGTGTCGGGTAATCGGGGTGATTCGCCATTCGTTATTCAAGTAGCGAAACTCGTAATGCACTTGTCGTAGAAACCCCATATAACCTATATATGTATATTTATAAGAATTATTCAGCTACTGAACAGCTGACATGCTGAAGGAGGGCTACCAGAGCCAAATGCGTAAAAATAGTTATAAGAATCGGTACCTTTTTATTTGGAAAAATCGCTTAACAAAGAGTAAAATTTATTATCTTTAATGATAACAAAGTATGGAGTGTTTAAATTTAAATCAAAATGTTGTATGTCTTTACTGACAAACTCTGTACTCTCTATTGCGTGTAAAAAATTCGCATTTTGCTAGCACTCTCACGAAGCAAAGAGTTTCCTATCATAGCGTAGACCATGGTTTTAATTATTTCAGCGTTTGCAAAAATAGTTAAGTATTATCATCAATGACACTCTTATGTTAAATCAATGCTTTCGAGAAGCGAAAACGAAAGCGCTTGATAACATCTTCTCGATCCACGATTTCTTCTTGGGTAAATGCATTTTTTCTGGGTTCTTGGGTTTCCCATAAAGAATTGCTTCTAGCCCACATTCGCACGATTGCGGGAAGTAAACGTACGACATGTATGTAAGTTTAAAACATTTGCAGATACATGTGTGCTATGTATGTAAACATTTATGTAAATACATCCTATGCTTGTTTGAAAGTGTCCATGTTGTTGCAAATTGCACATTTTAAGTTGTTGCCGGTATTTTTAGTTTGAAACAAATTAACGCATTCGAAAGTACTGACACCCATTACACACCATAATAAATGCTTTAGAGTCTGGTCTTTTTCACAGAACATACACAACACACAGATCTCATTTAGGCAAACATTTTAGAAAACATTATGAATGTATGTAGTATGTATATATAAATATGTGCGTTGTATGGTATGCCATAAATAAATTTTTGAAATATTTGCAAAAAAATCTAAACATTAGATAACACATACACACATAACTTATTTTTGTTACTTTTATGACTCAAAATAAGAATAAGAATAAAAATTAGTTCTGAATTTTCTTTTATGTATAAAAAATGGAAAAATTCAACTCAATAAAAATACACAAACATTTTACATATAAATAACTTATTAAAAGATACCGATCATCCATTTATTTAATTATTTATTTATTTATTTATTCCATTTCAGTCTACAGAAAAAACATCTTACAGACTAGTTACGATAAAAAAAAAAAAGAAAAAGGTATCTCACAGACTAATTAAATACAGTAAAGAGATTAAGTTTAAATCTTTTTAAATTAACATTGAAATCTACTATATCACTATAAGCATTGCATAATCGGGCACATCGTACAAGAGGTTCGTTCAATGAGTAATTAGTTTTGTAAGTTGGAAGACCAAATATATGACTATTTCTTAGACTTCGAGGAGGAATATGAGATTGAAATAGGTTAGCCAACTCATTGCAGTTAATGTTCTCATTGATAACATTGTAAACAAAAATTAATGAAAAGTATATTCTTCTATCATGCAATGACTGCAAACCTAGCAATTTCCGTCGCCCTATATAATGTGGAGGACCGTTAGGCCAATACATTTTGCACAGGGCGACACAGGGTAAAGACTTTCTGTACTTTTAAATTTTTACGGAATGGACCTCATAGTATGGATTTCATATTAGCGAGCAGTATTCGAGCCGGCTTCTTACTAAGGCAACATAAAGAGACTTCAAGGTTTGAGGATCTTTAAAACCACCAGTGTTTCTTCTAATGAAACCGATCATTGCAAATGACTTGAAAACAATATAGTCAATATGTTTGGAGAAGGATAGATTGGAGTCAAAAATAACACCTAGATCTTTCATTTCGTGACAGCGATTAAGGAAACAGTGGTTTAATTTGTAATTAAACATTGAAATAGATGTTTTTCTGGTGAATGTTACCACGAAGCATTTCTTAACATTTAGATGTAAATGGTTTGTTGCACACCACAGTTCAAAAGCATCTAGATCGGACTGCAGATTGTTACTATCTGATAAACTGTGTACCTCTAAGAGGAGCTTTATGTCGTCTGCAAACAATAGACACTTTGCAAACTTAAAGTGGTTCACAAAGTCATTTATAAAAATAATAAATAGCAATGGGCCACAGTGAGTTCCTTGTGGAATGTCCGACCCCGCCTCAATTAATGTTTTGGATTTACTAGAACCTATTTTAACAAATAATTTTCTGTTAAAAAGAACTTCTGTTAAAAAGAACTCTAAAAGTTTATCCCTGACTCCAAAGTGCTTCAACTTGTATAATAAAATTGAGTGGTCTACTTTGTCAAACGCCTTCGAGAAATCTGTATATATTACGTCTAATTGAGCATGGTTACTAAATGGCTTTATTATTTGATTTGTGGCTAAAGCTAAATTTGTGCATGTTGATCTACCAGGCATAAATCCATGTTGACAGATAACTTTACTCACGTGATCAAATAGTTTTGATTGAACTATCTGATCAAATAGTTTGGCTATGGTAGTTTGCTTAACGATAGGCCTATAATTGCTCACATCATTACGTCGCCTGATTTATAAATAGGTTCAATTGAGCAAAGCTTCCACGAGTCTATAAATGTGCCATTATCTAAACATTTCTTGAATAAGATCGCAAGGGGATAAGCTACAGTATCGGAGCAGGTTTTGAAGAATTGAGGGGAAAACCCTTCACAATCTATTTTCGAACTAGGATGTTATAACGAAATCGCAATCTGAACATCATTCACGCAAATATCAAAGGTGGTAATAGTTTTTAACGGATGAGAGGTCAAATGTGGACATGTTGTATTGTCATACTTTTCATAAACTTTTTGAAAGAAGCTCGCAAATAGATCGCATGTTTCCTGGGTATTGTTGGAAACAACGCCGCCATACGACAAGCTCGATAGAAAACCATTGGTCTTTCTTTTAGAGGTAATACAATTCCAAAAGCTTTTCGGATTGGATTTAAGTTTATTTTCAACAGAAATCATATAGTCTTTAAACCAGACATTGTGCAGGCTGTCGAACTCTTTCCTCAACTTCAGATAATGCTGGTGATCTACTTCCGTTCTACTCGATTTGTATTTTTTGAACGCTTTATTTTTTAGATTTTTGAAGTTGCATAGCTTATAGTTAAACCATGGTGGTTTATTATTCGTTTTTACTAATTTTAGAGGCACGAAACAAGAGATCGCATGTGAGAGCTTTTGACAAAAAGTCTCATAAGACGCCGTTATATAATCGGAGATTCATTCTTACAATAGACATTTAAGAATAGACTCTAAATTTTTAAAAATGAACAGTTTCACTTTTCTTGTCATGTTCCGTAGAAGTTTCTCTTATTAACCCCCAAATATAGCCCCCCATCATGCTTTCAGTATACTGGCCTTGGTAACGTCTCTCATATTCCATTATATAGGGTGTTTTTGTTAGACATGTGGATTTTAAGAAGAAATAAAACGCATATAATTTAATGCTATGGCCAAGAATTTAGCTTTATTTTAAAGATAAGGGTTTTCCATTATGTTTGATTTGATTTCGGGCCAGTGACCGTCCTAGCTGGCTAGAATAAATTCCAGCCGAGAGACCACGTTTTGCAGCAATTGGAACCGTATGTCAGCAATAACGCGCTGAAATGGCTAACCAAACTGAGTATAAATCAAGTAACATGTGTCAAAATTACCAACTCTGAAAAAAGTATTGTCTCATTGAAGCGATCTCTGAAAATCAAAAATGGTCATATCACTATAACTGCTTAAAAAACAAATATTTTCCATTTGTAATCGTCCTTTCCCATATATATTTGCGTTATGTGTCAAATTTTAATTTGAAATTTTAAGTATACCATTTTATAAGAAAATTGCATTTAGTTTGCAGAAAGTCAATACCTAGTTGCTCACATAATTCAGTAATTTTATTTAATTATGGCAAATATTATATGTATGTATATGTGCTTAAATTGTTTAACTCTTACTTATTTAATTTTGTATTTGTACAATGTAATCAATTACTAAAGATATTGGTTATACATTTCCCTTAATGGGCAAGAACAGGAGCTTCAATACTTCCGAAATGAAGATCATACGCGATTGCTTCAAAAAATTGAACACCATAGCGAAAGTAATGGAGGTATTGAGCATTTCCAATGCTCTGTCAAGATTTTAAGCCCAAGTATACAAAAAACAAGCATTGAAACATGGTGGCTAATTTGTAGTGGTGTGTGTTTAACATCATCAGTTGTGAGTGCAATTGGTCAAATCTTAGACAAGGTAGTATGTACCAAGAAATTGGAGATTACGCTGATAATTTGCCACTTCCTTGGATATTCCAGCAGGTTAAGGACCCCAAAAAGTGCTTCCGGCCCACAGGAATATGAGACTCTAGTCCGATCCACGAGTCGGAGATGTGAAGCAGTAATATGCCATAACGAATTCTTAACAAAGTACCAACTGGTCCTTCTTAAAAAGCCAATAATTTAGATAAAACGTGTATTTTTTAACGTTGACAAATGGTGACAAAGTGTACATATTAAATTATATTAGTTAATTTAAATGTGTTGAATACTTTTAAACTTAAAAAATTTGTTAAAACATTAAATATTAAATCTATTATTTTAATTTAAAATGTTTCTTTGCACACTTTCGTATTCAAATCACCTTTTTTTTGTTATATTTATGTGGTAGTGCAGTGTGACTTATCTTTACTTAAATTTGTGATATATGTACATACATATGTACATATGTACATATGTATGTTTGTATCTGTCGTTTAGTATTTCGCTGCCTTTAAGGGCCGATTGCTCCATAGCTTTTTTAAATTACGGTACGCGGCGGTAAGCTATTATTTTGCGCTTACTTACCTGATGGATGGCCTTAGCTGGTGCTTTTAACCGGAGAAAGTCCCAGATATTCTGGGTGTTTCTTGAGAAATAGACGAGAAGTTGATGGTGTGTTGCATTTTCTTTTACTAAGCGCATGAACGAAATATATTATTGTAAGGAAAAAGTGTGCAAGGCCCACAGAGAAAAAAAAATCAAAAGGTATTTTAAAGTTACCTTAAACATGCCGCTGTGGTCGAGTTAGTAGCGGATCGCGCTATAACTCAATGTGCCGCTAAGTTTGAGGTTCGAATCTCAGCCAGGGCAAGTAAAAAATCTATGTCATGGAAAAAGTTTTTTGTAATAGCGGTCACCCCTCGGAAGGCAATGGCAAATCTCCGAGGGTATTTCTGCCATGTTCCTTTACTTCTTCAATTAATTATAGTCAAGGTAAAGGTGACTCTAAAATAAGAGAAAAATTTGTTGTCAAATTTTCCGTAGAAATTATGTCAAAAAGCTGTGTTAAGTTTAGTGTGAACAAGCGTTCAACAAGCGAATCTCCACACTGAAAATTACATCATTTCCCAATTTTCTAGCGAAGGTTTCCTTTTCTATATATCCCTAAATTGATATGTATTTGGACCATGGTGTTCTGTAGTCAATTTTTAATTAGGTGTTTTTTGGTGATTTTTTTCGATTTTCTTTGAAATGCAGTTGATCATCACCAAATAACAATTAATTTGGTTTATTCGATTTTCGAATGGTGACTCATTATACACAAACTGATATTCGAGCAAGCAAATCGGTGGATGTAAAGGATAATATAATTGCTTTGCCAGAGCAAATGTCTGCAAAATTTGGCCTGAGTTTTTATTCGCGACCTTTATTGACCTCGAGGCCAGTTTTGTTTGTGAATGATTTGAATATAAAAAACGACAACATTTAAGTATTAGAAGTTATTGCTATTTCGGAGTTCGTCACACCTCCTAATCAGACTTTTTTTATTTTTTTCTTTAACACTTTTACGAAGTATCGAATCAACAAAATGAAAAAAATTAAACCTTTTGATTTTTATATGGAAACTGGCAAAAAATAAAAAACTTTGTGAAACCGGCAGTTAGTCAGTTAAGTTTACTTAAGTACTTTTAATTTAGTGATTTTCCGTTTGCTAGGCGATAGGAGTGAAACTTCGTACGAATGTAAACACAATGAGAAAACACTTAAATACATTTACAAAATTGCGAATTAGAATTTTAAATACAAGATGATCGGCATCATCTTTATCCAATCTCTAAAAATATTTATCACCTTTATTTTCCACTACACAACGCGTTAAAAAATTGTCTAAATCAGAAATGTGTAGGTCAAATTTTTTTCGAAGTTTGTACGATTTGTAGAAATATGCTCCATATTATTTATAATATATGTTTGTATGTATGTATGTATGTAGGTTTTTTATATTAAGTTAAAAATTTCAACAGAAATATCGATTATCTTGCTGTGTTCCTAGGTTAGTTGTACTTAAGTTTTTAATACGCACGCTTATGTGCTTACATGTGTGCTGGTGTAGCGAGCAATATCGAAAATTCCACTAGGAATACACTACCTGCCACAAAGTCAACTCAATAGAGCTCGTTTATGGCACCGAATAGTAACGATCGATATGTTCTTACTTGAAAGTGTAATTAAATTTAACGCGTGCCGCAGCAAACAATAGAATAAATATGTTAAGCAGTTCATGCATCACAGCAGCATGTCTTCAAAGTCCTTCGCACCACAGTAAAATTTGCTTCATTTTAGTAATTATTTACTTCATTCCTTCGATACGTGTTTAATTTTGTTATATTTATTTTGGGAGAAACACAAAATGGGTTCACCGACTCATTTAGGTTATATTTAGTATAGCCAATGTACATATGTATGTAAGTACATGTGTATGTACATACATATGTATGTAGGCACACACTCGTACATGGATTCTCAGCGGCTTGTTTACTTGATCGTTTCAGCCGACGATCTGTATTCTTTTTCAATATTACCGTGGATATATGCCTAGGATTGTGGAACAGCTAGAGTGCATCAATGGATGATTGTAAAATCATAAAATTTTCTGGGAAACCGTGAAACTCGTACGTTTAAAAATGCATACAAAGTAAACAAAGTACTTATGCAGGTAGATATGAATGTGCATGCATACAAGAAGTGATCATAAAACTTTGCATGCCAATGAAAGGCAATAGCGCGGAGAATATAGTATACCAGACGCAAACAAATTTAATGTCTGTACCGCGATGTGAGAACCAATTTTCTATAGCATCGATAGTTTTTCTGTGACTATCGATAGTTTCTCACTCACCTTCTAAGTAGCAAAAGAAGACATAAACTGTAACAAAGCTTTTTTTCTGAGCCCACTTCATCAAGGATGCACATACAAAATAGGAGCGTAGATTTCATATTTTAACTAATATTGCTGATCATTTATCATCATTTTTAAACACAAATCACGATGCACAAGTCAATTAATTAAATCTTCTTGGTTGACCATCGAAACTGTCAAAAACATCGATGGTCGCTCGCAATTCAAGCCTGTTGCGAAAAAAGTATAGCTGAAATACAATGCCGGTAGAAATTGCTAATCTCCCACTAATTATTCTACTTTAACACTATAAAATAAGACCTAATTACGCATTGATAATAAAACCTTAAAATAAAGTTTATAGTTGTTAAAAGAAACATTTGTGTAAGTTTACACTTATGTAGTTTTGCATAAAGAACTTTATAAGTTAAATTACTCTTGTACTCTCAAAAGTCAATGCAAGTTTAAAAAATATACTAAATTTATCAAAAGCAAACGATTTATGAGACTAAAAAAGTGGTGAAGATTTGAGTCAGGTAAACAAAGTTTCTACTTCTTTATCGCTGACTGACTTATTGGAACATCCACTCAGTAGTGAGTGGGGAAATTTAATCAGTTTCAAGAACTCCCTCGATTCCGGCCTACCTACACTTAGCCAAGAGGATTAAGCCGTCTTGTATTACAAATTGTTTCGCTCTTTCTTGAAGAAGAAGAGCATCTAGTTTCTTTCTATTCGGACCCACCACATCAAGATTCGATAGTAAGGTCATTCCTTGATCGCTCACAAAGAGCTATAATTTTTTTTCATAGATTTTTGAGTATGCAGTTTGATAGCCCATTCAATTTTAGTATTACACCGTGAAAGTTTCAATGGCTAGGAATCACCATTGATTTTAAAAAATTTTTTGTCAGAAATTAATTTTTCTTATTCGTTAAATGGAAGCAAATACTACCAAATAAATATAATTTTTAACTATTTCTCTAGGTGTAGAGCTATTTTGACGACAGCTTGCTTCCACAAACCAAAGGATCAAACCTCTAACACTTCTCTCTTTCAGATAGCCTCAAGGAAGGTGGCTCATCAAGGCGAATTTAGTAAGGTGGCCTTAGTAAACAGCTGATTGATTTGTTTTTTCTATCGCCGTGGCACAGCAAATGTCAAAATCGTTTGTTTGTTGGTTGGTTTTGACATTCGCTGTACCCAAAGCAACAACAAAATACATGTACTTTTTTTTCTTAATCATTGGCTGCCACCTTTATAAATTCGCCTTTGCTGCCCATTGAGTTAAATGGAGATCGTATAGATACATGTCTCGGAGTGAAAAAAAAAAGACTTGGCTATACTTGGGATTTCCAATTAGCAAGAGATAGGGACAGCTGGCGTACTTTGTTTACCTCGGCCAAAATCGCTTAGGTGGTTGATAGTCGACGTCTTCTTTTCCAGTTTTCGGTCAATATCACTTCGTGTCGACTTGAAGAAATTAAAAGCTTCATTAATGTTGTAATTTTATGTGAAGCCTCTTTTTCTTTCAGATTGTAGTTCATGTGGCGAAAAATGTATTTGGATTTGGAAATTCCAAGCTTGTTGTTAAAAGTTGAATTTAATGTTGGTGTGTTTCGGAGCACAGCTAAAGGGCTGCTTATGCATACTTCGCACAACTCCGCACAAACTTTAAATGGTCAAATAAAAATCTGTTCAGTTTATATCACCTGTATCTGATTACGCAGAAATTATCACAACTTATAAAAATTGGCAGTCGGTTGATTTCAGATTTACCGGCGTTTTCATAAGTGACATTTCAATTCCAATGGGACAAATAGAATTTTATGTAAACTTTCTTAATGTAATCATGTAATTTTTTTTTATTTTTGGTTTTATTTAAAAAAAAAATCAAAAAATGTAACTTAAAAACATGTTATAATACAATGTGGCCACTTCTATTTTCGTTGAAATTACGAAACATTTTTGAAAATGTAAAGGGGTATAGAGGAGGAGTTTACCAATTCAATATAAAAATAATTCCTTACATTATTTTTAAGTCATTAGCATAATAAGCTAAAAGTACGTAAAGTTGTGAAAAGTTCTCAAAAGATATGCGAAGTTGTGCGAAGTATGCATAATCAGCCCTTAAGTGTTGGGAACGACTTTCATCTTGGTTCGTCCCAGTCTCGGACTATTAACGGGCCTGTCACCGGGCAGTATATGAATTTTAAAACAAATTTAATTAGTACTCATTCAAATTTCGAAGCATTTTGTCAACGGTTTTGGAATAATTTTAATCTTTGAAAATATACAATATCACTTGTCTCAATGAATATGGAACATTTTCGCGCTCTCTGTTTGTATAAGATTTTATTGACAAACGAGACTTTAAGTCTTGAAACAAGAAGCTCAGCTGATTTCTTGGAATCAAGTCGTTCAAATCAGCTGCATATAAGTTCACTTTACGGCGGTTTTCGATCTTATCCATCCAACATTTGAAAATCCTAACGGTAAACCTTAATAAATTCTAACATATGCTTGGTAAGCTTGTTTTACTAAATCAGAAATATGGTAATATCGGGCTTATAAATACAAAAGTTATGTAAAGAATTCATAATTTATTCGTAACAATAATAAAATAAAATTAATAAATTAAACTAACTGTGCACTTTATTCCTAATGTACCTCTAATAACTACAGAAGCCCAGGTCTTAGAAAAAAAGTTGTTTTTGTTCCCCGGTGTTATTTAACATTTCAAACATTTCATATTTAAAGACAAGAAATTTGTTTTTGATTTTATTTTAATGGAAATATGTTAGCAGGCGTGGCATATCGCATGCGAAAGATTTTCCACTTATAGACATTTCATCTCAAATCGTTCAGGCAGTTAGGCTTAGGTCTTTTTTCCAATAATTTTTTTTTATAATTTCTACATCAAAATTCTTAGACTTGTATTTTTTCTTTTTGCTTGATTTTGAGTTCTTTCGTCGTGGGGAATTTTTGAAAATTCGTCTGAAAACTCGATTTTGCTCTATTGGTGCATGTTATTTTTTTTTTAATTCGATAACTTTGCGAAAAAATGACCGATCTTAAAATTTTTTTTCTATTTGTAAGTAAAGGGTTCCACTAAAAGTAAAAGGTGTGAAACATGATATATTTTAAAAAAAATTTATATCGTCATTATAAAAAATAATCTAAAAATTTTTTAACTAAAAAATTTCGAATTGCATCATTTTTTTTCCTTCAAATTTTTTTTATAGTCATATACATGATTCAATAATAAAAGGTTTTGTAATAAAGCAGCTCACTCTTTCCCGCATGACAAATCGGCTTCTTAACTCATGAAGAATGTTGCATATTCTACAGTTTTCACTTTTAATAGTAGTAAATATATGGTAAACTTCTTCATACTAAAAAAAGCGTTGGCATTACTGACTCGTTTGTCTAATTTATAATTTTTTTCACTATTGACATTTGACTTTGTGATTGCGTGAATTTCGGTAAGTTTTGCAAAAAATCGTTGTTATTTCATTATATTATACAAATTTTTCATTTTAAATTTAAAACATATCTTATTTCCAGTGTAATTAACCACAACACATACATATGTATGTATGTAGTGTGAGATAATCAAATTTTCTGGCCGAGGATCGGGTAAGTAAATACCAGTTTTGTTTTTATTTGATTGCATCAATGGTAAATCCATTTATTAGCAGAGTATCTTTCCCCAGCGAGCGCAGTGGAATACGAGTATATGTAATTGTGTATGTGTATATGTACCTATGTATATGTTATATTTTCATCGCTGATCGACTTGAGCTTTTCTCCTGCAGCAGATATGTTGCACTCGATTGGGAGTGTAAACCAGAGCCGCTCAAAATAATGCGCAATTTTTCATGCCTATACTCGGAGTATAGGCAAGCAAATGCAGTCGAAACATGTACGCTATGACGTTAATTCTGCCAGCGTCAAAAAAAAAGATCGTCAAAAACGACTAAGCTTAGATTTCTGACTTCGGCACATGCGAAGCAATGCTTTTACTTTCAGTTGCTATTCAGCAGTTGAGCAAAGAAGAACGTGCGCACATACATATCAATATTTTTTTTATGATTCACACTTGCAAAAAAACATTCAAAATGTTCAATAAAGAATGGCTGTACAATTTCTTTTTCCTTGAAAATAGAGATGGCGAAGCGCAATGCGTTATTTGCTATAAAATAATGCAAACAAAACTGAAATTTAATTTAGAAAGACATTATATGAATTGTCACACTCGATTTCACTTTATTTCAGGTAACGAATGGACACGTATTCTGTATGAATTAAAAGCCCTGTTTTACTTAAAATACAGGAATTCAGTTTCGAATAAGCATATAGAGGACTTAATGAGAATCAAAACTTACGATCTTGAAGTCGATATGGAAAAAATCATGGAAAGTTAAAAAAAATTAACAAACGTATTTGCTGTTTTTGTTGTTATTATTGTTGTTCTTAATTGCTTTTTTAATCAAAAACCATAATTTTTTATTTTTTTCTAAATTTTTAATAACAAAATAAACAAATAGCACGATTTCACTCAGTGTACTAAGCAAGCGCGCGCACACAATCATACGCTAGCAGATATCAAATGTGTGATTGTATGCGTTGGTAAATAAATTGCGCATTATTTTGAGCGGCTCTGGTGTAAACATAACCGACACGAAGAAGCACACACACACGTAAGTAAAATGTAATATAGCAACTGAAACTATAAGGGAGTATTCTAATAATTAAATATTTTAGTTTACAGCTTCCTTCGTGCGTTTGGTGTTTTCCTGCTCAACTGTAGTCACCGTCTTCGAACTTTTTTTGCTGCGTCAGACGCACACACGCACAGGTAAGTTAAATGTAATAGCAACTGCAACGTTTAGGAGAAATTCTAATAATTGAACCTCTTTGTTTACAGGTTCCCTCGAACGTTTGGTGTGCAAATTAATCTCACATTTTTTACTATAACCATGTCGTTTTATTTTTATTTTCACTTAAAATATGTACAGGCCTGTTCTGCATTCAACAAATTTGATCGGAATATATAAATCATTTCTCTTCGATCTGTTGTTAGTTTCTTCAGTTCTGTGAAGATCAGAGTTTATTCTTTATTTCTTTTCGGGGAATCAGAGACAATTTTAAAATCACAATAGAGCTCGCCAATGCCATTCACTCCGACTCCGACCGAATTTTCCAAAATCGAAATTCAAAACAGACCTCTTTAGTCTGCAATAAAAATATACATACATATGTTCTTACGTAGGCAATAAAAAATTTATAATACCAATATTAAAACTGAAAGGTGTATGTTTGGATGTGTGTTTCTCGGTAAATTTGTGGGATGGAGTACTTAAATGATGTTTTTACACACAATCACGCACACATACAGCTGTTGAGTTTTTTAAAATTAAATTTGTATTATTTACCAGTTTAAATATAATTAATTCTCTATACGTTTTATTTGCATAAAATAGTGGAGTAAAATCCCGTGGGTAACCGCGGGTCCAATCTAGTTAATAAATAAATTAAATAATTAGTTGAAAACCATCATTCTTTAACATGCATTATACTTAGTACTTTTCTAGTACCTTTTCGCAAAAAGGGATCACATTTTCTCCCTTTTCTGCGTACTTCCAAAATACAACTTTAGATTAAGGAGTGTCAGAATTTAGCTGTCAGTAAGTACAGAACCTTTTATAATTGAATCATGAGTCATATATATATATAGGGGTGCAATGGGGTACAGTGGTGCTTCTGGGTATGCGGTTACAGTTGCACGGCTGTACTCAATCCCTACTCTAACGTCCACGTTCGTGCACCCTGGGCAACGTGAGCTACCCATTTGCGAGATGCGGTAACCAACCCGTGTGGAGCCTTGGGTCACGGCTAATAGAGAGGGAGCTTAGTGGAGCCACTCCGACATATTCGGTTTAAGGGTCCACTGAAGTCCGCAGCGTCTGTTCACCAGGAGGTGCGGCTGCAAGCGGGTGTCTGTCTTGGAGCAAGCGGCTCGCTATATAAACAAACTTAAAATTTTTCACCCCCAGCAATGGGTTGTGCCCAGGGCTTGGAAACAACTTCCAATGAAAAGCAAAAAAAAAGCCTCGGATGAGAACCCCCTTTTTTGATGACGACCACGGCAAACGTTTTAAGGACCATGATTTGAGGGCATGCACCTGGAATGTCCGGACCCTTAATTGGGAAGGTGCCTCTGCCCGGCTGGTTGATGTCCTCAGCAGAGCGAAGGCTGACATCACCGCCATCCAAGAGATGCGATGGACGGGGCAAGGGAAAAAATCGATAGGCCCTTGCGACATCTACTACAGTTGCCATGTAAAGAAGCGCAAATTTGGTGTCGGATTCGTGGTGGGAGGGAGACTGCGCCGTAAAGTACTGTCGTTCACTCCGGTGGACGAACGTCTCGCCACAATCCGCATCAAGGGGAGATTCTTCAACATCTCCCTGATTTGCGCCCACGCCCCGACGGAAGAGAAGGACGATGGGACCTAAGATTGCTTCTACAAACTCCTGGAGCGCACGTTCGAACGCTGCCCCCAACACGATATAAAAATCGTGCTAGGCGATTTTAATGCCAAGGTGGGCAAGGAGGGCATCTTGGGTTCTATAGTCGGAAAATTCAGTCTCCACAACGAAACGTCCGATAACGGAATGAGACTGATCGACTTCGCCGGGGCCCGAAACATGGTAGTCTGAAGTATCAGGTTCCAGCATAAAAAGATTAACCAAGCTACTTGGCTGTCTCCAGATGGTAAGGCACGAAACACAAATCGACCACATTGTGATAGACGGAAGGCATGCTTTCAGTGTCCTAAATGTGCGCACGATCCGAGGAGCCAACATCGACTCGGATCATTTTCTTGTGGCAGCTAAGATCCGCACGCGCCTCTGTACAGCAAAAAGCGCACGCAAATGGACACAAGGGAAGCTCGACGTCGGAAAGCTGCAATCGCAACAGACAGCCACCCACTTCGCCACTCGACTTGCACTCCTGCTCTTCTGAGAGCAATAATGAACAGAACGATATTTCCGAGCAGTGGAACCATATTTCTCGCTGTCTACATACCGCCGCTCAAGAATCCATCGGATTTCAGCGAGTCCGAAAGAACAACTGGTATGACGAGGAATGCCGCGCCGCTACGGAACGTAAAGACGCAGCCTACAGGGCCACACTGCGATCGGGCGCAACGCGAGCTGTGCGGGAGCGTTATCGTAAAAGGAAGAAGGAAGCAAGACGCATTTTTCGTGAGAAAAAGAGAGAGGCCGAAATGCATGAGTTCGAAGAGCTTGAGATGCTGGCCGACAGGAAAAGCGCCCGAAATTTTTTTAGAAAATACGGCGGCTAACAGAAGGTTTCAAGACCGGGGCGAATTCCTGTAAGAATGACAACGGTGACCTGGTGACTGATGTGCACAACATACTTAAATTATGGAGGAAGCACTTCTTCACACTGCTTAATGGAAGCAGCTGCAACAACGTTGGAGAAGATGTTGAACCTGAATCAATCAATGATGATGGACGTGATGTACCATCACCCGACTATGACGAAATTATGAAAGCGATAGCATGGTTGAAGAACAACAAAGCCCCCGGGGCTGACGGGTTACCAGGAGAGTTATTTAAGTACGGCGGAGAGGAGCTGGTTAAGTACATGCACGAGCTCATCTCTAGAATATGGTCGGAAGAACGCATGCCTACTGATTGGAACTTAAGTGTGCTCTGCCCAATCAACAAAAAGGGTGATCGTGCAGTCTGTGCCAATTATCGCTGGATTAGCCTTCTTAACATCGTGTATAAGGTTATGTCAAGTGTATTGTGACTTAAGCCCACCGTCAACGAACTGATTGGACCTTATCAATGTGGCTTTAGACCTGGTAAATCCACCACCGACCAGATATTCACAATACGCCAGATCTTAGAAAAGACCCGAGAAAGAAGAATTGACACACACCATATTTTTGTTGACTTCAAAGCCGCTTTCGACAGTACGAAATAAAGTTTCCTATTTGCCGCAATGTCTGAATTTGGGATCCCGGCAAAACTTATACGGCTATGTAAAATAACGTTGAGCAACACCACCCACTGCGTCAGAATTGGGAAGGACCTCTCCCAGCCGTTAGATACCAAACGAGGTTTCAGGCAGGGTGAATATTTGTCGGGCGACTTTTTTAACCTGATGCTGGAGATAATTCGAGCCGCAGAACTAAATCGGTTAGGCACTATCTTTTATAAGAGTGTGCAGCTGCTGGCGTACGCCGATGACATTGACATCATCGGCCTTAACAACCGCGCAGTTAGTTCTGCCTTCTCCAAATTCTCAATATCATTCCACTAAAGTCCATTCGTGCTGGCATGTTCTTGCGAAGTACATATACATAGGTTTTTTTCGGTTTTCTTGGCCCTCCATGGAGCAATGTTGCGGCAATTAAAGGAATACGGCCAATGCATGAATGGAGGGCCAAAAAACAATATTTAATTCGCAAGAACATGCCAGCACAAATGGACTTTAGTGGAATGAATTTGAGTGTATAAAAATATTTTGTATAATTATAATTTCCAATTTATACAAATTTTGCGTTAATGTGATTTGGAAACATACATACGTATGTACATGCGTATGTACATACGCAGAAATGGGACATTGTGATATAAAATACGGGGAAAGGTCGGCTCTTGTTTTTAATATCCAGAACATGCATTGCTTCGGCATGCCACTTTCTGCAAACAGTTGTGTGCGTTCCGACCATTTTTTGCATTTTTGAAGGCATACCAGTGAGTCTTTCCATAATTTTGTGTCTTGCACTGTTTGCGTTGAAAACAAATAAATTTTTCATTAAAAATGTAAAAACGCGAACATTTGGTTTACATTTAGAATTATCAAACACGTCAAATTTGATATATCTATTTTTAAGGGTGATGGACCACAACAAATCACAAAATATACCCCGGGGTTGCATATTCTTTAATGCTGCTACCTGTTTAATGTGCCTCATTATATGCAGGAAAACACTTGTATAACGTAAGTCTCACAATAAAAGTAATATACGAGTATATTATTATTTTTTGATTTTTATACCCAAGCGTACTTGTACACAATGGTATATTAACATTATTCGCATAAAAGTATTTTTTAGGGCCAAAAGGAATCGAGATAGATATAGACACATGCATACCAAAATGATCATAATGAAAAGAGGAATAGATTAAGTCCTGAATGTATGTCCGTCCGTTCATCCGTCTGTCCGTGGACACGATAACTTGCGTTAAAATTCAGATATTTAATGATTTTTATTGAAACTAGCCTTGATTGGTCAATAACCACACCTACCTTCCATGTAACGGATGTTTGTAATGTAATGTAAAACCATCGTTTTCTCGGTACCTATTGGAACAAATTGAGTAAAACTTGATATTTGGAGCGATTTTAAACAAAGAAACAGGATTTTTATGAAATTTTTAAGAATATGCATTGCCAGATCCTCCTATGATGAAATGAATGTATCTCAATAGCAGTGTCAGAAATGGTAAAAGAAAATATTGTCCTTCCATATAACGAAAGTTTTACAGAATGCGAAAACTTCGATTTTTCGTTATCTATGGGAAAAATTTAGTCAATATTATGAACGCTTGAAAACCTAGGTTGGTTATGAATTCATTCCGTTCGATATTTATAGTATGTTGAAATCCGAAGGTAATTTTCGACCGTTTGCTAAATTTTTTATTGGGATTGCACACATACATATGTATGTAGTACATACTCTCACATATGTACATTTGTATCAAAATGAGCATGCGAGTGCAGCAGACGTGACAATCGACGCACCTTTGCTGCTGAAACTTGTCTTTGGAATAATGGTATGGTGTGCCTTCCCAAGCATAGTTCCTCATTCCTTTGTTTTTATTGTTTAAGTTTTATATTTCTGTGTTTTTATATCCAAGCATACTCACATAAAAAAATCGACAATTAACTTTGTTTTCAAATTAACGTCCATTATATATGTAAATCTGATCATTTTGTATCGAAACCAAACAAACAAATTTATTTTTAGCATAAAATGACGTAACATTTTCAATGAATTTTTTTAACCTTACAACCCATCTTTCACCAGAATTATTCCATAGGGAATAAGAATACTGACTAAGTTTAGAGCTTTGATATACTTTTTAGGCCCGCTCCGCTTTCTTAAAGACATTCACAATCTTGTAAACATCCCGGGTTTGAAGATACAAAAACGCAGTTAATTTGATATTCGAAAAAAAACGGAAAAAACTTTAGTAAAACCAAGGCAATTTTTTTTTAATATATGTATGTATGTATGCAGGTATAGAGTTTAGAAACAAAATTCAAATTGATGTTGTTTTCAACTTACACTTACATTCATACATATTTATTTAAACGTAATAATTTTCATTTAAAATCAGTGATCGAAAATGACGAAATCTGCACATATTTTCAAAGTATTTTTCACTGACACAAACTCAAAAGTATCAAGCAAAACGAATTTCTCACCGTACAAAATCTTTCTGTAGGATCATTTTGTGATTTCTCCTGTGAGTTATTTTCCAACTACTGAAATTTCTAATAAAAAAAACACTTTGGCATAAACTTTTAATTTTAAGTGTCTTCGTTTGCGGGTTATTAAAAAATATAAGTGAATATACATAAGTGGAAAGTCGTATTTATTTAGACACCATTCATGCATTTAGGTTATAATGCATTGGTGCGAACATTTATGTATGTAATGCAGAATATAGCGTGTACATTTATGATATTACATAATGAAAATAAGTAATGTTTTCCTATATTTGACATTTTTATGTATAAATAAGTATAAGAAATTTGAATTTTTTTTTAGTACATTTTCAAGTTAGTTTGAGTCAAAGAATAAAATTAATTATCTTCATGGTTACATATATTTACATACATAAGTACATATGTTTATACAAATGTAACGATGTAAGAAACAAACTAAATATTTTTTTAAAGAAATTGAACATATATTTTGTGAATATTACAAATATTCACATTTTTGAAAAAATAAAAATAACGCGACTGCAGAGTTAATTAAATTATTATAATTTTAAGAATTATTGTTATACATATATAATTTTGGCGCGTACACTATATAGCTCAGTGTTTGGCCGAGCTTCCCCTACCATTTGTGCTGTGCGTCTTTATATTATATCACAAACGGAGGGACCTACAGTTTTGTGCCGACTCCGAACGGCAGATGTATTTGATGAGAAGCTTTTTCATGGCAGAAATACCCTCGGAGGTTTGGTATTGCCTGCCGAGGGGTGACCGCTATTAGAAAAAACTTTTTCTATTATAAAGATTTTGCTTGCCCTGACTGAGATTTGAACCTCGAACTCACCGGCATATCAAGTTATAGCACGCACCGCTACCAACTCGACCACAGCGGCCAAGAATTATTGTTACCGTATTTAATTTGTATCGCCTCTCTGATTTATCTGGATTAACGATTAATCCCTTGTCAGAAGCTCACCTGGTTATAAGTTCCAAATCAGTATTTAAATCGTTAATACAGACAGCAATGGAGTCAAGGGGACAACTAACATATAATTGAGCATCATCTGCATAAACATGGATATCACTATATTTAAGCATACTGAACAGGTCATTAATATACAAGACAAAGAGCAAGGGACCAAGTATAGAACCTTGAGGGATACCTCTAGTTGTAGGTAGGTAATCGGATGTAGTGTTGCCAGCACATACTGCTTGCAAACGATCACTGAGGTATGTTTTCACAAGAGTTGTTGCATACGTCGAAAAATTAAACAAGTTTTTAAGTTTTAAAATTAAAAGTTTGTGGTCCACAGAATCAAACGCTTTTGAATGGTCAAGCAAAGTTAGAAACGTCGCATGGTTTTTATCATGGATCTGAACCCCGACTGCAAAGGGTTCACCATTGAGTGAGTTGTTGATGCATGAAACGCTCAAAAACTTTGGACAAAAATGGTAATATTGTAATCGGTCGATAGTCACCCTTCGCTTTCTTTATTGGGATAATCTTAGCCCTCTTTTAAGAAATTGGAAAACTTGACGTGGTCAAAATGGTATTCAGAGCGTAAGTAAGATATGGTAAAATTTTGGTAATAAGCATTTGAGAAACTTACTGAGAACCACTTCACAGTCGTCGACACATTTGAAAGCAAAACTGAAGATCACAACATTCGGATTGAAACTGTTACTGTTATAGCACACATTACCCACAGGATTGGGCATACTCACAAATTGCTCATTTAACATATTTACGTTAATTGATTCAGAGAGAGAGAGTGGTTTATGTTGCCAATTCCGATCTCACGAATTCTCTTCCAAGTCTGCTTCGAATCAACCGCCATACTGAACTGATGCTCGTAATATTGCGGTTTTCGTAATTTAATTGCTCTGATATCATCACGTCTGCGAGCCTTGAAGATATTGTAGTTTTCTACACCATTAAATCGCTTGCAATTGCGATACGCATTGTTGCGCTTGTGAATTAAAAACTTAATATGGTTGTTGAACCAAAATCGTTTTATATCCTTGTCTGCTTTGTATACAATTGGTAAAAACTGGTCAAGCTTGCGCTATATGAATAGGAGCTAATGCTTTAGGTCGATTGAAAGTCAAATGTCAAAAAAAATTAAGTCCTGCTTAGAAAAATATGGGGTAGACAGTTGGTCGAAAAGAAGTATTTTTGTGGAGTCATTCACAAAAAAGAAATCCAACAAAGTGCCACTTGTTTGCGTGAAATTTGTGGGCAATGAATTTCTGGCAGGGTAAAAACCCAGGTTCTGCATGGCTAACGCAAACTTACTTTCACAAATTAGGTCACTGTTAAAATCCCCTGCTATAACAATGTTGTTATAATCAATGGTCAAGTTTCCTATAAAGTCCTATAAAGTCAACAAATGGGGTGTCGACAATGTGCCTGTTTGGTCTGTACACACAATTAATAAGGATTTTATTATACTTAGATATGAATTCAATGAATAGGTATTCAATTTAGCTAGAAGTTCCTGAATTGCACTTAAGGTAGCAACACAGGCTACTTTTAACAAACACAGCAACATCACCACCATGCCTAACTCTATCCAAGCGGAAAATTGTGTAACCACTAACACAAAACGAGGCATCATTATGCCACATAGAGAACCATGTCTCAGATACACACATAACATCTACATTTGAAGACTCAAAGATATATCTAAATTCATAAATCTTAGGTGGCAGGCTCTGAACATTAAGATGACATATTTTTAATACAGACTTTTGCTTACTCAATATGCGAATCATATTAAAGGTAGTATCTCTGTCCTTGGAATGGTATGAACGTTAAAGTTAGAACAAAAGTTAAAAATAGCGCAATAGTTAAAATGAAGTTAAAGTAGTTTTGAAAGAGAAGAGAAAAAGAAAGACATAAATAGAGAAATTTACAAATTTAACTTAACACTAAACTCGAGATTGATATAAATACGAGAAAACTAGAGTATGCAAAATGACATAGTCATTTGTTGCTGTCTAACATAACTTCAATGGCCATTTTGGTAAATACCTTGATTGCTGCTGCTCCAGGCTGCACACGGATGTATACTTCGCCTCTAACTGAGTAGGCAGATGTTAAACGTCTTTGTTTTCTCATCTGTGACGCGAACTGTATAATTTCACGATTGCTTCTGGAGGGGCATTCATTTATAAACACGTTCTCATCAGTTTTAATAAAGTTAAGTGCTGAAAAAGGCTCTTTCTACAGACGTCTGAGTCGCTGGTACGGCAAATACAACTAGCCCTATTTAAAATAAATAAGGAGTTTCAAATTTCAAGATTTCCATAGACCGCATGAAATTTTCAATATCTATGTATATTTTTCCAATTTTTTCGGAGATCGCCTCCTCTAAGAGCTAACAATAATAACAGGCACTAAATCAAAAATATTATACCAGTAACATAATAGCAAATGTAAATTTTTTTTTCTATTACCAAATAACACTTATTTTTTCTCACTGCGATAAGTGTCCCAAACTAACTGTAACAGAAATTATATGAAAAATAATTTTTCTCACTGAACAAAAGCACTCACCTACGAAAAATGAAACACTTTTTCTGTTTTGTACGTTATTTTTTCTCTCAAGTAATAAGAGTTATTTTTGAACATTTTATAAGTGGAGAGGGTTATTTTCGAGCTATTTTTAAAATATAAATTTCATCATCTAAACAAAGCTGCATATGTATGTATATGAACTACATACATATGACATTTTTATTTTATTTATCTTCTCTATACTTTCACGAGTACCTTATACATGATAAATAACATAAATTATTCTGATAAGATGGGTACTTTTGACAGATGGAAATTCGCATGACAATGGATTACATGCAATTGTAGATTATTTTCTTTAAGATATAATTCGTTTTAATGGAAACATTTTTTAATAAAAAAAAAAATGTCATCGAAGTTTTTAAAAAACTGGAGGCTAGTTTTTTGTACCAATATTCATGTGTTTCTTTGATTGACTATCGGTTTGTCATATGATGCAGTGAATGGAAGTGGCACTTGCCGGGATTTCGTAACTTTAAATTTGTCGAATTTGTCAGCTGCGTGACGTTAGTGTCGATTATAAAAAAATGTTTGCTTCCATTCGACACGCTTCAAGTACTTGAACCTGCAATTCGAAATGTTTGTTGTTTCTCCTTTTTCACACTTTTATGAAATTATACATTAAATGGAATGCTCATATACCCATCTGCGCAATGCGTAAAAATTCAGCCATTAAAAAAGATATAGTTTCAGTACAAATTTACGATGTGCCCATGCGCAGGTTTTATATGTATTAGTATCAGTGAATATTTGTGACAAACACATACAATCAAGTTTGACATACTTATATGCTTGAGCACCTAGAAATAATCTTGAAGAGTATTATTTTATACTGGGGGCGGGCTTATATCCTTTTGGCGATGTTTACTTATACAAACTAAAGTGTATTTCAAAGCTCCTTGAAAATCAAACCCAAACTATTTGATTTGTATTGATAAGCAATTTTTTATATTTGAATGTGTAATTTATATGCATATTCATTAATTTCCATTTTCAGTGAGTAAAAATTTAATCATTGACTATTCAACTAAAAGGAAAAAACATTATGTTGGCTCAACTCAAATCGGATGTGATATTTTTACAATATTCGCAATGTCGTTCATTTGGATTTTGTTTGTTATTTTTTTTTTTTTATAAATATATCTAATTTTTACAGAGAGTATATAATTTAATAGTATATGGGGTTTGTAAAGAGAAGTTCAATTTAAAAAATTTAAAAATAAACTAAAAATACTTTTGAGTTCGAAAACAAATTTTTGGCTACGCCACTGGTATTTTTTTTAAATTTAAGTGACATTTTTACATACGATTACTTTGTTTTTCTATTAATTTTTTATACGTATATACATATATGTCGTGTAATGTTTGCTGACTGCACTTTTCGATACTGCCAATATACATATAAGTATTACATAGTGCATGGGAATGCTAATGTGGCAACTCTTATAATAGTATGTAAGTAAATAATGTTATATACAAATATAGTAACCCTATGGGAATAAAAAGAAACAAAGAAATAAAAGGATAATAGGCCCTTCCGTTTTGGTAAATCGACAGCAAAGACGCGTTTATCTTAAAGTAGCTGAAATCTGATCAGGCCATCCATCAATAAATATAAGAAAAATTTAAGATATATAAAACGATGCTTCAAAAGACTTGACCACTGTAAAAGCGCCTAAGTCCGCTATTTGGCCAATCTCTCCTTTCTTATCTTCTTGGTTAGCCATTCTCCACGTCTTCGCTGCCATCTTTGTCAAGCTATGCCGACGTCACGGAGAAGACATAAAAGTGAGATTTTCCGTTAAAGGATACCACTTTTTTATAATTACCTAAAAATTAATACCCTTGTTGCAATTTAGTTATAAAAATATAAATATTTACTTAGGCTTAAAATTGTAGAAATATTCATATTTTTGATCAAGAGAATAACAATCTTTAGTTAAACGGAGAGTTTCAAATTTAAAGTAGTAGAAAAAATTTGTAATTCAAAGTTATTTAGAGAGTGGTAAAAAGAAAAAAATTAGGCAAGTCTGACTAGCAACCTTAAAACTTATTACCACAAAGAATGCAAAAGAAAAAAAAAATAAAAACCTTGTCAAAAACTTTTGTCAAAAATCTTGAGCTTCAGTGGGACAACAACAACTATTTGAAAAGTGAATGTATAAGTAAGAGGTTTTTGGACACTTTATTTTATATTAAACTATAAATTTAGGAGTTAAAATACCAAGTATATATCTATTGCGAAATCAAACTCTCTAGCTCAAAAGCAAATGCTGTTAGTTAAATTGCTTCGTTAATAAGTTTGTTACCAGCATTTATAACTAATTCAGCTGATCAATATGATTATAGAAAAAACTGTAACTTAAAATACTTAAAATTGTGTTTGAATTTCAATTTGGGCGAAATTGACATACAATTGTTTTAATTTCACGAATACTAATCTAACATTTCATTATTATGAACGATTTTTAAATAGAAATAAGCACATGTAAACAAGTTATTTGCTAGAATGGATGAATTTTAATTCAATTGAGTTACTAAGCCGAGAGGGGTTTTACACGATTCATTTATTGAATTCAATACAGTGCTCATAAGGGAGAAAGAAGGCGAGAAAAAACTGGAAAGAGTACACATGCGTCTTTACTGTCAAACCGTTTCAAGTTTATTTTTATACTTTTGATATATCTTATATTTTCCACGTATTTATTGTGGTGAGAAAACAGAAAACGGAAACCATGCGTTAATAAATAATAGGCCTCCTTTTTCAGTACACAACCCAATTCCTTAGCGAACAGCTGCGATTTTCATTACCCATTAGTTGTTTTTAAAAAGTTAAAAGTGTTTAATTTTTTAATTGCAATTTTGTTTGGACTTTTATTTATAAAGATTTAATTTAATTTGATAACAAAAAATTGTGGGTGAAATAAGAGTTTAAATTGAGATAAATTGTCTCAACGCTTACAATTTCTCTTCAAATTGATTGCCAAAATTACGCAATTGCGGCTTCGTGGAAACGCATTATAAAATCTGAGTTAAATTTAAGTGATTATAAAAAGCACGTATTGAATAAAATTGAAATCAACTCACTAGAAAACTGCTCAGCAAAACAATTCGTATGCCATTTTTTCGATCACATATGTATGTATATATATTCTCATGTTTCTTATAATCGCGTTTAACTACACTTTATATTTTTAAATTGCATAATTCATTAATTTATCACAACAGCATATACATATATTAACACATTTATGCATGGTTTTCTTAAAGAAAGTAACAAATGCACTAAAACAGAGGAAATCAATAAATACATAGCATATACATATATATGTATTTATTTTACTTTTTTAATTAATCACTTCGAAATTATTCATCTCTCATCATTATATAAATTATATCTTAATTATAGAGTTATCTTGCTTCCAAGATTTAATTTTTTTCTGCCATTTCACAATGAAAACGTTTTAACTAAAATAATATTCGTTTCGTGTTAATCATTTATTTTAACTCCACGCTGAAATACCAGAATGAAAAACACGAAAACACATTAAACTCCAATCGGATGGAGCGACATAAGAGAATAGCAATTTCATTATTAATAACTTCACATTCATTATGACTTAATATGCGATTTACGAATTTTGCAACTTTTACCGAAACCACAATTAGGAAATCACCGCGAAATTAATTCGACCCCGTTGCGCATCGTCACGCGGACGCCCTCTTTTGCGTCTGTCTGTCTCTGCCGTTCCGAGTAAATCTAATCTCTGCAATTTATCGCTGTTATCTGTTAACTGCTGTTGCTGATGTTGTCAGTTTATCTCCAGCAAAAAATACTACTACTACAGTTAACTATTTTCTCATCAAGATTTAAAACAAACCTTCACATTATTTTGTATGTACATACATGCATACATACTATACATACAAATGTATGTGCGAACGAATAGAAATGTCTGCACATACATATGTACAAACATTAACCTGACCCAGCAAACGTTGTTTTGCCAAATAAATTATTAGTAGTTGTATATATAACATTTTATGTTAAACTTACTGTAAATCTAGTAAACATTAATTGGTTTTGGAAAAAAAATTAACCAAGGAAAATAAATGTAGTCGTGCATTTTTAAACATAATTTAGAATACCACAAAATCAATGCATGTTTAAATTAACAGTCATTTAAAGATTGTACTACTTTAAAAAGATAATTTCAATTATTTACTCAAAACTTGTATTGCTGAAGACAGTTATTTGAATTGACTAAAGATTTTTCATAAAGAAATTTCACTTCTTTGTTATTTTAGTGTTATTTGGTGTATATCCAGTATTTTTTTTTTATTTTAACAACCTTTTACAAAATTTTACAGATTTATGCGTGTAACACAATAAAAATTATTGGTGTAAGCTCGTGGCACATGTCGAATACTTTTGAGGTTATATGAAATCACTGAATTAACTGAACGTGAGAACTACACTCAAAATTAATAACTTTATATATAGGAATAAATAATTACAGACCTGGAAATTAATGATAAATTTATTTGAAAATAACACTGAAATAGTAAAATAATAATATAAAAATAAAATAATTTTGTGAAAAAAATACAAAAAAAAATTGTTGGGGTGGGCCACCCTTATCACTTATAAGTTTAGTTAAACTCAATTTAAATTTAAACTTAGTTTACTTGCGCTCAATTAAATTTATTGCAACTAAAACGAAGTAGTCAATTTTCAAAATAGTCTTTCCTTATTTATTAGACAGGACTGGGTTTGGAGTAATCCCAGTACTTGAGATTGCTACAGAGGTGACTAACGTATGATCGAGGCGGAGTCGGCATGAGTTTCCGAGTTTAGTCGCCAAGGTAACAGATGGGTTTAGTATTTTGGTTACTGCATCATCACCCAAAACTTAACATTTTCTGATTTATTTAAAAACTTGTTTAAGTGATGTTATTACGTTATATAGTAGAGCTCATCAAATACATACATACATATACAAACAAATATTCATATCACTCTGAATAATTAGTTAAAAAAGATATGTTATTCGTTTGGTAATAAAAAAATAAAACCAATAAGTCACTTCTTAGAATTTCATTAACTGTTAAATTTGATAACGCCTTTTTCGTATTGCGTCCACCTTCTTTCAAACCATTGTCATTATTATTATTATTGCTATGTGTTATTAATATTTCTATTATTGTTACTAAGTGCTATTTATACCAAAAAATACTGGTTTAAATACGCAATCTACCCTTTAGGGATATATATTAAACTCATTTTAAATTTCGTTTACCTTCTTTCTACTACAATTATTAAATTATCCCCCGCCTTATATTTTTAAAATATATTTGAGCATAATACTCGAATTTTTTTTTGTGGAAACAATTTGCTGCCTAGCGCCAGTAATAATGAATTGTCAAACAGGCACTATCAAATTTAGCCACTTAAAACATTCTGTACTAATATTGAGTGGGCTAACTGCGTACTGCCAAAACGACTTCGATATTTTGTACTATAAAAATTAAATTGAAAATTATGGTAAAATAAAAATAAAAACGTATATTGACAAAATGTGGATGTCGTAAAATTCTAATTACACTGTCCTGCACTGGCTATTAATAAGCAACAGTTTTGAAGGAGTATTCTTGCAAAACAGTGTCATCAGAGTGACTCTCAACTATACATAAGAGCGGCAATGTCACTAAATCCTCATTAGTGACGATGACACCGCTCACCATTTACGCTACTGGGCTCCATCATGTACTATATGTATATGTACATATGTATGTACATATATCTTTACCTGTGCCAAATTAGTGCACAACGAACAAATTTGATATTGTTCCTATATTCTACTTGTTATGCATCCCATCGTAGATTAAATAAATAATATCAAGATAGGTATGTGAATTATTCGCACAATTCAAATATTTGTTTCTCACATACCAGAATCATATTTGCGACTGTTCACACTTTAACTACCTTTTATTACAAGTGAAAATTATTATTATTATGAGTATGACACATACGACTACATAACTATGTACATATCTACGTTTGTATACTTATTCCTCAAAGCTTTTAGATGACAAAACATTGGTTCTTATGTTTGTAATAGAGGTATCATATGAAATCAAAAATTGAATTAAAAAATTATACTTTTAGTTCATTATACGAATATGTTAGCGACATGTTTAAGCATTGATGTAGTTATTATTTGATCACAATGCCCAGGGGTTAGAGTTCGCACTTCTCGCCTGTATCGTTTTCAATGCTGCGATCTTAACCTTTTTTCTTATGTTAAATGTAAATTAAATGCATAATGAACATTCATACATATTTTTGAAAAGGCATACTACCTATTTTGGTATGCAGCGAAACTTTAATTAATAAGTTAATGAAGTACTTATACCTCCTCAAATTGGAACCACTGGCAACACCTGGATGTACTGAGATGGTGCCAGTAAGGAGAATTTATCTAAAAAAAAAAATGATAGAATCAAATCGAGTTACACATTTAAACAAGCGGTTTAACGTCGAAAACCAAAAAACATTTTGGACGAGGACAAATAAAATTTCAGACTTAGAAATCGTATTGTCCTACATTTTTCAAAAGTGTCCCGAAATTCGCAATTCCTAAGACTTTGCTTTGTCTTAAAAACAAAAAACTAAGAGTTACCAAAGCAAAACAAAAGTTCTAAGTCTACAAAAAACTAAAAATAGTTACATCTTGTATCTAATATTTGCCAAAAAAGTGGACTTTGCAACTTTTCACTCTTAGCGAGCGATATACATATGTTTTTATTTTAGTTGGTTTGAGTACGCGATGAAGAAATTTACCTACAAAAATTGGCAAGTTTTGAATCCAATCCTTACCATAAAACTAACCTTCGAATTTCACGACAGTTTGATGCAACCTATAGCCGGTTTTACCTCTCTTAAGGGATTATTCGTTGGGCAATTTCGGAAAAGTAAAGTGTTAAGAATTTAAAATAAAACGAGTTAATGACAAAGTTACGTCTTCTAAGTCAATTAAATACAAAAATTGTGTAGGAAAGTATCTTAAAAACAATACGTCGTAGAACAAAACATAGAATGCGGTTTATCTATGTGACCTTTTGACCTCATATATATATTTTTTTTACTTTACTACATTGTTATTTCATACATTTTATGAATTTGCACCTTCTCCGAAATTTTGGTCTTTAAATATGTGCCCCTTTAATTTCATATAATTCAGTTGCAAAGGAACGCATCCATTTCTCAACCACAAACATTTTGACATGCCGCGGACACTTTGCTGTCAACTCCACTTCATAGGTTAAAATTACAACAATAGCAACAATTAAGTGATATTCCCAGATTTAGCATTCTTGCATATGTATGTACATATGTACACTTACATATACCGATTTCGGTCGTTTTCGACTTTTAAGCCGACAAAATTTATTATTATTCGCTTCGCTTGGCTGCAAAACAAAAGAACTAAACAAAAAACAAAAACGCCAGTGGCTAATGGTTGCACGCGTAGCAGCACAGTTTCTTCGCAGAATGTAGCACCTATTTTAAAACTGTTTAATCACCATATTCCACGCCTTTTTGTAGCTTCCATCCAAGGATGCTTCTCTCAGTACGAATCGTTGTTTATTATCTAGTAGGTGTTGCTGCATTTTTAGTTTGCCCGTCATTTATGTACGTCATTTTACAACCGTTGACTGACATCTGACAGGGCAGTCTTGAAAAATCCATTTACAAGCCATGGCCTCCACTGCTCGGATCGTTTCTGTGTCTGCTAGAGTATATATTTTTTTATGATTAATATACGAAGCAGACGTCAGCAACACCTTCTCAAATATTTCATGGCACCGCCAGCAAATCCTAAATTGATATCGAAACTGAAACTGAAATTGAAAACTGCAATGATACTTGCTGCCGAAACAGGATGAGTTAACATGCATTACATACTCGTATGTAGGAGTATGTTTGTATTATGTACATATACATATATACTCATATAAATACATATATAATTGAGAGTACATAAGACCGCTTATGAAATATAATATTTTGTAAAATATATATTTTGTAAAATATATATTTTTTTATTGATTATTCTAAAGAGTTTTCAGAGCTGTAGAGTTTCTTAATTTTTATTACTTTTGTTGTTCTTGGGTTGCAATAACGCGAGACCAAAGATTATAGAAAAAAAAACGTTCACCCACATAGTAGCAGCCCCATCGCTGAGTCCGTTGTAGAAAAGTTATGAATCCAACACGATGTTATCTTTTCTGGTCTTATTATAACAACATATTCTTGACAACTCCATCGTCTCACGTCCGGGCCAATATCTTGTTCTCATTATTGATGCTTTGCTCGATTTTCCCAAAGACATTCCACTTTGCTGTTCTCATAAGAAGGTAACCATTTTAAGATTAACCCAAATGCTCCATTGGTGTTCATATTATTTGATTTTGCCTTAAGTAAGTAAAATATTTTGATTATTTTCTTAAAATTTTGTGGAATGAGCAATAGGAACTGAACGATTTTTATTACCATTGTGAAAGGAACACAAAAAATATCGCTTAGAACTGTTTATGAAAAGATTTCATTCCTTTCGTTGTTAATCCAAAAGCCCCATTTCCAGAATAAACCTTTGCACATCTGAACAAAAAACAATATAATTTTTCGAATGAAAAAGTGGTGGCATACGAAGTTGTTGTTGTGTTGGTGAACATGTTCCGAACCTATGTTCATAGTTTGAAGTACATAGCATTCTTAGTTTGTTTTTGACAGATAAAAAGGTTATAAGTGTTTTGTTGTGATCGGCGATTTTCTATTATTATAAGAAATGGAGCAAAGAATTTGCATAAAATTTTGTGTGAAAAATACACTTTTAACACTTGGTATAGCTGGCAACCCAATGAAGCGACTAGTGGAAGTAGTTACTTGAAAAAAGCTCCCAAAACCTCTCTGAAGTTGGCAAGCCAACTTTTACTAAAGGAAAAATTATCTATTGGATAATTTGCCGTAAATTATCCGTAAATTATCCGTGAAAATAAAAATTTTGCCGCGGTCATATTCCAAGAACTGTCGCATGCACTGCTAACTTCAGCTGAAGTTAGCAGTGCATGCGACAGTTCTTGGAATATGACCGTGGCAAAATTTTTATTTTCACGGATAATTTACGGCAAATTATCCAATAGATAATTTTTCCTTACGTAAAAGTTGGCTTGCCAACTTCAGAGAGGTGCTCCCAAAGCCGATAGCTGAGGTTTTGGGTCAGAAAATATTTACATAAAGTCGTTATACGAGTATAATAAAATTGTTGAAGTTATGAAATCGTTCAAGCATCCAAGTTCTTGGCGTTATAACTAAGATGTCAAAGCCTTAACTTGGGCAATCCAGAAATCATTGAGGTTCGAGAAAGATTAGAGTCGTGTATTTCTCTATGGTACGAGACATTGTCTATAAAAAGAGGATTTAGTTCTGAATTTTGAGAAATAATTTGCAATCTAATCGAATTCTAATAAGTTTCTAGTGCTTCTCTGTTTTTCTAATAATTTGAAACGAAATTAGAATTCTATGTTTTTCCTAATATTGGATAATGTATTTACCGGGATGCATTCAAGTCATAGGATTGTACAAGTCGTCGAAGTTCTGAAATGATCGCAGTTTTTACGCATTAAAAATTATATTTATTTTAATTAATAAATTAATTTATTTTCCACTATACTATTCCAATAATTTTTTTTTAATAAACAGCTTATGATGAGTTAGTTTATATACAGGAGACAAACTTTACTACATATGAAAAAGATTTTAGAAATTTTAAAATTTTGGCATAATCATAAAGAGAAAATTGTAATAAGTTGGTTAAAGCAGCACCGGTATTACAATATTCATATTATAAGATATGATAAAATTTAAATAAAGCAAACTTTTTTTAAGTTTTGCATAGCAACTTTTGTGGAATTTATATAACATACTTTAAAATTTTAGATCAGTTTTAACTATTTGAGTTTCACTAGGCTTGTATAAAAAATTTTGCATCCACCTTTCTAATAAAAATAATAATTTGGCGCTTACACTACATAGCTCAGTGTTTGGCCGAGCTTCTCGTACCATTTGTGGTGTGCGTCTTTATATTGCACCACCAATGAAGGGAGCTACAATTTTGTGTCGACTCCAAACGTCAGATGTAATTAATGAGAAGCTTTTTCATGGCAGAAATACCCTCGGAGGTTTGCCATTGCCTGCCGAGGGGTGCCAACAATTAGAAAAAATCTTCTCTATGATTTAGATTTTACTTGCCCTGGCTGAGACTCGAAGCTCGAACCCAGCGGCATATCGAGTAATAGCACGCACCGCTACGGCCACACCGAGCTTTCTACTATCCTTAAAAAAAAATAATTTGTATACATAAATTACTTTTTAGTTGACAGAAATTATAACAGCTTTCAGAGTTTGTTGTCATCAAAATTGCATTATTAATTTTTATCTTTTAAGATCGGAAATAAAACTCAAACCTACTATCTTATCTCTCAGAAAAAAAAATTTATTTTTAATATAAAGTTCATTTTAAATTACCAACTCACAAAATTATTGCAATTTCGGATTGAAGAATAACACTGAAGTATGCGTTAAAATTTTGATTAAAAAATATTATGTAAATGTATACAATGTATATATTTTATAATTTTTCCTGGTATTTTATTTTTAAATCATTAATAAGGTTTCAGACTCCTACAAGGCATAAAAAAAATAAACAAACAAAGTTATGTTAATAACTTGGCTCTGATATTTGGAAGCTTTTAATTTTTTAATTTTTTCCACTTGAAATAATAATGATCATTATTTTCAATTCATGTTGAAAATAGTAATGTTCCCCATTTTAATTCACAGTCATCTTACTTACATACATAGAGTTGTGGTCAAAAAAATATACAAATTTCAAAATGATATTTTTTAAACTTTTATTATTTTTTTTATTTTTGATAATATTAATTTAAAATTAAGTATTATCTATAATTGAACACTTATGAATAAAAGTTTTAAAGCTTATAAGAAATTCGTAAACACTACTCAAACTTCTTGTGATCCAAATTTGAAGTATTTTATTCAAGACTTTTAGGCAAATTCTAGGTATGAAATTTTTTGTAGCCCAAAGTGCAAGTTTCAGTCGGCTAAAAAGTACCGTTGATTTATTAGATTTTTGTTGTCAAGGGTGTTGAAAATCTTCCTCCATATAAAAATAGATTTCGATGATACGTTCTATGTAAGAAAATTCTCGGTGAATATACATATTTCCATTTAAAAGCACATCAAATCGCTAGGAAATTACCACGAAAATATCACTTCACAGTTGAAGTTTGTTTTAAAACTAGGATCACACGATTTGTACATTTGGCAGTCAAATAGTGGCTTTGTCAAGAAATATTTAGTTCAGATCAACAACAAAATTTCCAAACAACATCACCAAATAACTATTAAATGTAGAAATATGTACAAATGCACAAATCGTGTGACTTTAGCTTAAGTGGTTCGAACCACTGCACCGAAGCACATATGTACATACATACTCGTAGATACCGATTTGCACAAATCAACAATTTCGCTTGACGAAGAAAATCAGCAACAATCAAAGATTATTAGATTGAGCATAGAGCGCAGAGCCGTTATTTAATTTTTTTTGATCAGCTGATCGTGGCGTCACTGCAGCCCAATTTTTAGGAACTTAATCCTTCTATTCTTATATTGTCATATTTCTCATTTGTTTAAAATCATTTAGTTCGGGCAAAGTTTAGGGCGTGTTTATTATTATAAATTACAATAAACACCGCAACATAACATTAGGCAAACTAATAACACTCACCGACCAAACAAAAATTGACTATGAAATTTTCACATCTAAATTCATAATTCATACGAATGTATTTTACATCAATGTCAGTTGAAATTATCCCAACGAACATTTTCCATGGAGGTAGAATCTTCTCGGAAATACCATAAAACGTCATAGATTTATGGTTTGGAGAATAACTCTTCCAATTATCGAGGTTCGGAGAACAAATAAAACATTATTTGTTTTTATAAATCATTTTCTACAGCAATTCAGATGAAAATGTAAAAGATGACGTTCAAGTTTAATTTTTGATTGTTATTAAAATACTGAATGTCATTTATTTAAGTACGGTTTTAATATATAATCCCTAAATTATTTCTGAAGTTAATAAACAATCTATAATCATCTGGCTCATTAAAAATTGGGCATAAAATTGTCGAATATTACATATGACGTAAGCACTGATCTTGAGATTGATTTTTTTTTTGTTATTGGAACCAGGAAACGCAGGTGTGGGATATTCATAAATAGATTATTTTAAATACATACACCTGCGGCCAAGTACATCTTACCACTGAACTTTTATAAGCATAAGTATATTTATGCCGTAATTTTTACCGGTAACTGTTGCAGTTTCTTATTTTTATTTCAAACCTAACTTGGTGGTGCAATTTTAATAAGAATTACGAAAAATTTAGGAAAAAGTATTTCATTTATAAACCAGTGCTTGCACTTTTTTGCATATTATTCTAAAATGTGCGGTTAATACAAACGGTTGACTCGTGACAATAAAATCGTTATTTTAACTTTGGAAACCCAAGGAGTGTCTTACCGCGAAATAGCGAAGAGAGTAGGGTGTAGTCATCCTACTGTTTTAAATTTGGTAAAAAAAAAGACTTGGATGATCGGTTAGATGGCGTCAGCAGGAAGGGAACCAGGAGAAAGACATCAAGTCGTACAGACAACGTCATTCACAGAATGAGTATGAAAGATCGCTTCAAAAATGCTGCGGAAATACGAAGAGATTTAGAAAACCAGCATCAGGTGTCAGTTAGTGTGCGAACTGTACGAAGGCGGCTCCAGGAGTTCGGACTTACCGGCAGGCGCCCAGCTAAAAGACCACTGCTTACAAAGAAAATGCGATCTAAGCGGTTGGAATGGGCAAGAGCCCATCGAAATTGGACTTTGGAGCAGTGGAAAAGTGTGGTATGGTCGGATGAGAGTAAATTTAATTTGCATTGTGCCGACAATTTACCATACGTTCGACGATTCCCGGGAGAAAGATTTAAAGATTCGTGCGTCATAAAAACAGTTAAACATCCCCAGAGTCAAATGATCTGAAGGTGTTTTTCTTATTACATGCGGGGTCCTTTGCTCTTTATTGATGGCATTGTGAACGCCCAAAAGTATGGTGCCATTGTAACGGATACAGTCGTACCCGTTATAGAGGAGCAATATGGCTATGCGGTTGAGGCCATCTTTCAGGGCGACTCCGCACCGTGCCATCGCGCAAGAGCGGTAAGTTAGTCAATTCCTAATATTTGGCAATGCATTCTTAAGTTTAAGTAAGAAGAAATTCCGGAAGAGCGCCATTATATACAAAAATCAACGGTAATTTGCAGTCACTAAAAACTTGCACTTTAGTGTAATAAAAGTGTATGGTCTACATGGAAAACTCTGTTTCTTCTTGACTAAGCCCTTCCTTACTTGTATTCATATTCATCCTTATCGCCCGGAAAAAAATTCAAACGATATTTTTTCATTTGCCCAGATTGAATACGCCTATTGCGAGTTTCCACCGCAATAAACTTCGCTTCGAAAATTCGAACATTGAAATTACAACTCTGAAATGTGATACTTGAAGTGTAAAATCATCAAATAATTGAAATGAAATAGTAATTTAACAAAATTTATTAATTTTCCAGATTTTTGACGACTGCAATTAGGTATTCCGCCAGTTGGGAAGCTTAGCGATTTTTCACTGAAGGTGGATACTATAAAGGTGTAGGTAACAGTTTTTAAATTGGGCTGGCGCAATCGTCTTTTAGTCAGATCCTGTAAGAAATTGTCAAAATAAACGAGTCCCCACAATGGGTAAAACGGCCTACGCTGGAAGACAAACCGCTTTTGGTCAGTCCAAGCCTATTTTGCATAAACAAATTTATTTCTGCGCACATTTAAATATAAATTATTTACCACTTTCCTTTTGGACTAATTTTTCATGGCCCCAACTATTCAGCTCCATTCTTAGCTGTTTCCATATTTCAGCTACATTTTTCTTGTTTTCTTTGACAAATCCTCTTACAATATCCGGCTTCTCCTGCATTCTACCTAAGTACATATCTCTTTGAACTTTGTTTACTGTTTTGTTTCTGGAATGGGCTTTTTTTTGTTAAATTTTAATTAAATTAAGTAATTTTGAATCCGCGTAATTTTTCGCGTCTCAAAAACTAGTGAACAAATTCTTTTAATCCGCCAACAATTATCGCACGAAATTAGTGTTGCCCGAAATTTATAATAAGCGAACAGTGAAAAGTGAACTTTTTCGGGCGAATACGAAACTCACGATAAGGGGGATTAACTTTCACTCGAATTGAATAACCGAATCTGACATAGCATTTTCTTTCTCCTCGTTCTACGTATCCTCTTAAGCTTACTCTTCCATTTGGGCAGGCTTATTTTCACTTTTAAGCCATTATTCATTTTCGAAAGGCGCAATATGCGTAAAATCAGTAAGACTAACCATTTTTCAACTTGTGTGCTACATACATACATTACATTTACTAAATATGTATGTACATTTATGCTGACATATTCAATTGTATATGTATGTACATATGTACATACACAATACACACTTGCAACTGTTTGCATGCATACTAAAATACAAATGAGAAGTTTGGTGGGATTTTTTCCAGGCGTTGCACAGTTTACCGACTACATGCAAACAGTGGTAAAAATTGGAAAAAGTAGTTGGGATTTGTTGAAAAAAGTCTTACATATTTTTAAGATGCAAAATTATATAACAAACTACGCATAAAATAGTTTGCAGAAAACAACGCTGTCATAAAATTTTTATTAGTTTGTATTATACTACCTTGTTGTACCAACAATAATTTCTGAGGTACAAATTCCTTGTTTGGTTTACCAAATTATTGAAATCGTGGGATTATAAAATATAACTTTAAACAAAAGAGAAAAATTGTAAATCAAAGAAAAAAAAATATAATAAGAAAAAATAGGAACAATAAACAAACATTTTTACAAAGATCAAATCATGTTTTATTATTCTTATGTATATATGTATGTGTGTATATTGTTTAAAAAAAAATAACAGTTTTTTGACAATTGACTTTATTGACTTTTCCAATAATGTATTCCGCTTCGATCGAGTGGGTAGCGGTGCTTGCTTTTACTAGATATGCCGCTGGGTTCGAGGTTCTGATCTCAGCCAGGCCAAGTAAAATCTAAATCATAGTTTTTTTCTAATAGCGTCCGTCTCTCGGCAAGCAATGCAAACCTTCGAGGATATTTCTGCAATGAAAAACCTTCTCATAAAATACATATGCTGTTCGGAGGCGGCACAAACTTGTAGGCTCCTCCATTTGTGGTTGAATATAAGTACGCACACCACAAATGGGAGGAGAAGCTCGCCAAACACTGAACTATATAGTGTAAGCGCCAAAGTATTATTATTATTATTATTCCTTTTAAAGTTGGTTATTCAATAAAAATAGCCCCCACAAATGTTCTTATATGCCCAATATTTAATTATAAATGTGTTCTGTAAATGAACCGAATTAATAGGTTGTTCTACGCATAATAATCTGGAAGTTGAAATTATCCAGATTTTCTCTGGCTTACTTAAAATTGACAACCCTTACTGAAACGATTTTTAATACTACCTCGCAAACGACCCCCTCATTTTTTATGTTAAATTTAGTGGTGAACAAGTCCGAGATGCTAAAAATCGAAATGTTTTTCAATTGTTTCGCGTCGACTGACTAACCATCAACGACGTCAACCAGAGAACCACCTATGTACCATATAAATATTACAAAGAAGGTGAAAGTCTCGCTCCGTCCCGATAACAAAATATCTCGGCGTTTTCACCATACTGGAACGAATGTAACATTCGTTGATTCATATCACAATCCAATTCGATCTAATTGGATTTCGATGTGGTGAAATGAAATTATATAACTTGTCACCAGTGTTGCCAACACCAAAGCTCCAAAAATTCCATTTTTCTCAGGAAAACACTAATTTCATCCAATTCTCAAATTCAAAAATCCCAATTTATACTACTAAACGATTTTTTTTTTAAATCACAATATACATTTAAGGTTTTTCTTTAATGTACTGCAGTACATTAGAAAAACATAACATTAATATTACAAGCTTTTGACTTTGTTTTAGAATCGTAAATGTGTATGAAAAATATTCTTACAGCTTTCTATGCTTGAACATAGCCGTATAAAATAACTTAAAATATCGAGCTGAGAAGCTGACTTAATAACGCATACTGCATTTATACTCTCCCATCCGATTATATTTCTTTATTTAGTTTTAGTGTCGCTCACAATGGAAGATATTCGTACGGAATGAGCGTTTGAGTGTGGCAAAGATGTAACAATATCGAAAAGGATGGTTAGAATGGAAAGAGTTTATCTCATTTTATTTTTTTTATAAGATACGATATTCCAGAAGTCAGGAACTTTATAAATAAATTATTTTTTTCAGCTTCATTGAAAGAAATGGGAAGGTTGTCCCTCTGATCTTAGACTAGGTTAGGTTAGGTTAGAGTGACTACCCAAGCGCAGGAGCACAACTTCGCAAGCGTAGTTCGTTGGCGTTGCAATCCAGGGTTCCTTCCCTCGATTCTTGGAAAAGGTTTGACAAAAAAATAAATAAGAAGAGATGAGCTGTTTTCCAAATAAAATCTTTCAAAAAATCAAAGTCACAATACTATATTCTACTTTTGCATTTTTTTCCACGTTCGGTGCACTGTGCCGCATGACAAATTAGCGGAAGATGTTGGTTGTTTCTTTTTTGACTCATTTAAGTGCTATTTTTGGTTTTGGTTGAAGTTATATTTTAATGTACATATTTGCAATTATTTGCAACATAAAAATAGGTGATAAATTATTTTAAAATTACAAATAAACACATTTCCACCCCGTTAATTTTGTAAGGTTATTTATTACATATCACAAGATTCAGATGAATGAAAAAATATAATAATTAAGCATAAGCAGCCGATTGTGACTAAGTGTGATGGTTACTTTTAAAATTTATTATAAATATTCCAACCTTCCCATTTCCGTATTGTAAATTTTATCTTCAAAAACCATTTTTTTGTCTTTTGTTAAATTAAGTCACTCTAAAATACTGGAAATTTGTTATCAAAAATACCGTATGTATCCTACGAGTTACCGTGATTTAATAGCATTACGCAATTTCACTAATAAAATCTGTACATATATAAGTATTATGTTGGTTTGTGTACGCTTCAAAAACTCAAAATGTTCTAGACCGCTTGAGCTAAAATTAGCATGATATATAATCCGCATCAAAGATTATTTTTATCTATTTTTCGCATCAGTCACATATCCGCGATCGCGAAAAACCAGAAACCTTGGAATTTACAGAACGCATTTACAACGAAGCATTGATTAATATTGAAGACAAGTGCTTAGCTGTTGCAAATAAAGTTCTTAGTCAATTAGGAATGCCAGCACCAACCCGAGCAGCGACTGCTTCATTTGAGGTGGGTTTACGCCGTAAACAAAGTAACAACATTGATAATCTTCAGGCATATGTCCAATCAAACATTCCCAGATTAACGCGTAAACACAAAGGCATTTATGATCGGATAATGCAAATGATGAATGACGGAGTTTGGGGGGATCTTCTTCTTGGACGCGCCAGAAGGAACTGGGAAAACTTACCTCATTAGGTTAATTCTAGCAATGGTTCGATCAAAACATCACATATGCTTAGCTCTTGCTTCGTCTGGAATAGCTGCGCCTTTGTTACCAGGTGGGAGAACTGTGTAAGCTCTTAAATTGCCATAAAACATGCAAATCATCGAGACATATATTTCTAAAGCAACCGGGATGGAAAAGTATTACAAAAATGTAAACTGATTGTTAGTGATGAGTGCACGATGGCACAAAAAAAATCGCTTGAAACTCTTGATAGATCGTTACGAGATTTGCGTGGAAGCGTTCAACCATTCGGAAAGGCTTTGATATTGCTCGCAGGAGAATTTAGACAAACACTGCCGTAATTTCTCGATCGACACCAGCAGACGAAATAAATGCTAACTATGGCGACACGTACGTACATTGCAGTTGACTACGAATATGCGTGTCCAGTTGCAGAATGATCCATCAGCTAAGGTATTCTCACGACAGTTACTGGACATTGGAAACGGACAGCTGGCAGTCGAAGAGATCTCTAAACGAATATCATTTCCCGATCATTTTTATAATTTAGTAACTTCGAAAAAAGAACTGATCGAAAAAGTATTTCCTGATATTCAAATTAATCATAGAAATCACGATTGAATCAGTGAACGAGCTATCCTTGCCGCAAAGAATAAAGATGTCTATCAACTTAATAGTATTCTTTTATGCAGCATTCGAACTGAGGAAATTACATATGTTATATGGTAGGTTGATAAACACGGTTTTGAAACAGATTAAGTAGTTAATTATCCAACGGAATTTTTACACTTACATGATCTGACAGGGATGCCACCACACATATTAAAATTGAAAATAAGTGTGCCAATTATCCTCTTGCGGAATATTAATCATCAAAAACTCTGCAACGGCACGGGACTTGCAGTTAAGAAATTAATGAATAACGTAGTGAAATCAACGATTTTAACTGGGCTTTTCAAAGGTGATGATGTCCTTATACCCATGATCCCGACCGATACACCATTTAAATTTTAAATATTGCAATTCCCAATCAATAAAGCTCTAGGTCAATATTTAGAATTCTGTGGTTTAGATTTAGATGCGGATTGATTTTCACATGGACAACTGTATGTTGCGTGTTCCCGAGTCGGAAAACCAGAGAGTTTTTGTATTTACGCAGGCAGTGGAAAAACAAAAAATATTGTATATCAACAAGTATTGCAAAATTAAACTTATATGAAATGTATTATTTGTTTTGTCTTTGGGGTGTCTTTGATGGCGGTGCTCGACTTGCACACACGCGACACTCCAAATCGTCGACTCGTAGGTGCTCAGTCACTCGGTGGCTGACACCCTACTTGAACTAGGGGCCTCCCCGTGGTGACACCCGGTAACGCTATGGCGGTTAATTCGAGCGGCGACCCCTCCAAAACCCCTCATACCCGCAATTCCTACCCAGGCCTACTCCAGTACCCAACCTCCCCCTCTGTTTTTGTATATTTACATGGCCGGATCAAGGTGTCAAACGACCCGTGCCGAGGATCAGCCTGGCTTACAAAGCCCAGTCTCTAACGGAGTGCTCCGGATACCGGGCAACCTCCGGAGCTAACTAGCCATACCCGGGTACACTCTGCCCGGGTGGACGTTCCCCTTTCTCCGCCACTCGTGGGTCATTATTATGGACATTTTAAAAAACAAAAACTTAACACCAACAAGGGAGTGCGGCGCTCCCAAGCAAAGGCCGACAGGAGCTACAACCTCCGCAACACATAAAGCTACGGCACCACCGAGCTTAAGGACACACAACCTTCAACAACAAAAGCAAACAAGGACAAAGGTACCCCCTGGTCCGAGAAGCCCGAAGGCTAATGCCACTCGCAAGAGTGGTACGAGCGAGGAGGCCCAAACTGTCGACAGCGGGCACTCTGTGCCTTCCTGCAGCAATCTCGTCACTCAGCGACCAGCGGATGGCGGGACTACTGTAGTGAGACCCAGGCAAGGCCCGTTGACGAGCAATAGGGCCAAGGAATTAATTCGTCCAAACCCGTCGAAGGCCACCCACCAAGATAGACGAAAAGCCTCACGGATTCTCCGTCGTCAAACCACCTCACCGATCAGGGAGGAGCAGGTATCGAAGGAGGACTTCGTGAAGGATATCGAGTGGGCTAGGTTGGTTATTCCAGACTTCGATGTTAATCTATACGGCAAGTCAGCGGCTACCAAGTGACAACGATCCGTAGAAGAACTGCATCCGTTAGCACCGAAAAGGGCCAAAACGCAGGGCGCATGGACTCGATCCTTCGCAGAAATTGCTAGAGATCGAAAAGTTATAGCATCATCGATAGCAATAACGAGGAAGGTAGGATACCCAGACACCAATGGAAATGGGTTAATGCCGCCCTAGCCAAAGTAGCGCTAGCAGTGCTGAAAGAGAACCCTGGACCGCCGCCATCATGTTATGATGCTGGATGGTTCCAGGGGAACGTGAAGCTAGTCGCCTGTGACGATAACAGATCGGTCGAAATGTACAAAACGGCCATCGACAAGGTTGGCGAAGTGTACCCCGGAGCCTGCCTCAAGGTAGTAGATGCAAAGGACATACCGTCACGTCCAAGAGCAAGAGCCTGGGTACCAGTTACACCATCGGACCCAGTGGAGATCCTGGAGATGGTGCAACTATTTAACCCAAACCTACCTACACAAAACTGGAGAGTGGTAAACACCGAACCGACAGATCGGGCGACGATGCAGGTGGTTCTCGTACTAAACAATGAGAGCATAGAAATCCTGGGTTCGGGAAGATTACCCTTAAGGTTTACAAAACCCACACCGAAGCCCTGGTAAACCTGGCAAATTGTGTGGAAGCTGAAGAACCACCAAGCGACCACGAGATAGGGGTAGAAGAAAAGACTGAGCGGATACACCTCATCCGAATCGGAAGTAGGCGCGACCCTAAGTAGTCTATATGAGGAGTGCGAGCTACTCAATGATGAGGAAGCGGACACGACTATCGTAGAGAAGGTGGTATCGTGTGATGAAGGTTGTTCAGATAAACCTTCATCACAGTAAAGCAGCGTCCGCTTAGCTTCTACTTCAACTGGTGTCAGGGGATGCAGACATAGCTCTGGTCCAGGAGCCATGGATCACTGGTGATAGGATCCGTAGCCTGAAGACCCCGAAATATGCTCTGTTCGGAGCTCAAGGTAAAGGGAAGCCCCGTACCTGTATTCTAGTTAAAACTAATATAAACTCTTTTATTCTACCACAGTATAGTAATGGAGACATAACCACAGTCAGACTCAGGGTGGCCTCCTTTTATCTGGCTCATGACCACGAGGGGCTCCTGCCGCTAAAACCCATGAGGGAACTAGTGAGGGACACAAACCCACTAAGTACAACACTCATTATGGGAGGAGACGCTAACGCCCATCACACGCAATGGGGTAGCTCCAACATTAACGAACAAGGTGAGTCACTCTATAACTACTTACTTAATACAAATCTAGCTTTATGCAACAAAGGCACTGACCCAACGTTAATAATAGCCAATCGTAAAGAAGTCCTAGATATTACTCTTTGTACTGATAAGTTTAGTAACCACATATTAAACTGTAAGGTTCTGAAAGAGCACTCAATTTCGGACCATATCTTTATAGAAATCACTATATCAGACTCACCACCCACCCCTAAGGTGATGCAGAATATCAAAAAAACAAACTGGGGTTATTATAGAAAACTGCTACTCAAGAGACTCCCTTCGGAACCACGAACTAAGCCAAAGACGTCAGAGGAACTCGACCATTGCACTGCAAAAAGCATGCCCCAATAAGAAAGTAAAAGAAACATATAGGCCTCCTGGTGGACCTCAGACCTAAATAGACTACGTAAAGAATGTAGGAAAGCATTTAATGCTGCTAAGCATGATGCCCAGGAGATAGCGCTAATTAACCCAAAAGCACTGTCGAAATTCATCAAGTCAACAAAATGGTTTGACCCCGATGTGCAGGAGAATTGAGGAGCGAATTCGCATATGGCAGTACAATTGGCCACGCTAGGCCTAAGTGCAAGGGAGGGTTCTCTTCCCAGCCATTCCAACCTAACCTAACCTAACCTTTGTTTTTCATTTCTCAACTATTCAATCACAATGTGCCACAACGAAGCGTGGCAGGGTACAGCTAGTTAAAAATTAAAGTAATGAAGAAATATACTTGTACTCTTATTATTGTGAAAATAAAGCAGAGATATCGTTGGAGTTTGGATAATATGTACAATTCTTTGATGGACATACAAGATCGTAAGACTTTCTTATAACTTCCCAGAAAATTTTTAGTAACTTCAACAGTAGAAGTTCACACGTTCAATTGTTCAATTACAAATTGTTTAATGCATTTAAGTAACCAGCTTCAGCCCGTTAGCAAATTGTGTCATAGGGGTCAGCCTTATGCGCAAGGCTGGCAACATAATTTTTTTTCTTTTAAAACCAAAAAATTATTTAAGATATTCTGCTTGCCCAATTGCATCGTCGAACGTACATGCCAATCTCTTTTGCACGATCTTTCCATTGAAAAATTAAACATGGACATTTTGTGGATTCACTTTACTGTCATAATATAAAATTAACAATTTTTAGACCAATACAAATTCCTCATTGGTGTTCATTACATGATTTTGTTTAACGCAGTGATTTGATATTTTTTTAAGTTTTGTTGAATGAGCAATGGGAATTAAAGCATGTTTGTAACCATTGTGTAAGACTTCGTTTAGAACTTTTTTAAAAAAGATATTTCCAGAATGACGCCCTGTACTACTCTAGAAGACAATACTGCCGCATATTCGTTTGGTAATTCAAGTTCCTTTATCATTTTATTTATATTGGATAAAAGGTTTTGGTTTTTGTCAATTTTCTTTATGTGGAATTGAGATGGTGCAAACGGCCCGTAATAATTATAAATAATTGCAAGGCTTAATATAAGCATTTAATATCTCTCCCTTCGTTACTTTCCTGATTCTAATAAAAGACATTATCATTATAATAATAAACAGTAAAAATCTTCGTCATTACCATTATCATGGTCAACATCCTTATTGTTATCATTATCATTATCTTAGTCATTATCATATTCATTCGCATGTGTAAATCTTGTGGTTTTTGCAATAAGTAAAATTTAACTGTTTTTCTATGTTTGACTTCGCCATTGGCTTCGGTTTTTTCCGAATGTTACAGCGCAGCCGAAGGTTCAGATTCAACTAGAATTCAGCCCTCGGTACGTACATTTATCTGTGTGAATTAAGCTGACAAATTTTCAAATGTGTACTACACTTAATGCAACACGCTTTCAGTGGTGCAACCATCCAAAGACTTGGCTTGAAACTTAATCTTACAGTTCAAGTACATTTTAAGTGTTCAAATTTCGCAACAATCTTTATAAGCTACAATATCGTACTTCACAAGAAAAACTAAAAATATGCGTAATGAGCACAAGCTCCAAATTCCCCGCCAACGGAGAATGACAATGGCGAGCGTAAAGGTATCTCATAAGTAGACATTTGTACATATATGTATATGTATGTATTTATGTATGTACATACATATGTATGTACATATGTAGATTTGTACAATAACATATAAGTGCAAAAATTTAGCATCAACTATTTGGTGTTACTAGTAAAGTATCTAACAGGCAGCAGCAGGATACAATTATTTGTTTTTTATAATTTAAGAAGACGCTGAAGTCTCACCCAATTTTGTTTGTTTGTAATTTATTCAAAAAACTATATTGCTAGGAACTTTCAAGTTTTAAATTCTCCCTTTTGTGATTTTTTATTTGAATAAATAGAAATATTTTGACATTACATAGGTTTCAAAAAACAATAAAAATGCGCGCGTTTGTTTTCCTGTTGCTACCTTTTTGATTTGTATTGGCTAAGCCTGAAAACAATTTTCTTTTAATTAAAACAAATTCACAAAAATTTGCTTCTTTCTAAATATAAATTGGGTGTATCTATTTAATATTTGTAAAACATATTTAAGAAAAGAAAAACTCAAAATATTCGCAGTTTTCCTTATACACAAATATGTACATACATAGTTACATATGTATGTACAATGTTGATGAAGATGTATGCCATGTATTCTTCGAATGCCCAAGCTGAAAGCTGCAGTGGGCGAAAACTTTTCACTATTTTCGGTAGTAAACTGCATGCTTAAAGGAGAAAAGGAATGGACGGCAATAAGCGACATAATTACCACGATTTTGAAGCAGCTTAGAATATTAGAGCAGCAACGGCGTATCAGTGGAAATTAATCGCCTCTAGCTTTCTTCAACCGGGCTCCCAAAAATAGAATCCTAATGCATTACAGCGGATTGGAACCTAGGCAGATCTAAATCACGGACTTTCCGACTGCTTAAGGTTTTGTACCGAAACACACACACCAGGTGTCGACGGGGATTGGAACCTAGGATGTTCCAACCGCAAAAATTCGCAACAGGAAGATTAATAATATTTTTTTATACATAAACGCAGAAAGGTATCAAGATTTTAAGACGTCGGGCGGATTGAAACCTAGGCCGTTCCAACCGCCAAGGGCTAAAGATGCAAAACTGCTCCAGTTTCCCCTTTGGCAACGTTCTAAAATGTAAGTAAGTGTATGTAAGTTACATTGATGTCGTTGTATAAAAAATATTATAAAGGGGACGAAGCTGTGGCCCACGACTGATTACGATACACCTAAACCGTACGATCGAGCTTAGTGCTTAAACCACCTCCCGACGGAATATTGGCGGTGGTACCGAGGAGATCGGTACATGACAGTAGGAGGTTTAGTACAGGTTAGTGACAGGGTATAGGTTTCGATGCTTCCTCCTCGTAAATAAAAAAAAACATATGTGAATGCACGTACCCTGAAACGACTTCCGTTTATTGTCACATCAGACACGTGGGCTTCAAGCGCACAATTTTTTAAAATTAAAAATGCTACACTGCCTTTCATTTTTCTAAACATACATATGTATATTTTAATGTATGTATGTATGTACGTACATACATTTATCTCTTTCCATATGATTTATTGAACTCTAAAGACGTACGATTGTCATGGAATTGACCATTTGCAAAATCTTCTTGGAAATATTTTTGAATTGTTATCAAATGTTAAAATGATTTAAATTTTGCACAATTATTTACATATGTGTGTGTACAATAAGGGCATATACTACCCATGTAATGTGTATGTATCTACATATGCATGTACTCGTACATCCCACATGCTATTATGGTAGCAATCACCTCGCAATTGTCAACAAAAGGGAAAGCAGCGGACAACATCATACAGCGGTAATCATGACAACGTTTGTAGCAACCCAATAAACGATGAGATATACTTCAATACGCTTATATCAACATATTGTTTAAATCTTTCTCAACCTCATTTTTAAAACGAGAATAAGAACTTGGGTTACTTACATTATCTGAACCCACCGCACCTGAATTCAGTATACGAGAACTCACCAAAACTTAGCCCATATTATGTTATGTTACGTCACGTCCCGTTATTTTATCCCATGTTTTTAAGTTGCTTCACGTTACGTTACGTTACAATTTAATAGGTTATGTTATGTTTTATTTCGTGCTATGTGGTGGTATGCTTTGTATTGTTATGTATATATTGTCGTTTTAACTTATTTTATGCTATGTTCTGTTATCTTAGACTGTATAGTACGGTAGTAAATTTATGCATTGTGTAAGGGGAATGTGTACACGAAAACGGTAGAAGACGGCAAGCGGTGCTTCGTATTCTCATCATATCTGGACTCACCACACGACAACTGTATTCACCTCACGTCACCTTCCTTAACCGCAGCTCACTTCACCTTATCTTATCTTACGTCATTTCAGTTCAAGTCACCGTATCACAGAGATTGAAACAAATCATAAATAAAACGGATTTCTTTAATTATGATTTATTTAATTTAAAAAGATGCATCCCCGAGTTATTTTTTGTTATCAAACCGAGTCAACGACTTAAGCAGAATAAATGTGCAAATGCAGACTTTTTCTTATAATATGTCAGAAATCAAATCTTTACTACCTTAATTATCATCTTCAAATTCAGAAAAACTAAACAAAAAAAGTGAATACAATGCAACCATTCTAGACAGCAAAGGCTTAATACTTTGTTTATCCGGTATTTTTCACTTAAAAATAAATTTTGATGAAGTTTCCTTATTGACGGGATTGGAGTAGTGTCAGGAAAGCGGAGGAGAATACTTTCACTATCTATATTAACCGCGGTGTGGGTGCCAGGGTGTTCTCAGAGAAGATATGTAAATGTGTCACTAAAGTTCCTGTTTTCTAATTTTTCCAACACCTTACAAGCGGAGGTGCCAGAAATTGAGAAGGCCTGTAGGTGGCGGCGACGGGGTTACAAATCATGTCTCATCAGCTATCTTGGCATTAACCCTTTCGGTTTTTATGTGCCATGTGGCATAGTCGCTTTTCAATGCCTGTTTTAATCCAAATAAACTTATGAATACATTTATTTTATATTTTTGTATTTTTCTTTGAAGTTTTTTGTTTATCACTTCATGCATTTGTTCGTTTTATTACAAAAATGAGGTTATTTGCTAACTTTGTGTAAATAGTTTGGCGATAATTCTGATAACTATTTATAAACAAATAAAAACGTTTCATAAAATTCAAATTTTCTTTTATAAAAATTTCTCAACTCAGTTTGAAGCTCTAACGAAAAAAATTACAAAAAAATTTACAGCAACGGCAGGGTACTTTTTCAAGCAACAGAAAAATTTAATAATATTTCTTGTGATTTATTTTTTGAGCAGCATTTTTATATATATTTCGCTAAACATAAGTAAAAGCGTGCTTTAGAAGTAAATTTAATTTAAATAAATTGCGAACTTTCATTTTGTTGAAATAACAAGGAAATTCTTATTAAATTTGTTGCTTTTTTAATTTTGTTCAAAATAGACATACATACATATACGATTTTAGTTAAAAAAAATTCAATACTTAAAAAAAAATAAGTAAATTTAATTTGAAACAAATAAATACATATGTATATTAAATAAATTAGAAATCAAAAGAAAAAACTCGTTAAGTAAATTTAATTTAATAATAATTTTACTCTATATAAATTGTAGCTAATTGGTATTATAAAGCGTTAACGAAGTGCAAAATAACAAAATTGCCAAAAATCAACGGTATTTTGCCGGCACTTGAAAACTTGTATGTACTTAAATTTTATAAGCAATATTGGTGTCTAAAAAAAAATAATTAATTTCAAAAACTCGTCACCGGGAGCATATCGTTTAATAACCATAGCGGGGGCTTAAAATTAGGTCAACAAATTTACAATCATTTGCTGCAAATAATTGATATTGTTAAGTTTTAATTATGTGCAAGAATCTATTATATATGTTGCTTCTAACCCCTTACTAGTAAAATGCTTCAAAAATAAGATTAATTTTATTAATGGAATTCGATAGTTGTATCGATTATAATTGCGGTAATTTTGAAAGCATCGAGAACGAGTTTTCCAGCTCTATTTAGCATTCTTGTCTTAACATCACATCAATTATCGTTGTTCGCTTTACATCATATGAATGTGTGACGTCACGCGAACATTTTTCCTCTCTCGTTGGCGCAATCTCTAAAATCTATAATTCTTAATTCGCATGATGCCCAAAAACTATTTTTACAAAATAAATAAACAAATTTTATTTTGTGTTTTTTCGTTATGTATGTATGTATATCTTAATAGTAAGAAAATGTAAAATATTGATTTTTCAAGTCAAAAACAAAAAAGAAGTTCTTAATGGGTTAACATCACCAAAGAAAAACTCCCGGATAGTCAACGATTGTAAGTGGACGTTAAGCTTGAAGGCCGAGGCAATAGACTTCTCTTTCGTCTGGATTCGCGGCTATAGAAGCATATAGGGTAACGGAAAAGCTGATGAATTTGCCAGATCCGGAGCCTAGTCACTTTTTGCATAGATTAGCTTTTAACCGCGGTTTTTTGTTCAAATGAATCAAAATACGTTTTATTTTTTTAGTTTAGTTTATTGAATGCCACGAGATGAACTACTAATTTTTTAAATTTATTTGGGATTCAAATAAAATTATATTTTGCTTCGCGAACTCTAGAGCAAGCTGCATATAATTTCCCATGGGAGCATGAATTGGTAAGATTGGTAACTCTTGCCACAACTTATAACTGACCTTGCTCATTTTTAGTGAACACTGCGAATGTCAATGAAATTGGCAACTACAGGCGTTTGAAACTGAAGGACATATCTGCAAGTATGATTGACCTTCATGAGTCTTGAATTAATTCCATAGTTTATGACAAAGCTCTTCAATAAATAACTTTCGAGATATTAATACAAGCATTATAAAGGTTTGAATTTATACGTCGACCATCCTTTTGATGATTGGAAAAGTAAATTTTAATATAATCGATCAAGCGGTTTACATAATTTGTATTTTATAAATAAAAAGAATAAGAAGATTAGTACTTTATATAATAGATTTATATATTAGAAGAGAATGCGGAAGTAAAAGAACTTTAACACGTTTCTGTCCACACATTTTATTGTATTCGAATTATTATTCAATCAAAGTTTTTATTCATCAACTATTTCTGTGATAAGCATTTCGAATAAATCCTCAAATATTTTGAAAAAGTAAGGCTTAAATTTGTAATCTTATGTATTATATGTATATTTGTAATGTTTAGGCCATTTCGCTTATTGGGAAATGCGTATGAGCAGATAAACCACAGAAACAAACACCTCAACGTAGGCGCATATCGTTTTCGGAAGGTTTTGAGAGCGTAACACAAGTTGCACCTAGAAATGCACAGATATTTATGCGTACATATGCATGCGAGTATATACATACATATATATATGTACCCATACATGTACCGACATTCGCATCAACTGCCGGCCTCACTCGAATTCTCATAGTGCGGTGGAAATGACCATTAAGAGATTTATTTGTGAAGCTTGTGGTTTGAGGCTGTGTACTTGTACACACTAACGTAGATATGCATGTACATATACATACATAAATATAGATAAAAGTACACGAAAGTTAAGAATTAACTTAAAATCATTTTAAAGATACACTATAAATAAGCTTGCCTAAGTTTTTCCATTAAAAATTGTACATGTATTTAAGGCAGGGACCGAAAATAATTGTTACATTTTTCTTTCAGAAGAAAAGGTTACGCGAAAATTCCCTTTATATGTTTTAGGGAATTTTTAACCATTATCGTAAGAGGAATTTTATTTTGGTCATCGTAACCAATATAAATGAGATATATATTTTTTTGGTTACGAATAACCATTAAGTCAACCAAAAATTTTTTTGGTTACCAATAACCATTATCGCAAGTAATATAATTTTTTGGTTATCGGTGACCTACTCGACAGCAAACTATTTTTTCTGGATAGTGGTAAATTTTTCTTATATTACGTTATTATGGCATGATAAGAAAAGCATTCGTAGTTTACACTTCAATGAACTTATTCTTGTCAATTTCGAAGAAAAAGCGTAAAAGCAATTGTACACAATTTACCGTTACTTATTTCTGAGCATGTACACATGTTTTAGTATACATATTTTGTTTTTGGAAATCCGTTCTCTATCTCGAAAATATTGTATAAAGCGTTCCAACTACAGGGAAACCTCGTTTATGAGAATATCGGTAACAGTACGAAACTATGTATTTAAATAAACATTTGTCTACAAACCTTTGAATAATTAAAAACTTCAAATCATAAAAGCAGAATAAATCAGGTAAACTGCATACGTTTTTGTAAATAATCCAACAAGTTTAGTAAATTTTAAAAGTCCCATTACTCGAAAATTGTATATCTCAATTACTTTTCGCTATCCATTGAAGGGTTCGACGATACTTCACTGTAGTTGTGTTCGTGTGGTTGTTCATGTGCATTTGTAAAGTGATTGTGACCGATTATAGTGCACTTTAGGAACGCGGAAAATTAGATTGGTTTATTGTTCAAAATTAAAATATTATGGGTAGAAAACGAAACGTCATTATTCGCGATTTTTTCCATTACAATGAAAGGACAAACGAATCGACTTGCAAGACATGCACCATGATATTTGTAGGAAATCATGTAACGAATTTAAGGAGGCACATGATGGGTAAACATAATGAAATGTATCAAAAGTCCATTGAAGAGTACGAAGACCTTGATAATTCGAGTGATTGGGATGCAAAAGTAAAATTTTCTGTGAAGTATTCAAAAATTGGTTACACAGGAGTCACAGCCGCTATCGTTCTTCGATTCAAATGGTTTTAAGAGTCTGACTGAACAAATATTTCAAGGTCTTAATATGACTCCCATTACGTCTCACAATATCATGGCAGTAGTAAACGAAGAAGAAATAAGACTGAAAAGACTTATTACGAAAAAATGTAAAAGAAAAATAATATCCCTTAAAATGGACAGTGCAACCCGACATAACCGTTCAGTTTTCGGTATTAATGCGCAAATATTAGAAAAGGGAAAAGTGGAAGTTTTTACATTATCCATGAAAGAGATTTATGTGCCGCAGACTGCTGTTAATCTGAAAGCAGAGGTTGAAGAAGTATTGCGAGACTTTAATATATCTAAGAAGCAAATATATACTATAACTACAGATAACGGTCGAAATATGCTAAAGGCGGTTGATTTGCTTGCAGCAACTGAACATGAAGAGAATAGTGCTCAAAATGGCTCCGAGGAATCATTATTTAACCTTGAAGAGTTTGAAAATACCTTCAGCGCAGAAAATCGAAATATGTTTTCTGTTAAATGTGCAGCTCACACCTTGCAATTGGTTGTGAAAGACTTTCTGAGCAAAGCCAATATTAATTCAATTGTTGAAAAAGCAACACAACTAGTGAAAACTTTAAGAACGCCGAAGTGCAGGTAAGTTTCCAACACTAAACCAATTTTTAAAATGTAGTATAACTTTAACTTTAAACCTCAAATTCAATCGTCGAATTGTACTTTAAACAAGACGCTTAACTTATTTGTTTGACTTATTGAATTAGTTCGGGTTTCAATTTAAATACTATCATTATTTATTCATATATTTTTATTTGCTTAGACAAGTCTTCCAAATGCTTAAACTAGGCAAACCTTCCTTAGATGTTCCTACTAGGTGGAGCTCCACATTTACAATGCTAGAGAAGCTCTCCAAATATAGGGAAATTTGCAATGATTATCTGAATCAACCATTGTCAGATGAAGAATGGTGGGAATTAAAGGACTTGCTGGTTATTTTGAGCCCCCTTCACGAAACGACACTTAAATTGCAGCGAGAGCAAATGGTTATGGGCGATTCTTACAAAGCTTGGTTTGAGCTGAAGGTGAAATTGGAAAGTTTAAACACCGAGGCATCAGTAATTGTTGCGGATTGTATAAAAACGAGAGAGCCAGATTTGCTTAACGCCGACGTCCTTAACGCTGCAATATTTTTGGATCCACGCTTTCGTCGTTTGCTTCCAGCAAATAAAAAGGAAGAAGCGAGAGTTCACCTGAAGAAGTTGGCAACACAAGTTAATGAATTGAATCAGGTTTGTGGGCGCCGATACTAAACTTTGCTTTATACTTTAATGATACTTATGTATGTTCTATTTTAGAGCGATAGACATCTTCCTCTAGCAACGCAGTGCCCTTCAGAAAGTAATGTGTTCATTGACGAAACGTCAAATACTAGCACTTCGTCTTTAGTTCGTCAGACTTTAAGAAGCTTGGAAGTTGACTCGTCGTCAGAGGATGAGACGGCAAGCGTGGTTTCACAAACACTGGTAAAAACCTTTGCCGAAATCGACACCTACCGGGAGGGAAGAGTTGATGTCGATGCCAACCTTCTGCAATACTGGGAGGAGAAAAAATATTCATTCCCATTCCTCAAGGAACTGGCAGACATTGTTCATGCCGCTCCAGCAACTCAAGTTAGCGTCGAACGAGCATTCTCTGCATTGAGGCTGGTACTAAGTGATCTTAGATGTAACCTCTCAGATGATTCATTGCGATCGCTAATGTTCGTTAAACTAAATAATAAGTCCTAGTGCCATAGAGAAAATATCGTATAAACACTTTTCTATTGTTCGGATTTTTATGATAAAATGAATTTAAGAGTTTTTAACTCTTTTTTTTGCTATGGATAACCAAAAAATTATATTACTTGCGATAATGGTTATTGTTAACCAAAAAAATATTTTGGTTGACTTAATGGTTATTCGTAACCAAAAAAATTTTCTCTCATTTATAATGGTTATGGTGACCAATGTAAAGTATCTCTTACGGTAATGGTTAATTGTAACCAATATTTGAATACATCAGTACTAATGGTTAAATGGGACCTTTTTATCATTTTTCTTATAACAGTTACGTCCCTGATTTAAGGCCCTTATTATGATTCACAACTTAGTTGTCAGTTGAGTTGTAATTGTCAAATCCGCATTATGGTTCACAACTCAACTCAACTTTTTAATCAGCTGTTCACAACTCAAGACAACTTCGATAATCGATAACTTTTTCGCTATTATGATTGACAACTAGTTGTAATTTTACATGAATTAGTTGTCAAAACAAGACAACCACTTTTAACTAGTTGTCTTGCCGCTGCACATGTAAAAATGGAGAGTAAAATGTAAGTATTCTAAAATTTAGAGCTAAAAATTGAATAACATGACCATATATATTGTTTCTATTTCAGAAAAGTATCAAGTAAATCACAAATTGAGCGCCTTGTGAAATTGATGGAGGAAAACCCACAACATGCGAGGGGCATTGGCCAATTTGGATGTAGCCGGCAGGAAATGGCTGCCACTTGGGTGAATCGTCAAAGAATCGTTGTCCGCTACTGGTGGCGGGCCCCTTCAGGAGCTATCCCTATCGCCAACTGAAGAGCGTGTGTTGGAATTGACACACGTTGGAATGTCAATTAATCCAGTTGGGCGTGCTCTCGGGGTTCTGGACGTAGCCGAAGAGGATTCCGGCGATTTTGAGTTACTGGATGGCATACCCAGCACATCAAATGCCACTACGCCACTATCAAGGCGTACGGCTCCGCGAGAAAAAGCGGCTGCCCCTGATAAAGTGCGGGTGGATTTGCTCGCCAAGCAGCTAGCAACGCAGGCCCAGGTTGTGGAGATATTGGAGCGGATGGAAAAAGCCCAGTACAAGGGTTACCTACTTCAGAAGAGGAAGTTGGAGCTGGCAGAGAAATCGCATGAAGAAAAGAGCGGCTTGTGTACGGCTTGCATTTTGTACGTCCAATTTGTGTACGGCTTGCATTATCTTCTGATTCTGCAAAAAAAAATTCGAAGCTCGCTTCCATATTAAATATTTGTATTTTCTTTTAATTCGGCGCACAAATCAGTTGTGTTGATCAGCTGTTTTTAAGTAGTCTTGAAACTTATCGATAACTCAACAATTGACAACTAAATCGAGTTGTCAATCATAATACAAATCAAAAGTTGAGTTGAGTTGTGTCTGAGACAACTTAACTCAGTTGAGTTTTGAATCATAATAAGGGCCTAAGTGTCATCTAGCGAGATTAAAAAATCGATTTTTTTATATTTTTTAATCGACGCGTCTAACTTTTAAGAATATGTGTGAAAAATATCAGCGCCTAATTCCAAATATTGTAGGACTTACAGTCCGAATGATAATTAATATTTGTGGAAAATTGCAAGTCTTTAGCTGATTTACTGAGGGAGTTTTGGTCCAAAATGCAATTTTTCAACTATCGGTTGTATGGCTGCTATATGTTTTTTTTATCCGACTTTAATGATTTTCACTGCTAAAATTGTTCTCATAATATATATTATTTGTACAAAATTTCAAGCTTTAGCTGTTTAAAAAAAGGGGTTTTCGTGCTAAATGCAACAATCAGTTGTATGTTATATATGTATGTATCTTTGTTCTATACGATTTTCACTGCTTCTATGGAGTTTAGAATTGGGACCTTCGTGCAAAACCTCTGCCTGCTTAAATGAAGGAGTTATAAAACAAAATATGATATCTGAACAATCGGCTCCTAAATACGTTATAGTCATTCAATCTGGCCGGTTCCGACAAATGTCTAATAAATTATAAAAAGGCACCTGACGACTCAGCTCGTCACCCTGATCATATCGGTATACTTTTTGATGGGTCTAACTCGTATCGTTCCATGAAAGGTATAAAAAAGCATCTTCATCTAATAAGAAATTTCCTCAGTGAGCATCTGCTTCCTTTGGAGCTTTTTAGAATACAGCATTAAGATTTGCCTTATATTTAAAAAATTGGTTTTTCGAGCTCATTATTCGATAAAAATACCTAGTTTGCAGAGGTATTACTTTAAGAATGAATTGTTATAAAAAATTAAAATGTTATTGTCAACTTACTAAGAGTTATTACATAAATCAGCGCTAATTTTTAACTCCTTAAAATTTGGTTTTTATTATATGTACGTCAATTTAACAAGTAATAGCATATTTTCAAAAAAGTTTGAAATTTGTACGAAATTTTATAAACATTTTTCTTAAATTTTCATAAAGTTCTAAGCTTAGATATATATGATTTTTGTTATAGAACTTACTGTATTTAAATTTAAAATTCTTACAAATAAATAAATATGTAAACTTGATTGGTGAAAAACATCTTTTGAATTTGGTTGCATCCACTAATTTTTAATTATGCTTTAAATTTCAATTTTTTAATATAATGAGGATTATAAATCTAAAGAGCTAAAACTGAATAGATAGCTTCAGATGCACAAGGCTGGTCGTATAAGCTGATTTATTACAATGTAAGGAAGAAAAGAAATATGTGTCTCCATTTATGAAAATATTGTTTACTGATAAAAAGTACAACTTGGCGTACGATGTACTTGCTAAAGCACTATTTCTCAAAGTAAATACTTAGTAACTTTTGTTGAGTCACACAATTGTATAACCATTGCTTTCTTTATATTTCATTTAAGGCTACCTTTTACAAGATAGCAGTGGGTTTTCAATAAGAATTTGCGACTTCCTTTCAATAATATAATGGAAAACTAAAAAATTCTATATAAAAGTTACGATTAACGTGACAATTTTTGTCTTGAGAATACCGCTTACCTCGTAAATAAAAGTTAAGGCCAAAGAAAAAAAAATTGTTTCGGAAGTAATTTTTATAAAGTAACGCATAAATATTTGTATTGTCCAGCGACCAACGTTTTCCAACTCTAAAAAAATCATAACTTAAAGTCTCTGATATTTTCAAAATTCTTCCATCATGCTTCGTTGTTTCTCTTGTCGCTGGGGGAGAAAGAAATTAATTTAAAAGTTTTTAATTAATACATTTTACATAACAGAGGTTTCTTTGCGGAAATAGACAAAAGTATTCACCAGCAGAAATAAAGAAAGACTTGAAGAAAAACCTCTAATATCAAAATTTTGTTTCAGCTGTATAAAGAAGATAACACGCATTTACGGCTGTAAAATAGCCGTGAGGTTAACAGATTAATAAATAGTTGTTTAGAAGAAAGTCATTCCCATGAAAAAATATTATTTTCAAAACGCCGTCATCTTAGAACTAAACAAAAAAACGTATCTTCCAAAGAGGTCCCTAAAGATCAAATAGTATAAAAATTATTTCAAAAATGTTAACCAAGTCATCTATCCGATTGGAGATGAAGTTACTCATAAGTATAGATATAAGTGCGTACATCAGTGTTTGTGCGAGCTTCTCTTCTCTGTTGCTGCAATTTGACCTTACTACCTACCTGACTTGTTTTTGTAGAAAAGGTTTTTAAAAGTGAGTTGTGGAAAAACTGTAGCCCACCGCCAGCTTAGCATTACAGTTTTTAAGTTCGCCATCGACCAAATATTTGCTATACGAAAACACTTAGAAAAGACCAAAAAATCGATTTGCATAATATTATTTCCGAGTTAATAACCGTCTTCGGTACAGCAAAAAGAAGTTCACTGTATCCCGGCTCCGCAGAATTCTTTCCAGAAATAATAACTACAGGGTGGCCCAAATAAGACCAGCTGATGTGAAACACAAATAACATTTTTATTTTTTAACATAATTAATTTTTTCTTTTTGCAGATTATAACTGAACTCTTGGAAATTTAAAATGAATACGTACGCATTAAAATCAGTTTTTATTATTCTTCTCAACGATCAATTGTTCTGACGCAGCGAAGTTATCGCCGTTTTTTTAACGTAAGATTAGCGCCCACATCTTCCATGATTACAAGTTTAGTTCGCCGTTTTGAGGAACTGGGTTCAGTTGCCGACCGTCCAGGAAGAGGTGCTCATCGAAATATTCGTACTGAAGACAATGTTGAAGTTGTGCAGCAGAGTGTTGCAAATGATTCATCTGTCTCAACTTGTCGCCGTTCCGGCCAATTGGGTATACCCATAACAACATTACAGAGAATTTTAAAGTTAAATCTTAAGATGTATCCATACAAAGTTCAAATTGTGCAACAGCTTTTACAGCAAGACCCGCAACAACGACTACAATACGCTATTCGCTTTACACAATTAGCCACACAAAATGATGTTTTAAATAATCTTTTGATGACGAATGAAGCGCATTTCCATTTAAGTGGTTATGTGAATAAACAAAACTGTAGGTTGTGGGGCTCCGAAAATCCAAGGGCAATACATCAGCATCAGTCACGCCCAATCAGATGCACTGTTTGGTGCGGTGTTATGGCCATCATCGGCCCATATTTCTTTGAGAATGAGGATGAAACGTCAGAAATGGTCTCCGGGACTTCTTACAGAACAATGATCGACAACTTTTTGCGGCCAATGGTGAAGCAACATCCTAATTTGCGGTTTTAACAAGATGGAGCCACTGCGCATACTGCGAGGCAAACTATGGACAGATTTCCCTTGGCCTCCTCGTTCACCAGAATTAACTGCGCCCGATTTTTTTTTTATGGGGATATTTAAAAGACAAAGTGTATGTTAACAAACCCCAGCCACTTGGACAGCTCAAGCAGAATATTCGTGACGAAATACGGCGCCTGCAACCAGAAACATTACGCCGTGTAATGCAAAATGCGCTAAAAAGAGCCAATGCCTGTATCGAGCAAAATGGTGGTCACTTGTCTGATTTGTCATATTTCACACATAGTCACGTTAAATTTCCATAAAATGTATTTAACATATAAAAATAAATCATTAAAAAAACCCGTTATTACAAGAGTTACACGTATTTAACATCACTAGGTATTATTTGGGTCACCCTGTACAACTCGCTTGCTAACATGAACACACATGGATATAGTTTTTTGAAAAACATATGTATATGCAGAAGATGAATAAAGTCACTAGTCCGTAAAAAGTTTTCTATTATTAACCCTCCAATACACAAACCAAAATCGCAGAGCGATTTTTCAATTTAATTATGCAGATTTTAGTGTGTTAATATTACTTTAATTGTTATAATTTACGTTAATATTTTATTTTACTTGCATATTGTGTAACCCTCCAAACTTCGTGTTCATCTTATTGCTCCGGAAAAAGGCGGAATTAGCTGGTTAAGCTCCAAAAAAAATTTTTGCATTAAAATACAGAATTTGCCACCGATTTTAAAGTTAAAAGAAAAATTTAACGACACAGTTTAACATGGGCGAAAAGATTACACTGAAACGTAAATAAGATAAGATTTTATCACCGAAAAATATTTAACTTTGAGTAATGTTACTTAATACTCGTATGTATACATAGACGCTGTCATGGTGCCGCTATTTAGTTCAGTGAATTTTATCAAATCGTTAAGATTCATCTTTGATATATCATACTAGTATATACCAGGGACGTAACTGTTATAAGAAAAATGATAAAAAGGTCCTATTTAACCATTAGTACTGATGTATTCAAATATTGGTTACAATTAACCATTACCGTAAGAGATACTTTACATTGGTCACCATAACCATTATAAATGAGAGAAAATTTTTTTGGTTACGAATAACCATTAAGTCAACCAAAATATTTTTTTGGTTAACAATAACCATTATCGCAAGTAATATAATTTTTTGGTTATCCATAGCAAAAAAAAGAGTTAAAAACTCTTAAATTCATTTTATCATAAAAATCCGAACAATAGAAAAGTGTTTATACGATATTTTCTCTATGGCACTAGGACTTATTATTTAGTTTAACGAACATTAGCGATCGCAATGAATCATCTGAGAGGTTACATCTAAGATCACTTAGTACCAGCCTCAATGCAGAGAATGCTCGTTCGACGCTAACTTGAGTTGCTGGAGCGGCATGAACAATGTCTGCCAGTTCCTTGAGGAATGGGAATGAATATTTTTTCTCCTCCCAGTATTGCAGAAGGTTGGCATCGACATCAACTCTTCCCTCCCGGTAGGTGTCGATTTCGGCAAAGGTTTTTACCAGTGTTTGTGAAACCGCGCTTGCCGTCTCATCCTCTGACGACGAGTCAACTTCCAAGCTTCTTAAAGTCTGACGAACTAAAGACGAAGTGCTAGTATTTGACGTTTCGTCAATGAACACATTACTTTCTGAAGGGCACTGCGTTGCTAGAGGAAGATGTCTATCGCTCTAAAATAGAACATAAGTATCATTAAAGTATAAAGCAAAGTTTAGTATCGGCGCCCACAAACCTGATTCAATTCATTAACTTGTGTTGCCAACTTCTTCAGGTGAACTCTCGCTTCTTCCTTTTTATTTGCTGGAAGCAAACGACGAAAGCGTGGATCCAAAAATATTGCAGCGTTAAGGACGTCGGCGTTAAGCAAATCTGGCTCTCTCGTTTTTATACAATCCGCAACAATTACTGATGCCTCGGTGTTTAAACTTTCCAATTTCACCTTCAGCTCAAACCAAGCTTTGTAAGAATCGCCCATAACCATTTGCTCTCGCTGCAATTTAAGTGTCGTTTCGTGAAGGGGGCTCAAAATAACCAGCAAGTCCTTTAATTCCCACCATTCTTCATCTGACAATGGTTGATTCAGATAATCATTGCAAATTTCCCTATATTTGGAGAGCTTCTCTAGCATTGTAAATGTGGAGCTCCACCTAGTAGGAACATCTAAGGAAGGTTTGCCTAGTTTAAGCATTTGCAAGACTTGTCTAAGCAAATAAAAATATATGAATAAATAATGATAGTATTTAAATTGAAACCCGAACTAATTCAATAAGTCAAACAAATAAGTTAAGCGTCTTGTTTAAAGTACAATTCGACGATTGAATTTGAGGTTTAAAGTTAAAGTTATACTACATTTTAAAAATTGGTTCAGTGTTGGAAACTTACCTGCACTTCGGCGTTCTTAAAGTTTTCACTAGTTGTCTCGCTTTTTCAACAATTGAATTAATATTGGCTTTGCTCAGAAAGTCTTTCACAACCAATTGCAAGGTGTGAGCTGCACATTTAACAGAAAACATATTTCGATTTTCTGCGCTGAAGGTATTTTCAAACTCTTCAAGGTTAAATAATGATTCCTCGGAGCCATTTTGAGCACTATTCTCTTCATGTTCAGTTGCTGCAAGCAAATCAACCGCCTTTAGCATATTTCGACCGTTATCTGTAGTTATAGTATATATTTGCTTCTTAGATATATTAAAGTCTCGCAATACTTCTTCAACCTCTGCTTTCAGATTAACAGCAGTCTGCGGCACATAAATCTCTTTCATGGATAATGTAAAAACTTCCACTTTTCCCTTTTCTAATATTTGCGCATTAATACCGAAAACTGAACGGTTATGTCGGGTTGCACTGTCCATTTTAAGGGATATTATTTTTCTTTTAAATTTTTTCGTAATAAGTCTTTTCAGTCTTATTTCTTCTTCGTTTACTACTGCCATGATATTGTGAGACGTAATGGGAGTCATATTAAGACCTTGAAATATTTGTTCAGTCAGACTCTTAAAACCATTTGAATCGAAGAACGATAGCGGCTGGGACTCCTGTGTAACCAATTTTTGAATACTTCACTGAAAATTTTACTTTTGCATCCCAATCACTCGAATTATCAAGGTCTTCGTACTCTTCAATGGACTTTTGATACATTTCATTATGTTTACCCATCATGTGCCTCCTTAAATTCGTTACATGATTTCCTACAAATATCATGGTGCATGTCTTGCAAGTCGATTCGTTTGTCCTTTCATTGTAATGGAAAAAATCGCGAATAATGACGTTTCGTTTTCTACCCATAATATTTTAATTTTGAACAATAAACCAATCTAATTTTCCGCGTTCCTAAAGTGCACTATAATCGGTCACAATCACTTTACAAATGCACATGAACAACCACACGTACACAACTACAGTGAAGTATCGTCGAACCCTTCAATGGATAGCGAAAAGTAATTGAGATATACAATTTTCGAGTAATGGGACTTTTAAAATTTACTAAACTTGTTGGGTTATTTACAAAAACGTATGCAGTTTACCTGATTTATTCTTCTTTTATGATTTGAAGTTTTTAATTATTCAAAGGTTTGTAGACAAATGTTTATTTAAATACATAGTTTCGTACTGTTACCGATATTCTCATAAACGAGGTTTCCCTGTAGTTGGAACGCTTTATACAATATTTTCGAGATAGAGAACGGATTTCCAAAAACAAAATATGTATACTAAAACATGTGTACATGCTCAGAAATAAGTAACGGTAAATTGTGTACAATTGCTTTTACGCTTTTTCTTCGAAATTGACAAGAATAAGTTCATTGAAGTGTAAACTACGAATGCTTTTCTTATCATGCCATAATAACGTAATATAAGAAAAATTTACCACTATCCAGAAAAAATAGTTTGCTGTCGAGTAGGTCACCGATAACCAAAAAATTATATTACTTGCGATAATGGTTATTGGTAACCAAAAAAATGTTTGGTTGACTTAATGGTTATTCGTAACCAAAAAAATATATATCTCATTTATATTGGTTACGATGACCAAAATAAAATTCCTCTTACGATAATGGTTAAAAATTCCCTAAAACATATAAAGGGAATTTTCGCGTAACCTTTTCTTCTGAAAGAAAAATGTAACAATTATTTTCGGTCCCTGGTATATACATACATATGTATTTGCATATATATTTTTTTTTTTTAAATGAAAAAAGTACAATTAATTAAACTTTGAGGTTTATTTAAACAATCAAATAAACTATGGCTTCTATTATGAGTTGCATTCGATCTTCGATATTCGCTGGTTATCGAACATCGAAGATCGAATGTCAAATTCGTATTATGAGCAGTGCAACTCTGTCGAAATTTTCGCTGAGCATCGAATCTTGAGTCGAACAGAATTTTCCTTTCGACAGCAAAGCGAAGAGTTTGAAATTTTGTGAAAATGTAAGTTTTTCGAGCTTATTTATTGCTTTATGGTAAAAAATTAATAATATGATATTATTTTTGTTAATTGTATGCAGGTCGAAAGTCGTGAGTACCAAACAGCAGTTAGAAAGACTAGTTGCATTGGTGGAAGAAAATCCACAATTTGCTAAAGGGATTTGCACAAAAGTACAGGCGGCAAAAGTACAGGCTGTGCAAGCCCAAGCATGTTTTCATTTACAATACTAAGCTGATTCGAACTCTGAGCACAAAATCGTATTTCGATCGGGTTCATCGCTGCAGCAGCTCTTCTGTAATGGACAGCAAGTCTACAAACGCCGCTTTCGACAAACAGTTTTTTATAAATCTGCAAACAAAACTTAAATGTTGTACATGCCGAAACCTCTAAGAAATAGCATTAAACTTACGCAGTATAATCCATTTCCAAAGGGTTGGAAGCGTCCCTTAGCTTCTTCCTATTTCTGGCTAATTCCAGCAAACTTTCATCCTCCTCTGAAGAATCGTCAAGCCACAACTCAGTCGTAGTCATATTTTATTTAAACTTTTATTTATATTTTCTTTATTTATAAAGTATTTGCTTTTTTTGCTTTTCACTTTTTAAACAAATCGCTTTTAGTTTTTACACTATCTGACAGATGTTTACTATCGTGAACCATCAAAATGATTGAAATTCACAATAGCGCCAATCTTCATCGAATGAGTGTCATAATACCAAATGGAAATTTGATCGATCAGAATTTTCGATCGCTGTCGAAGATCGAATGCAGCTCATAATAGGGGCCTATAATATAGGATTTTTTGGCCCCAAATTATTGAAAAATGTCGGAGTTATCCATGGTGCCGTACATCATTTCCTTGCAAAAGTTGTCAGTTTTAGGGCGGGATGGCGTTCACAATTCTTGTCTGAAACATAGATACAAGGTTTCTTCTTATTTGTTATTATTTTTCTGAGTCTATGAACCTCAAAAACTTCAGATAACTGGGGATTTTAATTTAATTACACGTTGCAAAGGCAAAATATGATGTTTAACGTCATTTTTTATGTAATTCATGTTATAAAAATATTATATAATAAAGTATTTAATCAATTTGCGAGGTTCACATTGAGAAGATCATCATAAGCTACAAAATGAACGTTGAATCGCGTTAGTATTTTGGATAGTTTTTTTTAAATCACGCACGCAATACTCAAATACTTGGTTTCGAGAAAACGCGCTACAAAGATTTTACTTAGCACTCGCTGTCGTCCGGCCCTGTCTTGTTCTCCTACAATATTTGGAAATCAGCGCTTATATTTTTCACACATATTCTTAAAAGTTAGAAGCATCGATTAAAAAAATATAAAAAATCGATTTTTTGATCTCGCTAAAATAAGCCTTATACGACTCATATTTTTTAATTTTTTAGTTGTCTTTTCTTTTTTTATTAAGTCTATATTCCCAAACAGAAACTTTATACAAAATTAATAATAATTTTTGTATAATAGAGTACTGGTCTCGCTAAAAATGACTACTAATTTTAGAGGTTTTTTTGCTACATTTTCTCCAAATAACGTTTGCACAGTATTAAATTTTTTACATATAAAAAATATCTAAATCAGTGGTAATTTTAACCGAATTTGACCATACTAGAATTGAAAGGCACATTTATTTAAGTTCGAAATTATTGTGAATTTTGGGTAAAGTTTTTTCGCCTACTCGAGCAAAAAATTTGTCATTCTTTAAGTTCAGGCTATAAATGGCTAAGATATCATGATAAATGTATAAAGGCAACGCCTAGGGTAGCCAAAAGAAAAATTTCCAAACCGTCTTGCAAAATAACTTGGTGCGATAGTAGGCTATTATTTGAGGAGTCAGAATGGTCAAGATTCGGCTCTGTACAAATGCTGAGCCTTGCTTACCATTAACCGTTGAAATGGCCAAGGTTTCATACCATGTTGACGATTGAATCGCCATGTTTTATGAGCCATAACCTCTTACAATATATTTACACATCGAAGTTCCGAACTTCCCCATATCTTATATTAGGCAGCCAGTATAAAATACTGACAATCACAGCAGCGTTTTTTTCGCGGTTGGAATGGCCGTGGTTCCAATCCGTACCGATTTAAGCCATTTACAGCTTTCAGCGCTGGTTGTTGTATTTCCGTAACCGCACTTCGTATGGCTAGATCTTAATACCTCTGGTGTAGGTTTTATCAACTTTCGTGGGCTGTATTTCATGTTATGTTTGATCTTAAAGAGCTCGCCTTTTATGTTCTTCACCACCTCTTAGAGTTTGCCTATTATTGACAGTACCGTTGAATACCAAAATGTTGATATAAGACAGTATAAAACACGCATTCTGCTCGCGGTTATTTACGCGAATTATTTTAATACATCATAAGTTTTGCCAAATTATTTTGCTATTTATATTATATTTATTATATTAAATTCAATTTTTCTTCAATACAAAATCTTCTCAAGCCCAGAGCCATAGTACATATGTATGGTATGTACTAATTTTAAGGTTTCTTAATGAAAAGCAAAAAGACTGTTGATCTTTTAAGAAATCAGCAAAAATTCAATTGAATGCTCAAGTAATACGATTATGCTGATTATTTGCAACTATTATTGTTAATTCACGTATCCGCAAGCAAAATAGTGGTCCAAATACACAACAGACATCAAAAACAAGTTGTATCCCAATTCGTTAGCTGCAAATATGCAGGCGGATAGCCATGAAGGGCGTTGGAGTGATGTAGGGTCTTCCAGGTGAAGGGTGTTCAAGTAGACGAGTGGCGCGTAGCGCATAGCCAGTCGCACAGCGAACAGCCATTGGACATACTTAAGGTTCAATTAGAGGTACCATACCATAACGCCATAACCATAATCGTAGTCATAACCATAACCATATTTAAGGAATCGATTAGTGGTGCCATAACCATAAACAGCTGATATTTGCAATAAACTGAAAGTAAATAAAAATTTAGTAAAGTATGTAAAACGCGGACGCAAAATATAAATTAAAACTCATCAAATCAAAATAAACTGCACACGAAGAACAAAAATATCACAATAAACAAGGCGAATCAGCAATCATTTGTTTATGGTTACGGCAAAAACCAAAATTCAGTTGGTCGCTATGGTTATGGTTATGGTTATGGCGTTATGGTATGGCACCACTAATCGATTACAGTGTAACCCATAAGGTTGGTTGGATCAGCTGTTTTCTATGGTTATGGTTATGGCACCTCTAATTGAACCTTTAAGATGAGTGCTTAGTCTTGGAAACGCATACTGCCGCGACCTTAGCCGAAACCGCTGTCAGCGAAATAGTCAATCCGGTGAAAAAAATGCCAGAGATTTAAATTACAAAAAATTTTGATTTATTACGATGGCTTTTACTTTTCATCTTAAACTCTGAGCACGCTGCACAAGCGCATGTCTATAAGTATGCATGTCTATAGGTTTATCTGTAAAAGTTTTCCCCTGGCATTCGAACACTCAGAATATGTCTTCGACGTATGTATGTATGTCTGTATGTATGTGTTTGTGTTTGTGTGTGTGTAATTGTTGAAAAATTCAGAGCGAGCTCCCACTATCGCCGTGCCAGCGCTGCCAACGCTCAAATCTGGCATTCGCAATAGTGAAGTCGCGTTCACTTTCATGTAAGACAACGCTATAAACTACAAATTATGGAACAGTTTTGTTATCGGCCAAAACAAAAATCCGCACACCGGCAATAACCTAAAAAAGAAAACAACTAAAATGTTGGCCACAATTCAGTTCGGGTGTTGAGTCAGGAGTGGCGCGCGCGAGTCGATGTCTGTTTGACCCTTTTTGTGCCATTTGCTTTCGCGTGCCACATTTAGACTGTCTGCTGTGTTTGGATGGTTGGCGGAAGTGCTGACGTCACAATGCCAGACCATCTGCGTTTTTGATTTGTAATTTATAGCCCACTCACTTCAGGCAAAAGAGTACTAACTCGCTGGCGCCAAGGCCCCATTTGTTCATTGTATAGTTATTTGTATATGGCAATCTGTCCCTTAGTAGTATGCTCTACTATTGTTGTTATTATTATTGTTATCATTAAAGGTATTGGTATTACAAATTGGATGAAAGTGAAATGCAGATGCTCACCATTTGTGCACAACCGTTAAGTGAGACCGTTAAGAAAATTCGTTGATTCATAGTAACCAGTTGCAATAACACGGCTTTTCTGCATCAACGTTATTAATTACATTTAAGCGGTTTAGTGAAGTCCAGCTTCTTTCATACTTTTACAAATGTGCACATTCATACATAGATACAAAAAGACGAATATGCATTTACAGCAGCATTTAGCATTCGCATCAGTTCACTGGAGCTAGTTGCGACCTGGCGTTTTGAAAAGCCCTCAAGAACTAGAACTACTTCCACGGTATGCAACTTTCTTTTTGTTCAGCTGGGATATTTATCAAAAGAACATTTCTAAGAAGAAATTCCTGCATTACCGCTGATTTTCTTTTCCAGCAGCTTGGGGAAAGCCCGCTACATAGCTGTGTTAATTTGTTTTTGCATGCAATCTTTTTCAATTGAAATATAAATTAATCTCTAACAAAACCTAAGTTTTAAACATCTTACATTAGTTATATACATACATTTATTAATACATTTTTCGCCGAATATTTGGACATTTTCCGAGTATGCAGCACCCTTTAAAATTTAGTATAATTTTGTGTAAACTTTAAGTCGCTTAAAATTATGGCTGATTTTTTCAGTCGAGGTTGTTGAATATTGTTTTCATATACAAATTAATTTGGTTCTACATTATATGGAAGTGATAAAAAAAATTAGAAAATCAGCTGTAAATTTAGGCAGTTGAGCTAAATTTCAAAAAATTCCAAGTAATAAAGGGAAAATAATTCGACCAAAATTTGTCAAATGAAACTACATATTACTAATTTAATATTTATAGCCAAGGAATTGCTGGGTTTTATAGTTACTGCTCCTCCATTGGTTTCGGGCAACGTTAATTACCCGGTCGCGCTATATTCATTTAACCATTTACCATATTTGACAGCATTCCCAATAGTGCTTACGAATGCCAAAAAACTAGTGAGTTCAAACTACAAAAGAAATATCGAACGTAAGTTCGATATTCGTAGAATGTCATAATTTAACCCGTAAATCGTATTTTTGAACAGTGAGAAATAATGGTTGCGCCCCTCTCGGAACAATCATCAGCTCTCAGTGAGTTTGACATAACAATCCGATTAATATTCACGGGGTTTAGACTAGTGATGGGCAAGTCCGAGATGGTTAGAATTTGCAACGAATTGCCAGTCGCGGTTTGTGATGCTTAAATTCGCTAACAATCGACCCAAACATCTTGGACTCGCTCCTGGGGGTCAATTCTTGTTCTGTGAAACGGTGAAATGTAAAGGGTTTTCACCTTTTCACAACACTTCCGATTCGCGTTCGGTGATAAAATGAAAAGAAATGTCAAACTGTTTTCATATGAAAAAAAAGTGGAACGAAACGAAACTTTTCACGTTTTCACATCACTGTCTATTCCCGTTTTGTGAAAAACTGAAAACAACTGTCAAAATTTTTTCATACTTATGATAAAAAAAGTATACACATAAATTTAATTCGTGAAGATAAGATTTAATTTCTTACCACCTTTTAAGAATACATATCTTGATGTATTTTGGAACGATTTTTCATCATCCCTTGTCAAGTTTGGTTTGGAAACAAACCAACGGAAAATCTTTCCAAAATACATCATATTCCAACCCTGTCGAAAACCTCAAAAACAAAAACGAAAATACATACTTTAATGAATTTATTTGCAAAACTAACATGTGATATAATACTGCCCCTTTACAGGTAGCTTTATAATTTGGAAATATTACCTTATATATACTTGTGATAAAATAATAAAATACTTGCAAAAATAGAGGTATTTTTTAGTTTGAAAACAGACTTGCGATATAAAAATAAGTCTATTATTTTGAAGATAAATGTAGATATTTTTATTATGCTGTAAAAGAGGGCTTTTTCCTTCGACACGCAGCGAAACCTTATTTTTAATAAGCTAATACATGTTTCCACAAGAGCTCGGGTTGATTTATGAACTATGTTATAACGCTCTTTGGCTGTAGAGGATACTGCACTAATTGGAGTCATGAGCAAAGGCTATTAAATATTTTTTATTAGTATTTTTTTTAGTTAACAATAACAAAGATATGTATGTACCTGCAGGGGATAGCCGCTGTCGCCTAAAAGCCAAAAATCGCGTTCACCGGCATTATAAAGGTCTTCCCTTACTCTGCAATCTCCGGAGCGACGCCATACATAAGAGTCATAAGCAGTACCTCCAAACTGACCATTCGCAGATAATATGATATAATACGCATCACATACATATGATCATAACATTCTTCGAGTGGCCCCCCTTCCGGCAAAAGTAAACGTGCTCAATTTCTCTTTTAGGGGCCGATATTTCGATGTGTGTACCGTCTACCGGTTATTCAAGGAAATTCATATTTTACCATAAAATTAATTTTGAGCGCATCTCCACTGAGAATTAGGCATAAATGGTATTAATTCATCAATTAGCTACAAACATAATGCCTTAGGGAACTGATACAAATCTATAAAATGTTCGTCGGTGTTCATCTCTAAGGGAATTTGGCCATCGCGTAGTCTGCGCCTTCGTACTCTCAAATTACTTCTGTTGCAATACACTAATTTAAAATATTGTATACAATAAAGTTATAACACCTTCTTTAGCTTTGTTCATCTCAAGTTCTTTCCAACAAATGCAAAACTATAAATATTCCCGACATAACTTGTATACGTTTTACTCGTCTTGGACATTTAGCACAAAAATTTCAATAACAAAGTTGCAAAGGATTCACGAGTTCAGTGGAAATCAAACACCTTTTTTACAGCAAGAACCAGAATATGCGTTCGTGAAAAGAGGAGTGAAAATTAGTTGTGAAATCGAAAATGTAAAGTTTTTTTCACTTCACGTTTACACAGAACAAGAATTGACCCCCTGGCCAGCGATTGTTAAAACATCTCGATGGTTCTTTTTCGCAGTCTTTGGCAATGAATTGGCAGTCGCGATTACCATTAGACAACAAACGGCCTAAATATCTCGGACTAGCTTGTGGCCCATGGCAACTTTATTTGTACAAGTTATTGCTTTTATAAAGAAAAAATAGAATAATTGCAATTAACAAGTATAAAATTAAGAAGAAACAAAAAAGTATATCCTTGTTGGTTGGTAAAAAATAAATGAGATCAATTATATTACTTATTGGTATTCAGTAAGTTGAATTGGACGCTTCATTTTAGGGTGGTCATGCAAGTTGGTTGTATTTCCAAAATAGTTGTAGCTCGTATTGCACACAATCTGATATTTTATTTTAAAAAAAAATTTAAAACAGCGATGCATTTTAAATTTTCGAACAATATTTCTAACATCCATATTTGTTAAGTATATTTCATCACTTTTTCACTATAAAACCACTCAAATTACACTTAATACATAATATTTAGGTGCACTGCACTTTCCTGAAAGTGAAGAAATGCACTTAACAAATATGGACTTCTTATGGACTCGCACCTTGGGAGACGTATTTTTTGAAAGGTGAGACTCCCCCCTTTACTCCGATACCCTTCTTACCCTCCAATTCGTGGGTCACTATTTTAAAGTTTAACCAACATATTTAAAAAACGCTCGAATATCTACACTTTCAATATTATCAAATTTAATAAACCATCAATACACACCTGCACAGGTTAAGAAAGCTATTGATTGAGTTGACACGACGTCGTCGATGATGAGCCAGTCGACTTGAAACAATCGAAAAACATCTCGATTATACAGTCAGGGAGGGAGTCGATTGTTGACTCGATTGTTCTTTTGCAACAATGGCGATTCTCTCGATCGTTTAAGCATCTCGGGCTCGCCCATCGCTAGTTTAGACTTGCTGTAATTTGATTGTTCTTTATTTTGGTAAATTTTCGTAAAAATTCAATTATTACCCATGAAGGGTTGTCGATGGAGGTTAAGTTTATTCTTGAAAAATATTGGGAACACAAAAAAAAATGGAGGTTGCTCATACATTTTACCTTCCTAGAAGAGACTCCTGAGTAGTTACGACCGTTTTTCTTTCCATATTGCCCAATCTCGTTCTCACAAAACATATGAGTTTTAAATTATCCCATACATTGAGGGTCCTCCTTAATGTACATCTGTAAGAGGTCACAGTGATGAAATTCAGTGTGACCAGATTAGCTAACTTTAAGCTTTTATTTTGGCTCTCATGCTCCGTGAAATATAATATAGATTTAATTTCGTAGTGCTACGATGTTCATCCTTTAAATTTGTTTACTCAAAGTATGTACATAATATATTATTGAATAAAAAAAAATTTTTTGTAAATTAGCGCACTTCCTAAATAAATTTATTCATTACAAAGCTTTTCTTGGCTCCACAATTACCGTTATTTATTATCTGGACATACTGATATATTTGTTGATTGTAAACGAGCCCGATTTTGAAGCGGTGGATGCTGGAAAAAAGGTATTGTAATACCGGTCGCCCATCAGCAAACAATGGCAAACCTCTGAGGGCATTTCTGACTTGAACAACTTTTCATAAAATACATCTTTTTGTTTATGTAATTTTAAACTCGACCGCTTTAAGAAGTAACTTTTTATGTGATTAAGATTTTACTTGCCCTGTCTGAGATTCGATCCCTAATGCATAACTATTATACACAAAAATGTATCATGGCATTTAGAAACAGTCTAATAAATGTTTTTACATACATATTGTGAGTCAAACATACAAACCTTAGTATGTAAGCAGACATTTGCTGCTATTGACGGCCAACATGTTGTTGTCGCTTGTTATTGTATTACATATATTATCCCTGTCGGAGTCAAAAGTCAAAAAGGATAAGTTGATTAATTTTTTTTTCTTTACTACTTTCTTTTTACATGCGGTTTCCAATTCAAAGACACACAATTCCTTTTACCTTTTTCATCATTTTCGTTTTTGTTTTCAGCAAATTTCGATTTACAATCGCGATCGCTTCATCAAAAATCGTGATAACAACAGCAAAAGTCGGCGAGTCGCGAAAAGTAAACGTTTCTTGTAGTACTTTCATAACAATTTCGTTGCTACAAGTTCCGCTTTATTGTTTAAGACCAAAGTTAATATTCACTAATTGATTGTTTTTGCGTTCAGCTTCTTGAGTTTTTCCGTAATTTTTCACTTTATTTTGTGTTGACTTTTTTTAGATTTTTTATTTTTATTTTGTTTTGTTAGTCTTTGCCATGCCATGCCAAGAGGTCGGCGAAATCTGAACTAAAACAAAAAAATGGAAATGATGAGGCGCACGTAACCAATCGATGAATGATGATTGTTATTGCTCATTACTTTCCAATGCTACTACTAAGTACATACATACCTATGTAGGAGTTTATTCGCGTTAATCTTGTTGCTTCAGTGGATTCTTTGCATTTTCTCCACGGCATCATTTATGGGGCGGAACTGTCGTTAAACTGTATGAAAATTGGAACGTATATAACTTAAAAATAAGCGGCACTATCATAGATAAAGTTTTTTAAATACTCAATATTCTAATAACACGCTTACGAAATTTGTTAATTTATTTTTTTTTGCTTGTATATATAAGGTGTCCCAGAACTCAACGTCAAGCCGAAACGGGGTGACAGGACTAATTGTAACCATTATCAGAAAAATCAAAAAAAAAATGTATCATGCATTTTGAAAATTATGGGCATTTAAGAAAAACCTAGAAATTTGGTCAAACTGTAACCATTTTTCGGTTATTGTGGTTAATTTTTATTATTTTTGTTCATTTAAGCTTTAGAGCCTTAACCCAGAAAAACATTTCTAGAACCTAAGTCAAAAATAATGACACAATTGCCCCAAGTTTTCTAGAATTAAGGCTATTGTTAAACTATGAATTTAAAATTTTTATAATTTGTCCACTTTGAAAGGCGCTCCTTTAAAAAAAATTTACTAAAGTGCCTTGGCAAGTGCCATTAAAAGTTCGCGCATTTAATCAGGATTGCAAAATGGTACAATGCTTGTTAGTTTCATATTAAAAAAACGAGTAAAAAAAAAAACCTCTAGTAACCCGATTTTTACTAACCCATTTTACTCAGTTCAAATGTTTTTTATTCGCACAAGCTCTTGGTAGGTTCTTCATTTTACGGCAAAATGATGAGAGAGATGGATAGTAGATATGTTTGCTATGAGCGAGCGAGACAGATAGTAACGCCACTTATACTAAAGTCAACAAAAGTAAGTAAAATTAATAAAATAATAAAAAATCTTGAACTAGTTTAGTTTAGGTTTATTGGAAGAAAAGTCAGATACGGAAATAACACTTTATTACAATAAATGTTCAAATTGTTTACCATCAGCCTCAATACACGCCCTACATCTTCTTTAAAAATATCTACTTATTAGCCGGGCATATCTTCGGGAGCTGATGTCCTCAGCAGCTTGAAAAATTCGGCTACGCTCTCAAGAGGCTTTGAATAAACTTTTTCTTTGAGAACGCCCCAATAAAAAAATTCGTCAACAATGTATTTACATATGTACATATATCATACTTTAAAAAGTAAACTTGATTGGTCGCAAAATTTCTCAATAAATATTTTTTGTTTGTATTACTTACGATGCTGTCCGAATCTTTAGCAACCAAGTTCAAAAAGACTTAGTTTGCCATTAATATTCATTTATTTATTTTTAAGAATTTTCAATTAAATATCAGCTGAATCTCTTACATAAACTATATGAATATAATTTCCAACTTTGTAGAAAACAAAAAAAACCAACAAATTTTCGTCAAGGTTTTGAACTTTTTTTTTCAGAAATTTTTTGAATATGCAGTTAAATAGGCCATTAAATTTTAGAGTAACAATGTGAAAGTTTCAAGTGGCTAGGGAATTGATTTTTTAGAATTTTTTCTCTCGTGTATAATAAAATCAGAAAAAACTTGAAAATATATTTTTTTTCAGATTAACGTTTCAGTCAGTTTTAGATTATACAGTTTGTAAGTTGCCATGATTTAATTACGAAAGGTTCTGTACTTACTGACAACTAAATTCCGACATTCCTTAATCTATGGTTGTATTTAGGAAATACGAAGAAATGGGGGAGAATGGGAATCATGATATTCTGCAAAATATAAAATCACTTCTATCATATACACCATCCATATTGTATTATATCACTCGAAGTTGATGGCGACGTTATGCAATTTTTTGCCGCTTAAGGTAGACAGTTATCAGTAGAATTATTTACTTGTAACAAAAACATTGATTTTGACAACCAACCACAAATAAGCTGTTGTCTATGTAGCGTTTTTTTTTTATTGAAGAAGCTTATGAATGTTAAATTTAATTTGCAGCCAACTTAACATTGCTCAGTCAAATGTAAACACAGTGCGTGTTGTCCGAGTACGAGCCACGCGGTACTCCTCTCCCCTCCTTTTCACTCTTACTCATATTTCATGTACATTTATTGAACGACATATCGTGAGTAAAGCCGTAAAACAATTTTTAAATATAATTTAATTGTATTGGGGAGCTGCCCAAAACACTGCATTATATACAATTTCGTTACTGAATGGTTTCGTCTAAATTATTATAAAGCACAGTTAGTAAATGATTATTACATCGCAGTGCTTTTTTGACACACATGCATACATATCTCTATTTTGTTTAAATTTTTAAAAGCATGTACTTATATACAATGTTAGTTTTCTTTGAGAAAAAAATTAATGGATATACAATTATTTAGACGTTTCCATTTGTAAAGTAAAATGCCATTAATACCACTCTTAACCCCGAATTCAAAAGTCACAATTTTAGACCAGTTGGCATTCGTTAGTTTCAAAATTAAGTCTCTAAATTGTGACCGGGTGATGAGCAGGTCACAAAAAATTTAAATAAAAACGAAAGGAAAAAAACGTGAGAGCGAGAAAAACAAAATAATCTCTAGCTCATTTTGAGACATGAGATGATACCAAGTTACTGAATTCGGGCATCTCTTTACCATATTTGAAAGCAGTGTTTCCCTTTATTCGATAATTTCTGATGGAATGTTTTAAAATTATTGCAACAAATAAATTTTTTGTATATTTACTTTTAAGTTTCAATTTTTAAAAAATGTATGACTAGATGAAATAACTTTAATTGTGATTGTATAAGCATTTCCCCTTTATTTCAAAAATTAAAAAAAAGAGTGAGTGAGTGACGCTAAGCAAAATAAGAATGAACATATTTTTTCCATTTACTCAACTTAGATAAATTTTCAATATCCACCAAATATATAATTATATTAGGTAGGCTAAGAGGACATATTTGTAAAAGTGTGGAAAGAACACTTCACAACATCTTTGAATAGAGACTTTGAAAGCGTTTAAAGAAGACGAGCCCAAACCTATCCACTCAGTTCAGACGTGGGAGGACAACAGCAAACCGCGCAAAGCCTAATGTATTCTGGTTTAACTCTTCAGTGATTCCGGCGAAGAGCTAGAAGGATGCATGTCCTAGCGGTTAAGCACAATTTTGACTGAGGACTGCTTACCATATGATAGGAAGAAGGGACGATTATTAACGCGGGATATGCCTTCTTAATATCGCATATAAGGTCATATTAACGATACTGTGTGAAAGGCTAAAATCTCATATAAATCTACTAATCCGACCTTATCAGTGTGGCTTTAGGCCTAGTAATTCACACCAATGAACACATATTCAAAGCACGTTAAATCCTCGAAAAGCAAATCGACACACACCATCTTTTTGTTGACCTTAAATCATCTTTCGACAGTACGAATAGAAGCTACATGTTCGACGCCATGTATAAATTTTGAACTAATACGTAGAATGACGTTGAGCACAATTTTTAGCTCTGTCCAAATTGGAACGACCTCATGTTCGAGACCAAACGAGGTTTTGCACAAGGCGACTCAATTTAGTACATTTTCTTCATTGTTTGGGACCAAACGTATGTATATTCGTATAATAAAAGCACGATGTTGCTGGCGTATTCAGGTGATATTGACATTGTTGGCCTTAACAACAGCGCAGCATTTTCATGTTGCGAGGAGAAACAAAGATGGTTGGTCTAGCAATTAAGGAGGACAAGACAAAGTCGTCGTGTACAATTCAGTGTTAACATTTACAACTTCAGCCTTCAGACATAACAAATGACTAACGGGCAACGGAAGCTAGGCTGACTACGAAGACAGTGCAAGGATCAAGCGCTGGAGGATATGTAATTTACTTGGTATGAGTAAATAGCGTAATTTCGTAGAGGAGAGAAGGAACTGGGGAGTTTTTTTGGTCTCGGCCCAAATCGTCACACGTTCGGAGTGCCATATAAGAATAAGGAGAATGTAGGAACTTACATAGGTCTTGATGATCCCAAATATAATTGTATTGGTCACGTTATGCAGGTTATCAGTTTATCCGGTGATGTGGTAATAATTTTTCCAGCTTTCCACAAAAAACTCAAAAAAATTTTTTGTTTTTTTTATTTTTTAGTGTACTTGTGGAAGCTGATAACATTGTGACCTGTTAACTAGATATCCTGAATAGCAAGATAACCCTAAATATTTTACAACAAAAACCCGAACCAAATATAAAATTTTACAGATACTCTTACAATACAAATATATGATTTCAGAAGATGAAATATTTGAACAAATACTCGTTCACTTTTATCACGGAAAAAATTAGAATGCTGAAAAATTAAAGTAAACTACCATAAATTAAAGCAAAGTTAAACAAAGCAAATGAATATTATATCTAATACCATTTACATACAAATACCGAGACGAAAAATAATCATAATTGTTTTTCAATTAAAAAAAAAATTAACATGTAAACGATTTCTAAAACCTACAGTAATCTACAATGAATTTTAATTTTCCGAACTTTCGCAATAATAATTTTAAATAGTAACTAAAATTTTGATTTGACTTCTTTGCTCAGAAGTAATTATTATAATTTGATTTTTATCACTTTACTCAAGACTAGTGATTATCTCGTGATGTTTATATTTTCACTCAAACAAAAACAGAATTTTACAGAATACAAAAAAATCGATTTTTTTTAATTTAATTTTAATATATGTATGTATGTATGTATATGTATCCAAGAATACTCCACAGAGAGGATTTCGTAGAAATAACATTCCTTTCAATGCCTGTGGTCTCCGTAATGTACCCGTCTCCATCAAGTTATACACCGTAATTTATCTTTAAACGCGTTTTCCCGAAAGTAGTGTGTTTTAGCTGCCGAGTAAGACGTCTCATAAAAGTATTGGTCCGATTTCAAATTTTTTTTTATTATCCCGAATACGATTTCCAAAATTTTATTTTGTTCTATTTTTAGAGTCTCTAATATGTCAAAAAATTACGTTGCATAAATTTAACAATTTGCAAAATAAAAAAAGTATGTCTCGCAAAATCATAGCCAACGTAACTGTGACCATAAAGAATATTTAAAGTCTGATTACAGATTACCCAGTATTCAATACAAAAATTTTAAAGTCAGAAAATGTACCTTTAAAAACAAAAATTCTTAATTTCATTCAGTAGATCCTTCGCAATTTATTTCCAAAGAACCGCACGAGTTCAGGCCTTGGGAGTAGAGGGCCTCCTTAAAAGTTATTTTCAAAATGTAGACAATAATATATATCGGTAGTTTCTTATACAGTCTAACTTTTTACTTATGTATAAAGCTATAATAGCTAATCTCAATAAAGTAACGAAGGATGCGCTAACACGCAAACCTATGCATGCACAAACCACAAAAACCTAAAAAAATGACAGTGACTTTATTAGCAACAGAAACGACAACACAACTCAGTAAGTATGTGCATCATTAGCAATAACGGCCAAGCAAGAAATGCAACTAACAGCAACAACATTGAAACAGCATTACTACCACACTAACAACAACATCAGCAACAACAGCGGATCAGTGTTGCCATTTCAGCGCTGTTGGAGATGGCAGTAATGTGACCATTTAAGACCGCCTTCTGATGGCTTATAGAGTGAAAATGTCCTGCTGTGTAAAAACAAATTATAGGCATGTAATGTTGCATGTTGTGTATTTCATGCGCTGCCAAACCATGCGATGCCATTCAACCATTCCACCACTGCGCTCAGACCAACCAGCCGACAAAACAACCAAACCAGACAACCAAATTAAAACCAAAAAAAATATAATACAAAAAACACACACATATATGTATAACTAAAACTCCAATAGACTTAACGCAAAAATAAACTAAACGAAAATATTTAACAAATACTTGTACTAAATACGTAAGACAAAAAAAAACTAAATCAAAATCAAATAATAGGAACCTCGCTGATCCGAAACAAGCTGTGGCATTTTGCCGTTTGGCTCCGGCTAACGCTAGATGCTGCACACAATATGCTGGCAAAGTATTTCATGGTACCACGGAGCAGGCGCAAACCGCACACTCTAAACATCTATGCAACTTCAACTCGAACTTGAAGTGGCGCAGCACATGGCGCATGGCAGCAGATATCACGCAGAGACCGCGCGCACAGAGTAACCAGCGAATGCGCCAACGAGCGCTCCACCAAGCCAGTGTTGGTGAAGCGCGGCGAGTGTCGCGGTTGCGCGTTGCACTGGTATTAACCGTCTTATCAGATTTGTGGGGATTGCGCAAAACTATTTTTATTTCTTAGCAACAAGAGTCGCTGCAGATGCTGCTGTTTCCGTATATTTCCGTATGGAGTGGAGTGTGCCGTTTATTTGTTGCTGCTGCTGTTGCTAATACTGATGGTGTTGTTATTTTTGTGTATTCCATTTGCAGCACCCTTCATTGCTCGATCACACCATAATCGGTTCAACTCCTTTACGCAGACATTAAAAATGAGGATATCACGGTGACTTAACCCGATATTTTGCGTAGAAATGAAGGAAAGTCCAATTGCTAAAGCAGACCAAACTAAATCCCAAACAACGAGCGAAACCATAGCAAAATGCGATTACAATATGTACGTATATGGCCAAAACGCTGAGGATGCTTCTAAGAATGATGATGTTGATGGCGATGGCGATGGTGATAGTGCGGACGATGACGGCTGAAGAGTATCGAACGAAGTATCGGCAACGTAAAACACTTCGAAAGATGCAACAGTAAGAATAAATGGCAATTAAAGCCGTGGCTACCGTCCAAGCATACTGCACTTCAAATGGGAAATGACGAGTGCGAGTTGCTAGGTATATTTTTACATACATACATAAGTATATATTTATGTATGTACATATGTACATTTGCCAACAGCGACAGCATCAAATAACCTTTCCGTAAAATAACAGCCAAAATATTGAATGAAGTACATATGTATATGTGTTTGTGTTCGCACTGTAATAAAGTATTACATATGTATATAAGCACATTGAGGTGGTCCTTAGAAAAGCCAAGTTGGAATTTCAATGCTCTCCCCCGAAGGATGATAAGGGTTCTTTTTATGTAGAGTAAACCTAGCGTACGGGAGCATTTAGGTTCCACTTTTTTTTGTCTCATATATTTTTGAACCTCCCTAATATACAAAAATATATAAGTATACATATAATTGGGATTTCGTTTAATTTGGTAATGTATCCTACCGAAATTTTAAAGGGTTTTTTTCCATTTGTTGTATGGTAGCATATTTCACATTTTTGGTAGGTTTCGCTATCAAGCACATAAAAGATCTCTAAACATAAGGTGATATTACAGGGTTGTATGATATGTTTTGATAACCCTGGCTGCAGGGCGGTGTACTTCCGTTTTAGAAAAGATCTGCCTCTTGGATTTTGGCTGCAGACGTGAATACATTGATTTTTAATTTTAACCCCTGTCTAGTTAAATAGTTAACTAAAGTTTTAAAGTGCTACCACTAGACAGTTGTACATTAATAGGTAAGTTCGGGTGCGGACAATTATTGAAAGTTTTCGAAAACTATCAGCTTTTAGCGTTCGCGTACGCCAAAAACTAACAAAGTAGGGGAAATTGAAAGAGCAAAGTGACATTTCAATTTGAGGGGAAGCTGTTGGTTTCTGCTGGAAAAATTCACCTGATCAAAAACAGATGATTGCAATTCGCATAATTACGAAATTATTGTTTAAGAATTTTAAAGGTGAAAATTATAAAATATAAGTGTTAAGCATGCTAGTAGCAAGTAAATGTTAGTTTGGTTAAGTTTCCTTAGTAGAATGTTTCAAGAAAACACTAATGCAATGTTTTCTATTTTGCATATTTGGATGCGGACAAGAATTCAATCAGCTATTCGTTGAATTTGCAAGTTTCTCCAAATTTTGCGTTCGCGTACTCTTTCGGATATTTTTCTTTTGTTAGAGAAGAGAAGACAATTCCACTGAATTTTGCTGTTGGATATTTTCTGTTGTAGATTGTAAATAAACGTACCTATTAATTGAACATATTTTCATCCGTTAGTGCTTGCGCCTGAGTGCCATCACTGTTTTAAGACTAATGCTGCGGGATGGCGAGATAAATTTTAAGCAAAATTCGCCGAGAGAAAAAACTTGCGCAGTAAATCGCCTAGCGTCTTCCAAAAACTTGTACATGCGAGGAGAAACCCAAATCAACCTAAATCGTCAGCTTTAAGCAATTGTTTTAACATCACCTTTCGCCTTTATACAGTGGATTTTCACAAGAATGCCAGCCAAAACGAAAGCCAATATAAGGAACTGCATTAATAAGTATGAATACCTTTGAATATCTAATTTGATTTCGTCACAAAAATTTTACCTACAAGAAATTTCTATTTGCTAAAACTCACAGAAGGAAACTATACTATAAGGTGTTAAAAAATTATTTTATGCAGAAAAAAAATATATTTCTTAAATAAGAACGGTTTTAAATTCGAATTTAATAATTAATTTTATTATGTCTAAAATTTATTTCAATTTTGCTAAATTTATTATTGCATTAAAAGAAAAAATATTTTTATTTCGCAGTGCTTCTTTCTTCTCTCGCTTTTTTTACTTTTTTTCTTTTTTTTAATTTGCCATTTCGAGCATGATTCTTATCGCATGAATATGCAGACGATAGTAGTATTAGATCGTCATTACGGACAGCAAGAACGAAACACGATAGTGAAAGAATAAATATACTATATACCAAATCCAAATAGAGGAAAAAACCCAAAAGAACGGAGAGTGTTTGTATTAAAAACAAGTAAAAAAACCGGTCTTCGGCTATGCCGAAGGTTCATACCTTTCATGAATGGAAGAAATGTATGAGAGCCATATGTTTTATTTATTTGTTATTATTGATTTTGATTGATAATAGTCCCGATAATGGTTAATATTTGTGGAAAATTTCAAGTCTTTAGCTGATGAAATGAAGGAGTTTTGGCCGAAAATGCAATATCTGAACAATCGGTTGTATGGCAGCTATATGTTATAATTATCCGATTTTAATGATTTTCACTACTACATTAGTTCTCACTATATCTATTCTTTGTGCAAATTTTCAAAACTTTAGCTGCTTAAATGGAGGGGTTTTTGTACTAATTGCAATATCTGAGCAATCGGTTGTATGGCAGCTTTATCTTATATTTTTCCGATTTTATTGATTTTCACAGCTAAAGCAGTTATCTAATAGGTTATTATGTTTGTAAAATTTCAATACTTTAGCTGATGAAATGACGGAGTTTTGGCCGAAAATGCAATATCTGCACGTTCGGTTGTATGGCAGCTATATGTTATATATATCCGATTTGATTGATTTTTACAGCTAAAGCAGTTGACCTAATAGGTATTATGTTTGCAAAATTTCAATACTGATGAAATGACGGAGTTTTGGCCGAAAATGCAATATCTGCTCAATCGGTTGTATGGCAGTTATATGTTATATATAGCCGATTTTATTGATTTTTACCGCTAAAGCAGTTGACTTAATAGGTTTTATGTTCGCAAAATTTCAAGATTTTAGCTGATGTGAATGTGTATTCTTTTCAACAGTTAGTATTAATTAACACAACAGGCTCTAACTAACTATAGTCATTTACTTGGTAGAGCGTGCAAAATGTTACTGCGTTGTCAAGCCATGGAAAATAAGAACATATGCTCGTATATATAGTATGTATGTAAATGATTAAAACATATAAATGGTAGACAAAAAGTTATATTGGTAGGTTTTTAAACCATTCGGCTTAGACCATTTTGAGCCACCAATGTTCGGATCTCTACTGCCAGGCTTGGCCCAAAAAAACACGAAATTTTACATTTTTTAATTGTCAGTGATTTAAAAATTGTGCAAGGTTTCAGTTTTAATATTTTTCTCTTTGAATGTGTTTAAATAAAGGTGTCATATGTCCAGATTTTTTTAAAAAAATTATTTAAAATATCAATTACCTTATGGAGGGTATCTAGTTAGAAATGGGTAAGAGCTGAAAAACTATCGATGAGTTTTTTTTTTTTCAAAATAACGATACTCGAAGAATGTATCGAATAAATTAAGTAACAAATTTTCATTCAAAAATTTAGTTTTATTTATTTTTTTTCGTTTTAATAATAACAATTTTTTAGGTCTCTAATATTTAATGGCATTGGATGTATTGAACAAGTTTTTAACTGTCTCATAATTAATTTAAATATAATGTTAAAAAACTAAAATCACAAATTATTCAGATCAATTTTGTAGACAAATATGAGTAGTTTTCGGCGTTTACACAGCTAATAAAATATATAACTGAATAAGTACAAAACTTGGTAACGTGGCTTACGTCGTATTAAGTCTTAATCCCGACTAAATTCAATTAGTAACTAAAGATAATACCACTCTCTACATTATACTTATGGACGAAATATTTGTTTTAAATAAATAAATAAATAAAAAAGCTGATAACACCACTTCTCAGTCAAATCATTGTTATTGTGAATGCAAATATATTTTTGGTACTTAAAATCGCTGAAAATTATTGAAAATAAATCTGCTAGCAGTTATTTTTTCTAACACATATCTTCATTTATAACTTTAAAAAATTCCAGTTTTTTAAAATATCAATAAAGGTATTTTTCAATATTTTAAAGACATTTCAAAAGCTGTTTTTCTAGTGAAAAGTTTTACTAAAAGAAGTTAGCAGCTTTTACCGCGCAACGATATTTTTCTTTTTTGAATACTATTGGGAATGCAAACTTTTTAAGAATTATTTCATTATATATTATTTAAAGCATGAAAATCGATGTTCGATCATTCTTTGATATGTAAAAGCACAACATGGATTACAAATTGCAGACTCACAACACTAAACGGCCTATTTCAGATAAAAAAAATAAGTTATAGCTTAAATAAATTTCGGAGTTTTTATTGAAATGCGATTTAATTTTCATTGGTTTTCAGATCAGCTTTATTATATCAGTATGTCAAAAAGGTGCCAGAACTGTTGATTGTTCCTTGCAATTGGTGCACAATTTTTTTTTTAATATTTTTTACTAAACAGCTGATTGTTGCTTGATATTAACGCAGGCTAATTTAAGCACAGTTTAAATATGGGATCTGTGAATTAGTTTTTAGGTCTATTATTATTTTTGTTGCAGTAGAATGTATGCCTTTTAATTCATCAATAATTAATATCAATATCTACATAAAAAACGTTATAAAATGGGCATTTGAGTGTGGGCTGCAGTCACACGCTTCATATAAACTTTCCTTATTTTTGCTTATATTTCTTGCCTTCCTTAAGTTGTGCTCACATTTAACATTTCTCTGCTTCAAATTACATACATAGTACATATGGCACATACATGAGCGTCGCAGTTGAGCGCTTGAACAACAGCAACTTTAATGTCGACCACTGACTTGCACGATGCAGCTGGCAATTAAACATGACATTCTGGCAATAAGATAAATTTTCCGATTAGTTTCCTGTCTATATATGTACATACATAGATATACACACATACGAGTACATGGCAATGCATGAACATACAGTGACTCCAACAATTGACCACAATGTGTTTTTTTTTTGCTATAGCGGACAGGATATTTTTAAACAAAATTTCGTTAACTTTTTTTTTAATCAACTAGTAGTGGTTTGAATAAAAGTTTCAAACTTTAAAAGAAAATTATAAACCATTAATAGTTTTTCATAAAATTTTTAATTTTTTACACTGTTTTTTCAATTTTTTTAATAAAATTTTCCGTTTTAAAACTTTTTTACGTAATTAATGTCGTTCGCTTTTTCTACTTCAAAAAATTTTTGCATTAAACAAAAAAAAGTTTGTAACATCAGTTTTGAAAAAATTGGCAAAAATCAGTGGGAAACTTGAACCCTTCTCATAAATTTTTTGGAAAGCAAAATTTATATTAACGTTTCCATTGGGGCAAATAATTTTATTTTATTTTATTTATTGAACATTTTTACTTATATCTACATACGTAAGGTATAACGGCATTAAATTAGACATAAGAAAAAGATAAGGCATTTTGTATATTAAGAATAAATAACATCAAATGACATCTCTAGTAAAGTTATGAATACAGGTGGCCGTTAAAAAAAATTCGTGATTAAAAATATATATATTTATAAATTCACTGCGATTAGTTTTCAACAGAATTGAAAATTTATTCACATGAATACGAGAAGCAAAATGGGCATCAGACGAAAGTGTAAAAGCAACCAAATGTATGTAATCATCGAATGGTCAATTATTTAAGTCACTGTACTTACAGACATTAATTTTTCTAATGTTATCTGGTTGTCCCTCGAATGCTGTAGAATAGTATGAAATTTCACGTACGCCACCTTAAAGTTAAGAGGCCAGAAAAAATAATATTTCAAAACTGTCGGTGGCTGCGTATATCACCGCCAACACATTAAGGCCTCTAAGTTGTGATGTTTGTGATAGACTTTTAATCCTCCATAAACCGTTAAGGCCTTACTGTTTCAGGCTGTTATTTATCAAAGTATCTGCTGCATAAATCTATTACATATATGTATGTGGAACATTCCTAGTGGTTCCGCATGCCTCTATATAGACAAGTGACTTGTAATAATTCCTGCCTTTTGAAGGACAGAAGGTCTCGCGAATGTTCCAACTTCATTCGTACTTGTTTTAGGAAGAACTTCCTAAGGCTGAGCGAACGGCGTGCTTTATCTCTTTAAAGCCGGTGAATGTAAGGCGGAAGTGCATATCTTGCAAGCTAGCCTGCTTTATCGCTACAGTGTCATGTTACAAAGCAAACTGTTCTGCCTTCAGCGAACTGCGGCAAATCACTTCCGTTGCCGAATTGACATTGTTGCAGTCAAGTGCCAATATAGACCGACTGTCAGAGCATATACAAATTTAAGTTTGTTGTCGCAACGATTAAAGGTAGACTATCAGAAGCCTTTTGTATAACCGCCCGAAAGAGCCTTAAAAGGCCAGGCAGGCGAAAAAACGTCGACGCCGATTTGAGTTCTGTACAACCGTATTGAATTTTATATTCGATAATTTATTAATTGATAATTTTATTGAACTCGAGGCCACCGAGGAGATTTGCTGATATCCGCAATAGCTGCTATAACTTCTACCACTAAAAGTGTTCTTGTTTTTGGCTCTGGTTTATTTTACGATTAAAAAGTTTTATTGATAAAGCGGATGCGTGTAAAAGTATGCATACAAACAAATGAATGGCAACATTGTGTTGGTGCAAGCAAACATATAAATACGGGCACAAGTTTTGTGTATCTCACATCAAACAGAAACGGCACACGTACACGTTGGTGACGGTTTGCACTATTAGTTTGTCATACAAACGTGATTAAATTGGTTATCCGCAGCGCGAAAGTAATCAATTTGAGGCACACCTGCTTGTAAACTAATGGACTACTCTTGAGCATACGATCATTGAAAGCATTATACTTGAATAAAAAGAACTAGGAAAGGAGCAATCGAGCAGCACAACAAACCAGAAACATCAACAGTGGAGTGCTTTCTGAAGATGAGATATAAACATAAGAGAGTTTAGCAACACGAAAGATGAAGATGAGATATGTATATACGTAAGTGAGTTTGGTAACAGGGGTGCAATGGGGTACAGTGGTGCTTCTGGGTATGCGGTTACAGTTGCGCGGCTGTACTCAATCCCTACTCTTACGTCCACGTTCGTGCACCCTGGGCAACGTGAGCAACCCATGTGCGAGATACGGTAACCAACCCGTGTGGAACCATGTGTCACGGCTAATATAGAGGGAGCTTTAGTGGAGCCACTCCGACATATTCGGTTTAAGGGTCCACTAAAGTCCGCAGCGTCTGTTCACCAAGAGGTGCGGCTGCAAGCGGGCGTCTATCTTGGAGCAAGCGGCTCGCTATTTAAACGAATTTTAAATTTCAACCCCCAGCAATGGGTTGTGCGCAGGGCTTGGAACCCGCCATTTAAAATACTCACTTCCAATGAAAAGTAAAGCAAAGCCTCGGACAGGATCCCCCTTTTTAGATGACGACCACGGCAAACGTTTTAAGGACCATGATTTGAGGGCATGCACCTGGAATGTCCGAACCCTTAATTGGGAAGGTGCCTCTGCCCGGCTGGTAGATGTCCTCGGCAGAGCGAAGGCTGACATCACCGCCATCCAAGAAATGCGATGGACGGGGCAAGGGAGGACAACGGTAGGCATAAAGGCGAGATTCTTCAACATCTCCCTGATTAACGCCCATGCCCCGACGGAAGAGAAGGACGATGGGACCAAAGATAGCTTTTACGAACTCCTGGAGCGCACATTCGAACGCTGCCCCCAACACGATATAAAAATCGTGCTGGGCGATTTTAATGCCAAGGTGGGCAAGGAGGCCGAAACATGGTAGTCTATAGTACCAGGTTCCAGCATAAGAAGATACATCAGGCTACGTGGCTATCTCCAGATGGTAAGACACGAAACCAAATCGACCATGTTGTGATAGACGGAAGGCACGCTTCCAGTGTCCTAGATATGCGCACGATCCGAGGAGCCAACATCGACTCGGACCACTATCTTGTCGCAGCCAAGATACGCACGCGCCTCTGTGCGTCAAAAAGCGTGCAGAAAGGCACACAAGGAAAGCTCGACGTCGGAAAGTTGCAATCACAACAGAGAGCCACGCACTTCGCTACTCGACTCGCACTCCTGCTCTCTGAGAGCTCTAATCAACACAGCGATATTTCAGAGCAATGGAACCACATCTCTTGCTCTTTACGTACCGCCGCTGAACAATCTATTGGTTTCTAGCGAGCCCGGAAAAATGACTGGTACGATGAGGAATGTCGCGTTGCCATGGAACGGAAAGATGCTGCTTACAGGAAGCGAGACGCATTTTTCGAGAGATGAAGAGAAAAGCCGAAATGCGTGAGTGGGAACAGCTTGAAATGCTGGCCGACAGGAAAAGCGCCCGAAAATTCTTTCAGAAAGTACGACGGCTAACAGAAGGTTTTGAGACTGGGGCGAATTCCTGTAAGAACGACAACGGCGACCTGGTAACTGACGTTCAGAATATACTTAGTTTATGGAGGGAGGACTTCTCCACACTACTTAGTGGTAGTGACAGAGACCACCTTGGAGAAGATGATGATTCCGAAACCCCAATCACGGCTAAAGAACAACAAAGCGCTCGGAGTTGACGGGCTGCCGGCTGAGTTATTCAAATACGGTGGAGAAGAGTTGGTAAAGCGCATACACCAGCTTATCTGTAAAGTATGGTCGGACGAATGCATGCCTACTGATTGGAATCTAAGTGTACTTTGCCCAATCCACAAGAGGGGTGATACTGCAGTTCGCGACAACTATCGTGGTATAAGCCTTCTTAACATTGCATATAAGGTTCTGTCGAGCGTATTGTGTGAGAGACTAAAGCCCACCGTCCATGAACTCATTGGACCTTATCAGTGTGGCTTTAGACCTGGTAAATCAGTGTGGCTTTAGACCTGGTAAATCTACTATCGACCAGATATTCACAGTTCGCCAGATCTTGGAAAAGACCCAAGAAAGAAGAATCGACACGCACCACCTTTTTGTCGACTTCAAAGCCGCTTTCGACAGCACAAAAAGAAGTTGCCTTTATGCCGCAATGTCTGAATTTGGTATCCCCGCAAAATTTATACGGCTATGTAAAATGACGTTGAGCAACACCACCAGCTCCGTCAGGATTGGGAAGGACCTCTCCGAGCCGTTTGATACCAAACGAGGTTTCAGACAGGGTGACTCTTTGTCTTTATGCTGGAGAAGATAATTTGAGCCGCACAACTAAATCGGTCAGGCACTATCTTTTATAAGAGTGTGCAGCTGCTGGCGTACGCCAATGATATTGACATCATCGGCCTTAACAACCGCACAGTTAGTTCTGCCTTCTCTAAACTGGATAGAGAAGCAAAGCGAATGGGTCTGGAGGTGAACGAGGGCAAGACAAAGTATCTCCTGTCATCAAATAAACATCACTGTTGACAACTATAACTTTGAAAAAATAGAAGGCTTCTTTTACTTAGGAACCAACATTAACATCAATAATAATGTCAGCCTCGAAATCCAAAGGAGGATCACTCTTGCCAACAAGTGCTGCTTCGGACTGAGTAGGCAACTGAGCAGTAAAGTCCTCTCTCGACGGACAAAAATCATGCTCTATAAGTCTCTCATTATGCCCGCGCTAATGTATGGCGCAGAAGCATGGACGATGAAGATATCTGATGAGAAGGCTCTGGGAGTGTTCGAGAGAAAGATTCTCCGAAAGATTTATGGGCCTTTACGCCTTTGCGATGGCGAATACCGTAGAAGATGGAACGATGAGCTGTACGAGCTTTATAACGACATAGGTATAGTGCAGCGAATTAAGATCCTGCGGCTTCGCTGGCTTGGTCATGTCGTTCGAATGGATGAAAGCGCTTCAGCTCTGAATGTATTCGACGCGGTACCCGCCGGTGGTAGCAAAGGAAAAGGGAGGCCTCCTCTGCGTTGGAAAGACCAGGCGGTAAGGGACTTGGGTACGCTTGGTATTGCCAACTGGCGCCAGTTAGCGAAAGAGAGAAATAACTGGCGTGCTGTGCTAAGCTCGGCCAAAATCGCATAGGCGGTTATCGAGCCAATGAAAGAAAAAAGAAGAAGAGTTTGGTAACAAGAAAGCTGCTCACTTGAGTATTAGGTCAATAGTTAGTTGACCTTGGACTGAGCATAGTTCAGTAAGTCGGAGACAGTTCAACTATAGTTTTACATATAACATCGGCTGTTACTGAAGGAAAATCTAAAAAAAAGTATTTGAATTCGCTCAGAAATCGATATGGAACTGAAAACTATGGAGTTCGTGAATGAATCTGGTAGAATTGTAGGAAACAGCAAATGTCAAGCAAGTACGGAAGGGCACTACGTTGGTAGCTAATTTACATAATTTCATGGTGCCTTAATATATTGTGTATCTCTAATATTAAAAATATGTTAAGTAATGCGATACGTTTAAACAAATTTCCCAAAAGAACTTTATGGCAAATTTGTGCTTTGAACGCAAAAAAGGCTCTCTTAATCGTGAAAAAGCGCAGTTAGGCGTGGAAGAAAATTGTACAAAAAAAGTACAGAAAGCACCGAAAAGAACGCGATATAGAATGTACTCACAAAACAGCGTGACAGAAAACTGAAACAAGATTTCTTTGCAAAACTCGAATGCTGCATAATGGACGATTAGACTTATTATTTTCCTTCCTTAAGAGATTTTTTATACTACCGCTACTCAAAACAAAGTCGCTGAAAAGTGCAGAGTCAAAACGGAGGGTTTACAAAGGAATGTGATGACCTTTGCAACCAGAGATACAAATCGGACAAATTACCTACACGTGAGGTCTATTATTAAACAGGAGAGAGAACGAAAACGAGAGCTTAACAACACGAAAAATTCCAAAATTCTTGCAAATTAAACTTTTATTTGCAGAAACCTGCATTTAAAAAAAAGAAACACGAGTGAAGTTGTAAACAAAAATGAACGAACTTTTGGTGTGAACATTTACCCGCAAGCTTATAACTCAATAATAGGAAAATAAGCTCAAAGAAAAATATTGGTGCAGCACAGCTTAGAAAAATATATTTTTCAATCAAAAAAATTCAGATTTACAAAAAGGATGCCAGTTTTTTACTTGCAAGTTTTACGGGTTTTGCGTACAAAAAACTTTCTGATAATTTTCTCTATTTGCCAATTTTACTCTCTATTTTTCTATTACTGACAATTTGGTTGAACCTAAAATGTCCACTCTTGTCGCAAAGTCAATTTACGAAATTCTATGATGCAAAAATTTATAAAGTGAAAACGCTGAGATAAAGCCTGAGCTTATTTTTGAAGTTTGCTCACGACAAACATATTTTAAAATGTTAAACGAAATTTAAATTATAATAATTTTTTTACTTATGTTTTTTCATTACGTTGCTCTCAAATATTAAACTTTTTAAAGTTTAAAAATTTTTTAAAATTAATTATGGCTGACGTATAAGAGAATGTCAGTAGTGCATAGAATGTCAGTAGTGGATCTGTATTCCGATTTTCTAGGTCAAGTAATTTCCTCCAAATATTTCCAAGTATATGACTTAAGCACAGACATACATATGTATATCCTCATAATTATTTTTATCTATACTTAAGTTAAAAGTGTTTTTTTATATAAAACTTGAGTGATAGTAAAAACTCCTTATGTAATATATCTAAAACTGTTTAAATACATTTTTTTTTTAAGTTGTATCACTAATAAAAATATGTACATAAATACCACGGATCTGAATTCATCAATCTATGTTGCGGATTTTGACTTCGGTATAGGAACTGTTTTATGAATTTTAAGAACTTTGGATAGCGAGAAGTTTTAATCACCTGATTAAATATGGTAGGCAAATATGTCTCAATCAAGTCTTTATAATCATAGATTATTTCCATGATGTATCATGCGAACTTTTTCAGTCGTTTTTTTCTTCCTAAATAGTAAAAACGCTTTTATTTATTGATATTTATGCTCTTTAATTGTATATTAACAAAACATTTAAGTGATAGATATGACTGCATATAAGCTATTATTTTATTTTTTTTATTACGTTGCTCTCAAATATTATACTTTTTAAAGTTAAAAAATTTCAAAAAATTAGTTATTGCTGACTTATAAGAGAATGTCAGTAGTGTATAGAATATCAGTAGTAGCATCGGGAATAATGGATAAAGATAAAAGACCAGAAAATTTAATAATTAAAACCCTATTAATTATTATAACAGTAATCCTAATAGCAGACTTCATAATTAAAATAGCACTCAATTTATAGAAACAAGCTATAAAAGACCACTTCCAACAATATTAATCAAGACCAAATTTAAAACTATGGACAAATCTTATACGTGTTTAAATAAAGCCATTAAGGTAAAACATAAAACTCTAATTACACATTTAAATATATTATTCACTTCACTGAAATATATTAGAATTACGCTTAATGCAATGAAAGGGAAAACGACAAAATATTAATTTTAATTTATTTGTTAGTATTGTGAGTTATAAACTGAATGTCCCATTTAGAATGTGAGCAGCACATATGGCAATTTTTGCATTAAATTTTTTTTTCTTATATTGGTTTTTGTTTTACATGAAGTTAATTCCTATAGTTGTACTTCCTACATACTAGTGTACGTAAATAAATAAAAATAATTTGAAATCACAATATATTTATTTTCTTATTAAGTCAAAAGTTCGTATGCATGAAATGTCCAATTTTGAGTGTGGCTGACTGTATATAAGCATTTTTTCAAAAAAACATACAAGATATAGTCTTAGAAACATTCGGACTACACAGGCATAGTTCGGCTTTAATATATTACACCACGTTCTACGAGGATTAGTAGATAAGCAAATAAACTGAACAAACTGAAAAAAAAAATGTTGCATTTAAGTCAACTTATCTGCAATTATAATGTCTGAATTTAATAGCTACAAAGGCTGCTCGTATATTTTTCAGATATTATAAGATTTAGGTTATTTTCTAAAAATTATTGAACTATTTTATAATGGTATATTAGAAAGAGGCAAAACATCGCTCATAGACTTCGTGGTTTACGGAAAACTGGCACAGACGATTGAAACAAAAATGTTCGCAATACAAACACCATAAAACATAAGAAGAACTAAAATCGAATATATTATATATAGACTTTTAATGAGCTCAAGGCCGTAAAAAATAAAACAACTGAGTAATATATTATTTTATTTATTTGTCAATATTTCGACTTCAGTCTGAAGTTATCATCAGGAACTGTCAGCTGCGCCTGGTAGACTCACATGTCAGTATATAATTTATATAATTATGGCCAATGTAACCGAATTAACAAAATCGAATATATATAAAAGCACTGCAACAATACCACACATAAAGAATGAACTTGTCAAAATTACACATAGAAATTTAAATATATATAAAGCTGATGTCCGCACTGAATTTATTACAATTAGGCCAGTTGCATGCAAATGCAACAACTAAACAAAAATCTTGAATCACTAAACTCAATGAGAACGAACCAACAAGCTGCACTACCCAAATCATTTGATACCCGCTCCAGAATTTGTCAGCATTTGTACTTTACATCGTACGTATTTTTGTATGATATAATAATAACAATAATTTTGGCGCGTACACAACATAGCTCAGTGTTTGGCCGAGCTTCTCCTACCATTTGTGGTGTGCGTCTTTATATTATACCACAAATGGAGGGACCTACAATTTTGTGCCGACTCCGAACGGCAGATGTATTTAGTGAGAAGCTTTTTCATGGCAGAAATACCCTCGGAGGTTTGCCATTGCCTGCCGAGGGGTGACCGCTATTAGAAAAAACTTTTTCTATTATTAAGATTTTGCTTGCCATGACTGAGAATCGAACCTCGAACTCACCGGCATATCAACTTATAGCACGCATCGCTACCAACTCGACCACAGCGGCTACCATTTTACAAATTCGTTATAGCGGCCAAGAATATACACAATAAGAAAATTCGATATTAATTCCTAACCTATATTCACTTTTTTATAAAAGATTTTGGTTAACAAAAAATAAACCACTCTTAAAAAAAATTGTACGATATAGCGTACTCTTACGTACTATATCAATTTGGTCGATATATCGCACAATGCTAAAAACGGTTGTAGGCTAACTACGGCGTTACACATTTGTATATAAAATATATTAAAAAAAGAAAAATTAAAAAGGAAACAAAAATAAATAAATGGAGGCAAGGAGAATAAGTCCAATAAATATATACTTATATGCGTGCAAAAAACTGTGTTTAAGAGTTTATATCAACTAACAAATGAAAATTGGAATTTAGTGCCAAATAAATTTGAAAAGGTATAAAATATTTTTTTTTTATGACTTTGCCGTTGTTTTGTACAAAATAATGGTGAAAAATGGAGTTTTGATATTTTCGGAAGACTAATTTAGAAAATAGCGACAAAGTGTTAATTAAAGCATTACATTCAACTGACACATCAGACTTTGCTTTAGGAGCTATTTTTTCATAAGGAGAAATCATTACAACAAACCAATTATAGAGAAAGTATTACTAGCCATCAATTGGGAAATTAATTATTTCAGAACTTACATGTATCTATGGCAAAAAATGCATCTTAGTAAAGGATCACAGACTACTAGTTTGAATGTTTTCACACGGAAACCCATCATCAAAAAAAAATAAAAGAATTAGCGCAAGAAATTAAAAATATCGGTACACATATAACAAAGAAAATACAAGAAGCCTTATCAACTTCAGAATTAAAAATGTGTTTATTTTATTGACGTAAAGAAAATAAAGAAATTTAAATTTAATATTGAAAAAGATAAAACTAAAATAATTGATAAAGTTCACATACATAACTTGTAGCGATAACCCTTTGAGTCCAGATTGAATGTCGGAGCAACTACATAGCTTATAAAGAAATTCACATACTCATATTAAGAAGATTTCACTTTGTGATAAATATTTTAAATGCAAGAATATTAACATGAATGCGTTAAAGTAAAAACATAATGATTTAGAAATGATTAAACGCGCGCGAATAAAAATACTTTTGCTATATATAGCTTCAAAAGAAAGGAACGAGTATGATACTGAAATATAAATAGATAAACGAATATTTTACAGCTCGAACATTGCAGGACATTTAGGAATTCAGAAAACTATTTTAAAACTTAAGCAAAGATATATTTGGACACACATTAGACAAATAGTAAAAGAGTTCATAAACAATTGCAAAACGTGCGCGAACCATTTGTAGTGTGAGTCTTAATGTTGTATCACAAATGGAGCGACCTAAAGTTGTATTCCGACTCCGAGGAGCAGATGAATTTTTTATAGCAGAAATATAATCAGTATTAAGTCAGTATCATAGAAAAACACTTTTCAATGACTTTAGATTTTACATAACACGGCTGCGGTTCGACGTTGTAATCTCGGCGTCACACCAAGTTATAGCACGTACTGCTAAAAATTCAGCCAAACCTTATCAAATCAAAAATAATCAATGTGCCCGACCAAACCATAAGCTGAGTATTATTCTTTAATGAAAAAATATAAATCATAATGAATTTTGGAACAAATCATAATAATTACTTTTGAGCGAAAAATATAAAAATCAGTTAATAATTTTTATCAGAAAAACCCGAAAAATAAAAATTATTGTAAAATGCGAGTAAACTTTAAATTGCTGTGTAAAAAATACATTTTGATTTTATTGATTAAAATAAAACTAATATATTACTCACAGTTCTGCTGGTATGTAAGATATTCGATTATCGAAAAAACTATTTAAAGATCAGCGAAATATGTATGTATTTATGTGCATTATTCATCAATAAAGAAGGCGTCAAAGGATATTCCTTATTCCTCATTGTTGTTAAGCGTGACCTTTATGGACATAGGCTCATATGTACATACATACATACGTTTCACATACATATGTAGGTATATAACATCACACATGTATACACACACTGAGATGACACATGCTACACTTTTTCTCTTCACTCCTCTGACTGTAAAGTGTCCGAAGTTGGCATACGTTTTTTTGCTTTACTTTTGTATCTATCTTTTGGGTGAGTGTACGCGTAATCATTCGTTACGTTTAATACAGTAAAATGTGGATGGAACTGGTAAATAAGCAAACTCCAACGAAATTAAAAACCCACTTAACGAAATAAAACTGCAAATAAATTGTATTGCGAGAAGACAATAGTGCTGACCACCATACTAACTATTTACTCGTCGCGTTCGCCTTCTTCTGACTTGAGTGTAGCCGGTTTGCCCTGTTGCCCAGCAAAGGTACTGTTTTAACCGAGGGTGTGACTAAAGTTGTTGCCACTCACCTGCTCTTGCACCGATACTTGCACTTTGCAGTTCGCATTCAGGACAACTAACAAGCAAGCATTCCCACATACATACATATAAACATACATATACCATCGTTAATCAAAAGTGCAATAACTTCAATTGTACTAATTTTCATTTTATGTATGTAGTTATATACCTGATATATACACGTATACATGTGCAGATTTACATTTTGTTAACATACGAGACTAAAAGATGCAGATATGGAATGAGCCCGCCATGGTCAAAAATAGGGGTACAATCTATGTGAAGAACTATTGGATGCTAAACTGATATTTTTAGCTGAATTATTGTCTAAAATTTAAGTAACCCATTCGATTTATAAAACTCAAGCTATGATGTATAATTAATTATTTTCCTGAAAAGTTCTACTGAGGTAGCGGAATCTGTTGCAACAGGCTGCCCTCATTGGACTCATTTAGGAATTTCTAATCATAACGACTCTAGCATGAGCTCTGGTCGATCTAAAAATCACTGGATGCTCATCTGAGTCAGGGACCGGTGAATTAATCATTAGATAGGACCTTAGGAAGCAAACGGTCCGTAGTAAATATCAAATCCGATGACGAGGCTTTGAAGACAAGGCTCAACTCTATTACGTTTGCATCAGAACATTCTATTTAGACTTATATAGATACATGGCCAGAGGAATATAAAAAAAACAGGCACACTCGATTAAGGAGAAATGGTAGTTGCCACATGCTTTTTACTCTTGGACAGATGAGTTCATGTACTCAACACTTTATTAGAAGCAAATAATATGTTGTATTCTACCCAGCAATAGCTGAACTTAGACGATTCCTACAAGAATAGACAACGAGTAGCCAGTTTTGTGCTTACTCTGCGAGAGCATCTCCGGTATAGAACCCGCCCCTTACCTGGTCAGATGGTTAGATGATGTACATAAATGGAGAGAAAACCGCTTGCAGGCTGCCTAAGGCTGCAGTAATTTTTGTTACTTTATCTAAACCTAACTGTTCCCACAATGATAAGTTTCTTCCTGTCTAAAATTACTCCGAAGCACTGGGCTTTATCAGAAAGCGCAAAATCCCCAGAATCAAGTTAAGGTAACCATGCACCGCATAATGTGATTTACACCGATTTTAGTAAAGCTTTCGACAAAGTAAGTCACTCATTACATATCCGTAAACTTCATCTTATTAGCTTTCAACCTAAACTTCTTCGTTTGATCTATTCTTGCTGCAGCGGTAGAACATAAAGATTATTTTTTTAGCAATATTTCTTTAAACATTGTTAGTGACTCATCAGCAGTTCCTGATTGTAATCAGATTTAAATAACATAGCTCGTGTGCTTTTCTCGAAACATAGTTCAACCAGCTTCTTATAAAATGAATAACTGCAATCTAGAGCAGGTGTTGACCTAGGAGCTCAATTTTAATATTCACTTTAATGCTACAGCGACCCATATAAGTATTACTAAAGCGAACTAGTCGAACCATTATTAGAATTTGGCCATTTTTTGGAGCCCGCGATATCAAGTTTATTCAACCAGGATAGAGTGTATTTAAAAGCATTCTTACTATTCGCTTTAAAGGATTTTCGCTGGGTTCGCTGTATAATCTTCCGCTTAGTTAAAGCTTATAAACTTGCCAGTATATTACTGTCTGAGTCGATTTCCAGTCCGCCTCCTTTGACTGACGGTAATTTTAACAGTCCATCTCGTGTATCAAGATATTTTCAACCTCTGCTTTTAAAGCCTTGTAAATATAGCACGGAATTAAAATAAACATTCGGGGATAGAATCTCAGCCCGGGCATGTAAAATAAAATCTTAATCAAAATTTTTTTTCTAATAGCGTACAACCCTCGGAAGGCAATGGTAAACCTCCGAAGGTATTTTTACCATGAAAAAGCTTCTCATAAAATACATTTGTCACTCCGAGTCGGCATAAAACTGTAGATGCCTCTATTTGTGGTACAGCATAAGAGACGCACACCACAAATGGTAGGAGAAGCTCGGCCAACATAAACATTATTTAATAAACATTTTTTATTCTTAATATAATACAATCAGCTAATAAATATGCTCTGTAAAAGTTGCCGTAATTTTTTAGTTTTAAAACTAAAATAAAATAATATATTTAATATTTTTATTGTTTGTTTGAAAATAAGTTTATTTATTTGTTAAATTTTGTTTTTAAACAAATAAAATTATTTTTTGGAATTTATGTATCTTCTTTTGTTCATTACTAAATTTATGTTTTTTTATGAAATATGGTCACCCTAATTATGATGCGATCAAATGGTATCAGTCGTTTTCGCTGCCACTATGATTGTATTAAATTAGACGAATTAGTGGCGTGGCGTCTGCCGGATTCGGCGAAAGTTCATTCGACCGTCTTATTGTGCTTAAGCGATAAGAATATTGGCAGTTAGTTAGTGGCCTTTTAGAATTGCTTTCAATTCTGCTCGCACTAATAAGGAGGTGAGAAAAAAAGGGAAGATTAGACATGATGAATCTGGACAGACAAGTCATTTCAAGATCCTTCGTTTTAACTGGCAGTCATTGTTCCGATTATCGCTATACTGGAGATGGCGGAAAGGACTTTTAACCACAAAAATGGTATATACATTAAAATAACATATACATACATAGAATATAAAAAATATTTAAATAATATTTTTAGCCAAATTTTCGTAGAAATCAAAAATTGCAATAAAATATTTAAAATGTTTTGAAAAAAAAAACTTACCGGTATGTGAACACAATATATCTGGATCGGTGTTATTTGAAGATCTGATGAAGATGCAAATACTTTCAGGTCAGGTTGAAACACACCATTCACTTTTTCATTTTCGAGACGTCTACGCTGCCGTGAATTCAGTGCCAAACGCATTGAAACTTAAAAGGTTTTATGTACATTTGTATGTAGTTATGTACATACTCGAATATTCCAAAAAGTTTTCGTATGTATTTAACGCGTTAGTCGCTCTTTAGTTATTTTCGTTGTCGTTAAGTTTTTCTGTTGGCAATGTTCTTAGCTTTAGTTTTTAAAATTGTTTGCTGTTTTGAAAACTTTCTGTTAAGATATATCTGCGGCTCTTGTTGGTGCCAGTATTGTTTGTAATTGGTGAAATACTCGTATATGTATTTTTTTTACTTCAATATACATATATATGTAGGTATGCACAACAGGTCATTTTAATGTTTTGTTTACACTGGAGATGTAGGTATTTTAATTTTTTATTTCTTCTTTTTTTACTTTGCTATTCTTATTTTGCGATGGACTTTGACTTATTTGCATACACGAATGCCAAGTACGATGGCCGAACGCGCAAGCAGACGGTGTTGGACTGGCCGGGAAATATCTCCGAGATACTTTCCAACGAACATAGTAATGTACATACGTACGTTTTCATGTGATCGCACATCACCTACCTACATACATACATATGTATGTACAGCATGCTTGTACAAATCTGGCCTCTTCGTGAGTCTGACTTTTGTATTTGGATCTGCGAATACTGCACTTTTGCTTGTGGATATGTATGAATATATATACATACATACATAGGTGAGTACTCGCGTGCATATGGACATATGTTTTGCTTCTTGAGTGTTTCTTTGTATATTTTACTTATATTCGAGCACTTAAATTACTTTTAATGGGACACGTTAAATGGGTCGATGTGAAAACGACAAGAAAGCTAGCATATGCACATACCATACATACGAGTATATACACATACGCGCATTTTTGCCACTGTCAATGCTACGATCAATACCGCCGGTACCTTCCTTAAGATCTTATGAACACAAATACAATGCGATTGGCCTAATATTCGGGTTGGTAGTAAAAGTTGCTTCAAAACCTGAGATGTGAACTCTTTGAATTTTTAATCATTTATCTAAATACATAAAATACCAATCCGATCGGTTTATTAATTTTTTCTACTTAACCAATTGCAAATAATTCCAAAAAAGTCCAGAAGGAATTCGAACTAATTATTGCCATTATATTGAAGCAGCACAACAATGTTGCACCAAACGAGGTGGACCATAATCAGAACGATCTTTGTTCTCAAAAGAACGGGACCAGAGGTCCGTAAGACGCCCGCTTACTCGAAAGAATTAACCGAATAACAAAATGGCGAATGGTGAACTTGTAAAATTTAACTGAACAAGAATCCTAGCCGACAAGAAAAGCGGTCGAAATTATTTCAAAAAGTGCGACGGCTAACAGAACAGAAGGTGCAAATTCCTCTAAGAACGACAATGGCGACCTGGTGAATGACGTTTATGTAGGGAGCATTTCTCCTACTGCTGCTACTGAGTTATTCAAATACGGTGGATAAGAGTTGGAAAAGCGCATTCACCAACTTATCTGCAGAGTATGGTCGGACGAATGCTTGCTGACTGATAGGAATCTAAGTGTGCTTTGCCCAATCCACAAGAAGGGTGATTCTGCAATTCGTGCCAACTATCGCAGTATCAGCCTTTTTAATATTGCATATAAGGTTCTGCCGTACGTACTCTCTCACACAGTACGTCCGTCGTCAATGAACTGATTGAACCTTATCAGTGTGGCTTTAGACCTGGTAAATCTACCATCGACCAGACATTTACAGTGCGCCAGATCTTAGAAAAGACCCAAGAAAGAAGAATTGACACGCACCATCTTTTAGTCGACTTATTTTTCTGTTGGCCTAATAAATGTTAATAATTGACAATTTGATTGAGCTCAAACAAGCTGTTGTTGTTTTTTCCACACAAAAATCTTTCATAAACTGGCCTTGAGCTCAATAAAATTGTCGATTTATAGGATCTACACATTTTTGAGATCTGTTTAAAATTATATTTTCAGACACGTTGGGGAGTATACATACTTAACCAATGAATAGAGTCGACATTCGCTTTCATTTAAATTTTGCAATTTTTTTTGTTTACGTCTTTCGGATTTGTTATCTATATATATAAAAATAAGTGGCAATTTAATGGTACGCTATAGCTCAAGAACCACTGAACGAATCACCTCCAAATTTTTAGGGTACCTTCGGGCCTATGAGTAGATGGTTTCTGTGAAGTTTGCATTGCATTGGACAAGTGGTTTCAAAGATATATGGTCTGTTCTGAAATGCATCATGTTGCGCAAACTGCTTTTGCCCGACCAGCAGCTCTGCAAAATGTAAGTATTAGAAAAAAGTCGCCGCTCAGTTAGCTAGCAAGAATGATGCATAACAAGATTGCGCCCATCAGAGTGAAAGTTCGTAGTGACGTCAGAGTAGTAAAGTTGAGGAGAGAAATAAGCACAAGAATGAAGGCAGAACAACTACAACAATTTTACTACTAAAGGAAGAATTAGAGGTGCCATAAGCATAACCACATTTAGCAGATGATCCAACCAACCTTATGAGCAACAATGTTTCCGATTAGTAGTGCCATACAATAACGCCATAGCCATAACCACAACGCTGCGACCATTTGGTTTTCATTATCATTATCTAAGTGCATCACGTGCGCTGCGAAAACTATTGGTGATAGATCAAAATAATGTACTACGACTTGGTAGAACACATCATTAACTACAAAAAATGTCGCGCAAGCATACGAGTATGTATGTCTAGCTATTATAGTTATCTAACGATAAGCGTTTTTTTTTTAAATTTGATCAAAACTCCGGCGCTAGAAAAGGCTCTTTATTTGTCCGTTGGTATTAATCCTTATTAAAATAAAATACTTCGTATTCAAGACTGCTTCAATACCTTAATATAATTTTTTGAACTATTCTATTCGGGCATCCCATTCGAAAGAGTGATAGAATACATAGGACCATAATCATAGTAATGTTAAAGCCGGCTCTAAATAAGTTAGATCAAACTTTAGCTTTATCAGAGTCGAGTTAAAGCCGCTCTAAATCTCTAAAATTAATTTAAATTTACATTTTTGAGCGACTTGCAGTAAAAAAACTTATGTCAAATTTGATTGAAGCCACAATATTGACTGGCACAGCGAAAGGTGATGTTGTGCTTATACCACGTATTCCGATGATCCCGACTGACATGCCTTTCGAATTTAAGCGCTTGCAATTTCCAGTGCGCCTGGCGTTTGCATTGTCAATAAATAAGGCACAAGGGCAAACGCTTAAAGTGTGCGGTTTGAATTTGATAAAGCCGTGTTTTTCGCATGGCCAGTTCTACGTGGCATGCTCAAGAGTGGGAATGCCACATTGCTTATTCATCTTTACTACAGATGGAAAAACCAAAAATATTGTTTATCCTAATGTATTGGCTTAAGAAAGAAAAATATTAAATAAAACAGATTTTTCGAACTTTCAAAACAAAAAAAATTATACTTCACCAACAAAAAAAAAATCGAATGAAATGACTTAAGAAATTCTTTTTTTTGAAATAAAACAAATATTTTGAACTTTCACATTAAAATAGAAATGCTAGAAGTTTCCATTATATTGTTGCATGGGTGTAGCAACGCACACCGGGCCCCGCTAGTAACATATACTTCTAATGTTATAAAAGGCTGTTCTAAAGCGGAATCAAGGCACATTAAACAGGTAGCAGCTTTAAAGAAAAAGCAACCCCGGGGTATATTTTGTGATTTGTTGTGGTCCATCACCCTTAAAAATAGATGTATCAAATTTGGCGAGTTTGATAATTCTAAATGTAAACAAAATGTACGCGTTTCTACATTATACATGAAAAACTCATTTGTTTTCAGAGCAAACAGTGCCAGAAGCATTGCTCCTGGTCACAAAATTATGGAAAGACTCACTGGTATGCCTTCAAAAATGCAAAAAATGGTCGCAACGCACACAACTGTTTGCAGAAAGCGGTATGCCGAAGCTATGTTCCCCGACCTATATAACACAATGTCCCATTTCCGAGTATGTGCATACGTACATATGTATGTACATATGTTTCTAAATCACGTTAACGCAAAATTTGTATAAATTACAAATTATAGTTATACAAAACGTAAACAAAGAATGTTTTGTAAACAAAGTTTGACTTGCTATGGACCACATATAAGGAAAAACTCCAATCAGCTTCTAACATTATAATAAATGTTTATTGTACCATGAGCGGAATCTATCATTTGAGAGTTGAGCGATAATATTGAGGGTAAATTCAAACGCAAATAACTGGTGCATCAGCCAAGTAATAATTATTGACAGTTCGAAGATAATTTAAATTTTAATCAAATTTCACAATTACCAAGGATTGCAGAACACTTTACAGACTCCGGGTCTAAATATTTTGCGTTCAGATTTTAGAACAACCCTTATAAATAATAATATTGTATACCACTTATGCTTATTTTAAAATAATATCATTCTTCTTTGAAAACTTCGAAAGTACATAAATAGCAATTTAAAAACGAATATAATTTGTTTTTTTTTTTACTTAAAAAGACATACATATAAACAATACATTTTTAGTTAAAAACTTGATAAAACTAGAATGAAGATAAAGAAAAGAAAAGCAAAAATTGCTCATTTTTGGGATTTTGCAGTATTAGTCCCAACATTTTTTTATTATTACACGTTAAGAAAAATATCGTTATAACGTCTATAACATCTCCGAGTATCTCCTGTCATTTGTGGTTTTCACAACATATATCCACTCGTTAGGCTGGGGCGATTTTGCAACCCATATCGCGCAGTCAAAATTTCGATTCCTCTTATTATTTTGAATAAAAAATTCTTCTTTGATTTTTATGGGACCTGGTTGGGTTTTAGAAAAACTTAAATATACAGAAACCGACAAAAAATAATCTGATACGTATCAATTTCAATTAAAATTTTATGCTGAATCCAAATATTAAATTAGAATGAACAATGGAAGAATCATTTTCGAGATATAACCGAATTTCGGTTCTTGAAATCTGAAAAAAGGTTCAGATGTATAATGTATCTCTTACTATATATGATTTATCATAAATTTTTCTTCAAATTACTAAACCCAATTTAATTTAAATATGGTAACAATATTTTCAAACTAGATTCCATTAACTTGAGACTAAAAACAGTTATACTTCAAAATCGTTTTATGTTAAAGTCATCCGATATTGATGAATTTCATTGACAACATTTTATTTGTGATAAGTGTACTAAATATAAAATTGCATGTTTTTAACTGAACAAATGGAAGATTTATTTCGCAAAATTGGTTGAATAAAATAACACTTTGCACTTCTTAAATCGAATGGAAATTCTCGTTTCTGGTATTTGCCTGTATCTACTGATTATTAAGATGCTAAAGTAATGGCAATAATGCTATGGGGCCAGGAAAGTTATTTGGTTTGGTTCATTTGAAGGTTGCTAAAAAAAAAACAATTTGACATGCCTTAATTGATTCTGATGAATATTCCAACTTTGTAATAATTGAGTATATGGTGTATTTGCCAGAGGCAGCATTTTCAGCAAAAACAAAAAACGTTCCTGTTCTTATTAGTGTTTATTTCTTTGTCCAGAAAAATAAGGAAAAATCGATTAGAACCGGTAATAACCTTTTGGTCAACCATTAAATTAACCCGATTATTTCCTTTGGTGTAATTGAACAATTAACTCTTTAATTTTTGATAATTGAAAATAAATCATACCAAATTTTATCGCTTTACTTACGCAATAGCATATTAATCAAAATTACGTAATCAAAAATTGCCGCTCTAACGACCCAGTAGCATTAATAACCATCAAAGTGTCTTCTTACCCGGTAAAGTGTTGAATCAAGCAGCAGGTCGATAGGTAGAATCTGGGGCAAACGTCCCAAAATTGTTGCCTGGAACTACACGGACAAAGTAAGACCAATTATATTCTTTTGTATAGTAGTTTGATGGAATGCTAAGAAGGTGGCATGTAACTCCGACATTATACTGCACTCAATTATCTAGCAGGCAGATCACGACGAGATGGCTAAGATACTTTCAACACATATAATTTGGGTTACCGGTATCGGCAACATCAAGGGTAACTGTAAAGCTGATGAGATTGCCCCTCTCGGAACGATTCTCCCAGACATTGATATCAGTGACAATCTTGGCCTCCCCCTGCAAACATGCAAAGCGCTCGGTAGCCATATCATTAACGGACAAATATGTATATGTACGAGTATGAAATACGGAAGTATCTTGTGCGTACAAATCTCAAAATTTGCCAATCAAAATATTTGCATTTAAACAAAATTTTAATTTAAATTGGTTTAAAAATATTTAGGCACTGAGTTCATTGCGTTAAGTGTCCACCATTTAACAAACACTCCATACTTTAATAATACAGTTGGACTATTTTAAAACTTAATAAATTGTTTTAATTTGTTTTTTCTTTTTTAGACGAAATTACTTATTAATCGGGTAATTTCATTAACTTCCATCACTATGTAGAGAACAAAATTGAGACAATTAACTAATTTTGACTCACGACCACGCACAATCACGTTTTCTAACATTTTTTTCGTCGCGACAACGCTCATTTGTAATGTGGAAGAAGAGTGCTAAATTTCCAAACCAAAACATTCTTTATAAACGCGCTTTTATTTAAATGTCTCTAATTGTTATAAGGCATTATCTTAGTATTACCTAAATGTATATCCTCACGCTAATCGGCAATAGTTTTTTAAGTAAAGTTAAGTTGGCTGCAGCTTTTTTCAAAGAGCAAAAGCGCTTAGTTTTTTAAATCCGCTAGAACTTTGGTTACAGAAACGTTCGTTCCTGTGTTTTTATACCCGAGCGTGCTTGTACACAAGGATGTTCGCATATGTTCGCATAACGGTTGTTTGTAACAGCAAAAAATAATCGAGTTAGATATAGACATATATATACTTAAATTATCAGAATGAAAAGAGGAATCGATTTAGCCCTGACTGTCTGCCCGTGGTTACAATAACTTGAGAAAAATTAAGATATCTCAATGAAATTTGGTACATAGATTGCTCTTTGGTCAAGATCGGTCAATAACCACGTTGCCACGCCCACTTATGAAAAAATATTTGTATAACGGTGTAAGGTATCGTCACAAAATTTGGTGAGCAAATTTTCCTCAATATCGCTGTTATCATCGTTAAAAATTTTTGAAATCGGACAATCGCCCATCTCCCATATAACGGAAATTTTGAAAAATGCAAAAATTTCGTTTTTTCTTTATCTATTGGAACATATTAATTATAATTTGATATTTAGAGAGATATTTTATTAAGAAACTTGATTTTTATGAAATTTTGAAAAATGGGCGTTACCACGCCCACTTATAAAAAAACGTCTGTAAATATCTCAATAACGATGTAAGCTATCGTGGCAAAATTTGGTGAAAGTATTGTCCTTGACATGACTTGCATCACCGTCAATAATTTTTGAAATCGGACTATAACCACGCCCAACTTCCATATAACGGAAATTTTGAAAAATGCAAAAAACTTCGTTTTTCAGTATTTATTGGAAGAAATTGAGTAAAGTTTAATACTAGCTGCGATTTGAAACAAAGAAACGGGGTTTTTATGAAATTATGGGCACCGCCCATGCAAAAATTCATCGCGAGGGTATTTAAAAATTGGTTTCGCCCGAATTTAGCTTTTCTTACTTGTTTTTTTTTTTTTTTTGTTATTTGTTGTACCACAAAACGTTTCCACGTATTTTAAAAGGAAATTGTCAACTTAAAGGTTCCGAACAGGTTTTAAGCCAGCTTTGATAACCCCATGTTGAATGTTGCTCCAAATATAACAATACGTCTGAAAGACGTATCCCGTTTTTATAAATATTTTTAAACCCAGATGCATTTTTCAACATATTTGTTTTTTATTTAAATGCATTTTTCGAAGTGTTTTGTTTATGAAAACGAAAAATATTACGAATGAAAATACTAGCGATAGAGAGTGAAAATTGTAGATAAAATCATACGTAGGTTATCATAACAGGATTAAATAGATATAACAAATTAAACAATTTAGTTCTTGCACATTTTAAAGGACTCCCTATACATATATAAAATTTTGTATACTTCTTTTTATTTGGCTCGAAAGCCTCGTTATTGCCGCAAAATCATGTAAGAAAAATATTGGTCACACACAATAACGATGTTTACGGGAATATTTTTTAAATTTACTCATTTTTACTTGTGAAAAGTCATGAAACGTCGATTTTTGTCCAACAAAATATCTGTGGCTTCCCGGCATAACCGAAAAAATCAGTTTTTTTTCAAAATCGAGTTATTGCAAAATTTGACAGCTGTGAGTGATTATGCCAGGAAGCTACAAATATGTATATTCACAAAATTGTTTACTATATTCTTCGAACTGGAAATGTATGCAAAAGTACGCCAATGCTATACAAGGAAAAAATTTGCGAATTTTACAAACACTTTATTATCAATCCCATCCACACAATTTAAAATGGAAGCCGTTGATTAAGTGTTTCTCTGAAGCCAATCTACTACAGGATAAAATTCTCAAACGCAAACTTTGTATTTGTTTAAATTAAAATCTCATGTGATCAGCTATTTTCTTACTACCAAACACTGCGGGCAATAAGTTTGTTCGAAATAAAAGTTCGTCAGCAAGAAAATGGCCGATCGCTGGATATTTTTCACTGTAGATTTATTCAAACAGACTAAATTTTTGCAACTTTTCAACAAATCGAAACGCCATTTTACTCTTTCAATTTCCTCTGCTAGATTTTTATATACGCGAACAACAAATCCTGAGAGTTTTTAATAACTACATACATATCAAAAATTATCAGGTGCACCGATTGATCTTTACTACTATTTAGCTTTAGTATTTAAATACTACATATTTATTGTCTTCTAGTTACAAAATTCAGGCAAGGCACAAAAATAAGTTTATGTTTTAGACAAATATCCAGTTGCGTTAACAATATAAGCTAAACGACATATGAGTATGTATGTATGTACATACATACATACATACATACATACATACATATGTTAATCTAAGTTCTAATAAATCGTCAAAAACTTTTAGCCACATAAAACTTGCGCTTTGTTAGATATATTTAGGGTGTTCACAAGCCGTGTTATTGGTCGTATTTCTTTAGAGGAACTTGTGAACGCACTGTACTATTGTTTGTGGTATTGAAGCAATTAATCAGCAATAAATCACTTACATATAATAAACTTAAGTGGTCGTTCTCTTTAAAATACATATATATACGCACATTTCCATTTGACTTTATTTTACGTTTTTTCAAACAAAAATAAATATTAAATGATGATAAACAGAAACGAATAACATACACAAATAACTCACTAAACATACCTTTTAGAGTTGTATTGAAATAACATGTGAAACAAAAACAACAAGTTTACAACTGTTGTATTACGATGAAACAATACCACAAACACGACAAATAACATGGCTTGTGAACTCTCCAAATATTTTTTGAATTGGGTTGCAAATAATATGACCATTATTTGTATGCACAAGATACATATGTATGTATGTGAAGAAATGTTTGTGTGTACATACATACATACATATACATATGTAAGTATGTATAGAACTGATCTCCTTTTTGGCCTACACCGAAATATATTATTCACCAACCTTGTCTGCATAATAGTACGAGTCGACTACAGTCATCCCACTACGTCCTGTATGTGGATACGTTTGTATGTATTATCATTTGTATATACATATGTATGTGTGTATGAAGATGTGAACCTGCTGCCCACTGTCCGGCGATCGTCACTTGCAATTCGACCCAAGTCCAAATCGCACGCAGCTGCATGCCTTGCTAACATCAAGACGCCCAAACAACCAAGTTGCACGCCTCTTCAATAAAACAAGCTTACATATATACATACATACATACATGCATGTTCAGCAGTAAATATACATACATATGTATGTATCTACATATATACAGAGATGCACACATACATACATAGGTTTACGACTATGGAGCGACTTTGGCTTTTCGGCCAATGATCATTACTCCTCTTTCTGGGTATACGTATAGAAAGTGTTTTTATTCATGTAGATACATACATACATACATATGTATGTATTTATGTATATTTAGTTTTTGGCCTATTTGCACTCACAAAAATACACAAAATTCGCGCAACTTCGCACTTTTTCCTAATTTAACTCTGCTGATGCTATTTTCGATTTCTTCCTATTGGAGAGCAATTATCATATTCACTAAAGCCTTTATTCTCAAATTCATTGCAATGTCTTTTTCCGTTTTGTTTACTATGAATACCTGTGGACAAAATTCGCGTTTAAGCCCGCTATCCCCTGCCCCTTCATATGCACACACACACACAGCTAGCGCAAGTACAAGCTCACGTGTGCACCCCGCGCGCAAGCACGAAACCTGACGTTACAGCGGAGAGAACACAAATGAACGGAACTGAAAAGCGTACGACGCGACGCAGCGCAATTCGATACGACACACGCCACAAACGAACACAAAATGAAACAGATCGAGACGAAACCAATTCCCTTTGGAGCGCAAATGCACGTCTCCACGCGACGCGGCGCACTTTTGTAATGACGTCTGATGCTCAAGTGCACGCGCTAAACTACCGGTGGCGTTCGTTGGCGCACTCCGGTTTGCTCTCGCTCGTCAACCAGCCAGGTAAGGCGCCACTCCGTGGTTAATAAAAGTTTTCAGTACGCTATGCTCACTACGATAACTATATCTAAAGAGTCTTAAGCGGCGTATATCTACTACGTTTTTACCACCTGAAATGATCAGCTGCATGCTGCAGTAAAGAGCAACAGGTTAGATTAAAGATTCAGATGAGAATGAGAGCTCACATATTTTCTCTTGGTTCCACAAGCAAAAATTGAATGCATTGTTTTCAAAAATTTTGTTTACATTTTCTCGAAATAATAGCATTTGTGATCATACGCACAATGGGGTAATTGACCCTGCCTTAGCAAGAAAATTTTACTGTTCTGCGGTACGTTTCCAAAGTTAATTAGTCATAAAAAGTTTGTCTTCACACGGCAATTTGTGTAATTTGGCTTAAGTATCTGACAAAGCGATTTTTTTGAAAATTAAAAAAAAAATTGTAAATATTACAATGCAAATTTCAATCACAGATATTTTAAATGTGTTTAGTAGAAACATTTTAATTCCCTTTTGTTTGTAAGTCAAAAAAATAACGCAAGGCAGGTAACCTCAGTGGAGTTAATAATTTGATTTTTTTCATTTATGTTATTGTCAAACTGTGTTTTCATTTGATAAAAACAAAAAAAAACTTTTCAGTGAAACAATTTTGTATTTCGTCGTAATAAGAATGTTTTCAGTACAATTCAAGGTAGGTGATAAACGCGTAAATGCCTCGTATCTACGTATACTTCGTAAATAAACCGGTCTTTCATACAAAAATAGGAAAATTTACGAGGCTTAGTAATGATCTGAAAAAGTTAAGCAAATCAAAAAATCGCAGTAAAAAAATATCGCCCCAACTTGGGCAAATCCATATGATTTTTATACCCGAGCGTACTTGTGCACAAGGGTATATTAACTTTATTCGCTTAACAGTTGTTTCTTACAGCCAAAAATAATTGAGATAGATATATAAATATGTATACCAAAATGATCAGAATGATCGATTTAGCCCTGACTGTCTGTCCGTCCGTCCGTCCAACTGTCCGTGGACACGATAACTTTAGTAAAAATTAAGATTTCTTATATTGAAATAAATTGAGTAAAATTTGATAATTGGAGCGATTTTAAACAAAGAAACTGGATTTTTATGTATTAGCTTTTCTTACTTGTTACAATCTACAAATTATACCAGACCAAAAAAGTAATGTCACTTTAAAGATATATAAAACCTTTTTAATTTGTTCCCCAGTGTTATTGATAAACCAAAACAAGTTACGGCAATGGCAATGAAGGTAATACAACATGAGTATATTAGGTCATTATTTTGACCAAGAGGACAAACCTTCGAGTGTATTTTTGAAAAAGCTGCTTTATCGCACTACGAATGCAGGGAGCTACAGTTATTTATATTATAATTATTATTATTACTTTGTTTATTGTTATTAATGGGATAACATAACTCAAACTCCACATAAGATTTTTATTCCGAGGTCATAAATTATGTCACATGCTTGGCTTCCAATTAATCAATTATCATTAATAGGTCAGATTTATAAAGATTTAGAAATACATCGAGTACTTTTCGCGCATTTTTTCAATTAAATTGTAATGAAGTTGGTTTAAAAAGACTTCATTCCTACGGCCCATTAATTTCAAGTATGAGTATAAGAATATTACTATTAAAAAACTTTAGAGCCTGCCATAAATGAATGTAGGTCATTTAAAATTTCCCCTTTCGCAAACTGTTGAAGATGATAATGATGAAAATAGGATAACAGGTAATGATGAGGGCAGTTATGATGTTTGAATGATGATTAGAATTTTGCCTCGGTTGAAGACAAAGCACCCCTTTCTAAAAGAGAAAGATCGGTTGAGGAGCAACAAACAGCTCCAAAGAAGAAATGTATCCGTCCCGGGGTGGCCAGAACCAGCTGATGTCGCCAGGAACAGAATCCTGATAGGGGTTCTGGACCGCGGCAATGAGCTCGGGTCAATACCAAGGCACCAGTGGAGGTGGGTGAAGGCGGCTCTGGCAAACGTCACCCTTGGCGATCTGGTGGAGAACCCTAGAGCCCCTCCCGCGTGCAGAGATGCCGGCTGGTGCCAGGGTCACATAAAGGTTATGGCCTGCGATTACTCGAGGTCGGCGGCGCTGTACATGTGGTCTAGGTGCGGTGGGCTATAAGCTAATGGTTGAGCGTGGTAAAGGTAAAATAAGAACCTGTGTAAAGGCAAAGAAAGATTTAAACATTTTTCTTTTACCCTATTATAGTGATGGAGACATGAAGACAATGCTGCTGGAGATTGGAGGGAAGTGTTTTCTGGTAGCCTCGACGTACATGGCTTACGACGCTGATACTCTCCCTCAAAGTCAACTCCGCAGGCTAATCAGCGACCACGTAAACAATCGGGGTGAGTCACTTTTTAACTACCTCCTAACAACTAACGTAATCATATGCAATAGGGGCACAGAGCCCACTTTTATTGTCAAAAACCATTGGGAGGTCATAGTCCTCACGCTACGTAGTGATAATCTGTATGATATGGGAATGAACTGGAAGGTTCTCGACAAACACTCTTTTTCGGACCATAGGTATATTGAGACAATTCTAGATCTGTCCATCAGTACTCCAAAGGTTCGTAAGAACCTGAGGAATACTGACTGGACTCTTTACAGGGAAATTCTTGAGAATAACCTACCTCGTCCGGTACCGGCAGAGCCCAGTACTGTTGTTTTACCACGATCTGCTCGCGGGCACTGGCCAAAGCCTGTCCTGATCCTAAACCGTGGGGAAAGCCCAGGCCCCACTGGCGGTCCCATGCACTGGACTCTCTGCGGAAAGATTGCAGGATACAGTTCAACAGGGCGAAGAGGCTGAGTCAGGAATCTGAATGGCAGACCTATAAACAAGTCTTGTGGGACTACAAAAAAGCCCTTAGTGAAGCAAAAAGGTTCTCATCGAGGAATTTTTGCACTGGCGTTGAGGGCGTCGGCGGAACTGCCAGACTACGAAAAATCTTGTCAGGCACAACAAACCCAATTGGGTCTCTACAGAGACAGGATGGCTCCTGGACAGAAACGGGACACACACTTTCCTGGAAGTAAACAGACAATGGAAGTAGATTGTTCCTCTTTTGGCGCAATTGTAAATCTCCCTCTCTCAAAAGAAAGTATCACTTCGGCGAAAGCTTTAAACCTTACAGGGCTACCGGAATTGACTACTAGATACATATGTTTAGAGCATGCTGCTAGCTAAACTACGTACCGACTATATGGAGATCTGCCTCCGTAGTCTTCATACCCAAGGCTGGAAAAGCATCACATGCGAACCCAAAGGATCTTAGACCTATAAGTCTATCATCCTTTGTTCTTAAAACATTAGAAAGGCTTACAAACAACTTTCTCTCTGTTCACTCCGTTCGTCCATGTGGCAACTCTGGTCCTTCGAGCCGGATCTCCACCATGATGAGCTCGGGAGATTGAAAGGGCTGGTTTTCCAAAGGGCGTGAGAATAAAAAAGCATACAAATTGTATTAGAAAATCTTTTATTTTAATATATTCTGGAACTCAACTTACCACCGTCTTTCGCCTGTGAGGGTCGCTTAGAGAAGACAGATCATAGGCTCTCTTACGAACTTCAGAAAATTCGAAGTTGGGGGCAGAGCTTTTTGGCGAAAGTGGTAAGAGTTGCCACATGGGTGAACGGAGTGAACACTCTCTCTTACAATCGACAAAAGACTATTGTCTAATAATCAACATGCTGAACTTAAGGAAAGTTCCACGGACACTGCATTACATTCCCTAGTTAGCTATATCGAAAGGTCCTTCGGTTACAAGGAATTTTGTCTTGTAGCTTTTATTGACATCTGACCGTCAATTCTCTCCTGCGGGAGACGGAATGGGGTGCTGCTAGAGTTGCCGCTTATGCAGATGACATTGCCATAGCATATATGGGCAAATTCCCTCAGACCTTGTGTGACTTGATGCAAGGGACACTCCGCGACTGTTCCACGCGATGTGGTCTCAGCGACAACTCAGAAAAGGTGGAGCTGGTGCTTTTCACTAAGAAATATAAGGTCCCGGATATAACTACGCCGGAACTAAATGGAATCCGTCTGAACATAAAGAGGGAAGGGACATGAAACTTAGCTGGAGGAATAATATGATCCAGCGATACCAGAGGCTTCTGAGGCCCTATACTCTTGTAAAAGGGCCATTGGGAAGAGATGGGGTCTGAATCCAAGCGTTTGTCGCTATGTCTACACAGCAGTGGTTAGGCCGATTCTCCTCTATGAAGCTATCGTATGGTGGCCTGCCTTAAGCAGAGCTGCTAATCTCAATCTACTTAGCAAAGTGCAGAGAGCCAGTATGATTTGCATTAGCGGAGCGTTGCTAACAACACCAAGCGACGACTTGAATGTCTTTCTGGACCTTCTACCCTTAGACTTAGTGGGTCAGCAAATGGCGGCTGTGTCGCGATGGTAATCCCAGGAGGAACGTGGTCGAGAAACTTCTACACTCCACCTGGAAGTCTCACGGTCTTTGCAGATGGCTCGAAACTGAATGGCAGAGTGGGAGGAGGCATCTTATCGCAGGACCTATCTCTGAACTGTTATTTTCGGCTGCCGGATCACTGTAGTGTTTTCCAGGCTGAGGTTCTAGCCTTTAAGAAGGCTATAGACTTGTTACAGACCGCTTTAAAAGGCAAGGATATCTTTATATTTAGTGATAGCCAAGCGGCAATCAGAGCTGTGAGCTCAGCTACAATTATATCAAAGAGTGTACTGGATTGCGGCCGATCTCTGGAGATGGCCAAGCAGAACAGGCTCAACCTCATTTGGGTTCCTGGGCACAGGGACATCGAGGGTAACTGCATTGCGGATGAACTTGCGAGGGAAGGAACAACCAAGCAGATTCTTCCCAGTAAAGAACGCATTGGTATGCCCTTTGGCACTTGCAAGCTGCTCTTAAAAGAATCTACTTATGCTCGTGCGAGCGACAGATGGACACATACCACAACCTGTAGGATCTCAAGGCTGACTTGGCCTAGATGGGACCGAAATCGGTCGCGTAGTCTTTATACCTTAAAACGGGACGATATTTCCCAAGTAATTGGCGCTTTAGCCGGGCACTGCCTCATAGGCAACCATGCTGGTCGTCTAGGAGTACCCTTCTTTAGATGCTGTAGAAGCTGCAAAAACTATGAGGAGGAAGAAACGGTCCTGCATCTTTTCTGTATCTGTCCAGCTCCAGCCAGAAGCAGGCTACGGTTTCTAGGGGCACCTGATTTTAGGGACCTTGGAGAATTAGGTGAAATAGACCCAAGATGCTTGACGAGTTTCGTCAAGAATTCTAAATGGTTCAGCCATTTTCAGGTTAATAGCACGCAATGAAATTTGATCGCGCCTACTAAGATTAAAAAATGTAAGCATATATCTATTAATTTGAGATCGATATTAAGAGATTGATTTCAATTTGTGACCTAGCAGCTGAGTTTGAGTGCGTATGCCCTGGTCCCGATTCCAGTTGAGCCTTTAAATACAGAGTAATGACAAACTTCAAAATTGACTATTAAACTATATATGCAAGACTGTGTAAAAATAATTACATAGCTGTTCAGGGCAAAATGTAAACAAACTAAAAAATGCAACATAATTTCAAGAAACAAACAACGGTGCCACTGTTTTGGCTTATTTAAATAAAGGTGACAGGGGCGAAACGCCCTTGCTGCGTTTGTTTTGGGGGTTCAAACCCCCATATAAAAAGTTGTATCTCAAATATTATATTAAAGTTTTCATAACTCAATTTTGTTAGATGTTTTGTTGTTTAGTAATGAAAACTTACCACTCAACGATCAATACAAACATATAACATAATAATAGAGTAGCTTTCACATCACATGATAAGTATCTTCTACCGCTTAGACTTATTTCTTATGGATCTAAAAGCTTGTGATTACGTTGCTGGCCCTAGAATTCAGAATATTAACTCTCAAAGTGAGCTGCATACAAGGCAAAACCACTTATCAGTAACACTGTAATGCATGCTGCTTATATCAACCCATATGTAGATTACTAGTTTTGGTGACGAAGTGTGTTAGAAACAGTATTTATTACGTTCGAGTAATATTTCTGTGTTTTTACTTGTAATACGCTATCACAGCTTTTGTATATTCTGCACGGAGAAAAAAAGTAGAAAAAATCACCGAAAATTGAGGGACAACGAGAAATATAAACTTCTTGTGAATCCATGGACTCCAGGAGCTAGTTATAATTTCCGCCTTCACCGAAACGTAACCTAAAATGTCAACTATCGTGGTTATATTTTTGGAAGAGAATTTCCAGATAGGGTGTATTCTCCAAAACATCTGAATCTAACATGCATTAGCACTCCGCACTCCGCACTCCGCGATTAGGTGCAATGGAGTTTCATCACATTATCCGCAGATGGACTCCGTGACCACTCCGATGTTGTACAAATGATAATTAAGTAGGCAATGACCGCTCGAAAACCCAGTAAGAATCCTCAGTTTTCCCCGAGGTATGCCTCTTAATACCTTACCCCTTCCGGGATTTAAATCTCCCAGAAAGGCCTTCGTCTGTCTTAAGCCTGGAAGAGATTTCCACATTTGGCTTTTTCTAGCCTTCGTACAGTTTTCTAGAAAACTTCCCACTGTGTTGGATGATAATCCACAGAAAGGCTCAGGACCATTGAATGGAGAGGCAGCCGCTTTTCTAGCAAGACAGTCCGCAATCTCGTTGTCTTCTTTTCCCGAGTGGCCCGGTACTCACAGTAGGAATAGTTTTTTTATACTGCCAAGAGTGTTTAATTTCTCTTTACAGTCCCAAACTAGCTTAGACTTCATAACGGGGGAGACTAAACTTTTAATCGCAGCTTGACTATCGGATATTATAGCGATGTTTTTCCCGCGATACTTCCTGTCAATGTTGAACTGGGTTCATCTCTCAATAGCGTGTATTTCCGCTTGAAAGATACTGGGGAAAGAACCCATTGGTGCCCAGTATTTGGTGCTTGACCCAAAGACTCCAGCCCCAGTTCCTTCTGCAATTTTAAAACCATCTGTATACCACACAAGTGTGTTTTTCAGACAGGTTTTTAAACTCTTTTTTGTTACTTAACTTACTTTCAAACTTTTGGTTAAAGTTGAATCTCTTTGGCATGAGTCCTTTATTGTATGATGTCACAAAGGGTAGATATTGATTTACCAATAGCCATAATCATGACATCGTCCGCATATCCCTGGCATGATATGCCTATATTCGAAAGTCTGACCAAAAGATCATCCACTACTATGCTCCACAAGATAGGTGATAAAACCCCACCTTGTGGGCACCCTCTAGTTACCTTGACTTAAACGGTTTTATTTCCCGATTCAGCCTCTGTCAATCTAGTGTTTAATAATGCCCCTATTCAATTTGAAGTGGTATTGTCCACTCCCCTCTTTTCCAGGGCTCGAATTACTTGTTGATGAGGGGTGTTATCAAAAGCCGCCTCAATATCTAGAAACACGCATATCGCATTTTCTTTTTTATCCAAAGTCCAGAGCTGTCTGGATAAAATCTGTCAGTTGGTATAAGGCAGTTTCCGTTGATTTGCCCGCCTTATATGCATACTGACATCTGAATCTCTTCAAAGCATTATCAAAGAGATGCACGTTGATTACTTTTTCCATCGGACTACAAAAAGTCAGATCAATAATAATTAATGTTTTTCTTTATTAAAATGCAAGTTCGTGGGACATCCGATTTGGTATCCCAAATTACCTTTGCATTTGAGCCAGATAGGCCTCGGATGTGCCTTTTCCTTGCAGCTTCAGGTTCCATGCCCTGTGTGAGGTAGGTGAGATACAATCGTACCCCTGCTCCACTTAGCTCTCTTGTTTTTGGGTCATCCAAACCTCCAGGCTGACCAAGAGCAGGGAGTGTTATCCCTTTCTTTTCCAGCCTAGAGGCTGTTTTGGATGTGGACCCAAGGCAACAAGGGATGTATTGCTCCCCCGTTTGCCCAGTTCTACCCCCAAGCTGTGTAGTTTGTGGAGATTATAGCTCTGGGAATTTGGGTGAGTTGCTCCCTTGCAGCATGGGAGGTAGAGGGCACATCGTCAGAAGTAATACTCCGAGGCGCACTTACTACGCCCACACTTGCTTGGGGCACTTCCGGCCCATCTGCTTTTGTCCCGGATGTCGGACCCCGTTTTCGGACATTAGCGGCATTTTTTGGTGTTTTAGTGGAGGTTTGAACTACACTAAGCTTTAGCTCATCTTGGATTCTATGCTCCATTTGATTGGCCAAATTTGCCGCGGTTTGTTTTTTTTTTTCATTTTTCCCATGTTTGGTTTCAAGAACGATAGAATACAAAGTTGCGCCTTCCCGACGAAAAATTATGTGAAGCAAAATGCGTGCAACGTCACGAACATGTTTTTACTGAGAATCGGAAGAAATTGTAAACAAAAATGTGAGGTTAGGTTCTGCTAGGATTTCTAAATTTTAAAGTTTTTACCAATTTCGGCACTTTATGCAACATATTTATATTCAAATAACTTCATTTATGCTCTGTGTTTGATTGGATGCTTTGAAAAAAACTGCAGTGCAGCATTAGGAGACACAAGAAGCTTAACATGCTACCAAGTGCGCACAGCAACACCTTCATATCATTTTTTGCGAGTTTTATAGCCCCGTATCATTGATAGACTTTGCGATTTAATACTTAACACTGCGCACTTCATGTTTAATAACTTTATTTTAAATAAAAGCCCTTTAAAGTATTGAATTTAAGCACAAACAATTGTATGCTTACATACATACAAACAAAACCAACCGCATTTTGTGACGTAGCATACACAGCTGATTCTGTCAAATTTGCTGAGAGCGAATAGCGGTTTGCGGATGGCGCAACCTCTGTATTTTCTAAATCGTGATTTGGTTTTTGCGGAGAAAGGGGTGACCACTTGAGCAGAGATCCGCAGTACTTAAGCTAGGCCTTTACAACCGGAGGTCTCCTAGTATTCGGGGGCTCCGTACGCGACTAGTCTATTTTTCAAAAGGGCCTCTAGTGTGGCAGATCATTGGCACGGTCGCATGACACCTTGATCCAGCCCTCTTGTTGGTGCGGTAATCTCTGCATAGAAGAACCGCACCACGAATACTCACACATGTGCAGATACCGAGGTCCGAGACCTCTATACGGAGCATCCCTCTTAGTTCATGAGACCAAGATGAGTATTTGCGACTCACCATGGCCTCATTTAAGCCCAATCCCCCCGACAAGGAGACCAACAGCGATAGGGAACTTTGAATTCATTGCAAAAAATATCAATGACCAAAATAAAGGGACTTGGACGGTTGAACCATAAGTAATCGAACTCCTGTTAAAGTCTTATGGATATATTTCCTTAAGAACCCCCGAAGAATTTTTCTGCGTTCGCCCCTGAAAGATGATATAAAATCCAACTAGAGTTCAATTATATATAAACATTAATAAAAAATTAAACTTAAATACTCGTATCATTGAACCCATAAATTGCATTTTTGCAACATACCGAAAATTTAAATTATTGGACTGATATAGTTACATGTATCGGAATATAGTGACATCGCGGTTTTATTTCTCTATTCTAACTTTTACAGTTTGAATTTGCTAAATCACAGGTGCACTGAAATGTGTAAGTTTGTGAGGTATATATTTTAGTTACATATGTATGTACATTTTTTTGTTTGTTTATTGTACATATATTTTTGGGCACTTATTTAGCGTTTTTGAAACGGAATCAACTTACATAAAAGCTAATGTTAATGTCGTAATTACATATGTAAATCATATCATAATCGTCAGCATATAAATTATTGCGGTTTGAAAGCGTATTAACTGCTATAAATGTTATTTTCGTATAAGTTATTTTTGTTCATTTTATAATCCCAAAAGTGCTATAATTAAATAACTAAGTGAAAATTCAGAGGTTTAAAATACTTTTTTCATCAAAATATGTTTGTTGCATAACTGCAACATTGCGCATTTACTTTCAAATAAATTTGATTTTCACATGATTTTTTACGCATTTCATTTAAATTCTTATTTGCCTTTTGTCTAGGATGACGAGGTGAAAAAGTGTACCATGAAAATTATCGTTAGTTATTTAGAAGATGAAGAAGAAGCTGAGAATATTTTTTTATTAATGATATTGCCCCAATTTTAGAAAATTTGTATGAGGCGTCACAACCTTCCGTTCAACGATGTGAGAAAACCCGTCAACGATTTGGCCGCGTAACCTGGAGACGCGCATAGTCCAATGCAATCAAAATTTTGCTTAAAATACTCAATACCAATTTTTTTTCTCCCTTTTTCACTTACTGGACGAGGAATATACTCGTATTTCTTGGGAACTGCCCAGGGAAATCTTAACCCAGTTAATGTTAAAAGGAGGGAACAAAAATTCACAGGCACGCATGTATAACATTTTTTAAACGCCTTAAGATATTTATGTATATGCGAATGTATGTATAAAACCAATTACCTAAACACCCAAGGCAGGTATCTTCATTTAAAATTTAGCACAGAATGTAATTAATTTACTGGACTTCGCTTCCGGAAATAAAGTTTTAACTTTTTAGTCAAATTTGATAGAAAATAAAATAGCCTAACAATTAGTAGTTGGGGTTTAAAACCCCCGTCTATATTCGGCCTTGTCCCAAATAATAAATTATCGGATCAGAAACATTGACAAAAACAACCTTACAATGGGGAAGCTGTAAGTCAATATTATATATTTTTAATTATTTGTCCTGCGCTTTATTAAACCTAATATAATTTGAAATATATTTTTTAAATCAATGACAAAATTCAGGCATTTTATTATCAATGATACCGTTCGCAAAAAATGCAAATATAAACTTAACGGTATAATGCATATTCTTATATTTTACTGAATTTTTTCCCGTTACTTATCTTAACACTAAATTAATTCAAAGTTTTCTGAAAGCTTGAAATAAATAACTAGTAAGCTTTAACTTTTTTTTACATTGACTACACCTATTTAAGTAAATCGTATATAGAGTTACTTTCAAAACGTCGTATACGGTATATATATTGTATTGTAATATTCGTAGGTTGTCATATATTTAAATGCTAAACAAACCTCATATAAACCGAAGTTTTAAACCTTGTCAAAGTTTTTATTAAATTTAATCTTAGGACAAAAAAAAGAGAGTTTCGGAATGATAAAAAAATTCCGTTATTTTTTTAGATCTTTATGTGGAGGGAGTTACACTACACAGTGTTAGGCCGAGCTTCTCCTACAATTTATGGTGTGCGTCTTTATGTTGGACCTTCACTTTTATGCCGACTCCAAAATGGCAGATATATATACAGCCGATCTCTTTTTAACGCGGTACACTGGGTCAGAAAAAACTGCTTAAAAATAACCACATTTTAGTTCGAATTAGTTCATTAGTTCCGCGCAAAAAAAGAATTCCGCGTTAAAATAACCAAGTTTCCACTCGAAACCCATATTTGGGGAAGTAAAAAAATGTATTACACATGTGCATATTCAATGTGCTTTGATCCATATTAAAACGCTTTGTTTTAGAGGATTTTGACAAAAAATTATATTGAGATCACCTATTACTTTAATTAAATTAAATGACGAAAAAGTCAATATTTCAGTTTTTAAAATAATCTTTTAAAAGGCGCTAAGGTTTCTCTTTCCGCATGTCTTTACATAAATCCCGGTATCACTCGATAACATTTTTAAAATCGCGACGAAATTTCGCTAAAAGTTCATCATTGGCGCTTGTTAAAAATATAAAAAAACGACAAAATCAGAATGAAATGCGAACCGCGTTAAAAAAAAGCAACAGGGGATTGCGGAAATTTTTTTAGCGACTCGAATATTTTGAGTCAGTCTTATCACGAAATTCGTGTGAACAATTTGTTCCCATCAATTTACAGGCGACACAAAAACAAGTTTTATAATATCGACTATGGTATGGTCATTAAAATGTGTAATCGGTTTCAGCATTGTCAATAATAACAATATATTGTATAGCAACCTAGAGACGGTAGTCGGTACAAATGGTCGGCGCCGTAGGATCCCTGCCTAGATTCGATATCTCCAAGCTCCCTTCCCCGCTAGTGATAGAGGGAGCAATCGAATTGAACAGCTATTTCCCAGAGCTGCACTGTTCTTTGCCAATCGAAACCTTTTTTAACTCTCTACAACAATTGTTCAAAGATATAATCCCACGTAACTGAAGTATTCCGCGTCTTAGTATCCCTCCATACCGAAGTTTTTGCATTTTGAATGCTTGTAACCTCCTTGGCAAAAATATACTTAAGTAGAATAAAGAAGACAGCATATTACTCTGAGACGCAGGTGGCACTGTTTTAATTAGCACCGGTCACCAAATCTCTTTTTGTCCAGAAATGCACAGGATGTTATTATAAATTATAAAATCTAATAAGGTTTTGAATTTAAGACGTGACAAACATGCATTATATGTATGTACATATATATAATGTTTAATACCCCTTAATTTTAATCCAACGTCCAAAAAATTTACACATTGGATAGTTAACTATATTAAGTAATTACTTATAATAATATGTACTTACAGTTCTTTTTCTTTAAAGCAAAATTAGAAAAAGAATGTTAATATTAAAAAAAAATCACCATTATCATTGCGGCCACTCAAAAATAAAAAAGCCTCGAATTTAAAAACGCTTTGCCAGAAAATTTGGAATTTTCCAACAAACTTTTGATATATTTACACGCCCTGCATCAAAGCACAAACGCAGCAACGCAGCAACGCATAGCGGCAGTAATAAAAAGTAAGTAACAAGTTATGTCTGGCAATGCTTAATATGTCAACTAGAAATTCGATTTTCATTTCATCTCATTTCATTCTGTGTTGCTGCTCCCATCGCTCAATTTATTATTTTGTTTACATTTTTGTAAAGTTTATTTAAAACAAAAATACTTCATTTTTAATTAGTATATCCGTGCAACGTACAAGGTGAGAAAAAAATTAATTCATAATTATTCTCAAATATTCTAAACCAAGACACCTTTCCGCCTTAACACCTGTTTCAATATCAGGGCGTGACAAGAGCCACACCTAAGTTGATTCAACATATGACTTGGTTTATTTTAAATTAATAAATTATTTAAATTCGTTCCAGCATAATGGTTGTACTAGAGTCATGCTGGTCACCAATCATTTGGTCAAATTCGGTAAAGACGGGAAGCTATGCCGTAGCGGTATACAGCGCTGCTTTATCTGTAGTGCTAATAACATTGGTAAACAAATGAAATTATACGCCAAAGAAACTTGTTTTAATCCTAAAATTTCCAGATATCTTACATGTTAACGGGCGGAGAATCGGCACAGTTGTATTCGCCGCTCTTTGAAACGGATATTAGACATTCGATGCCTATCTATGCTGGCATATTCATATTTTACTTTCTGCTCCTCATTATTGCATCCTGCATGATATTATATGGCATAAAAATAAGGTAGTCACACTGTATTCCTTAAGCATTTTTTATATGGTTTATCTTTTAATCCGGTAGCACACGAGGTTGGCTTTTACCTTGGCTTATTTTAGCAGGCATTGGAATTATATTTCAATTTGTATGGGGTCTTTGGCTCATCGGCGGTTATTATATTTATGTAAGTACCTTTATTGTACACTTCAAATGCGTCATTAAGTAATTTAATTTAAAAAAATCGGTTAGCTCGAACAAACATTTTCGGCACTTTTGGACTTTTGCTGGACGGCATACAATGTAAGTGAATGCTTAGGTGTCCATACAAGTATTGACATATAAAAAGAATCCCTAAATTTTATTTTATTACAGATTTACTGTTGGTTGTGCGTGTTTTCGCAGTACCAAATATTTTTAGAAATGCAGAATCCCAATATCGTTCTTTTGGAGCCATTTTAATAAAATTAAACAGCAAAGTGCCGGTTCGGTGTGTATAACTTCCAGATTGATAAAGAAAGATGATATACACAAGACGGCGGAGTAAACTTAGTTTATTCTATTAACGATAGTTATTTACGCTATAATGTATAGAATTAAAAATCCTGTCGACATATTCGAAATTCGGTTTATTTTATAAGTTGCACAACTACTTTTAAATATGAAAGGAGCATAGAGTAGTTACATTCATATTGCATGCATAATTGTTGACATAGCCACAAACTACAACTAAACAACGACTAACATCATTCCGTCCATGTTTGTAAATGAAGTAAGACTACAATATCTCGAAAGTCACATTCCGACAACAAACTTTTTTAAATAATAGTGTTAATATTTACAGAACTGTAATTAGCTCTAAGTTTTTAACCTGGTTTTACCTGTTACAGTTAACAGCATATTAACGTAGTTCAAAATGTCTAAATTTAGTATAAATTTTTACAATTTATTGAAAGAGTTGCATATTGAAATAATATTTACGTATTTTGCCTTAAACATGTAACTAGTATATTTCAAGGCACATTAAACAGGTAGCAGCATTAGAGAAAATGCAAACCTGGGTTTTTTTTTTTTATTTGTTGTCCATCACCCTTCAAAATAGAGATATTAAATTTGAAGAGTTTGATAATTTTAAATGTAAACAAAGTGTACGCGTTTCTACATTTTGCTTAAAAAATACATTTGTTTTCAACGCAAACAGTGCAAGACGCATCATAATACAACGGATTCTCAGAAAGCATTGCTGCTGATCACAAAATTCAGGAAAGACTCGCGAGGTATGCCTTCAAGAATGCAAAAAAAAATTCGGAACGCACTTAACTGTTTGCAGATAGCGGCATGCCGAAGTTCTGTTCCAATTGGATTATAAAACAAGATTCCGACCATTTCCCGTCTTTTATAAAACAATGTCCCTTTTCTGGGTATAAACATACGTATGTAGATTTCCCAAATCACGTTAACGCAAAATATGTTTAAATTAGAAAATAGAAATATACAAAATGTAAACAAAGATTGTTTTGAAAACAAAGCTTTTTTGTTTGTTTTGTAAACAAAGTTTGACTTGTTATGGACCATGATTCAATTATAAAAGGTTAGGTAAATAATGACATTCAAATTTTGACACTCCCTTATAAAGGCTTGTTTTACGTAGTATGGAAAACGGGTTAGAATTTTTTTCCCTTTCTTAAAAAGTAAATAATTAATAGTTTAATGTTATCGATTTTTTAACTAGAAATTTCGAAGGCTTACAAAACATAATTATGTACTTATTGGTAATTTTTTTAATTTTTGAAATACAATAGCTACGCTTACCAAACATAATTATGTTCTTATTGGTAAATTTTTTTTTTTTATATTTAACCGGCGAATAAATTTTCAATTTATTTGCCCCATGAACTAAACGACAAATAATTTCGATTGATCATAAAACATTATCTTGAAATATTTAAGTTATTTATTCGCTTTATTCCTTTTATTTATATATATGTATGTATACCATTGACATCCGGATTATTCTTAATATTATGAAGAACCCCTAGACGGCGAAAACCATAATAATTCAAAATTTAAGAAAGGGGATCTTTATATATTACAAGAAAAATTAATCAAACTTCATAACTCTAATATTTAGTTCCTTCAAATTTATGTTTTTGGATGATTATCATATTATGTCACATTTATTTAAATTTAGTTAAACCTTTTCCTTCTAGAAATTACAAAACTTTCCACTCCGTCACATCGAATTTATATACGTTCGAAAACCATTCAATGGAAAAGCGCGTTATTTGTACACATTTACATGAAATATTTACGATACAGCGTCGGTCTTGTATTTAGAAAAAAGGCCGTCTTTAAAATCCGGATTAAAACTTACCGTTTACGCGGACATAGGAAACAAAAAGTGTTGCCTGTTCGTTTTTGGTATTAAAATGTTTTCAGGTTACTACTATTTTTATTTTTAAGAAGCAACACGGTTTGGATGCTAAGGGAGCCGTTTGACAAAAAGTGAGGGAGCTAGCTTCTTAGTTACCAAACCTTTAATTAATTGAATCATGGTTATGGACCACATATGTATATGAAAAAACTCCAATCAGCTGATAACATTATACTACCTGTTTATTGTATCATGGTATATTTGAATAAACAAGTTTAATATAAGCTTTTTGGGTTTTCATACTGTAGAGACAATTGGAATTTGTTTATGACTATATTAATAAAATCGCATAAAGGGAACGGAAAAAAGGTGAGGAATTATATTGTGGCATAAAAATTAATGACGAAAAGTTGATCGTATCCTGCAATAAAGAACTGTACGATAAATTCTGACCTGGATGTTAATTGGCACAACAGAAAGTCTCTATCGGGTGGATTTGCCAAAACTTTTTCTTTTGACTAAGTGACTGCTTCTTGCACATTTTGTACATTTGTGCTAAACTTAAAAACATTCGACATAAATTTTATTTTTCTTGACATTTGTACAAGCAATATGCGATTCAAAAATAATCACACAAGTGCTTTTATTTTCTACTTTGTGTCAACGGAGATATTCAAAGAACAATATGCAACAAAAATTAATCATCAAAAATTAAGTTGACATGATGTTGAGTAATTGGTGCCAACTCTTAAGTAAAGTTAAATTAAGTCTTGAACAGAGAACGTGTATTGACAGAGAAGTCCATTCCGACTCACATTCCTCTGATTTTGAGGGGTACACCACGATTCGACAGCGAAAGAGAAAAAAGAAGGAGGCTGTGTCAGAGGCACGGCCATTAAGTTTAACCAAAGAACGTAAATATATAAGAAGCGACAACACGCTGAAGTTTGGCGAGTGAATCCGTGCCGTCCATCTCCAGGAGTTTACCACACGTCTTCACATCTTCTTTCGTCAAAATTCACCAGGCCGGTCGAGAATTCGCTGTGTATTTGCTTTTCGCTGCACCAAATTAAGAAGGAAGAAAGAAGATGGAATCAATGAAATTCATGGCCATTTTTTGATTTCGCTATGCAATGAGCAAAAATTTGCGAAAACTTCATATCTTATTCATTTTGCATTTTACTTGTCATAAAATTTATATTTATTTGTACATTCGCTAATAAACCAGATATAAATGCATATATTTATGTTTATTTACGTTGACATTGCCAAAAAATGACAAAGCGTTTTTGCCGACGGCAAGTTTCATTCGAACGTCAGAGTATTTGCATACATACATATGTACATAAGTACCTATGTTTATGTATAAAGAAATAAAAAGATTTTATCGAAAACCGAAGCAAAATTATTTTATTAACTAATGGTTTGGCAAATTTATGCTGTGTATATGTAGATACGTATATTTATGTGTTTATGTAGGTACATATGTACATGTAAGTAATCGCAGTCACATTGGCGCCAGTTATCCTACAAAATTATGTAACAATCGTACATATGTACATATTTCATTCATGAAAGGAATTCACACATCTCCCCGCATAAGTACTCTTCGTCAACCCTTCGATTTACTTACCGAATACATATTTTCTTACTCTTCGTGCTAACGAAGTCATTGGTGTGTCTGGAAAAGCGACAACATTGTCTTTTTGTCAGCTAATTGAAATATTCTTAAATTTGCAATCAGGCGAAGAAATAAATTTTTCTTCTTCTTTCGTAAAGTCGCTTATGGAGACAAGGGATGATTGCGACGACAGAAGTTTGCTTAATGAATGTGGGAAGAGAAGGGTAACAAGTGAAAGGGAAGTGCTAACAAGGCACTTGCGCACTTGAATAGCTTTCAGATATTTTGTGTCGCTGTGTAATAACAAGAGTTTAGATTTTATTTGCATGCATGCATGTGCTAACAAGGATGATACCTACTTGTCTGATATCTTCGAAGTAGAAAACAAAATTAATTAAAATAGATTTTCATATTACATAAAGTATGTTAATACTGGACTCCTTTATTTACATGAATTTTCATACATATGTTTTTAATTAATGTTATACAAAATATTTTTTAAATCGTTCTGAAATGAGAAAAAGTTAGATATTTACATACATACATATATAGGTTTTATAAAAATATATGCATATGTGTATATTTACATACATATGTATGTATATAAAAATAAATATATTTAATTAAGCCTGAATTACGAAAATACCAAAAGCACGCATTTTGGTAATTTCTCACACGATTTAATACTTAATTAAATCATTTAACCCTTGAAGATTATACTTATAAGAGCGTGCGCTTTGTCCATTCGACCAAGTATAACCGACTAAGATTAATTTCACCTGCTTTTTAATCCTGATTAAGTTGAAACTTAAAACTTAAAAAGCTAGGCTCAGGCTGATGTGCTGTTGAAAGAAAAGAAAACAAGAAGCAAACCTGAAATGAAAAAAAACTGAAATGAAAAAAAAAAATCTGAAATGAAAAAAAATAATCTGAAAAGAAAAAGAAAAGCTGAAAAGAAATCGAGACCAGAGACCAAAGCTGCCCACACTTTGGACCTCTCCTGCAATTCACAACTTTTTAAGTTTTGCCGCATTTCTCCGTTTTCTGTAGTCTTGTTCCGCTTTTTTTGCCAACCATTTAGCGTTTTTGAATATGAGGACGGTGACCATGAATTCCAGCAGACTTAGTCGATGGCTTGCGCAAGGATCATCATCGGCAAACCATTCCGGGATAAAATCATCCGTTTTATTTTTTATATATTCTATTAATATTCGTTTGATGCCGAGCTTGTATGCGCTTATATTAAACAACTGCAAATACCACTGCATATGCATTCTGCACAGCTCAAAAATGTCATTTTCAGGGTTTCGTAGCCGTATGTCGTCTGCATTCGTATAATTCTTAGCTCTTATTAATGCTTCCGAGCTAAGAGCTTCATGGATCGATGCCTCTTTTAACAATATGTTGGTGCATCTCTCGCACTGAATTTTTCTGACTACTTTCTGGTAGATCGCATACCCGGTATAATACCTCTCAATTTGCAGTTGCGCTGGTTTATCAGGAATATCTTCTACAAAAAGCTCATCTGGAATTTCTTCTATAATTTCTTTTTCCACGGCTATATATGGACTACCAACCAGCTGATCTTCATCTATATCTAGATTGTCTGCTGGTAGGTTTTCGTCTAACACAGTATCTTTCGTGTTCTGGTCGTCCACATTATCAATCCAATCGAGGAATATATCATCGTCGTCCTCGCAATTCGCACCTTTGTCCTGAAACCGGTGTCTTAAAATTTTCATTGATAACAATCTTGCAACAATATATTGGATGTCATGAGCTGTGGGGTGCATATTGAGTCCTTGGCTAGCTCGTATTCTGTAGAAGAAGTTTTCAAGCGCATCTTGATTTAATTTTCCATATAAAATAAACTCCAAGCTGGGATATGTATTAAATAGATCATCAGATAAATTGATCATGGATTTGATTGTTAGAATAAATCCGATAATGCATGGTATTTTTAGTTCAATTTTGCGTAAATATTCTACGTGAACAAGGAGACGATTTTTTTTTTCTTCACAACCTCGGCGCATTGGCCATCTCAGAGGATTTTTATGCCCAATGTATTTGCAGTCTAGCTCATCAAACAAATCATTCATCCTCTTTATGAATATTTGAGTCGGCTTAACAGACATAAGTAGAGCTTTATTGGCTGGAAATAAATTTAGTTCATTTAGCAATTCTATACCAGCGGACACGGAGTTGCTTAGTAGTTGCGTCGCTCGCGATACACTCATTCTTTCAAAAGAGCTAGGGTATATATGTGCTTCAGTCAATTTTGGGCAAATTTTATAATTATCATTCGCATTATCCAGCTTAAATTGCTCTTTAACAACAGCATTTGCTACTACACCATCAGCGGTTATTATCGTGTCCTTATTCAAAAAGGTATTCCGTATGGACTTTATTAAATGGCAGTAGTCAAACATGAAATGAATCTTTGAGCCATTATGTAGTAGATGGGTACATTCTTCCGATATACCTAGCATTTTCAAGGCTGATATATTAGGAGATCCTTGATCACACACAGCAACTTTAACCTTTAGGCCAATACTCTCCGCAATATCAATGTTTGCCTTTATTAATTTCTTTAGTTCAGTCCCATTGACAGCATTTCGCGCTACGTAGTATGATAAGACATATTTCCAATTGCTACAGATTCCTTTAATTCCTTTTTACGCTTGTAATCATTTTTGCAAAAGTTATTGCATCACCGCTTGCTCCTGCTTGTGGGATAAACGCATTTTTCTCCAAATAGGAATTTCTATCCTTAAGCGTTTCTATTTCTTCTTGCAGTTTTTTTATAATATTTCTTAACTTTACCGCATTTTTTTGATAAGCGCGAGCAGACTCCGCGAAGCGTCGATGGTCACATACCAGTTCAACTGCATCCAGACCCTCGTCGCTATGAGGTATATCATAACGTTGTCGCTTTTCTTCCAGATCTGAAAACATTTGGAATTCTTCCAATGTCAAATCATTTTCATATTCTTCATGGTCATAATCGGCGGTGTCCAAGTATGTTCGCTTTACGGGCGAAAGCTTCCAATCGCTTGAAGTTTCACTTTGCACGTCTTCAGCGGAATCTTCAGATTTCAAATGAAGGCTCGGCACAGCACCATCGGCAAGACGTTTCTTGGACTTGTATTTTTTGTCAAAATGTTTTTCGCATATAAAGTGCTTTTTTTGTGCTACTGCCGGAAGTGGCAAATTGCAGGCGAGCGCCCAAGTGTTTCGGGCAGCATCGGAATCTGGGAACTCGTGAAGAGTAATTGTCGGTCCTCGGCAAGTTGATATGCAGCACTTGCGCTTCACGTTAATGGCTTCCGAAAAACTATGAGATGGCTCTTCGTCAAAGCCTAAATATCAAAAATTTGAAACAAAAACATTTTTTACATACAAATATAAGTATATGTACTGATGATGTACAAGTAGATTAGAAGCGCACTGGTTCTTTGAGCGTGCGCTTAACGCGCGTTGAATTTATTTTTAAATTTGGATATAGCGCTCGCTTGTGGGGAGTTAAAACGCCTTACTTAGAGGAGATATAGCACGCACAGTAGAAATATAACGCGCACCGTAGCGATGTAAAGCGCACAGTAAATACATAACGCGCGCAGTAAAGATATACCGCGCGCTTCTTGGATATCCAAGAGTACTTCCATCCAAGAGCGGTGTTATCTTAGTGTCTGGAAAGCGCTTCATGTGTAGCGTTTACTTAGTCGCTAGGAAGCGTGTAATAATGAACTATATTTAGTAAACGCTTAGGAAGAGCGCGGCATTAATATGTATCTATGTATATTTATTAAGCGCGTCATAAACTATGTTATTGGCCGCGCCGAAAGTTCATCATGCACGGTATTTGCTTACATACGTGTAGCTTTTATTATTATTATTATTATTAATATTTAGTACAAGAAGCGCATTTGGAAACAAATAAGCATATTAAAGCGCGCGTTGTAAAGAACTTTAGCGCGGCGTTAAGCGCCTATGCCATGAAAACGCGTTAAAATTAATCGAAATGATAAAAATTTGAAAAATGAAATTGATGTGGATTAATAAAATACACTATGAAAAATATATAAAGTCCCCATTAATGAAAAGGATTCCATTGATAGTAAAAAAAGTACTTAGAAGGGCACACATCACTTTTTATCGGTTTAAACAACAATTAAATTCACTGAAGACTTGCTTTTATTAAACTCACCCAAATTCAAGGTTGGAACAGCATTGGTTTTTAAGCGGAAGGTTCCTACCGCGTTCTCTTCAAAATGCATGCTGCAAACGTAGAGAATTTCCTTCACATCCTCTAGACAAATCTTGAGGTTCTCCATCCATTTGGAACGGAGCTCAGGAACTTTTGGCAGCGAGAAATACTTAAGCTCGCGGTCAGTAAGCGTTCGCCGACCGCAACCGCGAACGCAACATTTCCGATCAACCGGCATTTTTAAATTTTTATTAAGAAGCTTTTTAAACCAAGTCAAAAACTCGCTTGTAAAAATAATCACGTAACGCTTTTAGCAAAACTCTTCGCAAGAATTAAAAGACGTTACATTTTTTTGACGTTTTGTTTTTAACAAGACTCACCGTTATACGTGAAAAGTTATTCCTAATGGACATCCAATTAGATTTGGATAATCTCATTGTATTGGAGAATGATGGTAAGAAAACATATGTACAGAAATATAAAAATGCATAGATTTCATATCAACTGAATGCATTTTATATATAAAAAGTACATTAGTTTTGTTAAAATAACACTTTTTGGCACTTGCACCCGCAAGATGCTTTTAAGCTTAACAACTCAGCACATATTCAATAAAGATATTATTTCCTTTAATTATTTATCGCACTATACACAAATGAGTATTTTTAATAAAATTTTAAATATAAATATGCACATGTGCCCATGTAATTCATACATTTACACTACACTTGCAACATTCATTTTGCATACAATAACTTCCGGAACATTAAATATGACTTTACATTCATTTTAAACACTATTAGCACTACAAGTACAACACAACATTTTTAAATAAATTTGGTTTTTTCATCTAAAAAATCTATACATATGTACAACATACATATGTATCTAGTCGTGATTGGCTCTTGGTTTTTGTCCATACGTAAGTATAATTTTTATTCCCCCGCACAAAAATCACAAATAAACATGTCAAACCGCAAAGAATGGTTAAGATTTACACATTTTTTTTATTATATTTATAAAAACTACTATTTTCTTAACAGTTTTTAGAGACACCTGCACCAAAAGACTATTTGCTTGCTTCTACAAACATTCTTTAGAATTTACACTTACATAAGTATGTACATATGTATAACGCGAAATTGTGACTTACAAAACCACTACTACACTAAAATTTTCATATATTTTGCACAATTTTTCTTTTTTTGTGTAAATCTAAAAGGTTTTTATTAAAAAATTCACTTCACAAGAAATCCTGCACCTGTTTCTGTTTGTTTTGGTTGCGAACTGCCGGCGAAAATATTGTCGTTCTTTGTTTCTGCTTCTTTTATGCGGACAGCGTATCAAAGCATGTGGTGAACTCCTGGAGATGGACGGCACCATACGGTCTCAGAAATCTCTGAAATTTTTCATTTCAGCGTGTTGTCGCTTCTTATATATTTACGTTCTTTGCCTTTACTCTACCAATTTGGTAATTATCCAAAATCTAAAGAATAAATTCGAGAAAACAAACATAGATGAGGAAGTGCGCCTGATCCAGGGTAATAGGTATGAACATGAAAATACTTCAGTATAATTGTCAATCGCTAAACGCGAATATAAACGCCATTGAGTTCATGCTAAATAACTATGACTATGATGTATGTAGGAGTGCTGTGTGAGACTTTCTCACACAACGACTCCCGAAGCAGAAAGTTAGTCAATTTCAAGATGATTGAGAAGCATAGGCCTGATGGTTATGGAGGGGTTGCGATATTATTCAAGAAGCAGATCAAGGTCAAGAGAATCAAATATATAACGAGTTACGATGTGTTGATAGTGCAGACCAAAAACTTGATGCCTAACATAACAATATGTGCAGTCTATTTTCCCCCGAGCATTCTTGTTAATGACTTCAGGTGTGAGATGCACAATTTGCTTGTGTTGCTTGAAAATTTTTCAAATGTATTGATCCTGGGGGATTTTAACGCGAGGTCGACTGAGTGGGGTGATTCCACTGACTCCTGTAGAGGGAACAATTTGGCAAGCGTTCTAGCAGAATTCAACTTTTCAGTTCTAAACACAGGGGCTGTAACATTCAGAAGAGACTTAAATCAGGGGTCTGGGTCGGTCTTAGACCTTTCTTTGACAAATACTAACCTTAACCTTAAGTGGTCCGTAGACCCGATTAGAATAGGGGGCAGTCACCATTTTCCGATCACGATTGATTCTAATATCAAAACGTTCAGGAACGTTCATTTTCTTTCTCAGATAAAACTGCGAAAGACATTAGAAGAAGCGGATATACAACCTGAAATTGAACATTTTGACAAAGCCTTCTCTGATGCGATCCAGGGATCAATATATAATCTCAAGAAAAGGACACCTAAGTCGTGGTGGAATCAGGATCTAGCGAAGACCTTCAGACTACTCAAGGTTGCTCAATATAAGTGCAAAAACCTACCTTCTATCTCGAATCTGGACGACGTAGAAATCAAAAGGAGAGAATGGAAGAAAATGGTAAAGGAAGCAAAGAAGGAAAATTTTGAAAGAAAAATCACGGAAATAAATGAGCACTCCTCCACAAAGGGGGCGTGGTCCTTTGCAAAGGCACTAAGAGGGGATTTTAGTATTTGTCGCGAAACCTTCTGGTCGAGTGAGGAGAACAAAGAGTTCCTAGACATGTTAAAGACCCAGGTATCTTGTAGTGAAACCATTCCTATTAACAGGCCCATAGTTCCAGACTGTAGCTTAGCAATCACTCAAGACGAGTTAGAGGACATACTGAGGAAGAAGAAAAGGAAATCGGCGGGGGGATTTGACAAAGTCACATATATGATGATCAAAGCGTTGCCAGAACACTCACTAAATAACCTTCGAACTGCACTAAATGACATATTCCTATCTAATCAAATTCCGGACAATTGGCGTACTATCAAGATAGTACCAATCCCCAAGAATCAGGGCGGGCGTGACAACATTAGGAATTTTCGTCCTATAGCTCTTACATATATCAGTGTTATGTAAATGTGTTAATTTGTGTGTGAAAAACAGGATCGAAGAATTTCTGACGAAGGAGAAGGTTCTCCCGAACTCAACATATGCCTATAGAAAAGGGAAGTCAGCTGCAATGGCAATAAACCATTTATTGCATGATATAGCATTAAGAAAACACCAAGGGAAGAAAATAATAGTATGTGCAATAGATATAAGTAACGCCTACAATTGTGTTGATATTAAAAAGCTGGCAGGGATTATGATATCGGTAGGATGTAACGAGAATTATGTGGAATGGATTACTAACTTTTTGGCGTTAAGAAAGCTCAAACTCGAAGATGAAACCGTGGAAATTAATGGGGGGTTGCCGCAAGGCAGTTGTCTTTCACCGGTTCTGTTCAACATTTACACCAAGCACCTTCATGACCTAAACGATCAGCATACGAACATTATACAATTTGCCGACGATTTCATTATAAGCACTGAGGGGGAAAATGTAGAAAGGGCTACACTTAGACTTCAGCAGAAGCTGACACTTTTTAATGAAGTATGTAATGATCTTAATTTCACCTGCAACTTAGCAAAATCGAAGGTTATGTACGTTAGTAAAGGTAGCAACAAACAAATTCAGTTAATGTTACAGAACTCGCAACTAGAGCAAACCAAAACAATAAAGTTCCTAGGACGTTACATTAATGCGTCCCTTACTCTCTCGGAACACTATAATTCCATAATGGAAGCCTCTAAGAATAATTCGAAACTTTTTAAAATGATCACCACCGTCAAGGCGGGGCTCACTCCTAAGGTAGCGATCAACTTTTACAAGGCGTTTGTTAGATCTAAGATTGAATACTGTAGAACGTCAGCGGCTAACAGCACCAAAACGGTAAACAACAAAATTAGAACGTTCCAAAACAGTTTTTTGAGGAGGGCGCTGGGAATCACCCCGTCCACACCAGTTCCCCTAATCTATGCCCTTTCCAATGAGCTTCCACCTCTGGAAAGAGCAAAATGGTTAACGGCGAAGGAAGTGATCAAGGTTTTAACGACCGATGAGCAGTTTAAACTCTCCATGGCAAATCTACCTATAATAAATTCGAGCTATAGCAGAACGTACAACGAGTTCAGGCATATCTTCGACGCCATTGGTACGAGTGGCCATCTGAGTCCTCCCACAAATTTAAATGTGATCACCAATCTTCTGCCAAACAGCAAACAGAACACAGCAACCGAAGTCGCGAGAGCGATTTATACAAATGCACTACAGGACTATAAAAGGTCGCAATTCAAAATTTTCTATACCGATGCCTCTATACAGGATAATAGTGCAGGGTGTGGGGTTCTTGATATCTCTAATAACAGTGAACACAAATACAGAATAAATTTCCACACGTCTTCTAGTTTTAGTGAAACCATTGCTATCTTCCTAGCGATCGAAATAGCCATTAGCAGCAAATATTCTGACATAGTGATTTTCACCGACAGCTTAGTAGCATGTAACCTTTTAAGTAAAGAGGAGACAGATAACTATTATATAAACCGAATCCATGAATTGGTCAAACAAAACCTCAGTAACGTCCATATAGTTTGGACACCAGCGCATATAGGCATTTTAGGCAATGAACGAGCTGACCAACTAGCAAAGGAAGCTGCAGACATAGGAGCTGTAATTGAAGTTAAGTACACAACTCAGGAAGCTTCTAGGAAAATATTAAAAAACATTAAGGACAGTTGGCACAATGATTTCAGAAGTTTCTCTGCACAAAAACCCAACTTATTTGCCCATACTTTCGACCTTCACAAATCCCAACCGTGGTTTAGGAAATGCACTTTGGCACCTAAGCAAATTAAAACGATTAATAGAATTCTGACGGGGCATACTTATGACAAAGTATACTTACATAAAATAAAAGCAATAGACTCGGATAGATGTGTCTGCGGTCAAACCTGTAACTACACCCACTTAATCTTGCACTGCCCAAGACTCAAAAGCATTAGAGACAAGTATGATGCGCTCCGGAATGCCGGCAACTTGGAAGAAGTGTTTCAAGGTATAATCCCTCACAAAATTTCACAGCTTGCCCTTTTTATTGAGGAAGCACATATAAATATCTAACTTTAAATATATCATAATTACTGCTTTGTAGCTGCACCTAATTTGGTCGCGATTCTATCATTTTCCAACTCACTCACCCACGTTGCTCTCTGGGCTCTAGTAGCCCTAGTGACGCTCACAACATAAGCGTTCACTGTTGGCTGGTTATAGCCGCCAAAAGTCATACTGACTGAGGAAATCTCACTGTACGCCAGCGTGGCGAATACTGCATCTGCAGCTTAGAACACGGCACACGGATACACCAATAAAGAAGATCCTACTGATCGCCCGCTTTGCGAAGACTGTTTTTGCAATCGATAATTAAATCAATAATCAGAACTGCTGTTAACACGATAGAAACACTGTGATCTACGAATCTGTCTTGGATACTATTCCCACGATTCATGGTTCGCGATCGATTCTCCGACACTCCTGCACAACCAAACAAAACTACTGTACTGGCGAAAGCTCGTTTCGCAATCTGGAGGAATAACCTGGCTTTTGAGAGCGTTCTGCTCCGCCATTTAAACCTAGAATACAAAAAAAAAAAGAGAATTTTTGACGCTTACGATCGTTTTGATATAAATTTAATACGTTTTCAACTTAAAAACCTAAGATTTTGCATAAAAATGCCTAAAATAAGAAAATGTCGAGTTCGCGAATGTGAAAGAGGCGATAAACACTATAGATTTTTCGCTTTTCCGAAGGATTCAGCCATGCACAACAAGTGGAAGGAGAATTTGGACCTCGCACAGCTGTGCTTTTATCTGCATTAAGCACTTCGAGGAAGATGCAGTTGGTGGAACATTTTTAAAAGTTGGTGCAACTCCCAATTAATAATTAATTGGAGTTTTCTGACAAAACTTGGTAGAATTGTAATTTGCTTTTTATTTATTTATTTTTATGTCTTTTTACCAATAAAGTTTTCAAATATTGAATTTCAACTTTACCGAGAATCTTCTGAAAACACTAATTTATTAAGTCGTGTGAGAAAGTGTCCTTTTATTCGTATGAATAATACTTTCGCAACTCTTTTCCAGCAAAGCCATTTCCATAATACAGTTTTCTCAAATATTCTCCAACAACCATATGATTTGGTTTTTTCTTTTCTATTTCAGCATATTTTTTATTTAATTTTAGTATATTTTTTTCTTATTTCATGATCTTTTCCATTTATTTCAGCGATTAAAATAAATAGTTTTATGAAATTGTGATTAATTATTTATTTATTCATTAATTAATAAAGATTTAAAATAAAAATATATATCTTTTACACTATAAAATGTGAATTCTTATGGTAAGTTATCGAAATCTACCAAATAATTTGTAAACAAAATCACAAATTCGGTAGCACACGTATGTTTTTATATGCACACAAATATAAATATATACAGACGTACACTTGTTCACGTGCCCGCAAATACCCTCGAACTGTAAATGTTTGATTCTGCTCGGACTTCCAACAATTCTGCTGCGTGACGAAAGCACAAAACCACCACAATAAATTAGAGTTGGGTGCAAATAGTTTTCGTTTCGCACTATGTGCAAGGAAAAATAGCATTAGTACAAAAAGTTACTATTTCACACTCAGAGACATGTAACTAGGTGAAAATCAATAATATATAGCGCCATAATAAATATTAAGTTTAGATATTGGGTAATAAATATTTTAAGTAATCTGAAAGCAGAACTGTATTATCAATTTCTGTTGCTACTTTTCTCAAAGTGTAGATTTCCTACTCCGAATAGAAATAGTATTAAATGTGTGGCAATTGCAGTGATGGCCAACACTGTTGTTCAAATGCGACAAAATTCGACGACATATTTACATATACCAAAGAACGTAAATATATAAGAAGCGACAACACGCTGAAGTTTGGCGAGTGAATCCGTGCCGTCCATCTCCAGGAGTTTACCACACGTCTTCACATCTTCTTTCGTCAAAATTCACCAGGGCGGCCGAAAATTCGCTGTGGATTTGCTTTTCGCTGCACCAAATTAAGAAGGAAGAAAGAAGATGGAATCAATGAAATTCATGGCCATTTTGAGATTTCGCATTGGAATGAGCGAAAATTTGCAAAAACTTCATATTTGATTAATTTTCTATTACACTTGCCATAGAAGTTAAATATACATATTTGTACAATCGCAAATATTACAGATCCGTATGAATATATTGATGTATGTACATACATACATATGTGCGTTGACATTGTCTAAAAATTGGGTATCTGTTTTGCCGACGGCATTTCGCATGGGCATTAATATGAAAAAAGATTTTTACTTAAATATGATTTACAGTGAATTTATATTTTCTGCTTACTTTACATTTGGGTAAAAAATTTAATTTGAGGGCTAATATATGTATGCATAAATATCACCAAAGAACGTAAATCTATAAGAAGCGACAACACGCTGAAATTTGGCGAGTGAATCCGTGCCGTCCATCTCCAGGAGTTCACCTCACGTCTTCACATCTTCTTTCGTCAAAATTCACCAGGGCGGCCGAAAATTCGCTGTGGATTTGCTTTTCGCTGCACCAAATTAAGAAGGAAGAAAGAAGATGGAATCAATGAAATTCATGGCCATTTTGAGATTTCGCATTGGAATGAGCGAAAATTTGCAAAAACTTCATATTTGATTAATTTTCTATTACACTTGCCATAGAAGTTAAATATACATATTTGTACAATCGCAAATATTACAGATCCGTATGAATATATTGATGTATGTACATACATACATATGTGCGTTGACATTGTCTAAAAATTGGGTATCTGTTTTGCCGACGGCATTTCGCATGGGCATTAATATGAAAAAAGATTTTTACTTAAATATGATTTACAGTGAATTTATATTTTCTGCTTACTTTACATTTGGGTAAAAAATTTAATTTGAGGGCTAATATATGTATGCATAAATATCACCAAAGAACGTAAATCTATAAGAAGCGACAACACGCTGAAATTTGGCGAGTGAATCCGTGCCGTCCATCTCCAGGAGTTCACCTCACGTCTTCACATCTTCTTTCGTCAAAATTCACCAGGGCGGCCGAAAATTCGCTGTGGATTTGCTTTTCGCTGCACCAAATTAAGAAGGAAGAAAGAAGATGGAATCAATGAAATTCATGGCCATTTTGAGATTTCGCATTGGAATGAGCGAAAATTTGCAAAAACTTCATATTTGATTAATTTTCTATTACACTTGCCATAGAAGTTAAATATACATATTTGTACAATCGCAAATATTACAGATCCGTATGAATATATTGATGTATGTACATACATACATATGTGCGTTGACATTGTCTAAAAATTGGGTATCTGTTTTGCCGACGGCATTTCGCATGGGCATTAATATGAAAAAAGATTTTTACTTAAATATGATTTACAGTGAATTTATATTTTCTGCTTACTTTACATTTGGGTAAAAAATTTAATTTGAGGGCTAATATATGTATGCATAAATATCACATATGGAATAATATGTACATATGTAAATAATGTTGGTAAATGCAAGATACATATGTACATATGTATGTATATGTATGTATACACGTCGACGCCAAAAACTCTAAAATACTACAACCATTCTTAAATGCGGTTGTCATTCCATTCATAAATGCAAACCCAACTCCTCTCCCTTCGCACACAATCGACATCCACATGCTAATTTCAGACTTTCGCGACCAAGAATTTGAACAAATTTATGAAATTTCTGTCTTCCGTGCTCGCACCAAAAAGGAGGATCGCTCTTGATTTTTTGGCCCAGACCGGCATTAATGAATATGTGAACACATTTACTTAAAATATATCAGACATGCTACCCCCGGCAATATTTTTAATTTCTAAAATCATATCTAATATGAATATTTATATGTATATATTGTTAAACACAGTTTTGTTAAGTTTTATGAAAATAAATATTAAAATTCATTACGATTTCCCAAATAGGGCGTTAATTAAATCACGGCCTGTCCTCACCTCCATGCGCACTGCGTTCATATATAAGCGCACATATATATATGTAAATATGTCGCCGAATTTTGTCGCATTTGCCCACCAGTGTTTATCATCACAGCTTTGCACTCATTTCACTGCGCTTTGCCGCTGTAGTAGGAATTCTACTACTTAAAAAACGTAGTCACAAAAGTTAATACAAATTTTAATTCTCAGTGTACTATACAAACGTATTAACCTCTTATCTAGCTTAGTGTTTACTTAAAACATTAATTTATAGTGATTTTTTCGCAGATCTATATCTCAAAGCTCTTTTTAGTACCTTTTTATACTCCTGCTATTTTTCATCAAATATGCTACCAAATTAAAATAGTTTTCTCTGAACCCCATGGTATGGCGAAGACTTTTTGAGCTCGGCACTATTAAAAACGCGCAGAAGTAGACGTATTGAAATATTTATGCAAAAGTTAGCATATATATTCATTTGCTAAATTTTTGGAAAACATTTATATGCATACATATACATACATACACTTAGATAGTAGGCTTTGAATCATTAACACTCTTTTAATAAGGCTCCTCCATATTTCGATTTGATTATACTGATGACAACAAAACATATATACAGAAATAAATAAATGCATAGGTTTCAGAACAACTGAATGCAATTTATATATTAAATGTACACTAGTTTTGTTAATTACACTTATTACACTTATGAGGCACCGACGTTCATGAACTCTGCAACACAATTTTAACAATAAACCACTACTCTTGCAACAACATTTTAACACTTAATCACTCCCAAACATTCAATATATGTTGAGATATTATTAAAACACTATTAGCACTACGCGAGCAAACCATAATATCATAGTTTAATATAATTTTAGCAACATTTTTCACAATTTTTCATGTATTAAAATTTTGGTAGACACTTGGATTTCGGCCACACACATTCTCTGGCCCTTTACGCTTTAATATCGCACTATTTTCACTCACAACTGATTAATATTGACACCGCAATAAGTATATTATATTTATTATGCACATTTTTCACAATATTTACGATTTTCATTGAATTTTTAATAAAAAACAAGCAGCACTTAAAACTCCAGTCTTGCTTTTATTTGTTATGATCGCAAACTAGCCGGCGAAAATATTTTCTTCTGCTTCTTTCGTGCGGACAGCGTGTCAAAGCATGTGGTGAACTCCTGGAGATGGACGGCACCATACGGTCTAAGAAATCTCTGAAATTTTTCATTTCAGCGTGTTGTCGCTTCTTATAGATTTACGTTCTTTGGTGTTACCCACCACTACTACACACTCAACCAAACACCACACACATATTTGTTTGGGGTTGGTAACGAAATCCTGTTTTTTAAAATCCTGCTTTTTTAAAATCCTTTTTTTTTTAAATCCTGCTTTTTTAAAATCCTGATTTTTTAAAATTCTGCTTCTCAGAATCCCGAATTAGAAAATTCTGTATTTAAATGTAATATAAACAATGTTAAAGTGGACATGTCATTACTTTGAAAAGTGCGCACTTTTCCAAGTAATGACATGTCCACTTTAACATTGTTTATATTACATTTAAATACAACACTGTGCACAGATTATTTTTTATTTTATTATTCCACCCATATGAACATATGTACATTTTTTTTTTTTTTTTTTTTTTTTTTTGTTTTACGAGGAGTAAGCATCGAAAGCCTTCACCCCGTCAGTGTGTGACTTTAACCTGCACTAAACCTCCTACTGTCACGTACCGTTCCCCTCCCGGTACTACCGTCAAGTATTTCGTCGGGAGGCAGTTTGAGCACTAAGCTCTAAGTCCGTTACCGTCTTGATGCAGTCCGTGGAAGTTGCATCTACTTGGCACCACCTCTGTTGGTCTAACTAGCCCACCCGTGTCGGGTCCGTCGTCCCCGCCCACTTATGTAATGTCCGCCTAATTGCGTTTATATGCCTGACATCTGACACTACTTAAATGTTTTAAGTTAGTTTTATTATCTATATAATTCGAAGTTGAACTTACTTGAGGCTGTCGGAATGGACGGGAATCCGAGCAGCCAATTTCACAGGTTAGTTGATTTCCGCCTACTCAGCATTGCTGACACTATAAAGAGCGCTATAGTAAGCCGAGGCCGTCGGAACGGACTTGGTTCCGAGCGGCTTCTTGCCCGGCTATGAACTCTGCAGACAAAACGAGCCCGATGAACAAGTTCCCTTGCTGCGCAGACTCAGCGAGTAGCATGACCGAGGTGGTCCAGCAAACGAATACCAGGAGCCGCAATAAACTGGAGCTGAAGAGCGTTTGGTTCCAGTCTCATAATTTCCTCACTTTGACGCTTAAGATTACCTACTCAAACGTAGAGCTTGTATCCAGTCATATTTGTCGGAACGGACGAGGTTCCGAGCAACATCTAGCGGAACTAAGCTTTGTGTGGGTGGTCCAACGAACGAGATCCAGATCCGCATCGTGTTTGCTGGAGGAAAGCGTTCGGTTCCAAACCGCGTTTTCTTCTCACTTTACCTTACCGTCCACAACCTGGCGAAACCGTTGGAACGAACTTGGTTCCAAGCGGCACCCATTATGTTGTATGCTGTGCAGCCGTAGATCCTGGTGGGCAATTTCTACGGCAGCATCGGTTCAGCAGGTAGGGGGACTCGGATGTAGTTTTGCTGGTCATTCGCAGAACATGTCTTCAATCGTAGCTGTCGGAACGGACGAGGTTCCGAGCTATATCTAACGGGGCTAAACTTTGTTTGGATGGTCCGGCGAACGATATCCAGATCCGTCCTGATTACACGGGAGGAGTGCGTTCGGTTCCAACCCGTGTTTTATTTACACTTTGACGATGTAAATTACTTAAAATCTCCCTAGCGATCGATTCTGTCGGAACGGACGTGGTTCCGAGCAAAATCGAATGATGCAGTACGCCGTGAAAGTGGTAGAAATCTCACCGGTTTTTTCGGGACCACTCCGCGTACTTAGCTTTTTGTGTATTTCTGCTATAGCGCCACTTATTGCTTCCCAATTTCGGATAGAGCTAAGCATTGTATCGATTATATTATCCGGACTAAGCGGATCTGCAGATAGAGTACTTATGTTAATCGTAACTGCTGAAAATCGTGGACAAGAAAATAAGACGTGCCTCGCATCTTCGTCTACATTGCACGTTGGGCAGAGGGCGTGTTGGCAGAAGTCTCCAAAACATAACGCTGTTGAACTTAGAATGCAAGTCAATGCACTGCATGAGTAGCTCGTGCGAAATTAAATCGAACCTACATCAACAATTTTTTTTTTTTTTTTTTTTTTTTTTACAACTAATTTTGAACGAATCATAGTCATTCTGGTGAAAAATACTCGCTACGTTCGACGATATTGCATGATACTATTCAGGTATCATTTGTGTTAGAGGGTACTTTTCTATCTTTACCAAAAATAATTCTTTACCGGAACCGATGTTAACAACTACATCATGGTATCGAAAAAATTCTTCATTTATGACAAGTACTTGTCAATCGGCCACGGGTTAAAGTACTCATAAAAAGTCTAGTCGATTATTTACAATCGATAGACCATCGACATTACTTGTGTGGAGACTTTGCTGACTTCCGTGAATGGCCATCATTTCATTCACGAAGGAGCAAAAGAAAAAACGTGCATCTGCTGACCTCATCCACTTCAACCACAGAAAACTATGGGAAATCATACTTGCCACGTTTGCATATTTTCCTTGTGTGGGCAATCATCCTTTTAGGAAAAAACTGTGGCTAAAACTTTGATGTACAGAAACAATGTACTAAAATAGTTTGTTTGCGAAGATCCAACACAGGAGCTGGCACAAAAAACTTACAACGCAATGCCGTTGCCGCCGGCCTGATTAATACCAAGACGCCTGCTTCAAAAACAGTTGAAAAATAAGAAAACTACCCTCCGGCAAAAAATTTACCAGATCAAGTCTGCACGGAAGGAGAAGGTATACAGCAACAGGCAGCTTCGAGTTGCAGGTAAGTAAAAAAAAACGAAAATCAAACATATGTATGTATGACGCAAACTTTAATTCCAAAATACCAGCAACAAACACTCCAGCTATTGCATGAAACAACAGCCCTATTAAAAAAGGATGTATCCGTATTACGACAATCGCAAACAGCCGCATAGAAATGTTCTTCCTTGCAGAACAAAAAACATATATTGAGCATGGCATTAAAATTAAAAAATTTGCATGAAAATTTGCAGAATCAAAGTCTGAAAAATTTAATTTTCTCTGAAACCAAAATTTATAAAAAACTTTATTATACATACTACATGCATGTACATGTGCAAACAGATATTTTTCATAATACAAGCCTATGCATAAATGTACATTCATCGACAAGTCATTAACCTTACATACGATATTAGCGTATACCAGAAAAAAGAAGCAACACTTAAAAAGCAATTATAACAGAAATAATTGACAAACTCGGCGAGATATTTTATATTTTTCGACAAAAAAAGCAAAAATGATTCTACGTATTGTGATGCATTCAAATGAGAGTGAGCTCGCTGCACAAATTCCATTTTTACAATAAAATTTATTTCCCTTTTTTTTTCTTAATGTTATTTAATAAAAACTTTTTCCTTTTCACTAGCAAGCAAGTATTTTTGAGTATGCATACATAAGCACACCCATATGCATAAACAATACACATGCATGTACATACATATACATACATATGTACATGATACATATAATTCGTAGTTACGATACAAGTTTGAACATTCACAAATCGTTATCAAAAAGGTTTTCATACCTCGCTTGCTATTTATTTTCCTTTCGTTTGTTTGGTAATTTGATTGCAGCACTAAAAGAAATGGTCGAGCAAAGGTGTAACAATTTAATACGCTTTTTAATATAAATACCAACTCATATCCTACCGCCGTGTGCTCGAACATCGATTTTTGAACGACCGATCTTAAATGTATAAAATCAATCTGCCATTAAATTTTGGCTCTCACATACACATGTACATATCTTTCATGCAGATTTTTTTTTTTTTTTTTTTAAATATGTGTATGTTGATTGCATTTGATATACAATGGGTATGAATTCGTATTCGTTATTTCACTCATTACAATATATGGAATGAACTAAACTTATTTTGCCTTTGAGTTTTTGTTTTATATAAAGATGAAAAGTAGAGGGTGTGAGGGAATTAGACAAGGGTTATTGTTTATTAGATGAACTCCGATTTTTTCGGCAGCAACGATCTTTCTCTTTAAACTCAGTATGAGTAACTTACATACCACACACATACATATCCTCCACCATACACACACATATGTATGTACATATGAAATGAAAGGATCTTATGTTTATTAAAAATGCGCAATATATACGTAAGTATACCCTTAGCCACTACGAAACCGATTAACATTATTATGCTGCCTGTAATTGGTGATAACCGCGATGGATTGTGAATAGGGTCTTGCTTAAAACTAGTACAAGCACGTTGTAATATTTGAGAGCAATTCTTTTTTACTAGCTGAAAAAAAAAAACGTAATTAACTCTTACGTTTTGTTTTGGTAATTTTCTTTTGTTTTGTTTCTGATAAGTCGAAACCAACTGCATTGTCATTTACAAGATGAATTTGTAACTGGGAAATAAACAAAAGTATATTGAAAGTCTCCATTTTTCGGCTTTTAGTTTTAAATGTTTAGGCAATTAAATTTCCCTCGTTCCGCTCGCTTCGACACTATCATTTGTGGAAGTATCAGCTTTAAAATTTTTTTAATGTAATTTTAAAAGTGAATCGCCATTTTTTTTTTTTTTTTTTAAGTTAATCACCCAGTCAATCACATACTTTGGTGTAGACATGTATGTATATGACAAGAAATGTGTGCTAGCGTGAATGTGAATCTTTCCACAATAAAGTCGACTCAAGCCTCGCGGCGTACCTAAGTAAATATATATTTAATCTCTCTATATATATATAAGATAATTGCTGCATTAGCGATATGGTCGGATTTTAAATATCTACATACATACATTATTCTGAATTTCACCTTTAGGTTAATGTTTAGTCCCTCTTCTGTTTCCAGCGTTAATATATTTACACACTCGTTTATACGTACAACAATAGGAAACATTGGTAAAAATGTTGATCAATGTGAATAGCAGCTGAATGATAGAGTACGATTTCTATACTACTCGCGATACCAGATGTGGCATATTATAGGGGTTACGAAGTGGAATGAAGAAATTTTACGGGTTCGATGGAAGTGGGATATTTTTGTTTGTTTTTTATTGATCCGTTGAATCTTCCTTTCTTTCTTTATGTGGGGGGAGAAGGACCAATTTTGCTATCGGCCTTGTTGTCTGTCCCTTCTCCGTGGCGAGTTCTACCACACGCACTCTGTTGTCCGAACCTGGATGCAGATTAGTTACTCTGCCTAATCTCCATTCGTTTGGAGCTAGGTTTTCCTCTTTGATAACGACTAAGTCTCCGACTTCCAAATTCTGCATTGAGTGTTTCCACTTAATTCGCTTCTGTAGCTCAGATAAATATTCGGACTTCCAACGTCTGCAAAAAGTTTGATGAAGAGCTTTAAGTTTCTGCCATCTATTGACTATAGAGGCCGGATTTTCAGTTGTATCTATTTCGGGTGGGGCCAGTATGTGTCCACCTACGAGAAAATGACCAGGGGTTAATGGCTCCAAATCACTTGGCTCATTTGATGAGGGACTTATCGGCCGCGAATTGAGACAAGACTCAACGCGGCATAGTAGCGTGGAGAATTCTTCAAAGGTATATTTGTGGGATGAGGCAATTTTTCTAAAATGGCTTTTAAAACTTTTAACTCCCGCTTCCCACAATCCTCCCATGTGAGGAGCCGCCGGGGGGATGAAATGCCATGTTATCATCTGATGACTATACTTGGAGACTGTTTGGTCACGAGTGTTTGCTATAAAGGCTTTGAATTCCGATCGCAACGATCGAGAAGCTCCAACAAAGTTCGTACCATTGTCAGAATACATATGTTTAGGACATCCTCTTCTACTAACAAACCTAGCAAATGCTGCAAGAAAAGATGGGGTACTGAGGTCACTTGTTGCTTCCAGATGGACCGCTTTCGTTGCAAAACAAACGAATAGACAGACGTAGCCCTTTGAAATGCGACAACCACGGCCGCGGTAACTTTTAATGTCAAAGGGTCCAGCAAAATCCACTCCGGTGCACGTGAACGGTCGTGAGTATGTTGTTCGCTCTTTTGGCAGGGTTCCCATAAGTTGGATTTGTGCCCGTTTTTTATAAATAGTGCAAGTTTTGCAATTGTGTATGATAGATCGGATCATGTTTTTGATTCTAGGGATCCAATACTGCGTACGAATCAGTCGCAACATTAGTTGATTTTCCCCATGCAGAGAAATCTCATGGATGAACTTAACCAAAAGTCGAGAAAATCTACAATCGTATGGAAGGATTACTGGATGGCGCTCATTATATGCTAAATCTTGGGAAGCACTGAGGCGACCACCCGTTCTCATTAAGTCATCTTTGTCTATAAAGGGATTAAGAGACAAAACTTCACTTTTCGAGCTAACAGATTCTCCAGATTTCAGGTTTTTGTATTCCTCGTGATAATATTGTTTCTGACAGATCTTTATCAAAAGTTGAGTCGTTGTTTTAATTTCATCCGGTAAAACTAGAAAAGTCTTTGCTTGAAACGAAGCTCTTGTTTTTGGATGAGTTCTGTGAAAAAACCTTATAATATACGAGACAACTCTTAAAGCCCTAGGTAGTTCCGAAAATCTATCTAGGATATTTGTAAAATTATTGAATTTAGTTGTTGCGTGAACGAGTACCTTCTTTTCTTCGATAACTGTGTTGTAATTTTTTTCTTGCGCAGGCCATTTTGTTTGGTCTTTTTGCAACCAAGAAGGTCCCTCCCACCACAACGAATTGTCAATCAATTCGTGTGCGGGCAGACCTCTGCTGGCTAAGTCGGCGGGGTTTGAACCTGAATCCACGTGAAACCAGTTCTTGTTACCAACTTTTTCTACTATTTTTGTTATCCTGTGGGCGACGAAGGTTGACCACGAGCAGGGTGGCTTACAAATCCATGCGAGTACGATTGTTGAATCTGTCCAAAGGTGTAACTTGAAATTTCCTAAATCTAAACCTTCCGTTATCGATTCTATGATTTCTGCGAGCAACACGGCTCCGCAGAGTTCTAGTCGTGGTAATGAAATGGTTTTGACTGGAGCTACTTTGGTTTTTGCCAAAAGTAAACTGACTACAAACGTTGTATTTTGTTTAACGCGTAGGTATACTGCGGCTGCGTACGCCTTCTCTGATGCGTCACAGAAACCGTGGACTTCTACCTCATTTGTTGGTGAAAAGTTTACCCATCGTGGTATTCGTATATTGTTAATTTCTTTGTAATTGTGTATAAAATTTCTCCAGCGATATAAGGTGGTCGCGGATATGGTCTCGTCCCAGTTTGTGCCTTCTAGCCAAATATTCTGCATTAGCATCTTGGCTACAATTATAATGGGCGCGAGCCATCCGAGAGGATCAAACAGTTTTGCAATATCCGACAGTATCGCCCTTTTTGTGGGTGTGTCGTGTTCTTCCAATGGCCTGGTAGTAAAATAAAATTGATCTGTTCGTGCGTTCCATCTTATGCCAAGCGCTTTCACTGCGCTGGTCTCTTCGAATTCCAAAAAGTCTTCGGAGAGCAAATATGGTTTATGAATATCTTTTAATAAGTCCTCACAATTAGCCGTCCATTTTCGTAATGGGAAACCTGCTGATTGCAAGACTTCAGTTATTTCATCTCGTGCTTTTGTTGCAGCCTTGATGCTGTGTCCTCCCGCTAAAACGTCATCGACGTACATACCCTTTCGTAGTATATGAGATGCTACTGGGTAAGAGGTTTCAACGTCTTCAGCTAGTTTTAGTAGTGTCCTTATCGCCAGGTAAGGAGCACAGTTAATCCCGAAAGTGATGGTCTTTAATTCGTAAAGACTAATCGGTTCGTTCGGGTTGGAACGGAATACAATTCGCTGATATTTTGTATCGATATCACGGACCAGAATCTGCCGATACATTTTCTCGATGTCGGTGTTAAATACGTATTTGTATAATCTCCAACGTAGAATGACAATTGGAAGATCAGCCTGGAGAACTGGGCCCGGATAAAGGACGTCGTTAAGGCTGGTGCCATTAGCCGTGGGACTTGAGGCGTTAAAAACCACGCGGACTTTGGTTGAGGTGCTCTCTGCTTTGATGACAGCGTGATGCGGTAAAAAGTAGCTGTCATTTGCCTCTGCAGGTATGCTTCTAATTATTTTTGACATATGTCCTAAGGAATAGTATTCTGCTAATACCCTGTTATATTCCGTTTGCAGAGCTGGATTTTTTCCGAGTCGCGTCTCGTTTCGGTAGAATTGCGAGCAAGCCCTTTTGAGAGATGAACCTAGGCAGATGCTTGCTGGGAAATCCTGCCTGAAGGGTAGCGAAACTATATATTTCCCATCTGCGTTTCTTTGAGTCGTACTTTTGTAGAGCTCCTCACAATATTCGTCCTCCTCACTAGGGCGGCGCTTCTTTGGCAGATCTTCCACTTCCCAGAAAGCCGCAAGCTGCTTTTCCAAGGAAACTTCGCTGAAATATGACGCTATATTTTGAGTAGGATTAATAGTGCTTGTCCGTCCGGTCAATATCCAACCGAACACTGTTTCTTGTGCTAAGAGAGTACTTAACACGTTTTTCTTCAGACCGTTTAAAATAATCTCTGGATAAATGTCTCCTCCAAGCACAAGGTCAACTGGTTCGTTAACAAAGAACCTTTTGTCGGCCAATACCAAGTCCGGAAAAGCTTGCTGAGTAATGACGCTAATGGGAGTAGTTGGAAGATTTCCAGTGAGTTGTGCTAAAACGAGCACAGTGGTATTTAACCGGAATAATGGGTCAACCGGTGATCGCAGTTCTATTTTGCATGCTTGTTTAACCTGCGCAGATATGGAATTTGTGATGCCCGAAACTTGGGCATGCATCCGTTTTGATGGCAGGTTGATTCTGCGTTTGAGCCTTTCTGTTATAAAGGAGCACTCCGACCCAGAATCAATGAGAGCTCTTGCTGAATAATCTGTGCCATTCAGATGCACATTTACACGGGCTGTTCCCAGCAAAACACCTGTATTGGTATTCGCATAGCAGGACTGAATGTTAATGTTGCCATTATGTTCTACATTACTTAGATCTCGTCGTGCTTGGGCCTGCTTTGACGTCGATGGAGTATCATCCGAGGAGCTTGGAGGTGTCCAACGCATATTTGCCTTGGGCTGAGCTGTCTGAATATGGAGGAGCGTGTGGTGTCGCGAGTGACATGTGTTGCAATTGAATGCACTTGTACATTTTGACACAGTATGTCCAAAACTCAGGCAGTTCAGGCAAGCGTTATTCTTCTTCAAAAACTCGATTCTCTCCGCTGGTGTTAGTTTAAGGAACCGAGAGCAGCCGCGCAGTTTGTGCTCATTCGTTTTGCACATTTTGCAGGTGAACTTGGTCACGCTTGCTTGGAAGACGCCAAGCCGTTTAGTGGGGGCTTCTGAAGGATGTCTGGAAACTTGAGGTTTTGGCGCTCTAAAGTATTTGGACTCCTTCAAACCTGATAAAGTTTCTAATGTCTGAAACCTATTGGAGAGGAACTTGTCCATATCCTCCCACTTTGGTATGTCATTTTTGTGGTCTATGGTTTGTTCCCATAGAGCCAGTGTGCTCTCTGGAAGTTTCGTTGAGCAGAGATATATAATAATTGCGTCCCAATTAGAAATGTCAATTTGATGACTACTCAGGGATGATAAACAATTATTTATATCTCGCTGCAACATTTTTATTGAGCTACCACACTCATTGTCAATTGAACGTAAATTGAAAAGTGTTTTTAGTTGTGTGTTTACAAGGATACGTTTATTTTCATACCTCTCACACAGATTTTTCCAAGCTGTCTGGAAGCCTTCATTAGTTAATGGACATTTTCGAACGATGTCTTTGGCCTCACCTTGGGTCTTATGATTAAGGTGAAATAATTTTTCCACCGGAGTAAGGCGCTTGTTAAGGATGTATATGGCCGTGAACATATCACGAAATGAAGGCCATGACAAGTAGTCTCCTTTGAACACGTCCGTATCACACGGGGGAAGGTGAATATTGTGTTCACGTATCGACTGACTTGATACATCCTTTTCTGCGTTTGTAAACGCTTCAGCCTGAGTGGCCATTGCAGACATGCAATTTAAATAACTTGCAAAACAGGTTTTGTGCTTTTTCCTAATTGCTCTTATGTCTTCTTTAGCTAATCCCTCTGCACTACTTAGCATATCGTATGCTAGTTTAGCTTTTTCCCACATGGCTTTTAATTCGTCTTGTTGTATTGCAAGACCATGCTTGTTTTGTGCAGAGGTGGGCGTGCTACTGAAGTCAGCATCAAATTCGATTATAGATTCTGCTAAACGAATAAAAGATTCCATAGTAATTGCTAAGGGGGTTTTAATAACACTAACCAAAAACTTTTATCTTCCAGATAACCAATCAAGAAGCGAATTCCAACCAATGATAAAGCAAAGATCTCGATCTTTTCTTCTAATGCAGAATACAATCTTTATTTATTTTCAGTACTTATTGCAGTTTTCTTTAATAATCCACTCGCCACCCAACAAAGCAAAAATAATATCGACTATGGATGTATGTATATTTAATATATGTATGTCTATATAATATATGTATGTATATTTAATATATGTATGGATGTTTTCTCCAGTACGGTGATCAGTGCTACGTCAGCAGTGAGAAATTTTTCGTATAATGTGAGTTTAATTAAAATTATGTGATCCACATAGAGCTGGGATAATTTCACCAGATTAATCGTAAACGAAGTGACATGAAATAATTCAGAGGTTATGTAAACTCCGAACGCAGTGAAGAAAATGTTAGCCCGAAATTTTATAATGTTTGCACAAAAAACTTTCTCAGTGAAATTATGGAAAAATTATTAAGAGAAAAAATAAATAATCTGAGGTTATGTGAACTCGGAACGCAGTGAAGAAAATGTTAGACCAAAATTTTATAATGTTTGCACAAAAACTTTCTCAGTGAAATTATGGAAAAATTATTAAGAGAAAAAAGAACTTTATAATTGAATGTGGTGCAAAAAAATAAAAAAATAACAACAAACGTTCGAGAAAATGTTCACTGCCGAGTGTGTATATATGTATGTATGTGTGTGCCAAATGCACAAAATGGTTGCACGGTGCGCCTGATTGAAGGGCAAACACAAAACTAGCTCTTTTCACAATTTACGGATCGCGGTCGTTTAACTTAATTATTTTTTGAAAAACTAAAGTGCACTTGGAAAAAATAACCACGTACCTTGTTTCGGTGAACTCAGCTCTGATTTTATAATCGTGTGTATGTGTTCTTGCCAGGTGATGCGGCAGTATAATACTCTGTGCAGATATGTTGGTGGACTTGATTGTGATGATATAAAACTCTGTGCTGTGACGATGTGGCACTGTACTGTGAAAATGCTGTGGCAATTTTTGTTGTGTTCTTATGAAGTGGTAACCAGTGTTGCGATGATCGAAAATGTTTTTAAAAATAAGCTGGTGTTGTGGCTTGGGATATCCAAATTGGCGCTGATGAAATATGTGATGTTGTTAATTTTCTCGGCTCCGAAGGACCAAATCTTCACACGAGGGCGACTTATGGGAAGTTACGCTCCAATGTGAAGCGTATTTTTTTTAGCGAGAAATATAGCGAAAGGAAATAATGAAAACACAGTGATTAGTGTTACAATCTAATTTCAGTTTATATTTTGTGTTTAGGTGAGTTTTAACAGTGTTACCTGATGACGTGGTGGTAGCTGCTCCGTTTTGTTGTGAAGTCTTCCAAAAAGTGGACAATGCAATTTTTCGCTGACGGCCAGAACCTCCGTACGGTCGACTTTCGTCAAGTTTCCCCTCCGCAAGCACCGTACGGCGGGGGGCATTAACAAACGGTAGGACATCAACCGTGCCCCGTATATGAATGTGCAAGTGTGTGTGTGTGTGGGTGTGCGTAGCAAATGTGTATAAACACAAATGAGGTGAAACGCGTATTAGGGTGGTTCGAAGATATTTGGATCGGAAATCCAAACAGGGCGGAATCGTCCAGCCCGAAGCGGTTAAGGTATTTTCTATAGCAGCCATGGCCAGTAAGGAATTGGGTAAGGTGAAAGTTGACTTCCCCGTGCTTTCGACTGACCCACTTCTATATGTTGGGAATAAGGGTGTGTGTCCATCTTCCTTTTTCGGAGTTATCCCAGCGCTCCTGCCATTTTTCTAAGGATAACGCTTTTTCTTGGACAGCAATTACCTCTGCGTTGTCGAACTGCTTTCTCCACTGATATAGTCTCTCTCTTTCTTCAGCCAGTATATCGAAGGGAGTCATACCCGCGACGACCATTGCCGCGTCATCCGAAGTTGTTTTATACGCGCACGTCACTTGTAGAGCGCATAGCCTATACACAGTTTCGTAAGGCTTCCGGTAGGCTTTTACTTTCAATGACTTAGCCCAGACTGGCGCTGCATACAGCAAGGCTGAGCTGATAACTGTAGCTAAAATGGACCGTTTGCTGCTTCTAGGTCCGCCTATGTTTGGGAGCATTCTTGATAGAGCACCGTAAGTTTTTGACGCCTTATGTGTTACATAATCTGCGTGTGGTCCGAAACATAACCTATCGTCGATAATCACACCAAGGTACTTTAACTGGCGGGAGGATCGAATAGTGTGGCTATTTACTTTAAATACCGCCACCTCAGGTTTCTTCCGACTACTTAGAACAGCTTCTGTTTTTTCTGCTGCTAGAGATAAGCCTACGCTATCTAGCCATTTAGTGACCGTCTCTATTGTGGCGTTCACTTTGACTTCGACATCGGATATTTGCTTACCTACTGCTACCAGTGCAATGTCATCAGCGAACCCGATTATGTCTACTCCGTCGGGGCGCGGTAGGCGGAAGACTTCGTCGTACATTATGTTCCACAATATTGGACCTAGTACTGAGCTCTGGGAACCCCCGCAGTAACGGTATACTTTTTAGTTCCAGCGTCGGTAGAACATTCCAAAACTCTATCTTCCAGGTAGCTTCTAATGATATTAAATATGTATGCCGGAACCTGTAGTTTTAGGAGTGCTGTTAGGATGTGTTCCCAGTTTGCAGAGTTGAAGGCGTTTTTAATATCGAGTGTTACTGTGGCACAGTAATGTTTATCGCCCCCTCTCCATCTTCTACCAGCAATTGCATTTGTGGCAATTGAGATTACTTCCTGTATTGCATCTATGGTCGTCCTTCGCTTACGGAAGCCGTACTGACGTGGCGATAATCCCATTTCGTCTTCAGTGAACCGTAACAATCGGTTATATATGACTTTCTCCAGAACCTTACCCAAGGTGTCGAGTAGGCAGATCGGTCGATAGGATGAAGGTAAACCCGGCGGTTTGCCTGGTTTCGGAAGAAGCACGAGCTTCTGTTTTTTCCACACCTGCGGAAACACTCCTTGCTGAAGACAGGACTCCATCACTCTGGCATACAACTGCGGGTCCCCCTGCAATGGCCATTTTGAGAGCCTTATTCGGGATGTTATCAGGGCCAGTTGCTTTGCGGTCACCGATCGCTTTGGCGATTTCCATCACTTCATCAGCAGTCACCCCGACAATTCCGCTAACGGAAGCGGGAGCGCGTGGTACGCTCACCGTATCACGATAAGGAAACAAGGATTTTACAATTACGTCTAGCAACAGTGGGCATTTTTCCTGAGGCGCCTTAGAAATTCTTGACATTACAACCTTATAAGCGTTTCCCCAGGGGTTCTTGTCAGCTTCGTCGCAAAGAATCTTAAATGATGCTTTTTTGCTACTCCGAATTTCATCTTTCAATTTCTTTCTTAAAATTTTGAATCTTTCTCGCCTACCTTCATGTCCTGGCATCGCTATTTGCCTCTGACAACTTCTTCTTTCCCTAAGACAACTCGCTCTTAGCTCCCTGATGGTATCGTTCCACCAGTACACCTGTTTACGGGTTGTATTAAACATTTTACGTGACATCGCTGCGTCGCATGCCATTGTGAGGTCGGAAACCAACTCGCAGGCTCCCTTTACTGCTTCTTGTTCTGGACACATCTTGTTGGATGCTTCTCTTAAGACAAGAGTAAACAGGTCCTTGTCAAGAGTTGCCGGGCGCCAAGAGCGGTGATGGTGTTTATTACCGTGACCGCTTTTGTCGGTGCGGTTGTCTCTAGAGATATCTAGCAGGATTGCTTGATGGTCGCTGTGAGTGTACATATACATGTATGTACACATGTTCATTGACGAATTGCTGGAACTAGAAATACCGTTATACATAAAGTTCTTAAATGTTTCATTTACTTTCTGTTTTGTGCTTTAATGCTGTCAAAATCGTGGTTTAATAAAATATTTGTAAAAGATGTCGCGTATTAGTATTGTAAAATCGAATAAAAACAAGGAAATGTTAACTGTTGATGGGTATTTTTATTATTTAGAGAAAATAACTAAAAAAGGCTCACATAATTGGAGTTGTTCAAAAAGAAAAATGTATCACTGCAAATCGCGGTTGGTGACAATAATAAAAGACAACATCCATTGCATAACAAAAGGTCCGGAGTGCATTCGCATAGTCCTGAGGCAAAGGAAAAACCAGTACGTGATGCTAATTTAATGCTGAAAGAATCGGCTAAAATAACATGTTACCCACCTACCCAGATCATACGCGAATCCGTTGTGCTAACACCGGCCAACTGCCGTGATTATTTGCCTTCTAAAAGTGCTCAGAAGGAAAAAATAATGCGAATAAGAAAAACAATGTGGAAAATGAAAGAACCAAAAACGCTTGATGATATTGATATGCCACTAAATTTATATGTACTTGAAGGCGAGCTTTTTGTTTTGTCGGAGAAGTGGGTAGATGATGAATTTTTTATAATTTTTGGAACAAAATCGTCATTGGAACTGCTTAGCAGAAGCAGCTGCTGGGCTGTTGATGGCACCTTTCATGTGGTTCCTCAGGTTATGAGACAACTTTTTTCGATACATGGCGAAATAGTACCTCTCGTTTTTTGCCTGATGAGTTTTTAGAGAGTTGTTAGTGGTTGCAGCTAACTATGAATTAAATTTATGTCCTTCCCGTATAGTCTGCGATTTCGAAATGGGTATTATATCAGCGATTAAAGAATGCTTTCCAACTACTGATTTACGCGGATGCTTGTTCCATTTTGGACAAATTATATGGCGAAAAGTCCAAAAAGAAAGGTAACTATCGAATATTTAATTTGTTTGGGTAACACTAATAGTATGTTTTTTTTTATATATAGACTGGTTAAGAAATACGGTAATTCCGAAAATTTTGCTTTGCAAGTTCGCATGATTAAAAGCCTAGCTTTTGTACCACCAAGCGAAATAGAGAGTTATTTCAAGACTTTATTTACTTCCTGTGTTGATGACGACGTTAAAAATATCTTAACTTGGTTTGACAAAAATTATATTACTGGTAATAACTCTAATCCGAAATATTCTCCTGAGTTTTGGTCAGTACATGATCACACGACATCGGAAACAGAAACCTTTCCTAGAACGCAAAACAGTGTCGAAGCGTGGCATCGTAGACAAAAATTCATTGTAGGTAAAAGTACCTCACAATTTTATAAACTCGTATCAAATTTACAAAAGGAGCTTATTTATGCGAAAACTCAAATGCAAAGAAGGGAAAATGGAGAAATAAGAAGAAAGCAAAGAAACATAATTAAAAAAAACAAGCAACTACGAAGAGTTATTAAAAAAAGGAATGAATTAAGTCAACCAAGTTATTTGAAGAGAGTTGCAAAAAATATTTCAATTTACTAGACTAAAATATTTACATACATACACACATAACTATATATAAACATATTACGAATAAAGTTTATTTGATTTCTAAAATCGCTGTGTATGAGTTTGAATACTTTTCGCTGCGTATGTCGGTTCATTTCGTTGTTCAGAAAGTTTGTCTAAAGGGTAAGTACACTAAAAGCAGAATTTGACAAGCCGGATTTAGCAAAAGCAGAATTTTGGAAAACCAGGATTTTGGAAAAGCAAAATTTTAGAAAACCAGGATTTTACCTATGCAGGATTTTTTAACATTTTGCAGGATTTTGCGAGGTAGAATTTTCTAAAACAGGCAAACGTTACGCTCCCATTTGTTTGGATGTGTTTATAAAATTTTCATTTGAGAAATTTAAATATTAGGAAGATATCAACCAATATGAAATGTATGTCAAACGAAAGCTAACATCTTCATTTGACTGCAAAAAAAAATTTTTAAAAATTTATCTCGCCGTTTCCTTATAATTAAAGAAATAGAGATTACAACAATAACAATCTGACATGGGTGCCCATACCGTAAGGTAAGACGTATTCTACGCCAAAAATGTAACAGTGACAGAGCGGGAATTGATAAAACGAGAGTTTTAATGTATTTTCGTTATGTTATCGATGGAGCTGAACATTTATTTAAAATTTGGCAAAATTCTATCACTTATATGTGAAAAAAATTTGAATGAAATAATATTTATCAAATCAGGTGCAATTTAAGGCAAGTAGTACTTTGTACTTATGTAAATCTGGCCATATGGGCAAATTATTTACCTTTTAACCATAATTGTGGATTCATATATGTATGTATATTCACTAATTTGAATACAATAATACAATTTACTTTGTCTGCCGAAACTAAATTTAATATCATACATGTTTAAAATATTTTATCAAACAAATCTAAGCCTAAAATTCATCTGATGTGCAATCAAAAAAACAAACGGCATATTTTTCTGCACATACATATGTAGGTATGTATGTACATACAATAAATGCAAACGTACATTTGTTCACGTTCCCGCAAACCGCCCTTGAGCTCTAAATGTTGGCTTCTGCAATTCTGCTGCGAGACGAAGGCAAAAAACCTCCACCATAAATTAGAGTTGGGTACAAATGATGTTCGTTTCGCATCAGATGCACGGAAAAATAGAGTAGTACAAAAAGGCACAAGGCAAGTTTTAGAGACATACATATGTATAACTGGGAGAAAATCAATAATATATAGGTGCATAATAAATATTAAGTTAATATATTAGGTATACAATGTTTTAAGTAACCTGAAAGCAAAGATGTACTACTTTGTGATATACTACTTTTCACAAAGTAGTAGATTTTCTACTCCCACCACAAATCGTACTTAATGTGTTGCAATTGAAGTGATGATCAACACTGTTATTCAAATGCCTCAAAATCTCCAACAGAAAATATCCAACAGCAAAATTCCGGAGAAATGTCTTCTCTTCTCTCACAATAGAAAAATATCCAAAACAGTACGCGAACGCAAAATTTGCAGAAACTTGCAAATTCAACGAACAGCTGATTGAATTCTTGTCCGCATCCAAATATGCAAAATGAAAAACATTGCATTAGTGTTTTCTTGAAAAATTGTACAAAGGAAACTTAACCAAACTAACATTTACTTGCTACTAGCATGTTTAACATTCATATTTTATAATTTTCACCTTTAAAATTCTTAAACAATAATTTCGTAATTATGCGAATTACAATCATCTGTTTTGCTGTTGGCAAATTTCTGCTGGCAAAAATTTTTCCAGCAGAAACCAACAGCTTCCCCTCAAATTAAAATGTCACTTTGGTCTCTCAATTTCCCCTACTTTGTTAGATTTTGGCGTACGCGAACGCTAAAAGCTGATAGTTTTTGAAAACTTTCAATAATTATCCGTACCCGAGCTTACCTATTTACGTATGTATATATACATATGTGCTCATACAAATGTACACAGCGCGTATGGAGGTGATGAAGATGTGCTGGTAAGGTCGCTTTTGCGAAATTATTCCGAGTGAATTTATATATGTATGTACTTATTTTGAGTAGTTTTTTAGTAAAGAATGGTTCGTAACGGTTAAACATTTATGTATTAGATAAGAATTTAGTATAGGAATCTCGTGTTAGGTGAGGAATGCATAATGTACATATTTTTAATTATTTTTCTACTACTCATTTGCCGGACTGGGCCATAAAAAGCGAACGCCCCTGGACTTGCAAATCTGAAGACGAAAATGTTGAAATTTATAAATTTTTGCAAGATCGCGACAAATGAGCTGCAATTATGAATGAATGATGAGTTTTACGCACGCGCAATTATGAATGAAATCGTTTAGGATTTATGGCGCTGGCGTAACTGTTGATTTAGCAGTAAGGACAGAAGTGTGCACATTTCCATATGATTCAATATGTACGTATAATTGCATGTATGCGGACGTCATTTGTCCTTGAATATGTACATTTGATATTATATGTTCATGTCAGCTGTTTTGTATATAAATTATTTATATACATATGTACATACAGGCATTATTTATATTTATAAGTATGTACATGTCAACATTTGCGTATGCGCACTGCTTAAGAAGAAAACACAAAAAGAGGACTTCATTAATTTATAAAACAAATGTTTATATAATTTGACAAATGAAATTCGGCATTTTACTTAATTTTTCCAATATCCATCGATATTGATAAATTTCCTTAATCGAAATCCCGTCGGCAAAACAACAAGTGGGTTAGGCTCACATTTGTGCATTACTTCAAACTATATTCATAAAACAAAAAAAGGGGCCGCTTCAATCATGTATTTCACAAATGCACATATGTATGTAAGTATAAACATATAACTTGACATAATTATTTTAATTAGTTTGGTTTTATTAATTTGTCCAAAATAAGTCTATTTTTCCTACAACCAGCAAAGGGATCCGTAGAGAGGATGCCCTTACGAGCAAAAGTGGTCGTAACCGATCCAAAAGTGGCAATGAGCACATCACACCACTGGGGCAGCCATCAAGCGAACGGCAGCGGGAGCAACCTCACTAGGGGGGGCGGCCACCACTCCTATTGCACAAGAGCCGTTTATAGCGTTAGGACCGGACACGGTAAGAGAAAAACTTAGCTGGGAGACAAAAAGGCAGAGAAACCAACACTGGTTTAACGTCGCCGGTCTCAAACAGTCCAAGAACATCCTTTGGGGGTACAATCTAAGAAGGCTTAAGCTTCTTATGGACCTTCCTAGGGAAAAACTGAGAATCCTTACAGGCTTTCTAAAGGGCCACTGCAGACTTAAAGGTCACCTACACAAACTGGGGATCTGGTCGAGCGACTTATGTCGCTTCTGTGACTCGGCAGGAGAGACCCCACACCACCTGCTTACGGAGTGTGAGGATGTGGCACGCAGACGGGGGACAACCCTGGGTCGGCCATGGCCGGGAGATCAATACGTACAATCCCTTACCCCGGCGACTATCCTCAGATCTCTGGAGGTCCTGGGGTTGGCTGAATTGGTGTGTTGAACTTCGAGGGCACAATAGACCCACTGGTCGCAGTGCATACCTCTCTTTATATCTATCTATATCTATACAATTGTTACTTAAAGCGAAAAATGTAAATCGAATATATGTGACGTCTGTTATTATGTGCATATTTAAATAATTATTCAATGGGTCACCACAATTTTACAACCAACGTTAACAATTTAAAAATAATCCTGGGTAGTAAATTTCTCGGTGGTGAGTTATCTTCTTCATTTCTTTCATTTGTTTCAGTTAAATTTGAAAATAAAAGCAGGTACTTTTGCAAATAAATGTATTGATTTCCTTATAAATGAAGCATTTATTAGAAGGAAATAACTGCCTGGCATGGCAAAACTACATCTATAAATTGAAGCTGAGTGTTCAAAAAGAAAGCTTTTTTTTTATGATTTCAGGGCCATAGGATTTTTGATACTTCAAGACCTTAGAAATTACATCGAATTATGTGTAGCTAAATGTTCATGGTGAAGATTCCTAAATATGTACAAAAATACAAAATAGCTAAGATAAGATGATACAATACTCTGCATATTTTATAACAGTTTCAAATTGTGCCACTACGTAATATATGAAGTTAAGAGGTTTAATTGCATTTTTTGGGGATCCTGCAGGCTATACACCCCGTTTAAGTATGCAAAAGAATAATTTCAACAAAATAAACCTGACCGGACAAACTCCGGCTACGCCATCAACAGTATTTTTGCGCGGAACTATTTCCGCGTGTTTGGCCTTCGGCGTCAATACCTTATTATTTTTTGGGATTTGCATTTATTATATTCGCATACTTCAACGGTGGAGGGGAAACTGCAAGATCCCCAAAAAATGCAATGAAACTTATTAACTTAATATATTACTGTTATAAAATAATATCTTAGCTATCTGGCAATACCTTATGTTGCTGTGATTTCACTTAAAAGTGTGTACGTTCAAAGATTTTAAATGTAAAAAAATTAACTACATTTTAAGTTAGTTGGGCCGTAAAAAACGTGAAAGGAAAGTTCAGTACACCTAAATATTGTGTATTTAGTGTTATTTGAGTGGTTTTTATAGTGAAAAAGTGATGAAATACACTTAACAAATATGGGTTTCTTAAAATTTAAAACGCAAAGATCTTGCAAAGTACGAGGACTCGCACTTTGGGAGTGGTATTTTTAAAATGGGTCAACTCCCCCCTTTCCTCCGATACCCCTTTTACCATCCAATTCGTGGGTCACTATTCTAAAGCCGACTCAAATTCCAGCAGTTAATATTTTTGAGAATTAGTTTCTATTCTATTCATGAGAAAAAAAAAATTAACATCCGTATGCAGAACAAAACAAATTGAAATTTTAATACAAACCATATGCAACAGAATATTAATTTAGGAACTACCTATTGATCTTGACATTTACAATTTTTGAAAATAAATATATGCAAAAACTACATTTTAAACGAGTTTATTTGATGTGGTAACATAGGCGGCGAGTCGTCAAATAGTTGAAAATAAAAGTATAGACAAAAAGAAAATTTTAACATAAAAATGAATAACGAAAAGTTGTTCGTATCCTCCAATAAAGAACTGTACGATAAATTTTGCTCTGGATGTTAATTGGCACAACAGAAAATCTCTATTTATCGGGTGGATTTGCCACCACCTTTTCCTCTGACCAAGTGACTGCTTCTTACACATTTTGTACATTTGTGCTAAACTTAAAAACATTCGACACAATTTAATTTTCGTTGAAATTTGTACAAGCAATATGTTATTAAAAAAAAATCACACAAGTGCTTTTATTTTCTACTTTGTGACAACGGAGATATTCAAAGAACAATATGCAACAAAAATTAATCATCAAAAACTAAGGTGACATGTTAAGGAATTCTTAAGTAAATTTAAGTTAAGTTAAGTCTTGACTAATTGAGACTTTAAGGGCCGGTTTTACAATCCAATCTTAAGTCGAACTTAAGTTCTAGTTAAGACAAATCTTAGCTAAGACCAGTTTAAGATTTTGCACACATTTGCGTTTCACAATGGAGACTTAAGTATGGAAATTACTTGGTGAAAAAATATGGTAGCACCCGCCTCGAAATGCTTTGTTGACATATTTTGACAGTTGCCCACATACAAAACAAATAAAAGAGATTCCTGTGCAGTGTTTTAAACATATTAAAAAGTGATAATAAACAAAAACTATTAATTATAATATTATGACAATGGCGATTTAAAAAGAAGAACAAATTTTTCTTCAAGTGAAATTGATTTGCTGGTCACATTAGTGGCAAACTATAAAAATATAATCGAGAGCAAGAGGACGGATACAATATCGGTTGGGAAGAAGGAAGCTGCCTGGAAAAAAGTGGAAGAGGATTTCAATTCTCAAAGTGAGTCCTCTTTATACAGGGACGAAAAAGCATTGAAGAAAAAATATACAAATTTAAAAATGGAACTAAAGAAAAGAGCGGCTGCAGAGAAGAAATCTTTATATGCTACTGGTGGTGGACCGCCTTCAAAACCACTTCAAGAAAATGAAGATAGACTATTGTCTATTCTGCATGAAAAACAAATTCATGGAATGGATAGTCAATATGACAGCGACTATATTCCTCAGAGAGGTATGCATAAACTGCATTTGTAAAGAATTTACGAGTATCTAACTGATTTTTTCAAACTTTTTAGGATCACTGACTACATCAACAGTGACTTCACTACCCGGTGATATTGAAGAGCCTTGGAACAAATATGACTCAGGAATGCTAAGGCGAAAAAAATAACTACAAGCTGAATGCTGCAACAAAAAAATGCAATGCCCAGTCCAGTTGGTCGCGATTAGCCGAGGTAAAAGCTAAATGGACGGAAGAAAAACTGAAGCTACAAATAAGCTTAATGAAGGAGGAACACCAGAAAAAAATTAGTTTAATGGAAGAAAAAGCTAAGCTCGAAAGGGAATAAATGATGGAGAAACATGCTTAAGAGCTTCAAATTCTGGGAAAGGGATACATGTATATATTTTTTATTTTTGTTAGAATTTTTTTTTTTTTCAATATGTGTATATAGATAGGTTGTTTTACAATAATAATATGAATTGTTTTTTTTTTTTGTTAGAATAAGGTTTTACTATGAAGTTGTGATAATTATGAAGTACAAGTATTCATCATCTTCCTAAAAATTAGGTTAAGTAACTACACTCTTTTAATACTTATAAATGTGATAACTTTTTACAAATACTGAAGCACTTGCCTTTAATACAAATATATTGAATTGAACTAAAAAATGAATTATGTAAAAAATAAATATGTTTTTCTTACGGAGGTTGGCAAATTCAACTAAATATTGGATCCTAATTTGTATTGAAAGGAAAGCATTTTGAAGTTTAATTTAAAATTAAATTTTATATATTTGCAAAATAGTTATTTATCAAAGACCTTCTAGTAGAACTGTTGGAATTGTGAATGTCTCCAGAACGATTATTAGGTACAGAGAGCACATCACTTACTACATTTTCCAAATCTCTTGTTAGTAGCGGAGCGTCCTCATCACGATTATCACAGCAAATATTATGTAAAACGGCAGTCGCGACAATGATGCTCTGCACTTTTTTATATGCATACGTAATCCTAAAGATAGTACTGGAAACCGGCGCTTCCAGACACCATATGATCGCTCCACACAATTTCGAGTCCGAATGAGGGATTCATTAAATAAATTTTCAGCATGGGTATTAACCTGTGTTAAGGGCGTTATAACCCTGGTTGTATTTTCATAACCGCTATCGGCGACAACAAGTCCGTTATCAAACTCTCCGGATTCTAGACGATATTGAATTCTTGAGTTGCGAAATATTATTGAGTCATGAGTTAAACCTGGCCACCGAGCAACAATATCCTGTATGCGAAGCCGGCTGTCACATAGCGTCTGAACGTTAAGGGAAAAAAATCCTTTCCGATTCCGAAATAGCTCTGCATCTTCACCACCTAATGCATATTGAATTGACGTAAATTTATTCCACTGTAGTTTTGTATATGTTGTTACTTACCAGGAGATAAAATCTTTATATGTGTACAATCGATAGCGGCAATAACCCGAGGGAATTTTGCCAATTTGAAAAAATTCTTTTGGCACTCTTTTAGTTCCTCTCCCATCGGAAATTTTATAAAATTTTCCATTAGGGCCAGTTTTTCAGTGCAAGTTGAACTCTGTTTGTCGTTTAAACTAAGTTTAAACTCAGTATGCAGTTTTTCAGTCAACTTTAAACGGAGTTTAAACTGAGTTTAAACGGCCGATTGCGCACAGTTAAACTTAGTTTAACTTATCAGCTGCGTGCTGACTATTTCATTTTGGTTGCAACAAATTTAATTGAGCGCAAGAAAACTACGTTTAAATTTAAACTGAGTTTAACTAAACTTAGTTTAAACTGAGTTTAAACTAGCACTGAAAAACTGGCCCTTAGTAGTGCTATGTGGTGCGAAGTAGATGTTATTACTCGCGAAGCAGTGGCTTTTGATACGCCAAACAAGTCCCCAATAGTTTGTAGCATCCCTCCTGTTGCGTAAAATCGCAGTGTTATCAGAAGCATCTTCTCCGGGCACAAAGCATGACTCCCTAGAAAAATTATGCTAATTCATGTTCTCTTAAAAATTTGTAAAAGAGCAGGCAAACCTGTCAGTTTTATGTTTTATTGCATCTTTAATTAAATTAAGGACACTCCAAGCAGTTTGCTTATTGTCTCGAAATCGGTCACGAAAATCCTTCTCATCGTACATTTGAAAAAATTGTGGTCGGTCTCGGATTACTTTAGTTCTCCTCAATACAATAATATTTATCTCTTCCTCGTACTCTAAGTCGCTGTCTTCTTCAGCTTAAGATTTGGTTGGTAAAACGCAAAATCTTAAACTAGACTTAAGTTCGACTTAAAAATGCATTGTAATACAATGGAGACTTAAGTATGGAAAATATTTAATTCAGAAATATGGTAGCACCACAAGCATTTGCTTTGTTTTTCCATGTTTTGAAATTTGTTCAAATAGAAAATAACTCATATAAATAGATTTGTATGCGGTTAGTTAAAAAAGTATTTTCAAGTTCAAATATTACAGAAATAGATTTATTTAATTTAAACAAAATTTAAAATACAAAGAGAAGAAGCAATTTTGATCCGAATTAGATTGACTTGGTGGGTAATCTAGGGGCAAACTAAATTTTGACGCTGTCCTTTTTTCTCTTTGTCGAAGTTTTATAAATTTTCTCTCAACAATGCTATAGGGTGTGACGTGAACTCGTATGTTATGGCTCGTGAGACAGTAGCTTATATACTTTCCAGACACAAAGCATGGTTCCTGAGACAAATTAAAGTACTTAGTTTATGTTTCTTTGGAAATAATAAAGGATACACATACCTGATAGTCTTATGCTTTAATTCGATATTATCAATTTAAGGACATTTCAAGCATTATTGAAATAAAATCGTTGGTGAAAATCTTTCTCATCGACAATTGAAATTACTTTAGTTCTCCTTAATGCAATAATATTTATAACTTCCTCGTAATCTAAGTTAAAGTCTTCATCACTACCCCAATCAAATTCCATATTTCGAAAATTCTTTAGATTTTTTCAAATATTTGTATTTAAGTCTTTATAATTTTATTTGACAAGCAATGATCAGCTGTTCGCAAAGATAAGATCAGTTTAAGACGAGAAATTCGGCGACTTAAGTTCAACTTAAGTCGAGCTTAAGATTTGATTGGTGAAACGCAAAATCTTAAACTAGACGTTAAGTTCGACTTAAAAATGCATTGTAATACCGGCCCTAAGTTTCTTACGGCAAGTTAAGTGTTTTAAATTTTTTTAGCTGAATTTTTAATTCAACCTGGCATTTCTGTCGAAAATTTTGTTCGCCTATTTTGCATTGCGCCCAATAAATTATTTTTTTTATTAGCGTATCATCTGTTTAACTCGAACGATTTTTTTGCTAATAACTAGTGAGATGCAGATTTCTTAACATTACCTACTACATGGAAATTGATTATTAAACTTCAAAATTGATATATGTGAAAATACAAATAAGAAAGTTTATAACTGTTCACATCATAAAATTCAATGAAGCAGACAACTAGTGCTGAAATAATAAGGTGAAGCATCGAAATTCGTGTGGAAGTGAAGAATATAAATATATATATACATAATTGCATCCATAAAGGGCTGTCTCACTCTTTTACGTGTCGAACTGGCCTTACTCAGCTGATGGCTTGACAAATGTTGCAACTAGTTGGCTTTTTCTTGTTACTGGCACAGGCATTGGGATCCGCTTCCTCAACTGTCGTTGACTCAACGAATGGTGTTGCCGTCGTTGGATGAAGTGTTGTTGCTTTGTTGGTGTGTAGTGCGCTGTTTATGCTGGCGATTGCTTAAAAGTTGGCATATAATTAGTTTACTTTTATTAAAAAATTTAATGCGCAAGGGAAAATATCGTAATACATATAATATTGATCAAAAGGTGAAAAACGTAGAGTGAAAACAATTAGAAATACCTATCTATAAGTGAAGAAAAAGCATAGAAGCAGTGGTAGCACACTTGAAAAAAGCAGAAGCAAAGAAGAATTGCAGAAAGAAGTAAAACGAAACGAATTCAAGTTGTGTTCGTGTAGTAAGGAAAAAAATTCGCAGCCCAGTTAAAATTTGTAAAAAATTGTTAATTCGTTGTTAATAGAGCGAAATATCGCTGTACCCATAGAAGAAAAATGTCAACACCCGCACGCAGGCGTCTTATGAGAGATTTTAAAAGGTGAGTAAATAATTATCTGCAAAATCCAATAAGGGGTATAGTAGAGATTTGTCTAATTTTACACCCAAACACGAATAAAAAATGGTTTATGAAAATACGCAGAAAATTGGGTACAAGTTCTGCATGAAAATTACGCGTGATATACTTAGTCACACGTTTTTCTCATTTTTTTTTTACTCGATGCGCACAAAGTACGTTTCACTTGACCACAAAGTGCTGGCATTGGCATTGTTATTTTAGTAAGTTTTACTTATTTTATTGCATTTTCCCGAAAGTTCGCTTGAACATCTTACTCTTTTCGATTGTTGGTTGAACTTATGTATTTACAAACGTATGTATGCTCGTAAATATTTACTAAATGTCAAAAAAAAAAACAATAATTTCAAATTGCTTCAATAACTGCGTTTTGTTGAATATAAATGCAATTTAATTCGTATGGTACAGTGTTTTAGTGCTTATTCGTTCACAACATCCATTGCCAAAAGCACTTTATTGATTACATAGTAATATACATAGGTATATGTATATGCTTCTTCTTCTGATTTTCACTTCCTAGTTTACTTAGTGCTTTGCAATAATACGAGTACAAACATATGTAGTAGGCAAATTGCTCCACTTATGGCAACGGAATACTTTCATAACCTGCAGATTTATATTATTTTTCAAACGTCAATTATTCACCATGCACGAATGTGCTCTTATCACTATTTTATTTTTCTCTATTTAAACCACATAGGTTTGCACTCAAAATTTTACAGTATTTGCTCAGTTCGTTTCCCTGCGATTTCATCTGCTTAGCCCTGTTGTCATCGCTCCCAGGTCAAAGCTGATGGTGATGATATCAGAGTGAGGAGTCTGATGTCCACTACCTCCTGTACCCAGGAAAATAGGCTTCAGCAAAGACGACTTCTGTCGTCCGATTGTCTACTGTACTGGTTCCAAATCTTTTGCTAAAAAATGATGCAAAAGAAGTCAATATTTCTCTTCAGTACAACGTGATTTATGCCTCTCACAGGAGAGGTCCTACATAAACTGTTCCAGAGAAATTAAGCTTCAGCAAAGAGGTCTCCTGTCGTCCGATTGTCTTGGCCATTGTACACTTGTAGAGGGATCTTACGTTATTAACGGCAAACGTTGTAAACTAGAAAAAAGTTTGTATTCCCTTTGAAAAGTGACTAAAGCTATCATATTGTAAACTTTGAGCAAAATTTGTTGTGGGTCGCAAACGATGATACATTATTTCGTAGATAAACACGAGCGTCAGAATTATACACCCCTATGCTGGAATCCGTCGTACGTTGGATTTCGCTACGAATCGTAAAATCGGTATGCTCAAATCCCCTTTTTGTAATCGTAAATTCGAAATTTGTAGACTTTTCGCAATTCGTAATATCGGTATGTCAGAATCCGTCGGAGCTGTCAATTGTCCCAAAAATAAGCAAATATGCATGTATGTACATGTATATACATACATGTGTACATAAGTATGTAATATAAACTATGCAAAAAAAACTAGATTTGTTACGTGTGTATATATTTGCCAATATATATATATATATTTTCTTGTATGAATGCTTCTTTGTTGAGGCGAAAATGGTCACAAATCTTTAAAACATTAAACATTAATATATCAGAGCATTGAATTCGACAATATTACACACTTCGTCATTTAAGAAATTTGTATTTAGATCATCTCTTTAGAATGTATGTACATACATACGATGCATATTTATGCAATTCTGCCATTAATTAACGAAAACTTCGTATCAAATAGCTTATAAATGTTGATATTAAACTTCATTCTTCACTTGCAATAATATCGGTAGGTACATGTTGATAGTTACGATCGGATTTCAGCATACCAAATTTCGAACTTTCGGAACGGAGCTACGAATTCGTATTTACGAACATTCGGATTACAGCATAGGGGTGGTAGTCCATCTAATATATTCAGTATGTAATAATTCTATACCAGACACAAAAGCATATAATGCGCTTTTTGCATTCTGCAACCTTAATTAAATCATAAAAAAAATTTAATCTACATATAAGAAAAAATTAAGCTGTTGTAAGCAGTGACTTTGCGATTGATCTGCCTTCTGCATCTACACAAGCGCCGTGTGCATTGTCAGATACAGTGAATGCTACTACCCTGCCACCGATGGGCGCTGATTGGAATACAGTGAGGCGTAAGAGGGCGTCGAAGCAGAGAAACGTTGTGGTTGGCCGAAACGATAATAATGATTTGGGAGTATTTGCGCGTCTGAAGTGGCTCCATCTATCGTCGTTTAAGCCATCTGTTTCTGAAGATGATATTATCAATTATGTGGCGAAACATCTTACCATTGATAAGCCACAAATTGCCTGCTACAAACATGTTAAGAAAGATGCTAATGAGGAATCTCTCAAATACATCAACTTTAAGCTGGGTGTTCCTGAGCATGCATATACTAATCTGCTGAAACCTGATATCTGGCCAATCAGCGTTAATATTAGACAGTTACGTTTTTTTCAAAGACAAGGAGAAGAACTCCTATCAAAGTAGTTGTTCCACCAAAGTCAAACAAACACATTAGAATATATTATGAAAATATATGTTCGAATGCTAAGTGCGCACTTGGAGTATGATATGTTTGTTATTGTCGAATCTTGGCTCAATGCAAATTTTTTCAATGCGGAGTTTTTCGATCCTAACCTTTATGATGTTTTCCGGAAGGATAGGGATCCCATTATAACTGGATGTAGCCGAGGCGGAGGAGTATTGATTGCGGCCCGAAACAACCTCTAAGCGTCGGTTTGTCCTCTTCTGAACGAGGACACAATCATCGACCAACTTTGTGTTCGTGTTAGCGGTTCCCTTGGTTTGTTATATCTTTGTGTATCTTATATACCTCCATTTAGCTGTGATAATTTGTACAAGTCGCATATCGATAATCTCTTGGCGCTGCATCATAGCATTGGATATAGCCAAATTTGTGTACTTGGTGATTTTAATTTAAGCAATATAAATTGGTCGTTTTACGATAATAATCTATTATTGACTCCCTCAAATGTTAACAGCTCTGTTGAGTCATATGTTATTGATAACCTCTTAAGTATTGGCCTAACTCAAATAAATGGCCACAGAAATGATATTAATCGCATTTAAGATTTAGTCTTAGTAACGTACAACATTAACTTTGTAATATCAAAACCTTCTTCTTCTATATCTCCACCTAACTCTTATCATTTGCCTTTGGAATTAGTTTTTGAATTTTTTGATGATTCCCCAACACAAAAAACTGCTTCATTAAATTATAGTCGCTGCGATTTTGCTACATTGGATCTTGCGTTAAGTGGAATAAACTGGGATAATTTATTTCAGGATATCGAAGTCGAAGGTTGTTTTAATGTATTCAAAACATATTTATTTGATCAATGTTCTAACTATGTGCCTACTTTCAAACCTAAGACGTATAAACTTCCTTGGTTCTCGAAGGATTTAAAGCATCTAAAAAATTTAAAAAATAAGTTTTATAAAAAATTCAAGTCTACTAAAAAGCAATGCTTTCTCAGTAAATATCGTTATTACCAAAAAGAGTTTTGCAAATTGAATAAGACTTGTTACAAAAACTAAAAAAAACTATATTCATGGTTTCGAGTCAAATATTAAAATAAGTCCGAAATATTTTTGGTCGTACATCAAATCCAGAAAAACTGGCTCAAGTGTACCTAAGACTGTACTCTATAAATGTGAAAATGCAGCCTCTGTGTCCGAGGCGGCTAATCTCTTTGCAAGCTTCTTTTCGTCTAACTTTGTATCTGATAATGACCTGTCAGTTGATGAACTCTCGAATATTCGTAAAAATCTCACTAATAGCACGTCTACTTTAGACTTAGGTTTACTTGCTCTAAGCGAAGATGACATTTTTGAAGGTATCAAGAATATAAAAAGCTCCTCGCAGATGGACGCAGATGGTTTTTCCGCCATACTGTTTAAAAACTGTACTTCCCTAGTGAAGTCTCTGCTATTAATCTTCAATAAATCTCTTTCTGAGGGTATGTTTATTGATGATTGGAAGAGATCATCAATCACGCCAATTTTCAAAACTGATAACAAATGCGCGTTGAAAATTATAGACCGATTAGCAAATTATCCACAATTGCCAAAATTTTCGAAAGTATAATTAAAACAAAACTTTACTTTAATGTCAAGCACTTGATCTGTCCAAATCAGCATAGCTTTGTACCTGACAGATCCACAGTAACCAACCTTGCAGTCTTTACGGAAGATTGTTTCTCAACTTTTCGTAACGGCTCTCAATTAGATGTGATTTACACCGATTTTTCGAAGGCTTTCGAAAAGATTTCCCACAATATTTTATTGACCAAATTAGAATGTATAGGAATCCATTCGCGTTTATTGGATTGGTTCAGGTCCTATCTAAGCTTGAGAACCAGTAAGGTGGTTATTGATGGTATTTCATCTAAGCCATTTATTGCTCTTTCAGGGGTTCCACAGGGAAGTATCTTATTTTTCTTACTCTTTATTAATGACATCAGTTCCTGCTTTTCTAATGCCAAGTTTCTTCTGTTTGCCGATGACTTGAAAATGTATTCGGAGATTAGATGCGCTAATGACTCGGCCGAGCTTCAATCGCAGCTTGACAAGCTTCATAAATGGTGTGTTAAGAATCGGCTTTTACTTAACATCAAGAAATGCCATAAAGTATCTTTTTGCAAATCAAAATTACCACTTGAAACATCTTATTCAATTGCGAATATCTGCCTTGACTCGAAAAGTGAGACCAAAGATATTGGAGTACATTTTGACTCAAAACTCACTTTCACTTCGCACTTAAATAAAACTATCGCCGACTCTTTTGCCATGCTAGCATTTGTTAGAAGTCACTCTTCTGAGTTCACCGATCCTTATACTCTTAAAATGCTTTATACCGCGTTTGTACGTTCTAAACTCGAATATGCTGCTTTTATATGGAGACTGAGTCACACAGTTCATATAAATCGTCTAGAAAAGGTACAAAGGCATTTATACGCTTTGCTCTACGTTCATTAAACTTTGTTGAACCATGGCCACCATATGGCCGTCGGTTAATTAGCCTACCAACTCTGCAAAACAGAAGAACATCGCAGTCTATCTCTTTTCTATTGGGTATTATTTCGGGAAAAGTTGACTGTCAGCAACTACTTGCAAAAATCAATTTCTATGTTCCCAGCCGGAGTTTGCGTCGGTTTGGCGCTTTTAGGGTTGCGCTGAGCAGAACGGTTTATGGTGCGAATGCGCCAATCAACAGAACCTTGTCAGATTTCAACTATTTCTCAAGTTTTTTGGATGTAGACTTTACTAATCCAAGTGCAACCAAGTTGGAATTGGAAAGTTACCTTATGTCTAATCAATAATGTTTTAAACTCTTTTATTCGAATTTATTTGAATTTATTGTAATTTATCGGAAATTGTTAATAATCTTTAAGTTGGAAACTAAGTGTTAAGAAGAATGTGTAATATTTAATTAACTATCCGCCAAATGTCTGTTATTACTATACTGTTGCTAGACATAAATAAATAAATGTAACTTAGCTTAAAAATGCATTGTTCTCGACAGACCCAAGCGACTTTAGAAAACAGATCAGGTAACTAGGAAATTTAAATATGTATATTAGAAAATTATGGATGAAGAAAATTGTATCTTAAAATTCGAACTAAATGAAGTTATATATAAATCGAATATTGTATTAAAACATGGGAGTCGCACGAAAGTGTTTTAGGAAAGCTTATTACAATGTGGCTGGACGATTATATTTTTAGAGATAGGGATATTTGCGATTATAAAAAGTTTCTTCAGTAAAAAAATTTTGCATAAATGTAATTTCTACGTAAATTTCTGATTTGCATTAAAAGCTTACATATTGCGACTTAACGTTTATTGTTTCCGACCGCAGATACATATCGTTAGTATAGTGTGGAAAAAGCGTAACTATTCTTTTTTAGAAATCGAATTTTTTCATTTCCGGTTGGCCGCTCTCAAAAATTCATTGCCGAAAAAATGTAACAAAGTTATGGTCAATTTAATAAAAGCCTTAACTTATAACAACCATTTTTTAACGAAACGGTCCTAACCACGCACACATTTGAGGAATTCGCTTTTTTGTGTAATGTTGTTGTTGTTGTTGTTGTAGCTGCTAGCTACGCCCCACTGGGCTGGCGGGCTCCCTTAATCATTATCGTCAAGCTCCTGCTACAATATCCAGATCGGAGTTGAGCCAGACTGACGCGCGTCTCACGAGGCAGCTGGAGCTCCTCAGCTGCTATGGGTGTAGACATCCCGTGACTGTCTTGAGTGCGGCGTTCTGACAGGTCTCCAGTCTTGACTACTGAGTCCTGCTAGTTCCAGGCGACCATATTGGCGCAGCATAATTTAGAACCGGCCGGCCTATCGTCTTGTATGTTGCCAACAACGTTTCTTTGTCTTTGCCCCAAGTGCTGCCGGCGAGCGACTTGAGGACTTTGTTGCGGCTCTGTACCTTGTTGACGATTGCGGTTGTATGCGCTGAGAAGGAGACCAGGCTGTCGAGGGTGACTCCCAGGATCTTAGGGTGGTTAACCGTCGGAATGGGGGTCCCCTCGATGTGGATGTCGAGGGTGAGCCCTACCTCCTTCGTCCAAGATGTGAACAAGGTCGTCGTGGACTTAGCAGGAGACAGCGTCAAATTCCGTCCCTTAAAGTAGTGAGCAAGCTCTGGGAGGTAGCTGTTTACTATACAGCACAGGCCATCAATTCCATTGCCGGTAGCCATTATCGTGCAGTCGTCGGCATACGAGACCAGTGTGACTCCCTCTGGCGGGGAAGGGAGTCGCGAGATGTAGAAGATGAATAATAGGGGGGATAGGACGCCACCCTGTGGTACCCCCTGCTTAATTCTTCTCGCTTTTGACACTGAGTCACGGTTGCACACCGACGCTTGACGACCACACGGGTAGTTTGCGGTCCATCGCCTCAACGCCGCTGGGAGAGGTGAGGCCTCCACGTCCTTCAGCAGGATGGAGTGGCTGACTGTGTCGAAGGCCTTCGACAAGTCCAGAGGCACGAGGACGGTTATATCACAGGGGCGGTTGCCGTTGAGACCACGATTAACCTGAGTGTTTATAGCGTTAAGTGCCGTTGTAGTGCTATGCACTTTCCGGAAGCCGTGTTGATGCTTCGCCGGGCTGAGGTAGTGATTGAATATGCATATTTTATTTATTTATTTATTATTGCGGCTTTTAAGGCCTAAAACTTGAAACTATACAATCTCTTTATTAATTTCTTTTAACTTTATACACCATAAAACAACAAACAAAATCCATTAAATTAATTACAATTTTAAAAACAAAATCCATTATAAGTAATTACAAATTTAAAGTAATTACAATTTTAAAATATTTTTACTGTCTTTGGGGGGCTTATAGAGTCTTCTGAGACTGACGAGGTCTTAATACAGACATCATCACCATCAGCAAACATCGCGTTACTCTTCGTTCCGCTAATTACAGCGGACAGTGCTAGTCTCACCTCAATATTATTTTAATATTTAATATAATTCATTCCATCAGACAATTAATACATTTTGGTATCGCCTTAATCTGTTCATTACAGTAGACAGTGTTAGTTTCACTTCACTATTATTTTATTATCAAAGCGCTATGGATGCCGACTTTTAAGTATATGCAGAGACAGCCGAGGTCTTTTTGGAAATTTAAGTGGTCATTCGTAAATAGCACTTTGAACATATTAGATTATTTTATTTTGTATTTTCGGTCAACATAGATGACAGCGCCAGGTCAGTCCCGCTTAGTATTTATATTAAATAAAAGCAAATCCTGCTTCTCCCATATTCACTTCATTCAATCCGATAATTGATCCGTTTAGGTATAGCGTAAAAAAATAAGAAGGAAAAATATCTTAGAGGAAGGGTTAGGCAGTATTCAAATAGACTCTTTTTTAAAATTATTGAATTCGTTAGTGTTCTTTTATAATTAGAAAGTTCATTGTAATTTTTTAAACCTTTATAAAATATATTTTGCTTGTCTGTTTCTGTTTTAAAAAGAAGCAATCTAAAAATATTATTATCCATCACTCCATGGGAGTGAGTTTCATTAACATACTTAATTAATTTTTTCACTCAGATACTCTGGTAGGTTACCAATCTTAATATTAAAAACAAACTTCATCCTATGATAAAAAATTAGCTGTTTAACGCTCAACCAATTTAACTTTGCGATCATATTTTATACTGGGATGTCATACCGCATGTTTAAAATAAATCTCATTGCCTTATTTTGCATAACCTGTAGCTTGTACTTGTGCTTCATTCGCAACAACATTGCTCTATAGCTGAAGATATATCATTAATGTATGTATGTATATGTTAAATTTTGGCTAGCATTATATTTCTGTCAATTGTTTCGAAAGCTCTCTTAAGATCAATGAAAACTGCAACAATTCTTTTATTCAAATTTAAATTTTCTTTCCAGACAGATATTACCAAATTTAATGCGGTTTCACAAGAGTGCTTTTCGCTAAAGTCTGATTGTTCTTTCATTAGTATTTTATTATTTTCCAGATAACTAATGAGTTGCTTCTTTATCGCTATCTCTAACATTTTCTCTATGTTTGGCAATGTTTTAATAGGTCTTAGTTCTTCGGCTTTTATTGACTTTTTTACTTTTTTTATGGGTATTATTTATTGTAGATAATTTCCATGAGTCAGGCACTACACAAGTTATCACACTTTTATTTATAATGTCAACATAAAAGAGGCCCATGTATGTTACTGAGTCTTTTATAACTACTTCTGACAATATGTTCTTTCCGCCTATTTTATATTTAAACTGTTTAACAATGTGAGCAATGTCATTTTAATAAAAATTTAATCTGGTTTTTACCCTAGATTCCGACTCGCCACCACTCCCTACAATGTTAAAATGATATCTTTAACCTCGGCTATACTGACCGCCTGCTTTAGATGAATTAAACATTCACATATAAAAAGTTACTTATCAATACAAATCAAATCGTTTTTGTTTGATTTCCAAGAAGCTATGAAATAAAATTTTAATACTTCATCAGCACACTTTAGTTTGTATAAGTAAACATCGCCAAAAGGATATAAGCCCCCCAGAGTAAAAGAATACTTTCAAGATTATTTCTAGGTGCTTCTGCATATACAAGGTCAAACTTGCGCATGCGCACAATGTACATTTGTACTAAAACTATCTCCCTTTGATTGCTGAATTTTTACATATTGCTCAGATGGGTTACTGTCAATGTATAAGTATTATACATATATATGTATGTATGACCACAATGAATGAATTTTATATGAAAACTGACAAAAATAAAAATAATTCGTAGGTATTTTAATTGCTGATGCTGATGCCAAAATTAAAAGAAACAAATCTCGCAGAAAAATATAACGCAAATGCATTCATACCGTACCAGCAACGTAAAAATGTCTGTCCTGCCATTCATTTCTTTCGGGAAAGTATAACCTCACGGTCACAATCATTGATTCATGAAGATACTAACGGTTATCCTCAATTCTTATGAGCACATAAACACTGAAGTCAATTTTTTTTATAAAAAAAAATACTTTATTGATTACTGGAAAAGCATACATAGTTCGCCTTTACTACAATATTAAAAGGTGATAAAATCAGCTTATCTATAACGTGAATATATGTATGTATGTACATATATGTTAATAAAAAGTTATAAAAGTGAAATATTGCTCTTTAAAAGACGAACGTTTTTTCTTGCATATAAAGTATTGTATTGAAAATACCAATAAAATTGTTGATTCTGTCTTACGAAATAAACCTCAGATAATAATATATATTATATATTTCAATTAATAATTTAAAAAAACTTGAAATTTTTCACAAAAATTTATTCAAATTCTTGCATTCAGAAAACTAATTGTCAACAAATAAATAAAAAACAATGCAAAATACCAAAACAACCAATAATGCCTTTTCGAAGTTCCACATGAAAAACTTTATTTTCTATTGCAATTCAAACACTTTTTTTAAAAACTGGTAGCGAAATTCATCAAAGGAACATCACAGTTTCTAAGGGCGTTCAATATGACCGATTTAGAGCGAGAAGCTGCCAACGTACAACACCTTTCATTATTGCGTCATGAGCACATATGTATGTACATACATACATACATATGTATGTAAATAGAAAATATAAATTTAAAATCGGGTTACATGAGTTAGAGTTTTCAGAAATATTTTTCCAGCGTTGCAAAGTTAGCAACCATTTTTAGTCATTCATACGTACCATGTAAATTAAACAGGGTATTTCACAAGCTAAACATTCTGTTATTGGTATTAATCATCATGTCTAGCGTTATAAAAATGTGTATCAAGTTTGTATATGTACATATGTATGTACATAGTATGTAGGTTCAACATATTTCCGAATATAATGTTTATTTTGTACATAAATATGTATGTATGTATGTATGTACCTACCTGCTTATGTGTTTATAAATACATTTGCTCATGCACATCTGTATGTAAATTTGCAAATCATTGGCCATATAATATATAGATTAATTCATTATCAGCTGTTCTGAAGACCCAGTGGGAATATGAGTAACGAATTTTCTTAATACTAAAATATTAACGAAAGTATACGTATGAAACCATGCGTCTTAAAATAAGGGAATGGGGTAATATGTACTCGCATGTAGTTGAAGTCTTAAGGGCAAAACTAAATGTTTTTTTCAGATACATACAATTTCTTATGCATATCATTTTTGCTGTTCAATTCACAAAGCGCTTTGAGCTGACTGGGTTGTTGCTTGTCTGTCGCTCTGCTTATCCCGAGTTCGATGCGTAGTTGAAATTATTTTTATTCAAAGAAAATCAAGCGACACGGGGCACGTTATTTCAATAGATATACGGGCGCAATACATATCTAAACATTCGCTTTCCTCAGAGAGTCGTTGATATTCAATGTGAAGATACTCGTATGTATGTACCATACATACATACATACGTGTGTGCGTATCAGCTGTGCTTGCCAGGCCGTTTGCTGATCTACCCGCCCTTGCAAGCTGTTTTGCTAACGGATTCAGATTTATACACCTGCCAAATATCCGTCCCATTCAAAAGCTTCTTATTTTTTATTATTTGTTTGCTTTAAAATATCTAAATATTTATTTATACTACGCGCTCTTTGTTCATTTATTAGCTCTGCTGTATATAACATATGTACATAATTTAAGTCTAATATAACATAAAGTTACGACATCCGGTGACATCATGAAACCAACATCGTCATACTGACATTGGGTAAACTTCAACATTTTTATAAAAAAAAAAGTTATTTTGTAGTGTTTATGTATATGTTTTTCGTTTTAAATCATCCATTATATTTTCATTAAGGGATCCAAAACAGCCTCCGATTATAACATCCCCACACGTTGACGACCTCCGCAATCGAAACAAGGACTACGATTTACGGATATGCACATGGAATGTCCTAACCATCTATAGGGAAGGTGCCTCTATCCAACTGCTGGATGTCCTGCAAAAATATAAAGATGACATCACTGCAGTTCAGGAGATGCGATGGACGGCGCATGGATGCAAGAAGTATGCAACCTTGTCTCCAGGTTCGACCCCATCAGTGAACGAATTGCCACAATCCGCATCAAAGCTAGATTTACCAATGTAAGCTTGGTTTGTGCGCTCGCCCCGAAGGAGGATAAGGATGATGGACCAAGGATGAGTTCTACGAGCGTCTAGAGGAAGCATACGAGCGCTTCCCCCGACACGATGTAAAAATTATGATTGGCGACTTTAACGCTAAGGTGGGCAAAGAAGGTATTTTTGGTCCAACAGTCAAAAAATTAAGCCTTCATGAGAATACTTCCGGCAACGAAGAGAGGCTGATCGACTTCGCCGCGGGGCGAAACATGGTAGTAAGTAGCACCAAATTCCAACAACGAAGTATCCACCAAGCCACTTGGGTGTCCTTGATCAAAGAATGCGAAACCAAATTGATCGCGTTGTGATAGACGCAAGATACGCTTCTAGCGTGCTTGATGTTCGTTCTATCCGAGGAGCAAGCGTTGACTCGGATCATTACCTTGTTGCAGCTAAGGACCGCATGCGCCTTTCTGCACTGAAGAACGCTCATCAAGTATCGCGACGAAAGTTCGGCGTCGAAAAGATTAAATCGTAACGGACAGCTGAGAATTTTAAATCTCGACTCTTAAACCTTGGAAACCAAGCAACTCCTCATCGCCCTGATATTAACAAGCAATAGGATAAGATCTCCCGATATCTACGTACCGCTGCGGAGGAGGTGGTTGGGTACTACCAGCAACGGAGAAACAGTTGGTATGACGAAGAGTGCCACGTAGCTGCTGCAGAGAATACGCAGCATACAATTTGGTCGAACGAGTACATGCCAGAAGATTGGAATCTCAGCATACAAGGTCCTATCGAAGATTCTGTGTGAAAGACTGAATCCGCATATGAACCAGCTGATTGGACATTATGAGTGTGGCTTTAGGCCTGGTAAATCCACGATTGGCCAGATATTCAAATCCTGGTAAAGACTCTAGACAAACAAGTCGACACACACCATATCTTTGTCGATTTTAAAGCCGCTTTTGACAGCTCGAATAGTTCGAGCTGCCTGTACGACGCCATGTCTAAATTTGGCTATGTAGAGTGACGTTGAGCACAACTTTTAGCGCTGTCCAAGCTCTCCGAGCCGTTCGAGACCAAACGAGGTTTTAGACAACGCGACAAACTTTCGTGCAACTTCTTCAATCTGATGCTGGAATCCGTAATTAGATAGAGCTGCCAATCTGAATCGCAGTGGCACTATTTACATCGTTGGCCTTAACAACAGTGCCGTCAGTGCAGCATTTTTCAGTCTGTAAAAGGAAGTAAAAGAAGTTGGCCTTGCAGTAAACGAGGACGAAACAAAATATCTTGTGGCAACAAACAAAAAATGTTCGCGTGTTGGAACCCACGTCACCACGTTGGCAGTTACAACTTTGAAGTAGTCAATATCGTATACCTTGGATCCAGCATTAATACCACCAATAACGTCAGCCTCGAAAACAAGCGAAGAACACACTTGCCAACAGGTGCTACTTTGTGCTCGGTAGGCAGTTGAAAAGCAGAGCCCTTTCAGACAACGAAATTTGGTGCACGTTTAAGACCCTCAAAAAATACCTTAGAAGTTTTTAAATCAGACAATATTCAAGCCCAACTTTCCTATGTCGGTAATTTTAGAAAATTCAACAAATTATGGACACCCAAGGAAGGTACTTGTAGAATAAATATGGCTATTCATCCTCCGGTAAAAGGCCTCAATCACAATTTCTGAGAATTTTTGAGTATTCTATCTCAAAGAGAGATCTATGCAATTTTTACGCAAACCCAAAATATGCAGAAAGTTCCAAGTTTTACGAACAAACTGATTAAATTTTTGTCCGCATCCAAATATGCAAAATGAAAAACATTGTAACACTCATATTTTATAATTTTCACCTTTAAACAAAAATTTCGTATTTTCCCAAATTGCAATCAGCTGATTTTGATGATTGCTTGCAAATGTGTGCTGGGGAGAATTTGTCCAGCAAAAATATGCAACTTCCCCTTCGGCAGACAGCTCAAAGTTGTCAGTTTTACAAGTTTAAGAATAACTAATCCGTTATTTTCTTCCTCAAGGATGTTCAATCGTTTCCTACGCCGCAAAATTTTTGTTTTATTAAATTTTACAATATTCATTAAAAGTCTGGTTTTTGAAAAAAATAAGCGAAATTTAATACGCTCGTGTAAATAAAGATATCGTGTAAAGTTCACAATAAAAAAAAAACGGTTCAAAGATATATAGATAAATGAGTCATATATGACTCATTGGAAAGGGAAGTTGTTAAATTTATTTGGCTTTCAGCTGCCTTATCGTTTACTATTTTTAGTAAGTGCCACTTTCTCCGGTCCAAATACGCGTCACGGTCTTCGACATTAAAGTTACCAAATGATCGTAGGGAAATAAGCTAACAGAGAAAATAGATTATTAGACATTCTGCAAATAAACTACCCCACTATGACTATAGTTACTTGCTGTAGTACGCCGAACCTATTCGGCCTATCTCGTGCGGTGACCTTCAAACATCGGATCCGAAGACATGCCCTAGCTATTTTAGACATATCGGTGGACAGGATCCAATTCAACACCCAGCGCACCACTTATGTATATATATCATTCTCGTCATTATCTACAAAAACTAGCGCTTGTAATGCGGGTATACCAGTGTTTGTGAATTATACTCGTACAAATAAGTCCCCAGCTTTTGCGCACGTTGCTAAAATACCATTCGATATGTAAAAACACTGTGATCTGTACAACTTGATGATAATGTAATTTTTATTATACGATCATGAATACTGTAAATGAAATGTAAAACTTTTGTACAAAAAAAGGTATAAATATCTGAAACAATTAAAAAATGTTGTTCTTTTCAACTTTGAATTTTAAAAATAAAGAATCAATTTTAAATAATATAATTTTCAATAATAGTTTTAAAAATTATATTAAAACTGGCGCAGTCGGTAAGATTCTCTTTGTAAAATAAGCAAAGACTCCTTGCAACGGCAACCAATTCTGCTAAAATTTTAGCTTTAAAAAAATTTGTGGATTCGGTCATAACTATTCAAGAAAGAATTGGAGGACTTTTCGAATGAGAACAATTTCAAGAAAGAATTGGACAAAGACGGTTCCAGCAAAAACGTTTTCAACAAAGAATTGGACAACCATTCAATACCAACCATTTAGAAAATAATTTAGTCATCATTACTTGAACAAGCAGCAATCAAGAAGCCTGTATATCTTCTAATATTGCGAAATCCGCAGAGGAGCATTTCAAGGACCATGGATTTACAATCAGCAAACGAACAGCTAGCAGCAGCACCCGGTGTAGCAGCCAACGTTGCAGCATCTATCGGTAATAATCAGTTAAGAAGTTTAGACTTAAATCCCATTAAGTATATTGAACGACTACAAAATTTTGATGGACGAAATGAGGATCTACCGATTTTCCCATCAAATATTGATGACATTATTCCAACTCTTAGTTTGTATAATGAACAATCGCAACGTATGTGTATAAATATGATTAAAAGTAAGTTAACTGGAAATAGAAATACATAGCCATTTGTGCCAGTGGTCAACTATAAAAGAAATGTTAATACAGAATTTTTGTAGTTTTAAAACGAGTTGTCAATTATATGAAGATTTACGGTTTTCACAATATAGAGGCGATGTATTTAGTTTCTATAACCATATACAAAAAACGCTAACTATATTAAATCAAAAGTGCACTCAGGAAAATAATATCGTAGAAATTCCAAGAAATATTGAAGCAGCTTTAAAAACATTTAAAGATAAATTACCTGTTCATATGAGGACAATTTTATATGCATTAAAACCATCAACTATAGAAGAAGCATTGCATGAGTTAACAGCAGCAGGATTTTTAAATGAATCGCAGGCTCTTGATAAGTCATTTCACCAAACTTCGAACAAGGATCGACGTTGTAGAAATGACACAAAACACGCTCGACGTATTGGTAACTTTAGAACTAATCATCAACAAATGCAATGGCAGCCAAAATCTTACAGTCCTATACAACAACATAATACTTTTAGAGGAAACAATTTTAGGCATAACACACAAAATCAAATGTTTAATCAACCACGATCTACGGAAAGAAATCCAGCAGAACCAATGGACATAGATATGTCTGCACAGACACGACGGTCACAAACAAATTATATTGAAACCGGTAAGGATTTTCGATCAACAGCCTCGGAAGTGAATCAAACCTACCCTATATTCGATTAATTAAAAATAATTGTAAAACTAAACTTTTAATTGACACAGGTAGTACAGACAGCTTATTAAATAGACGAAATTGTCCACCTAGTACAATAAAAGACCGTATAAAACCCTTAAATATAAAAACTGCTTCAGGAAATATTACAATTTTCCAAGATGCAATTATACCTCAGGACCGCATAACATTCTAAGTTTGACGGACTAATAGGAAATGATATACTACAAAAAAATAATGGCATAATAAATTACAAAAATCAAACACTTACCTTAAATGATAAAATTTTACCAATGTTTTTTGAGAACAAAGACGAAAAAGAGTATGACCTTAATATTAATCATATGGAAAAACTTGATTCATATCCAGAAATAATTGATTTAAAACAAGATATTAGGATTGAACATTTAAATGAAGAGGAAAAAAGAAAATTAGTAGATCTTTTAAAAGAAAACATTTTATAAAAAGGGACAAGACCTAACTTTCACCCACGAGTTGAAACATTCTAAATATACCAACTAAAGACAATTCGCCAATTTATTCACGCATTTACAGGTATCCAGAAATTCATAAAATAGAAGTTAATTAACAAATTAAAGAAATGTTGGAACAGGGTATAATTGGTCATAGTACCTCACCGTATAATGCACCAATATGGGTAGTCCCGAAAAAGGAAGATAATGTCGGGAACAAAGAATGCCGAATAGTCATAGACTATAGGAAGCTTAACGAAGCTACCAAAGAGGATAAATACCCAATACCCAACATTGAAGGAATTTTAGATAAATTGGGAAGAGCTAACTATTTCACAACACTTGATCTTACAAAGGGGTTTTATCAAATTGAAGTAAAACCAGAGGACTGAGAGATAACAGCATTTAGCACTCTAGACGGGCACTATGAGTTTAATCGTATGCCTTTCGGACTTAAAAATGCACCAGCCACATTCCAAAGGTTGATGAATAACGTTTTACATGAATTTATAGGAAAAATTTGCTATGTGTATTTTGACGATATAATAATATTTTCAGCCACCTTGGATGAACATATTAAAAGTCTAGCACAAATATTTAAGACTCTACAAAACGCAAATTTGAAAGTGTTTTTAAATAAAAGTGAATTCTTGAAACATGAAACAAAATTTTTAGGTCATATTATCACTCAAGATGGTATAAAACCAAATTACGATAAAATTCAGTGCATAAAAAATTTCCTATCCCCAGGAATATTAAAGAAAAGCAAACCTCTCTGGGGTTTTTATAGAAAATTTATCCAGGACTACGCTAAAATAGCCAAACCTCTCACTTTACGATTAAAAAGGGAACAAAAATAAATATAAATGATCAAGATTATAAAGAAGCATTTCAAAAATTAAAGCATCTTTTATCTAGTGATCTAGTAATACAGTATCCTAACTTTCAAAAGGAATTTACTTTAACTACAGACGCAAGCGAATTTGCATTAGGAGCTGTGTTATCCCAATCACACGGGCCAATAGCATTCGTTTCTAGGACTTTAAATCAACATGAAATAAATTATTCTACAATTGAAAAGGAATTATTATCAATGGTATGGGCGACTAAACAATTCAGACATTACCTTTGGGGAAGAAAATTTCAATTAAAAACTGATCATAGACCATTAATTTGGTTAACTAATCTAAAGGAACCCAACTCTAAAATTCAGAGATGGAAAATTTTACTAAGCGAATACGATTTCAATATAACGCACTTAGAAGGCAAAGAGAAAAAAGTAGCAGATGCACTATCTAGACTAAAAATTAGTTCAAAGGAAATAAATCTATTTGAGTGTGACAAGTGTCTCGGTGATACAAAATTTGCCTCAAAACAACACTAGAAAAACATATTCACCCCAACTGTGAACTATGCAAACTATCATTTAATTCAGAGGACGAATATAAGGATCTCTTAAGAACTCATACTTTCAAATGCAGCCAATGCAAAGCATCGTTTCCTACTAAACACCTATTTCAACAGCATGTAAACTGCCACCACAGTAGAACACGGTTTCAATGTATAAACTGTAAGAAATATTTTTCAGAAGAAAGAATTTTTGATAAACACAAGGAAAAATGTACTCAGTTAACATGCGAACAATGTAACAAATCTTTTATAGATAAATATAGTTTTAACAATCACGCTGATTGGCATAAAAAAGTTATGCACGCATGCCAATATTGCAGATCTAAACATACAACTAAAGAAAAGAAAGTTCAACATGAAAAAGATTGTAAAAATCGCAACAATATATGTACTTTATGTTATAAACGAACAGACACACTTCGACAACACATGTTGAGCGCACATTACCAAAGTAGCAAACAAGCAACCAATGACTTAGAAAGTATTCATAGCGCACAAGATGATAGCAATAAGGGGATAGAAATAAGTGAAAAACCATTTAATATGTTTAAAACACGAATTCTAGTTTTAACGACGGAAGAGATATCACTTCAAAATACAATAATATTTAAACAACCCAAATATTTTAGAGACCAACTCATGGAAATACTAAACAAATGCAGGACTAAACAAAATAATGACGAAGTATTTAAAGATTTTCAAAATATATATAATAATCTTAAATCATGGACAAATAAAATATATAAATGTACAAAGGTGTTACCACAATATTCTGAAGAGGAAACATACGAAAAAATCCTAAAAAAACATAGGGAAGAATACAATCACCCAGGTATAGACAAAACGTATGAAGAATTAAGAAGAGAACTTTATTTTCCAAATCTAAAAGGACAAATTACAAAAATCATAAACAATTGCAAAATATGTTCAAGGAAGGTCGAAAGAAATCCAATTAAATTGCCATATGAGAAAACTCCCACGCCTGAACAACCATTCGAACACTACCACATGGACATTTGGTATCTCAGCAAAAACAAAAACTATCTTACTATTATCGACAAGCTTTCTAAATTTGCAGCCATAGAACCCTACGATGAAAACAGTTTTATGAACCTAATCAATGTCATGACCAAAATATTCTCTTATATGGAAAAACCAAAATTAATAACTCTCGATAATGAAACGACATTTAGAACACTGCCATTTTTAGAATTTCTCGAAAGAAATGACATACAATATCACTTTGCAACTCCTAATAGACATACAGGTAACTCTGATATAGAGAGACTTCATAGTACTTTAAATGAGAATATACGAATAATGAAGCATAGAGAATCAATCAACGATGTTATCCTAAAAACCGATAATGTATATAAAGCATTAAAAGATTATAATAATTTAATTCACTTGTCAACTAAAGAAAAACCTATTGACATTCATCATGGACTAGTGGACAATCAAGAAATATATCTAAGGCTAGAAAAGCAAAAGAACATGTAATTAGCAAAATAAATCAAAACCAAAATAGGAAAGATCAGCCTATAGACGAAACAATGGTAATTGACTACCAAGCAAAAACTTCAAAGAAAACGACTCCTAGATATATGGAAGAAAAGGTAGTCCAAGAAACGGGGAGAGAGTATCAGGTTACAACTAAAAGGCATAACAAACCTACTAAATTCCACAAAGACCAATTCCTGAAACTAAAAAGACATCAACATCCTAACAATAATAATGACAATCAATCTAATATTGTCAATCGGGGCTCAATTGCATGAAATGATAGACTGAAAGTACGAAAAGCAGATCAGTTATAATTTAAATATATAAAAATTCTCTGATAAAGAATTTTAGTAAAATCTTATATAAAGTTAAGTTTACAAAATGAAAGTCAATAACGGGCGGCCATATAAGGACGTACATTTAATTTGTATGCCGGTAATTTTATGTGGATCTCCTGAGCGTATACGTAACTTGATAAGTAAAGACCGTAAGCAAACACATAAACAGTACCGACATACATGCAGAGAATGTACAATAATGAGAAGGTGCATTTCGTATTTGGAAACTATTCGCTAAAGAATGCTAACAGATTTGAAAGAATTAGGCAGAGGAATTTAACATTTTGATTACCAGAGAAATTTTAAAGGCGGAAAAATGTAAAAATGTATGTTAAGAAACAGAAAAATACGCGTCAACTAAATGTTGATAGAGACATTTGTTGCGAGTTTACTTTTAAGAAAACTTATACTTTTCTAGCTTTTTGACCAATGATTTTCTCACTTTCCCTTATTTTAATAATGCAAAAACCTACATATTTAAATCGTAAAAAAATAAGAATCTCTTTTCTTTTGGGAAAACCAAAACATTTTCTGTAGGAATTTTACAAAAGAAAATGAAGAATGTAATTGCTTCCTTTTACTGGAAAAGAATTGTAGCGAATACTTAATATATGTACATATATTATATAATTAAAATAATTTATGTATACTTAAAACTAAAAAAAAAAGGAAAAATTTTAAAAAGTTGTTAAATGTACATAAGCGGCTGGGAGTTGAACTCGGAAAAAATAGAGTAAGCAATAAATTTGTTGCCGTCATTTCACACGGCAATGCCACAGAATAAATTGGAATTTGAGTGGACAATTAAGTACTTGAGTAGCAAAATTCTTTTAACAGGACGCTTGCTCTTTCATATTTTCCGTTATTTGCATCGATAAAAGACGAAATGCGAAATTATTTAGATTTTGTTTATGCATCTTCATTTTATGCCAGTGAATATAACATTCTGAAAATTAATTTATTTTGTTGCAATAATTTTGATTGAATAAATGCTCGTTAATTCATATTTTGATTGAGAAAATACTCGTATATATGTTTATGCATTTATATATAAAATAATGTAAATTTAGATATACATATGTATGTATATGTATACATATCTAAACAACATTTATTACATATAAATCTATGTATATACAAGTTCTATATACATCATACATTTATTTTCATACATATGTACATACAATTCATAAATATGCATAATAATAATATATGTACATACATATGTCATCATTTGCACATGCGCTTCTAACTCATTCATTCTCATAAATTGGCTTCATTCATAATTTGTGCGCATCTTGCACACTTTCCCCGCTACGCGCATGTGCCGTCCACAAACCATTCTTGTTCGCGACGATGACAAAAATTATAAAATCTTCAATTTGACCATCCGCTGATGTCGAAATGAAAATTGGCACTAAAGTGCTGAAACCTCTTTCCCTTCCCACACTTGCATTGTCCACACAAAAATTATGAAGTCTGAAATTCTCTTCGCTAGTTGAAGATCGACAACAAAGTGCATAAAACCCTTTCCCTTGACGTTGTCTTGTCTATCGTCGCAAGCAAAAAGTAAATTTGCGCGAGTTAAACAAAAGTGCGCAGCTCGAATCAAGCAAATAGTTTCACTTGCGCTTCTACCCGCCCATGCTCCATAATCATTCTTCTTCTTCTTTTGCATGATGACAAAAATTGAAAAAGACAAATGTAAATCAACCACCAAATTTGCAAATTCGGTGGCTGCTGGCATCGAACTCGTGCCAAAACAAAAACGATCGATTATTACTTCAACTCTATTCATCACACCACAGAGCTTCTTACTGTCGGTTGATCTTAATTGCGGTTTTAAGCAGTTTGCTGAGAAAATTTGGATTTCGCCAATTTGTGTACAGTATTTCTTGTTTAAATGCGTTCAACACTTATTCGCATCAATTTTATTCCTGATGAGAATTTCTTTTTAATTAATAGTTCAATTTGTATTGTTATTAAATGCGCCCTATATGCAATTGGCGCTTAACAGCAGATGGTTATATTTTTATACCAAAGTATTAATTTATAAGTAAATTTCTCGATTAGAAGTGCGTGGAGATATATTTTTATGACGCTTGTAAGAAGGATATACTGTAAACACAGATATGTATTGTAGAGAACAAAGTACATACATACATAAATATTATTTTTTGCGGAGACAAACGCGACAAATCAATTAAAATATGAAATTAAAATCTTATTTAAAAATTTTAAAAAGTTGAACTTAAATACTGTCTCAAAAACTTCAGTAATTTATTTGAAAATAAATAAAAGGGCATTCTATGGAAACTTTTCGCGAATTTGCATATTGACAAACCGAATACAAATTCTCACAAAGTAATTTCAATTTTTCGGGAAGCAAGTGTGTGCAAGAACAGTAATTTTACATTAAATTATTACATAATTCATATTTAAAAGTAAAATAGGGAAACGAGCATGAGCACAAATTTACGAATTTGCATTGTGACTAACCCAATACAAATCAAATAAATTCAATCTCTTAGTAATTTTTTTTCAATACCTTAAAAGTACCAATGAGGTTCATAACTCTTAAAAATCTATATAAAATAATATCAATTGCCTTTATTTAGAAATTGTCAATATTTATTTACAACACGCATGCGTAATGCCGTCGGCAAAACAAACAATTTTTGTAAACATATTTGTGCAACATATGTAAATTTGAGCAGAAAAAGCCAGTTTACAGAAATTTTATGAAATTATTTCTGCTAAATCTCTGTGCAATAACATTCTGGATTCCCTAGCGCGCGCGTTTCACAAATTTATTTTTATCGTATACGAAATGCACCTTCTCATTATTGTACGTTCTCTGATACATGCGTATAAATATATATCAAAAAAAAAACAATTAAGCAACGTTAAAATAAAGAACTACAACAAGACAATGTAGGTAAACCCAAAATATGTAATATATAAAATACTTAAATATGAAAATCAAAATACATACTACATACTATGTATGTCTATTTATATATCACTATCTCAATTGTTTAAGAATACATTACCTAAGTAGTTTAAAATTAAGTAGGTTTAATTTAAAAAAAAAAAAAAAAAAAAAAAAAAAGTATACAAAAAATTGTGACTGACATAAATGTACCCACAAATGGGAACACATCTTCGGAGGGAGGTGTTATATATAAACCACAAAAGGAAGGAAAAGTGATGTTCACAACTTTTGTGAATTATACTCGTACAAATAAGTCCCAAGCTTTTGCACACGTTGCTAAAATACCATTCGATATGTAAAAACACTGTGATCTGTACAACTTGATGATAATGTAATTTTTATTATACGGTCATGAATACTGTAAATGAAATGTAAAACTTTTGTACAAAAAAAGGTATAAATATCTGAAACAATTAAAAAATGTTATTCTTTTCAACTTTGAATTTTAAAAATAATAGTTTTAAAAATTATATTAAAACTCCAGTATCCTCATGCAAGCTCTGTCTGTAGAACAGTGGTCAGCAAAAGTTAAAGTATGACTGTGTTGGTGAGCACAAGAGAATTGCTCCGCATACGAAACCCAGTAGGAAACTGCGTGTATTGTAACAATAATTGTAACTTAGGCTTTAGTAAGAGCATTTAAAAATATTTTGCATATCTTTACGTATGTTGCATCTACACACAAACTTAAATAAAAAATTTTTAAAATTAATTTGGGTTCACCTATGGAAGTCAAATTCCGAAAATGTATGTTTGTGATTATAGGTTTATAAAGCTATGATAATAATACTTTTGGGGCAGTTTCTTGTTTAAATAATATCTTTTAAGTGAGTTGAGGTAAGATTTTTACTTTGCTTTGAGCTAACGTAAAGCATTTTCAAGCATGTAGTATTTCTCGCAAGGCATCTTTGCATTGCAGAAACAAACCGATGCTGTATCGCAAACGACTTAACGATAGAGCGTAAGAATACGGTTGAAATGAGTTGGCACAATTGCGCTATGAAATTCCGAGCTCTGCTGTAGAACAATTATCCAATAGACTATCAAAGAAGGTCTGTGGATCCAACGCACAGGGAAGCCAGACATACATATATTGCTTAAATAAGTTTGTTAAGCACATATTTTGCCATTTCCTTTGCTTGCAGTACGAAAGTGATGATGCAATACTAAATATGCTGTCAAACAATTACTGTAGCTGTTCCACTTTTAGACGGCTCTTCGACGATCGCTTCTCCCCTATTATTTTGAATGTGCATAAATTTGTTCCAATGATTACTCTATTCGGCCGATTCCTGCTTTCTTCAGGCCTGGCGAATCAATATACCGGGATCCGGAAAGTTCACAGTACAACAACTGTACTCTGTGCTTTATATACAAGTGAATCGTGGCCTTAATACAAAGGCCCGCAAGAGAAGCGTCCTGATTGCACTGTACCTGCCGAAAATCTTCGACACAATCAAACATTCAATACTGCTGGAGGCCTAGGGGTATATTCCTAATGGCGATTTGATTTCCAAGATATTCTGCACCACTATTCTTGCTTGGAACAAGTAGGACTCAGTGTGTAAAATACAGGGTAGACAAAACGCCGTACTCCGATGTCTTCTGATGTCGTCTGAGACGATCTTCATCATAAGGTTATAATGCTTCCTGTGAAAGATCGGAAGAAAATGTTCACCAAGTAATTAATCACGGGTTGACACCGCCCCAGCACACCAACAGACATCTGCTTGAGCTTAAGTACCTCCCAGGTTTTTCATTGGATATATGTATATACCAACTAATGCATGCGATCCAGGCGCACATATGTTTATATATCAAACAATCTGACTGCACCAACGTTTTAACAAGCCTAAGTTAAAAAGACAAGCGAAGAGATAATCATCCTATTGAACTATCTCATAGTCTTAGCTAAGTTGTACAATGCACTTTACGGAAGCTATGCTGATGCAATGCGTTGATTTTAAGTAACTGTTTTCATGAATGACATACTATCCGTACATATCCGTTAAATGTGTTCATTTACCGATATTTAGGTCTTTGATAGTCTTCTAACACCTCGAACGCCACACTACACTCATCTTTATATTTATGTACATACAAAAATATATTGAGTAAAACTTTTTCTTGATTCCATTGCAGACTTCAAGAAGATCCACCAACTGGAGTTTCTGGAGCGCCAACAGATAACAATATTATGATTTGGAATGCTGTGATTTTCGGTCCACACGACACCCCTTTCGAAGACGGTACCTTCAAATTAACAATAGAATTTACGGAAGAGTATCCGAATAAACCACCAACGGTTAGATTTGTATCGAAAGTGTTTCATCCGAATGTTTATGCCGATGGAGGAATTTGTTTGGATATCTTACAAAACAGATGGAGTCCCACATATGATGTTTCAGCTATTCTTACATCCATACAGGTGTGTAAAATGCGAACAGTGATATAGAAATGCGTCTGTTATTAAACAAATATCAAAATTTTTTAATTTTTAGTCTCTCTTGAGTGATCCGAATCCCAATTCACCAGCTAATTCAACAGCTGCTCAGCTCTATAAAGAAAATCGTCGCGAATACGAAAAGCGAGTGAAAGCTTGCGTTGAGCAAAGTTTCATCGACTAGCCATCCGCCACAGCAGCAACATCAAGCAAATCAACTGCAGCTGCTACTGGAGCAGGAACGGGAACTGCAACTATTGCATCTACAATGTTTTACTGAAATCAAATTCGAAGAATGAAAATAATTAAAATATTGAAACTTCAAATACATATATATATATATAACACACAATATACAATACATAAAAACAAAAAACAAAAAACAATACACTTTCGCACATCTTTTTCAGTCATGTAAGTTGTGTTGATAAAAATTGCAATAAAACGGAAATAACAACAGAAAATAGAATAGTGCTCATGGCAGCCAAACTCGTAGATGCAAGCGCGATATAAATAACTTAAAGAGATATTTTAAAATGTAGCAATGTAATTGCTATGCGTGAGTAACCCCTTCATGACCGATTGACAAAACAAGTTGTCTGTCGTAAATGTGTAAGTCAGATGTGTTAAATCGATACTCCGGCTGCGCAAAAAAAAAAAAAATTTGTGTAAACATGCAATATACTGTTTGTTGCGCTTAACATCTTCAGAAATAAATAGAATTTGTAGAAACAAAGGATATATTAACAAATAAAAATCAATTACATTAATATGTGTATGTACCTTAATGGAAACCATCTTCAGCGTAATTTTCGTGTGGAAGTTTAGAATCGATAACCACCATCGCTTTAAGTAACCGGCCGTTGTTATAATCTCCAACAAAATTAAATAACGATTGGGCAACATATTCTCAGCCCCTTTTCTATTTAAAATTACCAGCATTCATTTACAGGCGCTTGATTTGGAAATTTCGAAATATTTACGACTGATCTATTCTTTTCACTTCCTCTAACTGTTGCCATTTGTTTTAACTAACATTGATCTAGGTGCTCAGAAGCTCTGCATATGAAATATATATGTTTTAGAAAATAGATTTCGTCATCAGAATAGCGATACTAATAAAAAAAAAACACTAAATAAATGGAACCAGTGTCAATATTATTAAGAAAAAATTGTAAAATTTCTTCCTGCACTCATTGTACTCGTTATGACGCGAAAACTTTAACAGAGACAAATATATATATATATATATGTACATGCTCGCAAAAAGTTTTTTAAAATTGGTTAATTAAAATTCACTTCAGCTATCAATAAGCCTTCGGTTTTTCAATTGTTTTTGTGTGTGTGAAACTTAAATTGTGGTATATTTAAGTGTGCTACAATGATACAATAAAACAGCAAACATATTTTACTAAGTTTAAGTAATTACCAATAAAAACAAGAACTCACAATATTTATCATAAATAAAACTATTATAAAAACAAATAAATTATAAGAAGATATGATAATAAAATTGGTCTATTATTTCAGTATCAAAAAGGAGGAGGACATGTGTTTGTAAGTTATTTGCTGAAAATTTATGTGTCTAATAAGTGGTATTCTTCCCAATAAACCACTGTTTTAGTGCTTGTTTAGTTATTTAATGGTAGGAGACCAAAACCAAGGCGGAATGCATTGATTTCAAGGAATCCAGACATTTGATCAATTCATTTTCATATTCATATTCATTGATATATAATTCATTTTGCCATCAACTGAATTTTACATAATAGGTCCATTCCTTATCTACAGTTTTTTACAGGATTTAGTCCAAAAAGCATTCCCGTACTCAAAAAAACTGTAACTGAGAGCGCACTTGAGAGAGTAACTGCGACTCTCTTGTCCGAAGTTACAGGATTTAGTCAGAAGTTTTTTTGTCTGTAAATATCCAAAAAGTGTCAAAATCAGCTGTTAGCAGTATTGTTGTGAAAGCACAAATTAAAGAAAATTACAAAATTTGTGTAAAAAATTTAACATTTCAGTAAAAATTGAAATTGCTAAAGTAATAATTAAAATCGTAAGTTCTTGTGAAAGTTTTGCTTTCGTTTAAGTGTTTTTATTACCATTTTTTGTATAAATATTTTGACATTCGCTTCTTGGGCTAAACAAATGGTTTTTTGCATTCCCGTACTTTTTCCTGTAATTCTCTATTAGTGAGCGTTTTTACCTGACTCTTGCATTTTGACACTATTTAGGAACTTACAGGAAAAGTAAAGGAATGGACCTAATATAAAGAAAGATAATTAGGGAGTTCACAAGCCGTGCTATTTGTCGTATTGTGTTGCAAACTTGTTTTTGTTTCACATGTTAAATTTTTTTTCAATACAACTTTGAAAGATTTTTTTAGTGTATTATTTGCGTGTGTTATACATACGATCAGCTGTTTATGATTATCATTGCTGATTTATTGCTTGAATACCTCCTACAATAGTGAACGCAAACATTCCGTTTTCACGTTTCACTTTTATTTTAAGAGCAGATTATAGATTACGACAAATATCACGGCTTGTGATAACAAGGTGGTGACGATCGTATGTAGGTAAAAAGCGTACATGTATTTTGCTGTTGCTGGACTGTTTCTAAAATTTCTGTGGGCATTCACTGATCTGTCTTTTCTGAATGAAAAACACCTGTTGGAGAATAAGTGATATTTGCTATTAATAAACCCTGTATTGATTGCCGTTGAAGTTTTTTTGTTTTAGAAAATGAAATCCAATTATTATTAAATTGAAAAATGTGACGAAATGTAATATCACCAATGTGGCAGACATATTGCTCTTGGCATCAGTATATAAAGTTCTGACGTTACACCTTTATTTTTAAAGGTTGATCTACCATTTTGAAAATATTTGAAAAATTCAAAAACTCCGTTTTTTCGGTATCTATTACAGCAAATTGAGTGAAACTTGGTATTTGGAGCGATTTTGAACTAAAAATTAGGTATTTATGAAATTTTGAAAAATGGGCTATGTCACGCCCACTTATGAAAATTTTTCTGTATCTCAATAACGGTATTAGTTATCGTCACAAAATTTGGTTGCCTAATTTTCCTTGATATCGCTATTATTACACAGTACGACAGTGGTTGGTACACATGAGAAATGTTAACAGAATATGAAAATAGGCTTAAAATAAAGATATACGTGTCTCGGCGTTTTGATGTAGCACGCAGAATTTTGAGGAAATCGAATTTTAAGCTTCAAAGGACCGTGGAGTCTCACTTCTAATGTAATACTATTATAAAAAGTTCTATAAAAACAGAATGGGTTAACCGATTTTAATGCTTGAGCCAGTACGGTAGATGGCGCTTTAATTTTCATGTAAAATTATAAAATTTAAACCAAAAATGTATATCAATATTTTTGAAATCAGACCATAACCTCGCCCACCTCCCATATAACGGAAATTTTGAAAAATGCAAAAATTTCGTTTTTTCTCTATCTATTGGAACATATTAATTAAAATTTGATATTTAGAGAGATAGTTTATTAAGAAACTTGATTTTTATGAAATTTTGAAAAATGGGCGTAACCACACCCACTTATAAAAAAACATCTGTAAGTATCTCAACGATGTAAGGTATCGTCACAAAATTTGGTGAACATATTCGCCCCTATTACGGTTGTCGTCGTTGTCGCTTTTCAGTCGACATCACATCGTGTCGACGTCCACGTCACATCGCCGCACAATTGGTATTGGCTAAACGTATTGAGACGATGTCGACAGTTTATCGATAAAATCAATGTAGAAATACCATCTTTGTCATTTCTGCATGAGCTGTTTCATTTTGTTTACAATTTTTATGCAAAAAATTTCATTGTTCGAATTCGTCGGAATGTTTTAATTGAATATTTTCTCAGAAAAATGTTCGTTGTTTTTGTTCAAGGGATGACGAGAGCAACAAATAGCTTGCAGCAAAAAGTAAAATTCAGATGTATTTAGTTTGTCAGATAACAAGTAAGTGTTACAATTAACATTCGTGGATAAAATTTTGGAGTTTTTCATAATAGTTGTTAAAAATTTTATTTTTCCAGATTTGAAGAATATTTTCGACTCAACAAAACTGCGATTATGTATGTGCTGGAAAACATCTGTTTTCAGAAGAGTTTCAAATTGTTCTGCACTTGTAATTTTCATTTCTAAATCAATGCAGGTACACATGTAATAATTCAATTTATATATTTGTTTGTTAATAAAAATTAATTTCTGAAAAAAAAAACAATTATACCTTCAAATTTTTTCTAGTTGTCAGTAAAAACTGTGTCGAAAGAAATAGCGTCGCTTGAACTCGTCGTCGATAGAAATTTTGCTTAGCCAATACCAAATGTTTGTCAATAGCTGTCAATAGTTATCGATAACGACTACGCCAATACCGATTTTAACAAGTCGTCGTCGTTTAGTGTCGACGACGACAACCGTAATAGGGGGGATTGTCTTTGATACATATCTTTAGCATAACCGTCAATAACACAAAAACAATTGAGAGCTGTTTTGGTTCTTTTGTGTAATTCTTATGTTTTTGAGTGTGCTGAATCCGAAAATAACTTTAATTTTGTCATAGAACGTCACGTTTTCATCTTAAAATAAAATATAAAAGATTAAAAAAAAAATTTTTTATTTATAATTGCGTAACAAAAATAATTTATTTATGTAAAATACATTAATTAGTAAGCACTAAACATATTTCTTTTTCTCAGTGAGACTCCTTTTCGTGCATTTTCGCTTGTGGGGAGCATCGGGAAGGTCTCTTTGAAGCGTCCAACAGTAGTCTGCCATCATTGAAACGCTCCATCTTCCCTGGTATCTTTTTTCCATCTCCTTAATATCTTGGTGAAATCGTTCACCTTGCTCTTCACTCACGTCTCCTAAATTTTCTGGAAAGTAGTCGAGGTGGGAATGAAGAAAATGTACTTTTAAACTCATCAAGCAACCTAAAGCTTGAAATTATTTTACCATTCTTTTGACGATTTGTTTGTAGTAAGGATCTTTGTTATTGCCTAACAATTTCTTTATGATGAAAAGTGGATCAGCCATAAGCCGTCTAATATCTGGTCCAACGAAAACACTTTCCTTCAACTTTGCCTCCGAGAGGCCTGGAAACTTTGATATTAAGTATTTGAAGCAATTTCCATCTCTTAGAAGTGACTTTACAAATTGCTTTATTAATCCCAGCTTTATGTGAAGCGGTGGTAGAAGAATTTTATGAGGAGGCACCTAAGTTCCATGCAGGAAATTCTTTTCGCCAACTTTAAGCTCCCTCGGAGGCCAACACTTTTTGGTCCAGTGATTTGTTCCGTCTTTACTATCCTATAGACACAAAAAGCAAGGGAATTTGGTAAACCTAGATTGTTGTCTGAGCGGTATGCCCAATATTTTAAAATCGCCAACCGTGATGTTTATACATATATAAATTTGCAAAGAATCAATTCCAAATTCTTGTAGGTTTCCTTGAGGTGTACGGAATAACCGACAGAAATGGAAGTATAGAAACCGCCGTTGTGAAGCAGAACTGCTTTAAAGCTTCTTTTTGTAGAATCTATGAAAATACGCCACTCTGCTGGGTCGTATGAGATCTAAACCAGGAGGAAGACAATCCCGGCAAAAGTAAGTTCCTTATTTAGAAATTAATGATAGTTATGATAAACATTTAAAAACAGTAATCAAAATAAAATTATACCTATTCAGCCCTATTATGCATTACGACTCGAATCGAAATTTTCTCAGTTTGGCAACTTTGGTATTCTGCGTTTCGATCAATTTTCGAAATTTACAATTTTATGTATTCTACATTGCGATCGTAGTTACGTTTTTGTAAGTTGAAATTTTTATTTGTTAGATTTTTATTTTCGTGTACTTTTAAAATATAATTTTCCCAAAAATGTGAGTAAAACTTGTTGTTGATAGTTGTAAAAGTCATCAACAAGATTTTTATAAGTTTTTTGGGCTTTATTGATGTTTTTTGATATGTTTGCAGGTCAAAAACAACAACGCCATAGCATCGATGCTAAAAAATCCTTTTCTATTGTAATATAGAAACCCCTCTTCAGTTGGCTTCACTATTTTTATGTGCGTACCATCAACACACATGATGACTCCTGGGAGGCTAGCCTTCGCAAAAAACTCTTGCTTCGCTTGCATTTTTTCTTCTTCACTCTGTTCAAATTTGATCCACTCAGGGCAAAGCTTTCGTTGCATCACATCGAGAAAATTAGAGTGACTTTGATACAGTTGACTGACCCATTCCGACATTATAATCTGCGCCAACTCCATGTTGGTAACTGCCCTCCGCAAAAAATCTCAATGCAGCCACTACGCGATTAAGCGGAGATAACGACGTCAAAGTACTTGGTTGAGTTTCTTCCGCAAAAGTATCTAGGACATACTTGAAAGCGTCCTTATTAAGTCTAAAGTTTTTTTTGAATCTAAATAAGTAAATCAATGAATTAAGATTTATCACTTTCAAACTCAATTTCTTACAATTCGTCACTCATCTGAAATGGATCCCACATATCTCGCAATCTTCTCCTTTCAACTTTTGTGTCAGCATTCTCGGATGCGTTGTCGTTGTGCTCAAGTAGTATTGCCGCGGCTATTAAATCCATTACGCGATTATATTTTTATTTATTTTATTTAAAAAGGCTATAGTTTGGCCACAAATTTGTATCTGTTTGCTTTATTTTGTTTCAATTTCACACATTCCAAGGCAAACAGCTGATTTCAAAAAGGTTGCCGCTCTTCCTCTTTTTCTTTCAAGTCCGTCGTAACTCGGAATACCTAATTCCAATCGATGCGGAGCGGAATGCGGGAACGTAATAGAAATGCAGAATAGGGCTGATTATTAATGCCTACAAGTTAGCCCAAAAAAACCCTTTTTTATAATAAAATGTTGCGTTTTGTAAAATAACCTTACGTTCTGGAATTTTTTTAGTATTTTTTTAGCTTTCAGAACACCTAAATACATAGAAATCAGTTGGAAATATCCAGACAGCATTTTTGTTGCAGACCTGTGCAATTTTTGAAATCGGACCATAAGCACGCCCAACTATCATATAACGGAAATTTTGAAAAATGCAAAAAACTTCGTTTTTCAGTATTTATTGGAAGAGAGATGCACCAAGCGATTCGTTAAAGAGGGTAAATTTTAAGCTTGGAATCTCGTCATCTATGTGTGATAAATTGCTTAATGCAGACTTATGGCCAGCTAGCGTAAATGTGCGGCCGTTTCGTTTTTTTCAACGAACAATGTCAGCAGAAAAAAAGGTCTGACATTAAATACATTACCATGTACTACTACTGATATTAATGCTTCCACCAACAAATACACTGTGTATTATCATAATGTAAGTGGAATGCGAACAAAATCTGCTCAGTTTCGTCGTGATATGTGCTCTCACGACCACGACGTTGTTGCTTTTTCGGAAACTTGGCTACATGAGCATATATATACATCTGAATTCTTCGACGGAAACTATCTTGTATACCGTCTGGATCGCTGTCCAATTTCCACTGGCCTTGAAAGAGGAGGTGGAGTATTATTAGCTATTAAAGCAGGACTATGTAGCAGTAATGTATCTTTGAATTTGTATAATAACCTTATAGAACAAATTTGTGTCAAGGTAAAATTTGCATTAAATCATTCCATTTTTTTTTTGTTATTCTACATTCCACCTAATAGTACTTACGATATTTATGAGAAACATCTTAATAATTTAACATTTGTATGCGATAATTTAACACAAAATGATGAAATAATATATCTTGGAGATTTCAACTTAGGTAACATTTCATGGTTATCCTATAATAATAATTTAATACCTTCCAATGTTAAATCTGAAATCGAATTACTGTTTATAAGTACCGTATTTTCGTATGGCCTAAAACAGATTAATTCAATTCCGAATGATATTAATCGAATACTAGATTTAGCTTTTATCTCTGCTGAATTGAATTCATCTTGCCAACAATGTCTATCGCCCATTTTAAGTAATAGCCAATACCATAAAGCACTTTTAATAGATTTTAAGTTTTATAAATTTGATAAACTACCGTCAAATACTTCTTCGAAACGTAATTACTATAAGGCGGATATTGTAAAGATAAGTAATCACATTGAAAGCACAGATTGGTCCTTTTTGAACTCTTTCGATGATCCGTCCATGTCTTATGGTATTTTATGTGACAAACTGTTATTTGCCATATCTCGCTTCGTCCCCATTCAAAGTTTAAAATCGAATAATAAACCTCCGTGGTTTAATTCAAGACTTTGTCACCTAAAAAACATAAAAAACAAAGCATATAAGAAATTTAGAAAAACAAATAATGTAACTGATCGAGACAACTTACTCCGTTTAAAAAAGGAGTTTACCAATCTCCATAATTACCTATTCAAGCACTATATGTTTAAAGTCGAATCAGATTTAAGAATTAATCCCTCCCGCTTTTGGCATTATATAAACAGTAAACGGAAAACTAATGGCTTTCCTACTTGTCTAATTTATGACGGTACTGTATCGGACAACATACTTGATTCGTGTGAACTCTTTGCCAAATTTTTTCAAAAGGTATACGAAAAGTACGACTCGATGGGCGACTTTAACTTTGAATCATCCACCTCAGAATCGCCTGACAATTTCACCGTAACTTCAAATGATGTTGAACATGCAATTTCAGAACTGAATAATAGCTCATCAACTGATCATGAAGGATTCTGCTCATTATTTTTCAAACTATTCTCCTCTTCTCTTGCCACACCAATTGCAATGCTCTTTAATAAGTGCCTAACCAAATCGATCTTTTAAGTTGCTTGGAAAGTATGCTCAATCACACCATTCTTTAAATCAGGTAGCCGGAATGAGGTGTGCAATTATCGACCAATCGTTAAACAAAGCACAATATCAAAGTTATTTGATTCCATCGTTAAGGTAAAACTATTGAATATAATCAACGATCACATTTGCGATAACCAACATGGCTTTGTACCATTACGATCAACTTGTACTAATCTAGCGTTGCTCACTAATAATATCATCAACGCCTTTGTAAATCAAGCACAACTAGACGTCGTTTATACTGATTTCTCAAAGGCATTCGACAAAGTGGACCATTATATTCTCATTAAGAAGCTTAGCGATTACGGTATAAAAGGAACACTTTTAAAATTCTTTTCTAGCTTCTTAAAGAATAGGAAATTGTTTGTAAAAATGGCATCGTTCAAATCAGAAACAATGATTAATGCCTGGTCTGGAATACCGCAATGTACTCACTGTGGTCCTCTTCTCTTTTTAATATTTATAAATGATTTACCAAACATATTCCATTCTGCAAAATGTTTAATGTTTGCTGATGATGTCAAGTTATTTATGAAAATCCAATATATAAGCGACTGCCTTAATCTTCAACAGGATCTTAGAAGGTTTCAGGAATGGTGTACACTAAACCACCTTTATTTAAATATTCAAAAATGCTGCGTTGTTTCATACAAGAAAAAGCTTAACTCTATAGCCTTTGATTACCACTTGAATGATCTTGAGCTCACTCACAAGGAAGAAATTAGGGACTTGGGCGTAATTTTCGATTCAGGACTAACGTTTTCTAACCATGTAGACTATATTGTTGCGAAGGCGTTTTTCATGATCGGATTCCTTCGTCGCAATACCGAAGATTTTTCGGATCCCTTGACACTAAAGGCACTCTACGTCTCTTTAATTCGAAGCCGCCTAGATTATTGTTCACTGATCTGGAACCCATACTATCAGTCCCATGTAAACAAAATCGAAAGAATCCAAAAAGTGTTTACCAAGAATGCATTATATAAACTGCGCTGGCCTAATGGGCTCCCCAGTTATTTAGGCAGCCGCAAATTGCTCGGTCTGCAAAGCCTTGAAGACAGACGTATCTATTTTTCATTATTATTCGTGTACAATTTAACACACTCAAACATAAATTGTAATGAATTACTAAAATTGATAAACTTTCATACCAATCACCACGATTTGAGACGGGTACGTTTATTCGAAGACAAAGTCCATAAAACAAACTATGCCTTTAATGAACCAATGGTAAGATGCATTCGGCTCTGCAACAATTATACTAACCTAGATTTTAGTCTTAATTTATATAACTTTAAGCAACAATTGTTCGCTATATTTAATTGATTATCCTTTATATATTCTTTATATAGTCTGTAAGATGCATCGGTAGACTGAAATGAAATAAATAAATAAATAAATTGAGTAAAGTTTAATACTAGCCGCGATTTGAAACAAAGAAACGGGGTATTTATGAAATTATGTGCACCGCCCATACAAAAATACATCGCGAGGGTATATAAAAATCGGTTTCGCCCGAATTTAGCTTTTCTTACTTGTTAGAAATAATTTCCTTCAAATATTGGCCTTCGTTGTGGGTTTCAATTACTCTTTTCTACATTGCCCTGGTACTTCGCGAACTACGCGAGCAATGTTGGCTTCCAAGAACCCCCAAAATAAACCAGGTGGATTAACCGATGTCACCTATAAATGCAAAAACGGCTGGACTATGCTTAATGCTAAATAGGCCACTAGAACGCCTGGACCAGTGCTGAAATTTCTCTTCTCCATACGAATCGACTTCCATAGGATCTAAAAATATTAAACTTGGACTCGTCAGAAAAATAACTCTTTCCCTGGACTACGCCAGACGTGTTTTTATATTCTGCTTGGACGGCTTACTTCGGTATGTGAACGCACTGTACTCTTTTCAATACAGAAAACTCCTTATTGTTTGAAGATGAACGTCAACAATTTTGCTTACCTTCAGTCCGTTTGCAATTTCCACCGCCGTTAACCTAAGGTTTTCTGGAACGTATCTTACAATACGCCTTTTCGCTCAGACGAAATCTTCGCTGGACCTTCGCTTCCTCTAGGAAGGCTTGTATTACCATTCTTTCTGAATCCCTAAATACATTAAACACTGTGATCGGGTTAATTCACAATTTTCTCATTATAGTATTCCACTATGATATCCTTCAATTCGATTCAATCGAAACTGCATTGTTTGCAAACGTCCCAGTTTTTTTTTGTCCCCAAAAATGTAGTTTCTTTGTTTATTTTAGTTTTTGATGTAAATAAATACAATTAAAAAGAAATTCATGAATTGAGAAACATAAGAGTTATGTATTTCATTATCATTTTATTTCATTCCGCAAATTACTTTAGGTTTGGAGATATTGGTTTGCAAAGAAAGAATTAGTGAGCGTCCCAATTCTTTTTATGATTCACTGTACATCTGTTTCTGAATCAGATGTTGAGCTACTGTCTAACTATTTTGTTCTACCTATTCTCTGCAGATGGATATCACAATAAATTAACAGTTTCCGCTGATAAAGAAGCTTCCAAAAAAAAAAAACTTCCTTATATTTTTCGAAGTAACCTCCAAGCGACGAAAACGACACTAAAGATGGCACAACGCCGAAACCGGTATGTCACAAAAAAAAATTTGACAAAAAATCGTTCCAATGTACATCAAATTTCCACCCTGTCGAAAAATCAAAAGAAAATCAAGATAACCACAAAAACTAAAATTTTGTTCAATAAAATCGAAAAAAATCCTTCTTATTTCTATTACCAACATTTTTTTCTTAGTATGGTTGCTCTGATGAGGGGACTTTCAGGTGGTCCCGATAGCCATCCTAATAATGAACTCTTTTTTTTTCGAATAATAATTTGGCGTTTACACTAAATACATAGCTCAGTGTTTGGCCGACTTTCTCCAACCATTTGTGGTGTCCGTCTTTATGTTTTAATTTAAATAGAGGGGCCTACAGCTTGATGCCGACTCTGAACGACAGATGAATTTTTTTGAAATGCGTTTTTCATGACATACATATATTCCATCGGAGGTTTTCTATGATTTAGATTTAAATTGCTCAGCGGCATATGAAGTTATAGTTGCTAACGCTACACACTCGACCACTCTCTTATTTGTTTCAATTATTGCACGCGTGAGTGAATATCTGTTTCTTTCTCTCTTTGGACTCGGATTCTGATTCGCTTCTACGTCATGACTTAGGAAACCGAAAACAAAAAAAATTTATAGTTTTTTTTATGAGCTTCTTCTAAGCACTACCTTCTAGTTGACAGCTGTACATGTCCTATTGTATGGAATCTACGATCTTGCAGCATGTATTCTATGGGCTAGTGTCCTGTAATCAAGTCTAATAGACAAGATATTTAACAAGTCTGTATATCCTACTTTTAGAATAGATTATGAGGGTTTCGCCCGAACTTAGTTTTCATTACTTATTTATATTGCGGTGGGCACGGAAGTGGAGAAAAACTTTTTCTAAGTCAGTAAAATAATGGCTAGTTTAACCGGTTTACTTTATTAGCTCAGCTAATTAGCCAACGGTTAACCGGCTAAATAGCTGAGCTAGTAATAAATAATAATAATATAATAGCCGTATTCACGGTATGATGTATTTGGAAAAAATAAAAATCATAAATACGCCAGATTGTGAGCGACCCATGTGCATATTTCTGAATGTACATGAACAGCTGATCATGTTTACATTTAACTTGATTTGAAATATGTGATATACATATTTGTAAATTTTAATTTATCAAAGTACAAACATTTAAAATGCCTCACATCTGTCAGAAAAACCAAATTATTGATCATATATTGAACCTTAGTGGTGGGTAGTAAGATGCTAAGGCGGAGATATTTTGTAATAAGATATTTACTATTAAATGAAGAGGCTATCGATGCGATTGTAGAATATGCGGTTGAAGATGTATTACTTGTAACTCAATGTCGCCGAGGTTATGAGGGCGTAGTACCTAGCTCGCGTTCGTAGCGAAATGACGTTCTGGCCGAGATGGATAATGGCCGATTTAAGCAGATGATAAGAATGAGCAGGCAACAATTTGCAGAATTGGTAGCTTTGCTCGAAAATGAATCGGTTTTTAAAAAAGCACATTCAGGAAAGCAGTTTCCAGTGGAGCTGCAGTTGGCCAAAATACGTTTACGGGCCAGACAAGGTAGAACGGGAGCAAATACATACGTATCTTTTTTCTCTAAAAATCGGTGGTACTCCATTAAAGCGCAAGTGGTTTGTGACCACAACCATAAAATCCGGTTTTATGTTGTTGGTCACAAAGGAAGCAGCCACGACGCCAAGATTTTTAAATCCTCAGCATTGTACAGACAAGAAGAAAGGGGTTTCTCATCCTTTCAATGGATTGCAGGTGACTCAGCTTATCCATGGTCAGCTACAGTAATTACCCCGTTTAGCAATAATTCACAGCGGTTGAACAGAAAAAAGCGCAAAGCTTTTAACTTACGTCATAATAAATTTAGAGTAAGAATAGAACACTGCTTCGGTATCCTAAAAGGAAAGTTTGCAAGTTTGAAAGAACTTCGTATGCGCCTTCAAAATCATGAAAGTTGGAGGATATGCTTTCACTGGTTTAGAGTGTGCTGCATTCTACATAATATTTTAATAACCGAAAATGATGAATAAACATTTGCTGTTAATTTGGAAAAATTTACCTGCAGAAGAAACAGATATGAAATGAAAAAAGAAGCATTGTATAATATGATGCTTGATTGAGAAAATTTGTATTTCATTTATTAAAAAATAAAATAAACAAAACAGTAAGTGCACGTAACGAATTTCAATGTAATTCCACACAACAAGACGTTGTTTATAATTAAATAACTACTATAGTGCCCATATTTCAATTATAATTGCAATCTAGTGATACGCTTCCATATTTATATTCCAATTTTCATCTAGCGATATGCTCTTCATTGCTAATTCTTCTTGCTTCAATTTAATCTCTTTTTCTTGGCAATCTATCTGCAATTGAAATTTGTCTTCTTCCAGCTTCATTTTTCGTACTGAAAGTTTTCTCTCTTCTTTATATTTTTCTCTTTCAAATTCTAATTTTTTTATTTGTACAAGATTGCGTTCGCACTGCAAAGCAGACAAACGCGATACAGCAGATTTTGGTGAAGCCTTTCTCTTTTTGTTGCAAATACTACAGCATCCTCAGAATAGTAACTAACGCTTTTGGAAGTTAAAGGTGCCGAAGTACTCGTATAAATTTCATCCGTGTTACAATTGACATCTGGAGAATGGGAAGCCGCAATCGAATCTTTAGAAATTGTTGGAGCTGCGCTGCACGAAGTACCATCGCTTTCCAATGACCACTCTATTAAATCTTCATTATCGGTTGATTGTATGTAAGGTTCACTGCGAACGTTTTTGCCACCAAAAATATCATGAAACTTGTCAAAATTTGGGCACATCTTGAAAATTTTTCTACAGAGAAGCATTTAAAGAGGTAACAAATAAGATAGTAGATTTTAGGGTTTGAATACATACGTTCAATACTAATATTGCCGTCACTTGCCGTGAGTCCGACCCCTGTTGAGCTTTGCCAATGTAATGCCTTCTGATAACATGTGCGCATGTTCCGAACTTTTCATCTGATAAAACACCACACAGCCTTAATACCAGTGACTTCAATAAATTTTCTATAATATAATTGTGCAGTTGGCGCCTATAAGAAGCATTTTGGAACAACGCATTTTTGACCATCTTCGCATCGTATTTATACACTACCTCGAACGGTGTGTGGTCCAACAGAAAGTCCAAAATATTCGCCACTTCCTAATTGCTCCATTTTTTATTGGGTCTTCCTCTCTTCCTCTTTTTTACTGCAAAACTAGGAAATTCGTTCATATCTTGTAAAATAAATAAGTTTTAAACAATAAAATCGCTTACTTCCTAAAATACTTATTACAAAATTAGTTGCATCCATTTTTTCTATTAAAATTTTCAAATTTTTTTTTTTTAATTTTAAATCGAAGTTGTCAACTGATACATACATCTGACAGGGTTGTATATTTGATAAATTGAGTATTTGGTATTCAATTAATTTGTTTTTGTAAATTTACAAAATTTATCAAAAATATCATGTATACAAAATACGAGGCCAAATACAACACATTCTGAACAGAGCTAATATTAATTTTTTAACTTTTTTTCAATAAGAAATCAGTTAATGGCTGAAAAAAAGTTAGCCGTTTAGCCGGTTAATCGTTGGCTAGTTAGCTGAGCTAATAAACTTAACCGGTTAAATTAGCCAAGTTTCCGGTTAGCTAGCTAATTCACTTAGCTAACTTTTCAGCCGGTTAAATTGTACAGTTCTAGTTGACACTCGATAACACATGGGAACAAATTTTAAAAAAATGTTAACGGCATGGTACAATAAACAATAAACAATAATGTTAGCAGCTGATTTAAGTTTTTTTTTTATAACAAGTCAAACTTTGTTTACAAAACAAACTTTTTTCTTAAAAAAAAAACAACTTTGTATACAAAACAATATTTTTTTACATTTTGTATATGTATTTGTCGCAGGATGCCGTTCCATTGTTATACATTTTGTTAGTTTGATGCGCACAGTCTTGCTTCACATTCATATTTCAACACCTATTGTTTTATCATTCAAAATTACTTAAGCGAGTACAATTTGATACAGTGCGCACCACTCTACCCAAGCATATAATTAATGCTCTAAATTTATAACAGGATCCGGCACGGCCATTCTGACAAGTCACACGTTCTCGTGTGATATCTTTCAATGACTTCCACTCGGCCATTTCTGATTTCAATTTTAACTTCCAATAATTTTATTTAAAAGAAAAATGAGATTTACAAAATGAATCACATCACAATCAAATATGCTTTGCAAACTTCAACAATTAAAATTAATTCACGTGGTCAGTAGAATTAACGAAATGTTTCTGCTGCTTACATCTAGCAACAGAAACTCTAATACATTTCCAAACTATATTAAAATTTTTCTCAACTTTCAATGATCACATTCCAACTTCCAACAACCACTTCCATCCCGTGATCATATTCCAACTTTCACCAACCACTTCCATCCAGTAGGTTTTTAAAATTATCCCATGTTTCATCACTCCCATTTTATACCACTTCATATACAATTCTCAAGTATATTTTCCAAGATAGTTATAAACACATTTGCATTTACAACTCTACAGCGGTAAGCATATTTTTAAGAGTACTCATTACTCGTTCTACCTGACCGTTTGCACGAGAACTACCAGTAGCTACAAGATGCAACTCAATACCATAAGAATTACAAAAGGAACGAAATTCAGAACTAGCAAAACATCTACCTTGATCAGCAATAACACGTTTGGGTGCACCAAAAAGAGAAATACCAAATTTGAGTGCTTGAATGCTACTTGCCGAATCAATACGCAAGGTGTGATATAAAATTACAAATTTTGTAAACGCATCAATAATTACAAAAACATATTCTTTCTTATCATTTTTGCCACATAGTTTTCCAGTTGCATCAATATGCACTGTATGCCAAGGGATAGAAATTTTTGGAATAGCGTGTAACTCCATTTGAACTTTACTAGAATGAGATTTAGAAATTTTACATACAATACAATTTTCAATAAATTTTTTTACATACTTTGCCATATTTTCAAACCAATATGTCTCATAAAGCTTTTCAAGAGTTGTTTGCCTTGGATGCATTAAAGATTCATGTATACGATTTATCACAGACCATCGTAGAACTCGAGGAAGAATTGGCAAACATTTTGTTGTACCATTACGTTGTATAATGCGATATAAAACTCCTGAACGCAACTCATAAGTCTTAGACAAATTATCACTCAATGCATTTTCCTTAAAATCAGAAACTACCTTTTGAATCTCCAAATCACGATATTACTCAACTAATAACCAATTTTCCGTTAAATCCGCAAAATTGATTTCTCTTTGCTCCACTATGAACAATATCAAAATCAAAAGCTTGCAAAAAGGCCCACCACCTGTCCACTCTAGGAGTTAAATCTGCGATTTCAGAGAATTGCAGTCAGTAACAACAAGAAATTTGCGGCCATAAACAAAATGTCTAAAGTGTTTTACAGCATTAACAACTGCTAAAGTTTCTAATTCATAAGAATGATACTTAGCTTCCGCAGAAGTGGTGCATTAAAATTGCACCATATTCTAAAGAACTCGCACCAGTGTGAAACTCAGTTAGAAAATTTGGGTCAAAAATTGTTAAAACTGGTGAATCCGTCAATACTCTCATGAGATGTCTAATACTCTCATAAGATGGCTTCCAAATAATATTACCTTTACTGAAACTTGTTAACGAATATAATAGTGACATAACTTGGGAAAATTTAGGTACAAATTGTCTAAAATATGATGCTAATCCAATAAATTGAAGCAATTGAGTAACAGTTTGCGGTGGAGGCAAAGATACCAATGCTTCAATCTTTTTCGGATTAGGTTTAATTTTACCATCACTTACTTCATAGCCAAGATATGCTACTTTCCGTTGAATTAGAATCAACCGGTATTTGATGATAACCACTAGCGATGTCCAAAGTGGTGAAATAATGGCTTCCATGAAGTCTGTTGATTTGATCCGATATTAGTGGGAAAGGGAATCGATCAGCAATTGTGTTATCATTTAACTGACGATAATCAACACACATTCTATCGGAACCATCTTTCTTTTTAACAAGAAGTATAGGACAAGCAAAAGGTGAACAACTAAGTTGTATTACACCCGCGTTCAATAATTCTTTTATCTTTTTACGGACAATATTACGCTCCTCAATACTTAATCTATATGGACGTCGATTAACGGTTTTGTTAGGGTCTTTAAGACGTATTTGCATAGGAGCCACAACAGTAGAACTACAAGAAGTGCCATCAGTAAAACTTGTTTTATAGTTGTTTAAAATATTAATTAAGTCTAATTTTCATTCAGAAGGAATATCAGTAGCAATAGATTCAAAATTCCAAAAATTGCATTCCACCTGACAACTGTTAACATCAACATCAATTTTATTAAAAACCAATTCACTGGAAGTAATTTTTACACTCACACCTTGATTTAGAATTTCACGCCCAATCATGATATCATATCCCAAATAGATATCCGGTAAAATATGGAAAAGAATTTCTATTGAAATTGTATCAATTTCCACTGTAGCTAAAATTTGTAATGTACTTGTAACACTTGCACGACCAATGCCAATCATATTCACAACCATTGTGTTGTTATACACAATGTTCACAACACTATTAAGCCGTTTAGCGCAAAATTTGGATCCAACGGACTCTCTCATAAGTGAACACTCTGCTCATGACTCATGCTCATGAGTCAAGATGTATCTATTCTTTCAAGCACATATCTGCTGTAGATACCCAAGCACGTGCATTAACGTTGCGCCTATCTGGATCAAATTCTGGGAGCTGAATATCATTGTTGCCCGACGACGAAGAATGGATTGACCGCAATAGTTTTACAAAATCTTGATTTTGCTGCTCGTATAATTTTTTCCACATTCATTTGTACGCCCTTTTTCTTTATTCCACTTGTCTAAACTATTACACAAGCACACCATTACTTGGCAAGTCGCGTTTTGGAGCGGTAGCCTAATCTTTAGTATCTAAAGAAATTATCAAATTTTCGCGTTTTTAATCGCATGTTTGTTTATCATTTTCTCTTTAACCCGCTTGCGATACCCTAACCTACTTAATATTTTCTTTTCATTTATAACTAATTTAAAATTTCAAAAAATTTACGATAATTGACAATCGACGCTCGTATTAGGCGGGAGTCCTTTAAAACAATCGCTTGTAATTTTTTGCAATAAAGCAAAAATCAAACTTATTTATGTATTTTTGGTTTTATTGCCATAACTTTAATGAAAATAAATTCACTCTAATTATGATCGAAAAACTCGTAATTGTTCCTACTTACTGTATTACCGACTAGAAGGCTGCATGCGCATATTAATTTCTTCTGTTAATCGAATGACACGAATGTGAATGCGATCATATATACATAAGTATGTGTACTTACAGAGAAAAACGAGACCAAATTTTTCTCTTCGCTACGCTCATTTATAGTCATCGATTATTCATGCATTCATGTCTTGTCAGAAAATTGCACGAATGTGGCGGATTTTGTGCAGGAAGACACCACCAAAGGCAGCTAGCGTTGCCTGTTATTATGTGTGTACGTAACAACGCTTAGCATATGCTTTGTTTTCCCTTATGCTTAATACTTTGTTATTAAAGCTGATGGATAACTGATTAGATAATTCTTTTAACTGATGTTATTTATAAAATATTATTATTATTTAAGACATAAATAATATTGATGTGAATAAAATATTAGTGGACATTTGACCTCATTAAGGGCCAGTTTTTCAGTGCTGGTTTAAACTCAGTTTAAACTAAGTTTAGTTAAACTCAGTTTAAATTTAAACTTAGTTTCTTTGCGCTCAATAAAATTTGTTGTAACCAAAACGAAGTAGTCAGCACACAGCTGATAAGTTAAACTAAGTTTAACCGAGCACAATCGGTCGTTTAAACTTAGTTTAAACTCCGTTTAAAGTTGACTGAAAAACTGCATACTGAGTTTAAACTTAGTTTAAACGACAAACAGAGTTCAACTTGCACTGAAAAACTGGCCCTAAATTATCCAAATAATCCTCAAAGAAAATTTGAAATTTGAATATTTAACAATTTTCGGAGTTGTTTTTTTGATGTTATTACTTTTCCACAATTCAATATGTAGTTAAATGCTTTATTTTTTAGATATAGAAAGTAGAATGCTCGCAAAATTAATGCATTTTAATTATTTTTTTGGAATTAATTGGCAGCTAATTAAATGACAACAAATTAATACAAATTAAAAAGGTGAACAGCAATATGAGGCAATGTATTCCACTTCATAAAATAGTGGCTATCTCATTGTTCGCTTTTGAATATAAGTAGAACTTTTGCAAGTCTATAGGATGCAGTACTGTTAGTGAAATTGTTGTTGCGAAAATCTTTCGGATTGCATGAATTCCTATCTTCCAAACCCACAAGAAATCGCATTTTAATTTATAATTTGGTTTAATTTGCTAATATGTGCAGCTATTTTTTAATAATAAACACTTTTGACAGCAGCTATAGACATTTTGCTAGTTCACAATAGTAATTTTCTGTCAAAGGTGGCAGCATTGCCATGTTGAAATCACAATATTCAGTACTTAAACGGCTGACAGACGGGGGCACTTATGCAAATTAACGAGGTCATATATCTGCATAATATTTTAAGCCTGACAGACGACACTTATCTGAATTTAGATATCAGCTGATTTGACAAACGAAATTGAGCTGAAAATGGAAAGGGAAAAAATACGATTAGCAGCTATTTTATTGGCAAAAAATCCTCTCGCATTTAAAAAAAAGCTTAAAATTATTCTCTTGAAGTTTAAATAATATTAAAATAACCAATGCATTGGCAAGCATAATTCTTAGCAGGATGCCACAGTCTTGTATGGTTACACTTCCCGCCGACGTTAGATAAAGGCAGATGTGGAAATTTGTGAGTATTTTTTTATTTGCTATGAACGATATAAATAATGTATACACATGTTTGCTATTCCATAAAGGATCGCTATGGATGCTTTTGGGAACAAGACGAGCCTTCAATGGACGAAAATCGATTCAAAGAAAACTTTCGTGTCAGTAGAACTGCTTTTCTATTCGGAGTCTATTCGGAGATGGGCGCAGTACTGTTGGTGAAATTGTTGTGTATTTTTGCCAAGCAGTTTGCTTACTGCATAATTACCTATCCTACAAACCCACCAGAAATCTAAAAAAAATCGCATTTTAATTTATAATTTGGTTTAATTTGCTAATTTTCGGAGCTATGTTTTGGAAGCATTATGAAGCAGTTCACCATTATGGGCCATTGGGCATAATGATAAACAAGATGGGCCCACCTTTTTCTTCTCTTCTCTGAAAGTTTATTAATGAAATGTTAAAATTTTTCTATTAAATATAAAATTATGAATTATACCGATATTTTTGTGTCATGTTCCTTATTTTCACATGCACGTCCTGTGAGCTGTATTTTCCTGCCATTTGGAAGGAAATCTCGGCAAATATATGGCCATTTCTTTTAGCGCGCCGCAAATCCATTGCTCTATCGCCCCACAGTTCTAAAAGAACCATTTCATCGCGCTCGCACCATATCGCACGCTTTTTTATAATTGTAGACATCTGAAAATGATAAAAATGCATTTTAATTTATAATAGGGTTTAGTTTTCTTTAAAATTAATTAAAAAACAAACCTTTAATAATTTTTGCAGCTCTTTTCTTTAATAACAAACACTTTTTGACAGCTTCTGTATACATTTTGCTAGTTCACAATAGTATTTATCTGTCAAAAGTGGCAGCATTGCCATATTGAAATCACAATATTCAGTACTTATGCACATAATTTTCGTGCATTTATACGAGTGCTTATGCGCATTTGGAAGAGGATTGTCCATAAGTTAATGCAGATCAAGGCTACTTATCTAGATAACCTTGCCCGTCTGTCAGCCCTTTAATGCATGAGTTAATGCAGCCCTTTTATACAGCCGTATGTGGTCTCATATATCCGAATGCGTATTAGTAGTTGTACAACATATTTGCATCTCTTTGTACAACGAATGTCTCTTTTTTGAATGCGACTGAGTGCAGTATTCTCAGCTATCTGCACAATCATTCAGTCATCGCGCTTCAAGAATGATTAATTAGATGATTGCGACACTTTCGTCCCGTTATCTTTTTTGTTTCGGCTTGACAGCTGTGTGTCGTCGTAGCATACGAGAATGACGAGTCAAAAGGGAAAACGCACAGAATTTCACATTCGCGCGCATAACTTTAAATTAGGTGAGTTTAAATAATATAAAGTGTGTGCAGAAGTTGGTTTTCAATTTCGTTTTACTACTGTCATTCTATTCTTGCTTCCCACTCTTATCCTGTATGCTATGACGTAGAAATGTCGCAATCTTCTTATTTATCATTCTTGATCGCGCTTGCTGTGATCAGAATGCGTAGAACGTTGCGCTTACGTGTGAATGTGTTAAAACGGCCAATGACTACATTCATGCAGACGTCTATTACCGACACCTTCCAGAATTCACAAGAAACTTTTTCTAAAAACTTGCTATGGATATTGCAAACATTTTAATCAGAGTTTTCATAAAGTTGTAGATGTGGAGATCTGTAGTTTTCAATTTAGCATAATTTACAAGTTTCAAGTCGTTAAAAGTTACCGTTGATTTTTGAGGTAGTTTGGCTAAACTAAAAAGCTTTCAATTCATCTTGCTACTTACTACTTGTACTTAGTTTGTGTTATATCCATATTGTCGAATTGTGCTAATATTTATTCGTAAAGCGAGTACGTCTATCGAACGGGACTTCTCGTAGTATAATCATTTAATAAATGCGGTAGCAAGACCACTATTCGCAAAACATCTGTTCAAAACTGCTAAATTTAAGAATTAAATGCAGCAAGGACTTAATATAAAGGGTTTTTAAACCACAATTACTCAACAAATCTTGTAAGGAAATATAAACATTTTAACTTTATTTGGTATGTGATCTAGATTCATGTATTAGTTGAAAAACGGTCGTACTATTATAAATACAATAAGGTATACATAATGTAGTTTATACAGTTGTCTACGCATAATATATCAAAAAGAAATATTTATTGCATTATACATTACTTATATTTCCTATTACTATTATTTTCAAAAACACTTCCTATTTTAATTTTTTGCTTAACGACTGCGTCCATTATAGTTTAAGTAGATAAAATAATACTAGCATGCGGTATACAAATGCATGCACACTAGATCATCTGTATGTATATAATTTGGTGGAAATGGGAACGATTTTTTCGTTTATATTTACAATGACGTTTAGTTATATTCAAGATAAAGCATCCTCAAAAGTTAGTAGCAGCTATTTGACATACTTTTCTATGGGATACTTGTCATAAAATCTACCACTTAGTTTAATTAAAATCGGCTTTACCTGGATCATAACTATACGCCAATATATTTTAAAATGCATCAATTGAAATGTATTCGTATAACATACTTATTTATGTATGTATGTATGTATGTAAATATGAAAATGTCTGATTCTACGACATTACGCTACGGCGTATACCAGATAATTAACTCGCTGATCTGTCAACTTAAAATTTTGTGTGTAGAGTAGTTCTGGTACACAATACATATTGATTGCATACATATGTACATATATAGTATGTACCCGATCGTTTTCAATTTTTGAAATTGCAATATATCGCAACTTCTTACTATATAACATGCCTGTATACGTATGTTTTTTGTTTTAAGGATACTAAGTAGTGAATACTTAAAGGCACTTTTTTAAAGCGTGTTTTTGTAGCAATTCGTTTCTACTTATTGCTTTATATTTCAACAGGTGTGGGACACCATCAAGGTTTCGTCGGACATATGTATGTATGCATGTATCTTCTATATATTTCTGCGTAATCGCATAGCCCCTAGGATTGCTAAAGGATAATACAATTGTACAAAATTTAATTTTGTTGATTTCAGTGAGCAGTGGTCGTATTGATGTTTTTGAAGTCTTGCGTTTGCGTGGTACTTCGTAATACCTCAAGCCATCTGTGTGAAAAAAATAAAACAAAGATATTATGAGTATATTTAGAAGGGAAATTAATATAAGTAGAAAGCGACTTACCGATTGTATGTGTGTACACTTTCGGCACGGAAAAAATAAACATGATTCTTAAATGACAGTTTGAAAACAAATTCCTTTTGAACGGCATCTTGGTGACTTGGTGGACCAACGGAATATCCCAGCAACGGTAAACTTGCTAATGCAAATTCGTCCTGATAGCTTTTATAGAAGTACAAACAAAACGAAGTAAAGACGACCCACAATTTCTGCCAGCCAGAGCTGTTCTTGAATTTTCGCAACAAATAACCAGATAAATGGTTTTCAGCGGATATGAGGTGATCGCCTAAGCCGACGGTTGCGCCACGATGCCAACAAACGTGTAGAGCAGTGTTGCTGCGCGATGGTGGCGTTTTGTTTTGTAAATTTTGTTGCTGTTGTTGTAGTTGCTGAGCGGACAAGCCGTTCGTTAAACCGCATAAGTCGAGACCCTCTTCTGATGAGCCTATTGAAGGTGGACAGAGAGAGAGAGAGGGAGAGGGAGAAATAAAAACCATATTTGTTAGCCTCTAGTACCAGCAAAAAAAAAACTGGCTAAACCCCTTCATTTACATCTTTCAATGACTTACATGGTGTTACATCTTCCTTTTCTTGGCAGCCAAGAAAGCAATGTTTAATGAAATGTTATCGCAGAATTATACAGACTCAATTTAAAAATGTCTCATTATTTATTTGTATCGAAATGGCTAAAGCTACTGAATACTCACTGCAATTTTTCAGCGATGTTAAGGTGAGCTGCGTAGGCGGTTTATTCTTAATATCTGCTGCCGCCTTCGACAGCTCGGCCAGCCAAAGAGTCTTCTCAGCAGTGGTGCCAGCACTCACTGTTATTGCACATTGTCCACCAAAAATGGAAAATGTATTGTGTTCGGCATTTTCTGTGAGCAATGAACGCACTGGTACATGGCCGAAAATGCGAAACGACTGATCGATGGGTGATTTTGTGCCGTAAAGTAAAATGTCGGAAAACAAAAAGAACATACGCTGTTGCAAACCTCGTTTCGAATGCTTAAGTAAACAACCTTGCCGTATCAGTCTTCGTTGGCTCTGCACCAACTTGTCAAAGCCACTGATGTCGCGTTGCAATTCGCAAAGTTGCACAAAATTTTCCGACTCCGGCAGCTGTTCACGTATCTGCCTTGCAGTTCGCAATATGATGTGATAAACGGCCTGGCAGTCCCCATAATCGATGTGTTCTTCAGTATAGAAATCGCAAAGGCCTGTCAAAATGAAAATTTGTGAGCGGTAAGCGATGTGTAGTACTTTTTTCACAATACAATAATTATACTCGTATAGAGTAGCTGGACAACTACTTACGTTCTAAGATGAGTTGGTAGTGTAATATGCGATTTAATGGCTTTAGCAGCAGATCACCAATTGGCAGGTAGCACAATTTCTGTTGCTCAAAGTCTTTGTAAATTTGCTGGAAACGCTCATCTGTCTCAAACATTTCGTTCATGCAATGCAAGATTTCTATGTGCGACTGTACATATTCGTCATAGATGGGCAATACTGCGATATTCTTCATCATAACATCGCCAATGCGATGGGTATCGTGCGAGCCACGTCCTTCCCAAAGTACCATTCGTTGCTCGATGTCGCGTAAAAATGTGTTGTGGTGTTGAGCCATTGAGTCAAGAAAATCAAAAAGTGGTTGCAAGTTGTCTACATCTTGCGCAGATATATCCAGACGGAATGATCGATGCAATATTTCCAAGTCCTTTTTATACGTTCTTTCGGTCATCAGTAGCTCCTTGGCCAAGAAGTATGATTTCTCTGTTGGCCATTTCTTAGAAAAAATATTAAGTATTTAATGTTATAGATGCCTGATTCCTCAAAAATTCACAATAACGTTAATAGCTTGTGCGGCGCACTGGTAACGTATTGCATTTGATTAAATTAAATATCATAAACAATTTTGTATACGAGTAACGACACTTTACCCTGCCACAAGTGATTCAAATATCTATTTATTAAGTAGCTCACATTTTAAGGGTAAATGGCAATGGTTGTTCAAGTATAATCATAACTAAGATTACTAATAACAGAAACAGTTAAATTAAAATCAATAGATTTAATGAAATAATAATAATTTGGCGCCTAAACCAAATAGCTGTGTTTCGCTTGGTTTCTCCTACAATTTTCTGTGGGCGTTTTTATGTATTTGGGAAATTCTCTTCAGTTTTAATTTGTCCTATGTAGATACTTCCGGAAACACTATAAATAACTCCTTGGCTTCAAGACAACTTTTGCATGAGGGTAAGCATTTTTATCAATTTGGAATTCATAATTTAAATTGTACTACGGAAAATTTAGATGAAGTTTAGATTATCAGCGCATAAAAACCTTTTCCAAACCTTTTCCTTTGCAACATCTTTCGACTTGGCAAAAGATTTTTTCGAATCATAAGTCGGCGTACAGACAGAACCTTAATTGAAGCAATTAGCTCTATTATATTCAGACACACAGAGCAAAAATCTCCAAGTCATGTGTTCTCTGACCGGGTCAGTCTGAACTGCTCTTTAAAAGAAATTATCTAAAGGCACGAAAATAAATCGGGCCTAATTTATGATTGATATATAGCTCAAGGAGATGCCGATATTATTTAGCGAAACATCGCATTACAGTGGTGAGTATTAAAAGCGGAGTTAGTTAATACATTTCACTTCGTCTTACATATGTATGTATGTACATATATGCACATACATACTAGGCATGTCAATCCCGGGATCCCGAAATCCCGGGATAAGTCTATTAAAATCCCGGAATTGCAGAAAACAGTGAATTTAATAGCCATTTACTTTTCATGTATCATTGTATCATCCAAAATTTACCTCTTAAGGGCAAAACAAAGCCATTTAGAGAGTTCACAATCAGTTTTATTTGTCGTATTTCTATAGTCTGCTATTAAAATAATAGTGGAACGTATGGATGCACTGTGCAATTTCGTTTACTATGGATGTGGTATTCAAGCAATTAATCAGCAATACACCGTTTGTAATTACAATGAGAGGTCGGTTTCTTAAAAATATGTATACGCACAATTACATTTTACTTTAATTAACATTTTTTTCAAACAAAAATAAACCTCAAATGATTTTAAACAAAAAGATCTGACCGAAAAAAAAATACGTTTCAAAGTTGTATTGAAATAAGAAAATTTAACATGAGTAACAAAAACAAGTTTACAACTTTTGTATTACGATAACCAATACGACAAATAACTCGGCTCGTGAACTCCCTAGAATTCGTTTTGCCCTTGCCATTATAAATTAGCTTGAGAATATCCTCGTCGAGCAGAAAATGAGCCTTACTATGAAATCGACTTTAATAGAGAACTGGATAAGGCATAAAGTCTGAAAGATAAATTGCATCAAGTTTTAACAATCAGATGGCAATTGTCCATTAATCGAAAGGCATACAATTTATCAGAAGGCTTGGTAAAATAAATTGATAGTTTTTGTAATGAGGTGATAAAGGCTATGTCCTATAGAGAACATTTAACTTTTTGTCGACAATCCAACCAACAAGTGTTGAGGCGCAGCATTGCTTTTCCACTGGATATTTTAAATGCAACAAATTTAGGTCCAGGTTGGTGGATAACACATCTAAGGCTTTTATTTCTTTATATTGCATTTTGATCACAATAAGGTCTAATTCTGCGTCGCTCAGAACGGATGATGCATTTAATTTTTACTTGATGTATTTCTTTTTTTTTACGGAATGGTAATATTAATATGTAACAGGGCCGTATGCAGGACTCAGCCCACGGGGAAGTTCTGTATTTCATTTACGAATAAAATGTGGTGAATACAATTCACTTCTTTTCATATACGTTAATTTGCATATAATATTGGTCTCAAACAGTGAATAAAAATATTTTTTCTTTATATTTGCTTCTGTACCAAATATGTAGATTTCTACTTGAGGTATAAATTATTTTGAATGTGTGTCATATTTTCAGTTTATTTCCTTTTTTCTTGAAAATAATAAATAAATAAATAAATACATAGTACATGATTTACAACAAATCGTTCTTCTTTGTTATATTAATGTTATTTTGTATATTTCTATAATACAACTATTACAGACGTGTTACATTGGTAAATTAAAAATTACGATTCAAAACTCCATGAAATTCGGGATTTTCAGATCTTGAAAATCTCAGGGTCAACAAAATTACCAAAATTGACATTCCTAGTATGTACGTATTTATCGTACATTAAATAAGTTAGTTATGGCCTTAACGAATTTATATGTGTACTCGTACATATATAACGATTTAGAAAACATGTACAAAAATATATTTTCCACTTACTCGCTTTTTAGTATCATTTTCAGCATCGATTGAACTGCCAGCGCGTATGCCATTATTATTGTTCGCCATTGCTATGCCTGTTGGTAGTTCGTGGCGCTTAGCGTGCTGAATCTCGGCTTGTATTACATCGTACGTACCAGCTTCGGAACGCGATAACGATGAGGACTTATCCGATCCCAGTGTAAGATCATACCGATTTTGAGGAGAACCTACCTCTCCGCGTCGATCCAATGACATGTTTCCATTGATGCCGTGATAGTCTGTGAATTTTTAACAGCGAATTTATATAAATTTGTATTAAAAGCTAATTGCTTTGCTAATGCTAAGAAATTAAAACGATTGGTTGCCAGGCAATATACTCCGTTGCTGGCGTAGAATAATATTTACTTTTCTTTTGTTAACTTTTTCAAATTAATTATTATAGAAAATAAGATTTTTATAAGTGATCGGCTGTTTTTTAGGAACATGATTCAATACAAAAAGGTTCTATAATAAAGCAGCTCACTCTTTCCCGCATGACAAATCGGCTCCTTAACTCATGAAGAATGTTACATATTCTACAGTTTTCACTTGTTATAGTAGTATATTGAAAACATCTTCATACTAAAAAAAGCGTTGGCATTACTGACTCGTTTGTCTAATTTATAATTTTTTCAATGTTGACATTTGATTTTCTGATTACAAGAATTTGGGTGAGTTTTGCAAAAATTAATGTTATTTTATAACAATATAACAATTTTTCAATTGAAACATCTATTATATCTTATTTACAGTGTAATTAACCACAATACTTAGAATGCGATCCCTACAGTGGGATATTATTTGAACATTGGTGGCCGAGAAGCTCGTGAGTAAATACCAGTTTTGTTTACACCAATGATACATCTAACATACATACATATTTATTTGCAGAACATCGTTCCCCACTCATCGCACGGATTATAATTGTGAATGTACATATATTTTCCCAACAGTATCCATCGTCGATCGACTGGAGCGTCTTCCTGCTTCCGATCTATAGCACTTTTTGAAGGCACGCACACGTAAGTTAAATTGTATACCAACTGCATTTATTCAAGGAAATTCTTATAATTAGACCTTTTCATTTAAAGGTTTCTTTGACCGTTTGGTGTATACATGCCCAAGTGCAAAACCACCGTCTTCTAACTTTTTTTCCTGCGTTAGACGCACACACACACACGTAAGTTAAATGTAAGTTGTCCACCGGCGTAGAAACGGCCGACCTATTTTATAAGCCTTGTTATTGAAATTAATCACCGCAGAACGGTACGTACACGTCGGTGGGTAACTGCGCTCTAATACATACATGTAGCAACTTAGGAGAAATTATAATAATTGAACCACTTTGTTTACAGGTTCCTTCTAACACTTGGTATTTCCTTGCCCATTAACGAACGTTCCCGAAGACGATACCAAATTATTTAAGATTTCGTTTTTGAGTAAACAACAATAAAAATGGAATATACATATATCATAACAGTTTTTACAATAATCATGTGGTTTTATTTTCATTTCAAACATTTACAGGTCCGTTGTGAAAATCGGAATATATAAATCTGTTATTAGTTTCTTCAGTTTTAAGAGGATCAGAATTTAATTTTTTTTCTTTTCAGGGAATTAGAGACAGCACTTTAAAAGCAAAATAAAAATGATCGCTTTCGATGTATAGCGATGCTTTTCATTCCGATTCCGACCAAATTTGCAATATCTAAATACAGAATAGGCCTGTATAATCCAAATATTTAAAATTTTAAAGTTTTTATGTTTGTCATATAATCATGTCAAAATGGGTCACCGAGTTGGAATGAGATTTAGCAGGAATACAGCTTATAGCCTGCATTAAAAGATAGGAATTTTTTTTTTAAATAGCGATAAAATGGGATGAGATAGACTGATAGGGATCTACATATATACATATAATCAGTTGCATGGTCATGGAGAAAACTATAAATTATTGGAAGAGTGGCCGTACCACCTCTGAATTTTTAATACCGCATTTCTCGAAAAATATATACATACATATGTGCGATAAAGAAAGATAATAATGATTTTGGTGACCTTTCCATTTTAAATTAAGTTCTTTTGTTGGCTCAAGGTTCGACCTTATATTTTTATTATTTACCAATTAAAATAGAGTTAAATTTCCACATATTTATTTGTATAAAATGGAACCGTGAAATTCCGCAGATATAAAATAGTTAGTACAAAAATGAAATAATTACTTAAAAGATACAATTTTAATACGTATTTTTCTAATACTTTTTCGCAAGGGGGGATCACATTTTTCCCCCTTTCTGCGTACTTCCAAAATACAACTATAGATTAAGGAGTGTCAGAATTTAGCTGTCAGTAAGTACATAACCGCTGTGGTCGAGTTGGTAGCGGTGCGTGCTATAACTCGATATGCCGGTGAGTTCGAGGTTCGAATCTCAGTCAGGGCAAGCAAAATCTTAATTATAGAAAAAGTTTTTTCTAATAGCGATCACCCTCTGAGGGTATTTCTGCCATGAAAAAGCTTCTCATAAAATACATCTGCCGTTCGGAGTCGGCACAAAATTGTAGGTCCCTCCATTTGTGGTATAATATAAAAGACGCACACCACAAATGGTAGGAGAAGCTCGGCCAAACACTGAGCTATAAAGTGTAAGCGCCAAAATTATATATATGTATGTATATAAGTACATTACATTAATTTACGGCAAAACGACAATTTTTACATGTCTTAATTATGTATGAATATTTATTAAAAACAAATGGATATATGTATGTAAATATGTAGTGTTTGTTATATGCAATTCCATAGCAGGAAATGACTCTCACTATGCCAGGAATAATTGCTTTCGATGTCAGTCAGTTTTTCGTTCGTTACAAACTGAACGAAAGAGGTTTACAGGGATGCCCTGAAAGTTTTGTAATATAGACGTTTTTATTGATATTGTAATGCAATTTTAAATTTTCTGTAATAATTCGAAATATACTCACAGTTTTCGAAACATACATACATATACATATGTGTCAGGTTAACCGAGTTTATTATTTATTTATTAAAAGAATTAAACAACTATAATGTCAGGAATTTGAAAATATACATTAGTATGCGACCGGCGCGTGCCACGGCTGAAACAATACTCTCTATTCTCGTCGTTCGCTCGGTCGTTCGTTGAAAGCGGTTGATGCCACCTATATTGTAGGGGAGGGCGCTACCATATCAGTTGACAGCTCGGCCTCTCCTGACAATGACATCGTCTCGATGTCCGACGAATCGTCGTTTTCGTTGTCGCCCTCACCATCATACCCATCGAGTTCAGGAGGTGAGGTACACCAAGGCTTCAATTTGTCAGATGAATAAACGGACGTGAACTTTTTCTGACTCACTTGCATTCCGTCGACATCTCGAAGCAGATAGCGGTCTTTACCAAGGACTTTTGCAATAACGTAGGGCCCTCGGTACTTCGGCTCAAGTTTTCTGGACTCTCCAGTTGCGGTAGGTTCATTCTGGACTACAACCAGATCATCAACGTTGTAAACGGTCGGTGATTTGTGTTTGTCGTCGAACCGTTCTTTCCATTTAGTACGCTGTTCTTGCATATACGTCAGCGCCATGGTTCGTTTTTCACTGATTGATTGATTGTCATCAGTATCGATTACGGCAGCTATTAACTGGTTACGCGTTATGTCGTTCAGCTTAAAATCGAATACTAATTCGTTAGGTGTGAACCTTGTCGTCGCATTTTTCTGGGAATTAACACACCATTGTAGCTTACGTAGTTGCTCGTCCCAGTCCTTCGGATTTGTTGTCGCTGTTCGTAGGTAATTCAGGATGATTTGGTTCGCACGCTCCACCTGTCCATTAGCACGGGGAGTACGAACGGCTGTTTTAATATGCTGAATTCCGTTGTCGTCGCAATACTTTGTGAAATGTTTTGAAGTAAACGCAGTGCCACGGTCCGTGACAATTCGTGCTGGTAACCCAAAGTAAACAGTTACCTCATTTAACATTTTCAGCACAGGCATGGATTTTGTGCTGGGAACAGGTTTCACGATCATGTACTTCGTGAAGCCATCGCTGACAGCGATAACGTGAGTTTGGCCTCGCTTACTCTTTATAAACGGACCCAGGTGGTCAATGTGCAAGAGTCGGAACGGAATCGGTTCAGTTGGTTCGATGTGTAGGACACCCTCAGGCTTACCTCCTTTAGTTTTGTTATAGCAGCAATCGATGCATGAAGAAATATAATCCTTGACATATTTCCGCACTCGTGGAAACCAAAAATGTTTGAGAACTCTCTCAATCGTCTTCTCCAAACCAAAGTGACCTAGTTCGTCGTGGCAATACCTGGCGATACGCCAACGTATGGCCTTGGGAATAACATACAACAAGTTATTGCCCCTTCGTCGATATAATCGATTACGTTGTATAGCGTAATCTTTCTGTAGCTGCTTCAATTGCGAAGACTGCTCCAAACCTTTCAATACGGTGATGATGCTACGTAGATCGGGATCTTGCAATTGCATCGTCAATAGCCAATCGTCGTCCATAACGTCAACCCGCTTCACAAGCTCACAATGGATTGGTGCACGACTAAGCGCATCGACGTGAGTCATACGTGACCCAGCACGATGGACAACTTCACAGTTGTACTCCATCAGTCGTACCAACCATCTTGCAATTCGAGGAATCATGGGCGTCTTCGCTTTCAACGCAGAAATCGCTGAACAGTCAGTAACTATTTGGAACGACTTACCTAGCAAGTAAATACGAAATCGTTGTAATGCTTCGACTACCGCCAGCACCTCTAATTCGTAGCTGTGGTAGTTCGATTCGGCTGGAGTGCAGTGGCGGCTATAATACATCACCGCTCTCCACTCTGCACCTTCAGCTTGCAGGAGCACTGCTGCAAGGCCCACACTAGAAGCGTCGGTGTGGACTTGATGTTGCGCATTAAAACTGTACAAAACCAACACTGGTTCAGAAACAAGTTTCTCGATGAGTGTATGGAACGCTTGTTGCTGGGGTTCGCCCCAAACGAATTTCTCAGCTGCTGCTTTCGTCGTAAGATTAGTTAGCGGTCGCGCAATCACGGAGTAGTTCTCAACGAATTTCCGGAAAAATCCGGTCAGACCGAGAAATCTTCGCACTTCAGTTTGCGTAGACGGTGTTTTAAAGTTTTTAATCGCGGATACTTTTTGCTCACCCGGTTTTATACCGTCGTAACTAATTTTATGTCCAAGAAAACTGATTTCTTCATTTAAAAAATTACATTTGTCTAACCGCAATGTTAACCCGTTTGATTCAACAACACGCAAAAAGTCTTCTAATTTCTGTAGTCCCTCTTCAACAGAGCCACTCGGGATGATAACGTCATCCAAATACGCGATTATGTTTTTCGACGTGCACTGTTTCACTAATTCATTCATAGTCTCTTGAAAAACAGCCGGAGCATTTACGAGCCCAAACGGCATACGGTTGTATTCGAAGTGACCTTCAGTTGTCACAAATGCCGTATACTGTTTCGAGTTATCGTCCACTTCTATTTGGTGGTAACCCATTTTAAAGTCCAAATTTGAAAAAAACTTATTACCTGAAAGCTGCGCGAATAGTTCGTCAATGACAGGCATTGGAAACGGTTGCTTTACTGTAATTTTATTCAACTGCCGGTAATCAACGCATAACCGGAACTCACTGTTTTTCTTCTCCACCAAAACTATTGGCGACGCGTATGGAGAATTTGACGGTGTAATAATTTCACCTTTTAACAAATCGTCTATGATTTCTTTCACAATCGGTCGTCTCGCGAACGGAATTCGATACGGCTTTATGTTTATCGGCGCATCCGACGATAGCGCAATTTTCATTTTTACCAAATCGGTTTTTCCCACGACCTTGTCCACGGAAAAACAACTTTGGAATTTTGTCAACAATTTATTCAAACTACCGAATTCATCGTCTGTGATTTTCATAACTTTGTTATCGTTTTTTGTAAACCGAATGTTTTTTCCTTCAAACACGAATTTGTTTTCATTTGCGCACAAAACGTCAATGCCAAGTAACACCGGGTAGTCGATCATATTATCGTCAACAACTAGCACATCACTCATGCAGTCTATATCGTCGATCGTCAAAACTACACTTACTTTGGAAGTACATTGATACTGGCCGCCCCCAAAGCCTTTGAGAGTCACACAGCACTGTTCAATATTACCAATTGTTTCTGCAAACGTTTTTTTAATTAACGTGCGCTTACTGCCGGTATCGACAAAAGCACTTTCACTGTGTCCATTTACTTTTATTTGTTTGATAACAAAGTCATTTTCAATATCTTCGATCGCATTGCAACTCACTTTCATGGTTGCACTTTTGTTTTTATCATTTGCATTAATTTCAGTCTTAGCACTACGATCACGTTTCTGCGGCTCTGGACAATCACGCGAAAGATGTCCAGGCTTTCGGCAATTAAAACAAACAAATTGCTTTTTTTGCTTTTCGTCTTGCTTTATTAACTTATGGGACTCTGCAGGTGTATTACGTTTCACCTCGCCGGTAAATTTTGAATGATTGTAAGCACTATAATTCAAAATCACTTTCAAAAGTTCGTAACAATTAGCGTAAAAGTAACCAGAAATACTTCTCTTCATGTCTGAGTCATTAATACCGTTTATTATATACTTTATTAATGAACTCTCGTCGATTTTACCGCGTCGACCAACTGCAATGCATTTGTAGTAAAATGTTTCCGCACTTTCGTTTTGCGCTCTGCGCATGTTCATTAGTTCCATGTGTACATCAGCAGGAATCACGACACACGGGAATTCACGCAAAAACTCATGTACGAAATGTTGCCAATTTAAAAAAATCTCTTGGCTAGAGTCTACCCAAAGTTTTGCAACACCCTCGAGTTTTGTTTGAACCGCAAACAATAAAACTTTATCGTCCCAACGATATACACTTTGCATTTGTTCAATGCGATTCACAAACTGAATCGATGTTATCGTTTTCCTACTGGGGTCGAATGTAGGCAAAATCTTTGCAATATCGCGCACGTCACCAAAATAAGAGCGGTTATTATGATGAATGTCTCTTTCGTTTAGTCTTTGTTGATTGTTCGCAAAATTTGACACATACGGCACAGAATGTGTATGTGCATGTGGATGTGTATTTCTAAAAGAACGATTGTCGCTCGTCGGTAGCTCATTACGCTCGTCTCTCACACTACCATAAATATTGTGTTCACTATTTGCATGTTCACGCATGCACTTGTAATTGCCGGTTACGTTAGTCGCTGCTGTAGAATGTTCACGAAGCCCTTTGTCGTGAAACATTTCGTTCGACGTCGCACTCTGCCACAACTCGCTAGGCAGAGAAGCGAATGCGCTGCTCTCTGCGTTGTCAACTTGCGTCGACCGTGTATGTGCGTGTGTACCGAAATTCAAATATCGGTTCGCAACTGCCACATTTGTGTGTATGTTGCCTTGTCGATGCTCGTGTTGCAAAGGAACATACACGCTGTTTGCTGCGCTGCCATTTGGCGTCTGCAACCAATTCGAACAATTAACACCACTATTGCGTCGGCTTATTACGTCAGCCGATTGCTCGGATCTTCCAATCTCACCAAGATTATTGGAAGCCGAATGTACTGGGTACGCAACTGAACCACCATAAAACGTCGGTAGCATAACGTCAGTTGTTGCACCCCAATGTACCCGTCGCTCAGGTTCCCACTGTGATGATGCCATAATCGCCGCACCATACATCGTCGTCGGAACACACGGCGATAACGTCGCACTAGTTTTCACTGGCGAAGATCTGCTAAGTGGAACATCATCCACTTCCACAGATGAGCCCGTCGTTTCCCGAGAAACGTTCGCATTTTTATTTTCGTTAAGCATTTTCACGCTTTCGTTCACTACGCTGGCGTAGCGCTCTGCCGCGAAATGTTCGTGCAGACGTTCAACGAGTTGCGCTTTGTTGCCGCTGCAAGGCAAACTCAATTTTCGCAACTTTCGCTTCAAGTCTTCGACTTTCCACGCACTAAATTTCTCCGAGGCGGAATTCATGTCACTTCTGACTATTGTCAGGTTAACCGAGTTTATTATTTATTTATTAAAAGAATTAAACAACTATAATGTCAGGAATTTGAAAATATACATTAGTATGCGACCGGCGCGTGCCACGGCTGAAACAATACTCTCTATTCTCGTCGTTCGCTCGGTCGTTCGTTGAAAGCGGTTGATGCCACCTATATTGTAGGGGAGGGCGCTACCATATCAATTGACATATGTATGTAATATGTAATCTATTGAGAAACTGGTGAATCACTTTATATATTAAGATAATTGCAGTTTCATAACAATTTATTTTCTTTTTGAGAGGTTTTGCTCAATGTACATACATATTACGACACATGATATTTTTAAATACCAGATGCCTTTTTAATAAAACGAAAAGGTGCAATTCTCGACCTTTCGATATGTTTTCTGTTTCATCGATATGTTTTCTGTTTCATCGAAGCCTGTAGACGGCTGTGACAATGATAGAATGAAAAAGGGGTATAACTGAAATAACATCGCCAATTGTATGAAAATGGATTTGACAGTTGTCACGACAATAGCGACAAATCGAAAAATCTATGTTTTGCTTATGATAATCGGGAAAATGCAGTTCAATAAGTATGGACTGTTGACATCTTGGCTGAAAGCAGCATATGACTGTTAAAATAAAAAGTTGATTTTTGTTTAGACAGTCATAGCCGGGAAACAGAAAAGTCGTTGCTGATTCCAACGACATCATTTTGACTCGATCCAATCAGGTCGAATTCATAGAAGGAGAAGCCAATACATTAGCAAATTTGAGTTTTTTCATTGCGTTAATTTTCATTGAAAAATGCAATGAAATATTCCTCTTGAAGTGGATCGGAACCCTGAGCAAGTCATTATGACGACAAATCAATTATTCCAATCGAGAACTATGTTCGAGAAAACTTACAATAACGAACTAATTGTTTTTTAATTTAGATTTTTCTTCATACATTTGTTAATAGCAAATTAGCGCTGCCTAACGGAGAGAGAAAGGTAACCAAAAATAAAATATTTTTCGGGATCGCTTTGCAAAATATTTTAGTTCAGGAGATGTAAGGGAACATTTTTTTTTACCAAGGGTGGCACGTTCTAACTCTTCTAAGTATGTTCGTATTTAGACCTATATACGAGTTGGAATCGAAACCCATACGCCTTATTAAACCAATTTAGTCATTTTCAAACACTAAATTTAAATTAAATTTAAATAATGGATAATGGAATTTCTTTATTTATTTCATTGGAATTCTCATTAAGTTTATAACATTTGTATTAATTTGAAAGTGTTTTTAGTTTTATTTAATATTTCATGCCAATGTCTATTTTTGTGTAGATCTGTTTTTAGCAGAGTCCAATCGATGCATGTAGGTTTTAAGTAATGAAACTTTGTTTTTTTGATTAAAAAGAAAATTGATTATATTTGAATTTTATAAAAATTCTGAATCTATAAATATCTAAAGAAGAATGAATAACGGTTGGCATATCTTGGAGAATTGTTAACATGTTCTTATATTGGATTGGACTATTTGAAATAATTCTACCGAGTGTGGGTAAAATGTATGTATGTATGTATATGAATATGTCGCATGTGCTTTGTTTTGTTTATTTTATACGCCCAAATGCATAACTGACAATTTATTTTCTTTTATTATTAAGTATAATGTCTTTTAGAAGTTCTTCATTCATTAAATCTAGTTTTTAATTCAATTGTTCATATTATTTTTTCAACATTCACAAAATGTAACTATATAATAATACATCAGTTTTATATGACTTGTAAACTACGAACAATAAAATTCACAGGATTCTTAATTGCTAAACATTGGCAACAAATTATAGCATTTGGCACAATTCTTTCACACTGATCATAATAAATTTTTTTTTGATTTGAATATTTTGATATCTTTTGGCCAATTTTGAAATCAGTTGCGATCTCAGCATACATACATACACACATCCATACATACATACATATGTATGTATGTATGCATATTTTTTTTCATTTAAATAGTACGTTTTACGAATTTTCTTTTCACAAAAAGAAAGGCTTAACAACGAGATAATCCAAATATACTAATATACAACAATTAATACTGGTATGGTTTCACTTAACTACAAACATAGGTAAATCTAAATTTAAAATTGAGACCATTTTTTCGAATGTAATCATTAAGAAATGCTACTTTTGACTTGTTAGTTTAGTGCATCTTAGCTTAATTAATAACTAGCTAAAATTATAAGTAAATATGTGTTTTGTAATTTTTTGCAAACATTGCACTGAGTACAAATACTAACGGTTCTTGCTCGATTTTACAACCTAATTAACTGATGAGCCTCGTTTAAACTCAACAAAAAGCTCTCGACTAGACAGAGATACGACTACAAAAATATAGTTTCTTATCGAATATTGTCAACACTGCTTGAAGAATATAAATAGAGAACACGAGAAAAAGGTTGTCGTCTACAAATCTTTTTAGGGAAGACTATGGATAAAAGCTCGCTATTTTAACTAAATTATCAAAAAAAAACTTCATTTAAAAGAAAACTTAAGCGAAGCCAGCAAAGCAAATTAAAATTATTATTCACGGCCTGAAGAAGCCAGCATAATTGTGACGCATCCAAATGCCTGACGAAGGCAGCATAATTATGACCCATCTAATGCACTCACTAGATCTTGCCAGATACGTAACACCATCAATCGTTACCGTTAAGTGTGGTTGTGAGGCTTTGCACTTCCTGCAAACCATGCTGATGGTTAAAATAGGAGAAGTTTCAAGACTAAAGGTGTTTTTCACACTAGTGCTGACCAACCAGGCATCGAATCTCCGCAATTAAATCCCTTCTTCGGGGATTGCGGCAATCGGCCTGGCAAATGTTAAATTGGGACGAACCTCAGACAATCGATCAAACGGTATGAGTCAAACGCGACCACTTCGCGAAGCTTCGGTAACTGTGGGGAGATTAACCCAGGCATTCTCAATAAATTCCACGAACCCCTTCCCAGTCACCTTTTTTAAAGTTGACGTAGGTGTGGCTATTCGCGGAAACCAAGTCGGCCGGTCTATCAACTGAGATCACAACGTGTAGGCTGTATGATGTGAGCGCCACATTTTGCTATTTTTGTATGATTATTTATTTAGGCCCCAATTTAGTAGTAGAACGTAAATAAAAAAAAAGCGATAACAAGTTACTATTCGATAGTATCCGATAATTTTATTATGTTCCAGTGAAGTTTTTTTCAATTACTGGAGATTAAGTTTATCGTTATAAAGCGATTTGCATTTGATTTATGAATGCATAAATAGAATAACCCGCACTGGCGATTACACGTGGTCGTTGGCACTTTAGAAACTGTCTATGCAAAAAGAAGGTTGTGATGACCGTGAGAAAATTTTGAAGACGCAAAATCCACTCGTAGTTAGAGGGATTTTGGGTTCTATTAAAAATTAGGTATCGCGAACACGTCTTATGTTAATTAATTTATTTCATTAACAAATTCTTTCACTGAACACGAACTCCGCATGCAATATTTCAAATCCCTTAATTGTACGAGTATAACTTATAACTTTGGGAGATCATTTGAATTTCAGTCAATAGTAGAACAAAATGGAACCTGTCTAAGTTACTAAGCCGAAAATATATTGAAGTATTAGAACATATTTCAAATATTTATCGTAATTGAGAAACTCCACAATTTCTCACATTGAGGGTCGCTTAAAAAAAGTAATTTGAACTTTTAACTAGCCCGAGACAATCTTGAAAAAACCGGGCGTGTGAAGTAATCAATAAGAGCAATTTAAGAATAAATAAAAAAAAGATAATTGCAATCAAAGAGAAATCATTTCGTTCTGTCCCTTATTTGGACCTACCTTAAAAAACCTGTTTATATAAAAATGACGATGGCCGAAAGCCGAAAATATTTTAAAGTATTATAAACAAAATTCCAGATCTTGCCTTTTTATAAAAAATAACCACAATTTCTCGATAATTGTTGAAAGGATATTTTTTTCCACTATTTAGCGCTATCTGAAGATGTATACATCAAAAACCGTAACATGTAAAACTAAGAAAAATATGCTGCGATTATTAAATTTGTTACAACTTTGTTAATCATAATATAACTAATCTGATTAATCAGAAACCTACATAAATTCTGTTACACGTTATATGTATGTACTCGTATGTATATAGAAATTTAATAGTAAAAATAAATACATAGTACTCGTATAAAACAATGCATATTGAACAGGTATTCTTATTAGAATAAAATCAAAAATTAACTATATTTTGTTGTTGCCCTGGACACAAAAGCGTAAAATTGGCCTTGGCCTTAAAAATATTCAATAAACACAGATCTGGCAGATTTTTATTTCCAGTCAAAAAAAGTTAAATGATTTTTAAAAGGCAACGATTAAATATTGGTAAAATAAAGGAAATATCCAGAGAGAGTTACCTGAGACGGTCTTCAAACGCAATTAACAAAAACGTTTTAAAATTTTTAAGAGAATATCTAACTGAGGCATGCTTTAGTATATACTTACATACATAGACACGAACATTATTTCATTAAACATTTGTTGTGACGGGTGTTTTTTTTTAGACATGTGGTTTTCAATGAGGCAATACTTTCTTCGGAGTTGGTCTTTTTGACAGCTGTTACTTGATTTATACTCATAATGAACAGACCTACTTCGGAACAACGTTTGCAAATGGGCCCAAAACGAGATGGCCACCGATACCGATTTTCAGAAGAAAATTTTGTTCAGCGTTGAAGCTCACTTTTGGTTAAATGGGTGCGTTAATAAACAAAATTGTTGCATTTGTAGTAATGATAATCCACAAGCCATTGTTAAGACACCTTTACATCCTCAAAAAGTCACTGGTTGGTGTGCTGTATGGGCAGAGGGAATCATTGGTCCATATTTCTTCAAAAATCATGCCGGCCATAACGTTACAGTAAATGGGGAACGCTATAGAGCCATGATTAATGATTTTTTCGTGCCTGAATTGGAGGATGTAGATGTGGACGACCTTCGGTTCCAACAAGACGGCGCTACATGCCATACAGCCAACGAAACCATCAATTTATTGAAGGATGCTTTTGGTGATCGCATTATCTCGCGTCGAGTGCCTTTGGCGTGTCCTCCAAGATCGTGCGACTTAACACCGCTGGACTACTTTTTGTGGGGCTATGTGAAGTCGCTTGTCTACGCAGATAAGCCCTAGACGATTGTCGTCGAAAATTAAGCCTCTCGGCTGGAATTTATTCGAGCCAGCCGCGGCGGTCACTTTCCCGAAATCATTATTAAAACATAATGGGAAACTCTTATCTTTATAATAATGCTAAATTCTTGGCCATAGCATTAAATTATATGCGTTTTATTTCTTCTTAAAAACCACATGTCTAAAAACAAACACCTTTTATGTATGCACGAGTTTATCCAATAGAGGAGACAAGAAGTCATATGTATAGTAATTCCCATTCAATAGTTGTATCACATACATACTTACCATACATATGTTACATTTTTATATTTGTAGTGGTTTTCTAAATTCAATTCAATAAAAACAAAAAAAAAGACCTAGGAGCGAAAAATGTTAGTGATGACATCGTTACTTAGAGAATCAGAAACATTTTGGCACTTGTTCTAAAACGTAAATGACATATATACATACATATGTATGTAGCTGACTCAAAAACTTTTATGCCATGCGAATGCATGACAATGACTGCAGTGGCCATAAATGACCAAATTACCATTTCTATAAGAAATGCTTGAAAGACTTTCATATAAAAGATCCCAAAGTCGTTTTGGTTTGAAAAACACTTAATTGTCTTTGTATAACATTCGCAACGGGGTCATATTTCATGTAGTAATGTACGAATTTATGCATTGCAGCTTTTAACTTTAAGCTGCTCTTTATAAAATCAAATACCATACACACATATTAAAAATGAAAATATGTATTCCACCTTTAAATTTAGCGAATGTACTAATATTTTTACTTAAACATTTTATGTAATCAAAATGTTCAATACATTTAAAATACTTCACCTGCTTTAAAACATCGGAGGTCAAAACGACACTACTCCTATTGGCACAAATAATATAACAAATAAAAATATAAAATGTATCTTGAGGGCAAACAACATAACAGATTAGTTAAACTTATTTTTTTATAAATTTTTTTGGCAATACATAGCTGCGAAAAGTACCAGGCATAAGGTTTCTTGTAAAATATAAAACCACATTCTTAATTTCAGCCTTCCTAAATTAGATTTTAAAATTGCCTTTTACCGAGGTACATTTTTGTTTAAGGATATATTCGTGAACTAGTGTTATTGGCATTTATGTATGTATCTTATATGCATTTGAATACAATCTTGCATTTGCGTGTATGTGTGTTATTAGTTTTTTTTTTTAAATATGTAGGTATGTATTCATATGCATAAATATCTACTTTTTTGAGCATTTCTATGCCTACGAGATTTTTTTTTATTCATAATTATTCGATGAGTAAACAGTGCATTAAAATTTAACATTTTTAAATATGAATATATTTGTTACTTTTACTAAGCCATTAGATAACGTCAACCTTTACTTAGAACAGAGCTCTTGTTGTCTTATATTTTCTGTCTTAGGCTAATGGTGTTTTTCAAAAACAAAAATCGTCAAAACGTTGTATATTCGGTACGTGCCGTTGTTACAAAATTTTAGTCGATTTAAAATCAGACAAATAAGGATTTTGATTAAAATGATCGCTTTTTTAGTTATATTTGTGTAGATATTTAAAATTGTTCTTCTCAATTTTATAAACTTTATGGGGATTTGTCGAAAGCAAAATGGCTGCAGCAGACACACCATAAATCAGTCTTAATTGAATATAAGATGATTCGGAGAGTTTTATTTTAGTCAGTAGTTTATAAATAAGGTCAGGGTCGACTTTTATGGATGCAACATCATTGCCTTTTTACTGCAATCAATAACTTTTGATTATTACGCTTTTTACGAATTATTCGTTATTACATATTACATATTGACTATTATCGCAGAGTTAACTCTCTCTTTAGGGATCACTTTAATCGTCCGAGTCATCAAATTTTGGCGGCGGATCAACTCGTATATCCAAACCACATGCATAACGCTCATACTCAATCGGTTCATTTTCATAGTCTGAGAGAAAATCGGGGTATGGCAATTCAATATCGCCGGCATATTGTGCATATACGCTAGAAGTGGGACGTCTAATAGTGCCAATGGCTTGTACGAATCCACAGCTTTCTTCACTTGAATTTGCCATGTCATCTGACAGCCCAGCCTTGCTCTCAGCTTCACTTTCATCTGGTGTACGGTATGATTGCATTTGATATTGCTCTGGGACTAGTGCGGAAGATGCAGATAATTCTCCGATAACTTCACTAGTGGTCGATTCTTCACGCTTTAACTGACGTTTTTTGGTACGTGCTGGTTTAACTGGCTGACCATTAGGCGGCGGCATTGGGTGATTAGCTGGCGCCGGTTTATAAGAAACGCTCTGGGGGCATGACATTGGTTCAATTATCTGGGGCTGATACATCGGATTTGTTATATGACCGAGACGATCATATCTCGGAAAACCCATTTCATCTACGTTATCTGTCATGTCTAGACTTTCGAACTTACTTGATGCTGCGAAGGCAGCTCCTGAATACTGTGGGTAGTCGTCGTACTCGTCTGTTTCTTGTTCGTGCTCTAACTCTTCGTCGAACTCATAATACTGATCTTCCGGACGATAGGAGAGTTCAGAACTGCCCGAGTCAATTTCTGGTAGATAACCTTCTGAACATTCGGAACTCTCTTGTTCCATTAATGCCCTTTCTGTGCAGCGTACTCGCTTGGCAGGCACTTGCCGCTTCCTACGATATCCTTTGTTACGCAATTTTGGATCTTGTGTGCGTATATCCATGGAGCTGTCGGTGTCATTACCACTCGGTGGACTTTTAATCATTGTGTTCCGTGTAATTGAACATTTTCGTGGTGGTTTTTGTATCAGTTGGTTTGGTGGCGATTCCGAGCTAAGGCTACTGGAATAGTAGGGTGAACATTTAACGAGTTTTTCCGCCCGTTGCGGCAACATTGGCGATGACGTTTCCGTACTTGTCGTTGTCTCACTGTAAATGGTAGCTGACGTGGTGGCCGACGATATGCCGTTACCTTCTCCGCCTTGAGATGACTCTTCGTCAATGCGTTGTGGCATCGATTCTTGCGAAGACTGCTGTGACTTTGACAGCATGTGCTCGTGAAATGAGTTGGATTGGCGTAGTTTATTTGTTTTATACTCTCGTATTTGTGATTTTGACAATGTCTTGTCATCATAGCTATAGTGCTTGGCTAGTGGCTTCTCGGGCAGTTGACCCATTGAATGGGTTCGTGGTAGATCATCTGACGATGTAATGGGTGGTACATTAGGCACGGTTGGGGGCGTAGTCTTGGTGGATGCGCTTGCTAGAGATGATGTTGATGCCTCGGAAGCTGAGGCAGAAGCAGACGTTTCCTCTGCTTTACTAACAGCTTTCATGTGTTTTAATAAGGCTTGCATTAGAGGACGTGTTACTTGTGATTTTGGTTTGGTCGGAGGTTGCGGTGCTTTGGGCTTTGTTGATGTCTGTGGAACTTTTTGTTTTTGTGTCGTTTGTTGAACTTGCGCTGCGGATGCATGTAATGGAACAAATTCTTGACTCTGATAGCGTTCTGTTAACTTTTCACTGGGCGAGTATAGCCGCTCTACGAATGGAGCTTCACTTTCTGATGAAATGTCCTGGCTTTGGTATAGTTTTGACATCATTTCCAATGAACGACGCTTTCGTGCTGCACTCGTGTCCTCAGTAAAACCTTCCTTGTCTTCCATTCTTGTTAAACGGGACAGTGAGTTTTGCCTGTCATTATCACCTAGTTTTGGAGGTGAAACTTTTTGGCCTACTTCATCTGAATTAGTACCACCATTGTTGCCATTACTACCACTTCTTCGATGTACTTGTGGAATAACTGCGCGCAACTCCTCGCTGGGAGATTTTTTCGCAGCCACTCGCGTCTGTTTAAGTGGTACATAGTCTATGTAGCTGCTTCGTCTACCGTTTCTTAAATCTTGCGTGGTTTCACCAGACTGCGCTACAACCAAAGTACGACTACTTGATGTAGACCACTCACTTATGGTGTGCGCCATTTCCGTCAGAGTTAGTGTTGTATCATCACTCTTTGTGGCCGAAGTAGCTTCAGACATCTTTTCCGTTTCAGAGTTTGAAAGTATATCATAGCGCAAACCTTCGGACGAACCATTATCACCTGATAGTCCTTTTGAAAAACTTCCGCTTTGTTCATTTAAACTCTCAGCTGATTTATTTATAGAACTTCTACTCGATTTGGTCTGATTTGACTTCTCACTTTTTGCACATGACTGCGTTGAAACTGCCGAAAGACTATCTGATCCGGAAAGATTCGCATACTGACGCACCGTATTCGTGCCAGTGGACCATTCAGAAATACTAAGTCCAATTGAAGTGTCCTCGGAATGTGAACTATGAGTACATTTCTTCTGCTGTAATCCCATACGGACCGTACCGTCCAAATCAGTACCAATTGAACTTGTATCCTCTTCAGAATGACTAGAATGACTGCATTTTTTACAGGAACCCGTACTGAGACGAGCTTCGTAATTTCGACGAACTGTGGTCTGATCTTCCATAAATGTTCCGGATGTTGATAAAATATCGTCGATCGAAGTATCAGAATTATTTGAGCCCCTAGACAACTTTCGCAAGTATTCTGTTGTACGACTTTCATCGGAAGACAGTTGTATTTTCACGGTGCCCGGCATAAATACATCGTCACATGAAAAAACTTCATCTTCGGAAATTGGACTACGGATTGTTGGTGAGCGCGTTGGTTGTGATATTATTACTGAATCTGGGCTAGAATCTTTCCGAAGTGGCGAGATTTGTGTTGATTTCTGCGATGATGAACAGGTCACATTAAAGGAAGACGAAAGACATGAGGCAGCGCTCAAGGTTGAACTTAAACACGTTGGTGTATCATGCTGCGTATCTTCATTGCCGAAATCTTTATCTTCAAATGCTGCTGACATTAAATATGCTGTATCCTCATAGTGTAAAACTTTAGCTACATCTGGTGGAGTAATAGGGAAGTCTTCATTGGAGAGCCTATCATCGGCCTGCGACAGCAAATCATCATCAGTTTTATCAGTCGCTGTAAATGATTCCAACATTACTTGATCAGCCCTTTGTGCTTCTGTCGCATAATATGTTTCAATATCCTCTATTATTAATGGGGGATCAATGGCACTAGCCGGAGGAGAGGGCCATTCCTGTGAATCTTGTGACTGAAATGATTTACTGGCTTTCCAGCAAAATGATTTAGGCACCGGCTTATCTAAGTCTGGCATTTGATAGATAGATTCTACAGGTTTCACTGGAACATGATCGAAAGGAATTTCCGGAAGAGGCCAATCTTCGGAATCTTGACTGCCTGCATTTGAGAGACACATAAGAGTGTGTCTACCAACATCGTCCCCCTGTTGTTCTTCCACCTGAGTGACTGAAAAGCGACCAGTTACTACAATTGGAGATCTTGGTTCATTGAAACTGCCAATGCTTGAAAGGCGATCTCCGGTGGCAGAATCACATGGAATCTCTGGCATTTCAGCAGATGTCCGCCGATCTGCATCTGATATATAAGCCAAATTTGTATTGCTTCTTGAGTCTGAGCTTAGGCTTGGTTGATGATCTGTAGAACCTACGGATTCGTCTCGCATGCTAACTGAATGTGTAGAAGCTTTGCTGACATCGTCTTCCATACTAGATTTCTCGGACGCTGTACTACGCTCTGATATCCGAGATAAAGTACGTCCTAAAGTAAACCCAGTGCTGTATCCGATTATGTCTGTAGGATTTACTCCGATGCCGCTCAATGAACTGGTCATCGCGGGGTATCCAAAAGTAGTTGGAAAGTCATTCAAATCATCTTGGAAGCTTGTATCACTCTCCTTTTGGTCATCTGGTGAAACTTCTTTCAAATCACTATCCGAAGAATCGCGTAATGGATTGTTGGCGTCATATCGTTCATAACCGTCTGTTTCAACATGATGCCAAGGATCATCTGTACTAGAACTTCCCGAACTTTCTATTGGGAATGGCTTCCATGTTGTTTGCTGTTCTTTCTGTTGCAATTCCCCTCTCCGTTGTGCAGCACCCATTGATCCAGAGCTACTTTCGGTTTCGAAGGAACCACGGGATTCAACACTGAGCGATCCTTTTGAATCAAAGCTCGACTTCGATTCCTGAGAGCTACTGCCCGATTTGCCGGGCTTATCGGTTCCATCATTTTGGACTACCGCTAGTTTTTTAACAGCGTTAGCACGCGCAGGTTTCTCAATTTTCGGTAGTTTTCTCGAGGCCCCTGAACTAGACTCACTATCATCATGTCGTTGCAAAAGCTTTGTGAGCTTTTCATCTATTGGATCTAGAAAGCTTTCTGTACTAATGCCTAGATCTATTGGACTTTGTTTCTCTAGAGTTGGCGTTGTTGGTTTTTTTACTATAATTTTGGGCTCGTTGGTAGGCGTCGTTTCTTCTGAACCAGAAGGAATTGGATTTGGTGGAGAGACTACATCTGTTTCGCCTCCATTGCCAACATCTAATTTAAGCATTCGCTGTTTAAGTTCCAGACATTTCTTTTGTTCGATATCTCCAAATTCTTGAGAAATTCCCAACGGCCTTGCTATGGAGCAACTTACACTTGACTCCTCGTCCATAGAACTTTTCTCTTTACCGCCACTAACGGATAAGCTCCAATCATGATGATGTTCGCCACGGTGTGGGCTAACGTCTTTTTCCCCACTTGTCCACGAATCAGAACTTTTTGATTTGTCGCTTTGCTTCTCCAAACAGTATTTCTTTCTGATTTCGGATTTCTCAGCTTGTTTTTCGAATGCTTCCAGAACTGATTTCTCAGCCATTGGGCTTGTGTTTGGAGGTGTTACCAAAATATTTAAATCCGATGTTGGCGTGGCGCAGTTAGAGTACTCTAATGGAACGGCATCCTCCAAAGTGGCTTGTGTTTCTAATATATTACGATCTGGCTCTAAAGTGCGAGGTTCATTATCAGACGTGTCAGAACCAACAAATTCATCACACTCTACAGTTATCCACGATCCTGTTTCATCGCTGCGACTGCGATCCAAACTCAGTCGATTTGTATCTTGATGTGAAACTTTTAAGTGACGAGATTCTCCAGAGTTTTCGTCTTCTTCAATGGATGGCTCTTCGCATTCAATGGTTGGTACTCGATGGGGATAAACGTCAGGCGGAACCGGAGATTTACTAGCTGGTGAGTGGCTTTCATCGGCCGATACAAATGAGTCTAAACTCTCTGCCGTTGACGGTTTGCGGCTGTATGTACCGTCACTGTCTTTAGTGTCTTCCGACGGCAAAGATCTTTTTAGAATTTCCAACGAACGTCTCTCTGAAATAACTGCCTGCATATCTATATCCTCATGAACATTGTATTGATGAGCAAACATACGTCGATCCCCAATAGCACTTCTTACGGCCGCCTTTTCTTCGGCTTTCTTTTGTTCTGCAGTTGGTGATGGCTTTTTGTCATCGAGGCTCTTAGCCTTTATATCCGTTCCTAAGTAATGATGCTCAGTTGGTTTTTCCAAGCTGCTTGACTTTGCGTCAATTTTCTTGTGCACTACACTTCCTTCAATTTTTTGTTTCATTTCCTGACTTTTAGCAATTTTCTTGGGAGACTTTATTACCATGTCTTCTGGCACATCTGACTTTTCCGATTCTTCAAAAGATTTATTTCGATCTTCGAAACTACGATTTGCTTTATCTAATTTATCTGGACTACGACCTTCATCAAAACTACGACTAAATTTCACCAAAGATGTGTCCAGCTTCCGGGGAGCTTTTGCTATTAAAACATGATCTTCGGCTTTGCTTTTAAACTCTGTTTCTATTATAATTTTATCTCCATCCGTTTTTACGGAGATTTTATCTTCGGGAGCCGGAAATAGCGGCAGTGAATCTTTGACAGGACTAAGCATTGTTATGGTCTGTTTCATAGCGGATTCGTACAATTTTTGTTGGCGCACTTTTCGTTTAGCTATATCTGCTTCGGTTTCCTCTTGAGATTTACTTTTATCCTTACTAAGGCGGCGCGCTTCAATAGAACGTGGCCGCTCTTTAGGACTGGATTTTTTACTTTTGCCATCTTTTGGCTTAATATCGTCTACACTAGTGCGTCGTGACTCAGAACGACTTCGCGAAGTTCCCGGCTTTACTTTGATACTCTCCGGAGATTTTGGTCCGATCTTAATTTTGCCTTTTCCTGTACTTTCAATACTACTAGCACGCGATACTCCTGGTGATGTCTTCCGAGAGCTATTGGCTGAACTATATGGAGACCAATCAGTAAAACGATAGTTAGGTATATTCAAAATTAGATGATCTCCGCTTTTTAGTTTCATCTTCGACTTTTTCTTTGCTTTAATTTTAACACCCTGCAATGCAATTTTCTCAATATACTTCAGCTGATCCAATAACTGCATCTCATCGTCATCAATGGTCACGGTGTTGAATAGAGAGTCCTTGCCTGCGGTATGATAACTTGTCTGAGTAGGTATGGAACCAGCACAAGAGTGCACACTATCGGCAGTATCATCGTCTTGCTGACCACCGGACTGGCGCTCGAGTGATTTCTCTTCCAGTATTTCAGCTTCCTCTTCAAATCCAACGGTATCATCTTTAGATGAAAATGCGTTCATAGGTGGAAGTCGGTGTACTGATATGACAGGAGTATCTAGGCTCTTAGTTCGTCTCTCAGTATTTGGCGACTCTTGTGTCGCTTTTTGGCGTTGAAGCGAAACCGAACCTTCAGACAGGTTTAGGCGAGCATGCGCAAAAAGTATCGGAGCATGGCCTTTTGAACGCTTCACTATTGAGGAGTCTATGATTTCTTCGATGAATTTTGCCTTCGATTTCGGGAACTCAGTTCGAGGTGACGATTTCTTTTTAAGTGTATAATCAATATCAGATTCAGTAATTTTTTCTTCTTGGCATGTTTCGTAAATATCGTCATTGCTTCGGAAAAACTCAGCATGTTCTAATATTGGCGACGGAATATTTTCGTTGCGTTGATAATCGTTTGTACATTCGTCCATACGTCTTGAAGGGACATGCAGTGGCGGTTCGTCTTCCGAGGACGGAATCGAAATAGATCGCTCAGAAATTCGTCTTAACTCTGTCGTATTGGCATATTGCGGATCAAGTTTTTGTGTATGATAGCGACTTTCCAGTTCAGCAAGTCGCCGACATTGTGGCGGAGATCCCTCGATTTCAGTTGAGCTCATTGTCTGGCCTCGACCCCAAGCAGCTGAAATTAAACGACTTTGTTCTATTCGCAATATTGGCTCAATTTCTTTACGCGATTGAGGTGGTGAGAACTCGAGGCGAGCGGGTATTGCTTCTGCCGAACCGAAAACGTCATCAGAATCAAGACTTTCGTCATCGGAGGAAAAAGATGTTATGCGAGTTTTGGCTTTTTTAGGTTTGTTTGAAATTTTTGTTTTTGGTATTACGCGAGGCTTCGCTACTTTTCTCGTATTAGCTTGTAGCTCTTTGCGAAGACTCTGAATAAGTTCTATTTGTTTTTGTTCAAGTTTATTTTTTTGTTGCTGGATACTCTCTGTACGTGACGAGGTGGCAGAATCGCTTTCTATTTGACTCAGTTTCTTATTTAGCTTTTCCAACAACGAAGGATCCATTTGCTTTGTTATATCTCGCTTGGGTGATGACAATTCTATAGTCGGTATAGATTTGTCCACTTCCAAAGTTATGGGGTCAACTTTAGATAAATCAATATTTTGAGTAAAAAGAAACTCTTTGGTTTCAGTTGGCAATAAACTGTCGAAAATGTCTGGCAAAAAATCAGCGGCCTGGTTAACTGAGGCTGAAGTGACTTTTGCAGTTTCCGCCTTTGGAGATTTCGGAGATTTTGGCGATTTAGGGGACTTTGGCGACTTCGGTTTAGTATGCTTTTTTTCACCAAGTGAAGGAGCGGTACCATTCATAACATGCCGCTTATGTAAAACATATGGTATGTCGTCTTTCAATACCTTTGGGAATCTCCTGTCATACTCTCTGAAGAAGCTCTTTGGCAGCTCAAATCCAGCTTTTGGAATGTCAACTGGTACCGGAGGCACATCGAAACACTTTGGAATTTCAAAGTTACCATGAGCTTTACATAGTGGTGGAGCACTCGGTATTTGCTTGTAGATATAGTCTTCGTCACTCGAATCGGCTGGTGTTAAATCTATAGATTTCTGATGCATGAGAACATGTCGTCGTGAATTGCTACCGAGACGGGCGCGATTAGCCAAAGAGTTAGGATCACTTTTAGTTCGCTCCACAGTGGCGTGTGCATAGTTTAGTGGCGCCATAATCGGATTGTATTCTTCAAAATGAGTTTTAGCCATCAATTCTTCTTTACGCGTGACTTTTTGTTTGGCAGCGCGCGCTTGTTGTTTTTCAAATTCTGATATTAGTTCTGGTGTTAAGGGATACTCTGGGCTTTGTTTGGGCTTCTCTTCCTTGCCTTGTACCTCCCATTGTTTTGTATAGTTTTGGATGCATTCAATACGGTCCTGGTCAAAACTGAATATATTCTCACTATCCGAGCGACGCCGAAAAGCAGAAATTTTCGAAGATTGCGAGTCCCCTTTCTTAATTGGCGCCGTTTGATCAATGGAATCATTAGTTTGGATTTCTTTCTCTTCACATTTTTTACCAAGCGCGGGTGTCGCAACTGCGTCTGGTGATTTACCTCCAAATGATTTTGTATTTCTCTCAATTTCTACATTTTGGAGGCTGATCGAATGTACCTTAGAAGTTTTGTGTGACTTGTTACTGGGAAAAGTTGAATATATGTCACGACTGTCGTAGAATGAGCTATTCGCTGTTGAGCTATGTGTATCAGACAACAAGCAGTCATGACTTTTTACCTTTGGTCGCCCGCATAGACTATCGGTTTCAACACCTTCCACAGCATCGTAGTAGTCGCTCTTTGATTCTTGACTCGATTGTTGATATTTTTCATATTGCTCTTTTTTATTTAAACGTTTAAATTTCTTTCCCGTTGTGGTTGGCATTTCATAGTTACGACCAAAACAATCTCCAACTAGGGATTCTTTAGAGTCTTGACTAGATGCTACCGAGGTCTTACTTTTGGTCGTTTCGCGCGACTTTTTACTATCAGTGTGGTACAAACTATCACGAGATTTCTTGCTGGAGTCTGAGCTACGCGAAATTTTCGTCTCAAACACTTCACTGCGACTCTCTTGGCTGGAAGTATGCGAGAGAGCTTCTTTCACTTTTTTATAGAAACTACCGTCTGATTTCACACATAGCTTCTCACGAGGCAAGTACCGCGGATCTTCCGAATCCCAAATTTCATTCATAATATCAACTGCCGATTTGCACTTTACATCCATTGCCGACCGATATTTATGCTGTTCCGATACCGATTCGTCATCACTCGGTATGTAGTTACCCGAGTCGAGCGAACAAGAGCGTATATGATCATCTGAACGGTGACGACCACTGAAAAAGTCAATGTCATACTTTTCAAGTAATTCATAACTATCCTGTGAGATGTCGTCTTGTGAACCGGCAAAATCAGCGTGGTGTCCGTAACCCCGTTTACGCTGTTGATCTTGAGCATTGTAGGTGCTGCCAGGATAACTTGAGGAATATACCTTCGAGTTGGGCAAGGGCGAAAAGTCTTGTGTGGCATCAATGGAAAGGGTTTTGGTAATATACATGGAATGTCTCGAATCATCGTAACGAGTAACGGGAGAATCAATACGATTAAACGAGAGGAACTCCTTGCCGAAAGCAGTCATTGCCTTAGGCTTTTCGCTCTCATAAAAAGACGAAAAATCGTAAAGATCTTTACAAGAACTGCTCTTCAACCAGGATTCCTTCTCCACTTGGTCGTAAATGTTCTCCTCTTCAAACGTTTCTTTGTTATACTGTCTTGCAGAATACAAGTTGCCTGACGATATTTCAAATTCAAGTTTTTCTGAAGAATTCTTAAAACGATTCAAGGGCGAACCAGCGGCGCTGCGTTCTTCAGCGGAGCTGATCGGCTTGCTATCGTTGAATGTCAAATAACTGTTGGGGATATTTCTGCTTGTACGCAAATTGCCAATCGAATGAGCGTGATGAGTAATATAATGACTATCATAGGAGTCAACAGAATCCACGCCGGACAATTCAGAGTTTCGTGGCAATGAATGCGTGTGACGCCGGGTTGTTCCACCATCTATGCCAGAAGCAAAGCTTTGAGAGTCCATTGATGGTGTAAGAAAATTTTCGGAATGCGTAATTTTAGCACGCTCCGCCGTAGCATAGCGTTTAGTACCAAACCCTGTACCGAAATATGAGGACGACGAATCGGAAGGATGGTTCAAGTCATTGTGATATTGATAATTAAGGCTAGACAACTCACGATCGGATTCGATTTGCCCATTATGCTGTTGCACAGTGGTTATTCCCATTTGTTTGGCACGCGTGTACTGCAGTATCGTTTCATCAATGAATTCATCGCTAAAATGTTTTTCTCGCGTTTTAGATTTAGTTTTGCGATTCACGGTTGCGTATATGTCGTTACGATCATTAAGATTTAAGTTTTCCGAATTTGAAATTTTATTTTCAGTTTTGGGTGTGCTCATAAAGTCTAGATACTTGTAATGTCCAAGGTCATTTATGTCTGTATATATTATATTATCCGTTTCTGTTTCGGTTGAATTATTATTATTAAGCAAACACTGTTTAGACATCGAATAATTGGTAATGCTATAATGGACTGGGGTGACAGTTTCCGATTGAGACTCCTGTGACCGAGGCTGCTGATGATGGGCAGGGACCGGTGCCGCTGATACCATACTCTCCCGATTGGTGGTAGATGCTGTCAAGTCCGAATCCGCTTCCTCCTCGACTAATTCCTCCTCCTCCTCCCCCAAATCCTCCTCCTGTTCCAACTCCATAGAGCTGCTGAGATCCGCCGATAGACCCACTGTGTTGGTGGTGATAGTGTTGATGGTGTTGCTGTTGCTGGTGTTGGTGTGCATGAGCTGCGGCGACACAGGGACATACGCTTGGGATGCCACTGAGACTCGACGAGGGGTGCTGCTGCTGTATAAGTGGGACAAGTGGCTCAGACCTGCGTCGAAATTCGTCAATGCATTCGTTCCAAACGACGATGTTGCAACACAAATTTAAAAGGATGAAAGGTTATTATTAAATTATAGTGTTTTAAAAAGTTGTTGCAGACATATCAATACAAACCATAAATATTCAACCGAAAATCGCCAATCCATGCACAAAACTCTTTTCTCAACTATTACAAAATCAGGTACTGAACACAATATATAATTGTATATACATATATACATAAATACATATGTACATGAACATACATACATATATTTCAAAACAAAAAAACTAAATAAGTTAACGAAACTATATATATATTAATTATCTAAAGTGGGTGCAAAATCGAAAACCGTTATTTAAAGAAATGGTCTAGAAATTTTTTAATTTTTTTTGTTTTAGGCAATATGTACATTATTCAGGTTTCTGTACTCCAAAAACGATTTATACTCGATTGCAAGTCCTTGTTTAAGTGTAGAAACGCTAGTTATATTGAAAGCACTGATTAATTGGTATGGAATTTTAGTAAGGCACAAATTATTTGTCAGAAGATCAGATATTTTTATCGAATTCTTTAAGGGTGAATATCTCTAGCTGCTTTTCAATAAAATTTCATATTTCATTAAATGTGCAGATATGACCGTTATCATTTATTTTATGTTGCTCTTCCGATTACCAGTAATTCACTACAAAAATATGTGTATGTACGAGTATATACAATGTGATCAGCATACAAAATCAAAGCAGTTTTAAGTAACCAAAGAAAAAGAAGTTAAAAGCTTAAGGATTTGATATATAAGGAAGTTACTTTATTGTTTGACCGTTGTTTGCCTCAACACGCTCAAGTCTTCTTGGAAAACTGTTGCGTGCGGCACGTACGACTTACATCGGTACATTGTCTCATACGTCGATAATGGCTGCTTTAAAACCAATTTAATTGTTGTATTTGTAATCCTTAAATTTCTGCAGCATATAACCGCAAATACAAAAGTCCAAGGAATTGCAGTCAGGTGAGCTTGGCCATTCAGCCTTGGTAATAAAATCAACTAAATTTTATTTACACCAGTCTTCTACAATTTTTGCTGGAAACAGTAATATTTGTTCATTTTTCTGTTGGCCTAGTAAATGTTAATATTTTTATAATTTTATTGAGCTCAAGGCCAGCTCAATAAAATTATAAAAAAAAAATGGAAACAGTAATATTCATTTTGAAACATTTTCTCAATACAGGGCTCCAATGGTTCTGAAGCACTTATAAAAAAAAAATGGAAACAGTAATATTCATTTTGAAACATTTTCTCAATACAAGGCTTCCAATGGTTCTGAAGCACTTACTTTTAATAGTTTTCCCCGTTTATTTTCACCCCTTTGTCAATAAAAAGGAATACTTTTGATCTATCTGTTCGCTACTTTATTGTATTCGTAGTACGTGAATTTTCTTCATGTAAAATTGTTTGTAATGATACACGTGACATATTGATATTTTTGGCCATACTTTGTGCTGACCGGTCGCAATTTCTTCGAATCTGTTCGCTTACGACCGCTTTTTTGTCGTACCGGACCCGTATCCCTATATAGTTTCACTTTATAATACACGTAGTCCCGTTTTCAATCCAAGTGGTCTCAATTAATGGAATATAGCACCACAATTCATCCTTTATAATTTTTTTTTTTTATAATTATAGAACGTATATGTGCCAAACGATATAAAGACACTAACGCGCCTATGAAACTCATTTGTACTACGATTATTTAATAATTTAGGTAATATTCTCAGAAGTTATTGAAAAATAATCACCCACATTATTAAGTTGATTTTAAGATATTTTGTTTTCAAATTTTGTATAAAAAAATATACTGGTCACACTGTACACATATGTATGTATGTATATTTTTTGTATGGGATTATTTATATTCAAAACTTTGAAGCCGTTTTTATCGGATGTTGATTTTTGAGTTTTGACATTTCGATTCAGCAAAACTTGATCGGAAACGAAATAAATAAACCTTTTCTTTGCGATTTGGTATTCGTTTTTCAGTTTTGAGTGGGTCTTCTCCTTTAGGGGAAGGGAGGAAAAAACTTTAAAAACAAAAAATTACGCTTCCGATTCCTAACTAGAAGCTTTATTCATTTCGATACAGTCCAAATTTTTCAGAAATCGAAATGTTGAACAGGGTATTTGCTCTGTAGTTCAAGCGAAGAATGTTTTTGAAAGTCTCCGGCCCCAATAAATTTCGTTACAAAAGTTATTCAAAAAAACATTGGCTTCTTCATTGCCGGCTTGCTTTGCGTGACAGTTTAACGAATGAACGAAGACGTTTCGGTATTTTTTAAGTTTTCGGAGACTATTTTATGGCAAGTTAAATCAAACAAAAAAGTCGAACAATCCCGATAATTTGGAAAATAAATTTTTTTATGCCGTAAATACTTTTAAAATATTAAAATGATCTTCTATATTTGTAAATTTAATAAATCATATCACCTTGATCAATACTTTTAGAAAAACCTATATTAAAGTTTTAATTTTAAAAATACGGCTATTCATAAAAAATGTAAATAACTTTTAAAAGTAAATGCAAAAATCACTTTGCTTATGTAAATAACATAGGTAAACACTACAAATTAGAGTTTTTATTACAAATCGTGATTATATTTTGTCACTTACCTAAATTGTGATCGCCTTGATGCGCACGAACCTGATCTTGGGCGCGCATACTGCTGTGTTGCTGACTGTTGTGATTGGGTGAAGTCCACGACCCCGGAACCTGAGGAGAGACAGACCGGTTCGAATTCATTTGGTCCGTAGCTGCTGCCGATCGGTGTTGCTGTTCCGCCGCCAATGTTGGCGATTCCGGAGCATAATTCTTCGTCTGATAGATCTCCACCTGGGCTGCTGTGACCTAAATAAATGTTTATGTTTTAAAAGAAAAAAAACATAAGAAAAACGATTTACTTACTTGAGAACGCGTGTGGTCGGTAGGATTGTCTTGTCGGCGATCCAAGGTATCCGCTGCCTTCTTCGTCAGAGAACGCGTCGTCGAGGCGGTGCATTGATTGCGATAATCCCAGTCCGCTATATAGTAGCAAAAGATTGTCAAACATAACAATAAAAATTCAATTTATATATTCTTCATGTGGCAAATAAGCTTTCATAATTTTCTTTTATAGATTATTTGTATAATGGCAATACAAATAATAAACATAAAAATGAAATCTAAAATCAACTGTAAAAAAACAACGTAAAATCTTAAAACAATACAAACCAGTGTCAATTGGGAGAAGGGGATTGGCTGAAATGCTGGAGTTCACATACGTATGCGATTGACTTCGGCTACTAGCATTCAATGGCCCTTGCCGGAATGACTGTGACCTGCAGCAAAAGAAAAGACAAGAGGATACCACGTTTATATTTGCATGCTCGTTTATATTTTTTAGATTTAAAGCGGTTTTTATTTAGTTTGAACTTTTTTATTTTATATGATTTTAGTGGTACTAACAGTGTTAGTAACGAAATTTTTATTATTTATTTTTATTTATTGGGAGATTATACAAAACGTTTAAGTTTTTAGATAACAAAAAAAATAAAATGTCATTTTTTGGATATGGGAGCATGCATTAATATGTATATTGATTGTTTTAAATAAATGCATGTTGAGGAAGTCAATAAAGAAATGAAGTTAGTAGGCGCACAAAAGTAGAAGATAAAAATATAAACACCGCAACAAGTCAACCATAGACATTATAAAACTAAAATAATGCTGGAACAGAAAATCTAAAATGTTAACTGTTCCTACATCATTTTCTATAAACAAAAACAAAGGTTAAACAGATTTGGTCTATAAATTTAAATAATTTTTAATTGTTACTACGGTATTTTGAAGACAATCATATTTATAAATATTGCAAGTACATACAATGTATATACGAGTTTTAGGTTAAAAAATTAGCATAAAATTTAAAATAAAACAGAACGCTGCCCAAGTGGTTTAACAACTCTGAAAGTTGTGCATGTTTATGTAATACCGAAATGAGTAACATAAATGCCAGATCATATATTTTAATTGGGGAGCTGCTTGTTTACAGAAAAAAAGGGATTCGATAGCGAAAACATTCGCGCGTATGATTCTTGCTGTTAAGCTCGTAGTGGACTGTTTAAACCGTAGAATAATTTAATAAAAGACAATAATCGAAGTGCGCACATTTTAGGGATACTATTTATCATACATATGGATGGAGTACATATTGCTCCAAGTGTTCCACTACTGTATATGACAATATGCAGTTGCAGGTACATATATACGTACTCGTATGTATGTATGCATACACCCGCGCATAGCTACACACACATTCATATACCCAGTAATATAACAAACACACTTGTTAGCGGTAGTTGCACCGGCGATGCTCTTCGTTTTTCAATACAACAACCACGCTATCGTCGCAGTGCCTACATAAGCAATCTTCACTGGGGATGATATTAGCACATCACCTGATCGCTAGACTATAATATAAATAGCGCTCAGCAGCATCATACAGAGATTGCGGTACACAGCGATGCTCTTCTCATCAACAACTCCGTTTATCATAGTGGCTATGTCAAATAGTGACAGTATCGCCAGTAGCATAACTCTTCGCGGAAACTCTTCAGTAACTGCATATCTGCTACAAAGACAAAGCGTTGTCCTTAGTAATAAGGAAACGGTATTTTAAAATTTTAATATACTCGTATAAGTTCAAAATGTCTATCAAAATGAGAGCAAATATTTCAAGAACGTTCTCTAGTAGAATAGAATGCGAAAATTTAGAGAATGTTTCCAATAAGAACGAAAATCCATACGTTTTCAAGGAAGATCAAATGCCGAGTAACGTACTGTTGAAGAACAAAAGAAGTTTTGAGAACTTAACTTCAGAAAAGAAGAAGTACAGGAGAAAATGATTCGCATAAATGTCGTTTAAGGAACTTTGAGTTCAATGACAGACAACAGTCCGTGATGTTTGCATTTGATGTAATTTGAGCTTTTTTTGTTTTGCTAAGGCTGATTTTCTTCCATATGACCTAAACCTTAAAACTCTATTTTTGTATGGGAGGAAATACTTAACAGGCTCTCCACAAAAAATTCTAAAAAACCATCCGCCAGAAACTAGAGCTTTGCTAAACTTAAATTGAGCTACAAAACAACATATACATATACCTAAAAAGGTTCTAAAAATTGGAGTAAAAGTTCGAAGTTTTAATATCGATTTTCTGAAATTTGTTAGATTTTTATAAATTTTGTATAAAATTAAATACTTTAATTGATACAGTTTTAGTTGCAGCCTTAATGCAGATCCAATGATCCAATATTAAAATTTAATAAGCAAAAGGAAAACACTAAAATCTTGTCAAGGAGAGGCACACGGCTTTTTTGTTCGCGAGTGTATAATATTTACTTAAAATAACATATTCGCTTTGCCTACCATAACAGCTTTCACTTCCGTTATTCGCGATAAATTCCGCAAATATTTATTCCTGTTCATAAATCAGCCCAAATCACAAACACATTACAAACAACGCTGCGACAAAATTATTTTAAGTTCAATAAGAAAATATACAGACAAACGAAAGAACTCAGAATGGGTAACCCAACCTCGGCCTTCCTCATGGTGCTATTTATGCAAGAACTGGAGGGACAATATATGGAAGAACTAAAAACCAAATTAGGCGTAGTACGCAAGGTACGTGGATGACATTATCTGCGTGATCACTAAGAATAATGAAAAGCAGATACTGAATACTGCATATACTGGAGCACCTGAACAAGCAACATGGATGTATAACGTATACGATGGGAATTGAAAAGAAGGGAACAATAAATTACCTGGATCTGACGATTAAGATGGACAATTGCGAGATTTTCAGAAAGCCGACAGCTACCATCCACAAGAACACAAATACGCCGCCATAAGACAACTAACAAACATGCTTGAACGAATACCTCTATCGCAAGATGCATACAGAAAGGAACTAAACACAATATACAGCATAGCCACAAGCAACGGATATACAAATGAGCTCGTGAAAAATATCAGAAAAAATCAAAAAAGAAGCGCTAGAGAGATACCCGAAAAGAATGGACAGTAATGATTATACAGGGAAAATGACATACAAACTTGCAAATTTTTTCAGAAAGTACAATATCCACTCGGCGTTCAAGACAAGAAACATCCTAGGAAAGATACTTAAAAGTAGCACGAATGAAGAAGACCCGCTGAACAAACAAGTCGTGTATAAGCTGACCTGTGAGCGCCAACATAGCTATATAAGACAAACAGGACGTAAAATGAGAACAAGGTTTCGTGAGCGCATAATGGACTACAACAACAGGATACGAAAACCCACGAATATACCTGAATCTAATTTTGCAAACCACTTGGTTAATGAAAAATGTTCACCCGCAAACATAAAGAAAACTTTTAAGGTACTGCACGTACAACAAAAAGGACGGCGCCTGAATGGTCTTGAAAACATGGAAATATATAAACAAAAAACATTTGATGGACGGATAATAAACGAACAAATAAACAGCAACTCTGATGCGATATTTTTACCAATAAAGCTTGTTTACAAAAAACAAAGCAAAGTCGTAGGTTAAATGATAGATTCCAGCATACAAAACAGACCTATAACAGACGTGTAACACCAAAACGGACTAAAATTAACGACTATCTACCTGTTCTTACCGCGAAAGCAGTCGCGAGATGGAATCTACCCGCGCGAGACTTCAGGTCATTTAACATTTGTTTACATTGACGATTATGCACCCATATCTGTTTGGCCCAAAAACTAAATAAATACGGAACAACAGACCTGGAGTAAACTGAACGAAAATTGGCACTGAAGATGCCACAACGCCGAAATCGGTTTGTCTGCAAACCAAACTTGGCAAGGGATGATTGTAAATCGTTCCAACAAACATCAACATTTCACCCTGTCGGATAAGAGAAAGAAGAAAATAATACTTTTGTAAGAAATTATATTGGCCTTTCACTTTGGTTTTCGTTTATGTTACAATTTCTGAATGTATTTTTTAATGGAGTATCTCCAGCCTTGGGCCAACAGTTCTTAGGTCATGTTTCACCCCAAGGCAGTAAGAGTAATCTGAATCATTGCGGCATCCACCTTCGTATAAATATTCACACTGTAGAGATAAGTCCGTGGGAATGCCCCTGAACACGATCGTCTGGTGTTGGCGGCGGAGCAATGATAAAGAGTAAGGTAAACAAAATTTATTAGTTAGTATATCTCCTGCAGATTAAAGTCAAATCTAACATTTGCGAGACATGACGAAAAGAAAAATAACAGAGCATAAACCGCAGAATAAGATGGATTAAAAAATATTCTGCAAACAGCACTTTTTGCTAAATCTACCCAATGCTAATTACAAGTATATATATCATATCGTTCAATTTCTTTGGTAAAAATAGTATTTTTTTATAAATAAAAACGAACGATTTATATCGTTTCGTTGCCTTGACAAAAAGTTACATAACCGTTTGTAATAAATTTAATTCCACTGCATACTATGCATTTATATCATGAAGTAACATCTTGATAGTAGAAGCTTGAATTTTCGATATTTTTCGATTAATTTGTGATAACTCAGACTGTATTTTTGAGCTTTGTTTAATATTATCTGACCTCTAATATTATTTAACTAATCGAGGTAGTTTAATAGATAACTGTTTTAAATCCAACTAGAAGGGTTTAAATTTAATTTTTTTTATTAAATTCACCACAAATACTGCATCAAACTGGCATAACATAACAAATAAATAACTAAATCACATCAATGCAACATTACAATTGTGCTAAATTAATCTTACAAATGTACACAAACACAAAAAAGCTATCACTGAAAAAAGCAAGGCAAAACATTTACATTCATAGTTTGTGATCAAATGCTTTAATTACTCAATTACCATAGAAGAGCTTAAAATAATGGTTTCACTGAGCCCATTACAGCAGAGTTAACATTTATTCAGCCATGGAGTATCATACACACACATTTACAAAAGCCAAAAAAAAACTTTCATTTTGATGGTGATTGTTTTAAGCCATTGTAGCGAAAGTAACACCTTTATATTTGAGTATTTGAAGCATTATCTAAGTGTTTTCAAACAAATGTACATAGCTACAAAATTGAAAGCTACCGCTATACTCTACAAGTGTTAAGAATACATATTATCCAAGAGAAGTAGTGTAATATCAAATTAAGAGCTTCACGACTTGACCAGTTACAAAAAAAATAAAACATATATAATATAAATGACTTGATGAGTATGAAATAGTTGGGTAAGCTAATTTTCGTCGCTGTAAAACAAATATTAACCGTACAAATATCTAGGTTTGCCAATCAACATACAAAATACCAAACGTTAAATATACAAAGAATACACAAATGTAAAATAAGCAAAAATATAAGAAATGCTGAATATTAAATAAGAAAACCAACCGAAGTTATTATAAATTTTTTTAAATTGTATATTATGTAGTTTAATTTAGTTTTCAAGCATGTTATTATATTTTACATCCAATTCGTTTTAAAATCCTCTTCTCTTTTCTAGCCTTTCCATAAACATAAATCTCAGTGAAACAGCTTCTGTTTAGCTGATCGAAAAGTTAAAATATTTATAAATTTTGAGTATTTAGTAATATTTTGCAAGTACGAAATAATAGGTAGCCGGTTTAATGTATAGTGAGTGTAATTTGCGTACATATACCGTACACCTTTACACATATACATGGATAGTGGGGAAATCAATAGTGTTTCGTAAGAAAAAATACTTGAAATAAATGAACTAAGAAGTATGTGTTGTGAATATATGTTTAAAATAGTTGTATTAATTTTTAATGAACAATAAATAAGTGATTTTTTCACGTATTTAAGCAAACTAAACACACTTAGAAGTCTTGAGAAATCAGCGCAAAGGGATTACGTATACAAAAGCCAATGTGCACGAATGTAATCGCCTTATTACATCCTTCTCAAACACAATAACGTTTAAAGTTTTTAATAATTAAAAATATTCAAACCGCTCTCAATTTAAAATGGAAATAATTTACTATTAAATCTAATGATCGATGCGAACTCTGTTTTCAAAATAGGTTTTCAATACACAGGTTTATAATATATCGCAGACCAAATATAAAAGAATCACAATTCAAACATTCTTTAAGTAGATTTTGCATATATGTATAATTAATTTTTTCTTTATGATTATCTTCTGTAACTATAATAATAGTGTCATGCCACTTTTTAAGTTAATTGCTTGGCCTAAGTTACAGTTCAGTTATAATTTTTTATCTGATTTTTGAGTTGTGACTGTAGCGTGTGGTATGTTTACGTTCGCACTGATCATTGTTAATTGATATAAATAAAAACTTTTCGGTCGACAATGTGGAAGATATTTTATGCAGAATTTTTTAACTTACCTTTGGAAGTTTTGACGCTTTACATAATTCTCACGAACGAATTCAATAATCTGCTTCTGTGTCTTGCCACTGTATCTGTAGAGGCCCAATTTAGAAAAATGGTAAATACGCAAAAGTATAACATGTTACAAACCGGAAAGAGCTGCCACGCGACAAAACACGCGCCTTTCGCCTGGGTTGATTTTGCACAGCGGCACATCGGAAGAAACCATGATTCTCCACACACTTCTTCCAAAAATTTTTACACTCATTGCGGCCCTCAAAGAAAAACTCAACAGTATCTTTATAGTAACCCTGAAAACATTATGATTACCATGAATTAATTACATTTGCACATACAAAATTTGTATTTGAATACTTACATATCCTTCAGGATGTAGTTTCACCAGGAACCGCTTACGCTTAAACGAAATCTTACGTATTTTCGCCCAGGAGAAAGTGTTAATGCGTGTGATGTTTTGGAAGACGGCAATGCCCATATGAGCAACTGCTAAGTTGAGTGGCACACCTTCGACGTCCTTCGCTGGATGCATTTTCATGCCGTATAATTCACAACGCCTGGCTGTTTCCAGAAGGTTCAAATCAGCCTCAGCAGGAGACTGTCCACTATGAAAGAGAAAAAACTTATAATTGTATGTGTATTGTACATAGGTATATGAAATGAATACGGTATAATTCTTTACAAAAATAATTATTTTATTTTTGAAATACAAATTCTTTGGCGGCGCTAGTAAATAGAAAAATCAACATGGCGAATGCGACGGAAATCGTGTCGAATGGAATGGTGGAAACTGAAAAAGGTAGGGGCGGCAAAAGTACACTCCCCACAGTCAAACTCACCACGTCTAAGGTCATGCTATATTGGGCCACCTAACAGTGCTTTACGTAATATCATATAATATGTTAGGTAAGGTCGGGTTAAATAAGGGAGGTTCCAAATTTCTGATTGCCATTCATCTAATAGGGGCCTGATCGATTCTTTTGCTTGTGTTTCAAGCAGCTCACGACTTCCGGTAGTGAGCTAAAGTGAGAAGGCGAACCTAGTGAAGCCACTCCCTCCGACATACTCGGTTTTCAGGGTATGCAGCGTTTGTTCACCAGTAGGTGCGGCTGCGAGCAGGCGTCTGCCGTGGAGCAAGAGGCTCGCTATACGCATGTGAAAATTTCAAAGCAGGGTTTGGGACTCGCCACGTAAAACACAAATATCAATGAAAAGCCTCGATGGATGGGGAAAGGGACGAAAGCATCAGCCCTTACGACGTATACTACAGCTGCCATGTAAAGGATCGCAAATTCGATGTCGTATTAGTGGTGGGAAAGAGATTCGCCATCAAGAACTTTCGTCCGCTCCGGTGGACATTCGCATTACGACGAAATTCTTCAACATCTCGCTGATTTGCGTCCACGCTCGACGGAAGAGAAGGACGATGTGACCAAAGATCGCTCCCACGAACTCCTTGGGCTCACGTTCGAGCGCTGCCCCGCCACGATATAGAAATCGTGCTTGGCCATTTTAATGCCAAGGTGGGCAAGAAGGGCATATTTGATCCCACTGTCGAAAAAGTCATTATCCACGACGAAACGTCGTACCGCCGCTGAACAATACATTGGATTGCAGCGACGCCGAAAGAACAAGTTTTACTATGAGGAACATCACGCCCACTCGAAATTGAAAAATGCTGCCTATAGGCTAAACGCAAGCCTTGCGGAAGCGTTATAGTGAGTTGAAGAAGGAAGCGAGACGCACTCTTCGTGATATAGCCTTAAATGCGTGAATGCCAAGAGCATGAGATGCTATCCGACAGAAGGTGCGACGGTTTATAGATTGGGGACAACTTCTTGTAAGACTGACCTAAGAACATATGTACTTAGAACATGTAGGAAGCACTTATTCCCGCTACTTAATGGTTGTAGCAGAGACCATTTTGAAGAAAATGAAGAACCCAATCAATGGCGACGGAATCGACGTACCGTTACCCGACTGTGATGAAATTCGTATAGCAATAGCAGGGTGACAATGAGTTGGTAAAGCGAAAGCACTAGCTCATCTGCAGAGTATCGTCGGATGAATGCATGTAAGCTGATTGAAATTTAAATGTGCTCTGCACAAGAAAGGTTATCCTGCAAATCGCGCCAACTATCGCGGTATCAGTCTTCTTAATGTCGTATATAAGGTAAATCTATCATCGACCAAATATTCACAGTACTCTAGACCTAGAAAAAGATCCGAGAAGGAAGAATTCACACGCATAATCCTATTGTCGACTCCAAAGCCGATTTGACAGAAATTACCAATACGCCGCAATGTCTGAATTGGACACTGTTGACAGTTATAATTTTGAAAAGGTAACCATTTGACAGAAACAGTGTTCCGGATTTTCGTGCTACCACTTCCTTATTAAAGAATCTTCTAAGCATTAAGAAAAACAATAATTCCGTGCTTTGAACACTCGGAAAAAAACTGTCAAAGAAATGCTCAAATAACCTTGGACAACATTTTCAAATTTGTATGTAAAAATATTGCAAATAAAGTTAATAATGCAGGCTTTCTCCATCTATCAAGCCATTTCAAATGGGATATTTGAGAATAATTTATTATATATCGTATGTCATACGCATTCCTGCAAAACTGTTACAAAATGTAACATACTACAAAATTTTACCGAAGAATATCCTTTATAAATTCAAAAGTATTTAAGAATAAACAATAAAAATAAAATAATTTAAGATTTTCGTAAGCTGGTAATATTCTCCGAGACTTTATCCATTATCGTCGTCAACAAATTTTATAAGCCTTGATTTTAACCCAACTATACTTTTAAATTATATTAGAACTAATAGTACAGCATTAAATACACGTAACTCTGACTACCTATCGTATGCTAGGTGTAAAGAATAGGCCACAAATTGTACATTTACATTCCATTGATTTGGTGAAAAAATATTCATCCAAAAAATGAAACATACATACTTATATAAAATTTACACGATTTGTGTTTGAAATACAATAAAATTTAAATTTAAATCCCCAATGCCTATTTCATAGTAGTGGCAATATTGGGAGTCTGCCATCTGCCGAACGATGTTTCTGTCAAAAAATTCAAAGTGAAACTACCTCTTAAAATCTTTGTATCATGCTATGGACTGAGTAGACAATTGGGCACTAAAGTTCTCTCCACGGACAAAAACGACACAGACGTTGCAGCATGTTCTTTTTAACAGCTTTTTATTTGGTTAAGCCAAGCGTTGATAGCAGCAAGCTGACTTATTTCCAGTACAGCCGCTTGAGGTTGATGGTAGTTCCACTTTTATAAAAGTGTCTTCGTAAATTTTTGTCATTATAAGCGGAATTATTGACATTTGTGTTTTAGCTTTAATAGATGCAGTTATTAGCATACTATTGGGATTTCCTGCCGGAGTAGGGATTCTCACTTAATAGTTCCATCACCTGCAAAAATGTTTTGTTCGTATCATATCCACAAAAAATAAAAAGCCCAACTAAATCTAGTGCATAGATGGACAAAGCCTTGCTCGCACGACGACGTTGATAAGCTAATACACAATAAAGGCGAATTCACAGATACCGTTTTTTTTTTAAGTGCCACAGAAACCGTTCAAGCCACATTTCATCATTAAAAAAAGCTTAATTATAGCTGGCTATTCCCCTTTTTAGTATGATCCGCTGGCTTTCGTTATATGTATAAATCTGAAAATCCAATATTTCTTATATGGTATGTTAAAGCATATGTACATATGTAGGTACATAGGTATGTATGTAAGTACATACCATGTGTGTATTCTCTTAAGGGAGCTAACTACCTTTCTGCTATAAACCATTAAAATTACACATAGATATGATAGATTTTGAAAAAAAATTTCGTCATCCCTTGTCAAGTTTGGTTTTAAGACAAATTCGTTCTAAAATCCATCATATCACAGCTTGTCGAAAACAACAACAACAAAAGATTAGAATAGATATGATACTTACACATGCTTCTTGTGATTTTCCATGATTTTGCGCTGCATAGTTGCATCCTGATGAGGTACAAAGCGATATGATGACAAATATGTATGATCAGGATAATCTTCAGGCACATAATCGCCACATGACGCTTGCACAATATAACTGGCCATCATGGCGGCGGTATTATCGTTGCACTGCAAACTACCATTAGCCAAGTCTCGTTTAATTTGCAAACAGAAAAGATATCTATAAAACAAAAATTGTTGGTAAGAGACACATATTAATGACAAAGTTCAAACGTGAGATATTTGTTTGGATGCTTATTTAAAGGATTTCATATACCTAAACGAGTTCACATGTCAGTAGGTATGTATGTACATTAGAGTGTCCGGTTAAAAAATCTATGTAAATCGAATGGGTGCGCATGACCTTTAGAAAAGCATATTTAATTTATCCTTATAAAAGGAGTAAGACATCTGCACACTGCATTCTACGACAGGTATGCTGTTTTTACGACTCAACTTAAACCACTGTGAGACTGCAATCCTGGCTTAGACGGTATATGTATGTATGTGTCTTAACATCTCGCCACAATACTTAACGATAGTATTGGGATGATTGGTGCTAGATGTTCGGAGATTTAATGCGTTAAAGTGAAACACTGTCGGAGTAAATGTTTTGATGATTTCTCCTCCCTTGTGATTCAATGAATACGAGAAAATGAGAACGCGTTCCGGTTTTCGTTTAGTACTGCACGACACCAAACGAGATATCAATTATGTTCTCGCAAACCAAATCCAAAAAAGAACAAAACTCTCGGGAATATTTATAACAAGCACAAAATGATAAGAAAACGTGAACGTTTCCAATCTAGAAAGGATCAAAGAAGCTTAAAAATCTGGGGAATATTATGTTAGAGAACAAAACTTGAACAAAAGGTTTGAGAACTTTATGTTATGAATGAAACGCGTGTCAAAAATAACCAAAATAAAAATAAGGTGAAATCTAATGCCGAGTATACAGACACCAACAGTTAATCCAGCACGTTATACAATTTGTTGGGTCATCATTATTACAAACTCGTAAATTTTCGGTAAACAAACAAATGTCAAAACTCGACATATATATGTGGATATGACAAATGTTCATTATTCGTGTTAAATCCCCTTCTCATCCTGAAACTTTTGTTTCCATTTGTCCTTTGCTAAAAAGTTTCGGAGCCTTTTGTTCCCGAAAGTATTTCTCGCATTTTGCTTTCGAAATGTTTTTCGATAATTTTGTGCTCACTTTTCCTCTTGTGAAAATACACCAGAAAGTTTTGTTCTCATTTTGGTTTGGTTTTTCAAAAGTTCTTGGGACTGAAGAATCACAAATGAAATTGATACATTCGTATACGTTAGCCCGAGTACCCTAATGTACATGCAAATACTATAGTATACACATGTCATACAACATATGTACATAAATATATAAATAAATATTAAATACTTTTGCATATACTTGTCCATAAATGAACCCGATTCCATTGAACAATGGCTTTGTAAAGGTAATTATCTGCTTTTGAAATGGCACTTACCTTGTGTACTCTTCCTCAAGTTGCGCTGGGTCAGGAGTGTAAAATTTAACACAGAAACGAAGCACCGGATCGATAAGCGACAAACCAACTTGTCGATTTAATGGTTTCTCAAGATCCAGCCAATATTTGGTGTGTGTGGAGATTTCCTGATACTCCAACCCAAAGTAATCTGCTTCGAGTAGATTTAATTGACGGCACACCTGCTCGAACAGAACACGACCAAGCGCTTTGGCCTGTTTTGTTTTTAATAATTAAGTTGATGATGCGATTGTGAGCGATAACATTGTGTGTGGATAAGCATAAAAAGAAAAAAGGTGTAAAGCGATGGGCAAATTAAAAATCTATTATTCAATTCGATTACATACTGGTATATATAATTGGCTAAAATACGTACATATTTTTTTTTAAGTTTAAGGGCGTTTGTAACAATGTGTTTGACAGTTTCGCAGATTTGTTCTTGCGATGTTCTTAAATGTTAATTTTGCCTTTTTGAAATATGATTTTTTGAAGAGTATTTTTGGTGGTTAAAATAACAGTAGTGATCTTCATTTACAAAGTTTGACAATTAATTACTTCTTTATTCAATTCTGATTTTTTAATCAAAATTCAGGTACTTCTCTAACAAAAACTATGTAAGTTTCAAACTTTCTAACTTTTTCAAAAAAATATCGAAATTTCAAAAGAATAACCAAAGTTTTTAACTTTTGAATCAGAATTTTCGAGTAGGCAGTTTGAAGCGCATGACCAAGTGCAGAAAGACCTGTCTACGCTTGGTATGAGTAATTGGCGTAACCTCGCGAAGGAGAGAGGGAACTGGCGAAGCTTTTTGATCTCGGCCCAAACCGACAAATGGTTATAGCGCCATAATAAAAGAAGAAGAAGTTTGAAGCGCATTCCATTTTAGTTTAACGAAAAGCAAGTTTCAGGTGGCTAAAATATACCATTGTGTTTTTGTAAAGTTGCTTATAAAAACGCTGCTCCGTTTAGTCGAGTTGCATGAAAAAAGGTTCTTATTATTTGAATTTCATTTACATTCACATAGCCGGGGTTGCACAAAAATGGTACTTGGGTAAAAAATTAAAAAAACATGTTGTTAAATTTCATATATGATATCTATTTATTTTTTTAAATGTATATATGTTATATCAATGTTAAAAATATGTGCATAAGTACCAGAAGAAATATCTGAGGTCTTTGGTAAATAACTTTCAATATAAATAAAAAAAATTTTAAATTTTATAACAATGCTTTTGAGTTTTTTAATAAGCTGAAACTGGATATTTCATTTTAAACAATTTCTCCTTATAATATTAATGCAAAGCTCATTTCCGCTTGCTTTATCTCAATTCGTAAATTGTTAATAATAACAAATTAATCACAGCTGTAGAGAATTTTTACCAGAGCTGATATAGATCTTCAATGCCTAATGGGGTTGTTTTTTTTTTTTTTCAAATTTAAATAATAGGAATTAATCTTTGCTAGTTTCATTTCCATGAATGTAATGCTGAAATATTAAATAACGAATAAAAATCTGAATCCGATCTGACAAAAATTCCCTAAAAGCGTAATGATGTTTTAAGTAATTTATATATGTGCAATTATGTACAGATGATCTCAAATATCGAGAATAAAAAATTATTTTATTTATTTAACCAAATACTAATAAAAAACACGAAACAAGTTTTTACATTTCATTTCGACTATAAAATCGCTTCAATATCAGCACAAATAAATTATTGAAGAACTGTAAGTTTAATTTAACAGCTTTATAAAATTCCTTATGAAATTGTAAATAGCAATTATTTTTAGTTATAATTTATAGTTATTTCGAATATAAGAAATTTTAAAACTAAAATAATATTAACTAAAGGGCAGCACAGCAACACTTTGGGACCTAAATCCAAACAGAGCCCCGTTTTTGCTTTCTATTTAGGGTTGTCGAAAGCGTAAATTTACCGTTTTCAGCAAAATAGAAGTTCGCAACCCTGGCGCTCCCCGTTCGTTTTACCCGAATGAATTTATTCGGCTCAGCTTTTTCCAACTTCGGCTCAATGGCTACGAACTATACAACAGCCGAATGACCTACATTTGCCTTCCAGCTTCGGCGATATCGCTTAGGCACTTAGCAAGCCATAAACTCTCGATTGGACCGCAATTTATAGTGCAATGGATTAAGGTCTGCACTTCCAGATGACAAATCGAATACGGAACTTTATTTGCCACTTGTGTCGACCGACCTTGCCTTATGAGTTGGCTGTCCTTTCTTAAATTGTATGATTGTGTTATGTTAAAGAGCTTCACAACGTTCGCCAATGTGTGTTTAAAAAACTGACGAGCTAGGGTTTTCCATTTGAGTATACGTATATCCGCTCAATCGAAAATTACGTTTTTATGTGCGGCCTGCTGTGCTTGTTCATATTCATCTCCTGACACATGATTTTTAACGCATTTAACTGTGCGGGAACATTCGAATTACGGACTATTGACTATTCCCACAGTTTCCTGAAATAACATTACGGTACGATACACAAAATTTCAGGTGACTTTTTTGTGGCCCCAAAATATGATATATTTTGCCTCTTTCGTTGTACAAAGTACCTATATATGTTAATAAAAGATTTGTTAAATAACGAACTTGAAGGAATGGACTTGCCGCTCCGCAGAGTGACCAGCCACCCGTTCTTTATATATATACATATATGTTCTAACCACTACCACTATTCCTTTGCTGGACCTGTCCGATAATCCGGACGAGAGTCGCACACAAGAGGAAAGTTAATAAAACGAATTGAAACGCGTTGCTTATATCTGTACTTAAACTTTATTGAAGTTTGCTGTCCAAAGCAATATTGGACGAACTAACCCAAATGAGCTTAAGCCGACGACTACTGTATTACTATGCTAAGCGCGATATTTATAGGTGATCCTGACGATGCTGATCGTCAGGGATGCATTTAAAGTTCTCTTACAAACTATACAGAGTTGCATTTACATAAACATAACAGTAGGCTTACATGCAAGCAGAGCCCTAAATCCAAACAGAGCCCCGTTTTTGCTTTCTATTTAGGGTTGTCGAAAGCGTAAATTTACCGTTTTCAGCAAAATAGAAGTTCGCAACCCTGGCGCTCCCCGTTCGTTTTACCCGAATGAATTTATTCGGCTCAGCTTTTTCCAACTTCGGCTCAATGGCTACGAACTATACAACAGCCGAATGACCTACATTTGCCTTCCAGCTTCGGCGATATCGCTTAGGCACTTAGCAAGCCATAAACTCTCGATTGGACCGCAATTTATAGTGCAATGGATTAAGGTCTGCACTTCCAGATGACAAATCGAATACGGAACTTTATTTGCCACTTGTGTCGACCGACCTTGCCTTATGAGTTGGCTGTCCTTTCTTAAATTGTATGATTGTGTTATGTTAAAGAGCTTCACAACGTTCGCCAATGTGTGTTTAAAAAACTGACGAGCTAGGGTTTTCCATTTGAGTATACGTATATCCGCTCAATCGAAAATTACGTTTTTATGTGCGGCCTGCTGTGCTTGTTCATATTCATCTCCTGACACATGATTTTTAACGCATTTAACTGTGCGGGAACATTCGAATTACGGACTATTGACTATTCCCACAGTTTCCTGAAATAACATTACGGTACGATACACAAAATTTCAGGTGACTTTTTTGTGGCCCCAAAATATGATATATTTTGCCTCTTTCGTTGTACAAAGTACCTATATATGTTAATAAAAGATTTGTTAAATAACGAACTTGAAGGAATGGACTTGCCGCTCCGCAGAGTGACCAGCCACCCGTTCTTTATATATATACATATATGTTCTAACCACTACCACTATTCCTTTGCTGGACCTGTCCGATAATCCGGACGAGAGTCGCACACAAGAGGAAAGTTAATAAAACGAATTGAAACGCGTTGCTTATATCTGTACTTAAACTTTATTGAAGTTTGCTGTCCAAAGCAATATTGGACGAACTAACCCAAATGAGCTTAAGCCGACGACTACTGTATTACTATGCTAAGCGCGATATTTATAGGTGATCCTGACGATGCTGATCGTCAGGGATGCATTTAAAGTTCTCTTACAAACTATACAGAGTTGCATTTACATAAACATAACAGTAGGCTTACATGTATAGTAGTCAATAGTATGCTAGCAAGTGAAATAAAGTAAATATATGAGTTGTAGTTGTTTCAAACTTATATTAAATTTGGGTGTCATAAAGTACGATTTCCGTTTTTTTTAAGATGCCAAGCAAATTGTGTTTATCAAAATTGCATATTAGCTCTAATTAAAAAAAAAACCAATAACTACGTAATTCTTTGCATTATTTTATTATTTGTGTTGGGTGATTTGACTTTAAGTTACTGAAATGTTGTTTTATTACGTTATTGAAAATTAGAGGTTTGTATAAGTGAGGTAGGTGTTGTTTTAATACGATTTTTTAAGTCATCGAAATCAACGATCTTGAATGCATGCATGATTCCAACAGATCGAAGGGTTTCTTTAATAGCTTCTATAGTAGGTCTCTGGTCAGTCGTTGATGCGAGGGTATTATTTTCGATACTTTTGCAACATTTTCTGAACTTTTCCTGTGCTGTTACGAAACTTTTCCGATAAATTTTTGGTTCCTTTTCGGTCTTTTCCGGTACGTTTTCGGACTTTAGTCCCAAAATATTACCGAATAACTCAAAAATGTATATCTTACTATAAAAAATTTTGACTGACTTTTATTTTATTTTTCTTCTAATATTTAAGTATAATATTTAGTAGGAAAATTAATTTTTTATAACATGACCACACATTACTCATACGCACCGACAAAAGTTGTCGATTAATGGTGACGTCGCAGCGATTCGACCGAAATAACCAGGGACCGATAATGATTATTTTTAAATTTTGAATGAAAAAATCAATAGGTTCGAAATATCAAAGAACAGTTTTAAATATATCTATGTGTATATTTTCTCAAGCCCTTTACGAATTTATTCCGATTTAAAAATCATATTAATCATAGCAAAAAACTTAACCACCTATTTCTTATTAGAAAAATGCTGTGTGGTTTGAGCTTCTCGATCTGCCAAAAAAAAAAATTAGTTTTTATTTCTGAGCTATCAAATAAGGCTCAAGAAATGATTTTTATTTTGATCAAAAAATTACAACTCATAAAAAAATTATTATTTCTGATTAATAAACCGCAACTCGAAAAACAAACATTAGTTCAGAGCGAAAAATTAGCACGCGAAAAATTTGTTTTATTTTCTATCAACAAAATTTTGTTCGATATTAAATATTAATTTATGAATTAAATAATAAAATAATTGACAATTTTATTAAGCTCGAGGTCAGTTTAATGAAGATTTTATTTGGAAGAAAACAACACTATAACTTCTACCATTTAAGAACTGTTGTTGATTTTCCAAATAAAATCTTCAATAAACTGGCCTCGAGCTCAATAAAATTGTCAATTATTAAACATGTATGTACATACATATAAGGCCGATAGAAAAATAACTAAATTTATAAAACAATAAAACTCAAAAAATGATTTTTTTATTTGATCGAAGTTAAAAAAATCTTAAAATATAGATTTAATTCCAAATTTTTTTTTTTAATTTTCTTAACGATTACGTTTCGTGGAAATTACTTGTCTCCACCTCCAAAGCAGGTGAGAATATCCCACGTAGAAGATGTTGTTACAAGAACAAGTAGTTTAATATAAATTTTAAATACTTATGATGTTAATCTTGTAATTACAGACAGTGTTGACAAAATAGTCCCAACTTTGCTTTAATAATATAGAGATACTAGCCTTTACCCACGGCGTTGCCCACGTACTTATCTTCATTCGTATGAAATATAACTATTCGGTTCCCCCCGATATAAAAAGTTAATTATTAAAGCTATTCGTTGTATTTGGCGACCAAATAGTTTAATGCTTCCACGTCTTTGTATTTTTTTTGTAACTTTACGTCCCAAAAAAAGGTGTTTATATCCAAGAATTGAAAATATAAGTATGCCACTCAGTTGTTTTCCACAAATGCTTCATTGTAAAAAAATAATTATTTAAATCGGTTCAGTACTTTGAGAGCCAAAGCGTAACAAACATTCCCCAATTAACCAATTTTATATAATAGTGTAGAAGTATAAATATAGATAATAAATAAGATATATGTACATAGGTAAATGTATATGTATTTGTACATACATATGTTTTTACATAAGAATATGTAGTACAAAATTGTATCAGTAGGCTCGGTTTTGTTAAAACATTAATATATGTAACTACATATGTACAATTTTCAGTTTTTCGATTACTTAAGCAAAATGAAACATGCGTCACATAGATAGAAATAGTTTGGTTCTTCATTTCTGTGCGGAGTGACATTTAAAGAGAGTTTTTTCGATTAATACAGTTAATTTCTCCATCAGACTTAAATAACATGTTTTATTTTTTATACATAAATGCAAGGAAATCTCCATAACTCATAAGCTTACGAGTAATGAGTAGAAAAATTAGAAAAACGAGTTATAGGGATGGCATCGCTTTGAATAACATGCAATGTAAATTACAACAAACAGAATTAAAGCAATACAATAGTTAAATAAGCAATCAACAGCACTAATTTTTCTATGAGTTTTCACTGATGACTAAACAAAAATAGAATAATATTAAACAAAAGGAACATACCATACATATGTATGTACATATGTACATTAGACCGCCATTTGTGCATATGGGCTTTTTGTTGTTGTGATTTTGGATGACTCACACCCCACATCGGTTCCTTTTCCCAAAAAAATTATTGTGGCAAAATTTTATCCAAATCGGTTCGGGGGAAGTAGTGCCTCAAAGTTTCGAAAATTCAGCTAATATCACTTACTTATAAAAATGACATTTAAGAGAAATGAAGAAAATTTTACGCCAAGTAATTTTGCCATAGAAAGCTTTTGATTATCTTCAACCGTTTTTTATTTATACCCCTAGCAACAACATTTGCGCCTAGCAATTTATTAGTAGACCTATATATGTTTCTGGGATTATCTAAAGATGCATATTATTACAAAAATTATTTTATATGCGCTAGTGATGGGAAATATCGTCAATTTTGCTTGTCGACAAATATAGATACTTCGGAAGAGCTTGTCGATATTTGTCGATACTATCGATACTTGGTGATAGTATCGATACTTGATGAAACTGGCGTAGCTGGAATTAGCAGATGCTTCAAAGCATTGGATTTAATGAGCGATACTAAAAATTTCGTTACTCTTGTGACTTAACGATACTTAACGATTATCGAAACCTTATTGATACTATTATTGTTGTCGATACGTATCCAATACGGACCTTGTCGATACTTGTCGATTCCTAGAATTTTATTTTACATATTTCTTTTGGAGCAAAATATTACAATATTTCTTTGCTAAAGCTTTCAGTGCAAAATCGTCAATAAGAGTGTTAACATCGGAAAAATAAGTGAACATGTCTATGGTTTTACGTGAGCGTATTTATATAATTGGAAACTATTCAAATAGCTTGATGGGTAGTAAATTACCGTCTGCGAAAGAAGTTTTGAAAATTATATTTTTTAATACGCGTGTTGTTAAGCTAAGTCTTGGGGAAAGTGCCCGTTTAACAATAAAAGAAGCGCAAATATATTGGTAAAAAGCAAGAATTCCAACTAGAGAAGAGAAGCACTGCATTGAAAAATTGGAAAAATTGTATAATGAATGGCGCAATCTGCAAAAAAAACTCAGCTAGAAAGACAGAAGAACAAAAGAAAAAAGAGACAGTATTTACCAAAAAAATTGAAAACTTATTTGATATAGCTCATGCAAATGCATTGACTATTCTAAAAATTGAAGAAGATAACATATTTTTATTGAATCAAAGAAAAGAGGGAAGACCGGGATATATGCATGGCATCGATCGTGAACTTGAACAGTCAGAAAAATAAACAGAAGAAAGGCAAAGCAAATTGTTGGAAAGGAGAAATAAAAGTACACAAGAAGTTAACGATTTATTAAGAACTGTTCCAATAAACGATATTTCGTTGTCTGACCCGGAAAATTCAAATTGTGAAGATAGTGCTTCTGACATTAAAATTGCACAAGAGCCACCTTTAAAGAAAGCCAGGGGAAATACTAATTTAGTCACTCCAAACTTGCCGCTGTTCTTGATGCTTGCAAATAATGTTGTTAAAATTATAGTTGCTGCTGCAGAAGCGTTTGGTTAATGCATAAACAATTTCATTTTAAATAAAAATTCAGTTCGTACTGCTAGACAAAAATTGCGGAAAGAACGCGTTGATGAAATCAAAGCCAAGATGGAAAATAGTGATTTGGAAAATGTATGTTTGCATTGGGATGGAAAAATACTTCCAGGATTAGAAGGAAAAGAGAAAGTAGACCGGCTCCCTATAATAATATCCAATGGTCAAATCGAGCAATTACTTGAGGTTCCACCTTTAGACGCAAGCACTGGAAGAGCCCAAGCATTAGCTATTTGTAAAGCTGTTTACGAGTGGGGTTTGAAAGATAAAGTGAAATCGTTATTTTTTGATACAACAGCAGTAAACACCGGTCACAAAAACGGAACAGCTACTATTGTTGAAAGCCTATTAGAAAAAGATCTTTTGTATTTACCATGCCGGCATCATATATATGAACTAGTTTTAAGAAGCGTGTTTGATTTAAAAATTTCAAAGTCCGAAAACCCTAATGTTGTCATTTTCCAGAAATTGCAAAAATCGTGGCCAAAAATTGATATCAAAAACATTAGCAGTGGCATTAGTGACAAAAGAGTTAAAAAAATATTATGTGCAAGTGAAATAGAAATCATAATATCAAATTTGAACAAATTTTTAAATAAGAAACACACCCGTGCCGATTATATGGAATTTCTAGAACTTATAATAATATTCTTAGGTAAAACGCTAAGTCGTGGTGTAAAAATTAAAACTCCAGGAGCTATGCATCATGCCAGATGGAAGTCAAAGGCCATATATAGTTTGAAAATATTTTTATTTAAAAAGGAGTTTAAGCTTACGAAGGAAGAAGAAAAGGCTTTGTGCGAAATTTGCATCTTTCTTATCAAAATTTACGCTGATGCATGGTTCACAGCTCCTTTACCAATTAAGGCACCTTTTTATGATTTTAATTTTTTAATAAAGCTCCACGAATATGCAAAATATGATAAACAAATCTCAAAAACAGCTTCTGATATATTTTGTAGGCATCTTTGGTATTTAAGTTCAGGCTTCATTCGCAGCCGAGTTGTTAAACCGTACGGTCGCAGTTTTTGTTGGTTCTTGCTATACTTTTGCAAACTAACTGTTCGCGGAATACAAACTAACCTCGCATTGGTGCGCATTAAGTTTTGCCACGTGTTCCTTTTTTTATTTGTTAAACTCTAAAACTCATTCGTATTCGGATAAAAGTAAAATAACGTTTAGCTATGCCCCCCGGGGCCAATAATCTCGGTGCTAATAGGTACGCCCTATTAGCCCCACCAAACACTAAAAAAAGAAAAAAACCGGAACAAACTACGCTTGATCCTTTTCCGGAATTACCTTTGACGAAAACAGATGACCCAAAATACCTCACTATTAAGTCGACGGACATCAACAAATCTATTGCTTCAGTATCCTGCTTTGCGGTCTATAAAGGGATCCAGTCAATCAGCAAAGACGTCAACAAGATTACTTCTCTTCGGGATGGGAGTCTCCTCCTCCTCGTAAAAAATCAGAAAGTGGCTGATAAGTTCCTGAATACAAAATCACTGCCGGGAGCAGGTACAGTAGAAATTTCTCTCCACAATCCGCTCAACTCTGTTAAGGGCACGATTTATGCCCCCTTCATTTGCCAACTTCCCGAAAGCGAAATTATTGATGGTCTCAAGGACCAAGGTGTCACTGAAGTCCACAAATTCAGCAGAATGGAAAAAAAAAGAAACCCGTTTACACTGGTGCTCTATTGCTTACTTTCGATAAGTACACACTTCCTAGTAGAATTGAAGTCGCCTGGTGCACACTTCGTCCCTTTTACCCTAACCCCATGCGCTGCAAATCCTGTCAACTTTTAGGACACACAATAAAACGTTGCAATAATACACCCTCTTGTGTGATTTGCAACCTTCCTCCCAACCACTCCTCCCCTACCGAATGTACAAGGGTATATTGCGCCAATTGCGCTGGAGATCATCCCTCCTCCTCTAACACCTGCCCCAAGTTTGCTCAGTCGAAAGAAATTCTCAAGATAAAAGTCATCCATAAATGCTCTATGCGAGAAGCTATTACTTTATACAAAAACCAGCTCCCCAGCACACCTTCTTCCTTCTCTTTTGCCAGTGTGGTAAATTCCTCATCCAACAAAGTCAATATCACAAATACAATAAAACCTAATCACAAAGAAAATTCATCTAGCAATCCAAACCTAAAAGACAACTCAACATCAAATATCATTAACAATACAAGAAAACCTAATCACAATGAAAATTCTACTAACAATTCAAACCAAAAAGACATCTCAACTTCCAATATTATTAACAACTCCTCACCCACAAAGCATTCAATTCCTAAAGTACTTCCTGGAAACTCCAAGGAAACCCCATTTCCCTCCCCCGCTTCCTCTAACTCTTCCCCCTTCCCCTCCCCCACTTCCTCTTACTCTTCCCCCTCTCCATCCTTTTCTCCCCTTTCAACCATCTCCTCTCACTCACCCCCCATCTCCTCTCCACACGCATTATTTCCAAAAATCCCGATCCCCCCTCTTTAGCCTCTTCCTCATCACAACCTCCATTAATGGAACATTAATTAATATATTATTGATCTATTCTCCTCATATTAAATTTTTTTCTTTTTTTCTATTACATATTATGTTATCCATCCTCCAATGGAATATTAACGGTTACCTAAATAATTATATTGAGCTTGAACTATTAATAAAAACACTTAATCCCTCAGTAATACTATTAAATGAAACCCATATTCCCTACAATATCTCAGCTTACACTCCTAAATCTTATGTTGGTAATTTTTGCAACCTCTCTTTCAACTCCGCCAGCAAACAAGGGGTTGCTATTCTTGTTAAAAGGAACATACCCCATAACGTCCTTAGCCCTCTCCCTTCAAGTATCTCTTCCCTTTCCATTGAAATTTTGTCTCCCAATAAAATTATAATCACCTGTGCCTCTTCCCCTCCCAATCAAAATTTTATTTCCTCTGACATCTTTAATCTTTTGCCCCTTAATTCCACCCCCTTCTTGCTAGCTGGTGATTTTAACGCCTGGAGCCCCCTTTGGGGTTCTCCCTCATCTAATCCTAAAGGTCGAATAATTGAAGATGTTACACTCAGCTCCAACTGCGTTGTCTTAAATAACGGCTCCCTCACCCACTTTTCCACCCATTCTTCCTTTACACATATTGACATTTCCCTTTGTTCTGCTTCTCTCTTCCCTAATACCGAATGGCACTGCTTGGATGACCTCCATGGTAGCGATCATTTTCCTGTCCTAATAAAAATTTCCTCCCATATTTCCCCACCCGTCTTTAAGCGTAGAATATTTTTTAAAACTGACCTAGCTGATTGGGATAAATTCGCTAAATGCTGCCTCCGCCTCTCTGAAGACTTTCCGTTTTCGAAAAATATCAACCAGGAAACCTCCAGAATACAAAAAATCATCCGTTCTGCAGCCAACCAAACTATCCCCCAATCCTCTTCTAAACCAGCCAAATCAGCCCCCCTTTGGTGGAACAGTGAACTTTCAGCACTTAGACTGCATAAACAACAAACATGGTATCAGTTCAAGCGAAATCGCTCACCTATAAACCTTGTAAATTTCAAAAAAGCAAACGCTATATTTAGACGCAAAGCTAGAATATCTAAAACTGACTGTTTCCAAAAATTCACGAGTACCATCAACTCCTCTTCCGACCCCAAAAGAATTTGGAATAACTTAAAAAGGCTTTCTGGTTTACCCTCTTTCTCTCCCATTTCTTACCTTAATTCTCCTCAGGGCAATCTACTATATCCTCAGGACATAGCCTTAGAATTCGCCAACCATTTCTCCAAATCCTCTGCCGACACCAATTTCTCATCAGATTTTCTCTCCCTAAAACACTTCTTTACCTCCTATACCTACTCTCCCCCTAATCCTCTTTCCTCCTCGTCTTTGTGGCTAGATTCTGATCTTTCTTTACTTGAACTACAAACTGCTCTCTCTTCGGTAAAAGGTAAAACGCCTGGTACAGATAAAATATCCTACCCCATAATCAAACAGCTTCCCCTTCCCCTCCTCTCCCGTCTCACCACCCACTATAACAATATCTTCTGTACTGGCTTCTTTCCACAACTTTGGAAAACCAGTGCCATTATTCCCATATTAAAACATGGAAAACCTGTCGGCGAAGTCTCCAGCTACCGTCCCATTTCCCTAATCCCTTGCTTGGGCAAATTAATGGAAAAAATCATGGCCACTAGGCTTTCCTGGTATCTTTGCCTTAATAAACTTACCCATTCAAACCAAGTTGCATTCAAAAAAGGGCAAGGCACCATTGATGCTCTCTTGTTTCTTGACCAATTTATATCTGACACATTATCCAATAAAAATCACGTTTCGCTTCTCTCACTTGACTTCGAAAAAGCCTTTGATCGCATTGGCATACATGTCGTTCTTAGACAACTCATCAAATGGAATGTTGGCCCTCGTATTTTTAACTTTGTTAAATCTTTCCTTTCCCATCGCAAAATCAAAGTACTCATCTCGAACTTCTCTTCTCCTACTCTCCCTCTTGACAATGGAACTCCTCAGGGTTCACCCCTTTCGGTCATACTCTTCACCATAGCTTTTGACGAAATAAGCTCCATCCTATCTAATTTCCCTAATATCCAACATCAACTCTATGCCGATGACATCCTCCTGTTTTCAAAATCTTCAGACCTCTCCTTAACCTCCTCTGCCTTTGAAGAAATCCTTTCCTCCCTATCCTCGTGGTCTTGTTCCTCAGGCGCTTCAATTTCATACACAAAATCTAAATTACTTCATATTTGTAAAAAGCATAATTGTAATTTTCCTATACTAACTTTCAACAATGTAAATATTCCATGTTCACATAGTCTTAAGTTTCTCGGAATTGTATTAGATAGTAAGTACTCATTTAAACAACATTGTCAGTATATTAGAGGTAAACTGTTTGTTAATTTGAACATTATAAAATACTTGTCATGCAAGCGCTCGCTCATTGGCCCTGCTCTTCTGCTGAATGTGGTAAGAGCCCTTATCCTGTCAGTAATTAACTACGGCCTTGTTATCTACGGTCATCACGCTAAAAGTAATTTAAAAATCCTGTCTGCCCCATATCACACTGCGATACGAAAGGCTCTTCGTGCATTTCCTACTTCACCCATCAAAAACATATTGGCTGAATCCGGATTTCCGTTCCTCAACGACAACTTGGAGGATAGCATTTGCAAACTTTATCCTAAACTCATTCTCGGACCCAACTCAACTCTTTAACACTCAAGCTTTAACACGACCACCAAAAATTCAATCTGCTATATATAAATGCGCCATATTTGCCAAAGCAAATGACTTACCTCAAAAAGCGCTACAGCTTCGCAAGCCTCGTCACCCCCCGTGGTGTGTTTTAAAGTCATCATTTATAGATCGCTTAGCGCGCTTGCCTAAATCAAGTACCCCAAACGCTGTATACAACTCTGTCTTTCTCGAAACTTCATCTCGATTGAAACATGATAGCTGGCGGTTTGTCTTCACGGACGGTTCAAAAGCTGCACATTCGTCTTTTGCTGTCGTTTGTGAGAAAAACTATCCAATCTCATATGGACTTCTGTTTCCGTTTTGTTCCATATTCACTGCAGAAACCACGGCCATCTTTCATGCCGTTCAATATTCTATTAAAAATGCTGGAAAATACATTATTTGCACGGATAGTCTTTCATGTTTCCAAGCGATAGGTAATCGCAACAACACTAACAACATCATCAGCTGCATCAGAGACTATCTCATCTCCTACCCAAATAAACTGAAGATAATGTGGGTACCTAGTCACACAGGCATTAACGGCAATACTTACGCAGACAAATTGGCCAAAGATACAACTGCCATACCTACTTTTACATCCTGCTTCTTCATTAAAAGTGACATATATCGCCTTATTAACCTTAATAGACGCAGCAAATTAGCTATTGATTGGCTGGAATATAACCACCATTACAACAGAATGAACTCATCCCGCACAAAACCGAACTATCTCTCATCCATACCTACAAACATGCTTACTCCGTTTATACGTCTTCGAATTGGGCACACCATTGCAACACATGCTCACCTCCTCGATAGGAGCCAAAGTAACACATGCCCCTTCTGCGACTCTCCATCAAACGTTCTACATATCATCTCATTTTGCCCTTATCTCTATACCATAAGACAAAGGAACTTCCATGACACCGATCCTACATCTCTTCTTATGGAACCATCCGAAGATAGCGTAAGGAAAATATATGGATTTCTAAAAGATGCTGACCTTCTCAGAAGGATTTAAAACTCGATATTACTTACCGGACAGCCGATAGCCTCTGAAGCTAGCGCTGCATGACAATTTAGTTTGTACAATTGTTGTTAACCTTGTATAAGTTTAAAAAAATAAAAATAAATAAAATAAGTTCAGGCTTCTGAACTTTTTCGATTCAAAGGTAAACTCTGAGACAAAGATAAAAATTATAGAGAAATTAAATAGAAAATCAACATCTGAACAAAATGATAAAAAGGCTAATGTCACGATTTCTGAAATCCTGGAAGAGGGCATCGAACAGTTTGTTTCGAAAAAAAACATTAAATTTCTTCTCAAGACTTAATATAAATATTAACTTTTTAAAAAAGCCACCATCAGAGTGGGATATAGATGGAAATTATAATGAGGCAATAGAAAAAATTAAAGGAATAAAAGTAATGAATGATACGGCAGAAAGAGGGGTTAAATTGATACAAGATTATAATTCTATATTATCGAAAAATGAAGAACAAAAACAATACATACTGCAAGTAGTTCAAGATTATCGCCGCAGTTTTCCTGACTGCAACAAATAGATTTTATTAAATACAAAATATTAATACATTGTTATCATAAGAACCTTTCTAATACAAATAATAAAAAAAATTAAAGCGTTTTGAAAATGAGCTTTTTAAAGGCGCAAATGTTGTTGCTAGGGGTATAAATAAAAACGGTTGAAGATAATCAAAAACTTTCTATGGCAAAATTACTTGGCGTAAAATTTTCTTCATTTCTCTCAAATGTCAACTTTTTGAAAAAATGCTGATTTTTCGAAACTTTGGGGGCTTTGAAGCACCACTTCTCCCGAGCCGAGTTGGATAAAATTTTGCTACAATAATTTTTTTGGGAAAAGGAACCAGTCTGGGGGGTGCCGCAAGCGTATTTCTTTTAAGTGGCAGTCTAATGTACATACATAAGTAGTACGTATGTATAGTGTGTACGTTCAAAGGGTATTTTTTTTTCACTTTGCTAAGTGCGATTCGTAGAGCATGTACGATTATATTTTAGTTCTTTTAAAATAATGGCAATTTTAGTGTTAGAGACTATTGAGATACCAGTGATAATTTAAAACCCTCAGGCGCACGCTGATATATGTATATCCATTATGTATGTGTATGTATGTATGTACATACAAAGTTCGTGTGCACAAGTATTTTTTCATGAAATAAAGGCCGCAGTCAAACAAATTGTGTCAACATCAAAGGCGGAACGTTTTAACTATTATAAACACTGACCGAACAACTGGCATTAACTAAATATGCATTCACAATTGGCAGAAACAGTAATTAATGATTAATTTAAAAATTATTTTCATAATAACTGTGTCTTCAGAATTAGATCAATAATTTGCTTATATGTATTATCGACCTTAAGAAAGCTTTATTCACGAAGCTAGTTCGATTAGTGGAACAATGGCTTAGTGGTAGAAACTAATGCTGCTATTTCAGAGATTTCAGGAGTCGATGGTTCTCACAGACACCTTTTTTATTTAGCTATATTGACCGTTGCCTCTACAGTCCTTCGATAATGGCGGCAGAATTTGCTTATTAATAAAACCAAGTTAGAAAACAAAATAGTTAGACTTTATTAAGTTTATGTTTATTGAATTTAAGTTTCCTAGCTTATTTTTATAAACTGTATTTCTATAAGTGGATAAAGACGATATGTTTTTGCATCTGTAGTTGTTAATCTGTACCAGGGTTCTGACATTCTCTTACATTAGCGATCAAGAATAAAATGGCAGTGGCCAAGCCCTCTCAGTAGCCGTTAAACAAATCTTTACTTAATTGGGTGGACCAATAACCTCACAAACCGAATAAAACAGAAAACAAAAAAATTTTCATTTTAAAAATCAACATTCATCAGAATATCATTTACATAATATTTCTTAAGGGAAATATTCTTGTGCGAACAACAAATATTGTTATGTAACAGTTTGTTAATTTAATCTGTCAAAAAGTTAATAATAGCCAGGCATGCGCTTTTTCCGCACAACAGTGTATCCTAGCAAGTTTTAAGTCAACTTTCTTGTAAGTATGTACTGTATACGTACAAGGAATTGCCGACTAATACAATCAAATAAAACAATAAAGTCAAGAAGAAATACGCTTTCATTTATGGCATAATTTTTAGCATTTAACATCGATCGGTTCGCGTACAGTCAACTCTGCCAGCAATTATTCAAATTCATATTTTTAGTGAATGGCTGTTTAGGAAGAAGCCGACTCGAAGTTCTGGCAAACAATACAAGTGCGAATCAAACGCTTGAACTTCCAGTGAATGGGGCTTGAGCAAGACGAAACGGCAACGACAACCGGCCAATCAACTTCATACACACACATGTCACATGTTACACGTGTGTAGGTACGCCGTGGGTTGTAAGAGCGGTTGCCACTTCGGTTTACTTTCAAACAAAATTGGTGCGTTTTATATGTGACACAATGAACTTTAGAAATTAGTCTTTTGCTGTTTTCTAATCGTTAACCAGTTAATGTGCGAATCTCAGAAAATCATACAAAAATTTATTTCTAATAGCAATTTAATTTTGCACAGATATGACCTATAATCTCTCAGGCCGATCCTTGGAGCGAACTTCGCATCAATGACAGCGCTTGCTTTGAGCTCATTGATGAAATAATGTAATAAAATTCGAATGTATTAGAGCAAAAAATAACAAAAAAGCCGTTTCACTTAAGTTGCTTGTAATTTCTATTGAAAAGTACTATTCGAGTCTGTTCAAACAGCGCTTTAGTAAATCAATTTATATTTACATACATATACATATGCTTATATGATATACATATATACAGGTTTGCACAGCGGGAATTTTCCTCGTTTTTCGGGAATTTGCAACACAAATGAGATAGTTGCAGTCTTTAAACAATTAAAATATTTGTTTCTTCTTCACCCGAAAACGGTTCAATGAATATGAGAAGAGCTGCATGCACTTTAAGGGAATAGGCGAGGCTTGTGATACTCATTTTTTTATCTTTCACTCAATTTGCAAACTGGTTTGGTTTGAGACGTTACTAGTCACGTGGTATAATAAGTAAAATTGTTTAATTATAAATTTTAAACAATTTACATTTTACTTCTAAATTTTTGAATTTTAAGAAGTTTTAGGAAAATGTAGATCAAGGCGAATTGATGTAAGGTGGTATCGATTATAAAAATGCATCCCTTTGGTGGGTTATTGTCAAACCTTATCTGCTTTGTATTTAACTTTTGCGAAATAATTTTTAAACTATTAGAGTCACCACAAAAAGTTATAGTGAACCATATCTTGAAATTTCCTGTAGTTAAAGGGAACAATTTATTATTTGCAACTAAACAATTGATCTTGACAACCAACCACCAATCAGCTGATTGATTAATACCACCTTCAATAAATTCGCCTTGATGTAGATCGATTAGAAAACCCTATATTTAAAAAAATACTTATGTACTTAGACAAAGATTAACCTAGGCGATCCACTTTACACACGATTAAAGATGTAGGACTTTTTTTTGGCGATTCCGAGTTTTCGACAAAATGTTCTGAAATAATTATGTGGTGTGGCAGCATTAAATGCAAATAGTACATATGATATGTACATGCATATGTATGTGCATAGACACGCTGGGCGGCCGCAAGTTATGGACACGAAATGAGAATTCTAAAACTAGAAATATGCGTGGCAGATTTCTTGCAATTGCATTATCATTTAGAACCTAATTTAAAAATATATAGTTTCAAACTTCGTAGTAAACCATAAAAAAATTTTAAATTTTTCAATCAAATTTCAAACACTTTTCTGAGGTAATAAATTTTTTCAAAAATAGACTTTTGTAGACATATAAATTTGAAAATAATAAAGTGCAAGTTTCAAGTTGCGTCGATTCATTAAAATTTTGTTGTCGCATTTGCTCCAATATAACAAATAAACCCAATTTAATTTATATATCAGAAAACCGCCCAACCTACGTAACTGCCCAAAATGGGAATTTAAACATAGTTTGAACTAAATACATTTAAATTACCAAGTAGCAAGACTCCTACCGCATGATTTTTCCAACGAGGAGGAGGCCTTCACACCTTTAGCTATGATGAGAGCTTTAAGTGTGGGGTTTTGGTTTGAAAGATGACGTTAACTGCTTCAATCCCTACTAAGTCCGAAGAAGCACTTGTTGATAAAGAGATTGACTTTAAAGGATAAAATATTATTTTTCAAAGTTAGGAATTCTAAGTTCAGATATGGCGGCATAAGGGCAAATTTTCTTGTGATGTCTAAGGCTGTGTCAAAATTCACCAAAAGGTAGTGCGTGTCGACTCTTATTTTCTCTGGACTCGAATCGAGAGCACTAAGAGCGTGCTTCAATGTATTACAACATACATAGTCGATTTGGTTACGAGATTTACCATTGGGAGACAGCCACTTAGCTAGATGTATCTTGTACTGGGACCTGTTGCTACAAACTACACTGTTTCAGGCCCCGGCGAAGTCGACCACTCTTGATCCGTTATCGGAAATTTCGTCATGGCAACTTAAAATATTCCAAAGTATAATATGTATATCTTTTTCAACCATTTTTGACAAAAATGTCATTTTTGGCATCACGTCCCTCTTTAGACTGGAAATTTGAGGTTAGAATTTTTTTCTAACAAACGCCAGACGGCTTCGGTTTGAAAATATGGTTGTCTGTACATGCGAACCGGTTGTTAGTCAACTCCCAAGCGAAACCCTGCGAGAAAGATTGCATTGCCCGGCCACATGTTATATAATATACATTCATAAATACTCGAAAATATGTAATATATCGATATGTAGATAGACAACATTAAATGAGAACTGCACTGACGACTAAACCCACTTCACATAAACCCATACTGACACATACGAATGAGTGATAGATTGACAATGCAGTCACGTATAATCTGTGTATACACTGAATCGACTAGAAAGGAAAGCCAAGCATGCCTCCATTCAGATATCGATACTGCGCACACAAACACTTAATGTATATACATATGTATGAGTATGTGTGTAGGCATAAATTAATTGTCACATAAATTAATAATACATAATAATTTAACTTTCTTTTAAGTAGGAATGGATATTTTTGTGAAACTAAAGTTTTGCTATCCAATGTGCTTGACAATTCGAAACCGCCTGTAAGTAGATATTCACCAGAATCAAATTTGTTTACAATAATTGTTTTTCATGCTGGCGCTTCCGCTCCACTGTATGAAAACGAGGTCTTTCTATATAAGAGAAAAGTAAAAAGGCTACGAACTCGAGAAGCACAACTTCTGGAATTATCTGCAAAGCCCCTTTAGGTAAGGTTAAAAAAAAAGTTTAAGGGGGTCCGACCATCTAGCGAGCTGATAAAAGGTGTTACTAAGCATTTTTTTTCTGAGTATATACAATACAATTCACTAAACTCCTAGGTACATTTAAACAATCAAATATTCTATATAATTTTTTGGCTTCGAATGGTTGCAAAATTACGGAATTAGCCACGTTGCCGCGAATCACTTCCTTACAGGAGTTGTCAGTTTGCGGGCGTGATAGCGTTCACAACTCTTGTCTAAAACAAAGATACAAGGTTGCGTTTCATTTTTTTATACTTAAGTTTAGTCTATGAACCTCAAAAACCTTAACAAAACTAAGAGTTTAATTTTTTTTCATGGTGCAAAGACAAAATATGATTTTTAACATTATTTTTAATATTATTTGTGTTATAACGTTAAATCAATTGAATATGTTAAATAGGTTTTTTTTAATCTCGCCCGCAAGTTTTAAAAGCATGGTTTCGAGAATACGCGCTCCAAATCGATTTATTGATCGTGCTAGATGGTCGGACCCCCTTAAGCAAGTTTTACAGAGTGTGCAAACTTGTTTTTCGAATTTGTTGTTGTGAGAAGGCAAACATCAAAATATTAAATGCATTTAAAATGTAAATGTGAAGGAAACCAAAGAGCTGAAAAATAAAATTAACAAAAAATTGCGCTTTGTAATTTCATGTTCTTAAATCATGTAAATTGCCGTTACTGTTGTGTTGCGATTTTTTAAATAATTCAGTAAGGTTCACTCGGGAACCGCATTGATTATTGATTGTTTCTCTGATATTAAGGCACATTTCCTTTTTGGGCTTATTGAGCTTGAACGACACCACCCTATTATTTCCTTTTTTGATTCCGTCGCCAGTAATAATTGAATCTGCGGCCATTGTGGTTCGAATCTCAGCTGGGACATGTAAAATCTAAAAAATCATAAAACAGCTTTTTGTTATAGCGGTCGCTCCTCGGCAGGCAATGTCAAACCTTTGTTTGTGTTGAAAAAGGTGTTCAAAAAATCCACTGCCGTTTGAAGTGGTACAACATCAAAACGCACACCAGAAGTGGTGGGAGAAGATCGGCCAAATAAACACCGAGCTATGTAGTAAAAGGGACAAATTATTATTGCATTTTTAATAAAAAAAAACCTAAAATAACAATGTATATTCAGCTCCTTAAAAAAATCTTTTGATTGCCAATCCATTACATAACAGTATTTTATAGAGTAACTATGATTTGGTAATATAAACAAAAGTTTTCATAAAATTTCTCTCACCGCTTCTTGTTAAAAAAACTTGCATGAAAGCTGTGATTGAAAATTCTTTTTACATGCATACATACATACATGGAATGGAATTTTGGCAGGCCGGGAGTTACCCAAGCAATCAGGTAGGTTTGTCAATTGTGCTTAAGGCTTGAAGATAGGAGATAGGAGGGGTTTAGGATAGGGGTGGAAGGGAGGGGAGAGGGATTAGTTTACTCCTCAGCAAACTTACCAGATTCTCTAACGAACCTTAAGAGTTTGTCCAGGGATAAAGAGTGTAACGTGCCCACTCTCAATACATCTGACCTGAATATGCGCCATCTCAACCTGGAGAAGGCTGGACAGACGCCGAGAAAAGGCTCCTGACCATGACCATGACCATGTGTTGCCCCCATGGATTGTGTCCTGTTATCAGCCCAGTCAGAGTCCGCAGCTCTCTCCTCCTCTGTTTAAGTAAAAATTTTGCCACCGACCTGTCTGGTTTTTTCAGGAAATACTTGTTGATTTTACAGAAGTCATTTTACTGCGCCACCGGTCCTCTTTCATGGCTTCCCCAATACATCCGACAGTTCCTGCAATACTTTGCCCTATGATTGGCTCCGGTCCCACCGGACATTCAACAGCGCCCTGGTTAGCCAGATCATCGGCCACCTCGTTACCCTGAACACCAGAGTGTCCCGGTACCAAATAAGTTCAAGCTTATTCCGTTCCGGAGTTAAGTCTAATCTTATATTCCTGAACAATCTTTTAAGAGGTACATGCAGTCTCCAAAGCTCTGAGGGCAGATTGGCTTTCACTACAGATATAAATTTGGTATCCACGCCACCTCTCACCGATCACCAGTCAGCCACCTTTAGTATCGCGATGACTTCCGATTGGAAAACCGTTGTCATTTTACCTAAAGGGGCGAAGCCCCTGAAGTTGCCTTCCAGGTGCCATCCTGCTCAAGTTCCATTTGCAGTCTTGGAGCCGTCAGTGTAAGAAGTGTTTGCCGATTTCGCCAAAAGGGAGTATGGATCTCTCTATTGGTCCAGGAAAATAAACTGCGAACTTTCTCCCAAAAGAAACCCTAGGCAGCAGTTGTGTCACTCGGAGCCAGAAACAATGGGTATTGTCCGGACAACCTTTTGAACAACTCTCTGTGCCCGGAGCTCCGGTCATCGTGCCACAAGCCAAAGACATGCAGTCGACATATCGTTTTCATTGCCTCTTCTTGGATCGCTAAATCCAGAGGTAGCAAATCCAACAAAGCATTAAGAGCTGCACCTGAGGTGATGCTCATAGCGCCCGTAATACTTATGCACACACTCCTCTGTAGTCCGTATAGCTCAGATACCGTGGCCTTGACCAAGGCTCTACGCCACCAAACCACTGCGGAGTATGTGATTATAGGTCTTACTAAAACTGTGTATACCCATAGTATCATAGCCGGTTTCAGACCCCATGTCTTCCCAAAGACTCTTCAGCAATGTCCGAAAACTTTCAGCGCTCGATTTACCTTCAGTTCATGCATATGTACATATATTAACATTGTCTACATAATTTTTGACAGTTTTTATTACGCAGTTGGACTCGCAAAGAAACTATAGCAATAAATATTATATTGGATTACCCTGCATTAAACACACATAAGATGCAAAATTCGAAGCGCCCTCTCAAAAGTTAGTCAGTATATCAAAAAGGAATTATTCATGGCGGCATACTTCATGAGCATATAAATAACAACTACATATGTACATATGTATGTTTGCACAAATATAGAAATGCAAAAAAGTTATTTTCATCGAAAATTAAAACTTTTTGAATAGTTTATAGAAAGATTCTGGTATGAAGTAAGAACTTAACCGAATAAAACTTGTAATTTTTATAGAGTACGAACATGTAGGCCGCTTTAAATTAGTTTAGTTTTATTTCTTTGTAACAATACATATGACACTTAAAATTGTTGTTGAAAAAAAATTTAAATGTCACTTCTTTTACCCCTCCTGCCGCAACTTTTACGGATGTCCTTCATCAATCTCTCGACAGTGCTGTCAATTTCCTGTTTTGTGGCTCTGTTCCATGTTCTGATAAAATCCTGGATGCTTTAGGCAGTTTCCTAGCTATTTCTCAGTTTTGATTTAACTAGGGCTCAGCACCTCTCAATAGGCCGGCAACTGTCACACAAGATACTCATACAATTTACGAGCCCGGATTTTTATGGTTTGTTTCTGTTTCCTACTGTTGCTACTGAGAATATCGATTTAAAACGGAATATACCGTTCTTCTAGCGATCTTCCACTATTTCGCAATAAAATGGCTTAGTCGTTACGGGTTTTCAAGCCATTTGTCAACAGTAAGTTTGCGACGATGTTCTTGCTCAGAATTTTCAATCTCGACTCTCAGTCCTGCTAAACCAAGCAACTCCTCATCGCTCTGACATTAATGAGCAATGGGATAAGATCTCCCGAGATCTACAAAGCCCCCTGCAGCCAATTACTACGCGTGCAACAGTCGAGCGATACCGGGAGAAGAGGAGGGAAGAGAGACGTCTTTTCAAGAAGAACAAACGAGAGGCGGAAAGGCGTGAGTGCGAAGAGCTTGAGATGCTAGCAAGCAGGAATGCGGCCAGAAAATTCTATTAGAAAATAAAGCAGCAAACAAGTAGTTTCAAGACCGGGCTGGTTCCTGCAAACGAGTATGGAAATATGGTGACGGACGTACAGAGCACACTTGAGGTATGGAGGGACCACTTCGTAACGCTACTTAACACGAACTCTAGTGACCCGTTGGAAGATGAGGATTCCAGAACAAGGTGAGGTGAGAACAGCACTAAAGCGGCTCAAGAACAACAAAGTGCCTGGAGCAGACGGGATACCGGCTGAGCTGTTCAAAGCGAAGAGCTGGTAGAAAGCATGTACCAGCTTTTAAGCACAATTTGGTCGGACGAGTATATGCCAGAAGATAGGAATCTCAGTGTACTTTGCCCAATCTTTAAGAAGGGTAATCCCGCTATTTGCGCCAATTACCGTGAGATCAGCCTTGTAAATAACGCATACAAGGTCCTATCGACGATACTGTAAGAAAGACTGAAATCGTATATGAACCAGCTGATTGGACCTTATCAGTGTGGCTTCAGGCCTGGTAAATCCACCATTGACCAGATATTCACAGCACGTAAAATCCTGGAAAATAAATCGACACACACCACCTCTTTGTCGATTTTAAAGCCGCTTTTGACAGCACAAATAGAAGCTGCCTGTACGACGCCATGTCTAAATTTGCAATCCCTGCTAAACTAATACTGCTATGTAGAGTGACGTTGAGCACAACTTTAAGCTCCGTCTAAGTTTAGAAAAACCTCTGCAAGCAAATACAATGGGTGAAGCTTCTGTAAATGTGGTTTTTATTTTGTAAAACAAACGACCAAAACAAAAAAGATGAATCGTCGAATCATCTACAAATATTTTACGTTAGTCGAATAAATAGATAATTATTTGTGTATATTAAAGTTTATCGTTTATCTTAGCAATTTGATTTTTACAATTATTAGTAATAAAATCTGATATTTTCGTTTTTTCGCCTTTTCGCGGCATATTACGCACATTTGTTTATTTGTTGGTGGCACATACATACGAACTCGTAAATCAGCCATTCAGGAAATTTTTCAAAGGGTGTGTTCGCGATTTACTTGATTAATTCCGAATTCGTTGTAAAAATAGTAAATATTAATACGAATACAACAAATCCCGAATACCCTTGATATTTTATTTTGTAGCATCATCTCATTACTATGAATATTAAGCATCTGGGATACCGACGATCGGCGTTCTGCGAGTTGTCGTTTAAAGGTTTATCCACACACACGGGGTCAGTGTAAATTATACGACTTAATTTCAAGTAACGATAGTATTTTTTTTTTTTTTGACTGATACTAGGCGGAAGTAACGAAACCGTTTCGTGCCGTGACATTATCACATCACATCACCAGATATTATATATGTATGTATCAAATCACATCACATCACGTCATCTTAAATAAAAGTTTAAATGTTTATACATATTGATTTTGAAGCGACGATTGTAAATGACAAGATAATAATATCCTCAAAAAATTAAAGGATTTACACTAAAAAAATATAAAAAAAACTAACTTATTTATTTTTTAGTTTTAAATTAAATTAAAAACGATTGCTCGAGTTTTGCACGTTTCCCGTGCAGTGGGTCTATTCTGCGCTCACTGCAGCAACAAATATGTATGTATGTACAAAGTTTAAATGTTTTCTAAATACATACATACACTTTAGTTGGCTAGGAGTACCCAAGCGGTGCATCATGTCAGCTGCAATGCAGCAAATGACACTCAACATAGCGTTTTGAGTACAGACTCAATAAAAATGCGACCTGTTATGCTCGGGCCTCGACACTTCTTTAATGCATGTAACTTTGTGCTTCTTGCAAGCATCGCAAATTTTATTTGTATCACAATTAATTCTATTTGAATAACTGTCTCAACAAAGGCTATGTTTTCACTACTGACACTGCAGATAAATTAGAAAAAACATATCGAGGCAGTGAGACAATGTTACCAGTTATAAATTGTATTGTTTTCAGCGTGAATGGATGGAAGCAAAGAATCTTTTTAGCTGTGCGAGTAGGGACATAGTAGGTAGTTATATCGAATTGAAATGTATGTACATATGCATGCTCTTCACTTTGTTGTACATACAAATGTACATATAAAGTTTTCGCGGTTCACAATTGGTTGCAAAGTTGAATTAAACACACAACAACAATAACACTTTTTCTATTCTACTCATCACCTCCAATTTTGGAAAAGGAGTCTTCTCTCACTTTGCTTAACTGTGAAACAAAAGGCAAACAGCGCTTTTGAACGCAAGGGCTGACACTCACTTATACGTCAGTGACGAGGAACAGCCTTAGGTGCGATAGGCACGATGAAACCGCTCATAAATGTGCTTTCTACATTCTTCCTTTTTTTGGCTTTGTTCACCAGCTTCTTTTGTATGTAGGTATGTTGTAGTACCTACATTTAGGCGATATTACAAGGTGAAAAGTTTCGGATGAAAACGCTTACCAACGTCACAAAATTTAAATATAAACTAAACAAGTAAAGAAGAGTGTAAGTTCACCGAAGCTGGCACTCGTGTTAATTTCATGTAACTAAACCATTAACGTTGCTCTTATCGCATATTTGCAATTGAGAGTGAACTCCTATACTAGTACCATAAAGAGAGGTTAAGGTAGTTTTTATACCCGAAGTGTTGTAGACACATTAGACTAAGTTTATGTATAATCAAGACTGTATAACAACTAATTGACTTTCACATCATGCAGATCTGAAGGAAAACCCATTTTGTGAAAGCCAACTTGCATATCAAGTAGAGATGTTTATTATTACTGCAAGACACGGCTTAACGCAAGTAATTAAAAACCCACTGATGTAGAAACAGATAGTCCATATCGACCATATGCTAAGCCTTGCGGCGACTTTAAAGGAGTGTTTGGCGATGTTCAGCTGCAGTTTCGTAAACGTGGACGAAACATGGATTCAACCCAACACACCAAAGATCGAGGAAAATTAAAGTCGTGTTCACAAATTTTTGGGATGCTCACAAAGTCATTAAAAAATCCAATAATTTGCTTCGAACTTAAGACATATCCATCACATCCCAAGTATTTAGCCCCGGCGACTATTTCCTATTTCCAAATCCAAAGAATTGGCTGAGGAGTAAGAAATTTGGGTAGGAACAAGGTGTTATCACTAAAACAAAGTCTTATTTTGAGTGTATTTTAAACCCTCTACGCTACACCCTTCTTCACAAAAATGTGAATTCCAAAATAATATTTCTTGAAACTTATATTTTTTTATTTATTTTTGATAATTGTCATTTAAAAACCAGTAGGATCTCTAAAGGAATTCATACGAGTATATATAAGTTTCAAAGCTTATATGAAATTCATAAAAACTAATAAAAATTCTAAAAATTGTCATCAAAATTTCAAACTCTTTATTCAATATAATATAAAAATATTATTATAGAAATTGTGTAAACTTGATGATTGCTTCAAAAATGGAGTATTGCAATAAATATTACTTAAGATATACAGTCGCATAGCCTGAATGGGTAGGCATTCATGTTTCGTTCATTCGTTCACATTATATGGACGCAATGCTCTCTAGCCTCCCCAAGGCTTTTGAGAGAGAAGACCAGATTGGCCTCAAGTCCTTCCGTGACACAGCATGTGCTCCTCCCCGACTTGGCGATAAATGTCACTCTCACAAATCTTCTGCACATATCCCTTGTCCACGCAGTTCAATGGAGGATACCGAGCTACCCCCGAAATACAAATCTCTACTCGGCACGGGGCCCACAGGTATCCCAAAGGAACAGGACTACTAGAGACAATGCGTCTAAGAAGCAAAGCTTCATGGCAGACTTCTGCCGTCTCGCAGAAGTTTGGCCGCTGTGGTCGAATTGGTAGCGGCGGGTGCTATAACTCAATATGCCGGTGAGTTCGAGGTTCGAATCTCAGTCAGGGCAAGCAAAATCTTAATCATAGAAAAAGTTTTTTCTAATAGAGGTCACCCTTCGGCAGGCAATGGCAAACCTCCGAGGGTATTTTTGCCATGAAAAAGCTTCTCATTAAATACATCTGCCGTTCGGAGTCGGCACAAAACTGTAGGTCCCTCCATTTGTGGTATAATATAAAGACGCACACCACAAAAGGTAGAAGAAGCTCAGCCAATCACTGAGCAATATAAAGTAAGCGCCAAAATTATATATTATTATTATATTTTAGCTAATACAAAAAACAAAAAAAAACGATTTTTTAAAAGTCTCAAGGTGGCCTAACCCTTTAATTAAATTGATACTTAGGGGATTGCGCCATACCCCATCAGCTTCTTGTAATTTATTCGTTCAATTATTAAATTTTAAAACAACTTTAGTTTAATTTTGAAACAAAAAAACTGCTTTATGGAAAATGGGAGTGAAATTTCTAAAACGATTTCTCTCTTCATTCAGATCATTCGGTTATACACTTATGTATGTATTCCTTTAGGTTTTTTAAAACAACCGTTAAGCGAACAAATCTAATATATGTATGTATGTAAGTATACCTTGTGCACAAGTGCGCTCGGGCATAAATGCAAGAACGTCAACTTCAAGAAACACCGAGGACCATTTTAATTGCACCAGTGTAAACACAGAGACTCTGCTGGAAAACACACATACACACACACTTGCATGTCTTGCAAGAGGTTTAAATATTTTAAACTCTGTACGGAACATTTTTAAAACAAAGAATATTATAAATACGCTTTTATTTGTACATGAATATGTCTATATGTACGTAAGTATGTAGGTTTGTTTGTGTATATGTAAACATTTATTAAATCTTGTTGCTTAGTCGAGCATCTAACGGCAGCATAATGATGATGTCTTAAAAATGTTTACATTTCAAACAGAATTTGACCTCCAGAACTGTACCAAAGCGGGGTCAAATTCTTCCTTTGGAATAGTGCATTCATTGTTATTTCTTTCGCCCAAATTCTCTTACGAATTATTTTACCCATTGCAAATATAGCAAGTAAGGAAAGGCTAAGTTCAGGTGAAGCTTAACTATACCCTTGCGATACATTCTATAATTCCTAAATACACGAGTCCATATAACTATAATTCCTATATGTTTTGACCATTTAATTTTTACTTATTTTTATATATATTTTTTTATAATTCATACTGCAACGCAAACCGGGTGCCTTTTTTATGCAAATTTCGAAATATTCCTCTCGCTGAACTTTTTTTGCTTTATATACACGTGTAGACAATATTTGGAAATCGACAGGAATGATACTGAAATATTGTCGACAATTGACTTACGTGGACGTTACACATTCATTTACTTTAAAATTTCAATTAAGACACTTTTTTATGCATATGCAATTCAAATCAATGTATTGTAAGTTTAAAGAAAATTGTATGACAGTGTTTCGTCAAGGTAACAACGGTGGTGGCGATTGTCACGACGACTGAAATGTTTTTCACAGCAGAATTTTGCAAATTTTTGTTTAGTAATTTCGCAAAAACGTAGCGCTTACAATTTCAAAGATCACTATTCGATCACTTACATTAGAGATATTGAAGTTTTTGTTTTATGGGCATCATATTCCATGTCGGAAGCGGAAGTAAACGGAGTACAAGAATTACGAGCGGTTGTAGTAACATATACATAAGAAGAAGAAATGTATGTATTTATGTAGGTACACAGGTTGTATATACCTAAATATACTTGGCAGCATAAAACCAACCAAATTTTAGGCCTACAAAGAACCGCTCTGATTATTTTTCCAAATAATTTGTAAAATGTCACTGACCACACCCATGTACATACGTATTTATACACTTACATTTGAGTATACATATGTATGTATGTATGTAGAAATACCCTGCAGCGAAAATGCCAGTTCATTAACTGTTACTTCACGAAGGAAGTTATACCAATTCGCCATCGACTATAATTACTTTAGACTACAATCACAAGTAAGCAATTTGATGAAAATTTGTATTCGTTAACTTTTAGACTACAAATTTGGACTATAACTTTTTTTTTTTATCAAAACTAATTGGTATTTTGACAAGTTTAATCTGATACAAAAGCGAAAATTTACATCTCGTAGGGCACCCGGTATAGTAATATCAGAGTACTACTAACAGTCGCTAACTTGGAAAGGGATGGGTAGTCCAATCTATTGGGTTGAAACGTAAACTAGTAGCTTACAACAAGAAGATTTCCCTGCATGGTACATAGTATAGGGACAGGTGCCGTAAAAAAAACCATATGTTAGTATGTAAGGCTGGAAAGTAGTAAATTCTAGACACCACAAATGGAATTGCGACAGTGAGCAACTTTAGTGCAACACTTTACTCTAAAACAGTTTCTGGCACGTGTCCAATGTTTTTGACAAGAAGTTAGGCAACAGCCATCGTAACTTGCACGGCCGCTTGCCAACCGCTAATATTACTCCAGTGTTGGCTGACTGATTTTTTTTTCGTTAATGTTGAAATAGTGCTCCATAGAGATAGCTATTTGGTTTTTTGCTCTATTTAATAGTTCATTAAATATTAAAAATAAAACTACACTTGAACAAGCCATCTATGGATATTCGAGTACACCTCGTATTCATCTTTCTCTATAGGATTTAAGTATATGCTGGTATGAATGTATATGTACACGTACAATATATATATGAAAGCATTACCAACACAAGTTTATAGACTTAACTGTTGAATCGAAGAGAGCAACGTACGAAAAAATAATAGAAAAGTTAAGAGTTGTGCAATTTTTCTGTTGGGGTCTATGACCGCATATTATTTGTAGGCATGTGAGTACTGTAAATATATGTATGTACATATGTTACAGCATAAATAATAGAAATGCGGCATTTCGGCAACTTTTGACTATTTAATTTCTTTTTCAAATATTTCTCAATTCAATAACAGCTCACTCTCTAACAAAAACCACAAGTTTCAAACTTGATACAAATTTGAAAAAAAAGAAAATATAAAGAATTATTTTGAGTATGGTAAGCTGACTTTTCAAATTTCGCGGCCAACGTACATTCGATTATCGATTTTTTGTTGTTTTTGGGTTCACAGTTTTAAGTACACAGTATACTTAACTTGTACATTATAATAATAATTTTGGCGCGTACACTATATAGCTCAGTGTTTAGCCGAGCTTCTCCTACCATTTGTGGTGTGCGTCTTTATATTATACTACAAATGGAGGGAGCTACAGTTTTGTTCCGACTCCAAACGGCTGATTTATTTTATGAGAAGATTTTTCATGGTAGAAATATTCTCGGAGGTTTGCCATTGCCTGCTGAGGGGTGACCGCTATTAGAAAAAACTTTTTCTATGATTAAGATTTTGTTTGCCCTGACTGAGATTCGAACCTCGAACTCACCGGCATATCAAGTTATAGCACGCTCCGCTACCAACTCGACCACATCGGCCATGATGTACATTATACATGTATTTTTGTGCTCTCGGCGATTGTCTATTGTTATAAAAATGTATTATAAAAATAAAAATTGTTTGGCCAAAAACAACACGACAATCGTGCCCTCACCGCCATATTCTCCAGATTTGGCTCCTAGCGATTTTTTCCCGTCCTGAAAACTTAAAACGACTATGAAAGGACGGAGATTTGCTAAAAAAAATTTCACCTTTCATGAACACACCTTGTACATGCAAAGAATTTGTATCAAATTTTGTGTGAAATATGGAACAAAGTGGTTTTAGAGCTTAAAATGTTGACAGTTGCGTACGGTGAGTCTGCTCTAAGTAGTTGGTAAATTGATGTATAAATAAATACACTTATTCTGATATTGATATTGAATAACCAATTATTTCTGTTAACAACATAGCTGTTTTACATAATTGTTTTTAGTTCCTGAACTTGTACACCTAATTCTGTTTTTACACTGTCTTTTTTTAAACGGTTTTAATTTAACTCGGTTTGAAATTAAATTTTTTTTAAATTTTTACACGATTTTATTCCATTTATCTTCCTGTATTTATGTTTTATTATTTATTTATTTTTGTTAACAACATAATTGTTTTTAGTTCCTTGCCATACATTTAATTTACATTACTTTTAAGCTTAGAGTGCATATCTTTTTTTTTCTTTAATAACTATGCTTGTGTAAATGCACAATATATACATATGTGATTTAATAACATAAACTTTAATACTTGTTCTTAAAAAATCCTTGTTTTTCACTAATTTCAATAGGTTTTAAAAATAAGGAATCAATCACCTTTTTTCGCATACGATCAAAGGGTGCTTACTCCTGTTTAAATATAAAAGTCATTTTAATTATACAGCACTAAAAAAAAAAAAATTTGAAATTTACTTGTAGATGAAATATTGAAAAATCATACTATATGTTCTTTAAATTTTAAAGATATAATTAAAACTTAGAAATGAAGATAAAAATGTAATACGTTTTACTGTATTTTGTACAAAGTTTGAAGCTTTGTTCAATAAAGTATTTGAAGAATATTTCACCTGTTGCGAAAATATATGAGCACCTTGTTCTCTGTAAAAATTAAATTTGTTCAAGTTCTAGAAAACCAGCTGTAATCTCCAGTGACTTCAAAGTTACAATTTATTCCACATATGTAGATCAATTTGCCTAATATTCTAACACCTCTGCGAAAATAGCTTTGGGAGATGCTTTACAATATCTTATAATTAATTCAATTAAAATTTGGACTTATATGGAACAAGGTGTTTATTAGGTACTGAGCTTTACTTTTTTATAAAAAAAAAATAATAACATTAGATAAACAACAAAAAATGTCTAAATTCTGGCACTATATTATTATTAAGATTATTAATTTTGCATTGAAAAAAATTAAGTGACTCAAACAACTGAATACATTTCGATTATTTTGCTATAGCGGAAATGTTTTTCATGACATTTTTTTCGTAATTTTTTTTTTATAAAATTATAGTTCATTCATTCAAGTTATATTAACTAAAATCAAAAATTTTACATCATAATCAATTTCAGAACAATAATACAAAATATAAAGTATAAAAACTTAACGAATAATTCGTTAATTTTTATAATTTTTGTATACAATTTCAAATTAATGGGAATTAAAATCGAATAAAATTGGGCCTGAATGACATTTTCCATATCTTTAAAACAAAGCTATTCTCATTTACAAATATATAAATAATTCAATATTAATTTAAATGATTTACTTCTTACCTGTACTTGAAACATGGTCACCGAATCATCTAACATCTGTATGCGCACAGTTAGTTTCTTGCCTCCGCGATGTCGTGGCGTTGATGGTGTACCATCGACTCCAGATGGCGTACTTAACGAGTGAGTCATGCGTCCGCCTGGAACTCCAATGCCAATATCCACAGCACCGCCAACACCAACATTATCGCCGCCCATGCCACCACCTCGAGTCGCTGTACCCATATCGGCTAATGACATTTTATAGACCAGAATTTTTATAGTTTTTGCAACTTCGATTTATGTATTTGCAGAGGATTTTTCCCTTCCTTTCTTCCTTATTGACTACGCGAATATAATTTCAATTTTTTATACTATTTTTTCTTTCATACCATACGCGCTGACTGACGCTTTCGTTTTTTTTTTTTTTTGATTCAGAAATTTTGCTGCTTATGACTTTAGTTGAGTGTATTATGTTTGAATTGATCTAATAGAGTGGCATTAATATGTACATACGATTACTAGAGTTCCGCTTATAGCATAACAAGCCTAAATATAATGACACAATAACTTTGAAAAAAAAAAAGAAAATCGAGGTTTACTATTAATACTACTTTTAAATTTTAAGAAATCGGTTATTTTACAGTCATTAGCCTACGTATTGCACCATTTCGTTCACATCACACCTTTGCTTTGCATCAATGCTCGAATTCACTTGCTTTCCTTTTGGCTTAGCTTTAAATACGTAGTTTTCTTCTTTGTATGTTCGTTTAATATGGAATGTATGTGGGCGTATTTCGAATTCGATCAGAGTCGATTGGCTGGTTTTTAAGTCGTTTGATATACAACGTTTGTTATTTGTACATTTGTATAGTTATAATGAGTTCAGTGCTGGTACTTCGTTTGTTGCAATGTAAATTCTATTTTAAAATTTCTTCCATATAGTCATACCGCCATCTCTTATGACGTACCAACAGTCTTTCTCTATAATCCATCCACTCTTTATTCATTAGAACTGATGTTAAAAACTATTTTTCCTTGCCTGCATCAAAAAAGATTTGTATGAGATTTCTTTTTAAACCGCGATATCTTTGGTGTTGCTATGTGGCTCAATAGAATTTATTATTTATCATCGTTGCTTTGAAAAGTTTAAAACCTGCAAATAAAAAAGTATAATTGTGCTATTAATAAAGAATAAGCAGAGTGCATGCGATTACATATATACATACATAAATAGGTACATACAAAAAACAAAAACAAAAACAAAAACAAAGAGCAAGCGTCTGGGCCGCACTATGGAAGTGAAATTTGATCTGATTAATTTCTTGCTCGTTCAATAAAAGTATATAACATACTATAGCAAAAAATTAAAGAAATTTGTGAAGTAAAGTAGGATGAGCAGAGGTCAGGTGAAATGAAGTAAGATGAAGGTGTAGGTGAAGAGCGGTTCAAGGTCAGAAAGTTGAGGTAATAAAATTTGAAGGTGAATTTAAGTATTGCGAGTTAATATGCGGTAAAAAGGTAACGTGCGATGAGGTGCGTTTAATAAGACGTCGCCGCCATTTCCGTCTCAATCGTCATGTTGGTTTCCATATTGCCACTACCACTAAAGAAGTTTCACTTCAAAAAGGCCCTGCAATTTATTTTAAATTAGCTCACAGCATATTTAACATAAGCTAACGTTTCATAACTTAAGACCTACACCACGCAAAATAGCGGCAAATTCCTGTGCAAATAAAATTTGTATAGCTGGTATTATTAAAAAGTTGTTTAAGGTGCACGCTAATTTAGCAGTGCATACAATATGACCGAAGCAAAATTTTCCGATTTACGGATAATTATGCGATAGTTCATTTTTCATTAAGTAAAAGCCAACTTAAGAAATGTTAATTTATGACACCATAATATAATACCACACAACGTAACGTATTTAGCATAATATAATCGGATGTAAAATAATGATAATTAATTCTAAGGATAAAAAAATAATCATATTTTTAATCATTTGAAAACAAAATATATAGTATTTTATTACAATATAAATAAATTGTGTCTATATATTAACAAATACGAAGATTAAACAATAAAAAGGCAGCTTCTTTCAATAGTTAATGGCTCTTTGAAACTTCCACTTCCGTCATTGAATAACTTAAATAACAGCAAAGATGCCTTTGAAACAGATTTTTTATACTAGAACCATCTTCATCATTTGAAATTCAAACAATTTTGTATTAACCATATCATTGTTCCACGAAATAACTTACCAACATTATCGAAATTAAAAAAATTTAGATCGCTTTTACAAAATTGTACTTTTAGAATTATTAATCTTAAAAGAAAGTATTCCATTTTGAGTGTATATAAAAATTATTGTACCTGCTCATTCTGTCATTAATCAGTTCGACGTTGGTTTTCTGCAGATCATTGACCCAATTTAATTTGACATCTGGAGTCAGCACAGCTGAGGTGCCAGCAATGTTCGCTTCTGGACAAGGCGAAATTAACAAGCTGGTGTTGAACTGAATGTTAAAGGGCTTCGTTCTGATTGGCTGGCGATGTAAATCACCTACAGAAATTTAACATTCAGTCCAGCAAAGCAGAAACAAAATACATGGACGCGTTTTACTTACGCTTACCACCACCTTAATAAATTCGCCTTGCTTCAGGATTTAAGACAAAATATGTACTCTGAAGCTTTTCCTTAACTGCATCTCTATATTTTAAGCAACAAAACTTTAATAGGTAGCTTTCATTAAGAACAGCAAGAAGATACCCGCAAGCCACTAAGTCTTCACCTTGCAGAAAATCCAATGCTTCTGCAATAGATTCCATAGAACATTTTAACGATTCCAAATAATATATGGATATCCTCTGAAGATAAATGCGCCAAGCTAAGTCTATCGTTTAATTCGTTTAACTTGTATCATATTGGTATTTCCACGGGTAACAACAAGCAATGAGGGACCTAACAAACACTTCTTTATGTCTTATGTACTTTTGAAAAACATCACCATGTTTTACTTTTGCTAATATAGTTGCATATAATTCACTTTTCATAACCAATAAGCACATACTGCCAAATATATTTACACACATATTTGACTCCTTTATGCATACCATTTATATATTCTACATAAGGGAATTATACTTTTTAAACAACCAAGTATATTTTTTAAGGAAAAGCGAAAATAATTAAATATAATTAAAATAATCATGAATATTCAAAAGTAATCAAAAAATAGTTGATTATTTCCTATTATAATTGTAATTGGTAACAGGTAATCGAAATCTAAACTTTAAAGTTGTGAATATCCAAGGCATAACTTGTTTGGTTGTGGAAAGAATAGCTATAGCTATAGCTATATACATACATATATACATACATATATGTTGAGTTTAGGTTTAGCGGTGAGTTCAGGTATGATGAATAGAAGAAATACTTATCACCGTCTCTAACCATTTCCTTAAAATAAATTAAATTCTTTGTCTATTTCTAAGCCGCATTCGACAGCACTAGTTAGGCGAAGTTACTTATAATGGTGTTGGTCGACCTAAGCAAGCGAACAGCTCTCTCCCAGAACTTGATAATTTCTTCACTGGACGGAATTTGGCATTATCTTCTATAAGACCACGTTGACCTTCGTTTAAAAAAATGACGAAGAAATATAGCTAAAATAAAATATTTATGTTGATGGAATATTTCTAGGTGTCGCATTCGAAAATTTCATCTCCTCCTAAGCGCACACAATCACAGTACAATGTACAAAGCCAGAACAAGATAAGTAAAACGCTCGGAGGCTTTTGTGTGAAAGGCAAAGGAATATTGTTGGTTACAGAAACCAGTGGACGAAACATAAGGCATATCCAAACGCCTGAAGATAATAACCTTCATCATAAGGGCAGTATGCTCCCAGCGAAGAAGCATATTATCATGCTCATCCCTCGTGGTACCTTAATAAGCACCTGCAGGAGCTTGAGTCGCCTGCCAGACACGTTAGGCAAGTTCCTGACCTTCATCAATCTAAGACAGCACTCTATGATGTACCGACATTCACATAGACTCGATTAACACCTTCTTTAGCAGGAGAGCCTTTCTCGTGAGACCCTCGCATTATGTATAAACTGTATACTGTAGCAGGTTAAACTCGTACCTAAAAAGAATCTAACTCGAGATCTGAAAGACGTTTCCAGCATGTGAATCTTCCGTACGATATCAATTACCTATTCACATGTCCTGCTAAGCTCACTCAGTCACCACTCGTCTCCCTGTCTTAAGTAGGGCGGTATTGTCGGCCTTGCAGGGTCTAGCCGCTACAACAAATTCGGTCCAAAAATCATACTATTGGTATTTTGCCGCTAAAAAAATGTGTATCAAAAAAAACATTGTATCCAAAAACAATAATTTTTGCGTAACTAATGAGCAACAAATTAGCGGCAAAATTGGGACTAGTTTTGAAATTTTTATATCGCCTTTTACTCATTTTCTAGGGGGGTGCTTAGCTAACTTCATATCAACTTAGCATAGCACCCAAAAAAATTAAGAACGAAAAAAGCGACAAAATTAATTTTTGCGCAACTAGTTAGCGGCAAAATAGCAATAGTATAGATTTTCAATTTGCGATGGGTGCTTAGCTAACGTCACGCTTACGATTTTTTTGTAGTTGTGAAGACATAGCATTTGATAGGCAACACATCGACTAATTTTATATCCGATATATTTTTATTAAAACGGCAACCACAGAGTGGTTATCAATTAGATAAGACGCAGCAAATATATTTTAGAAGATTTTATATATTTAGACAAATGTTATAAGAGGACGGAAAAACCTTGAAAAATTTTACAACGCCTATTTGACAACAATTTCTTCTGGCTCGCTTAATTTGCTCAATGAGAATTTATACAATTTGGTATAATCCAAGTTTTAAAATTTGAGACTATGTATGTATGAGTTGCAGATTATTACCTCTCCTCGCTTTTACGTTTTTATTTTTATATTTTATCTTAATTTTTGTGACTTGTTTATCACCTGGTCATAATTGAGAGACTTTATTATGAGACTATAGGCTATATTTTGTGACTAATTAATGCCAGCTGGTCTAAAATTTCGACAACATTTAATTTTTGTAGCTTCTTTTTACTGGGAACAAGAACCGGTTTTTTTCAAATTTCCATTTTTCGAATAATTCGAAAACCACTTTTACAAAAAAGTCGAATAATCGATCACCATAGTCACACTGGAATAGCCCCTCTAGGCGCTATTTCTCTTTGAATAGACAAAACTTCAACTCTTCACCCCTCAATTAGTTGATAATTCTTAATTGACCATAAGTTAAGTCCAAAATTCAATGCAGCGCTGTTTTACTTTGTTTTGTAAACTATTTCACAAGAAAATCGTAGTGAGCTTTTTGAGTGTGCAATCAGAAATAATTGTTCCTAGTGTCTTTTATTGAATGTTTCTTGGCAAACAAAATTGGCAGAGGAAAGCCAGAAAAGAAAAACTTGCTTTCAATGAGAAAACGGAAAATTTTTATCTGTCACATACTTATGTACAATATGTATGTATATACATACATATTTAGAAAAATTAAAAAAAAAGAAGCGCGCGAATTTTATGTTAAAAAGATCCTTTCCATAAATTTGAAAATTATACTCGTATTTATTTACATAATTTTTTGTAAGATAATGAACTGCATTATATAAGAAAAATAGTCGTTAAATCTATCTTCACTGCTATTATTTTGCACGCAGGTGCACATATGTATGCACGTAGGTATGTATGTATGTAACTGCTCTTCCATACCATTCTATCTTTATCCGCTCTTTCTAATGTAAGTAAGTTTTTATTTACGCACGAATGCAGTCGATCTATGATCCGTAAATTTTTTTATCTTTCTGAATGACAACCAAATTAGGCAGAAAAATGTCACTTTGTACAAAAAAGAGTTTATATAGTATGTACGAGTATACTTTAAACTAGTCTGAGAAATTAAAAATGCGACAACAACAATTATAAACTTTGTACAATAAGAGAAGTGGTTTTGTGATATTGTTCCGTTGTCCCATTGCGCGTTTTAGTAACGGGAACCAAAGTGCGATGTTGACGCAAAGTTGCTTTCGCCATTTCGGATTAATCAAATACATTTCTGCATAAATATGTATGTGTATATATGCATGTAATATTACAAATATGTAAACCATCACCAGTTTCACATACAGACCAAACCTGGGCTTTCCTTCTAGGGAGTTAGTGCTGGCAAACGTTGACCTTAACTTTCTGTATAAATTGACGATTTAGTCAGCATCGTATATGTAGTATATGTATGTATATGTACAGATGTGCATTCATATGTATGTACATACATAGCTCACCATGATGAGCATATTTTTAGTATATGTATAAAGTCATCTGCTGAAAGTTTGCAAAAGGGTGATCTCAGATACCCAGTAGTCACATCACATTTCTGTTTAATAATAGAATTTAGTGCACGACACTGCGCCATCGAATTTTTTTATGCACTTCTTTAAATAACCCATGCGAACATACAAATTTATGTACATACATACATACTTGTATAATGTATATGCATACAAACACAGATATGATTAGTTTTATGAGGTCCCAATGTTTCACACACTACATATGTACATACATTACATATGTACGTACTTACTCACATAATAGATGTTTATATGTACGTATATACATAATATTGGAGCGTGGCAGCTGGGCATGTTATGTTGCTGATGTTGCAAACCATATGCAATTGCAAGTGCAGAAACAGATTCAACTTATGCCTAACTCATTCATGGATTATTTACTCGTATGTATGTAAATATGTACATACATATATGTATGTACGTATCTTTCGTTTTTTCTCAAGCGAATTCCACAAAATAAAAAACAAAAATATCAATAAAATTTAAGAAGAAAGCCGAGAGAAAAATTAAGAATAACAAATCATATTTCAAAGAAAAGACAGCAATGTGCCAACCAGAAGCTATCTTTCAATGCTTACAAGGGCTATCCGCATGCATCACGCGGACGGAGTAGGAACGTTGCATTCTTTTGCATTTAGCGCCCGATTTATGTATATACATATGTTTGTTTATTTACTTATATAAATACATACTTATGTACATATGTACATTAATGCTACTATAATACAGTGCGAGAAAAATTGTGTATATTTTTTCAAACATTACAAGAATTTAAAATCGTGTATAATTAAAAATATATAATTCGACTAGGCTTTCAAAGGAAATGTTTATATTTCCTTGAACTTAATATAATAAAATAAATAAATATTCGACTTTAACTCTTTTACTTCTGTATAAATTCTACACCTTCAGAAAAACGGAACTGTACTATATTTCAGAAAGGATCAATTGTATTTCAGAACAAGTAAAAAAAAGCTGTCTTCGGCTATGCCGAAGGCTTCTTACCTTTCATGAATGGAATAAATGTATGAGATCCATGTGTAATATTAATTCGTAATTAATTATTTTGACTGCTATAATAGTCCCAATAATAATTAATATTTGTGGAAAATTAAAAGTCTTTCGATTTAATGAGGGAATTTATGGCACAAAATGTTAATTTTGAACTATCGATTGTATGGCAGCAATATGTTCTATTTATCCGATTTAAAGGATTTTCACTGCTAATTGTTCTTATAACACAGTACGAAAAAATCAAATTTTATCCAATCTTAATGATTTTCACTGCTAAAATATTTCGTGCAAAATTTTGCAAGACCTTAGCTGATTAAATGGACGGGTTTTCGAGCTAAATATACTTTATATGTATATCTTTGATCCATACGATTTTCGCTGCTATAGAGCTTAGAATAGGAGGAGTTATGAAGCGAAAGATGATAACTGAACAATCGGCTCTTATATACGTTATAGTCATCCGATCTGGCCGGTTCCGACAAATGACTAATAAATTATAAAAAGGCACTGCCAAGTTTTATTCAAATAGTTAAAAAACTGCGGGACTAGTTTGCGTTCAAACAGACGGACAGAAAGACAGACATGCGGACAGACAGACAGACGGACATGTCTAAATCAGAACAGAACAGAATTTCAGATTCGCGCCCAAAACTGTAAATTAAGTGAGTTTAAATGATATAAAGTGATTTAAAAAATGAAGTGTGCAGTGGCTAATTGCAACAACTTAAGGTAGTAATGCACTGAAAAAATTATGACACACTAAGGGTTGGATAAATTTTACTATGAAGTGAAAAACACCTTTCCTGGCCAAATCTGCACTGTCTGTTTTTTTTTTTACACGCACGCAATACATTAGAAATAACGTGAAACTCCAACACAAACGCTTGCAGCCCATGTGTATGTCCCCGTAGAGACTGTGACCCCAGCGATAATTGTCGATCGGATGCTTAGATATCGGAGAGTCAAGCAGACATAAGGGATGCAGAACTTATTTACATCATGCCATTAAAAATATAAATGAAGCAATTATTATCAGCAAAAGTAAAAATTAAATATATTTCAGTAATTACGAAGCTCTTTGCAAGAGAAACAACAGCCAAATTTCCGACATAACACATTTTTATCCGCTCTAGTTTACATATACATATGTATGTACATATATACATAGTTGCATGTTTTATCGCCGGAGCACATTTTAATGTGTATTGAGTTTTATTACATATTTAAGAGTAATATTTTATTAAATTTACCTAAATATATGGAATACAAAGTAAACAAATGCTTTCGGTTTTCACGCGTGTGTGCACAAGTTGGTTTTCAATTTCGTTTTAATACTGTCTTTCTATTCTTGCTTCCCACTGTTGTCCTGTATGCTATGACGTAGAAATGTCGCAATATTCTAATTTATCATTCAGATTATAGAACAAGTTTTTTTCTGATAGTGGTCGCGCCTCGCCAAGCAATGACAAACCTTCGAATGTATTTTTGCAATTACAAAGCTTCTCATACAATCTGCCGTTCGAATTCGCGTAAAACTTTAGGGCCCTCAGTTTGTGGTACAACATCAAACGCACGTCAAACTTAGCTATATAGTAGTGTAAGCGTCATATTATTATTATTCTATTCACAAATTTAATTTTTTATATTTGGATTAACCGTTGAACGGATTTAATTGAAACTTGTATATACATACATATGTATATAATCTCAACATTTGCCTTATTTATATGGCATCAAACTAGGTATCGAATTAACTCATATAAGTCTAACCCGCTAGAAATGAAAGTAAATAAAGCTTGGGATAAATGTGCTCGTTCATGAAAATGTTCACGTTTTGACTAATCTTGTGTTTGTATGCATAGTTAATAGATTTTAACAAATCCTAACTCGAATTTAAAATGTTTCATTATGGTGGCACGATTAAAAGTTTTAAATCAAATTGAGAATGTGTATATATGTTGTGTCCCAAGAACACGGTTTAATGTCTCTGAAATTAACTCCAATCTAAGCATCATATAAACGGGTTAATTGCTCCTTTAACTCATTTAGGTCCGACCTGGTTGGGAGCCTTTGCAAAAAAAAAGTGTGAAGTGTGTATCTGAAGTCTGCTTGGAAAAATTAAGAAAAAAAATTTAACCCCGAAACATCCAGAGGAACAGGTGCGCTAGGGGAGGGTGATGTGTTAACGTATCATTGGGCTTTGAAGGTATACAAAATACGCGTAATACTAATTACAACAAAAAAACACGATATAATTGTATAAACTTATTTTATTAATTAAAAAACAATTTAATTTATGTGAAAAAATAAAAAGCAAAAAAAAAAGAAAAACAAGGAAAAGTCAATTCGTGTGTTATACATTTTGTATCTAATACGGTCCAAATCTCATCGATCGAGAGGTTTAAGAAGGCGACGCTCCATGGAATTCTTTGAAGCACTTTTGATGAAGTACTCGTTGGCATTTAGAGCACTCGTAAATCGATTGAACTTTGCATACCTCTAGTCCACAACGCCTTCTTGTTGCTCCTGAATCTGAATTATTTAATATTTCTGCGATTTCTCCCATGCTATAAAACTTTCGACAGTTCATTTCGATTGATTTTAGCAAAAACTCACTTTCAACAAACACAAATTTACTTCTAGAGTAAGTGCAACTGTATAAAATAACTATCTGTGGCTGTATGAGCGCCAATAACTATTATTACTTCGAAAGCCCAGTGATGCGTTTTCGCTTCACTCACTTTAAAGGCTAGTGGAAAGAACAAGAAATACGTGGACACATAGAAATTAACTGTATATCATAAATGAAGTATGGCATGTATGAAGTATGGCAAGTATGATTCAAAACTAATTTTCTTATTTTTACGAATTTTCAGAGATATAAAGGGATTTCATAAAATTAAAAAAAAAATCGTGTTGACAAGATTTTAGCATCGATATTTCACCAAGATACGCTCACGTTGCGAATGCGTTTCTGGGATCATAAATGTAGTATAGAACCTAGAGTTGTTGCAATTATATTTACATATACATATATATACATATATACATATATATACATATATTAACATATATACATATATATACATACATATATTAACATATATACATTACTTATATATCGTTGTTTTTCCTCGAGATGCCTTACAAAAGGTGATGTGTTTTTGCATCGCTGGGCCTTAATGGGTTAAAGCAAATAATGGACGAAACAATAATTTCGATGGCGCGTTATGGACAAATTGAATGCCATATAAATCGCTCCGATCTTATGTTCACCCATACACACATATCGATGTGAAATAGAAAATGAAATAGACACATACACATCTACATATGTATGTACATATATAATGTGTGCATACCTACATAACAACTTATCAGTGCATTTCCCTACAAATTTTTCAAACTGCCGCGTTAAAGACGGCAATACTTTTTATACAAACATTCAGTGCACAAACCATTAGTTTATTGTTTCTTACATCAGTAGCGGTTGATAACATTTGAACTTAATGAGTAGGCCGTAACCCAATGCATCTAATAACTGGAAAGCTTAGTTACGTACCTACCATATATGTATATATGTACATACATACGTGCATAAGTATATGCATATACATATATGTATGTATGTACATAAAAACAAACATACAGATAGATAATCAAACACAAAACATGAAATGAAATTGATAGCATTAACTAATCGAAACTATGTAAGTGTTCAATCATTGATGGTATTCTAGAATTTAACAGTTATATTTGTTTAATATTTTACGTACATAAATATTGTTCGTGTTTGATACTCTAGTTTCCTTCATAAGCATTGATTTTGTTCCAACACAACCGTGCCAAATTTCAGTAATCCATCGTCCATTCATACTTTCATGAGGTATAAAAAATTGAGAGTGTATTGTAGGTACAACACCCACTTTTAAGTTCAGATTGGGTATATCAACACCTTTGACGATTTTGATTCCCATATGATGCTTAGCGGACAAAGTAACGTGCGCACGCGTACACCTATAGCACGCACCGCTTTACATAATTTTAAAAATTCTGAATTTGAGCTAGTTTAACTCAAGTCCAATCATATGTACTTATGTCGTTAAAAGCTTTTTTTAATTATTTAATTATTAACAATTCTGCAAAACAAAGTTTTAAAAGAAATAATACACCAAAACACAAAAAATTATTTTTTTCTTAAAAAAACCTGAAATCCGCTGCAGAAATCCGGTAGTCTAAACTTACTATGGAGCGACAGTTCCTCGCAGAATACACCTCCTCCTACTCTTCCCTCCAGCTTCGATCCATCCGAGAACATGTTCACTGCGCCTTTGCACCAGAGGTCGTCTCCCTCCCACTCCTCTCTTGATGGGATATGGGTCGTGAAGGATCCTCTTGGGGCGTGCTTCGGTACGCATTGATCGACGTCCCCGGGGATGAATTCGAAGTGTTTAAGGATCCCTGAATGCCCGTACTCCGGGGTGAGGGAGAACCCGGCGCTTCGCAGTTTGATGGCAGAGCGGGCGGCGGCAACTCTGCCCGCCAAGTCTACAGGAATGATGCCAAGCATCACATTTAGAGCAAGCGTGGGAGTGGTGCGAAGTGCTCCGCTGATACCAATCAAGGCGCTTCTCTGCACGCGTTCCAGATTATTTGCTAGAGTAGATTTATCCAGGAAGCTCCACCAGATAAAAACACCATAGAGCATAATGGGTTTAATTGTCGTTTCGTACAGCCAGAGGACAACTTTGGGGAGAGACCCCATCTCTTCCCGATGGCATTCCTGCAGCAGTATAAGGCGACCGACGCTTTCTTCACCCTGTCTTTTATGTTCGGCCCCCAGTTAAGCTTTCTGTCCAGAATTACCCCCAAGTACCTGACTCTGTCAGAAAGCACAAGAGGAGTGCCTGCGACTGGGGCCTCTGGCACTCTATATTTCCTGGTGAACAAGACCAGCTCTGTCTTGTTAGGGTTTATAGCTAACCCACAGCCAGCAGACCAATTTATAACCAAATTTAGATGACCTTGCATGAGATCGTAAAGCAAGTTCAGGAACTTCCCCCTGACTATGAGTGCCACATCATCCGCATAGGCGACCACCCGGCAACCCCTCCCTTCCAGTTTCTCTAGAACCTCGCTTAAGACAATGTTCCAGAGGAAGGGTGAGAGAACCCCCCTTGTGGGGTGACCTGCTCACCTTTTGCTGAGCCGATGCGCTTCCCCACTCCGCCACGACAGTTCTGTCGCATAGGATATTTGAGATGAACCTGGTCAAGTTGGTTTCAACTCCAGCCGGCCAAGGGCCAATATAACCGCATTTGGAAGAACATAGTTGAATGCCCCCTCTATGTCGATGAAGACACCCACTGCGTATTCTTTGTGCTCGAAAGACTCTTCGATGTTTTCAACGACGGTATGCAGAGCAGATTCTACGGCTCTGCCCTTCGTGTAGGCATGCTGAGAGAGACTACTCGCGTGGAATTTTATTTCTAATATACCCAGCATCAGATTGGTAGACCCTAAGGACTTCCTTTTCGAAGCCGTAGTTTATAACCCCCTGGCACTCGGAGAGGGGGACGAGCGACTCCGCATTCAGCAGTATGACTGCCTGCCTGTTCGGGTCCTCGGACCGCTCTACCTTGACCACCCTCCAGTTGTGCGTCGGTAGGTGCAAAATGCAGTACCGGAGAAGCTCCTCCATTTCTTCCGGTGTGGAAGGCCCTGCGGGCAGCCAGACCCGGGCGCGCGGACGAGAAGGTAGATCCCTCTCGTTCACAGCTTCCAGTTTGGCGCCCTTCCAGACCTCCCCCACCAGAGCCACTGCAGCCTTGTAGACGTTCGCTGACCTTTCATCAGCGCAGATTATCCGCTTGTGGATACCATGGTGCCACCCGGCACTTTCACACTTTGGAGGAGGGCCAGGGTTCTCCCTGACCGCCCTCATAAACACCGTGGTTATGGCCGCAGCAACCCACCTTCACTTTTCTATGGGGATGGCTCCATCCTCCTTGCTGTTGTAAATCACCCCAAGGGTGACCGACCCCGCCCGATTAGCGATTTCGCTGAAGGAAAAAGGTGTAGTAGGGTAGTATAAGTAATGCATTTTTTGTATTTAGCTTTAGTTACGTACGGGTACTCATGAGACTACAGCCAAATGCTGTAGAAATAAATAAATGTTAAGATTAAATAAACTTTTTAATTGGCGCCCAACGTGGGGCTGTGCTTTTAAAGAATTAGTTGTCCCTCGCGTTAAATTTGATGTAATAAATAAAGTTTTAACGCGATTTCTGTAAAGATATTTTATCGTGTTTCGCTCTTGGTGTTTCGTGTCTTGGTCTTCATCCGGCTCGTGCATCATCATCAACCCCTTCGACATCGCTGGAGGATTGCATCGTTGGACATTTTATCAACCCCATTTGTTCGCAACAAATTCAAGTACAAGTGTCGGAACAACCATTGTTAAAACTTAAGTGATTAGAGATACAATAAAATGGAATTAATGTAAGTTGAGTGACTCGATTTTCGGAATTTTAAAATAAAAGTAAATTTCCAACATTGAAAAATTTTAAATATAAGTGCTAAATGGTTTTTAAACAAATTACTTGGTTGCCCGGTATATGAATCACACCAACAAACACACGACAGATCTCTCTGACTTAATTTCAATTTTTAATAATATTGACCTATCAGAGCGGACAGACATGAACGAGGCATAGCTTTCGCAGGTGGTAAATGTGGCCGTCTCTGCCGCTTTAGGAATGCAGAGACGGGAGTTTGAGGATAGCCTTAGGGTCATGCCGGAACAAATTGTAAATTTATCGCAGAAACCTGTAGTGGTCAAATATGAAAAAATTTGGATTGTGTCGGGCAGACTTTGTGAGGAATCGCTAGACGTGGTAAAGTCCTTGCCCGAATTTTCAGGACAACCTGAATGTTATGTGTCCTGGCTGAGGCGGCACGATGGTAGCTTACGGCACTATCAAGCCGTTACCATTATAAGGAATAAAATCCGTGGAGCTGCCGATGAGCTTCTATCATCTTTTAGTACGGTCCTAAATTTTGAGGCTATTATAGCCCGCCTTGATTTCACATATGCCGATAAGCGGCATGAGCTTTCTACGCTTAGACAGGGCTCTTCTAGCGTACTAGAATTTTATGACGAAGCAGAAAGAAAGTTATCCTTGCTAGCTAACAAAACGAAAATGTCGTATGAAACGAATATAGCAAATTCTATGAATGAAATATATCGTGAAAATGCGCTTAGAGTATTTATTTCTGGGCTCAAAAAACCACTATGTGATATCCTGTTCGCATCGAAACCCTGTGACCTGCCAACTGCGTTGGCACTAGCTCAAGAGGTCGATGCGAATCATGAACGCTATATTTTCGCGGCAAGCTTCGCAAAAAGATCAACCGACATCTTGAGAAAAACTAAAATCGTTCAAAGGAATAATCAAAACACATACAATAGGGCAAATGCTGATAGCCAAAGAAACCCTCATTTCGTTAGGCAGCATAGAAGTGATTACCAACATAATAGCCATTTCCGTCAAGGAAATGGAAATAATCACAACCCAGAGTTAAATAAGAACCGGCAGGGCGGAAATCGGGATCCGCAACCTAGGCAGGAACCGATGGATGTAGACCCATCGTCATCTCGCCTACGACAAAATGCGAATTTCACAGGTAATAGGAATGGGCACGTTCAAAAGCGCTAGGCATCCTCTGACCGACGTACAACACCAAAATTTCAAAGAGTGAACAATTTGAACCAGAAATATGGTAACGAACCTAGCTCAGAATCATATGAAGAATTATCGGAGCCAGTTGTCGAGGATCTGGAAGCAGAAGAGGTGAATTTTTTAGAGGAAGGTCTCTCCTGCCGTGGATCTCAAAAACACCAGGTGAGCAGGAGGTAAAACTTCTTGTTGACACAGGTGCCTCCAAAATTTATATCAAGTCTCTAGCGGGTCTAAAGGGGGTCAAGTCTGTTAACAAAGAGTTTAAAGTAAAATCTATACACGGACGCACGGACATTTCTAAAAAATGTAAGGTACACCTGTTTGGAGGTCTGTTAAGATTGGTTAAGCTATATTAATGTTAAGTTAGCGTAACCACAAGTTTTTAAAAAAAAAATTTTTTTTTTGTTAAATCCTGTAGGCTATTTTGAGAGCACTTAATGAGCCCTTAATTCCTGCATATTTGTTTTTTTTTTCATAAGTTAGTTTTGGAGTTGTGGATACGCCAGCTTAACGTTAAACTAGCGTAACCACAAGCTTTTTGGGAAAAAATTAGAGCATTAAATTTAGGGTTGCGGCATTAAATTAGTACTAAATGAGCTCTTAATTTTGATATATGTTAGACTTTGGTTGCTTAATGTGGTTACGCTATCTTAACAGACCTCCTGTTTGGTGTGGTATAAGATTTTTTTATATTACCGGACTTAGAAATGTTTGATGGAATCATAGGTCCTGATTAATTGAATAGGATCCATGCCAATATCAACCTCAAAAAAGGTGTTATTGAGTATAAATGTGGGAGAGAAATATTAAATTTCCTTAAAGGCGAAGATGTTAGCCATCTTCAACTTCAGACCGAGTCAGTCCCGGCAAGCGTTAAGGAAGTATTTTTTAATATGATTAAACGCGTATCTGGAGTCTTTGCAGATCCGAATGAGAAGCTGCCCTACAACACAAATGTAGTAGCTACAATCCGTACTAGAGATAGTGAACCAACGTACGCAAAACTCTATCCATACCCTTTAGGTGTTGCGGATTTTGTGAAATCTGAAATTACAGAGTTACTGAAAAATGATATAATACGACCTTCGAGGTCGCCATATAACAACCCCATATGGGTTGTCGATAAAAAAGGTTTCGACGAAAACGGGGTGAAAAAGAAAAGCTTGGTAATGGATTTCAGAAAACTTAATGAAAAGACAATTGAGGATTCATATCCTATCCCCAACGTAGGGGTTATTTTATCAAATCTTGGGAAAGCCCAGCTATTTACAATCCTGGACCTTAAGTCCCGGTTCCACCAAATTGAACTCGCCGAACGAAATCGGGAGAAACCCGCATTCTCGGTATGTAATGGCAAATATGAGTTCTGCCGTCTTCCTTTTGGCCTAAAGAATGCATCTGGCAAATACTGCTTTGTTTATATTGATGACGTTACCATTTTCTCTCAAGATAAAGCAGACCATTTGACACCTGTAGAGGCTTCCTTAAAAAGTTTGCTTGAAGCTAATATGAGGGTTTCTGTGGAAAAATCGCAGTTTTTTAAGACAGAACTCGAGTATCTTGGATTTCATATATCGAAAGGGGGGATAAAGACCTGCCCGCAGAAAATCGAAGCAATACGAAACTTCCCACAACCAACAACATTAAGGGGCGTTCGGTCCTTTTTAGGAATGGCGCACAGTGAGACAACGCCGGCATTAAATACAAGGAGTCATTGTAGAGCTCTGAAATTTTGCACAGGTTATTTTTGAGACAATTCCAGTTTTTAAAAAAAAAATTAAGAAAATTCGCCCACTTTTACGCCCACCTGCCATACAGCCGAAATTTGTAAAATGCCATATTGTCCGTAATACTTTAGGTATAACTTTCAATTTTGGTATACTTGAATGTTATATAGTTACAAACATTATTTGAAATAAAAATTGAACTTTGGCCCACTTTTAACCCTATCACCCATACTACCTCAACATAAAAAGTATTAATGTGGCACGCTAACTTCACCTGAAGTTGGCAGTGCATATGGAAAATTTAAAATAGATTTATTCGAATTTTTGATTTATGCCGGTTAATTACGGCAAAAAAACGGCAAATTACTGTGCAAGAAAAAATTCCCTAGCTGATCTCTTTCATACTATTCCTTAATGTGGCACGCTAACTTCACCTGAAGTTGGCAGTGCATATGGAAATTAAAAAAAAAATTTGTTCGAATTTTTTATTTATACCATTTAATTACGGCAAAAAAGCGGCAAATTACTGTGCAAGAAAAATTTTTCTAGCTGATCTCCTTCATACTTTCTTTAAAGGTGGCACGCTAACTTCAGCTGAAGTTAGCAGTGCATGCGACAGTTCTTGGAATATGACCGCGGCAAAATTTTTATTTTTACGGATAATTTACGGCAAATTATCCAATAGATAATTTTTCCTTAAGTAAAAGTTGGCTTGCCAACTTCAGAGAGGTCCGTTCAACACTAAAATTATACCCACGCAGTAACATGACGAAGCTGATGACAGCTAACCTGGAACGAATCGATAAGCTTCTTCGAACAGTAACTGGACCAACGAGACATACGCGTAGCCTTAACATCTTGGGAACTGCTCTCAAGGTGGTGGCGGGCACGTCGGACTTCGACGACTTTCAAACGATAGAACTAGATAAACTTAGAAACAATAACAATAGGCAAATCACAGTAAATTTGCAATTACAAAAACAAGTTATCGATTTAACTAATACAGTAAATAAAATTCTGAATGTAGAAAAGTTAGAACAGATAGATACCGGGCACCTGTATGAAATTCTATTGGCCACTGACTTAAATAATATTATATTATCAATTGCCCTAGCGCAACTAGGTTTATTGAATCCCGTTATTTTGGATAATGTCGAAATCGATTCAATTCTGAAGAACGAGTCCCTTAGCAATCTAACTGTAACCGATTTGTTATTAGTTTCTAAGTCCAAAGTATTTCATGTTAATAATCTCTTTCATTTCCTAGTTAAGTATGCTAGTCCTAAGCGTATTTGTAAAAAAAGGACTATACTGCCCGTTGCTCACGACAACAAAATGATATCCCTACGAAATAACGCTGTAGCAGTATGTGGTAAAGACATCTACTCCCTAGATGGATGCACAGCTGGTAGCTGGTACTACAGCGAGATGCAGAACAACATTTGGTCAACTAGATTCCGTACAAGAAATTGATGATGGACTTGTTGTCATAAACGATCACACCGCAATTGTAACATCTGACAATGAGACTATTTCGCTGAAAAGAGCATACATCACTGATTCTAATAACACTGGCAATCGGCGTCGCGTTACTAATCTGTGTAATTTTATTTTTTAAATCAGAGCAGACAGGCTGCAATAGTAAGAGTGGTAGAAAACATCGCACAAGGGTCAACAAGAAGGTCCGAGGACGTCCCTAACTTAGGAGGGGAAGAGTTATCAAGGGCGGCGCAGTCAAGTTTTCAACAGACAGAAAATGTTGCGCGTGGTCAGCAGGTTGGACGTAACAGCTAGCGCGGACAAAAGCTAAACGAACAAACAACTCTAAAGACACATCCAAGTGTTGCGCGTGGCCTGAGTCAGCAAATAGCTGTGTTCGCATGATCAGCTACTGCAAAGCGCCGGAACTGCTAGCTCTGCGTCGGCAGCGTCGTCGGCGGCGTTCACAACGTAGTATATACATAAGTAATGCATTTTTTGTATTTAGCTTTAGTTACGTACGCGTACTCACGAGACAACAGCCAAATGCTGTAGAAATAAATCAATGTTAACCGATAAATAAACTTTTTATTTTGTACAAGTACGCTCGGAAGGATCCATCAAAATTTAGTAAGTTAAATTACGGCCCAGAGCTCACGGGATTTTTAAAACACTTTAAACGAGCGCATAAAAAATTACAAATCTTGTGTAAGTGAACGGTAAATTCCGGCCTTAAAAAAATTATAATCGTTCAAGACCAGGTTTTGGGGCTGAATAATACACTACATGCTGAAAATAGAACTCTAACATCTACAAAAAATTTTTTAATTCATTTTATCTACCAAAATATGAGGTATCTATTAAAAGCCCAGTAAGCCAAAATAATATACAAATTTCATTACAATTTCGAACTTTTTCAATAATATATTTACCATTTTTGTAGTACATTTTTGGTTATTTTTTAACTTAACATGAAAATTAAAGCGCCATCTACCGGATACAATTTCGAACTTTTTCAAAAATATATTTACCATTTTTGTAGTACATTTTACGCTATTATTTAACGGAGAAAAAAAATTGTTTTCCTAATAAAAAAAAATAAAAAATCCAAATTTAATTACCTTTTTAAAACTGTCTCAAGCATTAAAATCGGTTCACCAATTCTGTTTTTATAGAACTTTTTATAATAGTATTACCTTAGAAGTGAACCTCCACGGTCTTTTGAAGCTTAAAAATCGATTTTCCCAAAATTCTGACGAGCTACAGCAAAACGCCGAGACACGTATTTCTTTGTTTTAAGCCTATTTTTATATTCTGTTAACATTTCTCATGTGTACCAACCACTGTCGTACTGTGTAATAAGTTAAGTTCGTGCTCACAAAATAGTTCTTGGTTTCGTCTAATTATATTACGCCCGGAGGTTTGCGTATGTTGGATTACTTTACATATTTTATTTAAATTTGATGTACATACATAGTAAGTACATACATATAAATATGTACATACATATGCATAATTGGTATCGCAGTTTTGTGTCACCACAATTCAGCAAGAGATACATACTTACGTCGTAACTATACTATTTAGATGATAAATTCCTCACGACGCCAACATATGATGTAATAACTTAACTGCAATGTTTTACATATTGTTGTTTATGAGTAACAATTCGTTATTTTAGCTGTTAATTACTTATGTTTAGCACTTTGCGTGCAAAAATGCCGTTAACGCGTTCTATTGAACTTCAACAAAATACACATACAGGTTCATTAACTCATATACTGCGGGTCGTGTGAACACAAACGCAGTAAAACTCTCGAAAGTCGAACCATCGATAGCGTCGATCGATTGCACCTGGCTGGTAAAAATCTTCCGACTAAAGCGTGGTGCCAACTGTGGTGTGCAAATCAAGCCGAAAAGCGCCAGGGCGAAGGTGCCCTCTTTCGCAGAGATGGCTAAAAACCGTATTCTTCTGGGGGTTTATGGAGGAAGTACTGGCGAGAATTGCGGTACTAGCAAACTTTTGGTCTCCACCATCTTTTAGGGCTATTTCAGGGAACCGTTAAGGTTGTAGTGTGCAGCTATAAGTAGAAAGTGGCCTCTTTAGAGGAGGGGTTTCACCGTGTGAGTCTTCGAGCGGTAAACTTCAAGGACGTACTGATAAGAAAAGTGTGTGGATACCGACAAATCCTGCGGAGCCTAAAGAAGTTTTGCAAACAGTTAGGATCTTTAACACACATCTCTCTGACCATCATAGAAAGAGTTGCTTTTCTGAAGTGTTCTGTTATTCGAAGTCGACACAAAATTTTACATAGTAGAGATCTACTGTGTTACCACTTAATTATTAATATTAGTATTATAAGATAATTTTCCCTTCGTATACTTAAACAAATGTATTTTAGAACCACAAAGGCTATTGAACAGCTTAACAATTATCTATATGTACATATAAAGAGCTTATCTGGCAGCATGTTCTCGTTTTATGATTTGTCGAGTGTGCGGATTTACCTGAAATTGTATCGCTCATTACCTTCCAGTGAAACTGCTTTTTCAGATTTAAAAATAATCTTTCTCTATACCATTTCTACTGAAACTGTTTCTTTTCCTCATAAATTATATGATGAATTTTTTTTCGATATAGAACAATCCTAGGGTGTGATAAGATTAAATTTCCTACTTTGGTAATTTTCTAGCCTCCCTAATGTGTATACATATCTTACTTAAACAAATATTCTCTAGGAATGCCCTGCAAAACTTAAAAAATCATGGGAAGCATTGTATGGGCTTGTATCGCCTTTTGGTATTTTTTTAATTGAAGAGACGAATCGTTACTTATAGTTGATTCAACTACCCGAAAGTTCTAAAAAAAGTGCACTAGAAATTCGCTGGCAATATATGTATATATGTACATATGTATGTATTTATGTACATACCCGTATATTATCAATTTAAGTACTTAAACCGTCTTCTGCACACATACATACTTATGTATGTACATATGTATGTATGTACAAATTCGTGTACTTGTAAGTTATTTTTCCTCTTTTGAGATTTACTATACACACGTTCGAGCCTCGTAGGGGCTGCAAATATAGATTTCAAATGACAAAGCTAACTTAAAATAATTGATTTATTATTCACTTGAGGCACATTACGAAGAAATTCATACTTGAGGAACGTTTGAAAATGCAAACACGCTTATAGCCAGTGCAGAGTATGCGGTGGGCTGGGCTATGGGCCAGCTTTGGCACAGTTAAGACCCATGGCCAATTTCTGAGCATCACTTAAGAATGGCATACAAAATAATAATCACTTAACTTATTGATTTAATTAGCCATAGCTTAAAAAAAGAAAATATCACGGCAAAGCATTTAACTACAGCAGAAAAAACGAAATTACTCAACTTGTAAGTATGTATGTACAATGGATTTACATCCAACATGATATCATTTACCATTTGTGTTTTTTACTTAATTTTACGAACTTTTAGTTAAAATAAAGTACATCCTCAAACAAGTTGTAAGCTTTATAAAAAGTTATAAAACAAATCGATACATTTTCATGCAAATTACAAACCTTTTTAGAAGTATTGGAATTGTAGATAACATACATGACATATGTCTGTAATACATACATATGTATGTATTGAAGATTTTTCGAAGGCGCCCGCTAATTTTTATACCCGAGCGTACTTGTGCGCAAGGGTATTATAACTTTGTTCACATAACGGTTGTTTGTAACAGCAAAAAATAATCGAGATAGATATAGACATATGGATATGTATGTATGTATATACTAAAATGATCAGAATAAAAAGAGGAATCGATTTAGCCCTGACTGTCTGTCCGTCCGTCCGTCTGTCCGTGGTTACAATAACTTGAGTAAAAATTGAGATATCTCAATGAAATTTGGTACATAGATTGCTCTTTGGACAGGCGGTTGGTAGGTTGGTATTGAAAATGGTCAAGATCGGTCAATAACCACGCCCACCTCCCATATAACGGAAGTTTTTGGAAATGCAAAAACTCTGTTTTTTCGGTATCTATTGGAGCGATTTTGAACTAAAAAATTAGGTATTTATTAAATTTTGAAAAATGGCCGTTGCCACGCCCACTTATGAAACATTTTCTGTATCTCAATAACAGTCTTAGTTATCGTCACAAAATTTGGTGGACATATTTTCCTTGACATCGCTATTTTTATCGTAGAAAATATTTGAAATCGGATCATAACCACGCCCACCTCCCATATAACGGAAGTTTTGGAAAATGCAAAAACTTAATTTTTGCGGTATCTATTTAAACAAATTTGGAGCGATTTTCCATTATGAAATTAGGTAAAACATGTCTGTATTTCAAGAACGGCGTAAGGTATCGTCACAAAATTTGGTGAACACATTTTCCTCAATATCACTATTATCATCGTTAAAAAAATTTTGAAATTTGAAAAAGCAAAAATTTCGTTTTTTCTTTATCTATTGGAGCATATTAATTAAAATTTGATATTTAGAGAGATATTTAATTAAGAAACTTACGTTACCACGCCCACTTAAAAAAAACGTCTGTAGGTATATTAATAACGATGTAAAGTATCGTCACAAAACTTGGTGAACATATTGTCCTTGACATCTTTTAAAATCCGACCATAACCACGCCCAACTTCCATATAACGGAAATTTTGATAAATGCAAAAAACTTCGTTTTTCATTTTGCAAATTGTTAAATTTATGCCATGTAATTTTTTGACATATTAGGGACTCTAAAAATATAACAAAATAAAACTTTACAAATCGTACTAGGGAAAATGTAGCGGTATGTTCACTGAATAATTCAATAAAAAAAATTGAAATCGGACCAATAGTTTTATGAGAAGTCTAATTCGGCAGCTAAAAAACACTACTTTATCTACATATAATACAACGATTACAGACGTTATTACAAAAAGCCAAAAAGCGTAACACGTCTGTAATCGTTGTATTATAGAAGTAAATAAAATAACATTAATATAACAAAGAAGAACGATTTGTTGTAAATCATGTACTATGTATTTATTGGTATTTTCAAGAAAAAAAGGAAATAAACGTAAAATTTGACAAAATGCGCAAAATTGACATCCCTAATACATATAGATTAAAATTAAATAAAAAAAATTATTTTTTTTTTCCGCGAGAGTATAGGACCCCCTAAAAATTAGATAAATTTTTTGAACGTCTGAATTTGAATTTCGAACCTACATATACATATGTACATATATGTACTTATACATATGTATATACCTATCCGGAAATATTTGCATTTTCAACATTGGACTTACGATGGCTATACATTACTGAAAAATTTAACTGATTCATAGCTTACTACAGCCACGTAAACAAACATATGTACATACGTATGTATGTATGTATTAAAAAATCATAAGAAAGGTTTCTGCCTTTATATACTCGTAGTGTGAGACACTAGGAAATGAGCTTGCAACTTCGCATTCTGGCTAAAAAGAAAAAAACGAAATAATTTTTTAGTAAAATTTTCGAGTGGAGAAAGCCGAATTAGAAAAATATTGATATAAAGCTCCGTCTACTTTAAGAAAGAAAAATAAAATAACAAGAAACCTCAGCAGCGATTCATACGAAAAAAAATTGCCGTCATTTGCTAGTGCAGTTAAAAAAATGCGTCGACGCCTTTGGTGCTCGAAAATTTTACTTTGAAGATTTCAGCGATCTGTGTCAAAATCAAGAAAGAAAGCTGCAATGAATGACATCATTACATGTAACTTGATTGTATGCTCTTTTTTTTTTTTTGTTATTTAATACGTTTTTTTACTCTCTATCCTCCTTATTTTGAGCTTATAAAGCGAAGAACAGGCAGTATTCACCGGCGTAACTCGTAATCAATTTCGTTATCTAATTCAAACATTTAAAACAGATAATATTCACATGCATTTCAAACACACACACGTACACACACTTTCGGTAAACAATCCGAATGTTTAAATACGGGCATCTTTGTTGTTTACGATTGGATAAATGCTTATTTGTTTTATTTCAAAATACTTAAAAAAATTGTTATCAAAACTAAATAAAATGTATACTCAAAATTTTTTATGAGCGTTGTTTGTTGCTCAGTAGTTGTGCAAAAATTAATTTTGTCGCTCATTTTGTTCTTAATTTTTTGGGGTGCTTTGCCAAGTTGACGTGAAGTTAGCTAAGCACCCCCCAAAAAAATTAGTAAAACACGATATAAAAATTTCAAAACTAGTCCCAATTTTGCCGCTAATTTGTTGCTCATTAGATACGCAAAAATTATTTTATTATGGATACAAAAAAATTGTTTTCTTAAATTTCGTGCGGAGTTTGGCACGTTTGTAATTTGTAACTAGTTAGTCAGGTTATTAGTACTTTTTTTTTCTAAACGCTTGCTAGCGATTTTACAAAAGCAGTTGAAATTAGAATTATAAATATATATGTATATGATTTTTCTATAAAGAGACACAGATAAGCCGTTAGAAATAAACCAAAACTGATTTATTAAAAAAAAATTGCATTTGAGCAAACAATTTCAGTCATTCTTACAAATTAATTTTTTATTCAAGTTTTATCATTTTTACAGGAATTTTTAAACAGATTTTGAATAGATTAACAATTCAGCGCTCAACCAATAGGCGCCGCGAACCGAATACGACTTGGTCTTTATATCGCCGTATGCAATCCAGTTTTCGTTTCTTCGCGTATTCGCAATGTAGTGTCGATTTTCTTATAACTGATAAACCACGGTATTCAATTAGTCCTAGCAATTTATATTTCTCCCTAGTTATTGGGCAAACGTATGAGGTTTGGAAGGAATCCAACTCTATAGCTCTGTCCATATCTACTCCGAAGACTGTTATTTCTCCTGTAAATAATCCGATTTATTAAACAATGTATCAAAAATCAAAATTAAAGTTAAAAATTAAGTTAAGCTTTTAAGATAGCTAATTTCAATCATGAAGCCCCAGAGACAACGATATACATATGTACATACTATATTAAAATCGCGAGTTGAAGATTTATGTAATTACTTAAGATAATTTTTTATCGGTTAAGAATTTGTGATTTAAAATACTACCTTGACTCTGAACATACATTTTAAAATATTATATTTATAAATAAATTTTATTACCGGTCCTTTGAATTTTGTTGGTTTCCATTCCACTGCATCCTTTGTTTTGGCCCTTGAAAGGTTAAGATTATCATTGAGGACTTCTCCGAAAGGACTGCCTAATTCTCTTTCCAGTATTGTGATCGTTGGAAGATATTTTATGCGAGGGTGACAGCCGGCTTCACATGTTGATTTCTATTCAAAACTTAAATTTTTAAAAAGAAAATTTGCCAGAGCAACAATGTTGCATTCGCCTTTAATTGCTTAAATAGAGTTTTGCATAGGTATTTCGCTCCAAAAGTTTAAATAAATTAGTACCCTTTTCTGATACGTCGAGAACTATTTGAAATAAATTTTTAACGTATTCCCGGATTTTTTTGTCATCTCTGACAGCTGCCAATAAAATTTGAAAAATGCTGTCGAGCGGGCATGTATTCCTAATAGAAAATTTGTTTGATCCGATGGTGACCAATCCAAGAGTCGGTTCATTTCCATTCTTCAGAATTGCAAATTTGCGAAAATTGTCGGAAAGTACTATATCAGTTAAATCCTGGGTAGTTTTGGAGAGGTAGAAAGATTTTTGTTTCTTTGCAGGCTTTCCCAAACCTCGCCAATTCTCAACCTCAGATAATGCTACTATCGCAGGTAGATGGGAACAAGATGAACAGGATAGACATATTCGTTTTACTCCATTTTCACATTCAATGGCAATAGAGCATCCTTCGAACAAGTGGACATTAATGCGCAGACGTCTCCGTTTCTGCAAGCGAGGCATGCGGTAATGCTGCGGTTGTTTAACGACGATAGATCCTTTAAAGGGCTTCTTTTGGCTTCCTCAAAGGCCAAAAACCAAGTCGTTTTGGGACAGCATTTTCCTCCTCATTTGAAGTCTAGTAGATTATTTTGTAATTCGGGGGCCGAGTCTGAATTCGTGTCAATTTCCTTAAGAATATTTGACTTTCCTGATAGAGAATTTTGCTCTGACGAAACTGTGTGGGTGTCTTTTGTGAAACTAGTAGGGGTCTCCGCGTTTCGATGATGATGGTCTCGATTAGCTTTCCTTTCATCTTGAGTAACAGAACAATCGACTATTTTGAGTTTGCCATCGTAGTAATTAACGATTTTTTCTATTGTAGCGTCTATCCGATTTTAAGTTCTCAAAACTTGATTTTTAACGGTCTTGAATTCAATTTCAGCTGGGGCACTGCTGGCTGGCATCCGTCCGTATCCAAATTTGTCTCGACATATCCCAGACCAGAGTGGTATAGTTGGCAACTGCTTGAGGAGTCGTTTGGAAAATGTTGGCGAAAAGCGGGGGTTCAGGTCATCCCCGCACTCCTTAAGCAATAAAGTCGCTACTTTTTTTTCAATTGAACCAATCCATTTCCACAGTACGTTACTGTCTTTACTCCGCTCGTTTTCCTCGTCCTCCAGTTCTATTTCCATGCTGCTGTTTTCGATATTAATCAAACTGGAATCCAATATTTCTTCCATTTCCGATGTTACTTCCGTTATCAACCCTTTCAAAAACTGAACGGCGCTCATTACTGATATTGCTCCTTTTCCAGCGCTTTTACTTTTTGATATTAAAAACAATGATTCAATGATTTTCGTGGCTTGCGTATGACTTCGGCAAAGGATTAGTTGACCGATGCAAAACATATAAAACTTTTTACGTATTGAGCTACATCAATTCCTATTTTGCATGTTGGTGTGATACATGACATGCAGGCTTCTGCGTAAGAAGATTTCGTTGAATAGCCTGCAAATGTCATGCAGCAAGCACTTAGTAACGCTTTGCTTGAATCACACACCTGAAAGGAAATTTATACATTCATACCAGGGTGTTAAAATATTTCATTCCGCCCCAGACGGAATCCATCGCATCAACCACGTAGCAATAGTTACTGTATCTTGGTGTTCAGCAAGCATTCCACATGTAGCAAATTGCGCTTTACCTGACGAAAGAACAGAAAGATACAAAAAAATGTGCTGTGATGTATCTCCATTAACATGCTGTACACGTTAAGCGACTCCTCCTGTTGCGTTGATTCAGAGAAAGCTGGCGTCGTTTTTTACTTTTGTGAATTTGTGATACACTCGTATTTGGTGCGGACACCAAAAATGCACTGTGAGTGGGTCAAAACCGATTTCTCTTACAACGTTCCGACCTGCAGACCTTTCTATAAAATTCAGTTGATTCCTTGTTTAGTATGGAGACAACTCTCTTTCGGGATCATTTTCTCTTTCACAACTGCCATGAAATGCATTTGATTTTGTTTAAATTTTCGGTTTCAGAGCGCGGTAGAATCTCACATTTGAGCTTACTTCCGCATTCACAGTATCCTGCTAGAACCATATACATACATAATATACATATACAGATTTTAAGTATAAACTGCGTTTTAAATGTTTTGCAAATTATAAATCCATCAACTTGTTCTATAAAATTTGCCAAAGGTAAGTTAACATTTTAAAATTATTATTTAATGGTCATCTTTTACTTAATTTATATCTTACCTATGAATCCACCAGACATTTTATCGCGACTTAGGTAGCTGTTTTCAAAGTGATATCCATGAGGCAACCGATACTCGTCATTGGACCGCAATCGTCAACAAGGTACAGAGCCTCAACAAAGTCCTCAAGTCGCTCAACGGCAGCACTTGGGGCAAAGACAAAGAAATGTTGTTGGCAACATACAAGACGATTGGCCGGCCGGTTCTAAATTATGCCGCGCCAATATGGTCGCCGGGAACTAGCAGGACTCAGTGGTCAAGACTGGAGACCTGTCAGAACGCCGCACTCAGGACAGTGACGGAATGTCTCCTGATGACGCCTGTGGATCACCTCTACCATGAGGCTAACGTGCTTCCAGTGCAAGAGCACAACATTATGCTCACAAAACAGTTTCTACTGGGGTGCCACCGTCCGGGGCACCCCAATAGAGACCTGCTCGCGCTGGAGCCGGCACCCAGGCACATCAGGGGACATCTCTCACAACTGACGGACGAGGTCCAGACATACGTACACCTACCTCTGGACCCAAGGACGTACCGACAGGCTCTGGACAGCATCCACAGGGAGTCGGTGTCCAAATACATCGACACCCGCCCTGTGAGTGCAGTCCTGGGAGTCCAACCAATACCCATAGCAGCTGAGGAGCTCCAGCTGCCTCGTGAGACCCGCGTCACTCTGGCTCAACTCAGATCTGGATATTGTAGCAGGTTAAACTCCTACCTATCCAGGATCAACCCCGACACCCCCAACACTTGCCCGCCATGTGAAGAGTCTCCGCACGACACCAATTACCTATTCACATGCCCGGCCAAACCTACTCAACTAACACCCCTCTCCCTATGGTCCGACCCTGTTGAAACGGCTCGTTTCCTGGGCCTTTCGTTAGTTGAGCTTGACGATAATGATTGAGGGAGTCAGCCAACCCAGTGGGGTGTAGCTAGCCGCTACAACAACAACCACACAGGTAGTTCGCGGTCCATCGTCTCAACGCCGCTGGGAGAGGTAAGGCCTCCACGTCCTTCAGCAGGGTGGAGTGGCTGACTGTGTCGAAGGCCTTCGACAAGTCCAGAGCCACGAAGACGGTTCTCTCACAGGGGCGGTTGCGGTTGAGACCACGATTAACCTGAGTGTTTATAGCGTTAAGTGTCGTTGTAGGGCTATGCACTTTTCGCAAGCCGTGTTGATGCTTCGCCGGGCCGAGGTAGTGATTGAAATGCGGGAGCAGCAGGGCCTCAAGTGTCTTGACCACTGGAGGAAGCAGGGAGATCGGCCGGTAGGACTCGCCTTGGCCGGCAGGTTTGCCTGGTTTCAGCAGTGGTATCACCGTACTCGTCTTCTAGATATCTGGAATGACCAGGGTGGTTAAGGACAGATTGAGGACCTTGGTGAGATATGCTACTCCCGCGGTGCCCAATTTTTTCAGCATCAACATGCATAACCCGTCTGGGCCAATGGGTTTGGAGGCTTTCGCCTTCCCGATGGCTTCCTTCACCTCAGTGCTAGAGAGGACAATTGGTGCGCTCGGTGTTAGCTTGCGCAGCCTTCTGGTGACTGACCGTTTAGTCCTGTCGGTAGAAGAATGCAGTGTAAATTGTCGACTGAAATAGCTCGCGCATCGCTTCGGGTCCGTCGAGGCGTGGTTTCCAAAGGAAATTTCTGTTCGATCGGACGAGGTCGATACAGGTGCATATTGAGAAGCATTGCTGTCTGCGTCCAACAGGAAAGTCCTTAGCGAGTACCGGTTATTTGCTACATATGAATAGAGGGAACCAGGTTTCATTCCATTCTTTAATTCATTTGCAATGACTTGCCACACAGAGTGTGTCTTCTAACTAGATTTGGTGTCAATCGTGGCTGGACGACCTTTGGGCATCTTGGCTGATTATTGTAGAGCAAAATATACTGTTAGTATATCAGAACACTTTTACATAAACAAAGTTTAAAAAAAAGAAGCAATGTAAAAACTTACAAGTTATACACGAAAAAGCGTGAACATCTAAAAAAGCGTTGTAAAAAACTTCAAAATAGATCGGTTTTTTATTTTGTTTTAGTATTCGGACTGTTGTAATAATAACACTCGTGAAAAAATTTATTTTCACTGAAGAATTCCTTTCACTTTCACAAGCTTTTATACTGTCTATCAACAATCACTATTAAACACACATTGGTATATAAAGAGGGAAACCCGGAAAAGTACAATTTGTAAAATTGTGTCCTAAAGGGCAGCGCTTAACACTTTGTCACCCCATCTCAAAGAGTAAGTGTAACAAATTGTTCTACCTGCAAGTATGTCAATTGCAAAAAATTGCACATATATATAAATGTATACACACAAAGTATGTAGGAAGCAATAAAGAGTGGAAAAATGGTCTTAATTTAGATAATCATTCTTCTTTAACTGTATTTCCAAAAAGCGCCCGTGCCAAACTATAAGTCTGGTTACAAATATACGAGTATCTGCAAAAATCGCTATTGAGACTTGTTTTGAAATTTTTATATCGCGATTAACTCAATTTCTAGGGGGTTGCTTAGCTAACTTTACGTCAACTTAGGAAAGCACCCAAAAAAAAAAAAAAAAGAGCACCAAAATAAATTTTAATGTAATCACTTAGCAAGTAATAAGCAACAAATTAAGAACGAGGTTAAAATCGTTTTAAAGACGTTTTATAATTATTCCGATTTTTGGGCCAAGTATGCCAACTCCATATGAAATTCAATAAAAAAAAATTGTTTATCCAAAAATAATAATTTTTGCGTAACTAATGAGCAACAAATTAGCGGCAAAATTCGGACTTGTTTTGAAATTTTTATATCGCGATTTACTCATTTTTTAGGGGGGTGCTTAGCTAACTTTACGTCAACTTAGCAAAGCACCCCAAAAAATTAAGAACAAAAAGAGCGACAAAATTAATTTTTGCGTAACTAATGAGCAACAAATTAGCGGCAAAATTGGGACTAGTTTTTAAATTTTTATATCGCGATTTACTCATTTTTTAGGGGGTGCTTAGCTAACTTCATATCAACTTAGCAAAGCACCCCAAAAAATTAAGAACAAAAAGAGCGACAAAATTAATTTTTGCGCAACTAATTAGGAACAAATTAGCGGCAAAATTACAATAGTATACCGTTTCGATTTGCGATGGGTGCTTAGCTAACTTCACGCTCATAACCAAAATTCATTTGAAAAGTCTTTTTTAATGCATTTGCGTAAGAAGGTCCCACATTTACATTATCTAAATTTTACGTAAAATTAACGTAATGGAAAGTTTAAAGAAAAAAAATTGGGCTTAAAGATATAAAAACAAATTTTTGTTGACTATTTTGAGAGCACTAAATGAGCCCTTCATTCCTGCTTATTTTTTTTTTTTTTTTCTTCAGATAGTTTTTAGTTGTGGATACACCAGCTGACCGTTAAGATAGCGTAGCCACAAGTTTTTTGGAAAAAAATTAGAACATTAAATTTAGGGTTACGGCATTAAATCTTTCTTAAGCAAGCTTTACGTTCCCTACGATTTGAGGCTCCTGTTCCTTCCTATGCTTCGCGGCTTATGCTAATTAACCTGGAGCCTCTAGAAAAGAGAAGGACAGTCCTTTCACTTTCGTTCACTTTCAATATTATTAATGGCATCACTGATTGACCTGTTTTACTTAAGCGGATTAGCTTTAATGTTCCACAAAGAAGTCTTCGCAATTTTTTCCCTTTTTACGTAGAGAACTTTAAGACTAACTTTGCAAGTAACGCCCCAATAGCTCGTGCACTTCGGGAATTTAATGCATTATCTAATTCGAGCGTACTTGATTTCGCTTTATCTAGAAATAATTTTGTGAAATCTCTAGGTTCAATAGCTTAACATGGTATTAATATTAATTGCTAGTAATATATTAGCCAAATTTGGCCACTCTATATTATTTTTCTTAGTCTGTAAGGTACTTTGTACTGTAGATTAATAACTTAAATAAATAAATAAATAAATAAATTAGCTCTAAATGAGCTCTTAATTTTAATGCACGTTATGCTTTGGTTGCTTAATGTGGTTACGCTATTGTAACAGACCTCCACACAAAGCTTTGTAATCCTGCTAAGAATTACGTACATACATATGTGCCACTGTATTGGTAATTTTGATTTTATTAGCAACTTTAAGATACTAATTTTAAGCTTTTTTTTATTCGTAATGATTTTTTGCCATTTATTTAGGGAGAATTTTAGTTTAGCACCCCCCGAATTGAAAATCAAGGGGGTGATGGGGGGGTAGAGGACCTCCTGATTACAAATATATAGTTTTTAGCTGCCGGAGCCTTATAGTTTACGAGATATTAACACTTAAAGTTTATAAAATGCACACTATTATATTGATTATTTTACTGAAAATTACACTAAAAACACTTATCAATTGTCTGTAAAATGCAAATAATTAACATTTCCGAGCCCGCTCTATTAAGAAAATAAATATTTAATCGTTTTATTAATAAATATTAAATAAATAAAAATCACTTAGGGCCAGTTTTTCAGTGCTGGTTTAAACTCAGTTTAAACTAAGTTTAGTTAAACTCAGTTTAAATTTAAACTTAGTTTCTTTGCGCTCAATAAAATTTGTTGTAACCAAAACGAAGTAGTCAGCACACAGCTGATAAGTTAAACTAAGTTTAACCGAGCACAATCGGTCGTTTAAACTTAGTTTAAACTCCGTTTAAAGTTGACTGAAAAACTGCATACTGAGTTTAAACTTAGTTTAAACGACAAACAGAGTTCAACTTGCACTGAAAAACTGGCCCTTAATTGCATACACGCAAAATGGTCGGCACAAACATTAGATAAGTGTGTTGCCATATCTAATTCTGCAATCGCGCGATTTTTTATAACAAATTTTCACTCTATATTTTTTGAAAGGTATAGTTGAATTGAAAATCAGGAAAAAGCGCCGCAGGCGAAAATTTGTAATAAAAAATCGCTTTAACTACTCAGCCTGTGATTACTCTAAATTTAATGATTTAATATCCGACATTGATTGGGAAGAAGTTTTTGATGGCACTGACGTTGCAAAATCTTTCTTAATTTTTAAAACGCTTTTAATCGATTTATGTATTAACAATATTCCAGTCTTAAAAAAAAGACCTTATAAGCAACCTTGGTACAATCGGGAGTTAAAAAAACTAAAAAACCTCAGAAATAAATTTTTTAAGAAATTTAAGTCAACTAGGAACCAGTTCTTTCGTCTTAAATATGAAGCCTATCAGAAGCAATTTAATTGCTTAGACAAATTTCTTTACAGAAACTACATTATTGATGTAGAGTCTAAATTAAAATCAAATCCGAAGACCTTTTGGCAGTTTATAAAGTCTAAGAATTCAAGTGCCAATATACCTTCATCAGTTTTCTTTCAAGGTAAATTTGCACGTTGCCCAGCTGACGTTTCCAATATGCTTGCTACATTTTTCAGTTCGAACTTCACCAGCGATGTGGGCGCTTCGCCACTTGATTATGATTTCATGGTGAATTCCTCTTTTAGTTTTGGATCCTTAAATTTGTCCCTCGAAGACGTTGCTAATGGTATCTCCAAATTGAAACCGTCTTTTAAGGCCGATGTTGATGGTTTGTCAGGCATTTTGCTAAGGAATTGCCCAGCTTTAGTGCTCCCGTTGCAACTCATTTTTAATAAGTCATTAGCTTCAGGGGTTTTTATCGACGATTGTAAATTGACCTCTATTACTCCGCTTTTTAAAAGCGGGAATAAAAGTGATGTGTGCAATTATAGGCCAATTTCAAAGTTATCTTCAGTATCAAAAGTATTTGAGAGTATTATTGTAGAAAAAATGTATTTTGTATCTAAGAGCTTAATTTCGCCAAATCAACATGGCTTCGTCTCCAATCGGTCGACTGCTTCTAATCTAGCGGTCTTTAGTGAGTACTGTATTAATTCCTTTTTGGATGGTTTTCAAGTTGATTGTGTCTATACTGATTTCTCCAAGGCTTTTGATAAAGTTTCTCATTGGATCTTAGTTAGCAAGTTATCTTGCATGGGCTTCCATTCTAATTTTTTGCAGTGGATTAAATCTTATTTGCTGAATAGACGCTGTGTAGTCATGGTAGATGGTGCAACATCTAATCCTTTTATAGCGTCTTCTGGGGTTCCTCAGGGAAGTATTTTAGGACCTTTACTCTTTGTGCTATTTATAAATGACATTACCAATTGCTTCACATTTGCTAATTTTCTGCTGTACGCTGATGATTTAAAAGTATTTTCGGTTATAAAAAGCTCAGCTGATGCAATTAAGCTTCAGGCTGATTTAGACAAGCTGCAATGATGGTGCATTAAATCCCGCCTTTGAATATCAGCAAATGCTTTAAAGTCACTTTTGCTAAAATTCACAATATTGTGCCTACGTGTTATAGTATTGCTTCATCAGTCTTAGAATCTCTCAATGAAATCAAGGATCTTGGCGTAATTTTTTCTTCTAATTTTACTTTTAACAGTCATATTTCTCATATTGTTGCAAAGTCTTATGCGATGTTAGGTTTTGTGAGGCGTAATAGCACGAAATTTTCTGATCCCTACACGCTTAAATTATTATATACGTCTTTTGTACGCTCTAACTTAGAATATGCAACGATCATTTGGAGACCATACCATGCCAATTTAGTAAACAGAATTGAACGTGTCCAAAAAGTATTCCTTAAGTTTGCTTTACGCTCTTTAAATTTTTCGGAACCAGTACCTTCGTATAGTTCACGCCTACTTTTAATAAATTTGAAATCGTTTAATTCTAGAAGATCCATACTCTCTTTTTCTTTTATTTTTAATTTGGTTAATGGCGCTATTGATTGCCCCATTCTATTAGTAAAACTTAATTTTAATATTCCTCAGCGAAGTTTACGCAATTTTTTGCCGTTTTATGGTGTTAATTACAAAACTGAATATGCTCGTTATGCCCCTATTGCCCGTGCCATTGGTGAATTTAATATGATATCGAACAAGGTATTATTAGATTTTTCTTATGCAAAAAATGTTTTTAAAAATCTTTTGGATTCAACTTTTTAGATTTTGAAATTTTCTTTTCTTAGTTATTAAGCATAATATTGTTAATAGTCTGTAAGGAAATTATTGTTCAATAGACTCAATAAATAAATAAATAAATAAATCAGATGTAATCGAAATGCAGGTATGTATCGTCTGTCAGGCCTGATATATTATGCAGATACTTATATTTACAGATATACAATTTTTTTTTTGTTTTCAAAGTTTGTATTTTCTCTGATTTCGAAAAAAGATAATAATAGATCTTGTCCTTCACAGATATGAAAAATGTATACAAAATTTGGGATAAGATTTGCAGAAATTGAGAACAGGTCTGATAACAAGCAGAAACAGACAAAGTATGTATGTATGTACATACATATACATATACACCATTACATTAATTTGTATGGTGAGGTCAGAAAGTGGTGCTAAACATACGAATACAAATGCACGAGGAGTGGCTATGTCAACATAACCGGGTCGATGTGAGGTCATATAACGTTAACATCAACATATTCTACTATTTTATATTTACCTGTCCTTTTTTTTGTGGTGTGATGAATTGTATCCATATAATTTTAAGTGATTACATATATACGTATTTTCCTCAAAAAACCGAACATGCTGATGTCTTGCAGAATTTTTTACTTGTTTTCGATGTAATTTGGTATGTACCCTTTCGTCCTTGCACTTAAGCAATACACATGTACACACATAGAATGTTCCTGTGCGAATTGTTGATGAAGAGAGTCATTACTCCATTTAAAGCTGAGTTTAAGTTTTTTATTTTTAAACAAAAAAAAAAAACACGATACATAAATTTACACAATAAAATACGTATTTTACACAAAAAAGAACACTTTAAAATTTTTCAATAGAGCAACACAGCCTTTTGGAAATTACAATCAGTAATAAAATTTGCGTTGTTTTACAAAAACTAGACAGATTTTAATTATGAATCAAAATTTACTTTGCATTCGTTAGAATCTTTGGAGTGTTGCAATTTTTTCCAATTTACGTATGTATACACAGAAAAGTGAATCGGAATTTTTCCCGTAGATACTACGCCTTGAAAATTGTTTTGATATATGTAATTCATTTATTGTAGATTTTCACTATCAATACAAATTCCACACACTTTATATACCCACGTTAACGCGTTATTCTTCGTTTAGAAACTCCTCAATCTTTAGACGATTTTACATTTATATTATTTAGGAGCTAAGAATATTTGAAACACTTGCGAAGAATTAACAACCGTGCACACCCATCAACGCCATCTTTGCTTTTGACGTCAGGAAATTCAACACAGTTCAAAATTGTAAAAGATTAATAATTTGACAATTGGTTTAAACTACAGCGTGAAGCAAATACGAAGTTATTATTATTACAGTGTGACTGCAACTATTTATTAATCGCTTGCATGGGCGTTTCAATCGTTGTGAAAAACTCCGTTTATAAACGACTTCAACCGCTTTCTTTGACAGTTTGAGCTTCAAAAAGAAAGCATGAAGCGTTGAAAGTTCTGTGCTGGTGGTTTACTTTGATTAAAAACTTGCCTTTTCATAGAATTTGTTTTAATAATTAAATTCAAACGTCACTAGTTATGAAACTTAACTTTGAAATTCCTGAAAGAAAAATTTAATATATTAATAATAGCATCAGATCGCCAAATCAGAGAGAGACCGCAAGTTATGGTAAGAATTTAACGGGTGCTCTTAGCCCGCTTTTATTTCTCGCTAACTACTGGAAGCGAGCGAGATATCGCACGTGAAGACCGCAAAAAGTTAAGATATGCTTCGTCTCGCAAACCGATTGGTAGCGGGCGGTCTTCACCTGATTTCAATGCTAGGTTGCTTTCTGCTTCTTGTCGTCGCAAGCGAGAGAGAGATTTGTTCATTGGGCATTTTGAAAGCATACTTTTTCATTTGCAACATGTCGTAGAGCAAGAAGGTTCGTGCCCTGCGTGCTATTCAAACTCCAAACCCACTCATATTGTCGGTATAAATTAATTAATTTACAAAGATCAGTAACGCGACACTCGATTTTATCTATATATCTTATTAAAAGGCTTTTTTGTGCTCGAAGAGCCTATGATAAACGATGTTACCACAATGAAAGATGCTACGAAATGCGAAAATGGCTGTCAAACTACAAAAAAGACAGTTGAAAGCAAGCGAGCGCTCGCTTTCCGATCGGTTTGCTAGACGAAGCATACTTTCAACTTTTTGCGGTCTTCACGTGCGACATGTCGCTTGCTTTCAGAAGTAAGCGAGCGTTGAAAGCAGGCGAAGACCGCAAGTAATCGAGCGCTAGGTTGCTTTCAACTGTCATCTTTGTAGCTTGACAGCCACTTCCGCATTTCGTAGCTACATTCTTTGTGGCAACATCTTTTATCATAGACTCTTTTTGCACAAAAAACCCTTTTGATAAGTTATAACGATAAAATCGAGATTCGCGTTACTGATGCTTTTAAATTAATTAATCTAAACCATCAATATGAGTGCGTTTAGAGTTTGAATAGCACGCAGGGCATGTTGTCGACATGTTGCAAATAACAAAGTATGCTTTCAAAATTCCCCGTGAACAAATCTCTATCTCATGCATTTTTAAGTCGAATTTAACACCCGAATTCAGTAAGCAGTCTCAGTCTCTTAGGGCCAGTTTTTCAGTGCAATTTGAACTCTGTTTGTCGTTTAAACTAAGTTTAAACTCAGTATGCAGTTTTTCAGTCACCTTTAAACGGAGTTTAAACTGAGTTTAAACGACCGATTGCGCACAGTTAAACTTAGTTTAACTTATCAGCTGCGTGCTGACTATTTCGTTTTGGTTGCAACAAATTTAATTGAGCGCAAGAAAACTAAGTTTAAATTTAAACTGAGTTTAACTAAACTTAGTTTAAACCAGCACTGAAAAACTGGCCCTTATAGAGACAATAGTCACAATTTTAGACCAGTTGGCATTCATTAGATTTAAAATAAAGCCTCTAATCCAAGGCACATTAAACAGGTAGCAGCATTAAAGAAAATGCAACCCTGGGGTATATTTTTTGATTTGTTGTGGTCCATCACCCTTCAAAATAGATATATCAAATTTGAAGAGTTTGGGATTTCTAAGTGTAAAAAAAAAAGGTACGTGATTCCATATTTTGATTGAAAATTGCATTTGTTTTCAACGCAATCAGTGCAAGACGCATCATGCTACAACGGATCCTCAGGAAACATTGCTCCTGGTCACAAAATTTGGAAAAGGCTATCGTGGTATACCTTCAGGTATGCAAAAAATTGTCCGAACGTACCAAACCGTTTGCAGAATTTGGCATGCCGAAGTTCTAATCCAATTGGATATGAAAAGTAATATCCGACCTGTTACCGTCTTTTAGAACACAATGTTTCCTTTCTGAGTATGTACATATGTTTTCCAAATCGCGTTAAAGAAAAATTTGTATAAGTTAGAAATTATATATATACAAAATGTAAACAAATATTGTTTTGTAAACAAAGTCGTTTTGTTTTTTTAAGAAAAAAGTTTGTTTTGTAAACAAAGTTTGACTTGTTATGGACCACTTATAAGAAAAAACTCAAATCAGCTGCTAACATTATATTAACTTTTTATTGTACCATGCTCTAGTCTCAAAATAAAGTCTTTAAATAGTGACCTGGTGATGAACAGGTCACGAAAAATTTAAATTAAAACAAAAGAACAAAACGTGAAAGCGAGGAAAAGCAATAATCTCTAGCTCATTTTGAGACTTGAGATGATACAAAGTTACTGAATTAGGACATGAGACTGCTTACTGAATTCGGTGACCAGTCTCTAATAGAGACAAAAGTAACAATTTTAGACCAGTTGACATTCATAAGTTTCAAAATTAAGCCTCTAGTCTCAAAATAAAGTCTCTAAATAGTGACCTGGTGATGAGCAGGTCACAAAAATTAAAATAAAAACAAAAGAATAAAACGTGAAAGCGAGGAAACGCAATAATCTCTCGCTCATTTTGAGACTTGAGATGATACGAAGTTACTGAATTCGGGCATAAATTTTGATTTGTGTTTTATCATTCTTGAATTTCTATCATCATTGGGTATATGTATATAAAAACGATAGATTACAAGATCAGGCATTCCCGCAGAATTTGACATTTCTGGATTTAAGTAAACGAAGAATATGAGGATAAAGAAAACGAAGAGAAGCTGATTTTTATTAATAAACGTGTTTTGATTTAAAAAAATGGTAAAATATACATATGTAGACAGCGGTTTAAAATTTTGATCAATTACGAAAAAACTGGAAATAAATGTTTTGTGTTAGCCACTTCTTCCATATCTCGTAAGCATAATGACGGACAGCCTGGCGCTGGCACACATTCCAGCGGTATGGCAAAGAGCTCGGTATCGAAAAGAGAATGCAGCCTTCAATTCTTAATTGGATAAAGAGGCTGCTAGAGAGTAGAATAGCCGACGTTGACACTGGGGAAGACACAGTTCAGCTGCAGAAAACTAAGGATGCCCACAGGGCGGGGTACTTTCCGCGCTTCTGTGGAGTCTAGTAGTGGACGAGCTTCTGCAAATTCTCACCAGTAAAGGAATCCGTTGCAAGAGGCAAGTTCGTGAGCACCCTCTTTGACATAGTGCAAAGAGGACTGAATCTGGCAAGAAAATTGTGCTTGGAGGTATGACTCGATATCAATACTGCCAAAACGGACATCGTTCTCTTTACCAGGAAGAGAAAATTACTGGGTATTAGAGCTAAAGCTCTGGGGGGTCGCGGTCGGGGTTACGGAGGTGAAATAACTGGGACTCATCCTAGATTCTAAGCTTCTGTGAAAAGCTCATGTCGATGCTGCCGTCTCCAGGGCTTGGAGAGCACTAATGGTGCGTAGACGACTCGCAGGAAAATCCTGGGGCTGCAGCCCTAGAATACTGAGGTAGATGTACACCATGATAGTGAGACCCTTGGTCACCTACGGTGCGGTGGCTTGGGAACCAGAATTGCCCTAACTTCGGTTAGACAGTCTCTTACCAGGCTACAGCGCTTTGCGGGCGTGTTAAGCCACTACACGTTACTATTGGCCATGTGGCTAAGCGAGCCCTGATAAACTTCTCCAAGGAAGGTTTCGGCAGGGGTAAGTTGTTGTCGTTCAAAGCAAGGGACAGACTAGAACCTCAGCTGCCTTTGGTGGCCTTCCCCAGAGATCAGATTCACAAAGAAATAAAGTTTAATAGAAAGTTCGGAGTGGAGATACAAAGCAAGGCTACCTGGAGTGCATCTTTTCTGGACAACCACATCCAGAGGAGCACCCTACAATGGTACACAGATGCCTCCAGAACTCCCGAAGGTATTGGGGCAGGTATCCATGGTCCGCTGTGGTCGAGTTGGTAGCGGTGCGTGCTATAACTCGATATGCCGGTGAGTTCGAGGTTCAAGTCTCAGTCAGGGTGGCCGCTGTGGTCGAGTTGGTAGCGGTGCGTTCTATAACTCGATATGCCGGTGACTTCGAGGTTCGAATCTCAGTCAGGGCATGCAAAATCTTAATCATAGAAAAGTTTTTTCTAATATTGTTTTGTAAACAAAGTCGTTTTGTTTTTTTAAGAAAAAAGTTTGTTTTGTAAACAAAGTTTGACTTGTTATGGACCACTTATAAGAAAAAACTCAAATCAGCTGCTAACATTATATTAACTTTTTATTGTACCATGCTCTAGTCTCAAAATAAAGTCTTTAAATAGTGACCTGGTGATGAACAGGTCACGAAAAATTTAAATTAAAACAAAAGAACAAAACGTGAAAGCGAGGAAAAGCAATAATCTCTAGCTCATTTTGAGACTTGAGATGATACAAAGTTACTGAATTAGGACATGAGACTGCTTACTGAATTCGGTGACCAGTCTCTAATAGAGACAAAAGTAACAATTTTAGACCAGTTGACATTCATAAGTTTCAAAATTAAGCCTCTAGTCTCAAAATAAAGTCTCTAAATAGTGACCTGGTGATGAGCAGGTCACAAAAATTAAAATAAAAACAAAAGAATAAAACGTGAAAGCGAGGAAACGCAATAATCTCTCGCTCATTTTGAGACTTGAGATGATACGAAGTTACTGAATTCGGGCATAAATTTTGATTTGTGTTTTATCATTCTTGAATTTCTATCATCATTGGGTATATGTATATAAAAACGATAGATTACAAGATCAGGCATTCCCGCAGAATTTGACATTTCTGGATTTAAGTAAACGAAGAATATGAGGATAAAGAAAACGAAGAGAAGCTGATTTTTATTAATAAACGTGTTTTGATTTAAAAAAATGGTAAAATATACATATGTAGACAGCGGTTTAAAATTTTGATCAATTACGAAAAAACTGGAAATAAATGTTTTGTGTTAGCCACTTCTTCCATATCTCGTAAGCATAATGACGGACAGCCTGGCGCTGGCACACATTCCAGCGGTATGGCAAAGAGCTCGGGTAGTTTTCATCCCTAAGGTAGGCAAGAGAGACCTATCCTCAGCGAAATCTTTCAGGCCGATTAGTCTCACCTCCGCCATGTTGAAGGCTATGGAAAAGTTGATTGACCTGGAAATAAGATCCAACGTTCTCAGGGCGGCACCGTTACATCCGGATCAACATGCTTACAGAGTCGGCCGCTCGGCGGAAACGGCTCTGTATGTATTGACCTCGGATGTTCGGGACACTTTTGAAAACGGAGAGACAGTGCTCTGTGCCTTCCTCGATATCGAAAAGAGAATGCAGCCTTCAATTCTTAATTGGATAAAGAGGCTGCTAGAGAGTAGAATAGCCGACGTTGACACTGGGGAAGACACAGTTCAGCTGCAGAAAACTAAGGATGCCCACAGGGCGGGGTACTTTCCGCGCTTCTGTGGAGTCTAGTAGTGGACGAGCTTCTGCAAATTCTCACCAGTAAAGGAATCCGTTGCAAGAGGCAAGTTCGTGAGCACCCTCTTTGACATAGTGCAAAGAGGACTGAATCTGGCAAGAAAATTGTGCTTGGAGGTATGACTCGATATCAATACTGCCAAAACGGACATCGTTCTCTTTACCAGGAAGAGAAAATTACTGGGTATTAGAGCTAAAGCTCTGGGGGGTCGCGGTCGGGGTTACGGAGGTGAAATAACTGGGACTCATCCTAGATTCTAAGCTTCTGTGAAAAGCTCATGTCGATGCTGCCGTCTCCAGGGCTTGGAGAGCACTAATGGTGCGTAGACGACTCGCAGGAAAATCCTGGGGCTGCAGCCCTAGAATACTGAGGTAGATGTACACCATGATAGTGAGACCCTTGGTCACCTACGGTGCGGTGGCTTGGGAACCAGAATTGCCCTAACTTCGGTTAGACAGTCTCTTACCAGGCTACAGCGCTTTGCGGGCGTGTTAAGCCACTACACGTTACTATTGGCCATGTGGCTAAGCGAGCCCTGATAAACTTCTCCAAGGAAGGTTTCGGCAGGGGTAAGTTGTTGTCGTTCAAAGCAAGGGACAGACTAGAACCTCAGCTGCCTTTGGTGGCCTTCCCCAGAGATCAGATTCACAAAGAAATAAAGTTTAATAGAAAGTTCGGAGTGGAGATACAAAGCAAGGCTACCTGGAGTGCATCTTTTCTGGACAACCACATCCAGAGGAGCACCCTACAATGGTACACAGATGCCTCCAGAACTCCCGAAGGTATTGGGGCAGGTATCCATGGTCCGCTGTGGTCGAGTTGGTAGCGGTGCGTGCTATAACTCGATATGCCGGTGAGTTCGAGGTTCAAGTCTCAGTCAGGGTGGCCGCTGTGGTCGAGTTGGTAGCGGTGCGTTCTATAACTCGATATGCCGGTGACTTCGAGGTTCGAATCTCAGTCAGGGCATGCAAAATCTTAATCATAGAAAAGTTTTTTCTAATATTGTTTTGTAAACAAAGTCGTTTTGTTTTTTTAAGAAAAAAGTTTGTTTTGTAAACAAAGTTTGACTTGTTATGGACCACTTATAAGAAAAAACTCAAATCAGCTGCTAACATTATATTAACTTTTTATTGTACCATGCTCTAGTCTCAAAATAAAGTCTTTAAATAGTGACCTGGTGATGAACAGGTCACGAAAAATTTAAATTAAAACAAAAGAACAAAACGTGAAAGCGAGGAAAAGCAATAATCTCTAGCTCATTTTGAGACTTGAGATGATACAAAGTTACTGAATTAGGACATGAGACTGCTTACTGAATTCGGTGACCAGTCTCTAATAGAGACAAAAGTAACAATTTTAGACCAGTTGACATTCATAAGTTTCAAAATTAAGCCTCTAGTCTCAAAATAAAGTCTCTAAATAGTGACCTGGTGATGAGCAGGTCACAAAAATTAAAATAAAAACAAAAGAATAAAACGTGAAAGCGAGGAAACGCAATAATCTCTCGCTCATTTTGAGACTTGAGATGATACGAAGTTACTGAATTCGGGCATAAATTTTGATTTGTGTTTTATCATTCTTGAATTTCTATCATCATTGGGTATATGTATATAAAAACGATAGATTACAAGATCAGGCATTCCCGCAGAATTTGACATTTCTGGATTTAAGTAAACGAAGAATATGAGGATAAAGAAAACGAAGAGAAGCTGATTTTTATTAATAAACGTGTTTTGATTTAAAAAAATGGTAAAATATACATATGTAGACAGCGGTTTAAAATTTTGATCAATTACGAAAAAACTGGAAATAAATGTTTTGTGTTAGCCACTTCTTCCATATCTCGTAAGCATAATGACGGACAGCCTGGCGCTGGCACACATTCCAGCGGTATGGCAAAGAGCTCGGGTAGTTTTCATCCCTAAGGTAGGCAAGAGAGACCTATCCTCAGCGAAATCTTTCAGGCCGATTAGTCTCACCTCCGCCATGTTGAAGGCTATGGAAAAGTTGATTGACCTGGAAATAAGATCCAACGTTCTCAGGGCGGCACCGTTACATCCGGATCAACATGCTTACAGAGTCGGCCGCTCGGCGGAAACGGCTCTGTATGTATTGACCTCGGATGTTCGGGACACTTTTGAAAACGGAGAGACAGTGCTCTGTGCCTTCCTCGATATCGAAAAGAGAATGCAGCCTTCAATTCTTAATTGGATAAAGAGGCTGCTAGAGAGTAGAATAGCCGACGTTGACACTGGGGAAGACACAGTTCAGCTGCAGAAAACTAAGGATGCCCACAGGGCGGGGTACTTTCCGCGCTTCTGTGGAGTCTAGTAGTGGACGAGCTTCTGCAAATTCTCACCAGTAAAGGAATCCGTTGCAAGAGGCAAGTTCGTGAGCACCCTCTTTGACATAGTGCAAAGAGGACTGAATCTGGCAAGAAAATTGTGCTTGGAGGTATGACTCGATATCAATACTGCCAAAACGGACATCGTTCTCTTTACCAGGAAGAGAAAATTACTGGGTATTAGAGCTAAAGCTCTGGGGGGTCGCGGTCGGGGTTACGGAGGTGAAATAACTGGGACTCATCCTAGATTCTAAGCTTCTGTGAAAAGCTCATGTCGATGCTGCCGTCTCCAGGGCTTGGAGAGCACTAATGGTGCGTAGACGACTCGCAGGAAAATCCTGGGGCTGCAGCCCTAGAATACTGAGGTAGATGTACACCATGATAGTGAGACCCTTGGTCACCTACGGTGCGGTGGCTTGGGAACCAGAATTGCCCTAACTTCGGTTAGACAGTCTCTTACCAGGCTACAGCGCTTTGCGGGCGTGTTAAGCCACTACACGTTACTATTGGCCATGTGGCTAAGCGAGCCCTGATAAACTTCTCCAAGGAAGGTTTCGGCAGGGGTAAGTTGTTGTCGTTCAAAGCAAGGGACAGACTAGAACCTCAGCTGCCTTTGGTGGCCTTCCCCAGAGATCAGATTCACAAAGAAATAAAGTTTAATAGAAAGTTCGGAGTGGAGATACAAAGCAAGGCTACCTGGAGTGCATCTTTTCTGGACAACCACATCCAGAGGAGCACCCTACAATGGTACACAGATGCCTCCAGAACTCCCGAAGGTATTGGGGCAGGTATCCATGGTCCGCTGTGGTCGAGTTGGTAGCGGTGCGTGCTATAACTCGATATGCCGGTGAGTTCGAGGTTCAAGTCTCAGTCAGGGTGGCCGCTGTGGTCGAGTTGGTAGCGGTGCGTTCTATAACTCGATATGCCGGTGACTTCGAGGTTCGAATCTCAGTCAGGGCATGCAAAATCTTAATCATAGAAAAGTTTTTTCTAATAGCGGTCACTCCTCAGCAGGCAATGGCAAACCTCCGAGGGTATTTCTGCCATGAAAAAGCTTCTCATTAAATACATCTGCCGTTCGGAGTCGGCACAAAACTGTAGGTCCCTCCATTTGTGGTATAAAGAAAGACGCACACCATAAATGGTAGGAGAAGCTAGGCCAAACACTGAGCTATATAGTGTAAGCGCCAAAACTATATTATTATTATCCATGGTCCCAGATCCAACATCTAGGTTCCACTAGAGACCTACCCAAGCATCTTCCCGGCGGGGGTTTTTGCCACCATTGAATGCGCTGAGATATACCTGAGAAGAAATTGCCACAGTGAGACCATTCTCATTTCAAGCGACAGCCAGGCCGCGCTCAATGCCATCTCCTTCTATGAAATAAAATCATCATTGGTCATGGAGTGCTTTGAGAGATTGAACGCCCTGCGCCATTTTTGCGGCACAGAGACGCGAGCGGATCTTAGCTGCCACAAGAAAATGATCCGAGTCGATGTTGGGTCCTCGGATCGTGCACACATTTAGGACACCGGAAGCATGCCTTCCGTCTATCAAAACATGGTCGATTTGGTTTCGTGTTTGACCATCTGGAGACAGCCAAGTAGCCTGGTGAATCTTCTTATGCTGGAACCTGGTACTACAGACTACCATGTAAGTACGTACATAACCATTTTTCTTAATTTAACATTTTTCAATCAAAACAAAATCTCAAATGACGATAAACAAAAAGATCTGATCGAATAACACACTAACCTTTTTTTCAGAGTTGTATTGAAATACGAAAATTTAACATGTAAAACAAAAACAAGTTTACAACTGGTGTATTACAATACGCGATACGACGAAATACGACCAAGAACACGGCTTGTGAACTTCCTAATTATTAACAGAAGTTGCATGGCGTTTCATTCCTTTTGGCAAAGTTTTATCGGCTCATCGAAGTCCAATTAGATCGAATTGGATTCTGATATCAATCAACGAATGTCCAATTCGTTCAAGTATGAAAAAATGTGCGATATATATTGTTAGCGGACCGGAACGGGACTTGCATCTTCTCTAAATAAATTACGTTCTCTGACTATTCCGTCACTTATTCTTTCTCTCAGCTCGATTGTCGCAATCTTGTATTCTATCCACGATTTAGAAAATACAGAGGTTGCGCCTTCCGCAAACCGCTATTCGCTCTCAGCAAATTTGACAGAATCAGCTGTTTATGCTACGTCACAGAACGCGGTTAGTTTTGTTTGTATGTTTGTAAGCATACAATTGTTTGTACTTAAATTCAATGCTTAAAAGCAATTTTATTTAAAATAAAGTTATTAAACATGAAGTGCGCAGTGTTAAGTGTTAAATCACAGAGTCTATCAGTGATACGGGGCTATAAAACTCGCTAAAAGTGATGTGAAAGTGTAGCTGTGCGCACTTGGTAGCAAGTTAAGCTTCTTGTGTCTCCTAATGCTGCAATGCAGTTTTTTTCAAAGCATCCAATCAAACACAGTGCATAAATGAAGTTATTTGAATATAAATATGTTGCATAAAGTGCCGAAATTGGTAAAAACTTTAAAATTTAGAAATCCTAGCAGAACCTAACCTCACATTTTTGTTTACAATTTCTTTCGATTCTCAGAAAAACCGTGTTCGTGACGTTGCACGCATTTTGCTTCACATCATTTTTCGTCGGGAAGGCGCAATCTTGTATTCTATCGTTCTTGTATTCTATCATACTTCATTAGTTCTGTGGTAAAAAAACGGCGGCGAAAAGGTTGATGGCAATACTGAGCGAAACTATGTTTATTAATCTGAGTTTGGTAACCCACGAACACGTGGTTTGCGAAAAAGAGAAACAAAACAAAGGACGTGAAAAATTAACTCATACATAAATTTATATCGCTTTTAATTTTATCATAGTTTTCGAAAGTGTTCGAGTAAAATGGCCCGGAGGAAATGGACTGAACTAGAGAATGTTACACTTTCTCCACCTGTTTTGAAAGTTATATCAAGTTTTGGATTTGTGAGGACTACTCCAGTTCAAGTAAGCAATATTTTGCAAAGTTAGTACAATTTTGAAAAACTTATTGTTTTCTAAATAAAGAGCTCAACAATACCCTTGCTGCTAGAACGAAAAGATGTCAGTGTTGAAGCAGTAACTGGTTCCGGAAAAACATTGGCCTTTTTGGTGCCGATGCTAGAGATGCTACAACGCCGGCAGGCAGATTTTCCTTGGCAATCAAAAGAAATCGGCGCACTTATTATTTCGCCTACACGTGAACTAGCGTTTCAAATATCTGAAGTGTTAGGAACATTTTTGAAAGCGGATGAGTTGAAGTATTTACGACAAAAACTGGTTATAGGTGGCAACAGCCTTGATGAAGACATAAGTGCAATTAAAAAGGAAAGTCCTGTTATTCTGGTTTCAACTCCTGGTCGGTTGCAGGACTTATTCGAAAGAAAGGGTGATCTTAACCTTGCTGGCAGGGTGAAAAGTTTAGTAAGCTCTAATAATTCATACCAATTCGAAATTCTTTTTAATTTCAGTAAATCCCCTTTCTCCAGGAGTTGCTCGTGTTGGATGAAGCTGATCGTTTACTTGATTTAGGATTCAAGACTACAATAAACAACATTCTTCGTTATTTACCCAGACAACGTCGAACTGGCTTATTTTCTGCTACCCAAACAACTGAAGTGACAGACCTTATCCGTGCCGGCCTTCGAAATCCTGTGAGATTGTCGGTTAAAGAAAAGTCCAGTATCAGCACGCCAATCAGATTGCAAAATTTTTATAAAATAGTAAAGCCTGAAGAAAAATTCGTAGCTCTTCTCAATTTCTTGCGATCGCCGCTTACTGCCCAAGGCAAAGTTATGGTGTTCTTTCCCACTTGTGCTTGTGTGGAATACTGGATAACAGTATTGCCACACTTCTTATCTAAACGCTGTATTTTGGGCATCCATGGAAAAATGAAAAATAAACGTAAAAATATTGTGGAGAGATTCAGGCAAGTAAACGACGCCGTATTACTTTGCACTGATGTGTTGGCCCGTGGTCTGGATGTACCTGAAATTGATTGGGTAGTGCAGTGGGATCCACCACCTAGCGCAAGTTGTTTTGTTCATCGTGTAGGTCGCACAGCTCGACAAGGAAATGAAGGGAATGCTTTGGTATATCTTCTACCGAACGAGGATGCCTATATTACTTTTCTCAAAATAAACCAAAAAGTCGAATTAAACGAATTGCTCGATTCCGATCACAATAGCGACGAGTTAGATCAAACACTACAAAAACTGCATAACCTTCAAGTAAGTACAATGGTTTTATTATCATCGATCTAACTGATTTAATTTACTCGTACTTTTTAGTTAGGAGATAAAGATGTTTTTGATAAAGGAACTCGAGCCTTCGTATCCAATATACAAGCATACACAAAACATGAATGTAATGCTATTTTACGTATAAAAGATTTGGATCTGGGAAAAGTAGCAACTGCATATGGGTTACTGCAAATGCCACGCATGCCCGAGTTGAAGAATTGTGAAGCGAAAAATTTTATTGGGCCAAAATGTGAAGTAGACGTGACAAAACTAAGGTATAAGAATCAACAAAAGGAGCACCAACGCCAAGAGAAAATGAAAATCTATGAGGAAAGTGGTGTATGGCCGGGAAAGAAAAAATTCAAAAAACGCACAGAAGCTTGGGAGCAAACCAAGAAAGCGAAAACGGATAGTAAAACCAAGAAAGAATTAAGAAAAGCTAAAAAACAACGAAAAAAACAGAGTGAGACATTAAATGGTGAACCTAAATCGAAAAAACGAAAGCCACAATACACAAAAGAAGATCTAGAAGAACTGGCGAACGATATACGGATTTTTAAGCAGTTGAAAAGAAAAAAGATTACAGAGGAGGAATATGATAAAGAAATGGGTATTGATGATTAACCTTAATTCATTGAAAATATTACGCAATTGATTATCTTAATAAATACAACTTGTAATAGATAGTTTCGAGAGGTTGATACGCCTCGAAGGCACAAAACAACTTAGTTTTTGCTTTAAAATTTAAAGGGTTTGCGTTATGAATTTTTGGCTTGTTCATAAAAATATGTTTGTTAGTTTTTGTATTTCTATGAGTATTAAATGATTAAGTATCTCTTATTAGGGGAATAAAGGTAATACAACAAATTCTAAACCTATTCAAGCTCCTAACGAAGAATAAGATGAAACTATATTTTTCATGAAATTAAAATTAAAAATAATATTCATTTGAAAGTCCTTGGAAACTGATTTTATTTTAAAGTTGTACTTCAGGGTATCAAAACATATGCAAACATTAAAATAAATGTGTAACACCATGGCATGTGCAATGTAGAACAATGAAATAAAATTATTTGATTTTGAATGACACGACAAACTAAATGAATCCAGAATAACTTACACAGCAGCTTCAGTGACAATCTGAAGAATTGTCCGCCTTTTAGGATCGTAAGAGAATGCATTTTGTTTGAAAATATCTGACTCATAAAATGGCTTTAAATTAAATATATCGAGCTGTTTTGCACGCTCAATAAGGTCGCGTTCCATTATTTCAACATGTGTCGCGCTGGGACCTTCTTTGCAACGTATATATGCAAGTTGGTCGAGAGTTAATTGTCGAAGAATAAAGAACAGTAGTTCAGAGTTATCTTTCTGGAATGATAGGTACTTCTGGAATGCTGTTCGCATCTTCTTCATTACACTGAACTTTTGTGCTTCAATGAAACTCTCCAACATCATACGAATAGCCATGCTTACATCCGACTCAGTAACACTCTCTCGCAAATGCATACGTGCATGTGCCTCCGACATTCGGATAACGCTCTCAATATGTCGTACAGTTATTGGCAATGAACCGGTTGCAAAAGACTCTTGCCGTAGTTGCGCATACATCTTGGCTATTTTATCTTCATCAATGTTCTAAAGTGTAAAAACGCGGTTATTGGCAATTTAATAAATATATATATGGAGTTTATTTTAACCTACCGTAAGCTTTGGGTGAACGTTTTCTTTTGCATATACTATATATTGTCGTAAAAGATCCTGTGGTATTTCAGACACTCCCATAGTTTGGGAATCATCCACGAACTCTTCGCAGGATGGATGGTGCTTTATGTGCGAATTAACTACGAACTTTGCCAGATGCTGATCTTGCATTGGATCGAACTCATCTTTTACAACACAAAGAATATCGAAACGCGACAAAATTGGTTCTGAAAGATTTACATTTTCCGAAAAGGTCATCGACGGGTCATATCGACCGCCAATTGGATTGGAAGCAGCAATAACAGTACAGCGTGCTTGTAAAGATGTAACAATGCCAGCCTTTGATATAGAAATCGATTGCTGTTCCATGGCTTCGTGAATTGAGGTCCTATCCTGATCATTCATTTTATCAAATTCATCTATAAGACAAACACCTTGATCTGCCAGTACTAAAGCGCCTGCTTCCAATGTCCATTCACGTGATATTGGATTTCGACGAACGTAAGCAGTCAAACCAACTGCACTAGCTCCTTGTCCAGTTGTGAAAACAGCACGTGGTGCTATTTTTTCGATGTACTTTAAAAACTGTGATTTAGCGGTTCCCGGGTCACCGCAAATCAATAAATTTATGTCGCCTCTAATTTTGTGCTTTTCGCCAGGATTCTTAGATTCTCCTCCAAATAGGGCCAGCGCTAAAGCTCGTTTAATATAATCATGGCCGTATATAGATGGAGCCATAGATGCAATTATCCTCTCTACTACTCTAGGATCTTTGCTCAATTTCTGAATGGTAGCAATATCTTCGTCGGTAAGCGATTGAACAACTTGCTTGCTGTCCTTCACAACAATATGATTCGCTATAATAACGGTGGCGAACACGGGAAATCCCTGATCTGTGTTTAGGGAACCGTCATAGTTATTTGTGTAAATACCAGTAACCTCCAGCTCATCACCGGGCTTGCAAATATCACAAAGATCAGCTAAAAGAATAACATCCTTACTGCGCGGAATTCGACCTGCGGGAATCCGTCCAGGAGATTCCTGCAAGGTTACTTTCTGGTAATTTCGATAAAGTGTTTGTTCCATATTAATCTGTCAATCAAATTTAATTCAAATCAAATTTCTCTATAAGTTAATATTAAGGAATGTACCATAATTTTATATTTCGTCTGATTACTTACCGAAAATGGTCCAGCACTTTGACATTCGGGACAGGATCCAGGTTTAACTTCTGTATTTTGTGCCTGAACGAATGGTCCCAAAACGTAACCACATTTAACGCAATCGTATTTGACGACTGAAAGTTGAGGCAACACGCCGGTTGTAGCTGTTACCACACCCAAAGTACGAACTAACTGGTTAAGATGGAGTTTGCGGAATGTACGCAATTCTTCTATGAGCGGTAATTCTGATATACGAACATGAATTTCGGTTGTAACACGTTCGTACGTCGGAAATATTGATAAAACCATTTCCTTTGCTACTTTATCAAAAATTTCCAGCATCTGAAAAGGTGCTTCAGGTAAGAAGTATGCGAGCACGTGTTCTTTATTAGCCAAATCCGTGTAGGACACAACAAACGATGATTTATTCTGTTCGCACATGCGTCGAATACGGTCCCGGTATGTGTATATTCCACGTTCATCAACAAATGTGCGCAAAAACGATTGAAATCTATTAGCGATTTCCGTTCGTGGACCAAGCATACTAACCCACTCCTTTGTGGAATGACCTTTCGTATCCTCCAAATTTTCTATGGATTCTATCATTTCTGCATCTTCCATTTCGCCTTCTGCCGCCTTTTCAGCTGCACGGCGTTTAGCCCGAGGGCCAACATCGTCATCCTCGTCACTTTGGTCAAACCCAAGATCTCGATCATCACGGTGAATACCAAGTGCACGGTCACGCTTTCGCATTTCAGATTCAGCTGCCTGACGTTCGCCCTGCGACATCTCTGAGAAGTTGTCCTCGTCGTCCAGCATGGCGGGATCATAGTGATCCAATTCAGGCATCGGGCGATAGTCGTTCTCCATATTATCACCGAACAATTCTTCACCATCTTCTTCAGCTTCATCACGAATAGTCTGATCGCCAAGAATTTCATCTTCATTCTCGAATGGTTCAAAGTCACCAACCGGAGAAGTCATAGCAGCACGTAAGTCACGCCGATCGTCAACATCGCTTGGCGTTGCAGGAGGAGGTGAACTCACTTGATCCTAAAGTTGCATTATTTTACTTAAAACCTGGAGCAAACGAAATACAACTTACCGCCATATTTTTTTATTCACAATGAGTTTAGAATTTTTTCAGTAGTACGTTATTTAAAAGCAAGAGTTAAGAAATGGACAATTTGTATTGCTTTTGTGTTGCTTTAGGACGGGAATTACTTTTTGGCGCGAATTCTGACATTCGTTGCTTAAAGGGCCGTACACACGATTTAGAAAATACTAGAGCTGTAGTAAACCGTATGTATTCGTTACCGAGTAACGAGTTCAACGAATGACTCGAAGTACCGAATCGTTACTTACAAAATAAACTCGGTACTCGCATATTCCGTATATGTAGTTGTCAATTTGATTGTTTATATTGTGCGGAATGAAACAGTTATGAGTATACTCCTTTTCAACACAGCAGTATCTTCTTACACCTTGGAAGGCAACGTTTCGGTATGATTCGCTTGTGCCGATTTATGTACAGGTTTATGTTCTTTCTTTCTCACACACACCAATGTTGCATTCGCAATTTTGAACTTTTTGCAATTGTTACAAAAATACGTCGCGTCTAAATATACATACATATGTATATTTATTAAACATTTATTTAAAAAACTACCAATGTTCACACTTTTACATCTGAATTAAAAATGTAAAAACAATTTTTTAAACGAACTAACTAACCATTTTGCATTTTCATATTTTCATTAAGATGTTAAACGATAATATCCTTTGGAATTATGTATCAAGGCCATAAATGTACGCAAACATCGATGATTCTACATCTCGTGAAAAATACCACTGTTTGATTGTATCAAAAGTAACGAGTAACGATACGAAAGTAACGGGTGCTGAGTGTTTCAGCAACGAAAACATACGGGTACCAAACTTTTCGTTACTTTTACAGCTCTAGAAAATACAGAGGTTACGGCTTCCGCAAACCGCTATTCGCTCTCAGCAAATTTGACAGAATCAGCTGTGCAGCATACAATTGTTTATGCTTAAATTCAATGCTATAAAGTGATTTTATTTAAAATAAGGTTATTAAACATGAAGTGCGCAGTGTTAAGTATTAAATCGCAAAGTCTATCAATGATACGGGGTTATAAAACTCGCAAAAAATTATATGAAGTTGTAGCTGTGCGCACTTGGTAGCATGTTAAGCTTCTGTGTCTTCTAAAGCTGCACAGCAGTTTTTTTCAAAGCATCCAATCAAACACAGAGCATAAATGAAGTTATTTGAATATAAATATGTTGCATAAAGTGCCGAAATTGGTAAAAACTTTAAAATTTAGAAGTCCTAGCAGAACCTAACCTCACATTTTTGTTTACAATTTCTTCCGATTCTCAGTAAAACCATGTTCGTGACGTTGCACGCATTTTGCTTCACATCATTTTTCGTCGGGAAGGCGCAATCTTGTATTCTATCGTTCTTGGGCCGTACACATTCAACTTTCTTCGCTTTATTTGACAATTCGAAATTTACTTGCGGTCTTTACCTGCTCTCAATGCTCGCTTACTTCTGAAAGCAAGCGACATGTCCCAGGTGAAGACCGCAAAAAGTTGAAAGTATTGTGGCAACATCACTTAGCATAGGCCCTTCGAGCACAAAAAAGCCTTTTAATAAGATACATATATTGATAAAATCGAGTGTCGCGTTACTGATCTTTTTAAATTAATTAATTTATACCAACAATATGAGTGGGTTTGAAGTTTGAATAGCACGCAGGATACGAACCTTCTTGCTCTACGACATGATGCAAATGAAAAAGTATGCTTTCAAAATGCCCAGTGAACAAATCTCTCTCTCGCTTGCGACGACAAGAAGCAGAAAGCAAGCGACAATTGGAAGCAGGTGAAGACCGCCCGTTAACAACAAAGCATGAGGTGTAGAAGGTTTGCTACATATAACGCTTTGACAGTTTCTGCGTTAGTTGTTTGTTTTGAATTGTTATTTGTGCATATTCCGAGTATTTTGTTTAATAAAACAATAAGAAGTGAGGTTTACTGTTTAAGTGCTACTTATGTATGTTTGAAAGTGATGGTGATAGGGTTAAGCTTCCCCAGAGATGAGATTCACAAAGAGATAAAATTTTATAGAAAGTTCGAAGTGGAGATTCATAGCAAGGCTACCTGGAGTGACTCCATTCTGGATAACCACATCCGGAAGAGTGCTCTGCATTGGTATACTGATGGCTCCAGGACCCCTAAGGGTGTTGGAGCAGGCGTCCACGGCCCCCGATCCGATATCTCGGTTCCTTTGGGGGCCTACCCAATCATCTTCCAGGCGGAGGTCCTCGCCATCAGTATGTGCGCTGAGATAAACATGAGAAGAAAATACAGCAACGAGACGATTCTCATTTCGAGCGATAGCCAGGCCGTGCTCAGGACTCTCTCCTCCTATGAAATAAACTCATCGTTGGTCATGGAGTGTTTCGAGAGACTGAACGCGCTGGCGGTGAAGAACCGGATTCAACTCGCATATATATGGTTGCATATATGCGAGAATGAAACAACGAAGTTTTCATGTTTATCTTTACTGACCGTAAGATGACCTGTAAAATAGTTGTCATTTATAGTTGCACAAAAGACACAATGACCATTTAGGCTAATTTCGCATTTGTGCATAGATGCGAAAACTTTAAAATCGTCGTGTTTTAATAAAAGATTAGTTTTAAATGAAAAAAATCTCTTTTCTTACTGCTAATTATAAAGAAAAGAGGATTTCTTAAACTTATATAAAACATGAAAGAGCTCTGTTCAAAAATACTGATGAAGTAGCCGTTGTTTGTCTGTTCTGGGATATTTTTTTTAGGACGGACGAAGGAGTTTATTTAATCAAACAAAAAAAGGCAATATCCTCTTCGGTCCTCACGTGCAGGCTACTGAACATATTTCAAGTGTTCGTAGAAATACTTTAAAAATACTTTTTGAGTTGATGACCATTTGTACATCCAGCTGGATATATTGGTTGTAGTTAAAACCCGGAATTTTTTGTCTATACTGGTAATACTGTAAAATAAAGCGCAAAAATAGTAATCAGCTGAGCGAAAAACAGATTTTGTAAAGTGCTAATGAAAATAAGTTAAAATTTTGAAAGCTGTGTAACGGAAAAACTCAAAAGTGTGATTAATTTTAATTTTACAATTACAATAAAAAAGGTAATAGATAAATTTTATCACTAACTTTATTCTATTACACATATTTTTTTCATTTTTTTTCACGACCAGCCCGCTGTACATTTGTAACATATTAACAAAAAAATGGCACATAATATCACATATCAGAACAGCAGATTTTTGACATGCTCTTCAGACAATGAAGATGACATAAAAAAGATAAAAGATAAAATAAAAGAGGATCGCACTGCGACCAATTGGTCTATTGTGGCCTCAGTAACCTACAACACATCCCCTAGACCAAGAGCATCTATGAATTTCAATATGGATCCCGGTGACAGGGAGTGTATGTACTCCTCCTTAGGCCACATCTGACCAAGACATCTCTCCCTTCGTCGAGCCTCAGCATCGCACTCCAGAAGCAGGTGTGTGGGGGTCTCCCTTGTCCTGTCGCAGAAGCGACACAGGTCGCTCGACCAGATACCTAGTTTATGCAGATGACCCCTCAATCTGCAGTGACCTGTGAGGATGCCTGTGAGGATTCTAAGTTTTGCTTTTGGGAGGTCTATTAGTACAGATGACATGGAAGAGCGAAATGGCATAGATTTTGAGGAGCAAATAACTGCGAATTTCGAAGTTTTGCCACAAACACATGTCCAAAGACTAAAATGGTTTTCAAAAAGCTTAACAGATTCTCCTCAATGTTTCGACGAAATTGAATGGGATGTTCATAATAGACAGATGTGGAACCCCTTTAACTATTTTTCTGAGTACTTCGACGATGGCTTCTGGAGTTTAGTTTCAGAAAAAAGTAATATATATGCTATGCAAAACAATCGCAATTTAAACTCCACTCCTTCTGAGTATAAAAAGCTGGTAGGTGCTCATATTGTCGCGGTGCATGAAGCTTCCAAGGATACGTACATATGTATTATCGACCTCAAATAAAAGTCCCAGCCATCACACAAATTCCCAGAGACAGACTTTTCAAGCTGAGAAATCACATGCATTTTGTTGACAACATGTCAGTTACCGAAGAGGAAATAAAAGATAAACTTTGGAGAGTTCGACCAGTACTAGAAGTTTTATTGAAAAGGTGTAGATTGATTCCTAAGCCACAGAAATGCAGTATCGATGAGCAAATGATTCCGTTTTCAGGAAAAACAAGCCTTAAGCAATACGTTAAAGGCAAACCAAATCCAGTGGGATTGAAAAACTTTGTTTTAGCATCTCCTGATGGGTTAATACTGGACTTTTTTATATACCAAGGAGCAAACACCTGGCGTGATGGAATAAACATTTGGGAACTGGAGGTACTGTTGTACAAAAACTTGCTACAGATCTTAGTGAAGGTAGTGAAGTATTCATTGACCGATATTTTACCTCTATAAACATTCTCGAGCATTTGTTGGATAAAGGAATATTTGCGACTGGTACTATTCAACTAAACAGAATACCTAAGGAACTTCGATCAAAGTTATTAAACGACAAAATTTTACTAAAAAAAGGAAGAGGTAGTCACGAAGAGTTCGTTAGGGAAGATGACAAAATATGTATTCTCAAGTGGGTGGATAGCCGCTCTGTGCTAATAGCTTCCACATCAACTGGATCGTTACCCCAACAAACCGCTCGACGATGGGATAAAGTGCACAGGAAGTACATTAACGTTAATTGTCCTCATGCAATTTCAAGTTACAACCAATACATGGGAGGAGTAGACTTAGCGGACAGGTACGTCTCTTACTACAGGATTGCAATTCGCACCAAAAACTGGCCTTTGATATTGTTTTGGCATTTTGTCGATGTTGCCGCGTTCAATTCCTGGAAAATGTATAAAAAAGACAAATATTCATGCGGTGAAAACAAAAAAAATATCATGGACTTACTCGATTTTAAATTCTATATCGCCGAAAGTTTAATTGCTGATGCTATACTAGAGAACAGCGCGGAATCGTCATCGGAGAGAGAAGATGAAGTTTTTTTTTATTTTTTCAATTAATTTTTATTGATAATATACAACCCAATACCAAAATCATGGAAAATAAATGGAAAATATTTTTCGTTATCTAATTTTTGCGAAGAACTCCTTTCTGCATAAGCGTCCTTTGGCCATCCTGAAAAATATAACGCAAGCCGGACAATCTCCGGTTATTCCATCAGTTCTTTTGTGCAAAGCAAAGGATATTTTTTCACTTAAAACTTATCTTTTATAAAAACACGACGATTAAAATGTTTTCTCAACTTTACACTTCAGAGTTTTCCGAATATTGCGTGCTATTTGCAAAACTCCTATGAATTTATTGTATGTTTCTTTCTCGCGTATGCGAAATTAGCCTAAATGGTGATTATCTCTTTTGTGCAACTAAAAATGCCAACCATTTCAGCGAACATCAGACGGACAGTAAAGAAAAACACGAAACACCGGTAATCTAACAGTCAGTGCTGATTTTATGAATGAGAGTGTATTGGTAATTCTGTCAGCAAGCTCTTGTAGCGTAATAACCCCATTGTGTTTGAATGTACCCACAATAACCGGTGCTGTACGGGCAGAATGGGAATTGAGACAAACTGAAACCCGAGTGTATAAATGAGTATATCACTTTATTAAGAATGTGTTATGTATATTGGATGGCACATTAAACAGGTAGCAGCAATAAATATAATGCAACCCTGGTGTATATTTTGTGGTTTGTTGTGGTCCATCACCCGTGAAAATAGATATATCAAACTAGACGAGTTTGATAATTCTAAATGTAAACAAAATAAACGCGTTTCAACATTTTGCTTGAAAAATACATTTATTTCCATGCAAACAGTACAAGACGCATCCTACTTGAACGGATCCTTAGGAAGCATTGCCCCTGGTCACAAAACTCTGGAAAGACTCACGAGTATGTATTCAAGAATGCTAAAAATGGTCGGAACTCACTTAACTGTTTGCAGAAAGCGGCATGCCCAAGCTCTGTTTTTTCAATTGGATATTAAAACAAGATTCGACCATTCCCCGTCTTTTATAAAACAATGTTCCTTTTCTGAGTATTTGTATACATACATATGTTCATACGTATGTAGGTTTCCCAAATCACATTAACCCAAAATTTGTTTAAATTAGAATTTAGAAATATATAAAATGTAAACAGAGATTGTTTTGTAAACAAAGTTTGACTTGTTATGGACCACATATATGAAAAAACTCCAATCAGCTGATAACATTATACTACCTGTTTATTGTACCATTGTATATTGTTTGTGAAAATAAATATTGCTAGATACCTTGCCATTGGGTGAGGTAACTTTTAGTGAAATTATTTCTGACCCATTCTTTTTAAATTAGTTTTTGCATCTGCTGCATTTATTTATAATATTAAAGTCTTATAACTTGTCCATCTAACGACTTTACAAATTATCAAACAATCAACATTGAGAATTTATCATGCTTTTTTGTATTCAGAATGAAAAATAAAAAGCTCTTTTCATTGCTTTTGAAAAATGTTCCTAAGAGATTGTAAACTATTGAATATTTGAAAATGTTTGATAATTTTAAAGTGCACTGAACCGAGGCATATGTATGCATATGTATGTACAATGAAAAATAAGTAAACAGTGACGCGTTATCTATTATTATCATTATCTACTAGAACTTTATAAAATCATATGTATTTATACATATATTAGATATTCTACACCTTTTCAAGTTCATAATGAGAAAATGTAAGATTGTAATGAGAAAGTGTAAATTGAAATGAGAATGCGTAAATTCAAATTGAGAAATGTAAGTTCAAAATGAGAAAATGTAAATCGAAGTGAGAAAGTATAAAATTATATTGGGAATATATAAGTTGATATTGAGAAATGTAAATTCATATTGAGAATTTCTAAATTCGAAATGAGAAAAAGTAAATTCGAAATGAGAAATAGTAAATTCAAAATGAGAAAAGTAAATTCAAATTGAGAAAAAATAAATTTGAATTAAAATTTTATGCGGTATTGAAAATCCGAAATGAGAAAAAGTAAATTCAAAATGAGAAAAGTAAATTCAAATTGAAAAAAAATAAATTTGAATTTAAATTTTATGCGGCATTGAAAATTAAATTTTATTTAAAGTATAATTAATAAAAGTATGTAAACAAAGATTGGAACAATAAACATTACACCCCAACATGCATATCATTTAATGCAAGTGCGTCTGTATGAAACGTAGTTGTATGCTGAACAGCCCTTGCGCAATCTCACCCAGTTATTGTTGTTTTTGCGTTGTCTATAACTGCTTCCAAATATTGTATTCGCTGTTCGCAAAGTCCGGGGGGTTGAACATTAGGCACACGCAGGTTCGCTTTTACTTCCATTTTTACTTTGGACCAAATGTTTTCAATTGGATTTAGCATTGGGGAATAAGGACCTAGACGTAAAACCGTTGCTTTCCCTCCCGAATGCTGTATTTTTGAAGTATTTCTTTCGGATACAAATTTCTTCTGCTTTTGAAATATTTTAAGTGCGTAATAAAAGAAAAATTTAGTTATATACCAAATGTATGCTAATATGAAGTTCTTACCAGTAATATTTGCTCTGCAAATAGGGCAGTTGGACATTCCACAAAACTATCTACACATTGCGTATGAAACATGTGTTTGGACACGTCCTTATAGCGCATAGTAGTGTGGCAAATTGCACAATTATCGCCAAACTCCATTTTTATGTGCACAATTGATTTAACCCTTTATAGCATCTTGTAACATATCTGTAACAAACCGGTTTTATGCTCACAATTGTTCGTATGAACATAGAAACCATATTTATATTAATGTTACAACACTGGTACAAACCGATTTGAACACTTATTGTACCACTTGCTGTCCCACGTGTTTTGATCAGCTGTTTAAAATGTTTGATTTCAAAGTTGTGCTGATCGTGTCAAGCCTCTATTGTGTAATTTTTCAATAATTCAAAAAAAATATAAAAAGTGTAATTTAACGTTTGTTATTTTGTGGAGTTCGAAAGGCGAGTTCATTGTTTTGAACTATAATTATTAAACAGCTACAATATTTATATTTGCAACATTGTGTTATAACGTGTATTTTTTTAGTATGACTAATATAAAACTGACAGAGGATGAAATCGAAAATATTCTTATGGATTACGAAGAAAGCGTTGATGGACTTGATTTGGATGACGATAGCATTGCAGATCCAGACTTTGACCCCACTGATTTGGATGATTTGTGTTTTGAAAACATAATAGAAGATGACGAATGTGAAGATAGTTTGCCGATTTTGCCCATGGCCGTCAGTGAAAGTAATGTGCAGAGTGCACCAGGATCATCAGGAAATAGAAAAAAATCTAAAATTAGTGTGCTATGGAAGAAAAAAACCTATCTTCGAACGAACATCAACTTCGTTTTACAGGAGACGAGACTCTAGATAGCAATATTTTAGACCTAGATTCTCCTGCTCAATTTTTTTTCCAAATATTTCCGAAGGAGCTCATTAAATATATATCGGAACAAACAAATTTATATATAGTTGCTAAAGATCCTAGCAATGCATTTCGTGTCTCGGAAATTGACATACAGCAATTCATTGGAATAGTGTATATAATGTCGTTAGTACATTTGCCAAGAGTAACAAAGCATTGGAATAATTGCATAGGCACTACTTTGATCAAGGAAACGATGCCAGTGAATACTTTCGAAAAAATTAGACAGTTTCTTCATTTCAACGACAATTCCCAAATGCTACCGCGCTCACATCCTGACCATGATCGTTTGTACAAAATACGGCCAGTGATTCTAAAATTGAATGAAAGTTGTCAGAAAATCGCATTGGAAAAATACCTTTGTGTGGATGAGCAAATATGTTCTACTAAAGCTAGACATAACTTGAAGAGGTATAATCCCAAAAAACCAAGAGGTATAATCCCAAAAAACCAAATAACAATTTTTTCACTTCATTACGCCTTATAGAATTTTTTTCCAAAAGGGGAATACATAGTCTCGGAACAATTCGACGAAACAGAATACCTGATTGTAAACAACAAGGAGAGAAAGCGTTATTGAAGAAGGAAAGAGGATACTCAGAAGAGTTCGTCGGTAACATTGAAGGAGTAGATATATCCACTGTGGCTTGGAAGGATAATAAGATTGTCACTCTGGCTTCTAATTTTGTTGGGGAGCAACCCAAATGCAATGTAAAACGCTATGATAAAAAAAATAAAAAGTATATACAGATAGAACGACCGCAAATAGTTTGTGAGTACAATCGCCACATGGGTGGAGTTGATTTGATCGACAGCATAATGGGCAGATATAAAATATTATTGCGAAGTAAGCGTTGGCAAATTCGACTGTTTTACCACTTTTTAGACCTAGCCATGTCTAATGCATGGCTGCTATATAGGAGAGTGCGTAAGGTAAATAACATTGAAGGACAACATTTGTTCTCAGCCGATTTTCGTCAAGAGGTTGCTACAGTGTTATGTAAAATAGGAACAAAGTCCGTTATAAAAAGACGAGGAATTGAGGAAGAAATTCAAGCAAAAAAACATAAGGGACCAACACAATATGTTCCACCGATGCCGATAAGACAGGATCAAATTGGTCATTGGCCAGAATGGGCAGAAAAACGGATACTATGTAAGCTACCAGGATGCAATGGGGTATCACAAACTGTGTGTAGTAAATGTGGTGTAGCTTTATGCTACAATAAAAATAATAATTGCTTCAAACTATTTCATACTACTTAAACATAAATTTCAGACATATTAACACAATGTGACATATATGTATGTTACAAACCCTTAAAATATGATAATATCCTTTTAAGAATAAAATATTGAAAAACCAAAATATACGTGTTTGTTTATTTGCTGAAAGCTATGCAAAAAGCCAGTCATTGTATTAAATGATGAAGTTGAGTTATAAAGGGTTAATTTGCAATATACTCGTATGAATATAAATATGTACATATGTATGTATATACACATATGATTCAAAGACTTAAAATTCTAGTTTTAGGTTTTTCTTTTATTGTGCTTGTAGAAGCACGTTGAATTTATTACAATGTGTCTCCTGCTCGGTCAAAAGTATATTATAAAAAACGAACAAACGAGAGGAGTAAGAAAGGCAGGGTTGCTATTATCCAACAGAGTTGCATTCGCACGCAGGGTTGCAACCGGCACAACAGAGTTGCATTCGCACACAGGGTCGCAACCGGCGAGAGAAGTTAAAGAATGATAATAAGTTGTTAACAACTCGGCCAATCTGACATTTGATCGACCTCGATCATAAGCTTACTTTTACATATTAGTTTACTTAAGATAATACTAGTTAAACAATAATATAAATATCACATAATTAATAGGTCTTAACTTAAGTTAAAGTATTGCTTTGCTCTCTACAGATTCAGCCTCCATATTTTGCTCAAGCCACTTACGCATTCTATTTGCCTCAACCACACCGTCATAAGGGATCTGAGTTAATTGGCAATTCTCCAGGTCCCTTATAACGTATCTATCGTTTCCGATGTTTTTGTGTACGACGTAGGGCCCCTTGTATTTAGGGACAAGTTTTTTGTTAGTGCCAGCGGTAGTGTCTACGTTTCTAACTACGACGAAATCGCCTTTTTGGCTTTCCCGCAATGTTTCGAGTGATATTCCTGACTTCGCTCTTGGGAGCTTTGGATTGCTGCATCAGCATCGCGCCGGAGAATGAGCAAATCGCGTTCTTTCCGAGGACCAAGTTTATCCTCAAAGTATTCCGTAAATTCATCTATTGTTTCTCCTTTTTGCTCTACCCCAAACAAGAGCATACTGGGAGAACATTTTGTGGTACCGTGAACCGAATTGTTTAATGCGTCTGCTATGAAATATCAAAATACCGTTTCTTGTGACTCCCTATCAATTTCCAACATGTTTGCCCAATTCTTCAGGTCAAATTACTCCATTAACTCGCCTCTGAGCAAACCTTATCCATATAAACTCTGTTCCCTCACCTCTGCTATTATTCCGCAGATATCTTCCGAGGAAGTATTTTATTATTTGAGTAACTTAAAAGAATCATTTAAGGCTGGCCCCGATTCGATCCCGACGTGTTTCCTCATAAACTGTGCTAAACATATTTATGTGCCCTTAACTAATTTATTTAATCTTTCTCTTAAGCTTGGGATTTTCCCTTCAGCTTGGAAAGAATCATTCATTATACCCCTTTATAAGACCGGGAGTAGGTCCTCTATAGAAAATTACCGCGGTATAGCTAAGCTTTCTGCTATTCCTAAATTATTCGAAGCTATTGTTGTTGACCATTTAACGTATTCCATATCCTCTACAATTTCTAGCACACAACATGGGTTCTCTAAGGGTAAATCTACCGTTACAAACTTGCTTGAGTTCACAACTCATGTTTCAAATGGATTCAGAGAATTTATGCACACTGATGTTATATACACTGATTTTAGTAAAGCATTCGACAGAGTAAGTCACTCTTTACTGATCCATAAACTCGATCTCCTTGGTTTTCAACCTAATCTCCTTCGTTGGATGTCTTCTTACCTCAATGACAGAACACAACGAGTTCTTTTTAAAAATAGTTCCTCAAACATTATTCATGTTTCTTCAGGGGTCCCGCAAGGAAGTCACCTTGGTCCGATTCTGTTTTTACTTTTTATAAATGACTTACCTTCTGTAATAAATTATTAAAAAATTTTATTGTATGCTGATGATGTAAAGCTTTTTAGATCGTATCATTCTGTTGAGGAAAGGTCCTTACTACAAGCGGATTTAAATAGCATGACTAACTGGTGTGAAATAAATTACATGCCACTAAACCTTAAAAAATGTAAAGTAATGTGCTTTTCTTGCAGGGCAGTTCAACCAGCTTCTTATGAAATATGTAACAATAACCTCGAACAAGTGTTTAACTTTGTTGATCTTGGAATTACAATGGACCCGAAATTTAATTTTAATCTTCACATAAATGTTACAGTTAACAAAGCCAAGGGTGTTTTTGCATTTGTAAAACGGTGGTCAAAAGAATTCAATGACCCTTACATCACGAAGGCTCTATTCACAACGTTAGTGAGGCCCATACTGGAATATGGATCTGTTGTTTGGAACCCGCGCTATCAAGTTCATTTCGACAGAATAGAGTCAATTCAAAAACAATTTCTACTTTTTGCTTTAAGGAATTTTCGTTGGGATTCTCAGTACAACCTGCCGCCATATACATATAAGTCGTTTAAAACTCATTAATCTTCCTACACTTGCTAGTCGCAGAGAAATGCTAGGCATTGTATTTTTGGTCAAGTTACTGACAGGCTTGATCTCTAGCCCATCTCTTCTTAGCGAAATAAAACTAAACGTTCCCTCCAGAATTTCAAGAAATTTCCGGCCTCTCTTTCTGAAGCCATGTAAAAGCAATTTTGAGTTAAATGAGCCACTCCGTAGTTTGTGTCAGGATTTTAACACTCACTCCGGTTCTTTTGATATTTCAGACTCACTTTTTTACATAAAGAAAACTATACTCAATTCTCTCAATAATTAATACATACATACATATACATATATTACTATTCGATCAGCTGATGAGCATTTGTTCTGTACCTGAACAGTTTTAGATCTCGACACTTAACAAACCTCTGCCTTTCATGACTCGGCGCAACATATATGAAAAAACAAAATTTTTTTTTTTATATATCCGTGCGTCATGCGGATGCGCCCCTCGCGTCGGTCGGGCGGGAATGGAGGGATAAAACCGTTGGGATTATTATTATTATTATTATATTATATTTGTAGGAGCCTATTTGACCAATCAGCATGATCGATTGGGTCACTCAGTTTTCCCAACATGGTTTTAATAACTCGATTAACCCTTTCGACCTGTCCGTTGGCTTGCGGCGAAGCCACTGCGACCTTTACATGAACAACATTCCGCTTAAGTAGAAATTCCCCAAATTCTAAAGAAGTGAAGGCAGATCCTCTATCAGATATAATTCGCCTCGGCCTACTGTAATAGCTGAAGTATTTCCCTAGCGCGGCGGTTACTTCCCTCGTACTCGTTGAGTTCGTCGGATATAGTTTCACAAACTTCGTGAAGCTATCAATTACAACCAAAATGTGCTTTCTTTTGGACTTTAGTGATGGTAACGGCCCGAAATGATCTATATGCAACGTGTCAAAGGGAACTGGTCTCTTAGGGATGCTGTACAGGTGCCTCTCCTTTGCTCGCACCGGTTGAGCATACATGATGCATTTAAGACAATTACGAATAAAATGTTCTATCTTCCGGCGCAATTGAGGTGACCAATAATGGTCAAAGACTTTCCCCAGGGTTTTATCCACCGCCTGGTGACCGATTTTTTCATGTGCCACTCTTAGCGAGCGATTTGTACCTGGAGTTCTATTTCGTCAATGTCGAAAGTCGCCCCCACTTGGCAGCGACTCAATGCGTCCGCATGCCCCATCAAAGCACCGCTACGGTGTACTATCTTGTAATCGTACGCTTCGAGCTCGAGAGCCCATCTCGCTATTCGCGGATTAACTTGTTTCCTCTCTAAGGTCATGGCAAGGGAATTGCAGTCTGTAACTATTTTGAATGGGATTCCCTCCAAGTAAACCCTAAATCTTCGTAAGGCATAAATTAAAGCTAATGTCTTTAATTCGAAGCTATGATATCTGGCTTCAGCGGCGGAGGTACTCTTGGAAAAGTATGATATTGGGTGGAGTTTTCCGTCCTGTTGTCGTTGCAGTAAGACTGCGCCAAAGCCAGTTGTGCTGGCATCACAGTGAAGTTCCGTCTCTCTTGTGGGGTTATATATGGCTAGAATTGGAGGTTCTACCAGCTTGGCTTTAAGTTGTTTAAATGCGGCAAGGCACTGTTCATCAAAATTAAAATCAGTGTTTCTTTTCAGCAAGTTAAGCAGTGGTCTTGCAATTGTAGAGAAGGACGGCACAAAGCGTCGAAAATAAGAGAACAGACCTATGCAGGAGTGTAGCTGTCTTTGGTTAGTTGGTATTGGGTATCTCTGTATATCTTGCACGTGTGATTTACTTAAAGTGATTCCGCGCGGGGATACCGAATATCCAAGATATTCTATCTGGGCATAACCGAATTTGCATTTCGACAAATTTAACTTCAAACCTCGTTTACTAATTCGCTCGAGTAGTGTCTGCAGTAATGTCATATGTTCTTCAAAAGTAGCAGTCGCTATAACTATATCGTCCATGTAAATAATTACTTTCCTTGCCTCGACTAAGTCTCTAAATATATCCTTTATAAATCTCTGGAAGACGGCCGGGGCATTCTTGAGTCCGAACGGCATTTTTAGATATTCATATTGTCCAGTGGGCGTCACGAATGCAGTATACGGAACGGATTCTGGTGACATTTTAACTTGGTGGAAACCATTTTTAAGATCCAAAACCGAAAACACTTTTTTGCTCTCAAGATATTCTATACAATCTTCTATTAAAGGCAAAGGGTAGTTATCCCGTACAGTTATTTTGTTCAAACCCCTATAATCTACACACTTTGGCCTTTGGCCATTCCTTTTCTTTACAAGGACTATAGGGGAAGCATATGGAGAATTACTCGGACGTATGATTCCATCAGACTCGAGATCTCTTAATAAATTTTGAACTATGGTTCGTTCGGCGTAGGATAAACGTCTAGGCGGGCAATGAAACGGCACGTCAGTGGTTAGGTGTATTTTCATTTTATATTCCATTGGTTCTACTCTGGGGTCTTTCGGATGTAAATAATAATTTTCAATCAGTCTATTTAGTTCCGCGCGTTGACTGGGAAGTAATATAAAATCTATATCTAACTCTTCGTTTAGGCTGGCAATTTCGATATTGAATATATCCGGCATTTCGGCAGAGTAGTGCCTCTGGCACTAACACCCTCGCTAAGGATGGTCCTACTTACAATGTTGTTAAGTGGCTTATGAGCTCTCAAGAGGCTAAACCTATTTAAGATTTTAACCAAATCGTTCGACAGAGGAGTGCAGGAAATTTTGTTTCCACAGGATACTAGATCACTTTTGCTATATTTATTTTTTATTTTAGTTAGTCGTATGTTAAACAACTTTAAGAAATCTCGTCCAAAAATAACGGGCACTAGCATATCATTATCTGGCAAAATATTAATTTTAATGTTTTTTATTTATTTAATTTTTAAATTTCACAAAACATAGTATTTCACAAAGTATGTTTAGCTTGAGTCCACCAATGCTGCGATACCCGTGTCAAAAAGAGAAATGAATTTGTTAAAATCTGCACTCTCCCGCGGATTGGTCTTAAAAGCAATACTTACAAAGTTTAGTGATTCCAACTCTATGAGTTCATCTTCTAGAACGGCAGCAACTTGTTGATCGGCAATCTGCTTCAAAATTTTCCTTGGATAAGTGCATGAGTCGTGTCCCATTTTCCAGCAACGGAAACAAGAGCCGCTGGGGCGCATCGGATACGGGCAGTTTGGCTTTATATGCCCCCTCATAGAACAATTGAAGCAGAGCGGTTGGCTGCTCCTTCCTCCAGTGTAGTGTTTAACGGCGACGGCAGGCGTTATTCGTCGGGTAATGCTGGAGCTTGGCTTAAGGTACTTTACATAATAGCGGTTCACCAGCCTCTTCAACTCATCCAGTAACTGCGCTGGCATGAGTAGGTTGACATAATTTATTTTGTTGCCGATCCCGTCCAGAATTAGATCGATAGCGTCAGTTTCCCGGATGCCTCCCTGCCTTGCCAAAGCCTGCATAGTCAAAATATAGCAATGCAGGGACTCCTCTTGTTGCTTCCACTTCCGCTCAGTCAGTGTTCGATATACGTCCTGACGACTGACTGCACTATCGAATTCATCGATGATTGCCTTCTTTAAATCTCGATAGTTAAGCGTAGACGTCGTTGTTAAAAATACTCGAGCAGTCCCGTGTAGAGAGCGTCGTAGGCTTAGCAACCTGAATTGGTTGTCTGCATTGACTGTACGCATAATTTCTTCGAAATCCTCAAAGAAATGGTGCACTTTTCGTGTGGACTTGTCACCAGTAAATTTTGGTACCGCATGCTCGATATCTGCAAACGAGGCTCTGCATTCGGTAGGCCTGCTGATCATGTTTTCCAACTCAAAAATTTGTCGCTGTAGCTCCAACAGTTCGCGCTTCTTCCTAAGTTCACAAAGCTGTTGGTCCACGTCATTGCGCGCAGCGGCAGTGGAGTATTCGGTATTGGCGGCAACAGTATCTGTTGCAGCGACAATATTAGTGGCGGCGGTGGCGGCAGAATTAGTGATAGCGGCTTCGGCAGAGTTAGTGGTAGCGGCGGCGGCAGAATTAGTGGCAGCGACGGCGGCAGTATTAGTGGCAGCGGCAATCTTGGTAGCAGCGGTGATATTAGTGGCGGCGTCGGCAGAATTGCTGGCGACGGCAGCACCAGCAGCGGCAGGGTGCGAAGCGACGACAAATTCGGTGGTGGCGTCAAAAGCGGCAGAGCGTTCGCCGGGGGCAGCGGCAGTGTTAACGGTAGGGCCCATGGTACCGGTGGCGGCAACGGTATCTTCGACACGTGTACTAGGCTTTTCGATTCCGGTAGCGTTGTCGTCCAGGGTCACCGGGCCTTCCGTGTCGGATATGTTTTCCTCGTCCTTATCGTAAGGCGAATGGCTGATGCGGTGTTCGACGTACAGGCGCTTAAGTGGGGCTACTGTGGCCGTCGTCGGGAAATACACGCCAGCCTCCATAAACGCATCGGCGAGATACTGCTTCGTAAGTCGTTGCGGCACTTTACGAAAATTCTTTTGGAGAATGGCAATGGGTACTTACACCCCACACCTGAAGCTTTTACCTCCTGGGTAAATGCGAATAACTAGTTTTGGGTTTTTCTTTTATTGTGCTTGCACGCAGGGTTGTAACCGGCACAACAGAGTTGCATTCGCACATAGGGTCGCAACCGGCGAGAGAAGTTAAAGAATGACAATAAGTTGTTAACACTTTATTTGATATTACACTTTTTCCCTGTCAAGTTACATAGCTCATATAATAGGGTTATGCTTGAGTTAATTCACATAGAAGTGAATATAAGGGTTTTAGATAATATATGAAATTTATTTTATTGCAAAAATTAGCAAATAGCACCAAGTACAGTAAATTGATTTTAAAAATAATAAAATCAGCAAATTTCGCAAACAAGAATCTACTCGAAGAAAGGGAGGGTGTATTTATGTAGAATCAACGACCAAAAGATAGGAGGCGAGATTATTAACGGTCTTACCATTTTTGGCTGTTCCCTAGTGGTATCTACATATAAAAGTTGTATATTACAATAAACCATATATTAACAGAAAACGACAAAAAAAAACCAAACATGTAACCTTGGACCGACCTTTGACCTTGAATAAAATATTTTGCACATGTGGGTTCGATGGGGACTTTTCACATTTCATTTACAATGGCGCGGTAAACACGTGTGCCAATTTTCAGCTCTATGCGAATTAATCCAACCTTGAATTTTTACTTAATTTGACCCGCTACATTATCATTTAGAATTTACCTTTTCTCAATTTGAATTTACTTTTTCTCATTTCGAATTTACTTTTTCTCATTTTTAATTTACACATTCTCAATATGAATTTACATTTCTCAATATCAACTTATATATTCCCAATATAATTTTATACTTTCTCATTTCGATTTACATTTTCTCATTTTGAACTTACATTTCTCAATTTGAATTTACGCATTCTCATTTCAATTTACACTTTCTCAATACAACCTTACAGTTTCTCATTATCGTCTTACATTTTCTCATTTTGAACTTGAAAAGGTGTAGTAATTTTTTCTTTAAGATTTAAATGAATTTATAAATTTTTTTTGACGGCCGTGAATACCCTTATAACCTTATTTTTCTCCTTGGTTTGTAAAATAATATTTTTAAGTTTTGTATATTTTTATTAAATACTTTATTAAAATATTTCTGTTTTATTTTACTTTGAATAAATTACATTTTTTATTTGTTATATTAAACTGAGCATCTGAATGTAAATTTAATTTTGATACTTACAGTTGAAGTGTTTTGTGAATAAATCGGGTTTAAAAAATGTTACTTGTATATGTTGTTATTGCGTTTATTTATTAATAGACTTTCTTTCATTAATATTCATTGGTATAAAAAGTAAATATAAGTTTAAATATAATTAGGGAGTTCACAAGCACTGTCGTATCTCGTATTTCGTTGTATCGCTTATTAGAATAAACTAGTTTAAACTTGTTGTTATTGCTTCACATGTTAAATTTTCGTATTTCAATACAACTCTGAAAGGTATGTTTAGTGTGTTATTCGATCAGCTCTTTCTGTTTATGATCAATTTAGGATTACTTTTGTTTAAAAAAATGTTAAATTAAGGCAAATAGTGATTCACATATACATATTTTAAAGAAACCGAACGTTTAAGTTTATTAAAAGTGATTTTTTGCTGATTAATTGCTTGAATACCACATACAATAGTGAGGGAAATAACACGGTGCGTTCACAAGCTCCTCTGTTATTTAAATAACGCACTGAAGATATACGACCAATAACACGCTTGTGAACTCCCTTAATATATACGTTTGTAATAAAACAAAATTATAAAAGTTAAAAAACAAATATTTGACTCATTTAAAATAATCAAATGTTTGCTCGCCCAAACGAATGTTGTGTAACACTGCGCACGCGTTCAGCACTTTACCAGCAAATCCGTTGTTGCGATAAACATCGCCATGTAGTACCTTTAAGGACGCCAAAAATTCGCTCAATGGGATTTCGCGCTTTGCACAGCGCTTCATTATAGCGAAATTTCGGAATCCCTTCTGGCTGATTCGTTAAAGGTGTCATAAGCCACGGTTCCAATGGGTATCCAGAGTCGCCTGTAAACATTTTTTTACATAGAGTTTTAAGATGGCTTTAAACACAAATTTACCAACCAAAATCATATGCCTGCCATTTTCAAATGATCGCTGCATTACTCTCCGTGCTGCAGACGAGCTCCAAATGAATCAGTGATGCCGTGCTCCGGAAACCGGGCATTTACACTTAAAATTTTTAAAGTCGGATTGCAGATCTAAAACCAAACAATGAAAACCAATAAAGCAAAATATTTATTACTGTTGTCAACAGTTTATATAAGGGTGCAACTGACTGCCCCGACAGTGCCTCCAACAAAATGGAAAAGGGGCTGACGCGAATACTTCTTTTGCAGCTTGTCGTTCAAATTGGGTCATTGGGAACTTCACTTTCGGGAAAAACAAACAAATGTTGATGGCGTCTGTCACGCGATGTATGTAACGACTTTTGGATGACTGGCTCATGAAAATGCCCCCCTGATCTCCTACAGGGCGTTGGTAACAACCAGTGGCGCAGAAAAGCAAAGCAGCCAGAACCTACCGCAATTAATGCGTGTTTGTATAGAACTGCAAACAGCTTAAATATCAAGTGACTAACCTGTTTCTCACTGGATAACGCGGTTATTCTGGACCATTTTAACTGGGAATTCAACTGCGTAACCACGTTAATGACCATGTCCGGACTGAGCTGGTAAAGTTTTCGGAACTCTGTTGCCGGCAGTTCGAAGGGATCGTGTACGTCAACATTCTGAAATAAACTATATGCCAAATACTCGAAGGCCATATTACTTTTTTTTTAATAAAATTTTCACAAACAATTCGTTTATTGCGTTTCGTAACAACAGCAAACTAGATGTCGCTAGCTTAACATCACAGCTGATTTTGCAATTCATACATATGTTGTCAAAAAAATAGATACTGAATAGCAGTATTGTTAACTTCTGTTGTTTAGTCAACTTCAGACCAAAAGATTATATGGCACTTTATTTCAAAATGTCAAAGAGTACAATTCTTCCTTTGAACCCAGTAGAGAAAATCACGGTTTAACGCAACCATGCACTTATAATTTGTTACGAAGTTTCGAAGTTCGGGAGATTGCCATCACGGATTCCAAATGAAACCCAATTTTGACATTTATTCGTGAGAATAATCTACGAAGGCTTTTGTCTAGGGATGGATAACTCAATAAATTTACAGGAGTTGACTCAATGACTCCAACTCAATTTAAGGAGTCAGCTCATTCAACTAACTCATTTGACTCTTTGTATGCTACACTCATTCGAGAAATATACACTTTTTGAATGCGACTCATATTTTGAAACTTGATGACAGGGTTGTAATTTGTGTCGAAAATTAAAGTAAATTGATTAATAATCTTATTTTTTTTTGGAGGAGAAAATATGAATTGTAAAAAAAAAACGAATAGGTAATAAATAAATATATATAGTTATATATTTTTTTAAATTTAATATACAAGACATCTTGGATTTTCTGTTCGTTGAATAAAATTTTATCTAAAAATGGAGAAAAATGAGCTACCGTTATTCAATTGAATCATAAGTGCGGTGGGACATAACAGAGTTAATAAGTTAAATTTTTTTGGAGATGGGAGTCTGAGTTACCTATTCACTGACGGGAATCAACTCAATAACTCAACTCTGAGTTGAGTTACCCACCTCTACTTTTGTCTATAGGAAGAAGTGAAAAAAATAAATAAAATGAACAAAAAAATACAAGTGAACAAGAAACTAAGTGGATATTTTTCAGCAAAGTAATTAAAAATGTAAGAAGTGTTAACAATGTACAACAGAAGCCATATCTAAACTAAATTGAACCCAGAGCAACGAGCAAAGAAAGCAACACATAAACACATTCATTAATGTAGAGGAAACGGTAAAAAGGATTTGCGGTTTGGAAACATTTATTTTGGGCTTCGCGCTTGCACTTTTAATAACACATCTTCCACAATGGAACTCAATTAATTATTTTTTGTATTTAAATAAATATTGTAAACTTTGCCTGTGAAAATATATGTATGAATTTTCTTTCAACTGCTATCAAAAAAGTAAACAAATAACCGCTGAATTTCATGTTAAGACTTGGTAACACTCATTCGAACTTAGAGTAGCAGTTGGCAACGCAAACTACAAAAACGTTGGAATTGCTGATTGCATTTTTCGCGAATTCGTGGCGGGAGATTATGTCACGACGGGAGTTCATTCGGAATCAGTGATTGGGCTGAAAGTCTTATTTGTACGACCCACAGTCACCGACGTAAACGTACGTTACGTATCAGCTGACACGCTCAAACTTATGAGGGTGAGAGTGCCTATGGACACTATTATGTATGTGTAACGTGATGCTTTCCATATATTTCATCTTCTCTCACGCAACGCCAATCAAAAGTAGTTCTTAAAACGTGAAAACTGTTATGCTATATTTTAAACTTGTTCATAACAAATATATTAAAGTTATATGTAACAAGATTTAAAGAAATTTTTCGTTTTTATATTTTCAAAAACTTAGTTTGTTTTTTCGTTTTATAAATGTATTTCTATTTTTTTACATATTTGTAGAATACCCTTAGAACTCCAACTAAAGAAATAATGAAGACAGTACTCTTGGAATATTCGGTAGCGTAATATACGGAATTTTCTAACGTATAAGTAATCAGATTGTTAATTTAGATCAGTGTGGCCATAATAATAGCCAAATAGGTAATGGCTGATAAAGGCCCAAATTTTCAGTGCTGATTTAAACTCAGTTTAAACTAAGTTTAGTTAAACTCAGTTTAAATTTAAACTTAGTTTCTTTGCGCTCAATAAAAATTGTTACAACCAAAACGAAGTAGTTAGCACATAGCTGATAAGTTAAACTAAGTTTAACCAAGCACAATCGGCAGTTTAAACTTAGTTTAAACTCCGTTTAAAGTTGACTGAAAAACTGCATAATGAGTTTAAACTTAGTTTAAACGACAAACAGAGTTCAACTTGAACTAAAAAGCTGGTCCTTAGTCTGGAGAGTTGCTTAGTGGAGAGAGGCTTTACACGATTACATTTATACAGTGTTTCCATGGCAACTGAATCACGTGTTTCGCTATTTGATTTACGAATGGCGTGTCACCCCGTTAATATTATGCTTCCACAATGACGAACCGACTCAAAGTTATTCGTCATACAAAGTTTTGTTAGCGAATTACCTTATTTGTAGTTGATTAAATCTAAATATTCAATACCGTCTCTAATTTTAATCGGTAATTTATCAAAAATTGCTGTCAAAATACTTACAGCTATCAAAACAAATCAAAAATTGCACAAACAAGAAACGAGTAATTGCTGCGAGGGCGGTCACCTCGGCGCTGGTGCAGGGGCTTAGGCGTACCCCATCAGGAGACGAGCATGTAGCGGTGTGACGATGAAAAAATTGTTTCTCTATCTTTATGCCGACTCCAAGTGGGGGGTGCTGACCAAGAAAAGCCACCTCCTAATCCAGGGTGTTAGGCGACACCGTGCCCATTGGATGGTTTGCAGCCAGGAGGACAACCGACTGTATTAGTACGGCGCCTTCTCGATACCGGGCCGCCTTGAGGAGTAGCGAAAGCCTTACCGCGACAAGGGGCGCTGGCGCGGCGGACTGTATAATTCCCCAATAAAATAAATAGACTGCTATGCATTGCATAGGCCGGGCAGGCGGTCGTAAGAACAAGATGGTCAAAAACAACAAAACAACAACAACAACAACAACGAAAGCAGCAACGACTGCTGCTACAGAAACGGCACCAACTGCATTCAATTGAGTTAGGGCCAACGCAACCGCAACGAAACCCAGGTCCTCGTATGCGGCGGTATTGGGGTGATTAGCTGTGTGAAAACCTCCAAACGCGCAGGCAGCTTCCTTGAAAAGCTGACTGAAGAAGAAGCGGCCCTTTTCGAAGAACACGCGAGGGATGACGAGCCGATCACCAGCAGCGGAATTCGTCGAGAGAAGGCCTGTACGGATAAAGATAATTTTAGCAGGTATGACACGTCTGTTTATACTAATAAACCGGCCGAGGCAGATCGGTCGCTTCACCGACCCGGCATGTCTACTTGCAGGTACGAAAGTAGAGTTAGCGAAGAAGACAGAAGGAGGCACAGTAGCCGACATTAGACCCCAGGTCGTAACAGGTCCAGGAGCCAACGTCGCTATGCCCTGGGGTAGATGGCATCAGACCGGTGATGCTCAAGCAGGGTGGAGAGTTACTCATCCCTCACCTGATCAAAATAATGAGGGACAGTCTAGCACTAGCTCACATCCCAGATGTGTGGCGCAGAGCCCGAGTCATCTTCATCCCCAAGGTAGGGAAGAAAGATTACTCCCTAGCTCAATCATTCAGGCCGATTAGCCTCACCTCCTTTGTGTTAAAAGCAATGGAGAAAATCATCGACCATGATATAAGGCACAACACCTTGAAGCTTGGCCCCCTGCACCCTGACCAGCACGCGTATAGGGTAGGCAGATCTACGGATACTGCGCTGTACGCTCTGACAGGAGAGATCCGGGAGGGCTTTGAGTGTGGAGAATCTGTGCTCTGCGCTTTCCTAGACATCGAGCGGGCGTTCGACAACACCTCTCACGGAAGCGTGGACAAAGCACTGGAGAAAAGAGGAATCCAGCTTACTACACGCAGGTGGATAGCGGCGCTACTAAATACTAGGATTGCTGAAACTGTAACTGGAAATAATACAGAGCAGCTAAGAACAACAAGAGGATGCCCACAAGGAGGGGTTCTGTCTCCCCTCCTGTGGAGCCTAGTAGTGGATGAGTCAACCACCTCCAAAGCAACAAGGGCAATAATGGTGTGCAGGCGCCTGGCAGGGAAATCTTGGGAAGCTCCCCGAAGATCCTGAGGTGGATGTACACCATGATTGTTAGACCAATGGTGTCATATGGAGTGGTTGCGTGGGCCTCGATAGCGGCACTCACAACGGGGAGGAATATCCTCGCCAAGATTCAACGTCTTGCATGCGTGTGCATCACGGGGGAGATGAGAACATGCCCAACGGCCGCGATGGAGGTTATGATCGAGCTGGAACCGCTCCATATCCACATAGAACAGGCCGCAAAGCGAACCCTGCTAAGCTTTGCGAGAGAAGGCTTTGGCAAAGGAAGAGTTTTGACATCCAGGTCCAAGGACAAAAAAGGGTCAAAGCTCCCACTAAGAAACCCCCCTTCGTAAGAAACTTTGTAGTTATACTTCATGATAAAAATACCTGGAACATTTCCATATTGGAAAACAGAATTCTAACGAGCACTTTACCGTGGTACGCGGATGACTCAAAAACCCCGGAAGGCATTGGGGCGGGAGTCTACGGTCCGAGAGCTAAGATCTCGGAGCCACTGGGGGCCTTCCCCAGTGTCTTCCAAGCGGAGGTGTATGCCATCAGCAGGTGCACTGATGTTAACATTAACAGGGGATATAAAGGAGAAAACATCCTTATCCTTAGCGACAGCCAGGCAGCTCTCAAAGCCCTCTTATCTTTTGAGGTCAAGTCCTCGTTAGTCTTGGAATGCATTGAGAAGCTTAACACACTGTCTGAAAAGAACGTTGTCACACTCCTATGGGTGCCAGGACATGCAGGTATCGAGAGCAATGAGGAAGCAGACAATCTAGCAAGGAAGGCGGATACATCAAGCGTAAGAGATTAAGGGATCTACACTGGAAAGGCATACCTGGACTGGTCCAGGCAAAGAGACTGCTAGGGGGGTATAATAACAAAAGGTACAAACTACTGACAGGCATTCTGACAGGACATTGTAGACTGAAAGGCCACATGTACCAGATGGGGATCTGGTCGAACGACCAGTGTCGTTACTGTGTGACCTTGCCAGGGAAACCCCAACTCACCTACTTCTGGAGTGCGATGCCGTAGCGCGAAGAAGGGAGAGGTGCATAGGAACAATATGGCTCAAGGAGGAGCACATACAATCCCTATCCCCAGGATCGATCTTTCGATTCCTGGAGATGCTGGGGCTGGGTGAGGTGCTGTAAAGTACATGAGGGCTCAATAGATCCATCGGTCGCAGTGCTAACCTCACATTCATATCTATCTATCTATCTATCTAATTGCTGAAAAAGATTGAAACCATAAGTTTGTAAAGAAAATATTTATGTCGAAGAGGTTGTTGGTTACAACTAGAGTGAATGACGAGGTAAAAGTATATATGAAAGTTCAACAGCAGACCCAGAAATGCCAAACGAGTCATGAATGTGTTGTGTAAACAGGGAGATTCGCCATTCGTAATTCGAATAGCGAAACACGTGATTCACTTATGGAAACACCGTATAAGAAAGTAACATCGATAAGTCTCTCCGAGTTTTTCGGTGCTTAGCCAAATACATCGATGTTTCGAATCTTTTAAACATTATCGATATCTGTGAGACAAGGGAAAAATTTAATTTCCCAAGCATAATATTTTGCAAAATCACCGTTACTGCTGGAAATGTGTCGGCGTGCCATAAAAATTTTGATATAAATTATTCCTGCATAGTGCCGTTTATATGAAAAAAAAACGCCAAAAGGAAAAATGCCGGCACGTTCATCAGATTCAAAAGCCGTTGGTGAAGGAATGTTGGAAAAGTTGCGGGTTCGACGAACTTCCGTACGAGTTCCAAACCAGCGCAAACGAAATGAAGGATATAATCAAATGCAGCGCCGAAGAGGAATGATTGTAACAATGTCTGTAGAGCAAAGTGGAGGAGTAGCACTGAAAACTGCTGAAGGCGTTGCAGCTTCGCATACGAGACAAGTATCCACAAGTTCCACGCTGTTCAGTCCCCTAGGCGTTTCAATTGGTGTTGTTTGTGAGAGCACAACAGAAAACCAAGAAGGCAAGAATTAACATATCTTAATGCACATACATATGTACTAAGTGATTTGAAAGATTTTAACTATTGTTATCATTGATAAATCAGATGTGGAAACGCACACAAATAAGGTAGACTGCAAAATAATTTTTTTGGTCCCAAGGTATTTATTGGATATTTTTATTGCTCCTTTGTTCGGCCTACTAAACGAAATTGAATTCAATGCAGCGAAAGATATTAAACATAACACTTTAGTTGAATTGAACAAGCAATAAAGCCAAGGATGTGTAACTCTAAAACGGTGGCATGAGCAAAAGTTCTGCCCGTTCTGGAAAAAAAGCGAAAAATCGAAAAATTTACTCGGTAGTATTTTCTGCTAGTTTGATCATAAAAAATTTAAGGGCGGAAGTCATAAATGGAATATATAAGAGGTCAAGCCCATTTTGAATATGTTTAAATCGTGGTTATGGCGCGAACCTGAGCAGGGTAGTTTAAAACCAATCAGGTAACGTAATTATTATACGTAAAATTGAAAAATTTATCAAAATAACTGGGAAGTGTCGGTAATGCAGTGATTATGTTAATTTTAATTTTTAAGTTAATTTTTTCGAGCAACCTAGGTTGAACTACAATATTTGGGAGGGAATTAATTAGCCAAAACCGAGGCACATTCAATAGGAAGCAGCAGTAGAAAAAATTGAAAAAAAAAATTTGAGCTCTGTATATTTTGTTTTTGCTTTTAAAAGTTAAAATTTCAAAAATATTTTATCAACTACCTTGAATTGTACTGAAAGTATACTTATCACAACGAAATTCAAAATTTTATAATTCAGATAAAATATGAAAAAAGTTAAAAAAAAAGTTTGCTGCGGCTACCTATTTGATGTGCCTTGGCCAAAATCAAGGCATATTCAATAGATAGGCGCTGTAGTAAAATTAAAAAAAAAAAGTTTGAGCTCGATATATTGGTTTTGCTTTTAAAAGGTGAAGTTTCAAAAATATTTTATCAACTACCTTGAATTGTACTGAAAACAATTCTATTACAAGGAAATACAAAATTTGACAATTTAAATTAAAATAAAAAATTAAAAAAAAAAAGTTTGCTGCGCCTACTTATTTGATGTGCCTTGTTTCAAATCCATGATTCAATTATTAAAGGTTTGGTAACTAAGCAGCTAGCCGTGTTGCTTCTTAAAAATAATAAAAGTAGTAGCCTCAAAACTTTTTAATACCAAAAACTAACAGACAACACTTTTTGTTTCTTTTGTGCGCGTAAACGGTGAGTTTAAGATTTTAATGACAGCATTTTTTCTGATTACAAGTTTGACCCCGTCTCGTAAATATATCATGCAAGTGTGTATAAATACATGCTTTTTCATTGAAAACTTTTCACGCGCATATAAATTCTGTGTGACAGAGTGGAAAGTTTTGTAATATCTAGAAGGACTAGGTATAAAGAAATTAAAAATAATGTGACATAATAATCATCCAAATGCCAAAAACAAGAATTTGTAAGAACTAAATTCTTGAGTTATGAAGTTTGATTTATTTTTCTTATAATATATAAAGATTATCTTTCTAAAATTTCAAATTATTGTGGTTTTCTTACAACTCCATTAACTCTATAAAGTCACTTACTATTTATCGGAATAAAATTTTTGGTCTTTCACCGTCCAGGGGTTCATCACAATATTAAGAATAACCCTGATACCAATGGCTTATAAATAAAAGGAATAAACCGAATAAATAACTTATACGTTCCTTATACCATAAAATCGTTTATTTCATGGGACGAATAGATTGAAAATTTATTTGCTAGGAAAAAATTAAAAAAAAAAAAAAATATCTACCAAGAAGTGCATAATTATTTAAATTTTGTAAGCGTATTTCTTAATTTAAATGAAAAGTCGTCGAAATTTTTAATTAAAAAAATCACTAACATTTTACTACTTATTGTTTACTTTTTAAGAAAGGGTAACAAAATCTTACCCGTTTTCCCTACTTCGTAAAACAACCCTTTATAAGGGAGTGTCAAAATTCGAATGTCATTATTTACCTAACCTTTTATAATTGAATCATGTTTCAAATCTATATTTTTTACGGAGAGCGAAAAGCTCAAAATATTCCAAATTTGCTATGACAATTATTACTTATGTCACCCATATATATGTATAATATTTATATATTGGCAGTACCCTATCTGGGCAATATCATTTCATTTCAGCATGCTTATGCCAAATAATCAGCTGGTTTGCTTGGTTGTTTACATCGCAATTCTATAATTGGTTGGTGGAAACGTGTATGTTTTCTGTTTTTCTTGAAAAGTTTTATTTAAAATGCGGTTATCGTGGTACTTCTGCCTTTTCCAATGTTCGTCACTCTTGCGAAGCTTAAGGGCTTCTCACTTATACCCTTCAGACTGCGCCTTTTCTTTCATTTGCTGCACTATTGAACTTTTCAGAAACTTCAAGTTATTCTGCTTTAGAAGCTTATAAATTTTGGTGTCCCACAGGGTTTTTTTACCACAGATGTAAGCTGTTAACTAAAAAATGAAAAGCACTGATAATATATGTATATATAAATAAGGCTTAAGTAAAGAATACGGAACGTTGAGCTAGAAACAAATGAAAAAGTGGGCGTCAACCGCCTTCTTTCTCTGACTTCGATTGTGTTATTTTTTTTTTTGCATACTAATAGCGGTAACACACCCCGTAACCGTTCGCGAAACCGCTCAGGATCATAACCCTCAGTATGATTAATTTTCTTATCGCCAGCAACACAAATAAAACAAAATTTCTTACAAAACTTAAGTTTTAATATATGAATTTATACATCAAATTAAAAGTATTTTTATGGGCTTTAAGACAAACCTATTTTCACATACAATTAATTACATATTTTTTAAAGAAAAATATAGTTTTTTTTTATAAAAAAATTTGCCTTTTTTTGGTTTTTGGTATTTTTCTCAAAAAATATATATTATTTGTTTACATATACGCATATTAAAAAAAAGGTGTTTTAATTCTCTTTTTAAGAAAATGAATATTATGAAGATCGGATAAATAGTTTTTGAAATATCAGCTTTTCAAAATATTGAAATTTCCCCCTTTACCCCTTCCTAACACCACCCGTATTAGTTTGCACCAAAAAAAAAGTATACCACTAAAATCAGTAAAAAGGGGCGGACCATGCCCACTTTTTTCTAGCTCAACGGTCCGTATTTTTAACTTGTTCCTTAAATAATCTCTCAAAATGGTAAATTTACATCTTTTGGTCTTTCAATTGCAGCTTTTGTTATTGAATGCACGTATACATACATAAAGCAAAAAAGACGTTTTTTACACAACCATGATGATTTACTAACGGTAGATGTTGCTTTGGAATTGTCTGTATAACCTGTATTATTGAATCATGGGGAGATAGCTTTAATACACATTTACTTTGTGCGCATGTGCAGGTTTTACATGGATTAGGATCAGTGAATATATGTATGTACATACATATGTGACAAACACATACAATCAAGTTTGACATATCTGCAGGAGAACCTAGAAATAAATTTGAAGAGGATTATTTTACCCTTTTTTACTTATTTATTTCATAGCTCCTTGGAAATCAAACAAAAACGATTCCATTTGTATTGATAAGAAATTTGTTTATTCATAAGCATATTTTCACTGAGTAAAAATTGACTATTCAACTAAAAAATGGAAGTGATATTTTTACAATATTCGCAATGTGGTTCATTCGGAATTTTTTTGTTAACTTTTTTGATAAATATTTCTAATTTTTGCAGCACTTAGTATATAATTTAAAAGTATATGGTGTTTGTCAAATGAACTATAATTAAAAAAAAATAAACGAAAAATATTTTGAAATGATCAAAAAAATTAGATTTCGACAATTAATTTTTGGCTACGCCCCTGAATTTTTTTTTTTTTTTGAATTCAAGCAACGCGAATTCATGGAAGGTGGTATATTCCCATGAGCTGATTGCTTGTTCTATATACGCCTTAAGCGGTGAAAGTGTCAAAATGGTTATTTTGTTTACATTTTAAATTTATATTTACGTTCGTGATGGAAATTTCCATCTGTAAGACAAGCAGCACATATGTACATACATACATATGTATGTATGTACATATTATTATACAGAAATTCATTTGAATATTTTTACTATAAAGCTTCAGTACGTTTGCTTTTTGTGTCAAATTTGGAATTCGACCCATTCGTTTATATTTTTTTTCTTCTAAGTTTCTCTGACTTTCACCGCAAGCTACACACATTTTTTACTTACATATACAGACGTGTTCGAAATAATAAGAACAAACAAAGTGTACATAGAACTCATTGAGTAAAAGTTTCTCAGTAATATTTTATTGGACCATTTTTTCATAAAAGATTTATACATATTGTTGGTATTAAAAAAAATGAAAATGTGGTCATCAAATACGCACTAACTTTTTTATACTGCAAATTTTGTTGCATTGGGTCTTAAACACCCTGTTCGAAAAAATAAGAACAAAGCATAAAAAAGTATAAGAACAAATGTTTGTTGTTTTGAAACGCATACAAATGGTCTTAAATTTAATATGAACTTGCTCCCCCACGATTTTTTATTACTTCGGCACATCTGGACTGCATGGAGTCTACAAGGGAGCGGCATCTAGAGAGGGTAGTATTTCCCCAAGTATTCTTCGCTGTTCTCCATAATTCCATAATTCCAAATTTTATGGCTTAGCATCCCTTATTGCCTTTTTTACATCCATTCATAAGTGTTCGATTGGATTTAGGTCCGGCGACTGCGCCGGCCAGTCCAATAATTTCACATTTTTACTGCGAAACGAGTCCTTGGCCCTTTTTGAGGGTCATTATCTTATTGATAGACCCAACACAGTGGCATATCCTCTTCTGCATAAGGTAAAACCACGTCCTCCAAAATATTATTAACATAATAAATTGCATCCATAATGCCGGTGATCTTTATTAAAGACCCAACAACGGAGACTCGAATTTGCAAAACGGTTTATTCCGCCATGATACCACCTTGAATGAATTCGCCTTGAATTCAAGTAACATTTTTACATACGATTACTTGGTTTTTCTTTTATTTTTTATATATGTATACATACCTGTCCTTTTGATTTGAGGACTGCACTTGTCGATACTGCCAATATATAAGTATTAAATACATATATGATGTCAACACATATGTATGTACATATGTATGTACATATGTATGTACATATGTACATACGTACATATGTAAGTATAATACAGTTGCATGTAAGATATTTATTTATTTATTTATTACGGCTTTCAAAGCCTAAAACTTACAACTATACAATCACTTAAATCATTTCATTTGATTTTGTATACCATAAAACAACAAATTGTAAACAAGATCCATTATACATATGTATGTACATATGTAATTACAGTTCAATAAATAAAATTCATTTTAAGTAATTTTAATTTAAAAATATAGCTATGCTTTGGTTTTCGAATTCCTTATAACTGCTCTTTAGGCGGCTACTGTTAGGGTCTTTTGAGAATGACGTGGTCTCAATACAGATAAAATTGCCATCAGCAAACATCGCGTTATTTGATTCCGCTCATTACAATGGACATCGCTAGTCTCACCTCAATATTATTTTAATATTTAATATATGTAATTCATTCCATCAGACAATTGATACATTTAGGTATCGCGTTCCTCTTCCATTTGTTCATTACAGTGGACAGTGTTAGTCTCACTTCACTATTACTTTATTATCAAAGCGCTATCGATGCCGAGTTTTAAATATGATCATGATTCCCCAGTTATGATTCAATTATAAAAGGTTATTAAATAATGGCGTTCGAATTTTGACACTCCCTTATAATGGGTTGTTTTACGAAGTAAAGAAAACGGGTTAGAATTTGTTTCCCTTAAAATGTAAATAAGTAGTAGTAAAATGTAATTGATTTTTTTTTAAATACAAATTTCGAAGACGTTTCATTTAAACTAAGAAATACAATAGCTACACTTACAAAATATAATTATGTTCTTATTGGTAGAGTTTTTTTTTTAATTTTTAACCAGCAAATAAATTTTCAATATATCTGTCCCATTAACTAATCGATTTTATGGTATAAGGCAAATGTTTGCGATTGATCATAAAGCAATATCGTAAAACATTATTTAAGTTATTTATTCGGTTTATTCCTTGTATTTATATACCATTGATATCAGTATTATTCTTAATATTATGATGAACACCTGGTCGGTGAAAATACCATTAGTTTTATTTCGATACATAGTAAGAGGCTATATGGACTCGATTTACCTCTGGATGTTCTATATTATAACAAAATCTAGATTACCATGATTGCAAGAAAACACAATAATTCACAATTTAAGAAAGAGAATTTATTTATTTTATAAGAAATAATCGAAAAATTGCTGTCATTTAAAGCCGGATTTGAAATTGCCGTTTACGCGCACATAAGAAACAAGCTGCATGTTAGTTTTTGGTATTAAAAAATTTTGAGGTTACTACTATGGCATTTCATCTAACTCATGCTGCCTTATTCACCAATTCTGTTTTATTATTCTAATTTAAAAATTTAAACGTACATGTATGTATGTACATACAAACATAAAATGTTTAATATAAAAATATGAACCATAAATTAATATAAGAAAATATACTTACAATAACTTCGTGCGATTCTCTGAGATGTGAAAATTCATAACTTACATACTTAGATATTCATTAAAAATGTTCCTTTTTTTATTTTTTTTAAAGTGGTTATGGATGTGAAAAATTGTACCAAGGACAACACCCAAGTAGAATTAGATCAGAAAAAAACAGCTATAAAAAATAAATTGTTGAAAAAAACACCAAAATCATCCACGCAGGAATTCCGAAATCGCTTGACTTTCCTAGAGGATCGACAGTTTGATATGCTAACGGCATTAAACATAAAAAGCGTCAAACAGTTGCTGAAAATACCCATAAGAAAGCTTCTTGACATTAAACTTAGTAATGAGCAATTACTTTCACTAGTAGCGGTGTTAGAAAAAGAAATTAATGCTGTTCCAAACTCGTTGGAATTATCCACGGAAGATATCCAATCTTTGAAATCTATTGCACAGGAGCTGGAAAGAATGGAGACAAATGACGATGATGATGAACAACCATTGGTAATTGACGAGAGTATTTCCAATATAGAAGAGGTAAGTACATAATTGGTTATTTATATTAAAAGTTATGGATCGGCTTTAGAATAGTAATCCACGAATTGTGATAAGAGAAGTATGGAAGAAGGGGAGTCTCCTCTTTCTATGAATACCACACCCAGGTTTACTCGAACTTTTTTAAATATTTGCGTTTTAAATTTCAAAATGTGCATATTTGTTAAGTGGATTTGGTCACTTTCTTACTACGGAAAACACTCAAATTACTCTAAATAAACTTTTTATTTAAGTAAACCTTCCTTTCCTTAGGACTTTTTTACCTCTTTTTTTTTTTTTTTTTTTTTTGTATTCTCGGTTTGAATGGCGGAGCAGAACGCTCTCAAAAGCCAGGTTATTCCTCCAGGTAGCGAAACGAACTTTCGCCAGTACAGTGGTTATTTTTAGAAATTCGTGCAGGTGTGTTGTCCCACACAATTATAAAGTCGAACGCGACAAGTTAATCGTAAGAACAATGTTCAGGGTAAACTCATTGATCGTTATGTTCCTTGCGCAGGCACAGCTGCTCAGTTTATACTATCGAATGCGAAACACGAAAGTCGCAAGGCGGGCTTCGAAAAGGACTTCCTTAATCAGCGTATGCTCTTTTCGCAGTATCAAATGCGTTTATAACATTCTTAAAGCAGGCGGTCTCAGTGAGATATCCTCTATGGGTGTATCATTCGCGGCTATAACCAGCCGACAGTGAACGCTTTTGTGCTTGACGTACACCAGGGCCACTGGTGCCCATAGAGCAACGTTAGCGAGTGAGTTGGAGAGTGATAAAAACGCGACCAAAAGAGGTACAACTACAAAGCAGTAATTATGATGTATATAATATTAAATATAGATGTGTGCTTCTTCAATGAAAAAGGCAAGTTGTGATATTTTGTGAGGAATCATACCTTGTAAAATTTCTTCTAAATTGTTGGCATTACGGAGCAAATCATATTTGTCTCTGATGTGTTTGAGTCTCGGGCAGTTTAGAATTAGGTGGATGTAACTGCAGGTTTGACCGCAGACACATCTGTCGGAGTCTATTGCGTTTATCTTATGTAGGTACACCTTGTCATAGGTATACCCCGTCAGGATTCTGTTTATAGTCTTTATCTGTTTAGGTCTCAAGGTACACTTCTTAAACCAAGGGTAGGGTTTGCGATTGCTGAAAATATGAGAAAGTAAGTTGGGTTTCTGAGCAGAGAAATTTCGGAAGTCATTGTACCATGAGTCCCTGATGTTATTAAATATTTTCCTAGAAGCCTCCTGAGTCGTAAGCTTGACATCAATACTTTCTCCTAGGTCAGCGGCTTCTTTGGCAAGCTGGTCGGCTCGTTCATTACCACTAATCCCTATATGCGCTGGTGTCCAAATTATATGGACATTACTGAGGTGGTGTTTAACATTTTGGTGTATGAGATTTATGTAATAATTGTCCGTCTCCTCTTTAGTTAAAAGTTTACATGCTACTAGGCTGTCCGTGAAAATTACTATGTTTGAGTAGTCGCTGCTAATGGCATTTTGGATCGCCAGGAAGATCGCAATCGTTTCACTAAAACTAGAGGATGTATTAAAGTTTATTTTATATTTGTATTCTTTTTTGTTGGACATATCAAGAACACCACATCCTGCTGAGTTAAGTTGAATAGAGGCATCAGTATAAAAAATTTTAAATTGTGACCTTCTGTAGTCTTGAAGTGTGTTTGCATAAATCGCTCGCGCGGCCTCAGTTGATGTATTCTGTTTGCTTTTAGGTAAAAGATTTGTGATCACACTTAAATTAGGTGGAGGGGGGAGAAAATTGCCAGAACCAATGGCATCCAAGATATCCTTAAACTCATTGTAAGTTCTGCTGTAGCTCGAATTTATTATAGGAAGATTTTCCATAGAGGGTTTGAACTGATCATCCGTCTTTAGAATTTTAATAATTTCTTTAGCAGTCAGCCATTTGGCTCTTTCTAGAGGCGGAAGCTCGTTGGAAAGAGCATAGATTAGTGGAATTGGTGTGGCCGGAGTGATTCCTAGCGCTCTTCTCAAGAAACTGTTCTGAAAAGTTCTAATCTTATTATTAACCGCTACCGTGCTGTTTGCCGCTGACGTTCTACAATATTCAACCTTGGATCTAACAAATGATTTATAAAAGTTTATCGCTACTTTCGGTGTCAGGCCTGCCTTGACGGTGGTGATCATTTTAAAGAGTTTAGAGTTATTTTTGGATGCCTCTATTATGGCTCTATAATGTTCTGAGAGGGTGAGGGACGAATTTATGTATCGCCCTAAAAATTTAATAGTATTTGTCTGTTCTAAAAGTGTGTTTTGTAACATGACCTGAATCTGTTTTTTACTACCTTTACTCACGTACATGACCTTTGTTTTAGCCAAGTTGCAGGTAAGATTTAGCTCTTTACAAGCTTCGTTGAACCGTGTCAACTTGTGCTGCAGCCTGATTGTGGCCGCCTCTACACTGTCACCCTCTGTGCTAATGATGAAATCATCCGCAAACTGTACCATGTTTGTATGACGATCTATTAGGTCATGGAGGTGCTTAGTATAAATATTGAACAGGATTGGCGAAAGACAACTTCCTTGCGGCAAACCCCCATTGATTTCCACAGACTCATCTTCAAGTTTGAGCTTCCTTAACGCTAGAAAGTTCGTAATCCATTCAACATAGTTTTCATTACACCCTAGAGCTATCAAAATCTCTGCCAGCTTCGTTATATCTACACAGTTATAGGCGTTACTTATGTCAACTGCACATATTATAATTTTCTTCCCCTTATCTTTCCTTACTGCTATGTCATGCAGTAAGTAGTTTATCGCCATTGCCGCAGACTTCCCCTTTCTGTAAGCATATGTGGAATCAGGAAGGACCTTTTAATTACTCAAGAATTCTTCAACTCGGTTTTTGACGATTAAATTAACACATTTACATAAAACAGATATAAGAGCTATAGGACGAAAGTTCCTAATATTGTCATGTTCACTCTCTTTCTTGAGGATTGGTACTATCTTAATAGTACGCCAATTGTCCGGTATCTGGTTCGTTAGAAAAATGTCATTAATTGCTGTCCGAAGGTTATTGAGCGAGTGGTCTGAAAGCGCTTTGATCATAGCATAGGTCACCTTGTCAATTCCCCCCGCTGACTTCTTTTTCTTTTTCCCTAGAATGTCCTCTAACTCGTCTTGGGATATCGCTAAGCTACAGTCTGGAACTATAGGTTTGTTTATTTGAAGAGTTCCACTACTAGGTACCTGATTCTTTAACATATCTAGGAAATCCCTATTCTCCTCATTCGACCAATACGTATCGCGAGAGCCACTGAAATCACCTCTTAATGCCTTTGCAAAAGACCACGCACTCCTTGTGGAGGAATTCTCGTTAATCTCCGAAATTTTATTTTCAAAATTAACCCTCTTTGCCTCTTTTACCATTCTCTTCCATTCTCTTTTGCGAAACTCAACATCGTCCAGATTGGATAACGTTGGTTGGTTTCTACTTTTATATTGAGCTACCTTGAGATGTCTGAATGCTCTCGCCAGGTCTGGGTTCCACCAGGACTTGGGTGTCCTCTTCTTCAGTTTGTACGTTGACCGTTGAATCGCATCCGAAAAAGCCTTCTCAAAAAGCTCAATTTCCGGTTGTATTTCCGTTTCCTCTAATTCCTTTAGGAGTTTCTTTTGTGAAAGAAAATGGTCGTTTCTGAAAGTTTTAATCTTAGACTCAATTGTAATAGGATAATGGTGACTTCCGCCAATCCTAATCTGGTCTACAGACCACTTTAGATTCAGGTTTGAGTTGGTCAGAGATAGGTCTAAAACCGATCCAGATTCCTGATTCACGTCTCTTCTAAATGTTACTGCCCCTGTGTTGAGGACTGAAAAGTTGAATTCAGATAGGACATTCACCAAATTATTGCCTCTACAGGAGTCCGTGGAATCACCCCACTCAGTCGCCCTGGCGTTAAAGTCTCCTAAGATCAAAACGTTTGAAAAATTTTCCAGTAACACAAGTAATCTGTTAATCTCACTTTTGAAGTCATTTATAAGGATGCTAGGGGGAAAATAGACTGCGCATATTGTTATGTTCGGTGACAAGTTCTTGGTCTGTACTATTAACACATCATAACTGGTTATATATTTTATTCTTTTGACCTTGATCTGCTTATTTAGCAAAATTGCTACACCTCCATACCCATCATCCCTATGCTTCTCAATCATCCTGAAATTTAGTAACTTTCTGCTTCGGGAGCAGTTATGTGAGAAAGTTTCACATAATACTCCTACGTCATAGTCGTAATTGTTTAACAAAAACTCAATAGCATTAATATTAGCACTCAGCGATTGGCAATTATATTGTAGTAACTTCATAGTCAATATTCCTACCCTGGATCAGGCGCACTTCTTCATCAATTGCATTTTTTTCAAAGTTATATTTTAAACCCTGGATCACTTCCAGTTCCGCGGTCAAGTTGTTTTGTAAACATAGTTTTTGTGTGATTGTAAAAAGTTGAGATAGAATCTTTTCCAGTTCACTCACCCTACCACTTTGGTATTCCAGCTTCTCATACACTGGAGTTGTCTTCGCCTGTTTGTTGTTGATTGCTCGGGCTTTTGGAAAACTCACCCCTGTTGAGGAGGGAAATTGTGACCTGATCGCTGGTTGACCTTTTGTTACAACTCTGTTGTAGCTCACTCGCGTTAACTTCCTATTAATCGCCTGATCGCTATCCTGCGTCACCCTATCTGCTACAAGCTGGGGAAAATTCGCTTCCTCATCATCAAGTAAATCAAACCTATTTTTATTGTTAGGATAGTAAGCCTCAATAGCCTCCTTCCTTGATAGCTTTTTAATGGTCCTTATCTTCCCAATCATCTGTTCCCTCTCCCACGTCGCACATCTGTCCCTATCTACAGAGACATGGTCAGTTTTTCCACAAAGTATACACATCTTGTTCTCGCAATTGTTGGAGTCACACCTATCACTGCCGCAAAAAAGACACCTACCTTTAGATTTACAGGACATTTGTGTGTGTCCAAGTCTTCCGCATTTTTTGCACTGTCGAAGTGGGGGTATGTAAAAAGAAACTTCCAGTCTAGTATACTCAAATTTAATGTGTTTCGGAATTTCTTTGCCCAGAAACCCGACCTTTACCGTCATTGTTGGAATAAACACATCATTTCCGTCTTGTCTTTCTCTACGTGTAAAGCGATAAACCGATGAAATTGGAACGCTAGATTCCGCGTACTTTTTAATATCATTTACGTCGTAATCTAAGGGAATTCCTCTGATCACTCCGTACGTTTCAAAAGCTGTGTTTGGAATAAACGGCCTTAGTCCCTTCTTCCTTAATTCAGGATTTGCAATAAAATTATTAGCTGCTACAGCCGAAGTAAACGTCACCTTGAAGAGGGTACGTCCGACCGCGAAAATTAGATCAATATTATCACAGTTTAAATCTCTTATTTGGCTTCTTAGTGCCAGACCACTACTCATTCTTTCGCTATTTATCGCTTTGCACTCAGAGGTGTCCACTAAAACAAAAACATTTCCGTTAAAATTTACAGGGTACATAGGAGATGCATTTGCAGATCCCGCGTCAATATTTTTCCCGCCATTATTTGTCACTACTGATGCACTAGTTTCACACTCCATTTTGTCTTTGGAACCGTCACGATTCTTATTAACTCTATTTACTAGATTCCCGTCAAGGCTGTCCGCAATCAAACCTTCGTTAATTTTTGCATTTAGAGAAAATTCATTGGCTTTGCCACTTTTCTTTCGTTTACTGACTTGATTCAGGTTCAAAGAGAAAGACTCAAACTCATCCGCAGATGCCGCCACCGACTTGGCAGTCGGTGACGCCATATGGGCCTTTTTGCTTGCCGTCGCCGGCACTATTACTTGAAATCAATCAACCAAATTGAAATCAAGTATGGCTTTTATAACACAAGGTACAAAGTTCACAAAATACTCACCGTTGCCTCTGCTTTGTTTTGCGCTACTTTAATGTTGAAACAATAAGGATCCGTTAAGATACTTCGTCTAGCACAATTACTGGTAAAAAGAAATTATATATGTATATGAGTAAGCAAAAGTTACACGACACTTCCAACACCACTCACTGTCACGCTGCGAAAGTACCTCTTTTTTTAACTAAATTCACAACCTTTGAACCAGGCACGTTTATGTGAAATAACAGCAACACATACATACATACATACATATAGCAAAAATTGAGATGATACGAAACCAATTGTACTTTTTATAACCTTTTTTAATACCGCAAAGATACTGTTGATGGCTTTTTAAGCAGAAGTATATGCCATCAGCGTATGTGCCGACCTAGGCGGCTCTCAAGGCTCTTTTATCCTTCGAAGTAAAATCATCAATGGTCTTGGAGTGTATAAATAGACTAAACGACATCCGCCTTCTATGGATGCCAGGTCATACAGGTATTGAGGACAACGGGGTGGCGGAACACTTGGCCAGATTGGCGGCCATCTCTAACCCTATACGATCCGAGCCTTTCCTCCCGATAGGTCCAAGCGCTATAAAAGAAGCACTCAGGAAGGAGGCAAATCGGCTCAGAGACCAACAATGGAAAGACACACAAGGTCTTGTTCAGGCAAAGGAATTATTGGGAGGTTATAACAACATACGAATAAAACTACTTATAAACCTCCCTAAGGCGAAACTTAGAATTCTCACAGGTATCCTTACAGGCCACTGCAGGTTGAATGGTCACCTGCAGAATATGGGTATCTGGTCAAATGACCTATGTCGCTTCTGTGATATGGTCAGGGAGATCCCCTCACATATATTCCTAGAATGCGAGGCTGTAGCGCGCAGAAGGGAAAGGTGGCTGAGTCAAATGCGGCCTAAGGATGAATACATACAGTCCCTAAGCCCGGGATCCATCTAGAAATTTATAAAAGCTCTCGGGCTGGGGAGGTGTTGTAAGGCACTAAGGGCACAATAGATCTACAGGCCGCAGTGCGATCCTCTTTGGAAATCTGGGTGGAGTTTGTCCGGTTATTTTTTTTTTAAGTGCGTTCAAAGGCCGCTCACAAGTAAAAGAGTTCTGCGCCAAAAACCTGTTATATACAGTTGCGATCACTGAAATAGCAGTGCCTACTTGTGAAATGTTTTGTGCCCTAAATTTCACATATTACGCGATATTGGTATCGAACTTTTTTTTAATTATCATCTCTAGTGTATGATTAATGGCCAGTTTTTCAGTGCTGGTTTAAATTCAGTTTATACTATGTTTATTTAAACTCAATTTAGTTAAACTCAGTTTAAATTTGAACGTAGCTTCCTTGCAACTGAGTTTAAACTTAGTTTAAACGATAAACAGTTCAACATGCACTGAAAAACTGGAGTTAACTCGAAATGAACGTTCGTCTCGTTTGAACTGTCGTTTGTTCGTGTTTTGTATTCTCTAATACGAATTCGTTGATCTTTCGACAACTAGTCGACAACAGCTGATTGTTGCGAACGAAACCATAACAAATGTGTATGGAATTATATTATTCCATTTAAAATATTTTATTTTTACAACTTCTAAAATTATTTAAAACATCAAGTAAATTCAAAAAAAAAATACCATTGAAAATTATTAAATGAAAAATTTGCATATGCAAATAATAATATTAAAACAAGTTACAATTAACAAAGTAGATTAATTACTTATGTATATACTCCCCTCCAATTAAAAAGAAATTAATTTATATTAAATGCAATTTTTTTTAAACAAAATCTATTAGAAGTAATTAAAGTTTTAAAAAAACAAAATAGGTTATAAGCAATAACAATTTTAAAGTAATAACAATTTAAAAATATTTTTACTGCTCTTTGGGCGGCTACTTTTAGGGTCTTCTGAGACTGACGAGGTCTCAATACAGACAAAATGGTCATTAGCAAACATCGCGTTACTCTTGGTTCCGCTGATTACAGTGGACAGTGCTAGTCTTACCTCAATATTATTTTAATATTTAATATAATTCATTCCATCAGACAATTAATACATTTTGGTATCGCGTTACTCTGGGATTTGATCATTACACGGGACAGTGTTAGTCTCACTTCACTATTATTTTATTATCAAAGCGCTATGGATGCCGACTTTTAGGTATCTGCAGAGACAGCCGGAGACAAGAAGGCCTTGCAGTTTTAAGTGGTCATTCCTAAATAGCACTTTGATCATATTAGATTATTTTATTTTGTATTTTCGGTCAACATAGGTGACAGCGTCAGGTCAGTCCCGCTTAGTATTTATTGTTTATAAAAGCAAATCCTGTTTCTTCCATATTTACTTCATTCAATCCGATAATTGATCCGTCTAGGTATAGCGTTAAAAAATAAGAAGGAAACATTTCATCATAGAAGAAGGGCTCGGCAGTATTCAAATAGACTCTTTAAAATTATTGAAATCGTTACTGTTTACACAATTAGGAAGTTCATTGTAACTTTTTAAACCTTTATAAAATATATTTTGCTTGTATATTTCTGTTTTAAAAAGAGGCAATCTAAAATTATTATTCTCCTCACTCCAAGGGAGTGAGTTTGATTAACATAATTAATTTTTTCACTCAGATACTCTGGTAGGTTGGTTACCAATCATGATATTAAAAACAAATTTCATACTATGATAAAAAATTAGGTGTTTAACGCTCCACCAATTTAACTTCTCGACCATATTTTTTACTGGGGTGTCATACCACATGTTTAAAATAAATCTCATGGCCTTATTGTGCATTACCTGTAACTTATCTACTTGTGCTTCATTCGCAACAAAAAATATGCGGCTCTATAATAGGTATACGACAACATTTAAAATTTCCTACTTATATGTTAGCATGCTCTTTTCATACATTCTTATTTATTTTATTTTTTTTATTTATTGATTGTTTACAGTCATTCGACATTAAAATGTACAATTTTACAAAGTTATAATATATTTTCCATTAAAGCGTAAGTACATGTTAGATGTATTTTTACAAATCAAATATAAAACTGCTTATAAATAATTGCGTAGTAGGGTAGCTGGAAAGGCCTAGTTTCCAGTCTACCATTATGTGCCACGGGCGGAAAGGCCGTTACTTGGTTTCTAATGGTCGGAAAGCACGAGTTTCCGATCCATATTCCCCTTCTTACTTTTCATACGAACAGTTTGTCATGGTCGGAAAGGCCGTGTTTCCGATCCATGGTCATATAGCCTTTCTTTGGTGCTAGGACGGATGGAAAGACCAAGTTTCCATTCCGCGCCCTTATTGGATAGCCAATCTTTTGCAATGGTCATAATACAAAGTTATAATATATTTTCCATTAAAGCGTAAGTACATGTTAGATATATTTTTACAAATCATATATAAAATTACTTAAAAATAATTGCGTAGTTGGGTAGCTGGAAAGGCCTAGTTTTCAGTCTACCATTATATGCCACTTTTCTTTGCAATTTTTCCACCAACATAGTCGATGTGCTCATTGAATTTCAATTTGTTATCAATCTGAATACCTAGGCATTTAATTATATTTATTTTCTCGATGTTTGTACCCATAATGCTCAGGTTAAATTTGCGTGTATCATTATTTAGCGATCTTGATATGATCATTAAGATAGTTTTGCTAACATTCAGTGAATTTAAATCTTGCACTTTTCTTCAAATTTAGATTTTCTTTCCGGACAGATAATACCAAATTTAATGCGGTTTCACAAGAGTGCTTTTCTCTAAAGCCTGATTGTTCTTTTATTAGTACTTTATTATTTTCCATATAATTAATAAGTTGCTTCTTTATCGCTATCTCTAACATTTCCTCTATGTTTGGCAATGTGTTAATAGGTCTTAATTCTTCGACTTTTAATGACTTTTTTAATTTTTTTAATGGGTATTATTTATTGTAGATACTTACCATGAGTCAGGCACTACACCAGTTTTCATACTTTTATTTAAAATGTCAGCATAAAAAAGGACCATGTATGTTACTGAGTCTTTTATAACGGTTCATAACCATGCCCATCTCCCATATAATGGAAGTTTTGGAAAATGCAAAACTTTATTTTTCGGTATCTATTAAAACAAATTAATTAATTTGGTATTTAGGCGATTTTTAATTAAGAAATTAGGGATTTTTGAAATTTTGAAAAATGGGCGTTGCCACGCCCACTTATAAAACATTTTCTGTATCTCAATAACAGTATTATTTGAAAAATGCAAAAATTTCGTTTTTTCTTTATCTATTAAAGCATATTAATTAAAATTTAATATTTAGTTAGATAGTTAATTAATAAACTTGATTTTTATGAAATTTTGAAAAAGGTATCGTCACAAAATTTGGTGAACATATTGTCCTTAATATCACTAGCATCACCGTCAAAAACTTTTGAAATCGGACCATACATAACCAGGCCCAACTTCCATATAACGGAAATTTTTAAAATGCAAAAAACTTCGTTTTTCGGTATTTATTGGAAGAAATATTGCAAAGTTTAATACTAGCTGCGATTTGAAGCAAAGAAGCGGGAATTATATGAAATCAGGGTCACCGACCTTACAAAAATATATCGCGAGGGTATATAAAAATCGGTTTCGCCCGAATTTAGCTTTTCTTACTTGTTAATATTTCGTTTTGAGCAACAATTTTCTTAACAATATCTGCTTCATCATTAATATTAGCAACAATTACTTTTGGTAAATAAACTTTTGGCTCAACAATATTAAATTTTTCTTGGGCTAGTTAACGTATTTTTTATTTTCTCTTTATCAGGGGCTGTATTAGCACTTATAATTATTGTATCATTATTTTTATTTACCACCCTACCAAAGTTCATTTGAGTAGCATCTATTTTGTTTAAGTCTTCTTTTGTATTATCTATTGTTTGTTTATTCTTGGGCTTTATTACAATAAGCGAAATGCCTTTTAATGCATTTGCGTAAGAAGGACCAACATCAACATTATTATTGTGCTTAGAGATAACTTTAAATGGGCCTTCATAAGGTGGTTGTAGGTTTGACTTATGAACAACTTTAACAAACACATATTCACAACAACAACAAGATCCATATGTATGTGTTCAAATCGTCCAGATGGTATATTAATTTTTTGTTCTGGTGTTTTAGTATGTTTAGAAATTTTTGATTTTTGACAGTTAATACATGCGGAATTCCAACTATTAATTTCTCTACGCATGTTAGGCCAAAAATATTTTCATCGAATTAAACGTCTTCGTAGTAGTAGTTCGAACACTAGGATGTGATAAAGAATGGATTTTATCAAAAATTATATTCTTCATAGAATTTGGAACAAAAGGTCTAAAAGGTTGTTGAGAAATGTCACACCAAATATTAATTTCTTTTAAATTATTGTTAGAATTTTTGTCAGAAATTAATTCGTGAAGAGTTTGGTCTTTTTGTTGTTCTTTATATAAGGTTTGAAATTTTATACCTTCGTTAATAAAACTTTGCATTTCATTTGTGCACTGTTTCGCAAACCAAAAGGCTTCCGTACGAACTCAAACATTCCAAAAGGTGTGGTGATTGCTGTTTTTACTAAAAATTGTAATTCAGTTTTTGCTACTTTAAATTTAATTTGATCTAGACGACGACGTTTCGAAAGAACTCCTTTGGTTTCAATCCTGTGAACCTAGTGATATTCCACTAGATTTTGATCTAATTTGCAATTCACTAATATCAGCAGTGTAACTTGGTTTAAATTTTGATAAAATGCAGTTAAATTTTTAATACATTGTTCGAGAAGGTTATTTTCAACACTTGCTGTTGGTAAAGATTTAGAAGACTGAGGTTGATTTAATAAATACAAAAATTGATCTGCAAGAATAACATTTCATCCTAATTTTGGTTATTACATGAAGTTAAATGAATTTGTATCTGTTGTGATAATTTACTGAATAGTATTGATTTCAAACTGTCTTTCAACAAGAAGAACCCAAGCTTCAGGACATTCTTCCCAAAGTTGAGGTAATTTAATAGATTTTGAAAAATTCGCCCTTAAGTTATTATAGTTTTGTGTTAAATTAGACGACTCTACAAAAAATTTTCGTTCTTCGTCCTAAAGTTTATTTTATGATTTTCTGGTTAATTATGAACAAAAACGAAAAGAAAATACCTTTTTTCCGTATAAAGTTTGCTTCTAGATGGCAAGGAGAACGTTTTCATCAGGACATTTTGAGCTGCGAACAACGTTATCAAGGCCAATACAATGAAAACATGATAAATACAAAAGCAAACTTTTTCAAGCTATATATTTTTTTTTCGTCTAATTACGAAGAAAAATTTAATACTTTTGAGTCTAGGTAAATTTTCGTGTTGATCCATGTGTGTAAGTTGGGTTGTTATTTAGGTTTGCCATTAATGTGAAGTTGCGTGTACGTATAGGCGAACGTGATAGTGGCATACAAAAAATTATTGGAGAGAAAGTTAACAAAATTAAATTAAATATAAATAATAATAATTTCAATAATATTAGTATTAGATAGATAAATAAATGAGGATCGCACTGCCACCAATTGGTCTGTTGTGCCCTCAGTGACGTACAACACATCCCCTAAACCGAGAGTATCTATAAATTTCAAAATGGATCCTGGTGACAGGGAGTGAATATCTGTACTCTTCCTTAGGCCACATCTGACCTAGCCATCTCTCCCTTCATCGAGCTATAGAATCGCACTCCAGAAGCAGGTGTGTGGGGGTCTCCCTTATCCTGTCGCAGAAGCGACATAGGTCGCTCGACCAGATACCTAGTTTATGCAGAGGATCCCTCAATCTGCGGTGGCCTGTAAGGATACCTATGAGTGTTCTAAGTTTTGGTTTTGGGATGTCTATAAGTATTTTGTACCGTTTATTACTATACACCCCCACTAGTTTCTTTGCCTGTAGCAGGCCCAGGGTCTCCTCCCATTGCTGGGTCCTGAGCTGTCTAATTTCCTTTCTGAGCGCCTCCTTTATAGTGCTTGGTCCTATTGGAAACTGGGCTCTAGTCCTATAGGCCAACCTGGCCAGGTCGTCTGCCACCTCATTTTTCTCGATGCCTGCGTGACCTGGAACCCATGACAGACGTATTTTATTCCTTTTTGCCAGTTCATTGGGCCTATTTATGCACTCTAAGACCATAGAGGATTTTACCTCGAAGGACTTAAGGGCCTTGAGTGTTTCCTGACTGTCGTTTAAGATGAGTATTCTCTCACCGCGATAGTCCCTTTGAAGATTTAGTTCGGCACAAGGTACTGATCGCATACATATATTTCCGCCTGAAAGATGCTGGGAAAGGCGCTCATAGGTATCGAGAGTTTAGCTCGGGGACCATAGATGCCTGCCCCAATACCATCTACGGTCTTTGAGCCATCAGTATACCACTGCAATGTACTTTGCCGATCCCAGCTCTCCCAAAGGAAGGGGGCTGTTTAGCCTGTTAATTTTGTCGTCTATCTCCATATAACCTCCCCTGTTATGTCCAGATTCTACTTTAGGTAGGTTTGACACAAGTGTTTCTTTATAATTTGCCCAGTTCGCTCTTCTGGGGTTCCTGTTCGGATGGCCTGTTTGGACACCCGCCTCCAGCTCGAATCGAATGATCCTATGATCTGTCAAAGACGGCTCTGATGAGACCCGCCATCGAGAGATCAAAGGGCAAGCCAATTCATTGCTGAGGACTAGTGGGAGCCTTTTCCTCCGACAGTGTACCACTAGCTGCTGTACCTCGCGGGGCGGCACACTCTCACTGTTCCCCGGAAAATAGGCGGAGGCGACGACAACTTCGTCAGACAGACCGTCTACCATCAGGGTCGCCTGCACTGCCTCCAGATCTCTTGTAATGCAAAAGTGGTTAATACCTGCTCTCCTTCGCAGACTTCCCCTGTGTCAAATACCGGAGGTACCATTACACTGGCTCCAGGAAACTGCCCCTGCGCTAAGAGATTTTCGCACTGTTACTCCTCTCCAGCGCTGGATATACACCATGATTGTGCTAATGGAGCGGTTGCATGGGCCCCAGCAAGCATTCTGGCAACGGTGAGAAATTCCCTTACCAAGCTGCAGCGCCTGGCATGTGTATGCATTACAAGAGCGTTGCACACGTTCCGACGGCTGCGCTAGATGTGATTCATATTCACATAGAACAGGCAGTAACGCGAACACTGCTAAACTTTGCAAGGGAAGGCTTTGGCAAAGGAAATGTGCTGTCATCTAAAGCCAAGGACAAGATAGGGGCCCAGCTCCCGTTAGCTCTTCTTCCAAGAGATGACAGACATAAGTCTTCGAAAGGAATTTCCGGGTTACACTTCGAGACAAAAATACCTGGAACCTTTTCACTTTGGAAAGCTGCGTCCAGGCAGTATGTGGACGGGAGTTTATGGCCCAAGAACTAAACTCTCGGTGTCCATGGGGTTCTTTCCAAGTATTTTCCAGGAATTATCGAGGAATGAAAATCTTAATCCTTAGCGATAGTCAGGCAGCTCGCAAAGCCCTTTCTTCAATGACGTTAAATCCTTACGGGTCAATCGACGGTTGGATAATTTATAGGATTAAACAATTAAATTTAATATAAGTAATGTTTTTGCTTGCCTATTGTTTGAACTATCAATTTTAGCGGCAGTCGTGTTTGTGATAGAAAATTCACATTTGTAACGTTTTCGTTCGCAACAATCAGCTGTAACCGTAGGGAACCGAATTCGCATTAGCGAATACAAATACACGAACAAACGACGAGAAGAACGCTCATTTCGACTTAGAGAATCAGGCCGTTAGCCTTTGTCTAAAGGCTTCAAAAATTTTAATTATCTTAAGTAGTTCTCCGGCAACGTTAAAAAAAAACGATTATGAATTTTAAACTCATAGCGTCATAGCTACAGGCGCACGCTCACTAATTTTACAAAAAAAATCCATATTTTTGATGTATGTATGTACATATATTGGAACGATTTTTCGTCATCCCCTCGTTCGAACGAAAACGACACTGGATGGCACAACGCCGAAACCGGTATGTCTGTCGAAAAATCAGAAGAAAATCAAAATCTATATTTTTGGTTATTTTAGCATAGGAATTTGGGAATACATTCTTGTATGCGTTAACGATTTATGGAATAAAAAAAACCTAAAAAATGATTCCCCCCTTAACATATACGAGGCGCCGTGATGCTTTCGACACTCATTTTGCTATTGCTGGTTGTGTGCTTCATAAGGTTTCCGAGATTAATGATCTTGTGGTCATGTTTGACATTAAGTTTTCGTTCCAAAGTCATATAAATTTTAGTATATCGAAATCATACTTAATTTTAGTCTTTGTTAGGCGCAATCCCTCTGAATTTCTGATCCATTTACACATAACCAATTATTTGCGTCTCTGATTAGGTCTAACTTTGAATGCGAAACTATTATATGGAGGATATATCATAAATTATCTATAGATAGAATTGAACCAGTTCAAAACGTTTTTTTAAATACGCACTTCGGTCTCTAAATTTCGTTGACTTTGTTCCTACTTAATAATCCCGACTTACATATGTTAATTAATTTAATTACTCTGGAAAAGAGGAGATCATCATTTTAATTTTATTTTTGACCGAAAAAAAGTTCTTTTGCTAATAAACATCATATTGCTTTATACAAATGTCAAATTGAAATTTCGAAAATAACAATTATTTTCGATGCCTGATTAAAAAAAAACTAGTCTTAGTTATCGATGGGTCAGTAACTGATGACAGTCTCCTAATATAATAGGAGTGTTGATTTACGTTTTTTTATTTTGTTTCAGAATATACATCCAACTAACGTTAATGAACGAAGCCTGGATGAAATTGTGGAATGTTTTTCTAAAATACGAAATGTCAAAATTCCCCAATCTCGAGCAGCTTTAAAGGGCGTAAGATCAGAGTTGACTGAAATTATTGCTGAATTGAATGGGAAAGAAAACACGCTCTTACTCCAGCTACAGAAAGATGAGCAACCACCTGATACTATAATCAATGAAATATCTGTTGGGGTTGGCACTGAAGAGATCGTGACAACAACCAGTAAGGAATTATCGAATAATGTACACCTTAGCAACGATGTTAAACACGTAGTTTTAGCTGATACTGGTAAAAGTGAAGAGCCTGTCAAACGGGTAAATGGTCCGCGGACGGCTAAACGCCGACGTAAGATTAACAAAAGCAGAGTATTGAAACCCTCTGCAAAGGCAAACAACTTTCTTAAAAATAATAAAGATTCTTGTGACATCACATTACATACAAATTCGACACATTCTCTTACACGATCCTTTAATGCATCAGCTGAAGTAACTAAATCATCCTCGGATACATCATCCACTATGGATGTGATTTCTCAAAACACAAATTCTGATATTATAGCTTCACTGACTAGTTTGCATCCGCTGCCAATGTTAGATATGTCAGCATCTCAAATGTCTCCAACCTTTTCTGGAAATCAGGGATTTTTTTTTATTAATCCAAAATCTTTGGTCATTCTGCATGAAGATATCGTAAAAGGCAGCGGATTAAAATCTGGTCCTATTGCAAAACCTTTTAAAAAGCGTCTTGTGGATGTATCCGGGACCAATTCCATTACAATTGCACCCAAACAGATTTTTACACCAAATGTAACTGCGTTAAGTGATATACCTCGAATACTACAAAACTCTGACGACACAAAAACCCTGTCAAAGGATTATGTTGGTTGTTATGTGCAAAAGACAAGTAAGTCTTCAAAATCATTTTCAGCGGCACCAACACAACAAAAGCTACAGCCTACAGTTATGATCAAGAAGTTGCCAACTCCGCTTAGAAAGAGAAAACACAATGTGGATGCAGATAGTACCACGACGAGTATTGATCATCGTTCTTCTAAAGGAACAAAATCTCAAGCAAACGCCACTGAAATGTCGTCATCTGCAGAATCAAGCGCCGCAGATGTAGCTAAGAACACCAAAACTGGATCGATGATGAAAACAAAGAAACGTCTTGTTAAAGCTGAGGATATGACTGATGACAGCAACGATAACAATCAAGCAAAGCCCAGTAATTTAGCTACCGAAGCCTGTTGTGATAATCATAAAATGTTAGACTATCTTTCAGATGTGTCAGATAATTCATATGAATCGGGGGAGCTATGTTCGTCCGAAGCTTCAGATGTTGCAGAAATAGGTGAGGTTCAAGCTACAGTCGCCACCTTAGGTATCGGATCGGTTGAACACGAAATTGATGTATCGAACCATGTATCAAAGTCAGTCTCTCCAGAGTCACCGCTTTTTGAATCGATTAAAAGTGAATCCGAGGAATTTGAAGAGAGTGGTATAGAGGTCGATGAGAAAAGCTCCTTTTTAGTTACCAATTGTTCTGAAGTTTCTAAAAATCAGTCGCTTACTACTACTAGTAGTACCCCAAATGGTAAGTGCATACGTATATTTTAAGATGTTAGTCAACATCTAATTAAGAATATTTGCCTCAGCACAACGACGTACGAAGTTCTATTTGAAGTCACTGGAAAAAACTGTTGATTATAGTTCTTACGATGCAAATGCAATTGTAACAATCTGTAATACTCCTTTGTCGCCAATATCAAGTGGAATTACCAGCCCGATTTATTTGAATAACAAACTTAAAGATTACAGTCTAACAAAGGAAATAGACGGCTGTGCTGCAGGAGTTATATATTTGGTGAGAAAATATTCATATAAAATAAGTTTCTAAATTCATTATTTTTCCCTGCAGCTTAAAGAAATTGATTTGCCAAAAGTTCCTACAAATAAACCTGAAGGCATTGATTTTCTTTTGCGGACGAATACTTCAGATCCCAGATTGATTAAATATTTGAAAAAGGTTTGTGCTTCACATGCCATTATTCGTATTTTTGAAAATTTCTTGACCTTTGTAGAAAAAAGTGTTTCGTAGATTAAAAGAAGTAGTTCTTTGTTATTTGTTCGAAAGATTTTCCGTCAAGTTTGGTTTGGAGAAGAACGAAAATTGACACAGAAGCTGGCACATCGCCGAAACCGGTTTGTCCCCAAACCAAACATGACAAGGGATAATGGAAAATCGTTCAAACAAATATCAACATTCCACCCTGTCGGACAAGAGAAAGGAGAAAATAATACAAGTACATAATTATTTAAAAACAATTTTTTTTTTATTAAAACTCGTCTTTCCTGTAAGAAATGATTGGTGCTGGAAAATTTTTATCGCCATCAGTAAATTTAAATATTTAACAAATTTATGCTTATTTCTGTAGAATAATATTGCAGTACATGCTTCCACGCCACCACGTGCTTTCAATAAAATCATACAGTGTGATCCTCGACGACCGAGTAATATTTACAATTCGGAATCATATTTAAGCCAACGTGTTCAAGAACCACCACAACAAACGCCAAATATGCTTCTTTATGGTTGCTTGCAGCGTTCTCCATGGTATCAGTCGCTCATGTCTACAATGAAAATACAGATAAATCAAACGATTTCGGTGTTGGTACGCGCTATTAATAATTTCCAAAAAATTCGTCTTGAAGATCCTTACGCCGTTTTTGATATTTTTAAACTTTATTGTGCCGGCGAGTTATTGGAAATTATGGAAAATCTTGGACTATTCGTTGACGTCAACGGGATAGTATCTGAAAAGAAGAATACGTCCAGCTTTGCAGGGCGTTCATACGGTTGTTCTTCGGTAGTAAATGCGACGTACAGCTTTATTCAGCCGGTGGAGCCATCTTCGGTAACAGTTCAACACCAACAGATGCGATCCTTTACTGCACCAAGACAAAACTTCCCACCAGCACCTTCACACTTCCCCCCAGCGCAGTCAAACTTTTCTGCTGCTACGTCAAACTTTTCTGGAGCATCATCACACGTTTCCGCATCATCAACATTCCAACCACCAGCACCACCATTTATTAGCTGCTATGTTGATCCCCCGCAACTGACAATGGAGAAGCAATTACAATTAACTCAATCTTCCTCACCTCGACCGCCTCCTATGCAATCTCTTCCATCATTGCCACCACAACCACGACGACACTGTGGACTCAAGGTGCCTTATTCGTCCGGCGTACCTCCAAGTCGTGCTTCGGTTTCTCCAATAAAACAGCAACCGCGTGTTTGCTCGGACTCTGATGAAGAGTGCTGGGATTTGGATGAGGATAAAAAACCATCCACCACATTAAAACTCCCACTTAGTCCGAATTCGGACAATGATTGCGAACAACCGCAAAGCAATTACTCTCGACCTGAACGATTTGCTGGTGAGCGCTCGTCGAACTCCGAAAGATCATTTGGAGTTCATAAGAAGCGTTATCAATAAAATTTACGAACTAAATGTTAAAATCAGCATTGAAATTGCCTGTTTATTAGCTTTAAATACGTTATTTTACTTTTATGCGTTATGTTCTTTATCTAAAAGGTATTAAGCTTTATAGCGAACTTGAATGACTTACATACATATGTTCTTTTTTTGTACTGAATACATTTTTATTTTAAATGCGTTGAAATAAATCGCAGAAAACATTTTTTTTTTTTTATTAATCTCGGTGTTGTTGGCGGAGCAGAACGCTCTCATAAGCCAGGTTATTCCTCTGGATTGCGAAACGAAACTTTCGCATTAGCAGCAATATTGAAATGTTGACAATACAGGTTATTTCGATGTGTGGGTGCCACGAAAATGTGTCTCTGACACTAGCTTATCATCACATGCGATCAACTCTCCCAGTGTCGTTTTGAGAAGACGTGGATGCAACAAAAGTGTATTTTTAACACTAGTTTGTTATCGAGTGCGGAAAAATCTTGCAGGGTCGTAGGTGGCCCTTTCGAATTTAGCGAATTTCTTGTTTGTGGCAATGATCAGTTGCGTGAAAACGGTTTGCAACAGGCGTTTTCGACGCTATTGAGGCCCGAACGTGGCGTGAGTGCGTTGGAAAATCGCGACCAAAAAGGTGCAGCTACAAAGCAATAATTAAAATCTGTATAGATACAAAATATTAAATGTAAATTTGTGCTTCTTCAATAAAATTTGCAACATGTGTTATCTTGTGAGGATTCATACCTTGAAATATTTCCTCTAAACCATTAGCATTACCGAGTAAATCGTACTTGTCTCTGATGGTTTTGAGTCTGGGACAATGGAGGATTAAGTGTAGATAGCTGCAGGTTTGCCCGCAGAGACATCTATCTGAATCCAAGGCGTTAATTCTATGTAGGTATACTTTATCATATGTATACCCCGTCAATATTCTGTTTATAGTTTTAATTTGCTTAGGGTTGAGGGAGCATTTCCTGAACCAAGGGTAGGGTTTGTGGCAGCTGAAAATGTGGGAAAACAAATTAGGTTTTTGAGATGAAAAACTTTGGAAGTCCCTGTACCATGTATCCTTAATAGACTTTAGTATCCTTCTCGAAGCTTCTTGGACTGTTAGTTTGACATTGATACTTTGCCCTTGGACAGTCGCCTCCTTGGCTAACTGGTCCGCGCGCTCATTACCCTTAATGCCTATGTGTGCAGGTGTCCAAATAACGTGGACGATCCTGAGGTTTTCCTCAATGATTTTATGAATCTGGTTAATATAATAATTCTCTGTCCTTTCTTTTACCAGAAGTTTGCATGCTACTAAGCTGTCGGTGAATATAACTATTTTGGAATAATTTTTGTTAATGGCTATCTTGATTGCCTGAAAAATAGCAACAGTTTCACTATAACTCGACGATGTGTTGAAACCTATCTTGTACCCATACTCATTATGATCAGTGCAATCAAGGACACCACAACCTGCACAGTTTTCCCGTATAGACGCGTCAGTGAAGAATATATTGAATTGCGATTTTCTATAGTCCTCAAGCTCATTCGAATATATCGCGCGTGCGGCTTCAGTGGCTGTGTTCTGCTTGCTGCACGGTAGAAGGTTGGTGAATACACGCAGATTGCGGGGAAGGGTTTGATTACAACCAACACCTATTGCGTCAAAGGTTTCCTGAAACTCCAAATACGTTCTGCTATAGCTAGTGTTTATGGGGGGAAGATTAGCTATGGATTTCCTAAACTTCTCGTCTGTTGTTAAAACTTTTATTAATTCTTTAGCTGTTAGCCATTTCGCCCTTTCTAAGGGAGGCAGTTCATTGGATAAAGCATATATGAGTGGAACCGGGGTAGCTGGAGTGATGCCTAGCGCTCTTCTTAAGAAACCATTTTGAAAGGTTCTAATTTTGTTATTTATCGTTTTGGTACTGTTCGCAGCTGAGGTTCTACAGTACTCGATTTTTGATCTGACAAACGCTTTGTAGAAGTTAATCGCTGCCTTTGGTGTGAGCCCTGACCTAACAGTGGTAATCATTTTAAACAACTTGGAGTTGTTTTTTGAGGACTCCATTATGGAGTTGTAGTGCTCAGTGAGGGTTAGGGAAGCATTTATATAACGCCCTAGGAACTTTATAGTCCTTGTCTGTTCTAGCTGTGTATTTTGCATCATAACCTGAACCTTTTTGCTACTACCTTTGCTAACATACATTACTCTGGTTTTCGCTAGATTGCAAGTAAGATTAAGTTCCTTACATGCTTCATTGAAAAGGGTCAGTTTTTGTTGAAGTCTCACAGTAGCCCTTTCTATGGTTTCCCCCTCAATGCTAATAATAAAGTCATCCGCATATTGCACTATGTTCGTATATTGATCTTTAAGGTCATGAAGATTTTTAGTGTAGATGTTAAAGAGTATGGGCGAAAGACAGCTTCCTTGGGGCAGTCCTCCATAGACTTCAACAGATTCATCCTCGAGTCTGAGTGTTCTTCGTGAAAGAAAGTTCAAAATCCATTCGACATAGTTCTGGTTCCACCCTGTTGAGGTCATGATTTCTGTCAACTTATTTACGTCCACACAGTTATAGGCATTACTTATGTCAATCGCGCATACTAATATCTTTTTACCCTGGTGTTTTCTAACCGCAATATCATGCAATAGGTGGTTAATCGCCATCGCTGCAGATTTGCCTTTTCTGTAGGCGTAAGTGGAGTTGGGTAGGACCTTCTCACTTGTCAAGAATTCTTCTAATCTATTTTTTACACATAAGTTAACACATTTACACAACACTGATATTAAGGCTATAGGACGAAAATTCCTAATGTTGTCACGTTCACAATTGTTTTTAGGGATTGGTACTATCTTTATAGTACGCCAATTTTCAGGGATTTGATTGGAGAGAAATATGTCATTCAACGCAGTCCGAAGGTTATTGCGAGAATGCTCTGGTAGAGCTTTGATCATCGTGTAGGTGACCTTGTCAAAACCTCCCGCTGATTTCTTCTTCTTCTTGTGTAAAATGTCGTCTAATTCGTCTTGCGTAATAGCTAGGCTACAGTCCGGATCTATAACTTTGTTTACTGGGAGAGGCCCACTTCTTGGTACCTGATTGCTCAACATGTGCAGAAAATCCCTGTTTTCACCATTCGACCAGTAGGTCTCTCGACATCCACTAAAGTCACCTCTTAGCGCCTTAGCAAAAGACCACGCACTTCTCGTGGAGGAGTGCTCATTAATTTCACTTATTTTTTCTTCGAAATTCCTTCTCTTCGCTTCTTTCACCACCTTTTTCCATTCCTTCGTCCGTGATTCTACATTGTCGAGATTGGAGACCGTGGGGTGATCTCTGCACATGTATTGCGCAACCTTAAGGAGCCTAAAAGTCCTGGCCAAATCCGGATTCCACCACGATTTGGGACTTCTCTTTTTGAGTCTATACGTTGATAGTTGGATTGCATTTGCAAATGCCTGGTCAAACAGTTCAATATCCGGTTCTACGTCAGTCTGCTCTAATGTTTTTAAAAGTTTGTTTTTAGACAGAAAATGGTCGTTACTGCATGTACGTATCTCCGATTCAATTGTAATGGGAAAGTGGTGACTTCCTCCAATTCTTATAGGATCCACAGTCCATTTAAAATTAACATTAGAGTTCGTAAGTGATAGATCTAGAACCGACCCATGTACCTGATTTAAGTCCCTCTTAAAAGTTGCTGCCCCAGTATTTAGAAACGAAAAATTATATCCCGCTAGTATATCTACTAAGTTTTTACCTCTACAAGACTCCGTGCTATCCCCCCACTCCGTCGATCTGGCATTGAAGTCGCCTAAAATCAACACATTTGGAAAATTTTCCAAAAAATTTAGCAATTTGCAAATCTCACTCTTAAAATCATTTATCAATATACTTGGGGGAAAGTAAACAGCGCATATTGTTAGGTTTGGAGATAGGTTCTTAGTCTTAATTATAATCACATCATAATTAGTGATGTACTTTATTCTTTTAACCTTAATTTGCTTTTTGAAAACAATGGCTACTCCTCCATACCCGTCGTCCCTGTGTTTCTCAATCATCTTAAAGTTTATTATTTTCCTGCTTCGCGAGTCATTATGTGAGAAAGTCTCACATAATACTCCTACGTCATAGTCATAATTGTTTAGCTTATATTCAATGGTGTTAATATTGGCATTGAGTGATTGGCAGTTATACTGAAGTACCTTCATGGTGAGTATTATTTCCTTTCATCAGTCGTATCTCGTCTTCTATAGTGTTTTTCTCAAATTTATTTTTAAGGTTCTGGATTACCTCCAGTTCTGCGGTCAGGTTATTCTCTATGCATAATTTCTGAGTAATAATGAACAGTTGTGAGAGAACTTTTTCCATCTCACTTACCCTACCCCTTTCGTATTCTTCTTTCTCAAAAACCGGAACTCTCCTTATTTGTTTGTTGTGGTCAGACAGGGCCCTCGAGGTATTCACACCTGACGATGGAAAACTCCGTTGCCTGTTCGCCGATAAGCTTTTTGCCGCTACCTTATTGTAGCTTGTCCTAGTTAAAGTCTTGTTTATTGCTAAATCTTTGTTTTGTGTTCCACTATCAGCTATGAGCTGTGGAAAATTCGTTTCTTCATCCTGTAAAATGTCAAACCTGTTCGTGCTATATGGATTATAGGCCTCAATTGCCTCCTTCCTGGACAGCTTCTTAATTGTTCTAATTTTGCCAATCGCCTGTTCTCGTTCCCAAGTCGGACACCTATCTCTATCTAGCGAGACATGGTCATTTCTACCGCACAAAATGCACACTTTATTTTCACAGTTACTAGAATCGCAACTATCACTGCCACAATATAGGCATCTGCTTTTCGACTTACATGACATTTGCGTGTGTCCCAACCTTCCACATTTTTTGCATTGTCGGAGTGGTGGTATATAGTAGGAAACTTCTAGTCTCGTGTATTCGTATTTTATATGTTTTGGGATCTCTTTGCCCAAAAACCCAACCTTTACCGTCGTCGTTGGTATAAATTCATCAACCCCTTCATGTCTCTCTCTTCTTGTAAAACGATGCACTGAAGAAATTGGAATGTTTGATTCCGCGTTAATTTTAATGTCGTTAACATCATATTCAAGAGGAATGCCCCTAATCACTCCATAGGTTTCAAACGCTGTGTTTGGGATAAATGGCCTTAGCCCTTTCTTCCTTAAACCTTCATTTGATAAAAACTTGTTAGCGGCGGCGGCCGATTTAAAAGTTACTTTAAAAAGGGTACGTCCTACAGAGAAAATTAAATCTACATCTTCAAAATTCAGGTCTCTTATTTGGCTTCTTAGGGCTAAACCACTATTCATCCTATCACAGTTAATTGCGCTGCACTCAGAGGTGTCTACCAGAACAAAAAAAATTCCGCTAAAGTTTGAAGGATACATGGGCGATGAATTGGCAGAAAACGCCTTGTCAGATTTCCCGCCAATACTACTATCTATTGTCTCACTTACTTCGAAATCCATTTTGTCTTTTGCACCCTCACGGTTTGCGGTTTTGTTAACTCGACTAACTAGCTCACTATCCAAACTGTCCACAATAAGACCTTCATTAATTTTTGTGTTGATAGAAAAATCACTTGTCTTGCCACTTTTTTTCCGTTTGCTATTTGCTTTTAGGCTAGTCGAAAAAGACTCAAAATCATCGGCTGATGCCGCCACCGACTTTGCAGTCGGTGACGCCATACTGGCTTTTTTACTTGCCGTCGCCGGCACTATTAATTAGTTTACACAAAACTATATGATCAGATGAAATATCACAAATGGCAGAGAGTTCACAAGATACTCACAGTTTCTTGAGCTTTGTATCAAGCTGCCTTCTTCCAAACGAACAAATTGCAATCCGTACGTTAATCCCGTTCAGCACACAAAAACGGTAAAAACACCAATTAAAATTAGCCAAAGATATATAGAAAATCACGGCACATCCAACACCACTCACTGATACGCCCAGAATGTCGCAGAAAACATAGTACACACTTTAGTTTTACTTACATATATTAATTTCAGTTTTTACCAAATTTTCAAAATCATAAGAAATCTTAAATTGTCTTATAATGATTTAAAGATTCCATTGACACAACTTTATAAGAAATTTTAATGAAGAGAGAATTAAAGGTCAGCAAGTAGAAAGTAAATAAAGTTTATGGGAATTTTAAAATCTATTCATGCTGAGTGACATCCTACTTATGTATATGAAAATGAGCAAAAAAGATTATGTGCAATTGTTGTTCTGGTTAGGTTTTAATTATAATTATTTTACAGTTTCTAGCTTTAAAATCCTCAAATAGAATTTTCTCATTTGTTGCTACCACTAACAATATGAAAAAGGTGTGTCCTTCAAGGGTGAAACCGATCGATATATGTACATACATATGTATGTAGGCGACTTTATCGCGAAATGATCGCTGGGATGGATTAACAATTCTGCATCATGAACTATGATGCCCCACCAGATTTAAGGGTACTTGCTACGATTTTCAACTCACGTCGTACCACCCAGCGGCATTATGCCCCTATTATGTATGGAGACGAGTGTATAGTTGCCGGTCTATTCGCCCCGGCTACTAAACCCGTTGCCTAGCGGTTACTAGTCTCCTGCTAGTCTCTACACATAAATGGGGTATTTATTTTGATTGACAGGCCGGCCGACTTTGCTGCCACAAACGGCCGAGAGTCCTTCGGTGCACTTCACATTCCAACTGACCGTTTGTAGCGGCTACGCAAATACTGCTGAGTCGTCAAATCCGTCATTCATCTAGCTGGAGGGACAGGAAACACGATTTCGATGGCGTCTGATCAGAGGAGAGGGTTGCTACATGAGCAGGGATAAGAGGTGTCGGGCGACGCTTTATTGCATGTCGGACATGTGTTGATTCTAAATAAGTAGCACTTATGCCAGGTACACAGGCCTATCATGAATTCCGTCGGAGCGGAAAAATGCTAACATCAATTCCGACGTGATCACGAAATCCTTACGAAATTCGGGTGATTGCCATCACGGATTCCGAGTGAAATGCAATTTTGACATTTATTCGTGAGAATAATCTACGAACGTTTTCCCATATCGGGAGAAGTGAAAATAATAATTAAAATTAACAAAAAAATACAAATGAACTAGAAACCAAGGCGAATTTATAGAAGGTGGTATATTCCCATCAGCTGGTTGCTTGTTCTACCTTCGTCTTGCGCGGTGAAAGTGCCAAAATAACAATTTTGTTTACATTTTCCATTTATATTTACATTCGTGATAGAAAATTCCATGCGTTTGAATAATATTACAGACATTCAATTGCAAATTTATACTATAAATCCTTAGTACGTTTGCTTTTTGTGCCAAACTTGAAATTCCGACCATTTGTTTATTTTTATTGCTCTAAGTTTCTCTAACATTTTCACCGCAAAATAAACAAAATGTGGAGTATACCACCTTGAATGAATTCGCCTTGCTAGAAACTAAGTAGATATTTTTCACTGAAGTAATTAAAAATGTAAGAAGTGTTTATTAATAGCTGTAGGGCATAAATTTAAATTTATTTCATTTTTCAACAGGTCAACCCCATCCACCAATCGGAGTTAGTATGAGACTAGTGAATATGAAGGTTTTCCAAAAACCCGTAAAGAAAATGCGCCAGAGTTTTTGTAAGGAAGAATCCGTCCAGCTGAACACCCTTGAGCTTCCAGTTAATAATGCCACTTTTATAATCAGCTTATTGAATAGGTATGTACATACATATATGCACAAGGAAGTGCTGTTTATTTGAATTGTATGTTTCGTATTTAACACAAGTATAAAGTGCCAATGTACATTCAATTATGTATGTATGTATAATATATCATAAAACTTCAACAGCAACCAAAAGTAAATAGGCAAACATTTGTTGAATTATTATAAAAAGTAGAACGATATTTTGTTTCTGTTATTCTCTTTATTTTAGAGGTTTGGTTGGACCATTAAAGCTGTGTACAACGGAAGCCATATCTTAACAAAATTGAACCCAGAACAACGAGAAAAGGAAGAAACCACATACAGACATTCAAAAATTTAGAGTAATCGATAAAAAGGATTTGCGGGTTGAAAACGTATATTTCAGGCTTCGCGATTGCTCTTTTAATAAAACAGCGGGAAAATTTTTCATTATGGAACCAGGAGTTCCCACCGGCCGGAGGCTCATAGTTTTTAAGTAATTTGTTGTTAAAGTGGCGAAAAATGTCAAATTTAACCTCACTTTCTGCTTTGTGCAGCAATGAAATGAAAGTACAGTGCTGCCACACATGGCGAATATATGTACATATGTATGTCGAAAAAAAAAGAAAATAATAAAGTCTATGCGCATATTACAAGATTTTTATTTACAATCTTTAAAAATATTACGAAATAATGATGTATTTAAGAACAGCGCTGCAAGCGAAAACTTCTAATAAAAAATCGCGCGATTTTTAATTACAAATTTTCAATATATTGCAAAGTATTCGCCCCTATTACGGTGTTGTCGTCGATGTCGTTGTCGCTTTTCAGTTGACATCACATCGTGTCGACGTCGGCGAGCCCATATAAGTTGCGGCAAAAAACATAAGTAATCGTTGCAGTGTCACCAAAGTGAGACGCTCCTATGTCTCATGATAATTTTATCATAAAAATTTTGAAGAAATTAGCAACATCCGCCAACTTGCACGCATGCAAATCTTAATCCAAATCGCTTTCTATTTCTGAATCGCTTTCTAAAGTATATTCTTCTTCAGTTTCTCTGCCACTTAATAAAATATATTGGCTAATGTCTTCAGAAATGGGCTGCTTTTTGCTGCAAACTTTTCTGTGAAGTAATGAGTGGCTCTGAAGTTAGTAATAAATTGACCATAAAGTCTTTATTGGAAGCCTGTCTAGAAGTTTTTTTAATTGTTGTTACTACGGGTATTTTGAAATTATTTGTGTCTTGCTTCTAATGCATCTTCTGAGAGCATTCCAATAGGATTTATTGAAGTTTTTAATAATTTGCACTCCGTTCGCCAAAACTTTGTGAACTTTTGCAGGCTTTTTATATCACAAATAATTTTTCATATATATTTCGTATGTACTCTTCAAAAGATTTTCAAATGTATTTACATACATTAACTTGTTTGCCACTAGCAAGAATTCTTAATATTAATGAAAAGTTTCTTAACATATTAATATCAAGGTTTGTTATCTCCGCAGAAACTTCTATTCTTGGCCTGCCTCTGCTAGTACTTGGCTCCTATGAAATATACAGAAATCTTATTTATTTTAAATATAGAGACGAAAAAATAAACTTACATACATGATCAATTGGTGGACTCTCATGAGCAATTGACTCCCTTAAACCTTTTATTTCTATGCACTGATCGAGCCATGATGCGTGCCGCTCTTTTACGATAGCTAGCATTCCATAAGTTTTGGAATTTAAGTGCTAACAAATCTAATTGTTTTACTAAAATTTTGTTATCTATAGGCTTTTTTGAATTTTCTTCAACACATTTTACCATAGCGCTTATTAAATAACTAAGCTTTAATTGTTTATTTGACAGCCATACTTCAAAAAGCGAACGTATTTTCACATTAAGAGGCACTGAAAAAAAAATTAAAAATCTATCTGCACCTCTCTGCAGGTAGAATTTGTTTTATATTAAAACACAAATTACACGCAACATTTTAAAAATGTGTTATGAAATGTATTTTTTAAATTGTCCACTGAACTTTTGTAACTTTTGATATTTTCACTTCACATACTTGGCATACAAAAAAGTCTTTATCTCACTAAAGTATATAATTATTTTATGGTGCAACTTTGATGTACTGTTGCGACCAGCTTGTAATATTAAAAAAAAAATTTTTTTTTGGTATTTCTTAATAGATATGTTTTCTTCCAAACTGTACACAAAAAATACCAACACTTTGGCATTTTTTTGTGATTTTCTGCCACACTCGCAACACTGTGCGACGTCGACAGTTTATCGATAAAATCAATGTAGAAATTCCATCTTTGTCATTTCTGCAAGAGCTGTTTCATTTTGTTTACAATTTTTATGCAAAAAATTTCATTGTTTGAATTCGTCGGAATACTTTAATTGAATATCTTCTCAGAAAAATTTTCGTTGTTTTTGTTCAAGCGATGATGAAGACAAAAAATAGCTTGCAGCAAAAAGAAAAATTATAAGGCCGAATTCAGATGTATTTAATTTGCCAGACAACAAGTTAGTGTTACAATTAACATTAGTTTTTTCAGATTTAAAGAATATTTTCTACTCAACAAAACTGCGATTATGTAGTATGTGCAACATCTGTTTCCAGGAGAGTTTCAAATTGTCCTGCACTTGTAGTTTTCATTTCTAAATCAATACAGATACACATGTAAAAATTCAATTTAAATATTTGTTTGTTAATAAAAATTAATTTCTTCAAAAAAACAATTATACCTTCAAATTTTCTTCTAGTCGTCAGTAAACACGGTGTCGACTGAAATGGCGTCGCTTGAACTCAGCGTCGACAACAATTTTGCTTAGCCAATACCGAATGTGTGTCAATAGCTGTAAATAGTTATCGATAACGACTACGCCAATAACGATATTAACAAGTCGTTAAGAAAAACGCGACAGGCCTTAATTGTGGTGTATTTACTTTTTAAACGTGTGCCAGCACACTTTAGCTCATACTGTCGGCCATTCTTATTTATGTTTGTTTGCAAAAAGTGGTAAACATTCTAGACACATTTAAAAAAGCGTTTATTAAGTTAAATATACATATATAAAAAATTTGAACTAAGTACTATACACGCACGTAAATAAACCAAATTTTGTAAACTGCACAAAATATAAGTGATAAGTGTTATTTCTTAAATAGTAATATTAATAAAATTAAAACACTGATAAATTTAGGTAAAGAGGGCCTACCCCAAAATCCACACCAAGTTTCGTTGCCAAAATTTCGCTGAAATCGCGAAGGGTTCCGTAAAGGAAATCTCAGCCAAAACAGCTTTCACAATGGAACTCTTTCAATTATTTTTTGTATTTAAATAACTATTGTAAACTTTGCCTGTGAAAATATATTCATTTTCTTTTAACTGCTGTCAAAAAAGTAAATAAAAAACCGCTGAATTTCGAGTAAAGAGTTGGTATCACTCATTCGAACTTAGCGTAACAGTTGGCAACGCAAACTACAAACTCCATCTCAAAATTGCCCCAAGGAGTCAGAATTGTCTCTAACGCCGCTGACTTGACAACAAAACATTGCATAACCTGTGCTTGAAAGTGAACAGCTATCTCACCGAACTGTAACGTTTATTTACGGGACATAACTCCTACTTTTTTGTGATCCAAAAATCTTCGACAGATTTGTAAAGCGAGAATTTTACTTGTCAATAATTTTGGTGGAGTTAATGTTGAATCCACGGCAACCTTATTCACAATGTATGTAGAAGAAGGATGCCATGCTTATGCTAACATCCACGTTAACGGGACCGCCATCTCAAGGGGTTAGCCACCCCAGGATCTTGGTAGCCATTTTTTACAGCCGAATCTCCTTGTAGCACACAGCCGCAACCGTCAACAAAGTACAAGGCCGCAATACAATCCCAAAAAAATGCAAAGAAACGTTGCTCGCAATATGCAAGGCCTTAACACTGCACCCCGCACAGCGATAGTGCCAGCACCTAAATACCATCTAAACTTCTAACCGGTTGCCACTGACAGGGTGTCGTAAGAAGCCACTGCTTGAGTACGAGCCTCTCCTCCAGCACATCAGAGATCACACACTTACTTAGACTAACGGACGAGATCGATACCTAAAGCAACCAAACCCTTGATCCGACGATATACTGACAGCTTATGACTGATATTCACCACGAGTTAATTTCCAACTTTCCAGAATCTTGTTCTGTGAATGCCATCATCGGTGTCACACCAGGGATTCAGCTACCGCGTTACTCAGGTTTCACTGCAATCTCTAGCTGACTTTGCTTCTACCTGTTCAGAATAAACCCTAATACACTCGAAAAATGCTGGATATTAATATTATTACCCTAACCAATACTAAAAATTTTAATGTACACATATTTTTACAATTATTATAAATAAATAAGTTGTTTTAATGCAAATTCATAAAAGGTGGTGTTAATCAATCAGCTGATTGTTGGTTGGTTGCCAAAATCAATTGTTTAGTTGCAAGAAATTTAAAGCTATGGTTCACTATAACATTTGGCGGTGACTCTAACAGTGTAAATATTTCGCGAAAGTTAAATACAGAAGGGGATAAAATTTGACAACAACCCACCAAAGCGTTGCATTTTTAGAATCGCTACCACCTTACATGAATTCGCCTTGAGTTGTTTCTTACATTTCGTACATGGGACTACAACCTACACATATATTTTTCATTTACGCTATTCTGAGCGTCCAGATTATCCGGTTATGTGGATCTATATGATTATTTGGTTGTAATTTCTTTCAGTTTCCAACAACAAAACTGAATAAAGAAAAAAACTGTATATTTTGATGTTGGAAACATATCACCAAATAACCAGATAGTCCGATAACCTGGATACGCCATCCAAATATCTAAATTATTCTCAAAAACAATTATCAATGAATAATTGTTCATAGACATTTGTATGCAATTAAAAGCAATATATTTTTCTCTCTTTATTTTAATTATTTTTAGTATTTATTTATGTTTATATATTACATATATATGCATATATTTTTATTTATTCTTTTGGCACAATTAGTAAAATTTTATAACCAATATACTGTTTTATAGAAACTTTCACAAAAAGAACGACCGGAAATTTAGAAAAAATTTTTTTTCAAAAGTTATGCGACTTTAAAAATTAAAGGTGTTCTGGCATAAGTCACCATTTATCACTTCATAGCTTGCAAAATATTTTTATTTTTTTTGTGGGAATCAGGACGAAACAACGCGTGCAGAAAACAGCACTCACTGCCGTCCATTGTACTGTTTTCATGTTCCTTTAAATCTGTTTTAAATCTGCAGGATTCACGAATAAATCTTAGCAGATTTTGGTGTGGCAAAGAGCTCAGGTGTTCGTCTCTTAACACGTCGCGTCCAAATGCCCTATACCTAGTTCTTGCAAAGGCGGGGCAGAAGCACAGAAAGTGTTCCGCCATCTCTTCCTCTTCAAAACAGAATGGGTAAATGGAGTTGTCATGTACGCCTATCATCGTCAGGTGTCTATGCCACGTGAATTGACCGGTCAACAGTGCATCAAGTTGCCTGCAGTCTCGCCAGTTTCTGATGGAGGCATCGATGGCTGAAGGTCAATTCTGGCCAAATGGTCAGATGTCTCATTACCAGGTACTCCCGAGTGACCAGGCAAAATATTAGTTCAATCAAAAAAATTATAAAGTACTTGTGACGGCATAAGAATGTATCGACCTAATGTTAGCTGTAAGTTTATTTTTGAAAGACCGGTAGCTCGGTCTTAGCGTATTTTATTTTATTTTATTTGACATTCGTTTGCAACATTCTCTCGAGTAAAAATAATAGCATTTTTTATGTAAAATTTTGTAATATACATATATACCGATACCGCTATCCGTTAAATCATTTGATTCTAACTAGTAAATACAAGCGATACTCATCGGACCAAGAACCAAGTAGCATTAACATTAAAAAAGGTGTTTGTCTTGATATTGACACGGCGGTCCACGAGAGATATTGTGGACGTAACACACGCTGGGAATCCGGTGGTGAATACTGAACACGCCACCTGTGTCGGATTGCCACATATCTTTCCATATATAATAAAAACTTCTTTGAGCTTATCAAACAAACATACATGGCTGTGCATTTATAATATGCTTGTATAATATATGTTTACTCGCGTCTTAAAATACATATATATTTGTGGCCTGTTACATAATCTTTGATATACATAATTGTTTGCATAATTTTCCATAAATATTTTACAGTATTGTACATTATTCCTCATACTTAAAAATGATGTTTACACATTATTACGATTTCTTTCATGACTTATACATACATAACTATTTATTTACATATGTATATGTATGCATATATAACTATTATATATTTTTATGAGTGATTCTACAAATATTGATATTTTGAACATGGTAGTCTTTAAATCCAATCACAACAAATTTGGGTTATAAGCGTGGCCGCTGTGGTCGAGTTGGTAGCGGTGCGTGCTATAACTTGATATGCCGGTGAGTTCGAGGTCCGAATCTCAGTCAGGGCAAGCAAAATATTTATATTGGAAAAAGTTTTTTCTAATAGCGGTCACCCCTCGGCAGGCAATGGCAAACCTCCGAGAGTATTTCTGCCATGAAAAAGCTTTTCATTAAATACATCTGCCGTTCGGAGTAGGCACAAAACTGTAGGTCCCTCCATTATATTATATATAATCTAATGAATATATTGCTTCTTATAGGGTCAGTCATTTTTTCAAGTAGAAGTACATACATATATCTACGATTTTTACGAATTTCAACGCCAGGGGACAAACGAGGGTGACAAAGGACTGAGAAAAAACACAACTACATAAAATTTGCAAGATATTTATTAATATTTAGAAGAATTCTCTTTGAAACTAATAACAATAAACAAAAACATGGCTGCCTGCGCCTTCAAGGTACTGAGTAAAATAATAGTAGTTACCAGGTAACTATCTGAGTATTCAAAACAGCCTTCTAAAATGTCTTATATCGGTTTGTTGTTTATAATTAACAATGAACAAAAATAAAAATTACATATTTATATCAGTAAAAATAGTAATAATAACTATATAGAAAAGTTGAAAATAAAATAATAAATTTTCAAAATCATCAATCTGTTCTTTAAATTGATAAAACTATATTTTTTTGCAATTATATTGGAAAGATAATGCATGTCTATCACGTAAGGTGGATAGCGGTATATCATCATCTTCAGAGTCTGTAAATACAGTAGACACATTTAAACGTGTACTTTGTTCAGCCACTATCTCTTCATTCTCGTATAATGAATAGATCCTAACGTGAAATGATCGCATGCGTTAGCATCGCAGAAACAACTTAGCGACTTCATTGTAAGATGATTGGGAATATAAGCTGAGCCGGTCACCTGATGCACCAAAAGCGCCCCTTTAAAACCGATCATTCGAGATAACTTTTTGTTAATAATGGTGTTCATCTGCTCGATATCACAGCTTTCAATCGCTGTCGCTTTAATACCTGGACATCTCTCGCAGTCAACAGCAGCAAACTCAGTTAAGTTAGTTGTATCACCTCCTAGGAGCTCCTGAAGCAATCACTTGATCACTTGACTGACGGATAAAACTGAACACAAAGTTTGTCAATATTTTCACAACAATTGTGATAATATTATTCCATGAAAGTTTTGATTTTATGTTATGAAATACATTTAAGATTATAATGGAACAGTTAGTTTTATTACATTAAAGGTAATATTTAATACACGGCTTTTTGATTGCGCGCTTTTGGGGTTGTGACATGCCGAAGTACTGACGTTTTGAGAATATATTGTGAATTTTTACATATTTGTACTTAAAATAAAAAGCTGAAATTGAGTGACCAAAGAGAACATGTTTAATTGTTTTAAAATTATTTATAAATAATAAACAAACTGCAGAAATACAATTTTTTTTTGACCGGTGACATTAAGTTACCCAATTTTTGTAGAATCACCCTTATATTATATTTATATACGTAACTATATATTTTTAATTTAAAACAGAGGAATTTGTGCTATCATTACGGTGTGAAAAAACTTAGTCAGATACAGAAATGCAAATACTATCTTGATAACTGTGGACCGTCTCGTAAGTGATCGCGTTAGCCAGATTATCACCCATATTTGAAAACGCCCAGTCAATTTGCGAGCCTGTAGGTGTAGTAGAATATTCTGAGTACAACAGCGATCTAAAATTTACTTTTCTAAGAATATTTTCAATTGTATTCTCAGAAGATGTGAGGCATAGATTGAAGTCCATTACGATTATGGCATCTTGATTACAAATGTCGTTAATCAGAATGTCAGGGATCTCTGCTTTCAGGTCTCGGATAGGGAACACTGAATTTCTATAAAGTAAAACGACATTAATATTATTATATTTGAATAAAATAACTTCTAGGGTCCTACGGTCTGAATATATTTGTTTGATTCTGCAAAGTTTAATTGAAGAAGCAATTTCAGGCTTTATAAATATCAAGATACCCCGTTTATTCCTATTGCGCGTTTCAATGCTACCAATCCATAGGCTATTTAAGAAACTTAATCCAGGTATTTCGAAATTTTTGGAGGGGAAACTCCATGTCTCAAAAAAAATAAATATCTGAGAACAACATCAGATAATCTTTTCTCACATCACTAATATGAGCATAAAAGCTCTGAATATTGTGAAATAAAATTTTGAATATTTGATGTTTGAGAAAGGATGAAATCGAAGATTGGGGTTAAAGCTTTTGAAGTGGTGAGATCAGAAAGCTGTTTAAATACTGAATCTGATTCTGAAAATGGGTTACGTGGAACAAAACTTCTTAATATAAATAAACCGTCAGTAATGGTGACTCGACTGCAAGCTACATACATACAAAGCAAAAATCCAGCTTATTTAGACATAATGAAATATCTGAACTAAATTTGGGAGAAATCGATAACGTATTTCCAGAGATATGTATATGTACAGATGAACTCTAAAATGGGCGGTACCACGCCCCTTTCGTTTAAATATATCTGTTGACTTAAAACCACACCATATACGAAATTTGAGTAAATTAAATCCAACAGTTACTGAAGTATCCAATTTTCATAGTTTTGGAAAACTACCGTTATATGGGAGGTGGGCGTAGTTTTCGTCTGAAGTTTAGACGAAATCGATAAAGTAGTTCCAGAGATATACATATAAACTCAAACCTGGGCGGTGACACGCCCCTTTTCCAAAATTTTCTTACAGTCGGATTTCTGGCTGCAATACAACACCACATACTAAACTCAAAATATTTCCCTTCAACATTTATTGAAATGTTCGATTTTTAGAGTTTTCGAAAATTACCGTTATATGGCAGGTGGGCGTGTTTATGGTCAGATTTAGATAATTTTCCAAATATCGTTTAAATAGGCATATTGTAATACGTAATCGGTGGGGTGGTTCTAGAGATATACATATGAACTCATAAGTGGGCTGTGCCCCGCCCCCTATACATCATTTTTATATATTCGGATTTATTTCCTGCTCAAGTACAACAACACATAACAAATTTGCATTTTAGACCATTGCCGTTATTTGGGAGGTGGGCGTGGTTATTGTCCGATTTTGCCCATTTTCAATGCCAACCTGCTCTGGGTGAAGGACAATCTACATTCAGAGTTCAATGAGATATCTCAGTTTTTACTCAAGTTATCGTCTGCACGGACGGACGGACATTACTAAATTTACTTATCTTTTCATTCTGAGCATTTTGGTATAAGTATATACAATATATCTATCTATCTTGATTCCGTTACGCTGTTACAAGCAACCGTTATGCGACAAGTGCGCTGGTATAAATATATGTATGTGATAGAACGTATATTAAAGAATAAACTGACACATTTATAAAGAGTGTCTCCTTATAGGACTTGAGATATTAATTTTTCTGTGAAGCAATGGCTACTAAAATCAATTGTTTCGCTGAGCGCATGTTTTTTCAAAAAACATCATTTTGAGATGCGTTTAAAGTTTTCGCGTTTAAAGTTTTGCACGTACATACTTGGGGGCATTCGGGAGGAGCGCGCTGTTGACATCTGTAACTTTGGCTCTAGTGCTCAGATCTTTATAAAATTTGGAGGAAATAAACTCAAAAGGATACAATACAAACATTTTCGACCAACACACGTGTATATAACCCCTTACACTTATGGCTTAATACATGCATGCGCTCAGCATTGCCTGGTAATCACGCTAAATATTAAAAATGCGTTCAATTCCGCAAGCTGGAAGAAAATAGCTAAAGCTCTCCTCGGTTTTAAAGTGCCGTTATATCTACGGAAAATATTAAGCAACTATCTAGAAGATAGGGTACTTACTTATGAAACAGACGAAGGCACCAAGCAATGCAACACTTCCGGAGAAGTACCATAAGGATCTGTTCTGGGTCCATTACTCTGGAATATAATGTATGATCGCATTCTGCGTCTGCAAATACCCGAGGATGCGAAAATTATCGGTTTTGCGGATGATATAGCTCTAATTATCGTGGCCAAGCATTTATAAGATCTGGTGCAAAGAGCAAACCTAACAATTAAGCGAATTCAGACTTGGCTCGAAGATGCCGGTCTCCTGTTAGCCCAACAAAAAACAGAGGCAGTATTAATAAGTAGCAGGAAAGCTCGTGAAGTCATCAAAATCAAAGTTGGCGGACATGAAATTGTCTCGAAACCTACCCTTAAATATTTAGGCATAATTTTCGACGCAAGGTTAATATTTAAGCCTCATTTAGAATATGCAGTTGAGAAAGCAGAAAAAGTTGCAGCGGCCCTATCACGGCTTATGGTGAATAAAGGAGGCCCTAGGCAACAAAGCAGATAGCTATATGCAAGCGTTATACGGTCTGTACTTCTGTACGGTGCTCAACTTGGTCGGCTGCGCTCGAAAAGACTTCGTACGCACGAGAGATAAGATCATTATATCGCCCCTGCGCGATCAGGGTGTGTAGCGCGTTCAGAACAACGTCGGAAGAAGCAGCGCTGGTAGTGGTCGTGCTTTGTCCAATAGAGATCCTGGCGAAAGAGGTTGTGGCACCCTCGACAAATAAGGTAAGACGTGAAGCGGTGAGGCAGAGTTGCTTGCAGAGTTGGCAGACGCAGGTTGATTTCCAGTTTAGAGAAATGGCTTGTTAGGCGACACGGCGAAGTTGACTTCCACCTAACCCAAATTATTAAGGGCCATGGTTGTTTTAAGCAGGGACCCTAACAGTTATGACTTTTAAAATAAATTATAATTTCTGACTGTAAAATTTTTTGTTACAAAATTCCAGTAAAAAATTGACTTTTATTTTTTCAGTCAGATAATAACAGTTAAACCAAGCCAAATATTTTTTTTGTCAAAAATAAAAGGCTTGGTCAGATAGCGATCAAACCGTTGAACCTATATAAATAAATTTGGTATCAATCGATTGGTGTTAGTTTCTAGAATTCAAAAATATGTATATAGTTTGTTTGAGATTGGGTGTTTATAATTTAAGTTATAAATCAGAAACTGACTCGAACATGAGTTCATTTTTACAACATATGTGTACGCATGTTATAACCATACGCACAGTACGAGGGTTGCATTTTATATTTAGCGATCAGTAATGAAAACAGTAACATAGTAATGAAAATGTTTTTTAATCTGCTTGACGACCTAAGTGGTGTGATTCAACGCCGAAAGGCAAAATTAGTGGATCAATGCACTCCTGTCTCGACAATTCATGTTGGAAAACCTTAAAAAATTATCGCACGGTTATTTTCACGTGCTGGGCGAGATGAATTTTTCAACTCACTGAAAACAGAACAAATAAAGCTTGTAAGTATCGAATTGAAAATACGCAACATATAAAATACGAGTACTACCCTCGTAGCATTTTTGGTTTCGGTTTCATGCAGCGTTGTGTAAACATAAACATACATACACATAGAAGCCGAATTACTGTTCGCATTTATACACAATAGTTACATACTTGCTGTAATTTTATGTTGTTACTCTTCCATTCGTCTCTGGTTCTAATCACCAATGCATAGTTCATAGCTTAACCCTTTCAGTATATATGAGGAGAAGAAAAAACAAGTGACAATCACTACTTCTTTCATGATAACATCAGTAAAAGTACAATTATAACTGTTAAATTAAAGCTCATTTTAACCGACTTACGCTATAATCTGTCTGACAAAAATGTAGAAACCGTTTGCCTTTTAAAGCTCAACAGCAATATAATGCCATAATTACAAAATCCTTTAATAAAAAGCTATTGTATATGAGTTTTATACAATACATAAAATTTGTTTTGTTTTGTGAGAAAACTGGAAATGTTTTTAACGAAATAATTGAAAAGTGTTGCAAAAAGAACATCGAGATACCATCGATACATTACTATGGAGAACTTAACTGCGTCAGTTTTTGACTCATTTCTTCAGATAGAGCCACTCAATCTCAAACAAACTATATATTTTTGAATTCTAGAAACTAAGACCCATCGATTGGTACCAAATGTATTTATATAGAATCAACGGTTTGATCGATATCTGGCCAAGCCTTTTATTTTTGACAAAAAAAATATTTGGCTTGGTTTAACTGTTATTATCTGACTGAAAAAATAAAAGTCAGAATTTAACAGTTATAATTGTACTTTTACTTTAAAAGTTAAAAAAATAAAAAGCATCCTTGATCCTTGCAGAGGACATCATGAGAATGACAAGGATATCAACAATTTCCTTCTACGAACATATTAAGGCTTTGACTTTTAAATTTTTTGAGAACATCATAACAGTTATTTTAGGTCCCTGGTTTTAAGTCTTATCTTAGGTTTAAACACGAAGATGACCCTTACTGCACCTTCTGTGCAAATCAAATTGTTGAAGACGCTGAACATTGGTTTTTCGTCTGTCCGCGGTTTGCAACCGAGAGAAATGACTTGGTCATGAGGGTGGGGAAACCACTCACTGTCGAAAACCTAATAGATACTATGCTTAAGTCAAAAGGAAATTGGTCCGTCATTAGCAATATGGCGAACAAATTCTTACTAAACTGCGTCACGCGGAACAACTCCGCAGAAATTCATAGAAAGGCAATAGGCCGCTCCCCCTCCGCGAAGTAATACCTAACGGTAGAAAAACAAAAAAAAGCATTGCTTTTGCACTAGATTTCGTTGTTGTTGTTGTTGTAGCGGTTATCCAGACCCTGTCCGGGGCGGTCGTACCACTAATCGTTATCGGGCGGTTCGACAGGGTTGGACCATAGGGAAAGCGGAGTTAGCTAAGTTGGTTTGGCCGAGCATGTGAATAGGTGTTTCGTGTCGTGCGGGGACTTAGGGGTTGTCAGGGTTGATCCTGGATAAGTAGGCGTTTAACCTGCTAACGGTGTAGATGGGACTTCTAGGGCGGCATTCACAAGAATCCTTGTAGTTGGAAACTTGATTTCGTAGACTACATTGCTTTGTTACTTGGCTTCCGTAGGGGCTTTTGTTTTTGTAAAAATATTGGATTTAGTGCGATTGGATTTGTATGCTAAGGTAATATTTTGTTGTTTAGCAACGTTGTGATCAAAATACTCTGAGAACTTCGGAATGTAACGTTTGTTTGTGTTTGTTGTTACTTTCGTTGATTTTGCATCTCGGCAGTTATTTGTTTTTATACTTCTTATTATGCGCAAAATGTCTGCTCGAACGCTCGGCGTGTTGCTAGAATTTCGTGAAGAACGTGATGCTTTGGCAAATTGGCAACATTGCAGTTGTGATTGATCGATTTTATGATCTACGGTTGGACGGGGAAGAGATAAGATAGTTAACATTTTGACGATTTTAGTATCCGAACAAGCTGCTGCTTTGGCACTCTATTTAGGTAATAATGCTATTCTTAAATTTGAAAAAACTGTATAAGGAGTAATAAAAAACCAAAAGAGGAAGGAACAGGCTCCAAAAAATGAAGTTGGCGTTAAACGAGGTTCGGACCAAATAAATGAGCATTCCAAAAGCTACAAACACGAAAAGGAAAACCAAGTAAACGTAAGTCAAAAATGACGCTTGAATTCAAAAGAAAATCCAGTGGCGGTAGGCTTAGAAAGTTTTTGAATTTTCCTGTATTTTTTAATAAACTGCAGAAATGTCGCCCAGATTAATGTTACAAGTGCATTACAAGAGTTTCATTGCATTCATAGATAGACATATGTATGTATGTTGACAATGTTGTTCGCTATATCGCTGGATTTGTGGTATCAAAAATGCAAAAGAAAATAATATGCCCAATCTGTCAAGACCAATTGCTAGGCGATGAAATCCCATCGCTCGTTGCACACAAAATAATGGGTCCATTTCTAAAACCATTTAGAGACGTCTGCAATATTTGTAAAACATCAGACAAATTTTCGAGACAATTACTGAATAAAATTTTAATACTTCATCAGCACACTTTATTTTGTATGAGCAAACTTCGTCAAAAAAGGGAAAAAGTCCCCCACAGTGAAGCAACCCTCTTCAAATTTATTTTTTGGCGCAACTGCAGATATGTCAAACTCGCTTTTATGTGTTTGTCACATGTATACACAGATACTAATCCATGAAAAACCTGCGCATGCGCACAATGTACATTTGTACTAAAACTATCTCCCTTTGATTGCTGAATTTTTACACTTTGCGCAGATATGTAGGTTACTGCCAATATATGAGTATTATATGTATATATGGTTACTGCCAATATATAAGTATTATATATGTATATGGGTGACAATTAATTTTCAAATATCTAAAAATTTCGGTAAGTTTTGTACTAGATCATAAAATTTCGCAATGGAATTACAATTTTCTGATTTTAGTTTAAAACAACTGCAACTTTAAACTTAGCGCTTCCATTTTCAGTCGAATTGGTATCCAACCTTTGCTTAAAGCCTTAAAGTACGAATACATACAAACACATGTAAGTAGGTATGTACATACATAGTTCAAATTCGATTTTACATGCATAAATTAAATAACAATAAATGAATAATTTTTTCGCATACGTACAAGTAAGTGCTAATCAAATGACCAAAATATTAATAAATACAAATTGAAACATTTGTCTTAAAGGATTCGCTAAATTTCGTTCGAGCAATTGGATCATCTTTCGATAAAGATTAGTTTCCATATGGAGAATTAATATACTTTACTCCAAAACAAGCTATTTATTTCCTGTAATGTGGCTGTGATCATGCTAGACTGAATAAACACTCAAAGCCTAATTTTATGAATCGGTTGGTAGAAATATGACTGGTTACATATGTATGAGGAGGTAACTTTCAAAACGTGATTTGTCCTTCAGATAAGGAACCGAGAAAAATGGACTTTTTTTATTTTGACCAATTGAGTAAACTTTTTGTTGATTATTTTGTGCAGAAAGAGGAAGTGGACTCTACTGAATGATATTATTAGGCTGTCATAGATAAATTTAAAAATGGACAAAACACGTTTTGCATGAACCTTGTGGACAAAATATGTTTTGAACTGAAAACACGTTAAAAAGTAGCAGTCAAAATGTGTTTTGTCCATACAATATTAGGTGGTATTTCAAGTATGGATTAATTTAATAAACAATTAAGTAATGGGTACTAAAACAAACAATAATGTTGGGCAATGTTTTATTTTAGCTTCACAATTAGTGGCATCTTAAATTCTAACACACTGTTCTTCATCCAGGTAATCACATTCATTCTCTTCATTTATTTCCTCCGCAACAGTTGGAGCATTCAAAAGGAGTTCTTTGTACCAATTGAAGCGGTTGTGAATGACTTCTGACAGATCGATTACCATGGACCTCGCTGACTTTGAAAAAAAGCCTCTTCATATTGCTTATATTTTTTAGGTCCTTGTAGAACTTCTTTAAATCTTTGGTGTCTTTGAGTTCCCAGTCCTGCCCTAGTATGTACAATTGTCCCAGGTTTTTGTTAATTCCCATGTATTCCTCTTTACAATAATAGTCGGCTTATTTTTCAACACTTTTTCGGCTCTGCCAAAGACCCAGTCCGCTGGAAGAAATGAGTGCTCACGGGTTGGAAAGTGCATATGAATTTCTTTAAGCGGTGATGTTGTTTGAGTGTGCATGAAGAACATAATAGTGCGAACTCCAATATTATTCTTGTTTTTGGAGACGCCTCCATCACTGAACAGTCTTAAAATTCTGCATTGAAAGTCAGTGTTTATAAGGAAATGTAACAAAGCAGATGATATTGCTGTACTTCCCTTTCCAGCTTGTTCCTCTGACCAGGAGTAAAATTTTGGGTTCAATCCTTTCAAATCCACTATACAGAAGTTGTAAAATCCGATTTGTCTTAAATAGTATGCCTCCTGCCCAGGTGTTTTTGGCAGAGGTTGGATCTGTTGTAAGTCAAAACAGTAGCTGACAGAATCATCTATGTCCTGTCTCATTAGCTGATGAAATGCATTCGCTCTCTTCCTGTGAATTCTTTTTTCTATAATGAAGTCATTTCTTTCCTTTGACCCTATAGGAAATGATTTTATTTTGTGTTGTAGTATTGTGGAATAGCTACACACGTCGGTAGCTGGCGATTTGAGACCAATATTGTAGTTATTGACAAAAATTCTTCTGAACATTGATAGTTTCACTTTTGATTCATCCGTGGTATTCTCGTTGTACATTTTATGTAATTTTTTTATGTTCAGGCCAGCCATCAAATATATTCTTTTAGACTTATCTCTTCCATAGTGGGTCTCAGTTCCTCGAAGTTTACCGATACACATTTTCACGCTTTCTTTCTTTTCCCGGCTTAAATGGCTTTTCCTGTCTCCTCCTCTGTTTTCACAAATAACTTCAGCATGAAAGTGTTTCTTTGCAATGTTTTGTAATCTAGTCCGTCCCACCTTAGTTACTTCTAAAAAAAACTTCTTGCAAACCGGCACCCTCTGAGAATTAGCACTTACGAAGTATTATTACATCCTGTGCAAGTTTCTCGGGAACCGAACACAAGCTTTTCTCAAACTTTTGCGACTTGATTTGGTGTGACTTTTGAGCAACGAAAGGCTGTCGTGTTGTGAGCACAAGGGTTGATCACATTACTATTGTGGAGTCGTGAATACTTCGCCGTTTTAGCTGCAACTCGTTTGCCACCAGTAACACGTCTCTTACGGCTTCCACTATTACTTTCCTGCACTTCGACAGTATCCGTTTCGTCGAGATCTTCCATTTTAAAACTCAAAAAAAAGTTCAGACGACAGCAAAGATAACGTCAACTCGTAACGGAAAAATTAAATGTCAATTTTATGAGTGATTCATCCAAAATGACCGATTCCTGGCAGGGGACAGAACACGTTTTATTTTTACCACCACTTTTACTCGAAGGAAATACATAGAAATAGACACGTTTTTAGCGAATTTTCTTTTCCAAATCAAGCGGTCCATAAACTAGAAGAAGATGGCATTCTTAACTTTTTTTTTGTGACATATCACGTTTTGAAAGTTATCTCCTCATATGTATGTATGTATAAATATAACCAGCTTTGTATACATTATTTTTTCTTGATTGTAATTAAAACTGTAATGCGAAGCTCTCTTACCTGGCTAGTGGCACTATATGCATTCGTTCTATTGATTTTGCAAGATGGCCACGGTGTGGACATGCATTTTTTTAATAATGGATCAGAACTTCTACGAGGAATAAGTTGAGAACAAATGAAATTTCAAAATCAATCTCTAAATTATAATATTATTTTTTTCCTCCATATTCGCAAAATAAATTAGAAATGGTTTTCTGTTAATAACAATATATTTCTGTGTCCGTGTAATTAGCTTAAGTCCAGTTCAAAAAAAATTAGATATTGTAATAACAACAATAATAATTACCGATTATACCGCTTACCCGAACTCAGCGGCACATCGAGTTATAGCACGAACCGCTACACACTTGACAAAAGCGGAAAACTGCAGAAATCAGTTTTGAAAAACCGCTTCTTATCGATCCGATTTCACTCATTTTATAACCTGCGTTCAGTTAAAGATTTTTTACTGAACAAAGGCATTCATAAGAATACAAGAATTTTGTATCAGTTTACCTCTATATTTTCATTTAGCTCATAAATTGCTAACTACTAATTACCTATTTCGGGAACTTCTGAATTACTTAATTTTTTCAAAAAGCGTTCAAATTATTCCCTCTTTTTAATCTTCTTAAATGCAACCTTTTGTAAGGGAGTGTCAAAACTTCCTTGTCATTATTTACCAAATCTTTTATAATTGAATCATGCTTGCTCAGCTAATGTGTGGATGGAGAGGTCGGGTAGAATTGAGGAGACGTCCGCATAAACTATCAAAAACAGCGTTTAAGATCTTGTAGTAAATTAAACCCATTATCCTAAGGAAGCATAAGATGTCCGATATGCGCTCTTATATGTACTAATATTTCAAAAATGCAAATATCAAGTTAGTATGAATAATTAACCATTACTTCTTCTTCTACGTTACTTACACTACAGCCGTTTGTCGGCTTTGGTCAATACCAAAATATTTCGCCAGTGTTCTATTTTCGCTTCGGAGTTCCGCCAGTTACGCATTCATTTTTCTCCACAACCTTAAGCAATTTGCTCAATAGTGGAACAGGACACTGGACGCTGCGCTAGTGGATTTGAACGCAATTACCCTAGGTTCTTTAGTATCAAAACGGCACATTTGCTAATTGGACATTATGCTCCTTCTCCGCCATTCTAACCTGACCTAAGTGTATGGTCAATGGTGGATTTGCTGGTCTTAAGCTACGCTGATACGGTCCAATCAGATCGTCGGTCAAACACTGCTAAATATGTGCTCCCAATACTAGAAATACGATGAACAAATTTAGCTTTTTAATTTATTGAAAAGTTGAAGAAAAATAACAATACTTTGAAGTCGTTTTTCTCTGCTGTCGATTTTTTTAAGTTATAGCCGTTTTCAATAAATGATCGATATATAAATACATAAATATGTATGTAGCAAGGCATGATTCAATAATAAAAGGTTCTATAATAAAGCAGCTCACTCTTTCCCGCATGCCAAATCGGCTCCTTAACTCATGAAGAATGTTGCATATTCTACAGTTTTCACTTGTTATAGTAGTATATTGAAAACATCTTCATACTAAAAAAAGCGTTGGCATTACTGACTCGTTTGTCTAATTTATAATTTTTTCAATGTTGACATTTGATTTTGTGATTACAAGAATTTGGGTGAGTTTTGCAAAAATTAATGTTATTTCTTAACAATATAACAATTTTTCAATTGAAACATCTATTATACCTTATTTACAGTGTAATTAACCACAATACTTTGAATGCGATCCCTACAGTGGGATATTATTTGAACATTGGTGGCCGAGAAGCTCGTGAGTAAATACCAGTTTTGTTTACACCAATGATACATCTAACATACATACATATTTATTTTCAGAACATCGTTCCCCACTCAACGCACGGATTATAATTGTGAATGTACATATATTTTCCCAACAGTATCCATCGTCGATCGACTGGAGCGTCTTCCTGCTTCCGATCTATAGCACTTTTTGAAGGCACGCACACGTAAGTTAAATTGTATACCAACTGCATTTATTCAAGGAAATTCTTATAATTAGACCTTTTCATTTAAAGGTTTCTTTGACCGTTTGGTGTATACATGCCCAAGTGCAAAACCACCGTCTTCTAACTTTTTTTCCTGCGTTAGACGCACACACACACACGTAAGTTAAATGTATGTAAGTTGTCCACCGGCGTAGAAACGGCCTTGTTATTGAAATTAATCACCGCAGAACGGAACGTACACGTCGGTGGGTAACTGCGCTCTAATATACTTAGCAATATAACAATATAGAAATTATAATAATTGAACCACTTTGTTTACAGGTTCCTTTTAACAGTTGGTATTTCCTTGCCCATTAACGAACTTTCCCGAAGACGATACCAAATTATTTAAAATTTCGTTTTTGAGTAAATAAAAATAAAGTTGGGGTATATCATAACAGTTTCTACAATAATCATTTGGTTTTATTTTCATTTTCATTTCAAAAATTTACAGGCGCGTTGTGCAAATCGGAATATATAAATCCTTTCCACTCTATCTGTTATTAGTTTCATCAGTTTTAAGGATCAGAATTTAATTTTATTCTTTTTAGAGAATTAGAGAGAAGACTTTAAAAGCAAAATTAAAATGATCGCTTTCGATGTATAGCGATGCTCGTCATTCCAAATCCGACCAAATTTGCAATATCTAAATATAGTATAGGCCTGTATAATCCAAATATTTAAAATTTGAAAGTTTTTATGTTTGTAATATAATGAAATTTAGCAGGAATACAGCTTATAGCCTGCATTAAAAGATATGAATTTTTTTTTTTTAAATAGCGATAAATTGGGATGAGATAGACTGAGGGATCTACATATACATATATAATCATGCAGGTCATGCAGAAAACTATAAATTATGGGAAGAGTGGCCGTACCACCTCTGAATTTTTAATACCGCATTTCTCGGAAAATATATATGTACATATGTGCGATAAAGAACTGGAATTATGTTTTTATACACAACCACGACGATTGTTTTTTTTTATTTAAATTTTTATTGATAATATTGATTTTGGTGGCCTTTCCATTTTAAATTAAGTTCTTTTGCTGGCTCAAGGTTCGACCTTATATTTTTATTATTTGTCAATTAACATAGAGTTAAATCTCCACATATTTATTTGTATAAAATGGAAGGGTAAAATTCCGCAGACATAAGATAGTTAGTACAAAAATGAAATAATTACTTAAAAAATACTTTTTTAATACGTATTTTACTTATTATTTTTCTAATACTTTTTCGCAAAAAGGGATCACATTTTACCCCCTTCCTGTGTACTTCCAAAATACAACTATAAATTAAGGAGTGTCAGAATTTAGCTGTCAGTAAGTACATAACCTTTTATAATTGAATCATGGTAGCAAGGCACATCAAATAGGTAGCCGCAGCAAACTTTTCTTTTTGAACTTTTTTCATATTTTATTTGAATTTGAATTGTCAAATTTTGAATTTTGTTGTGATAAGAATGCTTTCAGTAGAATTCAAGGTAGTTGCAAGGCGAATTGATGTAAGGTGGTAGCGATCATAAAAATGCAACTCTTTGGTGGGTTATTGTCTAACTTTATCTCCTTTGTATTTAACTTTCGCGATATAATTTCTACACTATTAGATTCACCGCAAAAAGTTATAGTGAACCATATGTTGAAGTTTCATGTATGTAGTTAAAGGGAACAATTGATTATTTGCAACTAAACAATTGATCTTGACAACCAACCACCAATCAGCTGATTGATTAACACCACCTTTAATGAATTCGCTTGGGTAGTTGATAAAATATTTTTGAAATTTTATCTTATAAAAGCAAAAATAAATATACAGAGCTAAAATTTTCTTTTTTAATTTTTCTACTGCTGCTACCTATTGAATGTGCCTTGGTATGTAGGCTGATTGAAATCATACAAAACATTTGATGTACAACTGTGGCTCAGTTTACAAAATAAAAACATATGTATGTATGTATCTACATAATATTTGCATGAATAAAAAAATATGTAATTAATATTTATACTTCACAATATTTTCATATTTCCGTATGTAAGTATGTACCACATATCTTTGTATGTACTTAAGTATGTTTTGTATAAAAGCACGACACATATGCATAAACACTTTTTCTGCCGATATCTGCCTCAGAAAAAGGTTTGACGTATATGCATATGTACTACACCCATATGTATGTATGCATGTTCGTACATACATAACTACAAGTGTATGGTGTATTTAGTTAAACATGTACATATGTATGTACATACTTTACTTTTAGCTGGTGCGTGCAATTTTGGGTCATTCGTTTGTTATTCTTTAGTCAACAAATTCGGGGTCTTCGTGGTTGGTGTGTTTTTTTTATGCATTTTAAGCAATTTTAGCTCGATGGCCTTTGGATGAAATTGAGCAATAATGCAGACGTCGGCATTTTGTTTGATGGCAAAAAATCTATTTCTGCAAGTGAGGCAAGTAATTACAGTTAGTCTGAAGTTGAACGTGTCGGTGAACGATTTGATGTGTCCAACATAAAACAAAATACGGATAATTAAATAAAAAGTGCTACAAGTTTTCTAATTTCTAGAAGCATAAAACATTTTGAAATTTTGTATCCTTGTGCGTGTAAACTTTCAGGACTCTGAGCCATTTGTAACGGCTTATCCGATATGATTTGGGTATGATTAATATCTATATTTAAATTTAATAGTTTTTGTTTAACCTTTGGATTTTACCTGTTATAGTTAAGAAATTATACTTTGTGGGTATTATTGTTTGCCACCTACGTGGTTACATTCGTGTCTAGTCAAAATACAGAAACCTCTAAGTTGGCTAACGATGATGTTGAAAATATAAATGAAGACAATATTGATTTGACGCCATCCATAGAAAGTACTGAGGACGATCCTGATACAGGACCGGTATGAATACACACTTCTAGCAAAATACCAAATTTATTTTAAATTCCCTTAATTTGGCTTTACAGAATGTGGGTAAGCCGTTACTTCCACCGCTGCTTGGGCAGGGACTTCTGCCAGGACAATTCAATTTATTTAGTTTAATGTTTCCTGCACTGAATTCACTACTACTTTGGCGAAATCTCTTTCCTGCACCACAACTCCTGGGCTCAACACAACAGATGGACACTTCACTGAATGATGAATCGCCATCTGCCTCAAAGGTGGTGTTAGTTTTGGCTGAAGATCCCAATCCTCATCTTGCCATGAGAGCCGCTAATCAGGAAGCTGCACGTACAATTCGTCAAAGTGATATATTTTCTCAGTTCTTAAGTCAAATAAACCAAGCTGATTTCGGGCAAATTCTATCCCAGTCGTTCGAACAAATGCAACAGCAGGATCCCGGACAAGTTTTGCAGCAAATTTTTTCACCGGACCTATCTCAGTCGATAGGTCAAATGCTATCGCAAACAATGCAGCAACTGCCGATTATGGATCTTGGGCAGTTTCCGATATTAGGTCAAGCACCAATATCAGGTGAGCCCACAACTGGTGCAGCACTGGAACAGGCTCAGGACGACGGCGCTACTTCAAATAATGATGCGGCCCCAGCGTCTCCGCCTGCTTTCCAGTTTCCGAATTTCCAATCAGCTATAGATGCTGGCACCCAAATTTTAGGGCAAGCTTTTCAACAACCTTCAGCTGATTCAAGTTCTGCGTTCCAGTTTCCAAACTTTCAGTCCACAATCGATGCAGGCTCACAAATGATTGGACAGGCCTTCCAACAGGCAGCTGCAGATCCATCGTCTGGTGGATTTCAATTACCCAACATTCAATCAGTCATAGATTCTGGCTCTCAAATGCTAAGCCAAAGCGCTGGTCTATTTAATCTTCGTCCATTGCAATCGGGCCCCGAGGCAGAAGCATCAGCGTCTCAGATTTCGGAAGTAAGCGTTAAACCTGGTGTAATTTCCACCGCTCACATTCCAAGCGAACAAAACAAGCCATCGGCTGATAAAATTGATGACTATAAAATGGTCGCTGCCTTACAAAAGGCGCTTGTTCTGAAACAAATACCCTTATTGTGGTTTCACATTCCATCCGCTTCAAATGAAAAGGATCATGACTTTGACTTGAAACACAAAACAGAATCTGTACACAAAAATGTGAATGAAATGCAATTGAAAACCAAACTCAAAGCTTTTCAACGTCAGGTTATGAGTGAGCTAAAACTTCTTCAGGACATTGAGCGTAAAGCTAAGGAAATGCGCGGTGCTTCAATGGGAGTTATGGACAAAGACACCAAAGACACGCAAAATCATTATACCAGCCTTCTGAGCAAAATGCCGTTTCATAAAATAACGCGAACTGATCTCAAGAAAGCTCTGAACGATGATTACGTAAGAAACTTGCTGCAGAAAGCTGCCATCGCAAATCAAAAGGAAGCCATGAAGACTTCAGCTCAGAAACTTTATATGCCAAATGGAGCGCAAGTTAAGCGCCAGACAATGACTTCGGCACCTACGATGTCACCTAAACAAATGACAAGAGAAGACATTGTACGCTTAATGGCCTATGCATATCGTATGGCGAATGCTAATGGAGTACAGATGCTTGAATCATCCGATAATAAGAAATTTGCAAAGGAAATGAACACTGATTCGCGTAAAACTTCAGAAAATTCGAAATCGTTCGAACGTCAATGGGCAACAGATCCAAAAACTCCCAGCCAAATGACTGCTGTGCATCCAATGTATAGGCAGTGGATAGACGAACAAATGCCAATTCCTGAAAGAAAAAGTTTTGAACAGAACGAAATGAGTTCAAAAATGGGACGTCAATGGTTTAATGAAGAGAAAAGAACAGCAACTGATAAACAAAAATTTATAAATGCGGATCCAAAGCAACTGCAAAAACTTTCAATGTTGGAAAAACAACGCCAAGCAATAGAACCAATGCCACAAACGAGCCCACAGCAGATTATAAATGAACGGCAACGAGTAGACCAAGAAATGGGCACACAAAGTTGGATGCAAGCAAATACCCGAACGCCCATGCAACGACAGTGGATCGATGCGAATACACCGATTTTGCCAAGTCAGATTTCGCGACAGCAACAGATGACGTTTACAGCTATTCCAGTAGAAGGGCGAATGTGGGCGGAACAACGTTCGCCGATGACAATGCAACAACCACAAATGGCAGTGCAAAAACCTGGCGACGCATGGCAACAGACTGAGATGGTTATGCAACAGCTGCCGATGAAAATGCAACAACAGCCCATGGTAATGCAGCAACCCCAATTGGCAATGCAGCAGCCAGAAATGATAATGCAACAGCCTCAATTGGCAATGCAACACCCGAAAATGGTAATGCAACAACAATCGATGGATATGCAACAGCCTGCGATGGTTATGCAAGAGTCGCCGGTGACGGCACAACAACATCAAGGTGATATGATGATTTTACAACAAACGCCACCGGATATGCAACAACATAATCAAGACTCGGCGAATATATTAGGTGAGGCCACCCCGCAAATGCCCGAGAATGCGGAAAAGGCTCGATTCAAAGGTAATCTATTCGGTGTATTACGTGATAATGTTATACTTTTTCCCTTTGATTCATTTGTACGATCAGGCGGCTCAATATTTGATGAGCTCGATTTATTTGGACTCGGCGGTGGCCATCATAAAAAGAGCAAGAATAAAGGAAAACCACACGGCTTGACACCGACTGTTAACAACTATTATTATAATAATGGTGGTCGTGGCCCCAGCTATGACTATGGCGGTCACAGCTCAAGTTACAGACCTAACTATGGTGGCAATTCTGAATATCCTTCTGGTTACGGAGGTATCCAAAGTGGTTATAGCAGCTATACAGCTCCCCATAATGGATATTATAGGATGGCGGTAGGCGAAGATGAAATTCGGGCAATGCTTAAGGAGCACTCTCCCATGGTGAGTAACTTATATCATATTTATGTCAATTTGTAAACACCGTAGCGTTAGTTATCTTAATTTTCCTTTTTGTCAGTTTTTAATTTAGTTGAAAGCACGTTTCGAAATTACAATAGGGGTTCATTAAATCATAAGTATCTAAGCAATTGATAAAAAAATTATAAAAACCATAATTTGATTAATTTTTATTAAATTTTTATATTTTTGAGATCTATTCTCACCATTAGTTGCTTGAAGTTAAAATAAAATATACATAATATAAAATATGTACCATCTAAATGAGAGTTCCAAACTTTGTACGGAATTAAAACCACTTTTCAAATTTTCAAAAATTGTTTAAAAAAAATTCAAATTTTTTCTACGGGACCTACAGTTTTGTGCCGACTTCGAACGGCGGATGTATTTTATGAGAAGCTTTTTCATTGCAGAAATACCCTCGGAGGTTTGCCATTGCCTGCCGAGGGGTGACCGCTATTAGAAAAAAAACTTTTTCTATGATTTAGATTTTACTTGCTTTGGCCAAGATTCCAACCTCGAACCCAGTGACATATCGAGTTAGAGCACGCACCGCTACCCACTCGACCACAGCGACCACTTGGATATTATTACACTAAAATTAAATGGGCTATGAAAATGTATACTTTAATTTTTCTACCTAAAAAGTAAAAAATTTTGTTTAAAATTTTTGAAAGTGTGAAAAATTGTGAATCCTCCACAAAATGTTAAGGAAGGAAGTATATTAACCATAAAAATATTCTAAAAAAAAACATTCTAGGGTGCTTAAGTTTTTTAGTATGAAACTAAAACATTATCTAAAGTTGACAGTATATTTTAATGAATCATTACACATCAAATAATACTGAATATTTGTTGTGACTAGGCTCAATAAGATTTATTGGGCCAAATCTTCATATGTATACGCATACATACATATGTACATAGATATGTAACTGTGGGAATTTGACTAAACGACTTATCTCGACTAAGTACTTTGTCCCTATCAAACTTCAAGTGGGCTGCAAGGCCAAAGCAATTAATTATATAAAGCTTAAAGCCTTCCATATAATAAGCCTGGTTAAAAATTAATTATTCTCAGAAATGGTATAGAAAAAACTAAAGTAAATGTTTTTCAATCGTAAAAACAGTTTCTCTTCAGGTGACTTTAAATTCCTTTACAAATTTGTTTTAACTATTTTTTATAATTTATTTAATGTAAGATTATTTTTGGCCAGCGCGGTTGTCACTAAGGACACTTTCTGCCTCATGTCCCATTGAGATTCCGCATAAAGGGTAAAATCTCAGTTAACCCTAAAACTATTTTGAACTTTGTTTAAAATTTAGAAAATCCCGTTTTCGGAGTTTCTAAAATCTGCCAAGTCCCAGAGTGGATAATCTTCGTTTGGATAGAACAGGCCATCGGCGTAGAAGATTGTTCCCTCCTTCACTTCGTCCTGCCAACTTCTGCAGAATTCATCTAATCTCACACCTAGTCGGTTGACATGCATGACTATTAAGCAATGTCCTGTTATAACAGTTAACAGTTATCATTGTTGAATTTGTTTTTAGTTTTCTGCATTGTTTTAAATTTGGATTTATATGGTATGTGTTAGTGAATGAACGGAATTTTAATTGAAAGTTTTTAAAAATGAAGAAATGAATATAAGTGCAAGCAAAGCCCTGTACATTTGTTTATACATACATATATATGTATTTAAGTACATATATGTATATAATATACACATATTATTTAGTATTCATATGTATGCACTTATCGAATGTCTCTACGCATTTGTATGTTATCATATTTCATTTCGCTACTAATTACTACATTCATGCTCATCAAGATTTTGTTTTTGGTTTCTGTGCAAATTTCATATCATTAACAGGCGACGCTTTTCAGAAAACTTTGACCAAAACATACAGCAACCCCCCGAAAGCGAAACAAGTGCCGACTACAACATTCCAGTCCACAACACCAGGCGCTGCAACTACACATTCCTCCAAGGATGCAAGGTTAGATTGTAAGTTAAGCGTTAACGGTATTTTAGATAGGAAGAAATATGTTGGTGGCGATTGTGTAAGACAAAAACGTAACGCAAACTTTGGTACGTTGGAAGCTATTGATGCCAATTCTCTTAGTGATCTCCGTAAAACTTATAAGGATTCATTAAAGGAGATTACGTTGAAACCCGACGAAGATCCCGCGGAAGCTTTGATGCGATACAATGCTGCTGCCATTCAACATGCCTTAGAACAAGCAAACGAGAAACCGATGGAAATAAGCACCGGCGAAGCAGAGATACCGTTTTTGAATAATGACCAAGTCTCACATTACGATCACAATAATCATAAGTTGATTGGGGAGCCAATGTACGCGCAACAACAACCGTACTTTGTCAATCATGAACCACCTATTAAGATATTAACACAGAACTTCAATGACGCCCAGAATTTGAATAAAAAGGAAATTTCGGCTGTGCTTAACACTATTCAGCAGACATCGTTGAACTCAAAGACCGCTCATAATAATGATTTGCAAAAAATTATTTCCGGTCTACCTGAAGGCAAGCTAAAAACAGTTTTGAATCGTATAAGTCTCCAAATTCTAACGTGTTGCGAAAAGTGTCGTGATAATATTATATCTGCTTTAAAAGCAAATATTAAAGAGGAATATTCTCGGGAGGGACCTCAGATGGAAAGCTATCAACACGCTCACAAACATGGACCATACTCACGAGCGGCTGATGCATTTATATTCGAAGCAAAAAGCGTAAGAACTGATGAGTCATTTGAAAAGTGGTTGCGTGAAATGGAAGCGAAAGGCTATGACTCCAAATTCCTAACTAAATCACATCATTGGGAATATTTGAATAGTGGCAAATTAACGCTAGCAATTCACGAAAGCAATGAAGGCGAACAAGAAACTGATAACAAAATTGCCAAGCAAATAAATGAACAACAGTCTTTTAAGCGTTATACACCTTGGACGCTTGGAAATGTTGCAGAGCGAAAAGACACAAACAGTCGTATGCAAAATAGAGCTTTTGTCAAAGAGGTTCCCGAACTGAATCACTTAATCAAAGAACATGTGCATGTGGTTAACGACGAGCTGCGACCCTTGTCGTTGAAGGAGAACTCAGAGGAGTTTACGCCCAGCCCATACGAAATGCGCGGTAAATTTAAGAATATCAAAGTTAATCGCACTTTAGCTGGTATAACGCCTATACAATTTAATGCTATCTCTCAGCAATCCCCTGTCGGCATCAATATGGATGCAAATACGAGTGAGAATGCCGATTTAAGTTCCAAAACAACAGAGAGCGCAATTGGTAAACCCACAAAACTCTCAGTAACGGTTATGCCGATTGTTACTACTTCGACAGAGGGTCCACAGCAAGGCTATACCACTAGCAAGAACAGAACTAAGCGAATGCGTTCCAAACGCAAGCAGAAAGCGAAAATCGAATTAGCGACTGAATGAGAGAAAAGTCGCGTGAAAAAGCGCTAGGAACTCAAAAATCTATAGATCGTTATTTACACTCAGCTTATATATTTATATTTTATAACATTAACATACATAAACACGCACATATGGATATGGTGTGGTCTTTATTAATTTGAAAATAATTTGTTTAGGGCTAAAAAGTGCCTTTAAGGATCTAGATCACAACTAATATCAATAAATTATTTTTATTTGGGCCGATATGGCCTAATGCAATAACGAACTAGATAATATTAAGACCAACTACTAGACTTTTGTTCTTGACTTTCGCGAATACCGAGCGAAGAATCTGAGATTTTATGTACTTAAATCCTGAAATTTTTCTAAAACTTATTTATTTTCTTTATCGCCTCAATCATGGTTTTGATTGACGCTTAAAATTATATTTACTTGTATACCTGTATACATGCGCAAAGTTTACTTATTTGACATTTTTCTTCATTTTTATTATCATTTCATGTCCACCCCATGACCATACAATTTCGTCATCACATAAAATCATTTAAAAATCATATTACTCAGCTCTAATGAACATCTAGAAAAGCCCTCAAATTTCATGGATACGGAAGAAGTAGCATCAATTTTCAGTTTTAGTCCAAGTATTTTAGAACCTTTTATGGGACTACAGCCTGTACCTGTCTACAAGAGCGATCCCTGGAATCATAAACCTTATGATTTACACTATCCTCTTTATGAAGGCGGCGGCAGTTATGAATCCTATCTAAATAATAAACGCTTGAAAAGGAATACGCATTTCTACACGAACAATATCCTCACTCCAAGTATTCTGGATAATTTTCTAAAGATACGTGTGCAATTTGAAAAAAGTTTCCCACAACTCTATAAAAGTTTACGCGACCAGCAACGCGCACTAAATTTGACACGTGTCCCCGTTAAACCACCGGTTATACCTAAAGAAGTTGAGTATCCGCCAACCGAATTGGGTGCTGCCGAAATGTTGTCGTCAGATTCGGAGTCCATTCAAATTACTAGCGATCCTGCACCTAAAAATGACGATGCCATCGACCATTTCTTCTTTGACGATTAAGATTAGTTTAATAAAAATCATATGAAATTGTTGGCAGTGGCCTGCATAAAGTGTGTATGTAAAATAATGTTCAATAAAATTAAAATTAATACGTATTTTAACAAGACTTAAAATTATTTATTGCTTAGGGACTTATGCATAGATGGCATGTGGCCAAGAATACATACATACATATGTATGTGTATTAAAAAAAAATATATTTTTTTAGAGTGAAAAACCTTTATTCTCCCTAACTTTCTTAATATAAAAACCAAATCTGTATGTGATTTTGTATATTGAATGTTGCATTTAGCGTAATATGGGTAGATTACTTCAAGTGTTCACTGTCTGTAATATCACTGTCTCCACTTTCCGTAAGTAGATTGTATCTAGGGCAATTTAAAACAACCGTTTTGCCAGGTTCTAGCTGGCAGGATCAAAGTAATTGATTGATTAAGAACCCTAAAAAAGAAAACAAATATCTTCCATCGTGCTCAATAATGAAACTTTCAAATTTCGAAAGATTTTAATGAACTGATCGCAAAAGAAGGACTTGCCACCTCTTACCCTAGAAGCATCCTTAGCAAGTCGTCTGAAAACAAACGAATTTCTGCCAGATGTCGATGTTTTTAAACTTATGTCGCAAACTTGTCACCGTATGATAACTTGGTAGAATCAAAATTTACCCGATAAAATTTGTCTTTAAAAATAAAGAATACAACTTTCAATAACACCGAAAATTTATATACATATACAGGATCAGAATTACCTAATTCTTTATGTTGTTTTGATTTTCCAATAGGGTGGAAATTTTCTGTCAACCCATCGTTGTTCCAATTTTTTTTTATGTCGGAAAAGTAAAATATCAAGATATCATATATGCGTAGAAAGCTACTAAAAATTTATTTATTAGTAAGATTAATGCCGGAATTCAGAGAGCCGGCTCAGCGTATAATAGAAACAAAAGTTACAATTTTAGACCATAGCCTCAAAATAAAGTCTCCAAATTGTAACCAGATGAAAAGCAGGTCACAAACAATCAAAATAAACTTAATATACTCCTATAAAAACGTAAAAGCGAGGAATGGCAATTATCTCTAAAATTTTGGACTTGAAATTACACCAAATGATTACCCTTTGCACCAGGTATCGTTCGACGAGGTTATTATATGTATATATTATACCGAAACTTAAGATTGTTTTTCAACTGAGTAACAGAGGTATTGTCATAAAAGTGGACATCGCACATATCATATTATATTGAACAAAGTTATACCCCGGCTTGTCTGATATTTTTGGTGTACCAATGCAGTGGCGTGAACCGTCACGTAGACGACTGTTACTTCTGTTTAACAACTGTGAAAGGTTTTTCAAAAAAAATCAAATCACTCGGTGTAGTAAGCTACTGTGTCATCAGGGTCAATGCCGCTACCACATTCTCCAGACATTCCAGTACCGGAAATATTTTGTATTTCGTCAAGTTTATCAAGTCCTATTGAAGAAGAAGATGAAGCAGGCCCTTCTAATAGAGGCGAAGAGGTCTTTATAGATGAAAAAATACTGAACCACATTTGATTACTCAATCAGAACTAAATGACCTTGTTAGAGATTTAGATTTGAGAGATTAAAACAATGGAATCTATTGCAAACTGTATTTAAAATTACAGCTTATCGAAAATGTCACATTACCTTAGCTACCTCTTATTCAAAAAAAAGATGCATTAGTGTTCTGCAATAATATTAATATATTCATGTCAGATTTCATCAAGAAAGTTCAGAGTACGAGAAGCGTTATCAGTGTAGATGGGAGCCAGCCACGCTTGCAGACTATTGTTGGAACCTCCAGAGGGATACTGCCGTACATACCGTGACATAACACCCAAAACTACTTAAGCGACACATGAAAAGTTTTATAAAAAGGTTGATTTTCTTAAATTTTTCGGCAGTAGCAAGACGCATATTAATAAATATAGTCGCGTTTTTGCGGTAAAAATAAGGTAAAAAGCACATTCTGATTAACAAGTTTCTGTGTCGTTTACGTTATTTGGAGGTTATGTCTCGATATGTACGATACTTCCTATTACAAATTCATAATTCGTAAAACCAGCAATTCGGATCATAAATTGATACGTTGTTTCGTTCTGACATGCGGTATTCGAAAAAATTACAATAGATGTCAAAACCCAAAATCCGACAACAGCGGCGCTTTTTTTCTATAAGTAATCAGCTCTGCGCCCCTGGCAACAATTTTCTTTTGCGATAGATTTTGTCATCCAGTCATCAACATATCGTCGGCACTTACGAAAGTTTTATGCGGAAAAAGATCTCAACATTTACGTGTCTTTCTTCTCCTTCTTGTTTAACGCGTCCTTTTTTTTTGTAATCGTCCGACGCATAGCTAGAAGCTTTAAACTTTCCTGCTCGGGATTAGTAAAAGGTGTTTATATGAATAAAATCCATCCAAAAATAAGCGCACACCTCCAAAAATTCCATACATTAAAACGCCATACATATACATATCTGTGAATTATAATAATTTAAAAGTCGATCTCATTACATAAAGAATCTCTGGGAAATTAACATTTACAACTTTTTGCAAAATTTATAAAAACACATTTTAGGAACTTGGGATGAATACCATATACTATGTAAATAGAACTACAGCATTGGATTTACTGGCGAGTATCGCCTGCACTACGGTACAATCAGCCACGCAAACAAAGTTAAATTCCCTTGGGAAGCTGTTCGGATGAGAACTGTGGTGGTGATAACAAATACTACATCTATCTGATTTAGTAACTTTTAGATTCAGATAGAAAAGCGCATGTAAACAAATCAGTTGTTTTGTATTGGCGGTTAATTTTTTTTGTATGCAAATCAAATATACATATCTTTAACTTTTGTGTAAAGATTATAAAAAAAATGGAAATAATTGAAAAAAGAAACAATCAGCTGACACTAACGACGGATTTGAATGCGTCAAAAGTAGAAAGTAGGGCTACTATTGTACGTTGCGGCAGCGCATGCGTTGCGAATGTGGCATTCTGCATTCAAATACACATAATATACTTAGCTGTCAGTCGAATGCTTCGCCGAAAGGCACGTAACGTGCTCTATCTGGCAGGCCTTTAACCCTTTTCGTCAATACCTGGTAGTCAGAGAACAAGATATCTCTTCTGAATCTTTTCCATAATTACGTTGTTTTATGAGCCTTTTCATATCGATTTGACCAGGGATGGCTTGCAAGCGTTGTAGATCTTTCTGAAAAAGAACATAGCTGTTAAAAATTGTGTTTATTTGTGCTGTAAAAAGTTTAATTGATAATCAATGAGTTTCATATCACGCACTGAACCCCCAATAAATGGCATCAACTCCCTCTCAAGTTGATTGCAGTCACGATTCGTCATAAACAAGAAAAACTAAGTCGTGAAAAAAACAGACAAACATCAAGAATCGTACTGTTAGTATAAGTAAAGTGTGTAGGGGTCATTGAGTTAACGATGAAAAGCCCAAGACTGAATGGTATAACCCTGACAGCTGCCAGCAAGCAGATAACAGAAAGATTAAGGAGAGGGAAAAATATAGAAAGGAAAAAGAGCACTTACACTAAAGCATTTAACCTAAGAACGAATATGTTTTTGGTTTTATTGCTCTGCGCTACAACTGTGCTTATATCTCTAACAAACTTCACTAAAAGCAGTAGACAAACTTCATAGTATCCGTGAAATACTGTTTGGGTGTTGTGACTCGCAGACTCTTCCTTAGTTTAAGAGCTTAAAATTATAAAACTCAATTGTTGTTAATTTACTTTTGTGTGTTTTCCTATGTATTTCCACGGTTGCCTATTTATAGATTTCAATATTTAAGTGTTGCTTTTTTACAACCACAAATATTACGTAAACGTAGAGAAATACCGTAATAAAGCGAATAAACTTTAAATGATCTGACCAACTTAGAAGCGCCTTAACTATCTGATATCTAATCTTCCACTTCTTCGCTCCGACATTTTCGTAGCGTAGCGGTGCGTGCCATAACTCGTTACGCTGCTGATCAAGTCAAAAATTAACAGACTATGTATTTAGTGATCAAGTTTAAGTGCATCTGCAGGAAGTACCCTCTAAAAAAAGTGCGGCATTTATATACATACATATGTATATAAAAGGTGTTTTTTAAAATGATTTCGTGCAAGTGACCGCCGCGGCTGGCTCGAATAAATTACAGACGAGAGGCCCAATTTTTGACCAGTTTTCTTTTCGTCGAATATTTAATTTTTTTTGGCGTATTATATGTTGTAGGTGCAAGTGGGGTGCAATGGGGTGCAGTGGTGGTTCTGGGTATGCGGTTACAGTTGCACGGCTGTACACAATCCCTACTCTTACGTCCACGTTCGCGCAACGTTAGGCAATGTACCTGGAATGTCCGAACCCTTAATTTGGAAGGTGCCTCTGCCCGGCTGGTTGATGTCCTCAGCAGAGCAAAGGCTGACATCACCGCCATCCAAGAGATGCGATGGACGGGGCAAGGGAAAAAGCGACAGGCCCTTGCGACATCTACTATAGCTGTCCACTCCGGTGGACGAGTGTCTCGCCACAATCCGCATCAAGGCGAGATTCTTCAACATCTCCCTGATTTGCGCCCACGCCCCGACAGAAGAGAAAGACGATAGGACTAAAAATCGCTTCTATCATCTCCTTGGCCGCACGTATGAGCGGAGCCCCCACACGATATAAAAATCGTGCTTGGCAATTTCAATGCCAAGGTGGGCAAGGAGGGCATCTTTGGTTCCACAGTCGGAAAATTCAGCCTCCACGACGAAACGTCCGATAACGGATTGAGACAGATCGACTTCGCCGGGGCCCGAAACATGGTAGTCTGTAGTACCAGGTTCCAGCATAAAAAGATTCACCAAGCTACGTGGCTGTCTCCAGATGGTAAGACACGAAACCAAATCGACCACGTTGTGATAGACGAAAGGCATGCTTCCAGTGTCCTACATCTGACCACGATCCGGAGAGCGAACATCGACTCGGATAATTTTCTTGTGGCAGCTAAGATTCGCACGCGCCTCTGTGTAAAGACGCTGCATACAGGGCCACACTGTGATCGGTCGCAACGAGAGCTATGCGGGAGCGTTATCGTGAGTTGAAGAAGGAAGCAAGATGCATTTTTCGTGAGAAAAAGAGAGAGGCCGAAATGCGTGAGTGCAAAGACAGGAAAAGCGCCCGAAAATTTTTTCAAAAAGTTCGACGGCTGACAGAAGGTTTTAAGACCGGGGCGAATTCCTGTAAGAATGAAACGGCGACCTGGTGACTGATGTCCACAGCATACTTAAAGCTGGCATGCCTACTGATTGGAACTTAAATGTGCTCTGCCCAATCCACAATAAGGGGGATCCTGCAGTTTGCGCCAATTATCGCGGGATTAGTCTTCTTAACATCGCGTATAAGGTTCTGTCGAGTATATTGTGTGAAAAACTTTAGCCCACCGTCAATGAACTGATTGGACCTTATCAGTGTGGCTTTAGACCTGGTAAATCTACCACCGACCAGATATTCACAATACGTCAGATCTTGGAAAAGACCCGAGAAAGAAGAATTGACACACACCATATTTTTGTTGACTTCAAAGCCGCCTTCGACAGCACGACAAGAAGTTTCCTATATGCCACAATGTCTGAATTTGGTATCCCGGTAAAACTTATACGGCTATGTAAAATGACGTTGAGCAACACTACCCGCTCCGTCAGAATTGGAAAGGACCTCTCCGAGCCGTTTGATACCAAACGAGGTTTCAGACAGGGTGACTCTTTGTCGTGCGATTTCTTTAACCTGATGCTGAAAAAGATAATTCGAGCCGCAGAAATAAATCGGTCAGACATCATCATTTATAAGAGTGTGCAACTGTTGACGTACGCCGACGACATTGACATCATCGGCCTTAACAACCGCGCAGTTAGTTCTGCCTTCTCCAAACTGGATAAAGAAGCAAAGCGAATGGGTCTGGAGGTGAACGAGGGCAAGACGAAGTATCTCCTGTCATCAAATAGACAGTCGGCGCATTCACGACTGGGATCTAACATCATTGTTGACAGCTATAACTTTAAAAAAGTAGAGGACTTCGTTTACTTAGGAACGTCAGCCTTGAAATCCAACGCAGAATCTCTCTTGCCAACAAGTGCTACTTCGGACTGAGTAGGCAATTGCACAGTAAAGTCCTCTCTCGGCGGACAAAAACCACACTCTATACGTCTCTCATTATACCCGTCTTATTGTATTAATTAAATCCTCCCTAGTTTCATTGTAATAATGTTTAGTTCATCAATATAGTTTCTATTTACTTTACATTATCGCGGGTAAAATAGCATACCGGGTCAGAGAAATTAAGACTTCCAGGTAATTTAATATATTCTTAAAAACTTGTGTAATTAAAAATTGAAACACCAGAAAAAATTACCAAACATTTTTTATAGACAATAAATATTGAACGTGTAGCAGAGGCTATATACAATTTTCCCATTTCTTAAAAAAAAAAACGAAAACTCAGATTGAAACGATGTTAAAATTAAATAACTAAGCACGTAACTAAATATTTTTGTGTTATAATAATAATGTTACTATTTTTTATATGGTTTATGTTCCTAAACATAATGCATAATATGTATTAAAAGTAATCTGTGAATTCAATATACCACAGATTTTGTTTTATATGCAATACGATGATTAAAACTATAGAACTTTGTTAAAAATAACATGAAAGTATTCATCAATAGAACTTAAGGAACTAGTGAACTAAATAAACTAAAGAACTAGTTCACTAAGGTAAACTCACTAACTCTGAATGGTTGGCATTTTAGCCACATCTAATATCAGCTTTAGAAACCCCTTTGTTGGATATCAACATTAGAACTCTATAGTTCTCCGATGTTGGATACAAACCTGAGAATTACATATTTTAATAAAATTCCTTAAAATCAAAAAACAAGTGGAAACCGTTGTTAAATTTCAAACTGTGACCTAAAATTTTTTTATAAAGGTAGGATAAATATGTATTTTGTAGATGTTCTTTGACAAATTACTATTCAAATTTATATGTTTTTGTATGGTGATTTTATTTTTCTTCAGTTCATATATGGTGAGTCTTAACTCCTGGTGAATTGATATATACTGAGCATGGGGAGTTTAAATCTGTAGGGCTTAGATTTTACGAATTTAGTTGTGGTGAGCATAAGCGAGGTTGAAAACAGAGGGTTCGCGCTTACTCTGCTTCTAGAAGGCCCTACCTTAGCACTTTGCATTTCCCGTAAAGCATTAAAGAATGAGCAAGACAAATCAGATATTCTCTAATAAAAACTCAAGCATTGCCTTCTAGAATACGTTTCCAGCAAAAAATAGCTTTAAAGGGCATGTGTTCTAGAGGGTTACTTATCTTGTTTAGCACTTTACGGGGAATGAAACGTCGCCTAAAGCCAAAACTGCCAATGAGATGTCAGGCTTTTTAGAAGAGAAAAATTTATTCGATTCCACATTCGTTTCAGCACGTCACCGCAACACTTTTTTACTTGGGTCTTGCTGGGATGTGATTTCATATATACTATGTATGTATGATATATGTATACATATATATAGGCGATGAGAAAAAATGCATATGTGCGATGAACGTGCAGAAGTGTGTAGGTTTGTATATATAAAAATTTCTAGCTATTAAGCAGTATTAGAAGAACTGAATATTTCATCGGCAATTTGTAGAGATCGCATTAACTTTGAACATATGAGTTTGTCGTGCTTACACATACGAGAACATACTTACAAACATATGTAGTATGTATATGCATCACATCAAAGTTCAAACACACTTAAGGAACGTACACATAAAACTTTCTCGCTTTGCTGAACCGTTCGAAATTTAACAACAAAGCGTGAGCTTTAGAAGGTCTGCTACATAGAACGCTTTGACAGTTACTGCGTTAGTTGTTTGTTTTGAATTGCGATTTGTGTTTATTCCGCGTGTTTTGTTTAAAAATAAAAAATTAGTTTTACTGATATAATTGAGGAAGTACTTACTTACTTACTTAATATGCGCCAACAAAGCACGCCATTTTGCTACCTGGCGCCAATTGGAAATCTCAAGTATAGCCAAGTCTTTTTCCACTTGGTCTTTTCAACGCAGAGGAAGTATTCCTTTTTTATCAGGGTTGGAGCTATTTGATCCATTCGAATGACGTGGCCTAGCCAGCGGAGCTTCTAGTTCTTAATCCGGTGCACTATGTCTATGTCCTTGTAAAGTTCGTACAGCTCATCGTACCATTGTACACGGTATTCGCCGTCGCAAAGACGCAAATTTCCATAAATCTTTCAGAGAATATTTCTCTCGAACACTCCAAGAGCCTTCTCATCTGATGTTCTCATCAATGGATTTCTGATGGATTTCAAGGCTGACGTTGTTATTGGTGTTAATGCTGGTTCCTAGGTAGACAAAGTTCTATACTTTTTGAAATTTGTTACTGTCACCAATAATGTGATGGTCAATGTCGTCGGCGTACGCCAGCAGTTACACACTCTTATAAATGATGATGTCTGACAGATTTAGTTCTGCGGCTCGAATTATCTTCTTCAGCATCAGGTTAAAGAAATCGCACGACAGATATTCACCCTGTCCGAAACCTCATTTGGTATCAAACGGCTCGGAGATGTCCTTCCCATTCCTGATAGAGCTGGTGGTGTAGCTAAACGTCATTTTACAAAGCCGTTTAAGTTTTGCCGGGATCCCAAATTCAGACATTACGGCATATGGAAAAGCGGCTTTGAAGTCGACAAAAAGATGGTGTGTGTCGATTCTTCTTCCTCGGTTCTTTTCCTGGCATACTGTGAATTTCTGGTTGATAGTAGATATACCAGGTCTAAGGCCACACTGGTAAGGTCCAATCAGTTAATTGACGGTGGGCTTAAGTATTTCACACAATACGCTCTACAGAACCTTAAACGCTATATTAAGATGATTCTCTTCTCTAAAGTGGTTGCCTGCGTCCATTTGCGCGCTTTTTGCTGCACAGAGGAGTGTGCTGTTACAAGATAATGGTCTGAGTCGATTTTAACTCCTCAGATCGTGTGCACATCTAAGACACTGGAAGCATATCTACATATCACAATATGGTCGATTTGGTTTCGTGTTTGACCGTCTATAGACAGCCACGTAGCTTGGTGTATCTTCTTATGCTGGAACCTGGTGCTACCGGCTACCATGTTTCGGGCCCCGGCGAAGTCGATCAGTTTCAGTCCGTTACCGAAGTTTAAGAAAACGGTCAGAGATTTTAAAGTTGTGCATAATTTGCTATTTGGGTTTGTTCAAGAAGGATTGACCAAAGATTCGAATAGTCCAACGATAATACCAAATGCTGTTTTATTTATTTATTTCTGAAGTCTATGAATACAATATTCTTACAGACTACACATATTAGAAATATTATAAGTTACATAAAAAGGTTTTAAGTCGATTACAAAATATAGGCTTCGGCAGAGAGAGATCAATATCTAAAGAGCTGGGAATTAGATTGATTTCTTGCAACATCCTATTTAAAGGGGCATTTTTATTATATAGAGTTTTACTCATAGTAACTCTAAATAGGTCAGCATGGCGCAAGGTTCTGCTAGGAACATTGAAATATTACATTAAATTAATTAATTGACAACGCGAAAAATAAGAAGGAAATGGCTCAGAGAAGTTCAGTGAACGCAATGCAAAACTAATAAACACCCGCTGAACTGATTCGAGCCTATTAATGTGTGTTTGGTAATAAGGTCTCCAAATATAGGCGGCATACTCTAATCTTGAACGAACAAAAGCTGAGAACAAGATCTTATGGGTGTAAGGATTAGTAAACGCAGAGCTATTGCGACGCAAGCATTGAAAATGAGTTCGCTACCACATAATTAATATGCTTGACAAACGTTAACTTCGAATAAAAAAAACCACCAAGGCTTTGACCTCATTGATAGAGACACGTTGTTTTGAAAAGGTTATTTGATGACATTTACTTACATATGTTCAGCGACATACGATTCCGAATACACCAAAGAAAAGTCTGTCTATATCGGCTTGAAGTAATAGCGAATCATTGATAGATCTGATAACGGAATAGATTTTCAGATCATCAGCATACAAAAGATATTTAGCAGTAGATAAGCAGGATCCAATGTCATTTATAAATAATAAAAAGAACAGAGGGCCCAATATACAACCTTGCGGAACTCCGGAAGTGAGTGAAATGGATTTCGAAGAAATACCGTCCAGAACAACAGAGCTAGTTCTGTGCGATACATAGGACATTAGGGTTAGATACCAATTATTACAAACATAAGACCATGATATATTGCAAAGATTAAAGTCTCCAAGAACACATAGCTGTTCTTCACCAATGTCCGCTTGGAGAGCAATGATGTTGTCAACGTGGGCCCTATAAATGTGTTCAACACTTCCTGGCGGGATATAAGAAGCACAAAAGAAGAGTGCAGTCTTAACAGCATCCCGATCCTTTCTAAAAACATCATAGTGGTTGAGGTAAAAAAATTCAGCATCATAAAACTTTTCATTGAGCCATGTCTCGATAATAACAAATACGTCGTATTCAAATTGCGAACTAAGTAAGCGCACATCCTCAGATTTTGATCGCATACCCGAGGTATTATGAAAATAGATTCTAATGGATTTACGTTGTTTAGAATCTAGTTCCGTTAAGTTGTTTGTTGAGTTGGTTTTGTTTTCTCGAAAAAACGGAACGGTCGAACTGCTACATTCGCTGGCCAAAGGTCTGAGTTTAAAAGCGAATTGCACGATGACTCAGGAACTCCTAATTTAAAACTAATACTTTTCAATTAGCTAGAGACACATCTTTTTTCACAAGCTTGAATCAAGACAAACTACTTTTAATAATGCTTGTCTGATTAGCTATATAATCCATAATATTATCCTCAGTAACTGATGTTGAGAACGATGATAAATGCAACCACTTCAGCCGGACTGCAACCTCTAAATCAACATTTGCATTGATGCCCACAACAAGCGAATGATTTTTGCGCTTCTTTTTGGCTACCACAGACCACTGTGCACGCTTATTAGACATAGGCCCAGCAGCACCAGCAGGTGCAGCAAAGCACGAAGAGACGGGCTTCGCAAAACAAACTTCCGAAGCAGCAACAGTCTCTGCGCAAATAACAGCAGGAGCATAAGCAGTGTTAGTAGGCGCAGACAAGTTGTTGTTGTTGTTTATAACAGCGGCACAGCTTAAAGCAGCAGTAGGAGCGTAAGCAGACGGAGAGAGAAAACCAGATGCAGCGAACAAACTGTTCGAACTTCAATATCGGAGGGCGAACGGCAATTACTTAATCAATTGTTATTAGCAGCAACAACATTACAAGAGCTCTCAACGGCGCTTTTGAGGGCATTTACTTCAGCAGCTAAGCATTAATACTCGTAGCATCGTTGTTGTCATTGGCGGTGTTGGATAAAAAAGAATTCATTTGATTTTTTAATAAATAAATTTGTATAAACAAATCTTTAAATTTTACGTCAAGCACACTCATCATTGTTTCAAAACCTCGTTTTTGTGCTGTCACAACCGAATCGAAAGCTTTGCATATATTTTCTGGTGTATTTAAACAAATCGAGCAAAAATAGCATAAGTGGCGATTGGTACTAAGCCGTTTAATGTCGTGTTCCGTGATCTGCCCTTCGCAGCAAGCGCGATGGAATCTTTTTTATGTCACTTCTTGCGAATAACTTATCGCATTTACCACAGAAATCGTCCATATTAAGAAATGAGATGAAACAACTAAGAGCGAATCACAAACTCGTCTAAACGCTTCGACACTCGCACATATTCATCACGCTCGCGTAAGTAATGTGACTAAAATTAGATGTTGTAATAATGTCTTTAAACTTATATTTGTACATACTATGGTTATCACTGCAGATATTTGGCGCTTGGTTGTAGTCAACATATCCTCTCTCAAATAGGCGTATTTTATAAAACATGCAATATTAATAATAATGAAAATTCATATGTTTCCTTTTTTGTCTTGCAAAAGCAAATATACACCCAAAAATAAAATGGAAATGTAAACAGCTGATTGCCAAAGTGTTGGGAACTGTCCATGATTTTGCTTTGCTTAATTTTTATCGTCTTGTATTTAGCAGTACCTAAAATTAGGCCAAGGGGTGCAATGGGATACAGTGATGCTTCTGGGTATGCGGTTACAGTTGCACGGCTGTACTCAATCCCTACTCTTACGCCCACGTTCGCGCAACCCTTGGCAACGTGAGCAACCCATGTGCGAGCTTTAGTGGAGTCACTCCGACATATTCGTTTTAAGGATCCACTAAAGTCCGCAGCGTCTGTTCACCATTTGGTGCGGCTGCAAGCTGGCGTCTGTCTTGGAGCAAGCGGCTCGCTATATAAACGAATTTAAAATTTTAACCCCAAGCAATGGGATTCGCGCAGGGCTTGGGACCCGCCACGAAGATGTCGTCGGCAGAGCGAAGGCTGACATCACCGCTATCCAAGAAATGCGATGGACGGGTCAAGGGAGGAAAACGGTAGGCCCTTGCGACGTATACAGCCGCCATGTGAAGTAGCGCAACTTTTCTGTCGGATTTGTGGTGGGAGAGAGACCTCGCCGTAAAGTACTGTCGTTCACTCCGGTGGACGAGCGTCTCGCCACAATCCACATCAAGGCGAGATTCTTCAACATCTCCCTGATTTGCGCCAAGGCCTCGACGGAAAAGTAGGACGACGGGATCAAAAATCGCTTCAACGAACTCCTGGAGCGCACGTTCGAACGATGACCCGAACACGATATCTATAGGCGATTTTAATGCCAAGGTGGGCAAGGAGGGCATGTTTGGTTCCACAATCGGAAAATTCAGTCTCCACGACGAAACGTCTGATAACAAATTGAGACTGATCGACTTCGCCGGACATCGGGTATTCTGTAGTACCAGGCTCCAGCATAAGAATATACATCAGGCTACGTGGCTGTCTCCAGATAGTAAAACACAAAACCAAATCGACCATATTGTGATAGACATGCTTCCAGTCGCAGCCAGAAACGCACACGCCTCTGTGCAGCAAAAAGAGCGAGCAAATGGATTCATGGAAAACTAGACGTCGGATAGCTAATCACAACAGACAGCCACACACTTCGCTACTCGACTCGCACTCCTGCTCTCTGAGAAAACTAATCAACACAGCGATATTTCAGAGCAATGGAACCACATCTCCTGCTCTGTACGCACCGCCACTGAACATTCTATTGGTTTTCAGAGAGCCCGGAGAAACTGGTACGATGAGAAATGTCGCGTTGACACGGCACGGAAAGATGCTGCCTACAGAGCCATGTTGCGATTGGCCGCTACGCGAGCCTTGCGGAAGAGATATCGTGAGTTGAAAAAGGAAGCGAGACGCATTTTTCGAGAGAACAAGAGAAATCCGAAATGCGTAAGTGCGAAGAGCTTGAAATGCTGGCCGACAGAAAAAGCGCCCGAAAATTCTTTCAGAAAGAACGACGGCAAACAGTAGATTTTAAGACCGGGGCGAATTCCTGTAAGAAGGACAACAGCGACCTGTTTCTGTCGAGCGTATTGTCAATTAACTGATTGGACCTTATCAGTGTGGCTTTTGACCTGGTAAATCTACTATCGACCAGATATTTACAGTGCGCCAGATCTTGGAAAATACCCAAGAAAGAAGAACCGACACGCACCACCTTTTTGTCGACTTCAAAGCCGCTTTCAACAGCACAAAAAAGGTTGCCTTTTTGCCGCAATGTCTGAATTTGGTATCCCCGAAAAACTTGTACGGCTATATAAAATGACGTTGAGCAACACCACCAGCTCCGTCAGGATTGTGAAGGACCCCTCCGGATCGTTTGATACCAAACGAGGTTTCAGACAGGGTGACTCTTTGTCGTGCGACTTTTTTAAACCAGATGCTGGAGAAGATAATTTGAGCCGCAGAACTAAATCGGTCATCATCGACATTGACATCATCGGCCTGAACAACCGCGTAGTTAGTTCTGCCTTCTCCAAACTGGATAAAGAAGCAAAGTGAATGGGTCTGGAGGTGAACGAGGGCAAGACGAAGTATCTGCTGTCATCAAATAGACAGTCAGCACATTCACGACTGGGAACAAACATCACTGTTGATAGTTATAACATTGAAAAAGTAGAGGACCTTGTTTACTTACGAATTAGCATTAACATGAATAATAATGTCAGCCTCAAAATCCAAAGGAGAATCACTTTTGCCAACAAGTGCTACTTCGGACTGAGTAGGCAATAGAGTAGTAAATTCCTCTGTCGACAAAAAGCACACTCTATAAGTCTCTCATTAATGAAAGAAGGAGAAGAACATCAGGCCTTTAACTTATCTGTCAAAGCAAAACTCTGACTCAAAGCAAAGCGAAAGTCTTCATGTGTACGGCCCTTTATCAACCACATATACCACAACACATACGCATATACATACATACATACATACAGGGCTGTCAATTTTTGGCATTATATTAATCCTGGCTTTTTTGAGATCAGAAAACGAAGTCCCGGGACAATCCCAGGATCCCGCATTTAACGAAGTTTTGATTCGTAATTTTTAATTTTCCAAAAAATGTAATACGTCTGTAATCGTTGTATTATAGAAGTATACAAAATAACATTAATATAACAAAGAAGAACGATTTGTTGTAAATCATGTATGTATTTATTGGTCTTTTCAAGAAAAAAGGAAATAAACGTAAAATTTGACACACTTACAAAATAATTTAAACTTCAAGTACAAATATACATATTTGGTACAGAAGCAAATGAAATAAACGTAAAATTTGACACACTTACAAAATAATTTAAACTTCAAGTACAAATATACATATTTGGTACAGAAGCAAATGTACCTACATACATAAAGTGAAATTATTGTTAATCACTGTTTGAGACCAATATTGAATATTAATATATTACCATTCAGTAAAAAAAGAAATCTCAAATAAATAAAAACTTAAGTGTGTTATCCTTAACCTGGACCTAAATTTGTTGGTTGGATTGTCGACAAAAAGTTAAATGCTCTCTGTTGGACATAGCCTTTATAGCCTCATTACAAAAACTATCAATTTCTTTTACCAAGCCTTCTGATAAATATTATAATATATGTATATATAATTTTGGCGCGTACACTATACATATAGCTCAGTGTTTGGCCGAGCTTCTCCTACCATTTGTGGTGTGCGTCTTTATATTATACCACAAATGGAGGGACCTACAGTTTTGTGCCGACTCCGAACGGCAGATGTATTTAATGAGAAGCTTTTTCATGGCAGAAATACCCTCGGAGGTTTGCCATTGCCTGCCGAGGGGTGACCGCTATTAGAAAAAAACTTTTCTATGATTTTACGCACCCCAGCTGAGATTCGAACCGCGAACTTTGCGGCATATCGAGTTATAGCACGAACCGCTACCCACTCGACCACAGCGTAAATATTATGCCTTTCGATTATTGAACAATTGCGAGCTCCTGGTTAAAACTTGATACAATTTATCTTTGAGTCTTTCTGACTTATCCACTTCAGGCAACTCGTCGTTAGTTCTATTAACATCGCTTTCATAGTGAGACTCATTTTCTACTCGAGTGGGTTAAATGGTCCAGTTTATTTATAAAGGCAACGACAAAACAAAGCTTTAAGAGAGTTAACAAGCTGTGTTATTTGTCGATTGTGAACTCTCTAAAGGATTTGTTTTGCCCTTGAAAGGGGAAATTTTAAGAATGATAAAAAATAAATAAATGGCTATTAAATTTACTGTTTCACTTCGTACCAATATCCAATACCCGTTAAATTCGTTTTTTCAACGTATTTTCTCTGTGAAGTATATATACTGATTTATCTGTGACAAATCAAATAATATATAACAAACCTTTCTAAATCGACAGTTGAATTACCATTAAATTTAATTTTTATTTTACTTATATCAATCTCTCGAAATATATCAACTAATTTGTTAATACGCTCTCTGAAAACCAAGTGAACAGCAATAAAATGGACATTGACGTTGAGGAACCTAGCGGTTCCTTAGCAAGTGAAAAATCTCGTTGCAAAAATGCCCAAACCGCCAACGATTTAGTTAAAGATAAGCGGATAAGCGAAGAAGGCTATGAAGCAAAGATAATGTACCATAACATAACAAAAATTGGAATAATTTTTGATGTACCAACAGAAGAATTAACAGAACAAATACTGTGTTTAAAGATAACTACAGTTGAAAGAAGATATAGAGATAACAAAGAAGTTAAAATCCCAACAAGGAGATTCCAAAAACAATAATATATGGATACACTAAAATAGAAGTAAAGCATTTTATAGCACTGGTACAGTGTTATAAGTGCTATAGATTTAATCACTATGCTTAGCTTTGCAAAGAAAAAGTTAGGAAGTGCAAAAATTGCCTCCAAATACATGATGCTGAATAAAACTGCCAACCAATAACTTGCACTAATTGTAAGATTAAACACGCTCCGTTTGCGAGAGATTGCCCAGCCATAGTAAAATCATTTATTATCAGAAGAACTATGATTTTTGAAAACAGATCTTACAGAGAAGCACAAAAGAAGGGTAATCAATATTTAAGGCAATAGATTCGAACTATTGGACAACTATGAAGACGAAGACCCTTCAATCACGAACAGAAATACAGTAAACACTAATATAAATACAAATAAAGAACAACAAATTTGATATTTGTTGGAACGATTTTCCGTCATCCCTTGTCAAGTTTGGTTTGGAGACAAACCGGTTTCGGCGTTGTGCCATCTTCAGTGTCAAATTTCGTTCTGTACAGTTTATGTCTGTTGTTCCGTATTTATTTCATTTATTTGGTCAATCAGGTATTGGTGCATAATCGTAAATGTTAGCAAATGTTAAGTGTCCTGAATATAGGTACCTAAAGTCTCGCGCGGTTAGAGTCCAAAAATGTATATTTTATCACGAATCTGTCTTTGCGGTAAGAACAGGTATATAGTCAGTAATTTTAGTCCGTTTAGGTATTGCAGGTTTGTTTTGTATGTTGGTATCTGTCATTTTACCTACGTCTTTGTTTTGTTTTTTGTAAACAAGCCTTAATGGTGCAAATATCGCATCAGAGTTGCTGTTTATTTGTTCGTTTATTATCCTCCCATCAAATGTTTTTTGTTTATATATTTCCATATTTTCAAGAGCATTTAGGCGCCGTCCTTTTTGTTGTACGTGCAGTACCTTCACGGTTTTCTTTATGTTTGCGGGAGAACATTTTGCGTTTACCAAATGGTTTGCAAAATTTGATTCAGGTATTGCCGTGGGTTTTTGAATCCTTTTGCTGTAGTCCCTTATGTGTTCACGGAGTCTTGTTCTTACTTTGCGTCCTGTTTGTCCTATATAGCTATATTGACACTCACAGGTCAGTTTATACACGCCTTGTTTGTTCAATGGGTCTTCTTCATTCGTGCTGCTTTAAAGTATCCCTCCCAAGTTGTTTCCAGTTTTGAACGCCGTGTGGATATTATACTTTCCGAAAAAATTTGCAAGTTTGTATGTCATTTGTCCTGTATAAGTCATTACTGTCCAAGTTTTTTCGTCTAGCTCTCTGTCGCTTGTTTTTTGAACTGCATATATTTTTCTGAATTTATCCACGAGCTCCTTTTTATATCCGTTGTTTGTTGCTATGTTGTATATTGTGTTTAGTTCCTTTCCGTATGCCTCTGGCGATAGAGGTATTCGTTCAAGTCTGTTTATTAGTTGTCTTATAGCGGCGTATTTGTGTTCTTGAGGATGATTTGATGTGTTATGTATTATGGTGTCTGTAGCTGTCGGTTTTCTGTAAATTTCGTAGACAAGTTTTTTGGAAATTTTGTCTATGTTAATCGTCAGATCCAGGTAATTTATTGTTCCCTTCTTTTCCATTTCCATCGTAAACATAATACATCCATGTTGTTTGTTCAGGTAATCCAGTATCTGCTCTTCATTGTCCTTGGTGATCACGCAAATAATGTCATCCACGTACAGGCGCGTACACAGAAATATTTTTCGGGGGGGGGGTTTTGAAATAAAAATTATAAAATAATGTTGATTTTTCTTTCCGATTTTACTATGATTTTCATGAAATTAAAATTATAAAATTATATTGATTTTTCTTCCCGATTTTGCCATGATGTCCATTACTTCCTCCTGGGTTACATCAACGTCCCTGTGTATGTTGAGCAATGCCAATCCGTTTAACCTATCTTCTCCCGTTTTATTTCGCAGATAGTTTTTCAGTCTGCGAAGTGAGGAGAACGAACGTTCGCTGGATGCCACAGAAACAGGCAAATCGCTCAGTAATTTGCTCTAAAAAGTGGTCGAGAAACGGAACAAAAATCGAGCGACGATAATATATTTCTGGGCTTCCTTCGTAGTTGTCCCTATTAATCTGGCGGCCTACTGTTCGAGGAATATTCATTTCTATGCCTGTATTCGCAGCTTTTATCTGTACCGAATCAAATATTTGTTTGAACGATTGTTCTGAGTTTTCGCGCATTTCGTTTAATTCGGCCAACAAATCATTGGCATAATTGACGCATATGCTAATATCACAATCTTCTCGTTGGAGCAACAGGCTTACATTTTTTGTAAGGAGGAAAATTGGCTTCAGAATTGCCAGCGATATTATAAACTGCGATGTACGTATTGCCGCCAACAAAGCATGTGGCTTTGTGGTATCACTTCTTATATTGGTGTCGTCAAGTTCCTATAAAGCAGCACAAATGCAATCGAAGACGTCGTAAAACAAAGATAGCGAATCCAAATGTTCCACCCAGCGCGTTTCACAAAACTTTAAAAGACGAGTTTGTTTTGCCTCCGGATTTCTTTCTCTAATAATTTTGTTTAATACTGCGCCAGCTTTGGTGGAGAGTCGAAATATATTCACAATATCCTTAATTGTGCCGATACAGTTTCTAATCGATGATATTTTGCAGCAATATGATATGGCAAGATTTAAACTGTGATTGGCACAATGCACATATACAGCTTCCGGATATATGCTCCTAATTACCGCAGCACACCCCTTAAACTCTCCACTCATAGCACGAGCACCATCATAACCTTCAAAAATTAAAATAAATAAAATATATAGCATGTTTATTTCGTCATATGTATTCAAAAAAATCACCTTGTCCTCTTAAATTTGCAAGATTAAGTTTGAGATCCTTCAACACTTTTATAAGAGTATTTGCGAGTCCCGCGCCCGTGACATTTTCCACAGGGACAAAACATAAAAAATCCTCCCGAATTTTGCGATCGTTTTCTACCTTTTCAACGAATCGTACGCATATTGAAAATTGTTCAATTCCACTTACATCGGTTGTCTCATCGGCCATTACAGAAAAGTATCCTGATTTGTTGACCCGGTCCACGATTTTTTTTTGAATAATCTGCCCTGCAGTTTCAATGACTTCATTTTGAATTCGTGGACTTAGATATGAAGCATTTCCTGCCCCACTTTCAATATGGCTTAATTGCAAAACGCAGAATAGCTCTGAAATTCCCATCATTTTCCACTGGAATTTCCAAAGGCAGACGACCTTGATCCCGATGTCCTCTCAATGATATTCCTTGCCTTCCACATAGTAGCACTGTACGTATAATAGAGGAAATTTTTTTTCTATTTTCAATTTGCTGCTTATTCCTACTTGTGTCTATTTCGCAAAGGACATTGTTTTTTTTGTTTTCATAAATCAATATAAAATTTGCTGCCCGTTCCGTTGCACACTTATGGTAATCTTTTGCTTGATGGTCTTTACATTTTTCGATGGCCTTTTTCCATTGGCGGAATGGAGTTTGAACAAACGAGTTAGAACTTTGATGAATGCCTTTTCCAACAGTGCTGAAACTAAATGCAACGCAAATTCGGCAGTATGCGCCATCTTCAATTGGAGAATAACGTAGCCAAGAAAATGATTGATTCCATGAATTTTGGAATTTCAAATTTCGATCCCCTGATGCTGGAAACTTGAATGCAATATCAGGAGTCCACACATTTGTGAGAAGCTGATATTTTTCTCCATCATCGAGTTGGCGACGACAAAAACTAGCAACATCATTAACATATTCCTAAAAATTCAGCCATATCAAATATACGGAATAATTTAGCCAAAATATATATTTGTACATTGTATGTACAATAAATATTATAAAAAATGTGCTGGCGTATATACTATGTACATCCATAAAATGTATGAAGAAATAATAGTAATATTACTTCTCTGAGCCGTTTTTCAGGTGGAGTTGAACCAGTGTCAAGTGGAACAACAGATTTATCACTTTCAGGAACAGCATTCTCATTTACACGTTTTAAAACTTTTTTAGTAAAATAATTTTTTATTGAATTATTCATTTTGTAACAAAAGTAAGAGCACATATAACACTGAACGTATGAAAAACCAGACTAATTTAGCAATGCAGCCACAATGAGTTTTTGCAAATTGTAGCTGATATGATAACGGTAAACCGAAACATCATAGTCACTCAAACGCTTCAGTCAAAGACAATTACAAATAAAAGTTCCATATGGTTGCTGCACCGCAGACTGAGAGAAAAACAAGATTAACAGTTAGTGTTTGAGTAATTCCGCTCACAAAATTCATGGTCGCTCTGGCTTTCACAGTCACTGCTTAACCCCAGAGGGCACAACCAAAAAAATATACGAGTAAGCACAACCGGTTACCTAAACCTTATTTTTCCATTTTTTTATATCAATAATTCTAGGAATATGATAATATTTTGCTGCAAATATTTAACTTGGATCTTAAATAATGCATTAGGTTAGTTTTCATAAAAATAAAACAATTTTTGGTACGTTTAAATAGATAGACGATGAGGGTGCTTGACTAAGCTGTAATTAAATGTATACATAAATTATAAATATTTCTAAGCTTAAGATATTAAACTTTTTTTAAATTAAGTATAAAATTATAAATTAGAATTAAAAAAAAAACACACACACAAACAAATGGCGGGAGTTTCCATACAGTATATGTAGGTACCCGGGTACCTGGTTTGGCTCTCTAGGGTTAAGCCAAAGCCACGACTCTCTCATTGAACCTATGTCACGATAAGCCTTTTGCCACTTTGAACAGAAACATATATAATTTCTATTTCTAGGTTAAATAACAAGACTTTAACGGTCCACACTTCAATAACAATAAAAAGACATAATATACAAACATATAAAATTAAAAAAAAATTAAAATTCTCAACTATTCTACAATTTTTTTTTTCTATTTATTTCGGGGGCGGGGGGAGGTTGGGGGAGGGGGGGTTTGAACCCCCAAAACACCCCCTGTGTACGCGCCTGTCCACGCACCTTGCATAGAATACGACGCCTAACTCGGCTTTCAGTTCTTCCATATACTGTCCTTCCAGTTCTTGCATAAATACCTCCATGAGGATGGCCGAGGTTGGATTTCCCATTCCCAGTCCGTTTGTTTGTCGGTATATTTTATTATTAAACTTAAAATAATTTTGTCGCAGTGTAGTTCGTCATGTGTTTGTGATTTGGGTTGTTTTTATATGGTCTTTCGTTTTTTCGAGTAGTGTTTTCCGGATCATATCTATTGTTTCTGTTTGTGGGATCGATGGGTACAAGTCCTTAATATCAAATGATACTAGCCTGCTTTGCTGTGTAATTTTCACGTTTGCCAGTTTATGGATGAGTTCCGTCGTGTTTGCTACAATGTGCTCGTTACGAAGTTCCAAGTTATCATTTAACAGCATTTTCAGATGTTTGGAGAGTCTCTAAGCAGGAGCCGACTAATAGTTAATTATGGGTCTCATTGGAGTGTCCGGTTTGTGGATTTTTGGAAGCGCTATCAGTGGTGGTGCTGCCGGATTCATTTGGCTTAATAAGTGTGCTGTGTGGGGGGTTATAATATTGCTCGCTTCTTTTATGGCCTTCTTTATCTCTATTTGGTACCTGTCCGTTGGGTCTTCTCTAATTTCTCTGCACTTCATTTCACCTATTAGTGTTTTAGTTTTTTGTATATATTCCTCTCTCTTCATGAGTACCGTTGTATTGCCTTTGTCCGCCTTTGTCGTTATTATGTTGTTCTTCCTAAATTTCTGTTTCACACTCTGCATAATCTTACTTTCGTGGCTATATCTTCCATTTTCATTTATTTTAATTTGGTTTTCTATAATATCTCTGCATGTGTGCCTTGCGTGTTCTTGGTCCTCACTTGGCAGCAAAGATATTCCTACTTCCCTATCTATAATGGCTTTTTCTGCTATCCTTCTCCTGTTATTGTCCTTTATATTGTGTTTAAGTCCTTTCTGCAATAGTTTGGTTTCTTCCTCGTTGATGGATATATTTGCAAGATTCACTAGTCTGGTGTGAAAGTCATGACCTTGTGACTTGTCTTTTACTCCATATGGCCCCCTTAGTTTTTCCAGTTTTTTCTGTAATTTTTCGTATACCCGCTTTATTATGTGCTCTGCGTTTGTTTTTATATGTTCGAATAGGTCCATGAGAATGTCTACCGGTATAACGTCCGCCAGTCTTAAGTGAATAGAAAGCAATTCCTCGTTTGATCGATCCTTCTTAGCGTACAAACTTCTTACTTCATTCTTTACAAAGTCCCTTTCAGCTTTCCTGATAGTTTTTCGGCTCGCTTCCGTGTTTGCTTTTATTCTGATTCTTGCAAATTTTGGTGTAACGTTCGATGCTAGACATTGTTTGTTAAACCAAATACTTGCTTTAGTTTTATAAATCTTTTGTAACCGTCGTGGGTATACTGTAAGAAGTCCAGTCGTCATAGAGTTATAAGCCTGACAGGCATTACCTATATTGTTTTCTTCTTTTTCTTGTCCGACAGGGTGAATTGATGATATTTGTTGGAACGATTTTCCGTCATCCCTTGTCAAGTTTGGTTTGGAGACAAACCGGTTTCGGCGTTGTGCCATCTTCAGTGTCAAATTTCGTTCTGTACAGTTTATGTCTGTTGTTCCGTATTTATTTCATTTATTTGGTCAATCAGGTATTGGTGCATAATCATAAATGTTAGCAAATGTTAAGTGTCCTGAATATATCAAAACTGGAAACAACTTGGGAAGGATACTTAAAAGCAGCACGAATGAAGAAGACCCATTGAACAAACAAGGCGTGTATAAACTGACCTGTGAGTGTCAACATAGCTATATAGGACAAACAGGACGCAAAGTAAGAACAAGATTCCGTGAACACATAAGGGACTACAACAAAAGGATACAAAAACCCACGGCAATACCTGAATCTAATTTTGCAAACCATTTGGTAAACGCAAAATGTTCACCCGCAAACATAAAGAAAACCTTGAAGGTACTGCACGTACAACAAAAAGGACGGCGCCTAAATGCTCTTGAAAAAATGGAAATATATAAACAAAAAACATTTGATAGGAGGATAATAAACGAACAAATAAACAGCAACTCTGATGCGATATTTGCACCATTAAGGCTTGTTTACAAAAAACAAAACAAAGACGTAGGTAAAATGACAGATACCAACATACAAAACAAACCTGCAATACCTAAACGGACTAAAATTACTGACTATATACCTGTTCTTACCGCAAAGACAGATTCGTGATAAAATATACATTTTTGGACTCTAACCGCGCGAGACTTTAGGTACCTATATTCAGGACACTTAACATTTGCTAACATTTACGATTATGCACCAATACCTGATTGACCAAATAAATGAAATAAATACGGAACAACAGACATAAACTGTACAGAACGAAATTTAACACTGAAGATGGCACAACGCCGAAACCGGTTTGTCTCCAAACCAAACTTGACAAGGGATGACGGAAAATCGTTCCAACAAATATCAACAATTCACCCTGTCGGACAAGAAAAAGAAGAAAACAATATAACAACAAATTTAATTTATAAAATTTTACCGCAACTTGGCAACTTTAGCGCCAAAAGAGGAAATTTCAACAGACAAAGAGAAGAAAACAATGCGAAACAAACTGTGCAAGAATGGAGGGATGCAATTAAACCCATAAAATCTTCAGAGATACATATTGACACCAGTAAAATAATAAAAAACACAAAACACCTTCAATGAATCACCCGACAACGTCACATCTAGCTAACAACAATTTGGAAGATCGAAAAAAATATAAAACCATAGCATTATTCAATAACATAAAAGCATCATTAAATAAAGTAAATAATGACTTTGACGCAATATTAATAAATATGTAACTCAAAACACGATAAGAATGAAAAAAAATTACAATTTAACATTCAAAGTTAAAAAAATCCAGGAAATAAAGAACTACTAGAATTATATTTATATAATAATATTAATACTGGTTAGAATGATTATAATTTAACATAATCCAATAGGTTGGACGGTTTTGGAGAAGTTGGGATCTATTTGGAAAAAAATATTAAATTCTCAACATTGAAAATAAACAGCGAAATTTCAAATATTAGGATAACAACACTTCACTTGAACAATATTATAAATATTAATAATAATAATAATTTGGCGCTTACACTATATAGCTCAGTGTTTGGCCAAACTTCTCCTACCATTTGTGGTGTGCGTCTTTATATTATACCACAAATGGAGGGACTACGAACGGCAGATGTATTTTATGAGAAGATTTTTCATGGCAGAAATACCCTCGGAGGCTTGCCATTGCCTGCCGAGGGTTGAAACAACTTTTTCTATTATTAAGATTTTGCTTGCCTTGACTGAGATTCGAACCTCGAACTCAAGGCATATCGAGTTATAGCACGCACCGCTACCAACTCGACTACAGAGTCCAAATCATATAAATATTAACAGTTTCTATTGTCCGCCAAATCCAACAAATTACATATTTAAAAATGGAATTAAAATAATATTTACATATGTAAATAAGACAACCAAAAAAATTATTGGATGTGACTTGAATGTAAAATGTTCAAGTTGGGATAAACGGAATTCAAATCGCAAAGGAAGTATTGCATGCAATAAGTACAAAGCTTTAGCCATTGATGTAACATTTTATATTGAAACAAGTGGATATAAGTGAAACGTAAATCTAAATTAACTAATAGTAATCACATCCCATTAATAGTAGGTTAGGTTAGGTTAAAGTGGCTGCTAGCGATCGCGCAACCACGCGGATTTGAAACATTCCCCCTACTCGAACCAACATGTGGAATCTAAAATTTTTCTAGCTTGCGAATCTCTACTTTGGATAGATCGCTAAGGTATCCAAAGAACTCTGATCCCAAGAATTTTCTTCTTCTAGCCCATAGTGTAGGACATTCACATATGTAGAAGGTGCCTCACGGTTTCAGGCTCTTCTTCATTTCTGCAGCTTCTACAGAAGTCATTGCAGGGAACACCTAGTCTCTCTGCGTGTCTGCCGATCAGTATATGACCTGTTAAAATTCCTAACACTTAGGACAGGTCTCCCCTGCCCAGCATGAGAAGACCTTGTAATCCCTTGACGTCCCACTCCGGCCACAAGAGCTTGAACTTGATACAGGTGTTACCGTTTTTCCAACGGTCTCCTGCTTTCTTAAGGGTTGAGTCCCTTAGAAAGAGCTTCCAGGTAGCGAGCGGCATACCTTAACCCTTCCAGCTTGATGAAAGCGGAGTGGATGTCCCCCTTCTTGCAAGCTCATCCGCTGTTTCGTTGCCCGGTATGTTGCTGTGCCCTGGCACCCATAACAAATGAAAAGCACACTGCTCCGCCATCTCATTTAGAGATTTGCGACAGGTTGCTACCATTTTAGAGTTATAGTTGACCGAATCAAGTGCCTTTAGTGCTGCTTGACTGTCGGAAAATATGAAGATATCTTTGAATTCAACCTCTTCTGTTCTTAGGTAGTCCACCGTCTCCTGTACAGCAGCGACCTCAGCCTGAAAAACACTGCAGTGGTCAGAAAGACGGAAAGATTTTTCTAATCCTACTTGAGCTAAGATAACACCCCCTCCCACTCTGTTCTCAAGCTTTGAGTCATCAGTGTAGAAGTGGAGTGACTTTAACGATCGAGGGGATCTATTGGACCACCAGTTCCCTTGAGGAATTATTATGTAGAACTTCTTTGTGGAGCTTTGAATGGGGGCGCAGTAATCCGTATCTTGCGAGCCTAATTTGTTTGCAATTGTTGCGTGTCCTACTTGACTAGACTTCCATACGGGCAACTCCCGTAGTCTAAGGGAGGATGTTAAGTATGGTGGCTAATACTTCCGAGGGGTTGTACGCAGAACGCCACCTATGCATATCCGCGCCGATCTTTGCACCCTTTGCAGTGCTGATTGTGAGGTTTTCTTATCGACACATGGCCACCTCACCATCGCCCCATACAGCAGGATTGGTCTGACTACGGCTGTGTATATCCAGTGCATAAATTTGGGAGATTCACCTCATTTTCTTCCGATGGCTTTCTTGCAGCTGTAGAGAGCCACCGTTGCCTTCTTACTGTGCTCATGGATGTTCTGTGTCCATGAAAGTTTTTTTTGTCTAGTACCACGCTTAGATATTTTGCGACGTCCCCTAGCCTTAGTACTCTATTTGCCACTACGGGAAGCTTTAGAGGTGGGATCTTATATTTTCTTGTAAAAAGAACAAGTTCAGTTTTGTCCGGGTTTACACGCAGACCTTTATCTTTGGTCCAGTTCTCTACCTTTTTAAGTTTTTCCTGCATGATGTCGCACAGCGCCTGCGGAAATTTGCCCCTCACTACCACCACAAGGTAGTCGGCATAAGCTACTACCTTTGATCCTCCCTCCTCTTCCAGGGCCTTCAGAAGGTCATTAATAGCCACCACCCACAGAAGGGGAGAAGGGACCCCACCTTGCGGGGTTCCTCTGCTTGTACAGCGTTCTAAAGTTGCCTCCGCCAACAGGGCCCTCACAACCATGTCAACCAGTAGTTTTTGCATGAGGGACACCAGATGTTGATCAACGCCCAGCTTCGCCAGAGCTCTTGTGACCGCTAAGAGTTCTATATTATTGAAGGCACCCTCAATGTCTACAATTGATATCAGTGTGTACTCCTTGACTTGTAGGGAGTTCTCTATATATGACACAACTTGATGAAGCGGCGTTTCTGTGGACTTCCCTTTCATGTAATCATGCTAGGAAGTCATTAGTTTGTGCGTTATTGAATCTCTTGTGTGGCAATAAATTGCTCTCTCCAACACCTTCAGCTGAAAGGAGTAGAGACTTATATGCCTAAATCTTTCGGATTGCCATGGGATATTTTCCCTGCTTTAGGTATGAAAACATCCCTCGATTCCTTCCACATTTTAGGAATGTGCTTGAGGTTTAGCACCCCTATATACATAGCATACATCCAAGTTGCACTTAGCTTCAGTGATTGTTGAAGCTGCACCGGTGAGACTTCATCTGGACCCGGCGCCTTGTAGGGTTTAAATGCCTCAATTGCCTAGGTCACTTTCTCTATTGTAAGTCGACCTGTAAGGCAGCATATCCACGGCGTACGGAAAGTGTGCTTCTAGGAGAAGTCTGAGAGTGTCCTATGCCGACCCCGTCCATGTCCCGTCAGACCTTATCAAGCATCTCGGAGCTATTCGGGGGTAGCTGGAGAGAACCCTTCTCAGCCTTAATCCCTCTGACACAGATTCCATAGAGCCGCAGAAGTCCCTCCAAGAAGACCTCTTCGAATGCCTTAAGAGCTTTTTATAGTCCCCTAAGTAAGACCTGTAAATTTCCCATTGTGAGTCACTTTGGGTTCTTTTCGCTAGGTTAAATAAAGTCCGACAGGGTCTGCCAGCCCTGTCGATATCTGCATTCCACCATGGTGTCTTCTTTTTGCCTCTTGGATTCTTTATTGGACATACTTTATCAAGAGCCTTCCGACATGCCGTGGTAAACTGGTTTACCAAGTATTCTAGTTCCCCTGGGCTACACGGTACTCTTACTCGTTGGCCTGAAAGTCGCTTATCTAGTTCTTTCCTATATTTTTCCAGAATTTTTTTTAAGTTTTTCAAGCGTTCAGTTCTAGGCAAAACCCCCTCTAAGCATAAAGAGATATAGCGATGGCCCGAAAAGAAGTGCACATCAAGCACTTTTCAGTTCCTGATCACAGCCTCTGCCTTCTCCGAGACGAGGGTCACGTCCAGCACTTCCCTTCTGCTATTAGTTACAAAGGTGGGTTCACTACCTTTATTACTTACAGCTAGGTTAGCTTTCAATATAAAATCGAAGAGTTGCTCATCTATTTCGTTTGTATCGCTGCTGCTTCAAGCGAAATGGTGCGCATTCGCGTCACCGGCAAGAACGCAAGTTCCTTCCGTCTGCTCAGTGACTCTCGACCATTGGGGTCGGAACTGGCCTGTCATGAGCTAAGTACATGGAAGTCACCGGATCACCTGACTATTGACCTCCAGGCTCACGGTTCTGGTGCTCTCATCTTTAAATTGAGGAAGAAACAGAAATTTAGTATTCAGTGTCTATTCCGTCGCATGGTGTCCACAAATTCTGTGCCCAACAGTCCAAGGCTCCTGGATGAGGGCGATATCTGCTGGTCTCCTTTTCGGCAGTTGGAGCAGCAGTGCAGCAGACGCTGCTTTACTGTGGTGGAGGTTTATTTGGACGACGCGCACCATCATGGACGCTACCTCTATCCCCTCCACCACTGTTCGGTTGGCTTCGTCGTCATCGTCCGACATGAGTTCGTCCCCCATATACTTAAAAAAAGTGAACCCAATTGACCTGGCTGGGATCTGCATCTCCTTCATCCTCGCTTAACTGGTCTGCCTCCGCTTCTACGCTGCGCGCCGCATTTCCATCATTATGGTACACCCTAACACGAGCGGTGCCGAACCCATAATTGATGGTCCCTCCCGTCCTATCCAGAATCGGTAGGAATTCTCTATTCAGCATCAGGACCACCTGATGCGTCGATTTTGTGCTGCTCTACACTTTCAGCACCTTACAGTTTCCCGCGGGTAGCGCCGGATTGAATAGCCGGATATTCTCCGGATCGATCTGTCGTGCTTGATTGCCCCTCTGTAGCAGTTAACCGGAAGTTGGGCACAATAGCATTTGTCTACTCAATTTCTGCCAGAAATTCCGCACGATCACCGGGCAACGCCCGATTACAGAGATCCTCTGCCATTTTTAGGATCCTGATGGCAGACTTGCTGTGCCGTGAAATTGCTTCCTCCAGGGGTGGCCTGTCGTCCGGCCTTGTGAACGTCGTAGGTGTTAGCGGTGGCGCCCGAGCTTTAGCAGCCGCCATGGTAGCAAACTGTCTACCAGGTTCGCCTCTCCTGGTGACCGGAACTTGTCTTGAAGGCTTCCCGCCCCTATGAGTTTCTGGGGAGATACAAGCCTCGGCATCGCCAGGGGTTTACTGTTCTTCCCTTGCATGGCCACCTCGTGGCTGGTGGAGGGGCCCCGCATCGCATGGACCTCCTGTTTCTTGGGCGACTGCCCTTCCGACATTTTACGAGTTCCGGTCTCGTTAGTTTTTGTTGTCAATATTGTTGTTATTGTTGTGTCCATAATGTAGATCCAACGAGTAGCGGAGAAAGGGGCTCGTCCACCCCTGGCAGAGATCCGCATTAGCCGGAGTAAGGCCATTAATACAACTGCGTGCGACCCGGTTCCCACAGGGTACCGTAAGCGACTGGGCTATTTAGGGGCCTTCAGTCAGGCTGATCTTCATCACGGTACGCATGACACCTTGATGCAGCCCCTTCCTCAAGACCACGCTCAAATGACATTTCTATGTGACAGAGCTATTTAGAAGCATAAGCACATAGCACTGATTTCTGAGCTTAGCTGAGCACCCTCCCGACATCGTACGGGATTGCTCTGTAGTACTCATTACCAGTTGGCACCCTCGCGGAGGGTTCAGTCCGAGTATTTCTGCCAACCATTAATAGTAACAATTCACAACAAATTTAAAACAAAAACACTTCCATCAAAGATTATTTCATCGCAAGTACTCAAAGATATGAACAATATAAAAGTCGGGCAAAATTTAGAAGAATTTATTGAAAAGTGTAAAACCGTCATACAAAATAATACAGTTAAATTTAATAAAAACAAATACATTCCTAAGCATTGTTGGACAGAAGAGTCTCAAAAACTTTTTCGTTTAAGAAATGCTGCCAGAAAAAAACATAATCAATATAAAACTTTGCAAAACTGTGAATTACTAGCAATAGCGGAAAAAGCTCGCAATGAACATATTAAAGATCAAAAATACAAAAATTTTAGTGAAGTGATTGAACAAATTTCAAATTCTAATAACGCAAGAAAGAGATGTGGGCTAAAATAAGAACTTAAAAAAATATCAATGCGATATAAAAGTAAACAATTAATGGAGTACGGACGATAGTTTGAAATACATATCTCAAAGAAGCCAAAATCAAAACAGTCACATAATAATATAAACATGGAAACCTTTAATACAGTTTTTATTAGTAGAAATTTAAGTTCGGCCAAAGGACCTGATCCTATCTCCTATAAGATGCTAGTACAGTTAAAGGAAAAAGAACAACAGGAATATATTTAACAAACTTGAGGACATATGGAAAAGCGGTAACATTCCGGACAGCTGGAGGGAAATCAATATAATTCCGGCCAAAGGACCTGATCCTATCTACTATAAGACGCTAGTATAGTTAAAGGAAAAAGAAAAAAAAATATATTTTTTAACATACTTGAGGAAATATGGAAAAGCGGTAACATTCCGGACAGCTGGAGTGAAATCAAAATAATTCCGATACCAAAAAGGGGCTGCATATCACAAATATATATAATTATAGACCGATATGCCTAATGTCAGTTTTTACCAATACAATTGAAGGTACATACATATAATAAAAATAAACATATAATTAAATAAAATATTTTACCAGAAAGATCGTATGGATTTAGAAAACATAATTCGACTGCACAATGTATAAATGATTTAATAAATAAATGATTTACGCAGCAAAAGGAACAATTTTACAAGTAATGACTGAATGTAAATATTGACGTGGAAAGGGCGTATGACTCACTAACTACAGATTTAATATCAAACTCATTAACTGGATATAATCTTTCCTTAACAACAGGTATCTCGTACTAAATAATCAAAGAATTTTTACAGAAAATGGTTTAGCGCAAGGAAGTGGATTAAGCCCTACATTATTTAATGTTTACACATCACATTTGCACAAACTAAATGATGAAAAATGCCAACTGTTCTAATTCGCTGACGACTTTTTCTTAGTAGTTACAGGTCGAAGACAACACACTCTAAAAAATAAAATAGATAAATTTATGATTGTGGAGATATTAATTAAAATATCAACTTAAATAAAACTAAAACAATATACTTTAATCAGAAAAATAAACAATTAAACTTAAGATTAAATAATATCAACATCGATCAATTCAAAAGCATAAAATATCTAGGAAGAATAATAAGTATTAATAACTCCTGCTCAGAACACATTAAATAATGTAATCGAAAATACTAACCAATCCTGCAGATTAATATAATAAGTGGCGGTAAATTTGGAGGAGATCCTCGGGAGGCATACAGATGTATAAAGTTTTGGCTCGTGCAAAATTGGAATACGCAGCTTCGTTGTTTGCTAATTTATCTCAGACAGCCCTTTAAAACTAAGTAAATGTTGTAATAATAATCTAACACGCTGTTTAGGCCTTATAGGGTCTACGCCAATTCACGTTTTCTACCACATGGCAGGAGAATTGCCTCCAAAACTTCGCTTTGAGCTACCCACTGCAAAAGAAATAGTCAAATGCTTTGCTTACAGTTTACCAGATCAAAAAACGTTATTATCTAATGAATTAAATTAAAGAACAAGTATTTCACAACATAGCAACCGTTTCCGTTAAACCATTAAAATCCTCCAAATTGCACAAAGTTCTTCAAAGGCTCAGCAGAAAATAAAAAGTCAGCAAATTTAACAATAATATAAAATATGTATAACAATATATCAGGAAAAAAAATTCTTGCATTTACAACATTTTAAAATAATATTAACCGATGGACCATTCCAAAATAACCAATCGAAAGCGGTATTCCTCCATGAGAAATCCAATACCAAGAAATCATTTTATTGTAACAAAAATATGGCTTCGATGACAGCTGAGTTAATTGCAATCCAAAAAACTATCGATTTCGCAATAGAAAAATCTTTAAAAAATCGCCATATTTACAGACAGCCTAAGTAGTATTCTTGCGATTATGAATTAAGAATGTAAAAATCTTGTAGCAATAGCCTTAATAGATGATCTTAATAATTCCGCAATAGAATCATTAGAATTACACCATATACCCGCACACAGCAATACGAGTATAAAACCAATCGAAGAGATAGACGGAGGAGCCAGCAGTGCCACACAAAATGAAGAAAGAATACAAACTTAATGAACGATAAACGATGCGATTACATAAATAAAATCAAGATAAATCGATGAATGACAGCAAAAATATTTTTTTTTTTATTATGAATATATTTTATTTGCAATCTATCAGTTGACAATTAGCAAATTTTATAAATACAAGTATCATGGCAGGATGGATTGTGCTCCAATGAGACTAATCAATGTATTGTACAACAACTTTATTTTCTAATAGTCTAGTTTATCATACTTTCTTAAATCTATTTGGAAGGTCCAGAGTATGAGATCTTTTCAGGCGTCTTATATCTATGCTATTGTCTAGTAAACTAATTGTCAGTAAGTTTTCATGGTTAGACAGTCTATATTGGAATCTTCGAGATATTTTACTGATTTCATCTCTAACATATGGTACATTTAGTCTTTGTGGATTTCGATGTTGCTAACATACCAAGGAGCTCCCGAAATGCTTCGCAAAGTCATAGATTGATATCATTGGATTATTTCAATGTTAGAGGTACTCGCAATCCCCCACAGCTGCATTGTATATGTCCATACTGGCTTGAGGATTGCCTTGTAGAATCACACTTTATTTTCGAAGCCAAGTTGCGATCGCGCACCTAAAAGCCAGTACATTTTTTAGTTTTCAATTTGAGCTGTTTCTGTTTCTCGCTTATGTGTGCCTTCCAGGTATTTAACAGTTTCTCTTCCAGGTATGGTACAACCATCTAAAGATACAGATGGACAATTCCCAGTCCTTAGTGCAACTGTTTTCTGAGCAGACTTCTGTGTGTTAACTTCAATCTTCCATTTCTCTAGCCATTTTTCGACCAAAGTAAGCTGTTGCTGCAAATGAAGTAATGCGTCATCACGATAATAACTTGTGGCAATAAATGCCGTATCATCAGCATATGTAGCTACCTCTACGTCATTTGTAACCGGCAAGTCAGCTGTAAAAATTGTTTATAAGACGGGGCCCAGCACGCTCCCTTGGGGAACCCCAGCATCAATAGAATACAGCTTTGAATATTCACCTTTTACATTTACATATAACTTACGATCACTAAGATATGACTTAAGAAGTAAATAGTAAGGCGCTTGAAGTTTATTTTTTACTTTGTAGAGCATCCCTGGATGCCATACTTTATCGAAAAATTGTTTAACATCTTTTTTTTTTTTTGTTGGAATCAGGCACGAAACAACGCGTGCTGAAAACAGCACTCAGACTACATGCCGTCCATTGTACTGTTTTCATGTTCATTTTAATCTGTTTTAAATCTGCAGGACTTACGAATAAATCTTAGTAGATTTTGGGGTGTCAAACAGCTCAGGTGTTCGTCTCTCAACACGTCGCGACCAAATGCCTCATACCTAGTTCTTGCAAAGGCGGGGCAGAAGCACATAAAGTGTTCCGCCGTCTCTTCCTCTTCAGAACAGAATGGGCATATGGGGTTGTCATGTACGCCTATCATTGTCAGGTGTCTATGCCACGTAAAGTGACCGGTCAGCAGTCCAACAAGTTGCCTGCAGTCCCGCCTGTTAAGCGAGAGCAAGTGTTTTGATAATCCTTCTGAGATAGAAGGTATCATGAGTTTTGCCCATCTGCAACCCTCGACGCCTCCCAGTCATTGCTGAGCGAAGTATTCACCCAGTTTCTGATGGTGGCATCGATGGCCGAAGGTGGGAGTGCTATAGCTGGCTGTGGGCCAAGGAACACCTGATCCGAGCCATTTCAGGCCAAATGGGCACTAGTTTGGAAGTAGTTAGAGGGCTGACCAATGCCTTGAGTGCAGCTTGGCTGTCACTGCAGACACGTATACTCCTCCCCCTCCACCTATTTTCCACCACGTAGTCCATGGCCTTGACAATTGCAAATACTTAGCCTGGAAGACCGAGGCATGTTCCCCAAGAGAAAAGTGAAGCTTATCCTCATTATCTTCTATAAAAATGCCAGCTCCTGACCCAGAGTCAGTTTTGGAGCCATCAGTAAAGATTCGACAACGTGTTAGACCAGGCTCAGTGTTGGCATTAAACCAGCATTCAGCCTCAGGGAACTCAACGTTATAGAGTCTCATCAGCAAAGGAAACGTACAGCACACGGCGATTGTTCTCTGAAGTTTAGCAAGCAGGTCCCCCACGCTATTAATTGAGAGTCTGCTCCACCATACCACTGAAGCATAGCTGATTATGGGTCTGATCATAGAGGTATATATTCAGAGGGTACCCTTTGGTGATAGACCCCAAGTTTTGCCGAAGACCCGTTTACACTGCCAGAAGGCTGCCAATGCTTTAGAGGTCTTGTGCTCAACGTGAGATTTCCGCGACAGTTTTGCATCCAGAATTACTCCTAGATACTTCACTTCGCAGAAGTCTGAATTGTGACTCCCTTAAGTGTGAGAGGAATGAGGCCTACCAACCTTCTCCGCCTAGTGAAGAGAACAACACTAGTTTTGGGTGGGTTTGCGGATAGTCCATTATCGTCACACCAGGTGTCAATCCTATTCAGTATTGTCTGCGCTTTCCTGCAAACAGCCGACAGAGATGGGCCCGTGACTAGACAGGCCACATCGTCCGCATAGGCCTGAGCCTAGATATTCGAGTCATCAAGAGTGACATGCAGAGATTCAATTACCAAGCACCAGAGTAAAGGGGAAAGCACACCGCCCTGAGGACAACCCTTATTTACTCCGCACTTTAGGTATTGATCCCCTTCTGCCTGAATCTTGATAATCCGCTGCGCCAGCATTGAACGAATCCAATTAACCAGCGAAGGATCTACCCCATGCCGTAGAGCAGCAGTGCATATGCCATCGAAGGTGGCATTGTCATAAGCACCCTCAATGTCTACAAAGATGCCCAGGGCGAACTGTTTCCTATCGACGACCTCGCCAACTCTGGCAATCAGATTTTGCAAAGCCGTCTCACAGGATTTTTCCGCCTGATAGGCATGTTGATGCAAAGACAGAGGATGTGATGACAGCGCCTCCCTACGAATGCGTAGCTCTACTAATCTTTTCAGACATTTTAGCATGAATGATGTCATGCTAATAGGTCTGTAGATTCTGCGGATAGCGTAGTCGTCCTTGCCAACCTTTGGTGCGAGCGACGCTATGAAAATAATTTTCAAGGTCGCCAACACGAACTTGACACCTTCTTTAAGTACAATAGCTGAGATGCCATCAGGACCGGGCGATTTGAAACTGTCAAAAGATTCAATAGCGTATCTCATGGCATCCTCCCTCGCCACAGTCCTGGCAACAAACCAGTCATACGTTGTCGAATTCCCTCCCTCCCCTGTCGAGGGAGAAGAAGACGTAACCATCACCTGATTTCCAGGAAAATGAGTCTCTAGAAGAAGAGAGTAAGTCTCAGTCCTGGTCTCTGTGAAAGAGCCATCAGGCCTCTTGAGCGAACCCAGCTTTACGGATTGTTCCTTTTTCAGAACTTTTACCAGTCTAGCTGTTTCACCCAAGGTTTCAATCCCGCTGCAGTATTCCTTAAAAGAGTCCCTTTTCGCAGAGCGAATTAGCCTCTTATATTCTCTTTGCGTGCAGCGATACTGTTCCCAGTCCATCTCAAGATTAGTTTTGAGGGCCCGGTTAAGATATTTTCTAGATTCACCTCTCATCTTCAGCAGCTGCTTGTTCCACCAGGGAACAGGCGTGCGGTTTAGAAGTGGTCGAGTCGGACAGGCCTTATCCAAACTATCAGGTAGGGCAGTCGTTAAAATATCTACTGCCTCATTAATGGCATGAGTGGATCGTATTCTAGGTGGCGCCGAGATCTGATTTCTAAGCTCCTCCCTAAAACACGACCAGTCCGATTTTTTCAAGTTTCGTACTGGCGCAGGGAACATAGCATGCTCGTCAAGTTGAAACTGGATATATCTGTAATCCGAAAGCGAGTTTCACTCAGACCTCTCCAGTTTAGGACTGACCACCCTAACCGAGAGTTAGAAAGAGTATGATCAATCACTTCCTGTCTCCTGGGCGTGAAAAATGTTGGCTTAGAGCCCACATTTAAGATGCTCAGCCCACTTGACAGTATGTACTCGAACGCCGATCTCCCCTCGCGTTGCATTTGCTGCTTCCCCAGATTTTATTCTGGGCATTAGCATCGCAACAGAGGATCAATCCGACGTTTCGGTTTTCGCAATACTCCACAAGACTAGCTGCCTTCCCCGGAGGTGGCGGCAGCAGAGAGTCATATGGAAAGTACGGGGAGGCAATAGTGATATGTTTCCACCCATTTTTGCACTTGAAGCTCTCGGTCTGACCGAGCTTTCGTCATATAAGATGTTGGCACCACGTAGGTCACTTAGTCCACAGGGTTCTTGTTTGAAAACCCAGGGCTCCTGAATGGCTGTTATGCGGGGTTTTGTGTGCAGCTTGGTTAACCTTCTACTTATAAGAGAAGTAGCGGCTTAAGAGTGCTGCAAAGTGATCTGAGTTACCGTCACTGGACGGTACCATGCATCGCCTTTGTCACTAAATTGGGATCAACTATTAATGAGACGGTCCCGAGGAAGAGACTGAAGCGATTTCCGTACTTAGATCCGAGGATATCCCCGGAGCTCTGGTCGATTTTCACTACCAGAGTAGGTTAGGTTAGGGTGGCTGCCACCGCACAGGAGCACGGTGGCACACTTAGGCCGTAAGAAGCCCGTTGTGATACCACTGGCATAAGCCATGCATTCCCTCTCTCCCTTCTTTCAAAAATTGAACCATCCTGTGCGCTTAATGTAGAGTAGAAAGTTGGAGATGTTTGCTGAGTTCAAGTCAGCTAGACAGTCCAGAAAGTATCTTTTAAAAGCTTTACTGCGCGTCTTGGCCAAGCCGGGGCAGTGGCAGAGGTAGTGTGGTCAATACTCTCCACCTCCTCCTCGTTTCGGCAACTGCGGCAGAAATCATTTGTTGCGTAGCCCAGCCTTTCCCCATGCGTGCCCATGAGGCAGTGCCCGGTTATCACCCCAACTACTAATCTGAGAGAGGAGCGGCCAAGCATAGTGAGAGCTTTAGAGCGCTTCTCATCGGCTTCTGGCCAGATTTGTCTGGTAATGTGGCAGGTGGGCTCCGATGCCCACCTTACATTTGCCTGACCCATAAGCTCAGATCTTAATCTGTATTTATAGGATGCCAAGGGTAAACCCGCTTCTTGAGCAGAGTTTATCATAGTTAGTTCCGTCCCTTTTCTTGCTAGTTCATCAGCCAGGCAGTTGCCTGGAATGTCCTTATGGCCAGGGACCCATGCAACACATACGGAGCACATATCTGCCAGCTGGTTTAGAGCTGCTCTGCATTCAAAGGCTACGTTGGAGGTTGTACCGTAGGATGTCAGAGATTTGATAGCAGCCTGGCTGTCAGAATAAATGGTAATGCCTCGTTCTAAAGAGGTGCACGTTGTAAGGCCACGAGCTGCTTCCATTATTGCATTTAGTTCGGCCTGGAAAACACTGCAGTGGTCCGGTAAACGAAGACTGAGGTTTAGATCGAGTTCACTAGAGTAAATCCCGCTGCCTACTCGTTCGTTTAACTTGGAACCATCTGTGTATATAGCTGTCGATCCTGGAACCAGGTCTACGATACCTGTCCATTCGCTCCTCTCTGGGATTCTTGTGGAGAATCTATTTCCAGAGAATGGAAGGTGTATAATATAATACAACCTTATCGGGTTGTCGGGCAGAGTTTCCAGGACCATTGCGTGCCCATGGTTAAGATTTCTCCACGGAAGGATCGCATTTAGCCTGGCCGCACTGCAGGCCGCCAGAAAATTGCCGTAGAGATCCACCGGTGGGAGATTCAACATTATTTCCAGAGATTTGGTGGGTGTAGAGGGCAGTGCTCCCGTGGTGAGCATTGCGGCAGCCCTCTGGACCCGTTCCAGCTTGGCTCTGGTACGAGTCCTGCTCAATGCCGGCCACCATACGACGATCCCGTAGAAGAGAATGGGTCTTATGACAGCTGTGTACATCCAGTGTATAATGTGTGGCTTTATACCCCACTTCTTCCCCACGGCCGTCTTACAGGCGTATAGAGCAACAATAGCTTTCTTGGAGCGGTCTTCAATATTCCGCCTCCAGTCGAGTTTTTTATCTAGTACAATTCCGAGATATTTGATCTCGGTTGAGAGATTGAGAACCACTCCGTTTACGGATGGTAGTTTGAAAACGGGAATTTTGTATTTCCTTGTAAAGAGCACTGCTTCGGTCTTGGCAGGATTGACGTTAAGTCCACATTCCACCGACCAGCGAGCTACGGTATTTAGAGCGTTTTGCAGTAAATCGCTTATGACCTGAAGATGTTTGCCCGTTGCTGTGATTGCCAAGTCGTCAGCATATGCCACGACCTTGCAGCCGGTGCTCTTGAGGTTTAAGAGTAAGTCGTTTACAGTAAGGTTCCAGAGTAAAGGTGACAGAACACCTCTCTGGGGTGTGCCTCTAGCCACATATTTGGATTTAGAGCTGTCCCCTACTGTTGAGAATATCGATCTTTTCCTGAGAAGGAGCCCCACAAAGTCCACCAGTCCCTGCTGTATCCCCACCATACAAAGTGATTTGATAACAGCTTCGGGATAGACATTGTTGAAAGCTCCCTCGATGTCAAGAAAGATCCCCAGCGTGAACTCCTTTATGGCCAACCCTTTCTCAATCGTTGAGACGATGTCATGGAGAGCAGTCTCCACGGATTTGCCTTTTGAGTATGCATGCTGGTTGGGGGAGAGTTTGTCTTTCCTTATATTTCGCCGAAAGTGCTCATCTATGAGCCTCTCAAGGGTTTTGATAAGGAACGAGGTGAGGCTTATGGGCCTGAAGTCCTTGGGTTTTGCATGAGCTGCCCTGCCTCCCTTTGGTAGAAAAACGACTTTCGCCTTCGTCCACTCATATGGAATGTGGGTGAGGGTAAGGCATGCTGTAAAGATCTATGTAAGCAGGGGACAAAGAAGGTCCTTCGCTGCTTGCAGTTGTGCGGGGAAAATTCCGTCTGGTCCTGGAGATTTGTAAGGTTCGAAGGACATCACTGCCCATTCCACCTTATCGTACCTCACTATGGAAAGTGGGTGGTCATTAGTAGCTCCAGCATTTCGTCGGTTGTAGATGTCCATTCTCCGTTTGGTTTTTGAATAGAGTTTATCGTTGGGGCACTTTTCGAGAGAACCTTCCTCAGCCTGTTGGCTTCGGAGTTTGCTTCTATGTTGTTACAGAAGTTTTGCCAAGATTTGCATTGTGCTGTCTTAATGGCCTTCTTGAAAGTTTTAAGAGCGTCTTTGTATGGTTGCCAAAGACCTGTCCACTTGGCTAGGTTAAAGAGGCGCCTGCTCTCTTTCCTGAGTGCTGAAATCTCTAGACTCCACCACTGGGGTTTCTTTTTACCCTTCGGGAGGGTCTTAGGACAGGAGACTCTAAAAGCAGAATTGCATGCGTTTGTTATAAGGTCCACCGCTTCATCTATTTTTGACGATGAGTCAAGCTCACCGAGAGAAACGACCTTCGTGTTTGAGGGACTCGCTTCATCAGGTGTTTGCGATAGGCCTAGCCTACCGTGATAAACGTGTCTGGACAGAGAGGCTTGCAGGACGTTTTTATATTTCTGCCAATCCGTCCGCCTCTTATTCATATACGCCAGTAGAGTAGTAGGATTGAGAGTTATCTTGAAAGTTATGTATAGGTGGTCGGAAAAGGAGTGCTCTTTGGACACTTGCCAGTTGCTTATCAGGTCTGACAGGCTGCCTGATGCGATGGTGATGTCCAGCACTTCTCTTCTGACAGAGGTCATGAAGGTGGGTTGGTCCCCCTGGTTGCATACATATAAATTATTTGCTAATATAAAATCAAGTAAACACTCACCTCAAGGGTTGGTATCGCTTGAGCCCCATATCTCATGATGTGAGTTCGAATCGGCTCCAATTATGACCGGGAGTTTTCCTTTTTCAGCCCCTATGATGGCTTCCTTCAGTCTTATTGGAGGGAGAGATTGGCTGTCGTGGGCCAAATAGCTCGTCAGGAACCAGACGACGCTCTCTTTAAGCTGGACGCATACTGTGTCTTCGTCGCTGTATTGAGAGAGGAGAATATAAGAAAGTGCTTTTTTAATAAGAATACATGCTCTGATCCTACCTGCTACTGGGGCTGTTACCGTTTGGTAGGCATCAGAGTTCAGTCCGCAAACCCTGTTTCTGACGATCCACGGCTCTTGGACGAGAATGATGTCCTCAGCCCTTTCGCTGAGTCGCAGAAGGAGGGCAGCCGAAGCTGCCTTGGAGTGGTGCAGATTAATTTGTAGAATCCGCACCATCTCTAGAATCACCGACGTCCATTGCCTCTGGCTCTTCTCTTTGGCTGACGGCCCTGACTGTGATGTCAAGGTCCGCCTCCTCAGATTCCGAAGCCAGAAGCTGGTCCTCATCATCAGGCGCTACCTATCGGCTGTATATCGACCCGACGTATGCGGATACTGAGCCCGTTTCGCTCTCAGCATCCGTCGCGACGTCCGATACCCCCGGTGGGATGTCCTCCGTTGCGCTCAAGGCGCTCGGTTTTAATTTGCTGTTGGAGTCTGGCTCCGGGGCCTTGGGGACGCTCGAGGTGTCTCCCGGTTTGTTGGCCCCCTCGCCAGTGAGAGTAGTCGGAGCCCGTCTGGTCCGTCTGTCTGGCTCCCTCCGCCCTCTTGTGGACCTTAATGGTGATGGAGTAGAAGCCGTAGCTTATTACCCCACCACAGTCCGCGAGCACTGGGATAGAAGCATCGTTGATGACAAGGTCAACGTAGCGCTGCTTCTCCTTGGTCTCGCCAACTCGGACTATCCTCCAATCATTGGTGGGTAGATCTCCGTTGCCAAGGCGGATGAGCTCGAGGATCTCCTGCGGTTTAGATGGTTCCGCTGGGACCCAAGCCCAGGCTCGAGGCCGCTTAGGGATCTCGTCCCTGTGGACAGCCATCAAGTCTGCCCCGGGCCACAGCTGTCCCACCGAGGAGATTTCCTCCTTGTACAGCCGGACTGCACGTTCGTCCGCGCACGCGACCAGCTTGATTCGCCCTTGATACCAGCCGGCGACGCGGACGACTGGTGCAGGGCCGGGATACTTCAGGAGTATGCCCTTATAGACCCTGCAGAGACCCATCAAGACGGACTTCCAATTATCCGTGCTGATGTTCCCGTCGGGATGGCTCTTATCGAGCACAGCCAGCGTCAGGTGCTCCTTCGCAGCCTCGGTAAAAGCCTTGGCTGATATGACCATCGACCGACGGTTCGGGGGGGAGGAAGTCCTGTGCCTCTTCGATCCACTGGGGGTATCGTCTTGAGATCGCTGTCTCTTAGAGGCCAGGTCCTTCTTCTGGTCCGTGCGAGTGGGAGGTTTGTCCTTCTCGCCGTTCCCTGAGCGGCGCTTTCCGCTGGAGTTCAGGACTCCCTTAGCCCACTCGAGAGAGGATTTCTGTGACTCCGTCAGTTAGGCGTACGGTATAGCCTCCAGCCGTTTGATGACCTTCGGGGCTGCCCTTCGGTCGCGCTGGGCGCTGACGTGAGGCTTAGTGGCTTTGCCAGTGTTTTGCGCAGCGGTGGTTGGTTTTTTGTCCGTAGAGGACCCCTGTTTGACCACCAAACTGTGCAGGGTAGGAGAGACCTTGGTGGGCCTGGGGGGATTGATCCTCCTCAGCTTTTCCACCGGAAGCGACTTTCCCTCGAGGGGCTTAGTACTTCCGGCTTCCCCGGAGTATGGCTTTCCCTCAAGAGGTGGAGCCATATCTCCAGTCGCTGCGGAGGACCGAAGTAGGGTTTTGGGCCGTGTAGGCCCTTTCGGCACCGTCGTTGCGGTTCCCGAGACAGGGTTGGACGTAACTTCGCCGTGTCCGTCGGCGGCACTACCCGTGCAGGGTTCCGAGGCTGGTTGATTTGTTGAGTTCATTTTTTTTTCTGGTTCTTTGGCCACCTATTGAGCCGAGACCGTTCGGTGGCCGGAAGTAAAAAGGAAGGGGAAGGGAACGGTCGACTACGGCAGAGCCCCATGCCGCAGCAAGTCCACCGTTACTCCCGGAGGCGGACCGGTGTCCGGGAGGCGCCGTTAGAATACAGTCGGAAAAGCCCCCTGACTGCAAACCATCCATGGGCACGGTGACGCATGACACCCTGGATTAGGGGGGAAGGGTAGTTTCGACACCCTCCGGATCTATATCCGTAGTGTTCAGTGGAAACAGGGTCACCTCTGGAAGGGTACGATTCCTCATCGTGCACTACGGTCTTGATGTGGGATTGGCTAGGTGTCTAGGGTAACCTGGGCACTATATTGCGCTTCATCCACACCCTGCTTTCGCTCGACCCCCACTACCAGAGTAGCACCTTCTCTACCTTCCCGCTTGCTACTCTTTTTGTGAGAAATGACACGTCAGTGCTTGGTGTCCACTCCCGGATTTTTGGCACGGAAACAGGAAAGCACATCTGCGGTCTTCAGATCTGGATCTGGAATCAAGCAGAGCGCTTTTCTGAGAGGCTTGCACTCTTCACTGTAAACAGCCCTCCCAATAACGGCAACCAGCGGAGGGTTTTCCACGGTCTCACAGTTAGTTGATCGTTCCTCCGGTCCTCCTGAAGTATTTGGAAGGTTTTCGTTATGCAAGGGCATGGCGGGGGCGGTTTTGCCTCGACCAACCTTCGCGTCACTACCTCCCTTGTTTTTAGGCGAGGGGTTCGTGCCGCTCTAGGTCTGTCTGGCTGATACCGCCCTCTTCCTTGAGTGTTTGGCACAAGTTCAGAATTGGGCAACGCCGCACCAGTACCCGCCGCACTATGCCTCGAAGAGACATTGAAGCAAGCACTGGTGGAAGTCGCCGCAGTTGCGGCGTCCGCCAGCTGATTTGGAAGTCGCTGCATCCACCAATGTCCCACTGGCTTCTGGAGTAACCTCCATAGACCTGGGCCGCTTGCTAGATGCAGCAACAGGAGTCTGAATGGCCACACAAGAGGGTTTCCCCTGCTCGCGTTCCGCGATCATCCTCCTTTTCCTCCTCTTCTGGGTTTTTGAAAGAGGACCCACTTCGTCATTGGAGGGTCGTTGGCAGCTGGCTGCTTCCCGACACGCATCCTCTGCAAGAGGTGGGTCCCCTTCCGACCCTGAAGAAGAGAGGATTGGAACGAACTTTCCACTCTCCTCCAGGATGCCCTCCTGGTCTATGACACAGGAGACTTTAGCAATGGTTGGGGCCCCCAGAATCCGTGCCCCTGCCGCAACTGCGAGTGGATTTCCACATGCGTGGGTACCACCTGGAGTATCATAATCCATTTGTTGTGCCATTGCCATACTGTGCAGTTTTGTTCCAAACTGCAAGGGTTGGTGGGTATTTTAGAGGGAATTTTTCCCGTCATCCTCCTACTTCCCGAGATGCATGACTGCCAATCGGGACACACACACCAATGGGATTTTAGTCGCCTTTTACGACAAGCATGCCTACTGCGGATATATTCTCTTGCGCCTAGTCCGCAGGCATCAAAACATCTAGAAAAACGGCTGCGCAGTACTGCTTAGATTCGAAAGCACTTGTAATAACTTTAACAATTCGGTGGCATTGCTCAGGGTTCGGGTATTATATTGCCATTCTCTAAAACAGGTAACATTCTTCTTAAAAGTATCTTTTCAAATACCTTAGAGAAGGTCACCAGTAAGATAATTGGATAGTATGAAGAAGGGCAGTGATCTGCTCTGTTAGGTTTCGGTCTGAGCATTGCGTTATAGAAATAAGTAAGAAGTCTGATACATTTTGGAGGCAGGTTTCTAATAGTAAATCCATCAATTTTATCAAATCCAGGCGATTTTTAAAGTTTTATTTTCCTAATCTCAGTTATTACTTCTTTAACAGAGGTTTTGCAAATTGGCAAGCTCATCTGGCATTGCGATTCTAAGAAATGTTTCACCTCAGTGACGCTTTCGTCATCAGGGAGAAATCCCCCTTCATGGATTTAATTTGTAAATTTTTCAACTGCTGCGTCAATCTCATCGCCAGTTTTTAGTGATATATCTAAACTATATCGACTCACAAGCCAGTTTTTAAATGCATCTGCATCAGTATTTTTTGTCATGATTGCATATGGTTTTTCTATACTTGACACAGTAGTCCCATACGTTAATATTATTAGCGAGTGATCAGAGCTTAAGTCAAAGTTCTCCTTAATGTGGAGTTGGTGTTGTGAAATTCCCTTATACACAACAAAATCTTGCAAGTCAGGTCTTTTCTGGGTTCACTCGGCCAGTATGTAGGTTTCCCGGTAGAAAGAGTTGAGTAGTTAAAATAGTTTATATATTTGAATAATTCAGTTCCTTTTGGATTAGTGAGTCTAGATCCCTACCACGGATGTTTGGCGTTGTAGTCACCGCCAGCAATAAAGCGGCTACTAAGGCTTTGGAAAAATGGTTTATAGTCATCTACCATAAACGCATACCTCGGCGGTAGGTACACAGCTGCTACAGATATTTACTAAGTTAATATTATCTAGTTTTTTGAATTTAAGAGTGTTTTTAACAACTACGGACGGGACATGCTGCAGCCTTTATAGCTGGCAGCCTTTATAGCTGGCAGCGTGGTTCTCAAAACAGTTTGCACATTTTGCTGGAAGGTTCTTGTCTTTTGGACGGTTTTCACTTAGATGTTGTAGCGAGCATTTAACGCATTTAAATTTTTTATGGCAGAAGGACTTAGTGTGACCGAACTCCTGGCATCGAAAGCATTGCACGATATCAGTTACCTTCCTTGGTGATTCAATATTAACAACAGCATCACCAATATATTTTAAATCGTAAATTTCTGCATTTCTAATGTCCGGTTCAAGATCTAAGAAAAACATATTTAGTGGTTCCTTAGATACGCGACTTTTTATGTTATTAAGACCTCTAACAGCGTGCGCAAGCAACTCAACTTCTTCTTTAATTGTTTCTAATGGCGTGGTATGATTTTTGATAACTACACGAAAGGCTCTCTCTTGCTTTAGTTGAAACATATGAAATTTAATATTATCACTTCTCTTCACGTCTTAACCATGATTCTTACTTTACCATCTCGTTGCGATTTATAAGTAAATTCTTTGAAATAAATTTTTGATTTGAGGAAGCTCAATAAACCATTGATATCACAAACATCAGCCATATAAATTGGTGGTGGCTTTGGAGACGCCAGTACATTACTACTCATGTCAGCTTCGGGCTCTTGTTCAACTGCATTTTTGCATTTGCTCACATTTTCCGCGTTTCTATCCTCGTCATCATCACTCAGTAGAAAAAATTTGTTTACATTTTTCGAAGTCCTGGGTCCAAAGTCCAATGCTGGTTGTTTACGAGTCACGTTTGGTGAGATATGGCTTGATCTTTTTGCTGGTCGCTTTTTCACTTTTTGCCATTCCATAACGGCGTTGTCTTCGTCATCATCACTCATGTAGTTGCAGCTTGTCTGTTTCAAAATTCAAACTAAAGGAATAACCTATGGAAATATATTTCCGGTTATACAAAAGAAACCTTGATTTTATAAAATATCTACCTTCACGCCAATGGCAATAAAACAGATTATCCGGATTATGACAAATCACACTTTTTGCAAGGACTCACCAGCAAAAATGGGTATATGTCCCAATACTAGTTGGGAATTATGTAATACCAAAGAAGATACAAATCATATAATATTTCACTGCAATAAATATACTAACACAAGAAACAAATATCCAATTGTAAAAAATAACACAACGATGGAAGATTTTCATAGAAACACAAACGGCAAAGCATTGACATCATATGCTACATTTCTTAAAGATATAAGAATGGAATTATAATTGTGAATAATTTACTTCATATAATTAAAATTTGAAATGGCGTTTTAAAGCAGTATCGCTGGCCAAATAAGACTTTATAAAAAAGGCGACGAAAGCAACGTAAATAATAAAAAATTACTGTTTTCTACAATTCCGGGATTTGAATAGATTTATCCCGGGATATTCGGGATTTAAAAATGGCCAGGATCCTTAAATATCTGTGGTGTCAGGTATAAATATGATAACTCCATTTCATTTTCAACAATATTGGCATTCAAAATTATAAGGAAATTCGGGATTGAAAAATGGCCGGGATCCTTAAATATCTTTGGTGTCAGGTATAAATATGATTAACAATATTGGCATTTAAAATTATAAGAAAATATTTAAAGCTGCACTAGGATTCAAATATACAAGGTGGCGCAAAAGTAATCATCCCATCAGAAAATGCTATACATTTTGCGATTGGCCCCTAATGTCAGTTCTGTTTTGACATTTGTGTAGTAAACACATGCGAAATATACATTAATAAACAATGTTGCGCTACACTGCTCCAGAACGCGGAATGTTGCTGACTATTTATTTGACCAATAATCGGTCGGTGATTTCGTCGCAGATTTCCTGGCCGTCCAACGCCTACTGGTGAAACACTGCGACGTTTAGCCGCTCGCCTCGAAGAGACTGGCACAAAACGAGATGCTGCCAGGCGTGGCAGACCCCGGAGTAGCCGTTCTGCAGAGAACATTGCCGCTGTAGCCGAGGATGTCATCGAAGCGCCGTCGACATCGACCAGACGACGTGCCACGCAAATGGGTATCAGTCGATGGTCTTTACAGCGAATTTTGGTACAAGATTTGAAGATGTTTCCGTACAAATTGGCTTCTAACATACGCTCAAGCCAACATCGGAAGTTTACTTTTGCGCCACCTTGTATTTCTTATTTTTAAAATAACTGAATGAAATATATGTATGTATATATCTATTATTGTAAAATATGAAGTTAAAATTTTTTTATCTGACACCAACTTTGGTTAAATCAGCGGTTTGTCCACTCTGCCACAAACGCGGTCTCAGATGATAAAATATGTGCAGCTCATCTGTTGTCGTCAGAAAGAAAATGAAAAAAAAAATGTCTGATATGCACTTTTATTTAATCAAATCAAGAAATAAAGATGTTTTACTAAAGTGCTACACGGCAGGAAATAGTCCCTATAAATGAAAAAAGAAATTTAAGTCTCACGGTCACGGTCATGGTTAGGGTGGTTAACACGACTTTTTTAAAGCGACTAATTTTAAAGCAGGTAAACCGGTTCTTGTTCTAAGTAAGAAAAAAGCAAAAAAAATATAGACAAAAGTCGTTATTTTAGACCAGTTGGCATTAATCGGTCTTAAAATAAAGACTCTAAACTCAAAATAAACTCTCTTAATTGTGATCAGGTGATAAGCAATTCACAAAAATTTAGATAAATACAAAAAATAAAAAAGTTAAAGCGAAGTAAGGCAAGTCTCCAACTCATACATGGTCTCAAATTTTAAAACTTGAGATTATACCAAATTACTAAATTCCGGCATACATGTTTTGGAGTCAATCTATTTTTTTCTTTAGTTTTTTTAAAACTTGATATTGAAAATGCTCATAAAAGGACGGAAAAACTTAAAATATTGTATAACGCCTTACTGACTGCTATTTCAATAAAAAATATAATGGATATAAAATTAGTTGATGTGCAGCCGTACTTCTATTATTTATTATTTCTCAAAGGCTCTAGCTTTATAACTAGGTTAAAACCGGGTTAGGAGTTTAAAAAAACCGATTTATTCTATATTCGAAAAATCAAGATTTCAAACAAATTATGAAAAAACCGGTCAATCACCCTAGTTAGTACTCTGCCTCAGTCCTGCAGAGAAGCTACAATCATAATACAAAACTTGCGTTTTCCAGCTTAATATTAATTTACTTATCATTTCTTATGTACCAATTTTTTCAGTGTTGGTTTTGAAGAAACATTGAAAAAGAAATTATAAAAATATGGAAAAAAATATAATTTTGAAATGTTAGTTATGAAAAGTTTTAAGTAAAAAAATTATACTTATTCTTGGGAAAATGTCTTTTAAGCGGTTGAATACTGCTGGTCTTTTTGCGATACATTTCAAAAATTTTTTAGCAATGCCAAGTTTAATGTGGAGCGACGGCAACAAAACTTTCATTTCAGGAACAAGACTTTCGTGTAGCCTATTGCCTTTAGGCCAGAAACAGAAAGCAAAAAAGACTTAGTTTTGTGGAAAATATGTTCAAAAAGCATAAAAAAAAAATTTCCAACATTTTGCTTCATAAGCACTACACAAATTTTCAAATCAATTTTTTTTTTAATTTTAATTGTTGCACAGGGTTCTAACAATAATTTGGCTTTAACAGATTGAAAAAATATCAATTAGTCGACGAGTTATAGCCAAAAAGCCATATAAACAATATGCTGAAAATCGGCATTTGACTGCAAAGTTCGAAGGCCGATCAAAAAAAAATTCGAACTAACATAAACAAACGCCGCGATACGCGTCTTCTAGTTTAGCCTCTATTTTCAGCCCTCACTCTCAGAATCGACCTAACTTTTGCAAACCTGAATTTGTTCCACAGTGTAATTTTAAGTGCAGCTAAGTTTATGTTAAACATGTTTAAAAATACGTAGATGTATACGAAGGTGTATACGAAGGTGTTAGAAGCCGCCGGGGGCATTCATTTTTCTTCGATTGCAGGGGTCTTCATTGAATTGCATAACCTGAAGCTATCCTTCCATCTACCAGACTATGCAAGCGTTTTCCAAGTTAAACTATTGCAATAAAGGAGGCGATTAGGTATATTGACAGAATTGCAACAGCTGGCACGCGAGTGAACATTTTCACAGATAGCCAAGCTGCCATTCAAGCACCCTCTTCTACCTCGGTCGGCTCTCAACTGGTATATTAATGTAGGAGAGAGATGGCTTCATTCTCCAAATAATACGAAATTACCCTGATATGGCTCCCGGGGCATAGGTACATTTACGAAAACGAAATAGCGGATGAACTAGCGAGGTGTGGATCTGCACTAAATAGGTCCTAAGCGGTGAAAATTGGCGCCTCGCTTAGAGAAATAAAGGGCAGAATCGCCAATATCTACCACCGGAAAGCCAGGCAAAGGTGGAGTAATATAGGATCGTACAGGATTACCCGGTAGTTTTGGGTGTCCTATGATTCGCTTAAAACAAAGTCTCTATTTAAATGAGCAAGAAAAATATATACAAACTTACAGCTGTTTGCACAGGTCACTGGCCTGTAGGAGTACATGCTGAAAGGATAGGCATACTCTTCCACCTGTTTTTCCGCAGCTGTGAAGACCCAGGCTCAAAGGATACAGTTGAGCACCTTCTGTGCGAGTGCCCCGTCCCTTGCTATAATATGGTTAAAGGCACTCAGTAAACCATTCCTGCAGCCGCCTCTCTTTGTATGATATACTGCGATTCATAAAAACCGTCAAATGTCTGTAGGTTGCACGAGATGTGAAACCAGGGTGGCAATCCACTTAAACGAACCAACCAACCAACCAACCGCCAAATGTTTTGTCAATTGTTAAACTCAAATAAATCAACAAAAATCTTTTTCGAGTTATACCTTTTTTGACGAGAGTGGATGCCAAACAAAACCACAAAACTATTATCACGTCCATGGTAGACCCGACAGGGACATTTAATTATTGATAAATATTGGCTAGTCGATGACAATGCGCAATTGTTAGCATAATTGCCTTTCATATTGCCGTTTTTTCAACCGAGCAAACTTTTTAAACCCTTAAATAGTGCACGGAGAGCAATAACTCAGATCGTTCATAGCGATACCGTTGAATCATGATTTATAGCATTTATGTAACTACATTGTAGTATTCGAGTATGTATGAGCATACGTTACACACGATGAGTAAAATTTTAAACGGTGTCAGCAACAGTGGCCAAATAAATTTGGACAAAAGCCCAATTCAAGCAAGGGTTAGAGAACGGACATGTGTCATGGTGGAAATAATGGTCTCTAGAAGAGTAGCCACCATTTGGGCAATTAAGCAAATTATCGCAGCTAGTTAATCCATAAAAGCAAATATACAGATTTAGCAAATCTATACGTACATACATATGTACATACATGTTCAAAAGACATATGTATGTAGGTGCATTGAAATATGTTTACCAAAATAGTGCTCGCCAATATGTTAAGAAATTTGGATGTAATGTGTGCAAGAAGATGAACAGCCACTGATGCAATGCCCCAAATCCCAACGTCGTTTCAGAACACGTGCCCAAACCAGGAATCCAGCAACGTGCTTCCCGCTTACTCCGACAGCCTCGGGAAAAAATACACCAAAGCAGCTGCTGGGAATCCCGTCCTTTACGACTGTCTTCAATATATTGGTATTTTACCGTAAGCCTAGAAATCCGGGTGTTAGATTCCGAAAGAAAAAATAGTCAGCAAGTTAATATCAGCCCGCGAAACAATGCTCCACACTCAAATACAGGTACAACAAATGGTTTGAGGTGATATATGCGAACAAATCCTAATGCAGTCACCATATGCGTCAACAAATGGCTCGGAACCTTTAGAACTGAAAATCGTTCTTTCTTATCATCTACCATACCCGATATCCCCACAGAAAATAGCAGATCTTTTATCACCTGTCATTTAGACTGGAAAATATGAGAAAAATATTGCCAATTTTTATATGTAGGCAGTTTAATGTCTTGACACAAGCATTTGTAAGATGGCGTCAAACAAGTAAGTTCACTTTTATTTAAAGAGACGAACAGCACAGCACAATGGAGGTCGTATGGAGGTGAAGGTATTTACTTGACTGAAGCGGGTTTTCATTTCATTTCATGCTAACAATGGATGGTTCCAAGTTGATGCAACTTTTCTACGGGCGGGGAACGATACATCACTCGGTCCTTCTTCTTATGTGTACGGAGGCTAACAGTCCTATCGATGAGTCCGTCATAGAAAAGTTACGATTGCATCCCTCCGAATACGAATACGAAAAATTTGCTTTCGTTAAATCCATGTGAACTCGAAAAAAGTGCTGCCCAACTCAAATGCCAAATTTTGAAGATTTGACATAAGCTGGCACAGAGTAAGCAAACAAATTTTAGCAAGGTAATTTATTTGTATAGCGTTGTTATTATTGGTAGGGTAGATAACACTGCAACCTTAAGATGTTTTGTGCGCTCTACTTGGATTAAAGAATTTCCTTAAGTCCAACTTCCGAGATTAATCTTAGTATTGAGCCTAAGCCTCTGGAAGCTATCCCACCGTCCGTAATAAAATATTCGACTAGACATTTTTGCCGTTTGTGCATCAATGCGGGATACTTCTCCAGGAGGTGTTTAGAAGTTTCTTTCTCCCTAGAAAATCTGCAACGTTCTTGCGAATATATTTCCAGTTTATTCCCTAATAGATTTGGAAAGCTCCAGACCTGGTAGATTGTCTCAATATGTTTTACTGAGAGCATCCTCCTCTTTCCTCGTTAAGGCTAATAATGTCCCTTTCCTTAACCCTGAAAAAGGTTGGGGACCCATAAACGGAGTTGATGCCCTTTTTTTGGCGAGCATGTCCGTGATCACATTTCCAAAGATTCCAGCTTGACCTGGCATCAAAAGAACCCAGACCCGGTACGTTAGACCAAGTGTGTTCAGCTTATCCAGACACTCCATCACTAAATTTGAGGCCGCATGTGATGTCCGCATGTGATGGCCGCATGTGACGAATTATCAAAAGCACCTTCAATATCCAGGAAAGCAGCTACATCTGTTTCCTTGTTATTTAGGCTATCTTGGAGTTCTTCTGTCATTTTGTATTTAATAAACAAAACGAATTTTATAGGGTTTAATCTTTTTCAATGAAAAAAGGCGAAAAAATTTAGCAATACTTAGAATGCTGCGGAAAACTTTTAGATATGTCTTTCATTCTTTGGAATGGGATGTCACCTTATATGAAAAAGTTTCGGTTGCTGAAATATATAATTTTACAAGTTTCAAATTACAGATTTGTTAAAATTTTTAGATTAAATAAATCGGCATTTATGAATGTGTCTGAGGTGCTAAAAGATGACAGCTAAAGTGTTCTCATAATCTGGTTTCGGGGCTACAATTTTTGCGAACGATTTGAACTGAAATGTAAAACAACAAACAAGAAAATTGCTTTAAACAAAAACATTTAATACTCACATTTTGCTATGTTTCTGTATTTTAAAAATTATTGAAATAAAGTGGATATTCCTTCTGAATATGGTATAGTTTTTCTCCGACATCCAAAACACGTCGTAACAAATTCATTTTAAAATCTACGAAATGACCCTACGAATGAGCTCACTGATGTCACTCTACGAATTTCGAAACTGCGACGTAGCCGTTGGAACTCATTGACGGATTTTGTGTAGGATCTAATCGTACTACGATGTTTTGCTGTTAGTTTTATCAGGCATTGAATAATTTTATTGTGTGTATAAATCCACCTAACATTGTACTGATGTTATATATACCGATTTCAGTAAAGCATTTGACAAAGTATGTCACTATTTACTTATCCGTTCTGGTTGACCTGGGTGTTGGTATGGATTGTAAACTCAATTTTAGATATCATATTAGTTCCACAGTTAATAAAGCAAGGGGTGTGCTGGCTTTTGTAAAGCGTTGGTCAAAGGAATTCCGCGACCCGTATATAACTAAAACACTTTTTACTTCATTGGTAAGACCAATACTGGAGTATGGTTCCATAGTTTGGAATCCTCCTTATCAGGTCCACTCAGACCAACTAGAGTCAATACAAAAACAATTCTTACTTTTTGCTTTGAGAAATCTTCGATGGGATTCGCCATACAATCTTCCCCCATACACTAGTCGTTTAAAACTTATTAATCTCTTTCGAGTCGCAGAGAAATGTTAGGTATAATATTTCTGGTAAAATTAGTCAATGGATGGATCTCAAGTCCATTTCTTCTAGAGCAAATTAATTTTAATGTACCCTCCCGTGCAACGAGAAACTTTAAACCACTTTTCTTGAAACTATGTAGAACTAACTTTGAGTTGAATGAACCGTTTCGGGGTTTATGCCGAGACTTTAACAATCATTCCAGCACCTTTGATGTATCGGACTCACTTTTTATAATTAAAAGAACTATTCTATCCTCTCTTAATAACAGCTAACGATCCAATTTTCTTACTTTGCATTTCTCTAACTTTGTATTCGGCTGATGAATTCTTATTCTGTAGCTGAGCAGCTTGAGATCTCGACGCTTAACAAACTTTCTTCTGTCACGACTCGGCACCTAAGATTTGTATATTTAAAAAACATCCGTACGTTATGCGGATTGAGCCCCTCGTGTCGGTTGGGCGGGAAAGTGGGTTTCCGTTGGGTTATAATAATATTTCACATTTAAAAAGAATAAAATTGCTTTCTATCATTCACATAACGGTTGCTTGTAACAGCATAACGAAATCAAGATAGATAAAAACATATATACCAAAATGCTCAGAAAGAAATGAGAAGTCGATTTAGCGATGTCTGTCTGTCCGTCCGTCCGTGCAGACGATAACTTGAGTAAAAAATGGAACTGAGTAGGTAGATTGTCTTTGACCCGAGCAGGTTGGTATTGAAAATGGGCAAAATCGGACAGTAACCACGCCCACTTAACGGCAATTGTCGAAAATGAAAAAATTGCTATATTTCAGTAGCTATGGAAGCTAATATGCTCAAATTTGTATGTATTGTATGTACTGTTGTATTCGAGCAGGAAATCCGACTGTATCAAAATTTTTTACAGGGGGCGTGGCACCGCCCCCTTATGAGTTCATATGTACACTATGCCTATTTAAGCGATACTTATCAAAATCTGACGATAACCAAGCCCACCTGTCATATAACGGTAATTTTCGAAAACACTAAAAATCGGCGCTACAAAGTTTTGTCGGTTTGTGCCGAGACCAAAAAACTGTGCCATTGCCTACTCAGTCCGCAGTAGTACTTGTTGGCAAGAGATATTCTCCGTTGAATTTCAAGGCTGACGTTGTTATTCGTTATAATGCTTGTTCTTAGGTAAACGAAGTCCTCAACTTTTTTAAACTTATAACTTTCAACAGTGATGTTACATCTCAGTCGTGAATGTGCCGACTGTCTTGCCCTTGTTCACCTCCAGACCCATTCGCTTCGCTTCTCTATCCAGTTTGGAAAAGGTAGAACTAACTGCGAGGTTGTTAAGGCCGATGATGTCAATGTCTTCGGCGTACGCCAGCAATCGCACACTCTTATAAAAGATGGCGCCTAACCGATTTATTTCTGCGGCTCGAATTATCTTTTTCAGCATCAGGTTAAAGAAATCGCACGACAAAAAATCACCTTGTCTGAAACCTCGTTTGTTATCAAACGGCTCGGAGAGGTCCTTCCCAATCATGACGGAGCTGGTTTTGTTGCTCACCGACATTTTACATAGCCGTATAAGTTTTGCCGGGAAACCAAATTCAGACATGGCAGCATATACTTAGGCAACTTCTTCTCGTGCTGTCAACAAAGGGTGCGTGTCGATTTTAATACCAATAGACTTATTAAAAAATACTCTATTGTGTAACATTTTAGAACAATTGAGAAGCAGTTGGTTTAACTAATGTGTAGCAAAAAAGGATTTTTAAAGTTTATTAATCGACTCAACAATAGGGTCTTTAATATTTAATATGTTTCTTAAAAACCTGAAGGCGGCGCTGATAAATATGTACATATAGCGTATGTATTTGATTATGTATTACCCCTTGCATCTGCCGTATTTCGGTTTTGCAAGTTGGATTTATACCTTCGTTATAGAGTGTTTAGTAAATTGTTAAGGCAATGGCCGAAATTTGGCAATGCATTCCACGTACCTGAAATGTTTGAAAGTCAGCTGTCGGTAGCATGCAACAGAAATTCAAGTTCGTTCTCAATATGCAAATAAACAACAAAAAGGCTTAAAGTGACGGTAAGGTCATCTCTTCGTGCATATACGACTTATTATATATACATATGTACATACATGCATGTATATAATACATACATACATACATACATAGGCACATACATGGATATGCACATATATTGAAAAATTATTGATTTGTGTCACGAATTCCACCGTGACTAAATAAAAACGTCTCCAGCAGAACTTTACTTTTACTTGTTTATACTCGTACATTTTTACATACTAGTACGTTTACTTGTATATTTCGTATGGCTTATAAATGAGCAAGCAGCGAAGCTCAAATCAGTTGCAAACTGCCGAAATTTTAAGTACTGCAAATTGCAGTTGCATCCAGTAAAATCGAGTAGAATTATACATTATGGGTCTTCACAGAGAGCTCGTTTAGTCCATGCTTGAAAAATTGCCTGCGACAATAACATAATTATTAAGAGTATAGCTAACAAAAAAACTTTTCAGTAAGTCTCGGTTGATGCGGCTGCTGGTGTCCTCACTTGCAAACCTAGGCGCTTTTATTTGGACTTGTTTAGATATCACACGGATTATGTAACCTTTTTATCATTGAGCACCTCAGAACTCTTGAATTTTCTTCTCTTTTTTTGGGAGAGTTTCTCTCGCAAATCAAGTACCTTAACAGTCCTATGGTGGTAGCCAGCCCTCCCCCGCCCAACGTGAGGACACTCTTCGATCGTTAAGTGGAAGTGTTAGTGATATTCTTTCGATGGCTTGCTTTTGTAAGAAAAATATTCGCTAGAAAGATTTTGCGAAAGCGGAATGGATGTGTCGAATCTTGCAATTTCGTCAGCCTTCACATGAGCTGATAGACGAAAAAGTAAGAATACTTAAAATTATAAAATTTTGATTTTCATAAATATTTACCCTCCTGCGTCGCAGTGACGTAAGCTTCGAGCGATCGGTGAAGAAATAAAGTGCCCCATTAGCTCGAGCGGGTCCCTGGACCAGGCGCGGATACAGGGGGTGGTTTTGGACGTCAGGACTCTTCCCGAAATTTCAGAACCTTACAAGCATTTAAATGTATGTAACAGTTTATCTGCCATAATTTGTCTACAAAAATATTTTGTTGAAGCCCCCCCTCCAAAATTATTTTCTGTAATCGCCCCAGCCCCGGACTACAGTCTTTGTCTGGGATAAGTCCTTCTAGAACGTATATTCTATTAGAATTGTGGTCTGGCCTTCCTGCCTGATTTACCATCTGTGAAACTCCTATAATCTTGATTCATCACATGCCGAATACTGTTTCCCAATAATGCCGACAATGAGAATTTTATGTGTTGCGTTCAAGGAGTTGGGCATAGAGTGCCACACATAAATATTATTTTAACCTTTGAACAATTCCTTTGATTCCAAATCCATACCACCATCGAGCATATATAGTCGATGCATGATCTCGGGAGACAGGCGTTAGCTTCTTTTGATAGCTCCCTAAAGCTAGAATATAGCTGAATAAAGTGCAGAGTTCCTGAAAAGTCGAAACGCCTTTTATAGAGTTATGGATTTGAGAGCTAGTCATTAACTTTCTTAAACGCCCCAGTGTATTCTGTAGCCAGGTAAGATTTTTGTCTAGTACGACCATATATTTGGCGAACTTCCCTAGTTTTACTGTTGTATCCCCTACATATGTATATAAGGGAATTGAAAAGAGCGTACTTTGCATATAATTCTGAAGAGTACAAGATCTGTCTTGTCTGGGTTAACTCCCAGACCATAAAAAGTAAGTTTTCTCTTTCTTATCCTTGGATTGTTTCGCTTCTTGCATGCGCTATTCTTTAACATTATCTAATAATTTTTCATCCACTTATTTCTGTTGCAAAGGAGTAAAATTACTACCAATCAGGTTTTCAAATATTATTTGTCAGAGAACCTAGTTTGTATGAAACCCCCTATTGTAGTTGTTGTGCCTGACTTTAAGAGCAACGATGCGACAAAAGTTGCTTCGTTTGTGAAGTGTCAGCATTAATTCGAGTGCATGTAGCGGAAAAAGAGCATAAAATCTGCTTACGCTGTCTGTCTTACATCACTCGGTCGATCACAATAAATCGCTGTCAAAGTGTTAAATTGCAAGTCGTTACCACTTCACAATTGAACAACTCGTCTACAGAACTATTAAAAGTTACAACACAGCGGTTGGATATTTCGGGAGATTTATATGTATTTATATGATGGCAATACACATACATACACATATGCATATTTGAATTGAAAAATCAGATTAAACATATGTACATTATCTTGAATGCCTTTTGTTAACGCAGTGAGACATTAAAGAACTACAAAGGAGCATTTCTTCTTTATATTTCCTGACTTGCTTTTATTTTTTTCTATTACCCTATGCAACAAAGAAAAATTTTTTTTTTACTGGGTTCACAGTATGTAATTATGATTTGCCACCTTGAAACTATTTGAACTATTGAAATAAAATTGTTCTATCACCTCAAGTTTAGTAGCGAAACGCATTTATTGATTTTACTTAAAATTGTATGAAGAGGTGACATAAATTATTATTCTACATTAAAAAAAAACCTCTGCAAGCATGGCTGTCTCCTATCTACTCTGATAACGCTATGCTTGTGACCTAATGCTGACATAAATCCATGAATATTATTCCATCTTCTCTTGAATAAGAGGTAGCTAAGGTAATGTGACGTTTTCGTGTAATTTCGCTGTAATTTTAACTCCAGTTTGCAATAGATTTTTTTGTTTTAATCTCTAGCCTAATATTTCAGATTTTTCAAATGAAATATTTATAACATTTTAAACAAGACACTTTCGGCACCCATGATTTGTACTGATTTCTTATGGCATTTTTTAAATAAGGTTCATAACATTTTACAAACCAAGGCGAAATTGGCTTTTTCACTTTTAGGAGTAAATTGACCACAAACGTAACAAAATAAGCACGGATAATTAACACAAACACGGGGCATTTTGTAGATTTATGAATAATTATTCATTATAATTAATATGTTTTGATGACTTTTGTACACACCAATGATATATGTAATTGTATAGCTACCCTCAACTAAGTGTACCGAAAAGTAAATAAAGTGAGATTACCGTTATTTTTGGTTTGGGACGTGATATCTAAAAATTAACTAGTTTTCTGTTGTTTACTGAGTATACCTATTACGAATCACCACTCGGGATATCGGTGGTTTTTTTGATATTGCATAGTGTTATTAGATTTTATCTCCGTACGATTTATTCTCTTATTAAAAACTAGCCCATACCCGCGGCGTTGTCCACGTATTTTTCTTGCTAGTGAGATACAACTTTTTGGTTTTCCTATGATATAAAAGTGATTTATTAAAGCTATTTAAATGTAATAAAATTAAATTCGAATACTAAAAAAAAAGCTATTTATAATGTTGTTTAAGAGAAAAAACCACAAACAAAAAGTTCAAAGATAAAAGTAAGAGAGAGTTTACATGTTTAGTTATTGTAAACTTCTCTGTGGCCGCTGTGGTCTAGTAGTTAGCGGTGCATGCCATTACTCGATATGCCGCTGTGTTCGAGGTTCGAATCTCAGCCAAGGCAAGTAAAATCTAAATCATAGAACATTTTTTTTTAAGTGGTCATCCCTCGACAGTCAATGAAAAACCTCCGAGGCTACAAAATTCGTGATAGCTGGCCGTGAGAAAACAATTCGCACCGGTTAAAATATTCGCTTGTATAATATTAAGAATAAAACGCGTGATTTTCAGTCGTGTGCCGTTACATATACTTGGGGCTTAAGATTTCGCAAAGGTATTATTGGTGTATCCATTTTAAGGTTTAAATCATTTGGTGGTAGTCCCGGGGGTTTAGAGAGTTAAGAAACTCCGTTGGGTAGTGAACAACATCACCTTGTTCAATGAGTCCACAGACTTGTATACTTTGTATTCTGTAGAGACTCTTGGCGAAATTACTTTGTTAATCTCATCTGTGCCAGAATTTGTTTGAGCGACGATAGCTCGCTCGCACAGCCAACTGCAGTTTTTGTGCTGCAAATTACTTAATAAACTCAAAGCACATTGAGCAGGTAGTATCGGCAGAGCAGCTGATATTTTATTTTTTTATTTTATCAGACCCATAAACTGCCAAACTCTGTTTACCTTCTACCTATGGTACATTGATTTTATGTGACTTGCCTTTTACTTTGTTTACATACATATATATGGACCCGCTATATTAGCATCGCAGGAAAAATGCTTAGCGCCGAAAATAGTTGGAACGCCATCAACAAATTCGTGAAAACGTAAAAAAAACCCCAAATTGTGATGATGTATGTAGTTATATTTAAATGTAGCTCTGTTCAATTTGTTAATAAAAACCCCGCACACAAAGACGTATCGTCACTTGAATGTGTGTGACAAAGAGCCCAGGGCTGACGGGTTGTCAGCTGATTGGAATTTGATTGTAAGTTTGTACCAATTAACGCGGTATCAGTATTCTTTATATCGCGCATAATTTTCAATGAACTGATTGGCCCACATCAGTGTAGTTTCAGACCGGGTAACTCAAGCATCGTCAGACTTGAAATCCAGCACAAAATATTTCTTGTCAATAAGTGCTACCTCGGACTGTGGGCGATTAATTAGCAAAGTCCCCTCTAGGCGAACAAAAAACATACTTTATAAGTCTCGCACTATGCCCGTCCAATTGTATGGTGCAGAAGCGTGGACGATGGCAACATCAGATGACAGAACCCTTGAAGTGCTCGAGGGAAAGATGAAAAGGAAAATGTCATCGACTTGGGAAATATCAAGTTAATTGAAGGCACTATCGCACTAACTATCTTACTACGAAACATTTATAGATTTTTATAAGAGACCAACTGATATTTCGACTGTCTAATAATGAATATCCAATATATTAATAATAAAAAACAGCGAAAGAAAAATGTTATTTACGAAGTTGTGGCACGTAATTAATTTTGATTTTCTATTATGGACCAGGCGCCTTTCAAATGGTAGGTAGATTGTAAAATTGGTCTTTAGAAATGTTGTGACTCAATGAGATTTCCAGCGAAATGCTGCAGCTGTGTACGTCGAATAACTGCAATATATCATTTTGAAATCCTTCACGGACAGCAATTTTTGTTTGTTGTTTGTTTTTATTTTATATGTATATTTTTCAAAGAGCTTCCTAGCGCCAATTTCTGTTTTAGGTCTTTTACAAAACTATGGATGTATGTATGTACATATGCATTACTTAAACACTTTTTATCCAAATTTTCAATTTTAATGCTTTGGTTGTAAATAATTTGACTGCTGAATCGATTGTTTTACATGCAGAGGTGTATGAAGAGCACAGGTCAGACACCTACAATTTTTTTTTCATTCGACATGCTGTTATTAATAGAAAATGGATTGACGCAACGTGTGGGCAAGTTTTGAGCTCTATTCTAACTGTTCCGGTACTGAAAGCTGTATATTGTTGGACTCCATGATTTAATTAGCATCAAAATCGTGTTGCTTCTTAAAAATTATAATAGTAGTAACCTTAACATTTTTAATACCAAAAACTAACAGGCAACACTTTTTGTTTCTTATGTGCTCGAAAATAGAAAGTTTAAATCCGGATTTTAATGACAGCATTTTTTCTGATTACAAGATTGACCCCGTCTCGTAAATATTTCATGTAAATGTGTATAAATGACGCGCTTTTTCTTTTAATTATTTTCCCGCGCATATAAATTCGATGTGACAGAGTAAAAAGTTTTGTTATTTCTAGAAGAAATGTGTATAAATAAATTAAAAATAATGTGACATAATAATCATCCAAATGCGTTTGTAAGAACGAAATTCTTGAGTTATGAAGTTTGATTTATTTTTCTTTTAATATATCAAGATTTTTCACATTCACAAAAAGGGAAGGGATTATTTACCCTTTTCCCTTTTAAAAATATTTTTATTTTGCTTTCGTTTACGTTTTTTATTTAAAAGTTTGAGAGTCCGAATTTTTTTCTGTTTTTAATTAAAGGTGATGTCAATTAAAATAATAGAAAAATGCTCCAAAGTTAAATCTAGGCTAATAGTTTAGACGAAGGCAAAGGCAAAGCGCCACGAACCCAATGGAAGGATCAAGTGCAGAAGCATCTGTCTTCACTAGGTATGAGAAACTGGCATAAACTCGCGAACTATAATTAGCTAAAATTTCAATTTCCGTTGAGTTTAGTGTTACTTTTTCCCAGGTAATTACATATACACTCAAATAAGGGGAACACGACGTTACATTGAAGTCAACTTACCTGAGGATCGATCTTTCTACAAATTGTTACTAAATAGAGAAAAAATATATCTCCTCTTTCCCCTATGTGAATGTTTTTTTGAAGGCAACATTGATATTTACGGAATAAGGAAAATCGGGAGAACAATATTAAAAAAAAAACGAGGAACATGTTTTCAGGTATTTGAGCAACTGCTACACCTTAACATATTAAACCAAAATATGCAGTATATATGTATTTCTATTGGAAAAACTTTTTATTGTACACGTGAATGTGGTGCAGTTAATAACTACATTGGACCATTTTCTACTGGGTTACTACATATGATTGTACTTATGTTTGAACAAATTGGGGTGGACTTAACTTTTGATACTTTGGAAACCTTCGTCGATATTTACATACTTGTTAGTAAGTAACGATGTTATGCCCCATAAACGACAGCAACGTACCCAGATTAAACCTCATTATGTGCAATTAGGATGAGAGATAAAGTTATTTATATGTTAGTAAGATTGACAAGACATTTGCTGCATTATCAAAATGATAATTACAGATGGCAATGCTGACGACGATGACGACGACGAAATTGCGAATATTCTACTATTCTACTACATACATGCAATTGCAATTTTGGCATTTGTCCCAGAAATTATGTAAATAAAATACTGGCAAAACACCGCCTAGTGCACTTACAGTCACAAAAGCGCGCATTTCCTTTTTTTTCACGAGGCAGGCACAACATTTTAATGCACATATGTATGTACGGGTATGTTAGTTAAAAGTTTTATAAGTTTGCATGCCCATAGCTAGATGAGAACACACACACGCATACGTGAATTAAGCAGTCGGCAGGATTGCATACACCTGCCCAATGCGGATATTTTCAAGTAGTAGTTATTTGCATGTCGGTTTGTCTCAAATTTCAAGCTGCATGCAGAAATTTTGCAAGTGCCATTCAGTTGCTGCGGCTGGGTATGTTAAATTATGATAATCACTTAAACTGAACTGAGAATAACATGTGAAACTTTGGGTACAAGATATTGCACGTGTGTTGGTGTACACCAGCTGCACTTGGTGGCTGTAGCCAGTGTATTACTATTGCATTCACCGCGTGGCGACGTTAAGTACAGAGAATGTGGTTAGGTTTTGAAAATAAATGTGAACAATTACGATAAAACCTAAAAATTTTGAAAATTTATTTAAGAACATCCTATTCAACTAACCTTTTAATAATCATTTAATACTTGAATAGGATGTTTCGAAGCAATGCACAATAATCAGATACTCTAATTTAGAGGCATAAAGTGGAATTTTCAACTTCTTGCTTTTCTAAAAGCGCTTTTGGGTTTTGATTACTAGTCCACGTTGCGCTGTAAACTCGAGCCATTAAAAACTACTACCACTTTTCCATACAAATATCCATTAATATCGCAAACCTACATACATATATTTTGATAAAATTCGACGCATACAATTTTTATAACAAATAATTCTATGTTCTGACTGCGCCGTTAACTCGAGTTCATGAGCAAATTTGGAGTTTAACGTCAAACACTTCTCATAAACTCGGAGTTTACCATACACCTTTAATTGGTGTTTATGTTCATGCAACCCTTATTTGCCCCAATATTAGGCTGTTGACAAATTCTGGCATAATTGTTTAAAAGTTTTGCTGCACTGTTTACTAATTCGACAGTTCACAATTCCAAATACGAGAGCGGTTTGATCAGTTAATAACTTTTTGAATTTCCTCTTGCCTTTTAACAAAAATTGAAAAAAGTTTATTTCGTGTTCTGATTAAGCATGATTTTTTGTTTAAAAAAACCATCACCGAAATCAAGGAAAGCCTTGATAAATACAATAGGAACATTATTCCAAACGTTCAGATCGAACAAACGAGTTCGTTACACCAGAATATGAAAAAGCTATCCGCGTGGCGGGTGCCGCGATTGCTCATACTCGACCATAAGCGCAAACGTGTGACCACTTCAAAGGATTGGCAAAAATCCATGAATTGGGCTCCGAACTACTACCCCATCCAGCATATTATCCAGTTTAAGACCAATGAGTCTATTTCCTATTTCTAAACCTGAAGAAACGGCTGGGTGGTAAGAGGTTTGAGTCTTGAGAAAAGCGATTATTTGGAAGGAATAAAAAAATGTGAAAACCCCTGGACTAAGTGTATAGACTTAAAAGGAGATTATGTTGAGAAATAGAACGCTTTTTTGCGGAAAAAAATATATTTCATTCAAAAAGTCAATGACTTTTCTAAACTCTCTCGTTAAATATTTGTAAACAAAAGGAATCAAATAGCAGAAATGAAATCTTCGGATAATGACTTCAACTTCACCATTGACCACAAAACAATAAACAAATGTCAATTAAACACAAAGTTTCTTAAACACCTCAAAGGGAATGCTTGACATTTGTTCATAAACTCAAAAAATTAAAGAAGGAGGCTGTGTCAGAGACACGGCCATTAAGTTTAACGTAGAATACGCCATCCGATAAGACAGAAATCATATGTATAATGATAATTTATAATGATAAATAATACAAGCAAATGAATTTCTTTATTTGATAGTTACTTTTGATGATATACATAAGCTTATGATAGGAAAATAGGATAAAAATGTTTTTAAATTATCAATTAAATTTCTCGCAAAAACGAAGTCAATGGTAGTTATCAATAGTAAAGATAAATGATAAATAACAGACCCAAATCTATTTGATTATTTGAAAGTTACTTTTGAGAATATAGGCTTATGATAGGAAAAATAGGATAAATATCTTTTTAAATTAACATTTAAATTTCTCGCAAAAACTAAGTCAATGGTTGTGTTATCAATAGTTGTGGGAGCATCATTTCGAATATAATCCAAATTAAACGTATGGCTCATAAATTTCGCCAATCTAGTATTTGAAGTGATTTCTGTGTTAAAATCACCACCAATAAGCAGTAGTTGGCAGCGCTTTCTCTGCCTTTACTCTACTTAAATTTTCCCGCCTAAAATTATGCAATAAAATGAACGTCTATTGACCACTGCTACACACTCAATCAAACACCACACACATATTTGTTTGGATGTGTTTATAAAATTTTCATTTGAGAAATTTAAATATTAGGAAGATATCAACCAATATGAAATGTATGTCAAACGAAAGCTAACATCTTCATTTGACTACAAAAAAAAAAAAAAAAAAATTAATCGAGCCGTTTCCTTATAATTAAAGAAATAGAGATTACAACAAAAAAAACCGGACATTGGTGCCCATACCGTAAGGTAAGACGTATTCTACGCCAAAAACAAACACGCGGTTACTGCGCAGTCACAAAAAAAACTAAGAAAAAATATGAACCTGAGCACCTCTGTGTAGTCAGGACTTCACGAAGGGAGATGAAAGAATTTTTATAAAGGAATATAATGATTAAATGTATTATTTTTTATGTAACTAAAGAGCTTGCAGACTCTAGTCTATTTAACTGACTTCAGAACTCCATATAAGACATGAAAGAAAAACATTTTTGTTATTGTTTGGCCATATAACTATTTATTTTAAATATTATTGAGCTTTAAGGCCGATTGGTTTATTTGGAAAATTATTAGGAAAAAACAACAATACTCAAAGTGGTAGAAGTTATACATAGTACTATTTCGGAAATCACCACATTTCCTCATCAGACTTCTTTCTTCTTGGCGCAGTACCATCGGCAAAATAATTGGTAGAGAGTTTAAAAATAAGATGTACATAAAATTATTTAATAATATAGTATGTAATCAATATATCTACAATTTTAAAATTCAATATGAAGTCACACGTACATACATATGTACGTTGTATGCATATTGAGAACTTTTCATTCACTTTTGGTCGATTTTTTCGTTTGTTCGCTAATTTTTACTTTAGCTTATGCAAGACTGTTCCTAACTTGCAATTTGAAAGATAAAATATTGAGAGCCATTGAGATGTTTAAGTAATCGAGACAATCGACTAAAATATTATTTATAAGCATTGGCGATATAGGGGTATTCGGGATCTGCTGTATTTGCCATTGTATTTTGTGTTCGTGGTTTCTGTGGTTTTTATAGCAAATGTAGTCAAAATCCAATAATAAAATATACGTTCCACTTCAAATACAACAGTGCAAGCAAATAAAATGGTTGGACCCTGCTGAAAATGTGGTTTTTCTTTTGAACATTTCTCACAGCTGATCGCAAAAAAAAAAATGAGCCGTTCAACGTGTAAGTTTCCATCTACAAACACGTTAGTCGAATAAATATATATTTATTTATGTGTATTAAAGTTTATCGTTTACCTCAGCAATTTGATTTTCACAATTATCGGTAATGAAATCTTATATTTTCGTTTTTTCGCGGTATATTACCCACTTTTGTTTATTTGTTTGTGGCACATGTATGTATTCGTATATCAGCCGTTCGGCAAATTTTACAATGACTCGAAGACAAATATTACAACACACGATGCACCAAACTAAAGATCACGCATTCCGGGGTACCGTTACTTTGATTTTGCCAAACTTGACAGATGTGACGTCAGTACCCTTTTGTAAACAAGCCATTTGCTTGCATGTATTAAAAAATTAAGAAAATAAAACTGAATGAAAAAGGAATATGTATGTAAATTAAACAACGAAAAAACGACATTTCGTACTTGTGTGATATTTGCCTCGCATATAAAAAATAAATTTCAGCAGACCATACGTTCATCACAACGTGCAAAAGCAAACTGATTCGCTGCCAACGTCGCGAGAGTTCTTTAGCTGTGCACACACGACCTGTATATGAAAGCCAAGCAACCCCATACGGCTCCGGTGGGCATCTCTGCCTTAAATTGGCCCAAAAACATCATATTAAAGTTTCGTTAAAATCTAAAATCATGACCCGAAACGACCGGACGTTTTGAAATGGAAAAGAGCCATTTTGAATTTAGAACAGTCGCGGTTTTAAGTCAAGCAACAATAAAAACTAAGTTCGAGGAGTCCTGAACTAGTCCAGAAGTGATCCCGAGCTGGTCTCCAATTAGTCCCGAAAGAGTCTGGACGCCAGTTCCGCTAAAGTTGAGTTAATCAATATGAAGCTATTCAAAGGAGCTCTTTGCTAGCCGGATAATTAATAATACAGTTTCCTGCTATGTCGTCGTCTATTAGCATTCATATCATTATAATACAATCAAAAGTAGCCTAAAATGCAGTGAAACCTTATGTTATTAGTTTCGATTGCACCACCAAAGGCTCTGATTGAAGTTTGCCTCCCCGATCTCCACTGCATCCTTAAATGCGTGCATATCCACCCTAAACATATTATAGTAATGTGAAAGCCAAACTTTTAGTAGGAAGGTAGCAAAATATGTACAGTTCTTCCAAACATTTCTTCCCATTTCGATCTAACTCCGCATAAACTCTCGAGATTGCCCCTCTTCCTGTCACTTAATCCTTTCTGTGGAAATGCTGAACTCCTTTTTCGATTAGCGCCTCTTATATATAACATAATTTTGGCGCTTACACTTTATAGCTCAGTGCTTGGCCGAGCTTCTCCTACCATTTGTGGTGTGCGTCTTTATATTATACCACAAATGGAGGGACCTACAGTTTTGTGCCGACTCCGAACGGCAGATGTATTTAATGAGAAGCTTTTTCATGGCAGAAATACACTCGGAGGTTTGCCATTGACTGCCGAGGGGTGGCCGCGCCTCTTAGGCGGTACAATTTGTGGCCGAAGCTTCAAATGATTACTATGGTCTTTATTTACATATGAAAAAATTATAATTTTGTGAACCTCCGCCATCAATCCTCCATCAATTTGTTTCTAGCTTATTTAGTGTATCTAATTATTTAATAATCTTTTAAGCATAAATTCTCACATCATTACCTAACCTCTTAGTTGGCCATTGCTTGGAAAACAAGCGTAAATATCAAATGAGTTGTTGTGGAATGTAAAACCTTTGGCTTTCCTAGCGGCAAAATATCACCTTCCGTGTCGGTGCGCACAAATGCGAATGTTTGCATAATTCATAAGTGCGACCCACAACCTCTCGTAAAATTTTGAATTTATTTTTAATTCTCATTTAAATTTAAATTGCTCAAGGTGCCATGGAATTTGTTGCTCAAAATTTGTTGATGCGGCTGCCTTCGCTTTAAATAGTAAACTAACTACCGTACTAACTAAGCAACGTGACTTTAACAAGTACGTACGGTTTGTTCTTTGGTCACTTTGACCTAATTTTGATTTTGCATAAATAAATGTATCGCCACAGCGCATGCAATGCAATTTAATTAAAATAATCAAATACAATACGAAATATGTATGTACTAGGGATGTCAATTTTGGGCATTTTGTTGAACCCGGGATTTTCGAGATCTGAACACGAAAGTTTTGATTCGTAATTTTTAATTTGCCAATTTAACACGTCTGTAATCGTTGTATTATAGGTATAATTATACAAAATAACATTTATATAACGAAGAAGGATCGTTTCTTGTAATTCATGTACATATGTATTTATTGTTATTTTCAAGAAAAAAGGAAATAAACGTAAAATATGACACACATACAAAATAATTTATACTTCAAGTAGAAATATACATATTTGGTACAGAAGCAAATGTAAAGAAAAATTATTTTTATTCATAGTTTGAGACCAATATCTGGCCCGTGGGCAAATTAACGTATATGAAAAGAAGTGAATCGTATTCATCACATTTTATTCGTAAATTAAATTTCAATCCAGAACTTCCCCATGGGCTGAGTCCTGCATACGGCCCTGTCACATTTACATATATTTCCATTCCGTAAAAAAAGAAATACATGAAGTAAAAATTAAATTTTTCACCCATTCTATTTTAAGCGAGACATTCTATTTTGACCAAAATGTAATCTCAAAGAAATATAAGCGTTAAGTGTGTTATCCTCCATCCTGAACCTCAATTTGTTGCTTGTTGTTTGGATTGTCGTTAAAGTTAAGTTAAATGCTTTCTTTAGGACATAGCCTGTATCACCTCATTAAAAACTCTCAATTTATTTTACCAAGCCTTCTGATAAATTGTATGCCTTTCGATTATTCGACAATTGGGAGCGGCTCGTTAAAACTTGATGCAATTTATTTTTGAGACTTTCTGCCTTATCCACTTCAGGCAACTCGTCGTTAGTTCTATTAACATCGCTTTCATAGTGAGCCTTATTTTCTACTCGAATGGGATACTCTTCAACTCATTTATAATGGCAAGGACAAAACAAAGCCTTAATGAAGATAGCAAGCTGTGTTATTTGTCGATTGTGAACTCTCTAAAAGCTTTGTTTTGCCCTTGAAAGGGGACTTTTTAAGAATGATACAAAATTTAAAAAATAAATGGCTATTAAATTCACTGTTTTCTAAAATTCCGGGATTTGAATAGACTTATCCCGGGATATTCGGGAGTTAAAAAAGGCCGCGATCCCGGCATTGACACGCTTAGCATGTACATACCTAATATACATATGCGTATGTACATATGTATATGAACACGAGTAATTTTAAATATTTAGAGAGTACTTTTACAATGATGTTTGTTGCATGCGTCCACTTTATTTTTAGAGTTGTGCTGAACCGATACATTTACGTATTTCACAACAGTAGGTACCAATTTTTATCCAATAAATTCAATATTCGGTACTGAAATGGTTGGAAATTTTGTTAGAATGCATAGTCCTCGAAAATTAGTAGAGAATAGAGGACGTAAGTCTATTAAAAAAAATCCAGAAAGATATTTCTTTGAATTAATTTTCGAACCCACTGAAAGTGTTTTGTATGGTCGAAATGAGAATTTAAATGCTGAAATTTGCTGAGCTTGCGCAAATTGTGTCTTATGGAAACACAAAATAGTTGGTGTTGTGAAAATTAAAAGTTTTAGAGGACTATTCATGATTTTTTTTCCCAAAATTCAGTACATTCGGATTTTTCAGCGCTAAAAACTCTGTATATTTCAGCACACTTTTATTAAACGCAAAATCTCTACAATTCACTGTAAGGTTTATTAAACAAACATTAAAAACTAAATATCATTAATTTTTACACAAATGTGTACATACATACATAAACAGAGATCAATAAATATATGTCGATTCGTACATTAAATATACATATGTATAAAATTTACAACATACATATGGTATATAATTAAACTCACTTTATTTTATAAATATTCATATGCATATGTGTTTTTTCTAATTCTTGTTCGATTTTCGTCTCATTTTGACTACTTTCTTTTTAAAAATTCAAGAAACGCCCGTATGTTAACGCAGTGCATGATTCAATAATAAAAGGTTAGATCAATATTGACAAGGGAGTTTTGACACTCCCTTACAAAAGGTTGCATATACGAAGTACGGAAAAAGGGTAAATAATGCGTTCCCTTTTTGTGAAACTAGGAGTAGCATAGTATGAAAAGTTTGCAAATAGTGGTAGAATATAATATGTTAATTTTAACATATTTCCAAGAAATTTTGTGCTTAAATTGCAATAAAAAATATTTTTACGTCAATTAATTAATTTAACTGCTATTTAGTAAGAATATTAAATCTGCAAGCTAAAATAATGTTAAGCTCTAAAATTGTTTTTATTCACAAAGTGGTTCTCAGTCTTAAAATAAAGAAGCTTTTTCATATCATTGCTGGTGCTAATGTGTTGGGAACATGCAATGAGGGTTTCTATAGAACATGGGCACGATTTTATTTCTGCGCCATTAAAATTTTTCAAAACCAGCTACAGTCTTTTGATTATTGCCAAAAACTCAATGGATGGCTACGTCAAGGTGTTCCCGGACACTTCATTAACCCAAGTCAACGAAGCCCTATTTGCATTATTTTGCGTTATTCCTTTTGGTTTATTCCTTTTATTTATTTACCATCGGTATCAGGGTTATTCTTAATATTGTGATGAACCCCTGGAGGGTGAAAAACCAAACATTTTATTCCCATAAATAGTAAGTGACTTTATGGAGTTAATGGAGTTGTAAGAAAACCACAATAATTCGAAGTTTTAGAAAGATAATCTTTATATATTATAAGAAAAATAAATCAAACTTCATAACTCGCGAATTTAGTTCTTACAAATTCTTGTTTTTGGCATTTGGATGATTATTATGTCACATTATTTTTAATTTATTTTAACCCATTCCTTCTTGAAACAACAAAACTTTCCACTCTGAAATATTTACAAGACGGGGTCAATCTTGTAATCAGAAAAAATGCTTTATTTAGAAACATTAGAAACAAAAAGTGTTGCCTATTAGTTTTTGGTATTAAAAAGTTTTGAGGTTACTACTATTATTATTTTTAAGAAGTAACACGGGTTTGATGCTAAGGGAGCCGTTTGACAAGAAGTGAGCGAGCTAGCTGCTTAATGAGCTAACCTTTTATAATTGAATCATGAACGCAGTGGAATAGAATATTTTAAAAACTAAATAGAGCGACTCTGTGAGCATTAAATTAAAAAAATTTCTTATTATTGCGCTTAAAGTGTGAAAAATAAGGACATTTGCGTACTGAATTGGGAACTGCAAGTTTTCAGTACAACGAGTGAAAAGCCATTACTTTCCTGCCCAAATCAATATGTTTAACAACCTTAATTCACAGCGACTATTCCATTTTTCCGAGTTACTAATAATAAAATTATTTCGAAAATTATTAACGCAAAAAAATGTTGATAGCACCACAAAAACTATCGATATTTATGACAAATTATCGATAGTGCAATCAATTGTTTTGGGAATTCTACTTACACTCAATATAATAAACTTTTAAAAGCAACGTTTTTGTCTCGTGAACAATATTTTTTTGTATGATTCAAATCTGCTTAACCATTTACCTGGCCAAAGTTGAGGGTTGAGTTGATGCAGGAATAACACAAACACATGTGTGTGTGTGTGCGTGCGTTTGACGCACACCAAACCTCCTTGCGTTGGCACTTAAGTGGCATAATTTTCTGATAGTACACACACTTCATGAAAACATCGCGGGTCGAGCCGACATGTTGGCATTGCGAAAGCACTGCAAGTCCATCCTTCGTACATTTTGCGCCCTTTTAATTAAACTCAGAAATTATTAAAGAAAAATTTTTAAATATTCTAAGTCGTAATAGGATGTTAAAAAGTGCATACGATGTTTTTACTTTCATACGAATATGTATCATACAAGGCATGTTAATTTTATCGAAAAATGTTGATCCCGTGATTTCGGGATATGTTTTTGAAGCAATCCCGAAAAGTCGGGACTTAAAAGCTCTAACATTTAAGATAACAGATATAGTAAATCGGATACTTTTATTAAAACTAATAAAACTTTAAGCAAAACTTCTTTTAAATTAGGGAAACATTTGAAATTGTAATAAAGGGTGTTTTCTTTTGACATGTGGTTTTTAAGAAGAAATAAAATTTATTGCTATGTCCAAGAATTTAGCTTTATTATAAAGATAAGGGTTTGCCATTATGTTTTAAAAAGGATTTCGGGCAAGTGACCGCCGCGGCTGGCTCGACTAAATTCCAGCCGAGTGGCCCAATTTTCGAACTCTTTTTGCAGCAATTAGGGCCGTAAGTCAGCAATAACGCTGCGAATATTCTCTTTCAAGGCGTCAATCGTCTCGGGCTTATCTGCGTACACAAGCGACTTCACATAACCCCACAAAAAAGAGTCCTGCGGTGTTAAATCGCACGATCTTGGAGGCCACGCCACAGGCCCACGACGAGAGATAATGCGCTCAGCAAAAGTTTCCTTCAATAAATTGATTGTTTCGTTGGCTGTATGGCATGTAGCGCCGTGTGTGTATGTATTTTTTTTGCATTACTGAACTCTCGAACATTTTATTATCTTCGCGAGCAAATTTTCTACTTACTCTCTAATAAAGCTACAGTTTCATTGCCTTTGGCTATTGGAACTTTTTATTTAAAATCATATCCCGCGAAATTCATGTGGTACGTATGTATGTATATAGTATCATGAATTTTAGAAAACAGGGTTCTACCTGTCAGAGAGGATTTTTGCGCGTAACGTCACAGTCAGAAGAGAAATATAAAAAAATACAGTAGGCTAAGATCTGCAAAAAATTATTTAAGACCAAACAAATTATTCCTTTGTAATCGACGAGGTAATTAAAAAAAATTGTAACATTAAGTGTAATAACCGCGTATATTCTCATTTCTACAAAGGTATAATATTTTGTAGCCGTGCAAATACAGTATGGTCTGGAAAATCCGCTGAATACCGAGTAATGTCGGAATAATCGAAACGACCGGATTTTGAAGTATTTAAAGCAATAACACATGGCGTATGAGTAACTTGATTGGATACGAAACGATTTAAGAGTTAATCTTACTGTAGGACACTTATTATTTATTGTGAGAGATTCAGAAATTATTAATTAATAGCAAATTCGCTACAGGTGTTTGCGTCGAAAGCATAACTGGGAAAACAAAAATAATAAATATAGTTTAAAAAAAAAAAAAATATCATTTATTAAAAAAAACACTAAAAAACACGCTTTCAAACTAAAAAGTGAAAAATAATATAATGAACGAAAAATACTAGTATTATTGTAAAAAAAGCGTGGGTCGCTCGATATACCAAAAATATGGCACAAAGCGCCCCACGCTTTTTTCACAATAATGATAGTATTTTTTGTTCATTATTTTATTTTCAGCTAATATTAAGATTTATTTTTCACAATTGTTGTAGCGGCTAACTAGCCCATGCAAGGTCGGCAGCTCAACTAAAGCAGGCCTAAGAAATGCACTGTCTCAACAGTGTCATACGGGGTGGCATTTATTTAGTTTGAAAAACCATATAACTAAGTTTTATTTATAAACTTATTTTATTGAAATTTAATATAGAACAACATGTCAGAACGGTTCGTGGTACAGACTAATACTCTCTGACTCTTCTTCTTATTACATATTTTTTCTCATCATGTTGCATGCACCTGAAGGGTTGCATTTTAATTGTATTTTAGGAAATATACGTATAATATTAATTAATATCGTAAAGCAAATCTATTCTTTGCGTGACAGTTCGGCCAGTCCTGCATCGTATCGTCCTCGATTTCGCTGGTATCAACATCTGGACAACTGGTGCACCAAGCTTTTATCTTATCAGACGAAAATGATGAACTGAATTTTCGGTTCGTTTTTTGCATTCCAGGAATGTCTTCGTTTTGGTATCGATCTTTACCAAGCTTTTTGGTTACGACGTAGGGACCTCGATATTTTGGCACGAGTTTTCGAGGCTGCCCAGTAGCGTACGGTTCGTTTTCGACAAGAATAATGTCACCCACATGGTATGACGTTGGTTTCGGTGTCTAGCATCAAAACTGTTTCTATCTTTCACGTTCAGCGTTAAAGTTCTTGCAAATTACTGTCATCGTTGTGTAGAGCAGCTAACATTTGATTTTGAATGACATCACCAAGTTTGAAATCAAACACGAGTTGCAATTCGCGGTCTTTGAGTTTTTCTGGCTGTTAACATTCCATTGGATATCTCTCAATATTAAATCCCATTCTTTTGGATTGTCAGCCGATGTACGAGTAAAATTTACAATTTGCTGATTCGCCCTCTGAACCTGGCCATTTGACCGAGGGGTACGAACGGCAGTCTTTATATGATGAATGTTATGATGTAAATGCGGTGCCTTGGTCGCTGACGATTGTTGTTGGAAGTCCAAAGTAACTCGATATTTCAGTCAAAACATTGAGGGCAGGAGTGGTTTTGGTGTTACGGACAGCTTTTACAATTACCCACACTGTCGTAGTGAAGTCGGCCCTCATGTTTACTTTTTTGAGATTTATTGTAGCAACATTCCATACACGCTGCAATGTAATCTTTAACATATTAGCGCATTTTAGGACACCAAAAATTACGTCGTATACGCTCTAATGCAAAATGCCCAGCATTATCATTGCAAAGCTGAACTGCTCTCCACATAACTGATCTTGGAACCACAAATCTCGGTCAGTCATTGGTAGTTCGATGAAGTCGTATTTTGTATTGTTTCTCGTGTATAGACTTTTTATCGTCGTGTAGTACTTCTATTATTGCTCGTAAGGACTTATCTTGTAGTTGCATGGTAAATAACTAGTCGTTCGCATCGGCCATCACTAGCATTGCGAATCCTGCGGGTTCTGTTTAAATAGGTGGTTCATTTGGTGATCGGCTTAAAGCGTCAACGTGAGCAAGACGACTTCTTTGTCTATGCACGGCCAAACTCAAGTATGTTTAACCACCATCTCGCAATATTCGATTTCAATTATTTGTTGCTCCTTACACTTGCAATTGCAGAGCAGTCTGTAACCAACCGGAAAAGTTTACCCAAAAGGTAAATTCTGAAACGTTCTAGTGTTTCGTTGGGTTGATTTTTGATACAACTTTATTCATAACTTCTTAAAAAACAGCGGGAGCGTTAACTAGGCCAAATGGCATTCGATAATTTCGAAATGACCATCGGTGGTGACAAAAGCTGTATATTGTTTAGAATTTTCGTCAATCTCTATCTGGTGATAGCTCATCCGTAAGTCGAGTGTCTTAAGATATTTATTTCCTGTAAGTTGAGCAAACTGCTCCTCCATCACCGGCATCTGGTTTAACCTACGATAGTCAACACACAGGCGGTGCTTTTTCTTTTTCTCAACGAGGACTATCGGTGCAGCATAAGGAGATTGCGAAGGTCGTATTATATCGTTTTTGAGAAGCTTTGATATGACCTTTAGAAAATGCTATTCGATATGGCTTCATAAGTATGGGTACTAGTGTTTTTAATTGGATACGCGTTTTTGTTATTCCACACTTACCCAATTCGGACATGGTTTCAGCAAAAACTTTATGATGAATTTTTAAAAGCGTTGCTATTTTTTCATCGAGGAAAAGTGGGCGATGTTTATTTTCAATGAGGCATTTGTCCCCTTCGATAACTAGCCGTTTATCTTTGCGACATAACACATCACATCCTAATAATATATTTTCAGGAATTCTGTCGGCTTTGACTATAAGCAAATTAATATCGTATTCATGTCCATCAATGCATTTAGACCGATTTCCACAAAATCTGGGTGATTTTAGTGAGGAGCAGGGTGAAAGATTCCATCAGGATCTTCGGACAATGGAAGAGCGATATCAGGGGCGGTGGGACTCACAAATGGTGGCTGACTACTGTTGGATGCAAATTCCTAAAGTCGTTCATTCAAGGAAATCTCGTAAAAGATCATTTCATAAAATGCAAAAGAAATTTTGTTAACATAATGTATTGATTTTCGTATTTATTTGTTAAAATAATTAAACTTTATCTTTCAAAAAGTAAAGCTGTTAGCAATCTCCCAGTATTTTTTCCATAGTCAGGACCATAGAAATACCCAGTAACAGAAAAAAAATAAAGGAAAGAAGACTAGCGTTGTCCAGTGTAATTATAAAGACATTATCGCTTTCTTACTCCCGCACCCTCCCTTAAATTATAATTTTCTTCGGGATGAATATTTTCGGAGTCTTCCAATTCTTCGGGAACTTCTTCAAAACCGAGATCAGCAGCCACGCCATGATTCAAGGTGATATTATGAAGTATGGTGCAAGGGTATATAATGGTTGCGTATTTTTCAAGGCTATAATGCAGAATCCGGTGTTTCATTTCACGCGAGTTGGAAGGTTCTGCAACTGGCGTTAAAAACCAAGGCTGTAATGGGTACCCCTGGTCACCTAACAACCACGAATCGCTTTGAGTATTATGGTTTTCCATCATATGCCGCCGTGTTGGGGATGTGGTCCATTAACCAGAGTTATGGCAAGAACCTGGATATCGAGCGTTTACTGCCGTAAATAGCAGACGATGGTCACATACCTGTTATAATTTAAAACACACACGCATATACTCGTATTTATACTTTGAAATGCTTATAATAAACGTACCGCTTCTACATCTATACTATAAAATACTTTTCTATTCATAAAAATCGAAAGGGGAGAATTTGGATCAGTTGTTTTCGGTGAAACGATCCCAACATGTGTACAATCTACTGCTCCTAATGTAGCCTTTATCCCATATTTTGTATAAAATCTACGATTAAAAAAAATATTTAAAAATATTGTAGGTATCAATGTACTCGTATAACAATACGCAGATTGAAATCTTACCCATTTTTGGTATTTGCAACCTCCTCTAAAGTCGAAGGAAACCTTATTTCGGTCCCTTAACATTTATGATAAGCTTCGAAATGCATGTTATAGTACGGGACACCGACAACTGTGCATAAAAATAAAGGCATGATAAAAATCGCAGAGAGAAGGGTATGCTCGGTTTTAGAACATCATTTAGTTATAATTCCGGTATCAACGTTTGGCACAGCGACTTTGGAAGACGAAATGTTTGTATAAAAAGTCATCCTGCATTGAAAAGGGATCACTTTTATCCCTCAGACTTTTGAGGAGCCTCCTCCTAGACACTGCTTCTTCCTGCTCCTCCATAACTGCCGCACAAACTACCACTGGCTCTTCCATGGCACGAAAATATTTAGAGAATTGTTTAATACACAAACGAATTAAATATAAACTTATCACAAACATGAAATTAATAATAAACAAATGCTACGCGCACGAAAAATAAATACTGCTCAGCTGTTTTCGTGTTGTGAGGCTCTCATAAGCACGTCACAAATTTTCCTCACTGTTGTGAGCAATTGAGCTTTTCATTTTGCGCTAGCATAAGGGTAACCTCACAATTGTGAGGAACCTCTCAACAGTGAGCAAGGTGAGTATTAGAAGAGGGGTTGGGCCTGAAATCTCCAAAATCACAATCCCCAAAATCAGAAGCCGCAACACAAAATCTCCAAACATTAAATCCCCATGTTTTTTTTATAAAATCGCAGTGATTTTTAACATAATCTAACCGCAATTCACTAAAAAAATATGGTGATTTAATATTTACAAATTTACACAATAATATTTTTTAATCTAATCCAAATAAATTTCACAAAAACTAATAGAGATAATCATATTTAAAATCTCAGTAATTATTTCAAAGTTTTTTTATTATTTAATTATTATGCAAAAGCAATACAAAGTAAATAATTGGCGTACACGACAGTCAAATTAAGCGGAATACAACATATTAAACCTAAATTTCAACATGTAAGGAACATTTTATGTGATATAGATTGTAATGGGCGTTTCTAAGTTTTTAATTTGTTTACTTATTCCCCAAATATTTCTTTTATCATTAAATTTCAAGTCAATTTTTTTAGGTCAATTCAATAAAATGTACATATCAGTTCAATAAAATCTATTACAGAAATTATTGACTGTTATATACATATATTTACGTCATTGTCATATGGCGGATATAACACTTAAACGACTTGCACAGTGATCTGTCAAATCTTTGTACAGCATCCTCTGTACCATTTTCCTTCTTTTCCGACAGACCAGCGAGCAGAGCGAGTGTTAAATTAAATTGTGCGGTGAAAAATAAAATACAAGTGTCCTTGTCAAAGTTTAGTTATATACGTTCAAATAAATTTATACATATAAATTAGCGAACTCAAATTAAGGAGTCCTTGGCTACCTTAGCGGATTAACGTGCCGCAGTACAAGTTTACACTTGGTAAGATTACCTTTTTTTAATTTTTCTTTTTTGTCGTAAAATGCAAAAGGTTTCAAGGGTTTCTAAAAACTAATTATCATCCACAGACATTCAATTTCTCTGGCATTTCATAATTTATAGCGATATATACATACCTCGGAAAGACACACGTGCCCCCGTATCATTGGGAAAACGCGGGATTTATGGCTTACCTTGATTGTCGGAACAAAGTCTAACCACCACCTGTACATACATATATACATATGTGCACCATTCAATTACTTTGCGTTGAAATCTCTTCTCAACATGGAAACTAGAGCTCGGATGCTAACACAGTATAAATCATTAAAGAGCCTTAAATTTCCTTACAATTCTTGCAAGATGTTTGAACCCAAAGGATTATTTAAAGAAACGAAATTCTAAGATTGGCGATTCGATAATCACATTCTTACAAGCTTTTCTTCATAACATTTAACCTTTTTTTATATATAAATACTTACCTCTTAATAGTGTTAATTCATAACCTAAATCACCAAAAAAAATGATTTTATAAATTACTAAAAATGAGTTAATAATCTAGTTAGTGAACATAAAAAGTTAGTGTAAGAACTTAGTTTTTATACTTAGGCATCACTTTGTATTAGGTGTAAGACATACCTACATTAAACATACATATATTAAGAAACAAGAAAGAGTTGCATACGTACAGAGATACATACATGCATTACATACTTACATTAGGTACACATGGCAAAATCAGCTGATCCATGCACATGGTCATGAACTGATCTCCTTAACATTGTTCCTTTGCTGTTTCATTTTCTTTACTCTCTCAAATGCATAAACTCAAAATTGCAGAATTTAAATGTTAAAAACATATTAATTAGGTTTGAGAGAGCGGTATGATCTATTAAAATTGTTTTAGTATATCATTGTTACTTTTGCTTTTCCTAATTTTCTCTGTAAGCACATACCTATGTACATACATATATAAGTTTTCTGGCAGGCGGGATAAAACCGTATACAAACGAAAATTTATGATCACCATGATAGACTAATAATTCTCAGCTTGGTACCAATATTTTTTTATGACTATGTAAGTTTAAAGAGGAAACGTAGAAAATTGGTTTAAGAAATGCAAGGCTCATTAATGTTTATTTCAAAAATTATTGTAAATTAATAACAACAATTTTGCTCATAAATATAGCAACAACGACGAGCATGGAAGGCCTTCTACGCTTCATCGATGTCAAATGTAAGTGATTCATTTTGTTTCTACATACATATTTTATTTAACTTTTATAAAATTTTGCCATTTGTTATGTATACATATGTGAATATATATATATGTTTGTATACTGCATGCGAATATGAGCATATTGAGTTACAGTAATTTGTCGATCTTTTGAGAGATCACGCATACAGACATGTATGTGCATACATACATATGATCTAGTTTTTTTCATTTTCTCTCATTATCTTACATACATACATATGTATATATATTTTTGTTTGTACTTATGCATATGTAAAATAATTAAATGCAGGTCAATGACTACATAAAGTAATGTACAATATTGAGGTGAATCATGGCTCAGCTGAGACTACCCCTTAAAATTAATGTTAGTAGCGATTAAAATGAGTTTTTGCAAAACTTAAATAACTCCTAATTCTGGAAATTGTAAAAACGTAATTATGAATTAAATTTGTTTCTTTTTGAGAATTAGAAGAATAATTTCGAAATTAGCTTGGTTGTTCTTATAAAACATTTCCGGGAGGAATAAATATAAATGTTACGAATATCCTAATTTTTATTGATGGTATGTTGAACAGGAATAAATGATTATGCTTATTGTTAAGGAAAATAGTATATAAGAATACATTATGCGTTATTTCAATAAGTTTTGTGGAAAAAATGAATATTACTTGAGATTAAAAGCGAATTCGAATAGCACTTTGAAATCTTAAAAATGTCTTTATAATCTTGTTCCAATTGTTTTCCGGGTAATGAAGTGAAGTGGTAAGCGTGCTTAAGGGGCCTAACAAACATTTTTTTTAAGCGCAAGAAAGGCCATGGTAGGGTGGGTGCAGAAGCGCGAGCGCGGGTAAAACTTCGCTGCTCCCAGCGTGCAAACATGTTTAGTTTCTGTATTTTTCTTTTCATTTAGTTTCCGTTTTAATCAGCCATTCCAGGTACATTTTCTTATAAATTTTTTTTCTTTACCACAACCACGGTTATATGTTTTTGTGATTTCTAAAACAAAATAGGGGCTCTGTAATAGCATTGTAATGACATAGATCTTAGGGAAGAGGTCGCGAACTCCCCAACCACTGCTTGTTAGCCGCCAAGACGGGCCCCGATAGACCTCGCTCCCAACGGTCAAAGTGTAAAAGACTCTGAAGCCGTAAATCCGGCGTATTACTTCTCGGTTGCATCCGGTTCCTTTTCTTCTTGCAGTAGTGTAACAACATTATGACATACTCGTAAGATTTGGTGTGTGTGAACACTAATATGGTAGCCTGCGTGCTACACCTAAAACCATTACCCAAAGTGGCGCCTAACGTGTGGCAGCAAAAGCCAACGTGTGGGCGCGCACAAGTTAAGAACGAACATTACAAAAAATGGCGCCCAACGTGGGGCAGCAAAAGGCAATAAAACTTCAATTCTTAACCTTACGGTTACAAACTGACTTCGGTTAATAGGCCAGTATTTGCTGTTCCAATCCGTGGTTAGGTTTTTTTCTTCATAAATTAATTTACAAATTCTAATAGTATAACAGTTTTTATATGATTTTGATACGAGCCTTAGGTTTTAGAATAAATTGCAGATCCATGCTGGACCTTCGACTGCTTGGAGTGTTAAATACCAGACAGATTTCGACCGCTTGGCTCTCTGTAACTCCTTTTTGGACATCTTTTGGAATCGCACAAATGAAATGTAAAAACTTGGCAACCACCAGTGAGTTTTCATAGTTTAAAAACAAAAATCTAAATAAAAGACAAAGTATTGGGTTCGGATTTACCAAATTTTAGCTCCAGGTAGCAGTATTTGGTCCAACAGTACCTTAAGTCTAAACGGTTAAATTTACACAAACTATGTTCTCAAAATCCATAGCCAAATCAACTATAATTTTATTACCGTGTTTGCACATTGGTATATATTTCCTTACACTTCACCAATTACACCCTACGGAAAACATTATAACTTTTACTTTATTTACATTTATTTTTTTTGCATGATATTTTTTTGGATTTTTTTTTGTGAATATTTGCTAAAATGGCAGTTGTCCACAGCAACGAGAACTTGTCAGCTATTCTTGACAAGGACGTTTGTGCATGTACAATATGTCTTCAGGATATACAACCGGCCCAAGATTGTCTTATAACTTTGTGTAATCATGTTTATCACAATAAGTGCATTACTAATTGGCTAAGTGATTCACAGGAATGCCCTTGTTGTAGGAGAACTTGTAGGCAACAGGATCTTAAAAAGATTATTTTGAGGCAAAGTCCGCAAGCGCAACTTCATGTGGCGGATGCCAACAAATCTTCTCGTGGTCGAGGAAGTGCTCAAGGAGCCGTGCCTCGATATAATACAAGGCAAGCCCACCGTAGACTTTATGAGGAAGCGGTAAAGGATGTACCGAATCTATTCGCAGATGACGGAAATCTTTCTCTTCCTGTACTTGACGAACATAATCTTCCATCCATCGGGGATGACAGCAACACGCATCATTCGGCACCTAGTGGTGTTCGTTCTCACCACCACCGTCGAAGTCGGCATAACCAAAATGTTATGCAGGGTCAAAACCCAAATTTAGTTGACTATAGGCAGATTGGCCAAATGGTTGAAACGACAGTTCAACGTTTGTTCGCGAGCTTGAATTTGCAAACCACTCAACCGGAGACCCAAAACGACACTTCTGTAAATGCCAACGTGGCAAATGGTCAATATCCAAACCCAACTACTTTTCATAACAATTTAGACATTTTGCGACCAGATAGGGTAACCACCACTATACAAAACTGGCGCATTACTTTTGATGGTTCATCAACAGGCCTGAGCTGTGAAGAATTTATTTATCGAATTCGTTCACTGACTGCTCAAACTTTAAGTAATGATTTTTCTGCAGTTTGCAAAAATCTGCATATCTTATTATCTGGTAAGGCTAAGTCATGGTACTGGAGATACCACAAACAAGTGCCCAGAGTAGAATGGCAACCGTTTTGTGCGGCACTTAAGTATGAGTTTAAAGATTACCGCTCTAATTACGACATTTGTGAAGAAATTCGAAGTCGGAAGCAACGTCCCGGTGAAACTTACGAGCAATTCCACGACGCCATCGTTACAATGGTTGATCGTTTACCCATTCCTTTAGACGAATCAGAATTAATCGAAATAGTAACAAGAAATTTAAGGTCTGACATACGACACGAACTTTTATACATTCCGATTCAGTCGACAGCGCATCTCCGGAAACTCGTCCAAAGGCGCGAATACCTTTTAAATGAGGAATCATATAGACGATCCCAACCAGCTCGAACAGCTGTTCCCAGACGTAATATAGCAGCATTACGTGAAGAAGATGTTGAGGAAGAAAATTGTAATGTAGATACTGATCCCATATCTAGAGTCGCAACGATAGCGAAAACGCCACGTACACTTGTTTGTTGGAATTGTGACATTGAAGGACATATGTGGGATATGTGTCTGCAAGAACGAAAAATCTTTTGTTACGGGTGTGGGGCCAAAAATGTTTACAAACCTCAGTGCGAAATTTGTCTTGCGAAAGCAAAAAACTCGCACAAGGGGACATTCGGGAAGAAAGGGATGTCACCCAAGTAAAATTACAAAATACCTTTCATAATTCAAGACCGGCTAGCTCAGCGTCATCGCAATCAGTCGACGACACGTTGCCTTATGAAACGTTAAAGAGCGAGGAGAAGCCTAATGGATTGGACAAAATTCTTTATCCAATCAGACCATTCCACGAGCGCATGCGGAATTATATTGAAGCAAAAGCTCGAATTTTCAAAGAATACCCAAAAATTTCAAATCATCACAAAAAGCCACGAAGATCAACTTTACGATTAAGACGCTTTTGGAAAGCGTTGCGTACAACAAAAAAATATCTTGTTTCAGCAGTTTTAAATGAAAAGGATTCACTTTATTACGCTGAAGTCAAAGTTCTTAATAAAACAGTATTCGGTTTGCTGGACACTGGAGCAAACATAAGCTGCGTGGGTTCGACGCTCGCAAAAGGAAATATTACTGAATTGCCTCAATTTAGAAAAATACACTCTAATGTCAAAACAGCTGATGGTAAACCACATCAGGTTTTAGGCAGTCTGACAGTTAATATCGATTACAAAAACCAGACAAGAAAACTTACTCTATTCGTTATTCCGTCGTTAGAACAAAACTTGATTCTAGGCATTGATTTCTGGAAAACTTTCGGCCTAGCACCAAACATTATTTCTAATGTATCTTTAGACAACTCTGCGAAAGATCTTGCCACCAACTCTTCAAACTCGGATTCATGTCTGTTGACGGAGGATCAATGTCGACAGCTTGTAGCAGTTAAAGCCTTATTTCCCGATTTCGAAAAGATAGGTTTAGGCAGAACTAGTTTGCTTACGCATGATATTGACGTTGGCGACGCAAAGCCAGTTAAACAACGCTTTTATCCTGTTTCCCCAGGGGTAGAACAACTAATATACAAAGAAACTGATAGAATGTTGAGTTTAGGTGTCATTGAAAAATCCAATAGTGCCTGGAGCTCACCAATGCGCATGGTCATTAAGCCAAATAAAATCCGCTTATGTCTTGATGCGAGAAAAATTAACGAAGTGACACAAAAGGATGCGTATCCACTTCCAATGATAGAGGGTATATTGTCGCGATTGCCAAAGGCACATATTATAACTAAAATCGATTTAAAAGATGCATACTGGCAGATTGCGCTTACAGAACGGTCAAAAGCACTGACAGCATTTACAGTACCTGGTCGGCCCTTATATCAATTCATGGTAATGCCATTCGGTTTGTGCAACGCAGCGCAAACAATGTGTAGATTAATGGATGAGATCATTCCACCTGACCTTAGGAATTGCGTCTTCGGATACTTGGATGACTTATGCATCGTGTCGGATACATTCGAATCTCACCTTTCAGTTTTAGTACGAATCGCTGAACAATTCCGAAAAGCGAATTTAACGATAAACATTAAGAAAAGTCAATTTTGTGTTACCAAAATTAAATACCTTGGCTATGTTATCGGTCATGGCGGTATAGCAACGGATCCGGAAAAGGTTGAATCCATTTTGAACTGGCCAATTCCAAAAACGTTTAAACAAATACGCGGTTTTCTTGGAATTGCAGGATGGTATAGACGATTCATAGAAAATTTCGCGGAAGTAACTTTCCCTATTACTGAAGTCCTTTCGACCAAAAAAGAATTTTTGTGGACAGATGCTGCGCAAGTTGCATTTGAAAAAGTGAAGCGACTGCTAACCACAGCCCCCGTTTTGCAAAACCCGAATTTTGAAAAAAAATTTTTACGTGCACTGCGACGCGAGTGACTATGGCATCGGCGCTGTTCTAGTTCAACTCAACGACGACGGCGATGAATGTCCTGTGGCATTTATGTCAAAAAAATTAAACTCTGCGCAACGCAACTACAGTGTAACCGAGCGCGAATGTCTAGCTGCCATGCAGGCAATAGAACGCTTTCGCTGTTATTTGGAATTGCAAGAATTCGAGGTAATAACTGACCACTCGAGTCTTTTATGGCTCATGCGGCAACCAAAGTTAAATGGTCGTTTAGCCAGGTGGGTTTTAAAGTTGCAAAGTTTCAAATTTACTATCAGTCACAGAAAAGGAAAAGAAAATATTGTACCAGATGCCCTTTCTAGGATGCACGGAGAAGTTAACGCTTTAGAAATAGGGCCACCAATCGATCTAGCCTCTTCATATTTTTATGCAAAAGATTATGAGGATTTAAAAGAGAAAATTTTGAAAAATTCAGAAAAGTATCCGGATATAAAAATTATTGAAAAATATGTTTATATTCGAACACAACACTCCAACGGCACCTCTGAATCGGAGCAAAGTGCTTGGAAACTTTGGGTTCCTCTTGAGCTTCGTAATGAAGTACTGTCACACGCACATGATGACTTGATTGCAGCTCATGGTGGAATGTCTAAAACATTAGATTTGCTTCGCAGAAATTTATATTGGCCAGGAATGGTAAGGGATGTCAAAGCGTATGTACGAAAATGCGAAACATGCAAAATGACAAAAGCACCGAACGTGACCTTACGTCCGCCGATGGGTAATCAAGCGATTTCAGACAGACCTTTTCAACGACTATATGTCGATATCTTGGGACCGTACCCAAGGAGTAAGTCTGGTAATATTGGCTTGCTTATTGTAATGGACCATTTATCAAAATTCCATTGGCTTTGTCCATTAAAAAAATTTACCACCAACTTAATAGTCCATTTTCTAAAAAATCAGATTTTCCTTGTTTATGGTATACCGGAAATTATTGTCACCGATAATGGCTCTCAGTTTAAAGCTAATGATTTTGAGGCATTTCTAACAAAACATGGCGTAAAGCATGTTTTAACTGCCTTATATTCACCACAATCAAACGCTTCTGAGCGCGTAAATCGCTCATTGATAGCTGCTATCAGGGCATACCTGAAAAGCGATCATCGTGAGTGGGATATAAATATAAATGCTATTAGTTGTGCGCTCAGGAATTCCCTTCATCAAGCATTGAACTGTTCACCATATCACGCTTTGTTCGGTTTCGATATGATAAATCACGGGTCATCATATGAACTTTTGAGAAACCTCCAGCAATTAGATGAACCAGCCATTAGACTGTCACGCGATGACGAACTTATTTTAATGAGAACCAAATTAAAAGACAATTTGACTAAAGCTAACGAGCAAAACAGTAGACAATACAATCTACGATCTAAACCCGTATCGTTTAGAGTAGGGCAAGAAGTTTTCCGTCGAAACTTTGCCCAGAGCAATTTCGAGAAAAACGTCAATGCTAAGCTCAGCCACTCTTTTCTAAAAGCAAGAATTAAGGCGAAAATAGGAAATTCCTATTATGTGTTAGAAGACCTTCAAGGCAGGCAAATAGGAACATTCCATGCTAAAGATATACGAAGCTAACTGCCCTTTTCAGGCTAATGCTCCTCTTTAAAAAATATCGCATTATCCAGTTTGTAATGGGCGTTTCTAAGTTTTTAATTTGTTTACTTATTCCCCAAATATTTCTTTTATCATTAAATTTCAAGTCAATTTTTTTAGGTCAATTCAATAAAATGTACATATCAGTTCAATAAAATCTATTACAGAAATTATTGACTGTTATATACATATATTTACGTCATTGTCATATGGCGGATATAACACTTAAACGACTTGCACAGTGATCTGTCAAATCTTTGTACAGCATCCTCTGTACCATTTTCCTTCTTTTCCGACAGACCAGCGAGCAGAGCGAGTGTTAAATTAAATTGTGCGGTGAAAAATAAAATACAAGTGTCCTTGTCAAAGTTTAGTTATATACGTTCAAATAAATTTATACATATAAATTAGCGAACTCAAATTAAGGAGTCCTTGGCTACCTTAGCGGATTAACGTGCCGCAGTACAAGTTTACACTTGGTAAGATTACCTTTTTTTAATTTTTCTTTTTTGTCGTAAAATGCAAAAGGTTTCAAGGGTTTCTAAAAACTAATTATCATCCACAGACATTCAATTTCTCTGGCATTTCATAATTTATAGCGATATATACATACCTCGGAAAGACACACGTGCCCCCGTATCATTGGGAAAACGCGGGATTTATGGCTTACCTTGATTGTCGGAACAAAGTCTAACCACCACCTGTACATACATATATACATATGTGCACCATTCAATTACTTTGCGTTGAAATCTCTTCTCAACATGGAAACTAGAGCTCGGATGCTAACACAGTATAAATCATTAAAGAGCCTTAAATTTCCTTACAATTCTTGCAAGATGTTTGAACCCAAAGGATTATTTAAAGAAACGAAATTCTAAGATTGGCGATTCGATAATCACATTCTTACAAGCTTTTCTTCATAACATTTAACCTTTTTTTATATATAAATACTTACCTCTTAATAGTGTTAATTCATAACCTAAATCACCAAAAAAAATGATTTTATAAATTACTAAAAATGAGTTAATAATCTAGTTAGTGAACATAAAAAGTTAGTGTAAGAACTTAGTTTTTATACTTAGGCATCACTTTGTATTAGGTGTAAGACATACCTACATTAAACATACATATATTAAGAAACAAGAAAGAGTTGCATACGTACAGAGATACATACATGCATTACATACTTACATTAGGTACACATGGCAAAATCAGCTGATCCATGCACATGGTCATGAACTGATCTCCTTAACATTGTTCCTTTGCTGTTTCATTTTCTTTACTCTCTCAAATGCATAAACTCAAAATTGCAGAATTTAAATGTTAAAAACATATTAATTAGGTTTGAGAGAGCGGTATGATCTATTAAAATTGTTTTAGTATATCATTGTTACTTTTGCTTTTCCTAATTTTCTCTGTAAGCACATACCTATGTACATACATATATAAGTTTTCTGGCAGGCGGGATAAAACCGTATACAAACGAAAATTTATGATCACCATGATAGACTAATAATTCTCAGCTTGGTACCAATATTTTTTTATGACTATGTAAGTTTAAAGAGGAAACGTAGAAAATTGGTTTAAGAAATGCAAGGCTCATTAATGTTTATTTCAAAAATTATTGTAAATTAATAACAACAATTTTGCTCATAAATATAGCAACAACGACGAGCATGGAAGGCCTTCTACGCTTCATCGATGTCAAATGTAAGTGATTCATTTTGTTTCTACATACATATTTTATTTAACTTTTATAAAATTTTGCCATTTGTTATGTATACATATGTGAATATATATATATGTTTGTATACTGCATGCGAATATGAGCATATTGAGTTACAGTAATTTGTCGATCTTTTGAGAGATCACGCATACAGACATGTATGTGCATACATACATATGATCTAGTTTTTTTCATTTTCTCTCATTATCTTACATACATACATATGTATATATATTTTTGTTTGTACTTATGCATATGTAAAATAATTAAATGCAGGTCAATGACTACATAAAGTAATGTACAATATTGAGGTGAATCATGGATCAGCTGAGACTACCCCTTAAAATTAATGTTAGTAGCGATTAAAATGAGTTTTTGCAAAACTTAAATAACTCCTAATTCTGGAAATTGTAAAAACGTAATTATGAATTAAATTTGTTTCTTTTTGAGAATTAGAAGAATAATTTCGAAATTAGCTTGGTTGTTCTTATAAAACATTTCCGGGAGGAATAAATATAAATGTTACGAATATCCTAATTTTTATTGATGGTATGTTGAACAGGAATAAATGATTATGCTTATTGTTAAGGAAAATAGTATATAAGAATACATTATGCGTTATTTCAATAAGTTTTGTGGAAAAAATGAATATTACTTGAGATTAAAAGCGAATTCGAATAGCACTTTGAAATCTTAAAAATGTCTTTATAATCTTGTTCCAATTGTTTTCCGGGTAATGAAGTGAAGTGGTAAGCGTGCTTAAGGGGCCTAACAAACATTTTTTTTTAAGCGCAAGAAAGGCCATGGTAGGGTGGGTGCAGAAGCGCGAGCGCGGGTAAAACTTCGCTGCTCCCAGCGTGCAAACATGTTTAGTTTCTGTATTTTTCTTTTCATTTAGTTTCCGTTTTAATCAGCCATTCCAGGTACATTTTCTTATAAATTTTTTTTCTTTACCACAACCACGGTTATATGTTTTTGTGATTTCTAAAACAAAATAGGGGCTCTGTAATAGCATTGTAATGACATAGATCTTAGGGAAGAGGTCGCGAACTCCCCAACCACTGCTTGTTAGCCGCCAAGACGGGCCCCGATAGACCTCGCTCCCAACGGTCAAAGTGTAAAAGACTCTGAAGCCGTAAATCCGGCGTATTACTTCTCGGTTGCATCCGGTTCCTTTTCTTCTTGCAGTAGTGTAACAACATTATGACATACTCGTAAGATTTGGTGTGTGTGAACACTAATATGGTAGCCTGCGTGCTACACCTAAAACCATTACCCAAAGTGGCGCCTAACGTGTGGCAGCAAAAGCCAACGTGTGGGCGCGCACAAGTTAAGAACGAACATTACAAGATTTCAAATGATCAAGCTTCTCCATTTTTAAACGATTTTTTACAACTTTTCTAATTCTACGAAAACGGGCCAAACTTTTTTTTCGTTTTTACTAATATTATTTTTTTTTTCCCAAAACCCTTATGATCTGATAAAGACCACAGTTTTTTTTCCAACAACAACCTTCAATCTTCTATGCCAAGCTTCAATGGAATTTTGAGTACGTGGAAAATTTTGCTTTCTAGAATCTGCTACACTCCAAAAATAGGATGTTTGGATCGCTTGACCAATTTTTTTCGGTTATATAGTTTTGCTTAAACCAATTTCTTAGTTTTTTGAAATCCTTATCTTTAGAACTGCCGTTTAGCTCATTATATATAATATATATAATTTTGGCGCGTACACTATATAGCTCAGTGTTTGGCCGAGCTTCTCCTACCATTTGTGGTGTGCGTCTTTATATTATACCACAAATGGTGGGACCTACAGTTTTGTGCCGACTCCGAACGGCAGATGAATTTAATGAGAAGCTTTTTCATGGCAGAAATACCCTCGGAGGTTTGCCACTGCCTGCCGAGGGGTGACCGCTATTAGAAGAAACTTTTTCTATTATAAAGATTTTGCTTGCCCTGACTGAGATTCGAACCTCGCACTCACCGGCATATCAAGTTATAGTACGCACCGCTACCAACTCGACCACAGCGGCCACTAGCTCATTATAGCAAGCTAAAAAATCTTGAGGTGGAAGGAACAATAGGCTTTTAAGCATACGCACCTGCAAGCTGAAATTTTCGTTTTTCCCAAACTTTCGGGCAAGCCGTTCTTTTTGCACTCGCCTCCAAACGATTTGCCCGAAGTAAAATAAACATCCCTTATATTCGGCATCTGGGAGGTAGTAAACTGCTGCAGATGATAAAGTTTTCTCAAAATCCATAATTATTCTCTCCGGATGTAAATTTATATTTTCTGTCGCAGCTAAGAAAAGAAGTTCGTGAAAAAATCCCGCATAAGCCTGCTTTGACTTTTTGCTCATGATGCAAAAAAAGAGGCAAAAATTGACCGTCAATTAAGGCTTGAATGGTAAAGAATTGACGGAAAATTGTTGGAACAACATAGAACGTTCCATCCATTACACAGCACTTTGAACTGTCGTCAATGAGTAAAATGTACACAATATTATGTTCTTCTCCACTACTTCTCTGATTATTTGGGAAGGTTGTAATCCCGAAGAACTGGCCATTTCCTTAAATTCACTTTTGGTATTTTTAATCGCAAGTTGATGGATCATCGGATCATGATTGAGCTTTGTAGGTACTTTTTTAATTTCATGCTGCTCATTTATTTGATTTGCTATCATAAAACCTTTGCAAAGAAACTCTTTTCGTTTAGCGCAAGTCCATCTCACCTCATTTTTATTTTGCGAATGCAAATGGTAATAATAACCATCAACAAACAATATGTCATTTCCTTTATTGGACTTGGAAATTACTATTTCCATTTTATCACAAAACCTCATTTAAAAAAAATTTCACGTGTAAATATGTAACCGCAAGTTTTCTATGAGAAAAATGACAAGCCAAACAAACAAAGAAGACGTAGACTTATAACGGCACAGGTACATACTCCTATTGTTCTGCTAAGGAAGTGTTTGTTGAGGTTTATTAAAACTAGTACAATTTGCGTTTACACCTTTTATAGCACAACAAACAAATTAAATATAATTTATAATATATATAAAATTAACAACATATATATAAATTACACGCTAAGTTAAGACAAGAACATAAAATAATATGTTATAGTTTTAGTATAAGTAAGTAGTAGATGGCCAGTTAAACAATCAGTTAAATTATTATGAATTTTGAATTCTTTATTGTAGTTTTGAGGATTGTCTTATTCGGGGTTTTGAGTTTGGGGATTATGATTTTGGCGATTTTGTGTTGGGAATTTTTTTTTTAAATGGGAATTCTGTACTTGGGGATTTAAATTTCAGGGATTTTGTGGCAGTTTGGTTTTTATTTTGCAGTTCGAATTCTGCTAGCGTTTATTCTAGAGCACTCACACGTTGTCTTAAATATACAGACTCGTCATTAGCACTGCCAAACGTTTTGTTTTCTTCGTTTTTTTCTAACCGCGTAATTAATACATTCTTATTGGCAACCGTAGGCAATCCCAATTTGCGGCATTCATCACGGACTTCATTTATCGTTTATATCCTTTCTTGTATTTTCTTATTTCGTTTTGATTATTTTTTCTTGCCTTTAGTAGAACGTTTATAGCACTCGTTGTAAGTCTGTTTGTTTCGTTTTATTTCTTACAACAATTTGCAAACCGTATGTAAACTGTTAGCCATTGTGTATAATAACAAGTGAGATATCTTTTCGATAAACGTCAAAATTTGGAACAACTGAGATCACCTGGTTTTGCAAAGTAAATTCGCAACCCTGGCGTTCCCTGTATATTTTACCCGAATGCAGGGACGGATACAGGGAGGGGTCCTGGGTGTCTGGATTCCCCCCAAAAAATCGGTAGTCTCAGAAAATTTCAACCGTGTTTTCAAATTCGTAGCACACACAAAAACTCACTCTAGACAAAAAAAATTAAAAATTATTACCCAGTAACTGGTATACAAAGAATGCTTTTTTGCCGAAAAAGTATATTTTATTCTAAAAGTTTATGACTTATCAAACCGCCTTCGTCTTATGCAATTTTACAAACACATTTACCGAATTTTTCAAATGGCTCCGAGTGAACGGTCCTTTTCTATTTTACGGAGATTGAAGACGTATCTCGAGATATTGAGGTTACTAGTGACCTAGATATTTTGGCAAAGAAAAAGAGGAGAATCGATGAAGCACTTTATACCCCTGACGTTTTATGATTCTACTGATTCAAATGATATCGATGGCTTTGTAAAAATGCATTCAACATTTTACCCAGTATTATTATATTTATGTTTATAATGGATATTAGTCGAATATCTCAAAATATGTAAAATATAAAAAATTGAAACCCCCCAAAATATTTTCAGATCAGCTTTTTCCAACTTCGGGTCATTCGTAATTGTCGATATATTGGCGCCCCGCTAAGGAACCATGTCAAACGCCACCTTAGGTATACTGTCAAATCCAATTGTCAAATAAGCTATCTCACTTGTTATTATACACAATGCTGTTAGCGTATGCAAGTGAGAGCGTTAATTTGTTTTGCTTGGATTATTTATTCTTAAACTTCTTAGACTTTACGCCTTCTTTGTTTCGTACCGTTTAATTAGTTTGAACAACTATATAACTGAGTTTTATTTATAAACTTATTTTATTGAAATTTAATATAGAACAACATGTCAGAAGGGTTCGTGGTACATACTAATACTCTCTGACTCTTCTTCTTATTACATATTTATTCTCATCATGTTGCATGCACCTGAAGGGTTGCATTTTCATTGTATTTTAGGAAATATACGTATAATATTAATTAATATCGTAAAGCAAATCTATTCTTTGCGTGACAACCGGGTTCCACTATAGATGTAGGGGTTGGTTCTGGATAAGTAGGAGTTTCATCTACTGCAGTATCTTGATATTAATTAATGCTGAGTAAGTTGAATTTATGAAACTGCTGGAGCTCATCTTTTGTGATGGTTGGTGGTTGGACCCCAATAAGGACATTAATGAGATGAAAATTCGTTAAGTCTATTTCTATATTTTTTTAAGAATTTAATAAAGACCCGTTTAAGTGAAGTTATAATACCTTGTGCACTTTGCTTCTTTTACATATTTTTGTACCCGAGCATAATTGTTCGCAAAGGAGTTAAATGGGTTTAAATCATCAAATACTATTCAAAATGAGGGGGTTTTCGCTCGCAAACCTCTATGATTCGTACGGCAAAAAGTGTGCGACTAATCTCTAAAGAGAGTATTCCGTTATTAGTCACTATCGAGTACAAATGAGCATTAATAAGTCCCAAAAAGTCTCAAACGGGTATTAATGTAGAATAGTCCTGTATTCATCTCTTTTGGGTATAATAAACGATGCATTTATATATGCACGCACTTAGGCAAGAATGCAGATTCTTCGCGTAGCAAACGTTCGAGAAGCCGGTTCGAATCTCGCTCGAAGCTTTGATTTTTATTTTTGATTTTTAAATAGACTGGTTCTCAGTTATACCAATTCGCGTAAAAAAGGAGACAATTAGTCTCTTCATAGGACATGCTCGAACAAAAGGGAAAGTTCATTCCATATAAAGACATCAGAAGTTGTATTAGTCCCTTGCGACTATTCCCGGAATGATGCTAGACTAAACGTATTTTTTACAGGGTACTTATGCTCTTACATACATATATAAACATACATACACGCATATGTACATAACTATTTATAAGACATATGGTCGGAAGCATGCAAGCAGCATATGCGAATGAACCAATGTGTTTATGTCAAATCAAATATTGAAATACTACATACTATCTGTGGCGTTAGGCAGAAAATATCTAACTACATTTCGTTTGTTACAAAAATGTCATTTACAGATCTAGAAAATGTGCGTAACTATGCAAAGCAAACTTTGTGTGATGTCATCATAAGACGCATAACTAATAATCAAATCGCAATATTTTTGACAATTGTTTAATAGTGAATTAAACATAATATGAGTATTCATCTAAACGCGCAAATGCCTCGCAACTGCGTAAACCTCGCAAACAAACCCGTTTTTCATACAAAAATATAAACGTTTGCGAGGTTTACGCAGTTGCGAGGCATTTGCGCGTTTAGATGAATACCCATAATAATCTATATATATAAAAATTAATTGCTGTTTGTCTCGCTAAAACTCGAGAAAGGCTGCACCAACTTACCTGATTTTCTTTTGAAATGTTTGTCGTAATCCAGGGAAAAATTGCGAGGAAGATAGTAAACACAACGATTTCATTTTCCCATATAAACTGTTCTACCCACTTTCCTGTCAAACATTTTATGCTCCCAGAGGGACAGGAAAAACGTTCCTTATTTCATTGCTATTGGCAAAGATCAGATCGCAGTATGAAGTAGCCCTAGCGTTAGCTTCATCTGGAAAGTTGCAAGATTATTAGAAGGTGTACGAACTGGACATTATGCCTTGAAATACCACGAAACATGCAAAACAACGAAGCACCTGCTTGGAACATCGCCAAAAACAGCGCAATAGTAAAGATTCTACAAATATGCAAATTGATTGTTTGGGATTAATGCCCGATGGCCCACAAGAGGTCACTGGAGATACTGGACAGAACGTTAGAAGATCTTCGTAACAACGAAAACATTTTTGTTGGAGCCATTATTCTGTTATGAGGTGATTTTCGAAAGACTCTTCGATTTTAAGCGGCTACAATTTCCAGATAACCATAAATAAATCGCAAGGACTGTCTTTGCAAGTTTGCGGAATAAACTTGGAGTTTTCCTTTACGTCGCGTGTTCGCGCGTCGGAAAACCATCGTCTTTATATATTTACGCTCCGCAAAAAAAAAAATTTAATTTGTTAAGTGTATTACTCTCCATTTTAATAATTTTATTGGAGGTAAACTTTATTTTGTAAGTTCCGAGAGTTCTGAAAATTTTGATCGGTTGGCGACTTATCGATCAATCTGACGGCGAAGGCAAACTCTGCTCGGCAGGATGTGATGGCGGCGTGTACGACGTCACAGATAGTGACAACAACTAGGACATGAACAATTTTTTTTTCTTTTTAAAATAACTATTAGAATCACTTATATTTTCAAAGATATTTTTGTTGACTGTTTTTTAGTTCTGAAAAATAATAAAACCAAAAATGTAGGTAACATATTTGTTGGCATAAGAGTCTGTAATAGAATAACTGAATAAACCGTGACGCGCAAAAAAGAGACACTATTGTACATTCATGACAATAAAGAGTTCAAAGCGGAATAAAACGAAAACAAAATAAAACTTTACCAGACTTTAATGTTATCATAATAAACAAACAAAGGTGTTTGGGTGTAGCTCAATTTTTCAATATTTTTTACTAAAGGGACTGACGGTGTTTTAAATGCTTTATAAATCACTTTTAAAATAATGTTATTTATATTAAGCATAACTAATAGTTAAAAATGAGAAATTATCAATCCTTTATGAAGTATAATACATGTTACGCGCTAAAAATCTATGGTTTAATCAATTATACTTTTATTGCCAGACTTAAGAGTATAATAATATAAGGAAATCGCAATTCCTGACATTATCGATCAAAATGTTCGGCCATTTTAGCTAAGGATGGGTGATATGAAGTTCACCGGGTCATCTAGTTTTAAAAGTAGAATTATAATTTTTTTACCTGACACTGCAAATACTCGTATGTATGTATGTATGTTTTTGCTTGTCAATTCAATACATACACTGAACCAAAAATGTAGAATAAACAGACGTAAAAATAACATTTGTTGGTTACAAAAGTCATCCAACATTAAAAAATGTTAAAATTGACATAACACCATTATCATTTTAACATTATAAATATTATTTAAAAAAATTAATTGATGGGTTTTTAATGCAAAACTGACATTAAAAATGTAAACCAATCACTATTATAGAATGTAGTGTGGACATTTTAAATGTTCAATTAACATTTAAAATATGTATATTTGAACGATTTTAATGTCATTTTAATATTTTATAAATGTTAAATAAAACACTGAAAATATTTTTCTAATCAACTTTTTACATATATTAATATTTTGAAAAAATAAACATTAATATCGACTCAGTTGGATATATGTAAGTAGTTGAAAACATGAAAAATCATGAAACATGTATCTAGTGCTGACACGAATGAATTAAACCAAGGATGCATTTTAACGTTAAATTTAACCGTTCCGAAATGTTTTCTCTTGTTTCGGTTGAAACATATCAAAATATTATCGTTACAGCAATTATCATAATAAATTTCATTACGTTTTTAACTGAAGTATTTCCCTGGCGTTAACGTTAAAACGTTAAGAAAAACGTTAAGAAAAACGCTGGAGATTTATTCGTCGCAAACAGAAGCGCAAACAGGCGCAAACAGAAGCGCTGCATACTTTTAGGCACATTAAAATTAACGAAAACGGAAATTTTATAACGTTGCAACATTAACGATTTGATTTCGTTTTGATAACATGGCGCCGAAACGCAACAAACTCATTTCGTTAAGTTAATTTTGCTCGTTAACAAAACAAAATGGTATCGTTTCGTTTGTTGAGCAGCCCTGAATTAAACTAATACAATATTTTGCCAACGCATATATAAAGTTCGTTCAGAGAGAAAGAAATGGGCATACCCCTATTATATGTATATGGCTGTATTGTAACTTTTCTTTCCAAACACTTTCGTATCTTTTCTTCTCGAATCAGCTTAATATCATTTATGCAGTTTATGTGAACAAATCTGCAGTGTATTGCTTCCCTTATTGTGGTTTTTTACATAGACGTCTTTCCATCGACGTTTATGTTATGACGAGAAGTTGGTTTTAATACAGTTAACAACTTCATTACAACGCAGTCTCTGGAATCTTAAGAAGCTTAAATTAGTAATGTAAAACAAATTTAATTTTGCCAGAACATATGTACGAGTACATACTTTCAACGACATCCGAATTTAGGGACTGAAATCTTTTTGCTCGCTATCGGCGTCAGATTCAATTGCCTCCAAATTTTGGGCTTCCGAATTCAATTAAATGGGAATCAATATTTTTTTTAGCTATTTGTTACATTAAATCCATTTAAATGTAACACCATCGAAACGCGTGCTTACAACAAACGCATGGCTACACAAAAAGATGCGATCATACGTTCATGTTATTGCATCGTGCCAAACGACGATGAAAGTACATTGCGCGTTGTAGTACTTACATTTTTATTGTTAGTGCAACATATTATATTATATCTACAATTTAATGTAAAATTCGGCCACCGAAGTTATAATGTAATTTTGAAATTAAAATGTACTACATTGAAATATCATAAAAATAAAAAATAACGATAATTTAGCATTTTTAAATGTGAAATTAACACTTTTTCGTTTACATTACAAATAATAATATTTTTCTCGGTGTTTGTATAAATTAATTCTTTAATGTGTGTATGTATTAGCTCAAATTGTGACGTCACTAACTTCTGGCCACTTACTGTCACTGCACGCGTCAGTTCTTTCATAAATAGTGAATTGAGTACAAAAACCGTTTCCCATTTCCATTTCTTTTTCCACCCAAGCGCAATGCCATTTTGAGTGACATTGAAATGCCAATAGTTTAGATGCACGTCAATTACAAGTTACTTTCTCCCCAAATGTCCGCTCCAAATCGCTTATTTAGTTGGAGACAATAATTACAGCACACCTTGGAGGAAGCATTGTGTTCGAACAGTGACCTGAGTAGCCAAGTAGGCAATTACAGTTAGTTAGTTCGTTCTGTTTTAAGACATTTTAAGTAGTTCAGCTATGTACGTAGCGCATAGATATCTGTGAACACTACCAGACCAAGTAACCAAATTCTCGCAAACTGTACAGCATATACCACTTAAGGACAGCGCCAGAGCTGGTCTACTAACGCAGTGTATTTTCAAGGGTTTAAATACTTTTAGGGATTTACAACGCCTCGACTTTTTCACGCAATCTAATCAGATTTTAGTTTTAAGAAGAAAGGGATGTCCTTATAAATAAGCTTGTGTGAGCATTCTATGTATAAAATATTTAAAAATCGCGCGCCTCCTTAAAAATATGATAACAATTTGGGATTGCTCTTTGTTAGGCCGAGCTTTGTCTAACTTTTGTGGTGGGCATCTTATGTTGTGTGGCCGCTGTTGTCGAGTGGGTAGCGGTGCGTGCTATAATGCGGTATGCCGCTGAGTTCGAGGTTCGAATCTTGGCCAGGGCAAGTGAAATCTAAATCATAGAAAAAGTTTTTTCTAATAGCGGGCACCCCTAGGCAGGCAATGGCAAACCTCCAAGGGTATTTTTGCCATAAAAAAGCTTCTCATAAACACATTTGCCGTTCGGAGTCGGCCCATCCGTTTATAGTAGAAGAAGTAAAGACGCACACCACAAACTTTAGGAGAATTTCGGCCAAACACTGAGCTATGTTATGTATATATGTAGTGTAAGCACCAATTATTATTATTATTATTATCATCTTAGGTCCACAATGGCGGCACATGTATTTTGTGAGGAGATTTTGCATGGCATTAATTGACTCGAGTGTTTGCGATTGCCTGCCGAGAGATCGTCATTATTAGATACACTTGTCTACGATTTAATATGCCTCGACTGAAGTTAGAACCAGGATACTTAGAAGAATATAGAAGCATAGCTCGGATCGCTAAATACTAGGCCACTGCGCTCTTTCATAAGATTTTAGATTTTAACTTTACTATGAAAATTCCCTCATCGAAGCTTGTTACATTAATCAAACACACAGGACCTCTGATTCACAGCCAAGATAAATATAAAATAATAAATAAGTAAATTTTGTTATGCTTCAGTTTACTACGATTAAGTCTTGCGGCTAAACTAAACCTGATGTTGGAGCACATATTGCTCCAAGTGTCCCCATTTCAGAACCTCTACTGTATTTGCCATGTCAGCTGTTTGCAAGATGAAATGTAAATATGTATGGACAGTATGCAAATTTCGAGGCCATCGATCAACGGCACAAATCATAATAATATTTTAGTATATAAGGGGCGAGTGAGTTTCATTCGGGCTAACAGTTCACTTAGCATGTTCATTTTGAATAAATCGCATCGCTATTATACCATTGTGTTTCCTTTGACGTTCAACATTTTCGTTTGGGCAACAGCAAGTGGAAACGCCCACTTGCTCATCCACCTGAATTTGATCAAAAATAGCGAATAATTTGTTTATCCGAATTTGCGTCATCAAGCACATATACGAGTAAATGCGTATACATATATGGCAGGATTTTCGGGATCTGAAAACAAAATCTCGGAATCACGGGATCGTCCCGAAATTCAGGAAGTTTTGATTTAAAGTTTTTTATTTAAAAAAAAAATGTAACAAAACTGTACTTGTCGTAATATAACTGTATTCAATATAACATTAATATAACAAAGAAGAATAATTTGTTGTAATTCATAAGAAATTCATGTATTTATTGGTATTTTCAACATACAAAGTAATTTATACTTGTACTTCAAGTATATTTGGTTAAGCAGCAAATGCATATACATACATACATATGTACAAACAGTAAACTTATTTTACATCATTGTTTGAGATCAATAATAAATATTACTATACGATTATTTATTCCTTCTCTTGATCAAAATGCGACCTTAAAAAACTTAAAGCATTAGCCTAGTTTATTTAGGTGATAATTTAGGGAGCGTGTCATTATTCTGTATTACAAAATTCTGGGTGACAAAATTCTGTAAATTGCAAAAAAATTCTGCTTGAACAAAATTCTGCTTTTTTAAAATTCTGCTTTTTAAAATTCTGCTTTTTCAAAATGCTGCATGTTTAATGCGAAAAATTCTGCTTTATTCAAGTTTTGTGATTTTCATCATACAAGAAGTAACCAAATAAACTTTTATTCCATAAATATACATATGTATGTATATGTTTAAGCGATAACAATATTTTAGTTTAGCCAATTATAATATTTTTTGCAATTTTTTTAAATAGGTAGTGTGACTTAATTCATTTCTTTTCTTAATAATTCTTCGCAGCTGTTTGTTTTTTTTAATTATTTTCCTTGTTTTTCTAACTCTTTTTCCATTTTCTTTTCTTGATATTTGAGTTTTCGCTAAAATAAGTTCCTTTTGCAAACTTTGCACAAGATGGTAAAATTGCGAGTTTCTTCTTCCAACAATAACTTTCAGCCGGCGATGCCACGCTTCAATATTGTTTTGTGTTCTAGGAAACGTTTCTGTTTGCGATGCATTATGGTCATGCACTGACCAAAACTCGGGTGAATATTTGGAATTATTATTATTTATATCAATATAATTTTTATCAAACCAAACTAATACATTTTTTACACTTTCATCATCGCAGTTATTAAGTAAGGTTTGAAAGTAATTGGGTATTTCGCTTGGCGGTACGAAAGCTAAGCTTTTAATCATTCGGACTTACAGTGCGAATTCCACCGAAGTCCCTTATTTTTGAGCCAATCTATACATAAAGAACATATTATTACTTAGTATACATAAACAACCATAAAATAGGCTTTAATTACCTCTCCTTCTGAACCTTTCGCCATATTATTTGGAAAACATTGCTTAATTGCCGATATGATACCCATTTCGAAATCGCAAATTATACGCCGAGGGCATAAATTTAGTTCATGGTTACCTGCAATCGTCAGCAACTCGTTAAAAACAGCGACATATGACTTCAACGTTTTTTTGCTCATCAAGCAAAAAACGAGAGGCACGATTTCGCCATGTACTCTGCCATGTATGGAAAAAAGTTGCCTCATAACGCGAGGAACAACATGGAAAGTTCCATCAACAGCCCAGCAGTCACTGCTACTCAGCATTTCCAATGAAGATTTTGTCCCCAATATTATAAAAAATTCATCATCGACCCACTTTTCTGCTAAGACAAAAAGCTCGCCTTCAAGGACATATAAATTAAGTGGCATATCTATATCGTCTACAGTTTTTGGTTGTTTCATGTTCCATTTCTTTTTTCTAGTCCGCATTATTTTACTTTTTTGGGCCATTTTAGAAGGTGAAGCATCACGGCTTTCGCTCGGTGTTAGCACAATGGTTTCTCGAATTATCTGGCTAGCCGGCAAGCATGTTTGTTTAGATAACTCATTAAGCTTTATATTAGCATCGCGAACAAAACCTTCCACTGCCTCAGGGCTATGGGTATGTACACCGGACCTTTTAATCACACAATGGATACCGTCTTTTAATTCAGTCACCAATCGAGATTTACAGTGACACGCTATTCTTTTGGAACACGACCAATTATATGTCCTTTGTTTTGTTATTCTTTCTAAATAATAGAAATACCCATCAACACCCAACATTTCCTTATTTTTATTTGTTTTCAAAATTCTTATTTCGGACATTTTTATCAATATAATATTAAACCACGCTTTTTCACAAAAAGTCAGCACTTAACAGAAGGTAAACAAACAATATAAGAACCGTTGTAGACAGGTGTGGTGAAATTGTAATTCCTCATTTGTGATAGAAGTTCTCATCTCCAGGTAATATTTGATTGCAAACATATGTACAATGTATAACTGTTGTCAACTATAATTAATGTAGGTATGTACATATGAACGAATATGTTAAAAACAATGGGGCGCATATACTCAAATTGTGTAAAAAGTTTTACTAACTAATAACCATACCTAAATTTGACAACGTATATCCCACAATGTTCTGTATTACAAAATTCTGTATTAAAATATAATGTTAACAATGATAAAGAGGTCATGTAATTATTTTGAAAAAGTGCGCACTTTTTTAGCCTACAGTGTCCTGTAATAATTGTTGTGATCATTCTCAAGTTGTTCTTTGATGACCTGGCACCCAAAGAACCCAGACCCGGTTAGTCAAACCAAGTGTGTTCAGCTTATTTAGACACTCCATCACCTGTTTTGAGGTTACCGGGTAGTATTTGAGTGTCTTGATAGCTGCTTGGCTGTCCGATAGAATCGCAATATGCCGTCCCCGGTAGTTACGCTGGAGGTTAAACTCCGCACACCTTTCTATACATCTGTGTCCCCATTGATTCCGAATACTTAATCCTCGGTCCATACACACCGACTCCGGTACCCTGTTCGGTTAGGTTTCGGAAAAACCCACCCAACTTCTTTTGTTGTTCAATTTAGTTTTGCATCTTTTTGTGAAGCTAAACTCGAATTTCATGGTATCTCTCGGTATAGCTACTTCGGGATATCGTTCAGTTAGAGTGTTAAGCTTCCGGTCAACCTCAGGATGGCCCTCTTTGCGTGCGTTTGAATATGTAAGTGAAGAGGTGCTAGGTTTAGTAAGACTTCCAATGCTGCCGTTGGCCGGTTCTCATAGCCCCTGTTATGCTGACGCAAACCAGTCTTTACAGTTTACTTAGTGCTTAAATGGCGCCTTGATGGAGTGTTATATTTGCCCAGACAAAAGCCCAATAAGTATTTGTGGTTCGTACAGTAGCCGTGTACATCCATCCGAGTATTTTTGGGGAGCAGCCCTAACTTATCTCAGCCATGGATTTATAGATCATAAATATTCTCACAGCTTTCTTCGCCACTTTCACAGCATTTTTTGATCTAGTATTACCCATAGAAACCTTACATCCTTTATTCTATAACCTGGACCTAAATTTGTTAATAATAAATCCTGCAGAAGAGAAGCACCGCTCCGCCTTAAAACTTGTTGGTTGGATTGTCGAGAAAAAGTTAAGCCTTTATCGTTTCCATTACAAAAAATATCAATTTCTCTTACCAAACCTTCTTGTAACGTTTCTTTATTGGATACTTGCTCGTTAAAACTTGATGTAATATATCTTTGAGACTTATGTTATTACTTTATGAATCGCAACCATCTCGTCGTTAGTGTTATGAACATCGCTTTCATAGTTAGGCTCATTTTCTACACCAAGGACGATATTCACCAGCTCCTTTATAATGACAGTAAAATTGAAAACTTCAGAAAACTCATATTTAAGATCATATATATTACTTGGATTAAATATAAACTGTACACTTCTGACGGAACTGTCCTCCGTTGGTAGACTCTTGCGACGAGTTTATTATCACTAAATATTCAAGGCAGTTATTGAGACAACTGAAGAAGTGTGCATGCATTAGTGATTGTTTTGCTTTTGTCATGACAGTTCCCTGCAGGAAATGAAGTTAGTTAAAGCGTAACTTTAATCTGTTTATATAAACAAAAGTGCTGACTATTGATTGTATATTATCTTCGAGAAAAGCTAATTACTTTTGTATAGCGATGGTCGAAAAAAGTCAGCCATGGCTACCATTGCTTTAGTTTACATCTATCTACTATCTATTTTTTTGGCACACAAAAGTTTCTTTTTTGCTTAAGAAAATCTAATTATTTTATAAATATTTTTTTCAAATTAGTAGTAAAAAATTCTTATTTAAACCTAGTTATATATTACCGGTTTTTAATACCTATGTAGATACTGCCTGTTCTAAAGTAAGGCGCATATCAGAAATTGACACAATGGATTTAATGTAATAAAGCATACAAGCTTAATTAAGTAAAGTTAATAAAATTCTTTATGAAAATAAACTTCCTTAAATTATTTTCGATTTTTAATTAACGGAAAAAATACATCATTTATTTAATCCTTAATTAAAAGTACAAAACAGAAAGTTATATACTCATTTATTATATGATAATATAAGAATTACATTAAGATATTTATGCAAAAGTGAAAAAACAAACCTTATAAGTATTAAAAAATAAAATTTTTATGTGCTGACCAATTTTGATCCACTGAAAGTACAAGTAAAAACTCCGATGGCATATCTTACGCCTTTCTATAAAAGTTATTTCAGGAAATACAATATCCAAATAATACATATTACTTACTTACATAATTAGCCCAGCATAGTATGCCAGTTATTTCCGTCCTCCGCTTGGTCTTTCCAACGCAGAGCAAGCCTCCTTTTTGCTTTGCCACCACCAGCGGGTACCACGTCGAATACTATCAGAGCTGGAGCGCTTACGTCCATTCGAACGGCATGACCTAGCCTGCGGAGCCGCTAGATCTTAATTCGCGCTAAACTATATCTTCTTATTCTTTTACGGCACTAAAACCGTGTGTCGGTTTGGGTCGAGACTAAAAAACTTCGTCAGAAAGAAGATAAATCCTTCTGCTCTTGGTCCTTCCAGTGTGTTTGTGGGCGCCTTTACCTTCGTAGCCCACCCGGCTATGCTTCTTGTAAGATATATCTCCGCTGGATAATATAATATTTCAAACACGGTAATAATTAAGGTGACAACAAATCATACTGTTACATACCTGTACAAATGTTTTCAATAGCAATACTTCAGTAATTATTTAAACTTTGGAAATCACAAGCACTTAAAGGGACTTTCGTTTACATGATTTTCAATGTACATACGTAGGTACTCGAATATAAAAATTGCATTATTTTTTAGTATTTAATTTGATTTGTAGGATGGTTCCGTGTGCAGAAGTCCACGAAATTGGGGAAAGTTTGCAATTTACCTGGGTGTGGTCAGAGCGATTCCGGGTAATTTCATCTAAGTTTCCTCTGGGTTGCTGCCGAACATCCGCCTGTATTGGAGCAAGCGGCCCACTATATAAATGTGAAAAATGTAAAAAGCCTCGGATAGGACCCCCCATTTAGATGACGACCCCGGAACAAGTTTTAATGACCATGCGGGCATGCACCTGGAATGTCCGGACTCTTAATTGAGAGAGTGTCTCAGCCCGGCTTGTAGATGTCCTGGGCAGAGCAAAGGCTGAAAACGGCCAAAATCGCATAGGTGGTTGTCGAACCAATTAAGTTAAGTAATTTGATTAAGTTTTTAACTAACTGGGAAACATTTATTTTAGAAAATGAATTAAAACACAAAAAATGGAATTTACACCAAAAATATAAACATGAGCAGCGGTTAGTATTGCAATATGTTTTAGTAAATACTTAAAATTTATTTAACAGTTGAACCTTAAAAATCGAAGCGAAAATATAAAATGATTATATGATAAGCGTTACGGTGTTGTTGTTTTTTCTCTATAAATTTTCCAATAAAAATTGGCCTTTAGCTCATTAAAAACAAATAATAAAATGATCTTTTTATTTTAACAAATAACATTTTGTCTTTTGTCATTACTGTCCAACCGCAAAAGTGGAAATTCTCAATCTTTTTTCTCGCGAAGCTTGGTTTGAAAATGAAACTGAAAAGTCAAATCGACAAAAAGAGTTTAGGTCAAATGTTTATGAATAACTTCTATAGATACCGGCAGTATTGAACCTTGGCAGATCGGCTTTAGACCTGAAAAATACACTGTCGCCTATTGGTTACAGCTTTTAACCTCGCTTTTAAAAACATATCCTGGCATTAAAAAAACATTTGAGTACATACATATCGTCTTTGTTGCTTTTGAGAGCTATGCTTTGAATACTTTGTAGACAGGCAGCATCTGTCAAATTTGAAATACACACGTTCATATACTTAAGCACAGTTTTTTGATGACGACTGCATAGCTGCCGAACTGCAGTTGTCGTTGTCACCAAATTAAATCCAATTTTAAATTTTGCCGACGACAATGGAAAAGCTTTAACAAATCTAACGTTATTTTACCAACAAAAGCTTAGAATAGCTCTGATATTTTACAGTATGTAATAACAATCGATCATTGGAAACAAAAAAATCGACCTATTTATTTACTAATTGCACAAACACTTTTACTCTGAACAAAATATTTTAATTTTATTGAAGAAAATACAGGTTGTCAAGAAAATGTTCGTTTTGAATCTTCCATTGTAAATAAAATGAAGTTAAGTAGTTAAAAATCTTTTCATTTTTTACTCGTTATATACATATGTATTGCATAAGCAGTTATATAACAGAACCACTGTCGAAAATTTTGTAAGGAAAATATGAAAATAGGAACAAAAAATAATAGAAACCAATTAGATCAGTGTCAAAAAAATGCAAAAGCTTCCTTTTTTCGGTATCTATTAAAACACATTGAGTGAAATTCGATATTTGAAGCGACTTTGAATTAATAAATTAGGTACTTATGTAGTTTTGAAAAATGGGCTTTGCAACGCCCACTTAAGAAAAAATGTCTGTATCTCAATAACGGTGTAAGGTATCATCACAAAATTTGGGGAACAAATTTCCCTCGATATCGCTGTTATCATCGTTAAAAAGTTTTGAAATCGGACCATAACCTCGCCCAACTTCCATATAACGGACATTTTGAAAAATGCAAAAAACTTCGTTTTTCAGTATTTATTGGAAGAAATTGAGTAAAGTTTAATACTAGCTACGATTTGAAAAAAAGAAACGGGGTTTTAATGAGATTATGGGCACCGCCCATACAAAAATACATCGCGAGGGTTTATAAAAATCGGTTTCGCCCGAATTTAGCTTTTCTAACTTGTTATTATTTATTGCAATAATTTATAATAATGCAGAAACATAGTGAGCTGTTGAGCTCAACTGTTGCGGAATTGAAGGCAACTGTTGGACCCAACAGTTTTGTCTTATAAACGGCTAGATGAATACACTGTCAAATGAACAGCTGATACATGTAAACAATTAAAAATTAATAAAATAAAATATTACCAAAGTAAAGAATTTTAATAACTAAACAGCTCAAAATTATATATTTATTTATATATATATATTTTATATATGCTTTCTCCAATCACATGTCTGCATACCATGAATTTTCCATTTTTGTTTTATTTTATTTATATGTGCACTACAATGAAATAGTTGCGCCGTTGAGTTCTAATGCAACTCTACCTAAGCCGCCAGTGCGTAAAATATATCGTTCATCGTTTTCATCATCTAAAAAGTGTATAATTTAGGTCACTCATCATATTAATTAGCATATACTTAGTAAAGAAGGATTAATTCAAATAATTTAGTTACTTTATGTTATAAATAATGCGAAATTGAAAAAAATAAGTTTGTAGCTGTCACCTAACAAAGCGGCGTTGCATTTTGATTATGAAGGCACGACTATGTTCGATCAGCTGTTTAGGCTGACTCAACATGTTGAGTTCATGTAGCGAAAAAAATGGTGTTAAACAGGCAACTGTTGAGCTGAGCGGCTCTACTCAACTATGCGTTTCTAAGACAAACACTCAACTGTTACGCAACAGTTGTGTCTTATGAACGCGCCCATTGTGAGTATTAAATTGAATAAAAATGTTTTATTTAAAGGAATTTTCTTTTTTGTTTGTTGTTTTCCATTTGAGTTCAAAAATTTTAACGAAGCCAGTTTATGGATTGCATTCATTGATGATGGTTTCGAAACCGTTCAGATGCCTTCTTTTAGAACCCCAACCACATTCGCAAATGCTGATTTGTTTAATCGAATATTTTTAACAAATCTGTAATTTAAAACTGGTAAAATTATATATAGCTTTCAATAAACCGAAACTTTTTTATACAAATAGTCCTATTCTCATTTTTATTGGTAAAGTAAATTTTGTTATGTAGTTATACTCGTAATACCCGAAATTGAATTTGGTATTCTAGAGTATTGTTTACAATGTTTTTAGAAACAGTGGCAACACTTCAACACCTTACATTTGGACAATGAGAGGTTCAAAATTTGACATAAAAAACGCAAATAAACATAAATAAATCAATTAAAGCAAAAAAATACGAAATGGTTACAAAATATACTAAATGGTTAATTTTATTACCTAAAATTGTCATCAGATTCCAAAGGACTAAACGTATATCTGTAAGTTTTCCGCTGCATTTTAACTGTTGTTAAATTTTGCCGCCTTTCTTAATTGAGAAATATTATTCTGGCAACTCGAGTTCGCACGGAATCAGCCATAGCTAATTTTCCGTATTCGCACCGGAGGGTTACGTTCGTAACTTTTCGAGTATATAAATACGGCGAAAAAAAGTCTCAAAAATAAAACGTATTTTTAGACACAAGAAAATTTCACTTAGGGTGATTAGAATTGAATGCGTTTAAATTAAATTTTTCTAAATATTGTAAAAAAAAGGATTTATTATGTAAACTTTGTGAATATATCAATTGTTGCTGAAGACCATTCAAAGTTTGGAACTTGTGCTTAAATGCTTGTTCTTAGAGAACTATGTTTATTTAAATTAAAAAATTATCAAAATTTAATAAAGGAATAACCAGTTGTCAAATTTTGCTTAAGTTGCAGTCAGAAGTGGAAATGCATGTTTTGTTGTAAAACAATTTCACAGGTTATTAATATAAAAAAAAGAGTTTCAGAATCGTCTTTTGTACATTTACGCTATAAGTTTCAGAAACTAAACATCCAATGTCAGACCGTTAGAAAGAAAGAAGCTACAAATTGCTTTAGAATGCGGTTGCACGTAGTTCTCATATAAAAATTATCATTTTAATTCATTGATTACATACTACAATTCTTTAAAGTACTTTTATTGTCAAGTATTTCTTGACGTTAAGAAACATATAAATACACTGTAGTCAAATGTTCTAGTTGTAAACTACTTAACAACTAGTATGCATCGCAAGCCCAACTAGTCAGCCAACTGTTTTTTTTCCATACAAGCAATTGATATTTTTAACATCGGGATGCCCTACGTGATGGCAATTGTCAGGTTTGGTTCCAAAATTGTTCAGTTTCGTACTGGTAATAACTATACAATAAATACTAGTTCCATTATGAACCGAACATAGTAGTCTCGTACTGGTTCAAAACAGACAAAGAAATACTTGTCCAATTAAGGGTCAAGCCACTAGTTGTAGATTAAAAAGGGGAGTTAAATAAATTAAATTCATGAATTAAATATAATTTCAAATATTACACATTTTCATTTAGCATTTTTAGGTTTGCTTAGAATTAGTTTATGCATACAAGTAATTTTTGTATACAAGACAACATTGTCAAATAAAATAAGGCATGAATAAATCGTTTTGTACGTATATTTGGGAAAAGTCTAGTCTTTTCCGGACTACTTCGATATTAATCAGGAAATTATAGTTCTAACGTAGTATTTTTACTGACTAGTTTGGTGTTTCACCGCAGGGTACATACAGTATGCAAATCCATTCAGATAAGCAAACATTCAATTCCTACACGTGTTCGTAAGACAAATGCTTTCAATCGATCGGGTTGCTCCTGCGTCTTCTCCTAAGGCTTGTCATTCACTTGGTTTGCTGCGCCAATATTTAATGACTTGGCCTAGTTAGTTGGACTCGTTTGTGTAATTTTGTAAATTGCTTTGTTTAAATAAATAACACTGGCCTGCCTGATTCGGAAATAGTTCAGTATGTTAGCCCGGGACGTATTTATGTAGATAGTTATGGCAGATACAAAAGTACAAGTTTGATGAGTCTCATATGTATACGAACATAAAACAACAACAAATTTAAAATCCAATTTTTCATTGCTTTCATTGAAAATTTAATTGGCGACGTCAATAAATTTAAAATTTAAAAAAAATATTTTAAACAAGGCGAATTTAACAAGGTGGTGTTGAGGTGCAAGCTGTTTTTTTCGCTTTGCTCGACTGAATGTCAAAGGACTTTGAAATTTGTCATTAAGTCCAGCAAAGCAGAAACAAAATACTTGGACGCGTTTTACTTATGCATATACGCTCACCACCACCTTGTTAAACTCGCCTTAATTTAAAAGAGTTTCGGTTTCATGCCACAATTCTTGCGTTATATTGAAGGCATATATATTTAATTGGTATAAAAATAATTTTAAAAAATATGAAAAAGCTTTGTGTATTTTGTTTTTTCCTTTTAAAGCTTTTGAAAGCATTCTTATCTACATTATTCAATTATTATACGTAGTGGTGAAAACTAACTCGACATTGTATTTTGAAAGCAAAATAAAAATGGGAAGAAAATAAGATTCTTATTGGTAAAAAAATACCGCGAAATTTTATACTTTCTCCACGAGTGACCATTGCCATTACAGAAAACGATTGCTTATTTGATAGCTTTACAAGGACGGGTAACCCCAAAATCTTCAGTACAGCTTTGCATATTTTTAAAGTGGTCAAACCGATCTTTATTTTCTCGCTTCCTAAAATCTGCTTAAAAAATAATACGTAAGGGTGTTCCATTGCTTGACTGTCGGCTACCGCGGGTGACCGAAACTACACAATTTGTGTTTCTTTTGTCAGTTCTTGGATTGTTGAGATCGGCTTTGTAAGAGTAACTAGTGTTTCTCACTATCCCGAAGTCGCCCAGATTACTAACTATTTAATTCAGTCTCCGACTAGCACTCAAACCGTACGGTCGTTCTGCGCTTGCAAGTCACTAATCTACTTTTGTTTTGACGTAATTCGCACAAGTATCAGTTGAGTTCGCATTCCGAGGCATTTTACACTTGAACATCCGCTTGTGATAATTTTAAATCTACCATCATGGCCCCAGGGGCCTTTAATCCGGGAGATAATAGGTTTGCCCTACTATCCCCAACCCCCCGTGCCAAACGCAAAACAACTCTTAATATAACCGAAGAATTCCCAGAACTCCCGGTGACTAAAAAAGACAACCCGAAATTTGTAGCCATAAAACCAAAAGACACTAACAAATCGTTTGCAGAATTTTCAATTTTTGCATTGCACAAATCCCTCCTATGCATATGTAAGGAAATCAACTCTATCTCCCAACAGTCCGACGGCAGCTTAGTTATACTAGTGAAGAATCGCGAGTACGCTAAAAAAATCATTGATGCCCGCTCCCTTCCTGGATTATGCGCTATCCCCGCCAACTATCACGACAACTTAAACTGCGTCAAAGGCACCGTATACGCCCCCTTTTTAAATAATGTTCCAGAAAATGAAATTGTGGATGGCCTTAAAGCCTACAACGTAACGAATGTTTACAAGTTCAACCGCTCCATCGATGGTGTCTCCAAACCCACAGGTGTAGTGTTAATCTCGTTTGACATCTACTTCCTTCCAGATAAAATCGACATCGCTTGGATCACAGTCAAGGTGCAACCACACTACCCAAATCCAATGCGCTGTAAAAACTGCCAGAAATTGGGACACACGCTAAAATTTTGCAAAAATATGACCGCTTGTCAATCGTGCAACCTCCCTCCTCACATCCCCGACCCATGCATCCGATCATATTGTGCAAACTGTGCAGGTGATCACTCAGCTTCATCTAACCTCTGCCCAAAATACCAGCAAGCAAAATAGATTATGAAAATAAAAACGCAAGAAAAATGTACATTGCGAGAAGCAAATAAATTGTACAAAGAAAGAATTCCGCTCACCCTCAACCGCACCTCATTCACAGATTCTCTGAAACACTCAAACATAATAGACAATAGCGCAAAAGTAACACCAACAACAGCAATGCAAAATATCACAACCAACAACGAACCCACCACATTAACCAACTCTAAAACAACAACGTCTAATAACAAAATTGAAAACAAGCAAACCGGTTTAGCCTCTGCTCATCTTCTTATCAACAACAATCTACAATCATCCGAAACATTACAATTAACAGCAGTCTCCTCTTCTCCCACTGCACCCACCGTCTCCCATCAAGATAACGTCTACTTTCCTTCTACTTCTACAACTTCTCCGCTCCTCTTCGAAAATAATACAGTAGCATTCAAAGCAGCAAATCGCGAAGCATATGCATATCCAAGTATGATAGAAATTGACTCATCACAACAAACAACGCAAAATGAACATACAATAAACAACGCACTTAATACCAACAACAAAAACAAATTCACCAACTCACCTTCATCGCCAGCCACAATGGACTACCACATATCTAAAACCACCAACAACAAAATCTAACTTAGCTAATCATATATCAATTTATTTTAACTTACATATTTATTACATACACATTAACTCATACATACATATACATACATACATCTGTACTTACATACATATTTATATTAAATAAGTGCTTAATAGGTATTTATGCAGATAAAAGTTGTACAGTGACATCAGAGGTTATTTAAACAATTACAACGATTTGGACTTAATTATACGAGACATTCGTCCTGACATAATATGTCTTCAAGAAACCAAGATACCTCTCAAAGTAAAAAACTGCATAACACCCAAATCATTCATCGGCTATTTCACTAACTCCAGCCAAAATAATACTTCCAAAGAAGGGGCAGTGACTCTAGTTAATCGTAGCATCCCTCATAAATTAATAACCCAATCCACCACACTTCAATCAATTACAATAGAAATTACCCTCCCCTTCCCCATTGCAGTTACCAACACCTACATCCCACCAGCCAAAAACTTTACAGAAACTGACATATACTCCTTGCTCTCCCCTTCATATAGCCATTCGATTCTATTAGGTGACTTTAACTCTTGGAGCCCATTGTGGGGATCAAAGAAACCAAATAATCGTGGCACCGTTGTCGAAAGCGTCATTATGTCTAATAGTCTAACCATACTCAACGACGGCTCCCCTACACACCTATCGTCTCACAACTCATTTACCCACATCGACATAACACTCGCTTCGGCTCCACTTAGCCCTAAATGTAGTTGGAAAAGGCTTAACGATTTGTACGGGAGTGACCACTACCCGATACTTACCGAAGTTCAAACCAACCTGCCCCTTACCAATCTAAAAAAATCCCCTAGATTCAATACCGATTCTGCCAACTGGAACTTATACCAATCTGCATGTGAGGAGAAGTTCAAGAACTGGAACACACCCAATGTCCATCAGCTTACAGCGAATATTACAAAAGCCATCAGGTCCGCCGCTAACATTGCCATTCCTCAACGTAACACCACAACTATTAAAGTATATTCCGCATGGACTTAAATATCCTGAGAACAAACAAACAAAGACTATGGCACTCCTACAAGTCTTCACCATCGGTTGATGCTCTAATAGCCTACAAAAAAGCCAACGCTTTATTTAAAAGATCCGTAACGGAAGCAAAAAGGACGGCAATCTCAAATTTCACTTCGGACATTAACCCCGCTTCGTCCCCCAAAAAAATTTGGGCCAAAGTTAAAGCGCTTACTGGTATCCCTCCCCCTCCCATAAAACTTATACAACTATCCAACCGTACCATCTCCACGTCACCGGAAATATCCCATACCTTCGGGACTACTTGGTCCGAATATGCACGAAATGTAAATTTCCCGTTAGAATATACCCATCACAAAAGCTTAATTTTATCGAAGCCCTATAGCCCCGCAAAAATTTCGAAGGATGCGCCCAGCCTATAAGTTGATTTCAGCTTCGTTGAGCTTGAGCTCGCCTTACAACACGCCAAAGGTAAAACGCCAGGCAAAGACCGTATCTCCTACCCCATGCTAAGAAACCTCCCTCGCTCATCAAAAAACTCTTTGCTAACCTTATACAACCGAATTCTCAACACAGGGACATATCCCCACTCCTGGCTTTCCTCCACCATCCTCCCAGTTCCGAAACCAAACAAACCCCTCGAAAACATAAATAGCTACCGACCAATCTCTCTCATTTCCTGCTTAAGTAAAACCCTCGAAAAAATACTCACCAAACGGCTTATGTGGTACACTTCAAAAAATAACCTCATTAGTCACAATCAAGTGGCGTTTAAAAAGAAACACGGAACTTTAGATGCACTACTTCCCCTCCAGCATTTCATCAGTGATGCGCTCTCGACCAAAAATCATATCACTATCCTCTCCACTGACTTCGAGAAAGCCTTCGACCGCATAGGGGCCCACGTAATCCTTGAGCAACTTTCGGCATGGGGTATCGGACCAAAGATATATAAACTCATTAAGTCATTTCTGACTGGCCGTAAATTCCAAACCCAAGTCAACGGAGTATCCTCCACAACCTTTTCACTTGACAATGGTATCCCCCAAGGTTCACCACTCTCGGTCGTACTTTTCATGATAGCATTCCAGCAACTCAACAAAATAGCGCTTAAGTACAAAACAATAGACTTCAGAATTTATGCAGACGATGCCATTTTCTATACGAAACTAAAAGATACAGCTTCAGTTGAAAGTGTGTTCACCCAATTACTCCAAGATATTAATTCCTGGGGGCAATACTCTGGTACAATACTTACTCTTAGCAAATGCAAAGTATTGCACATATGCCGGAAGCATAACTGCAGTCCCATAAAATTAAATATAAATAACACGTATATTGAAAATGTTGCATCTCACAAACTACTAGGCATAATATTTGATAACAAATATACATTCCAATACCACTGTTGTGCTTTAAGAAAAAACCTTGCCACAAGACTCAATATAATCAAATACCTAGCATCAAAGCATTTGCGTATTCACCCAAATACCCTTGTCAACATTACAAGATCATTAATACTGTCCAAAATAGACTACGGTCTCGAAATATACGGCTGGTGTGCCAATAACCATTTGAACCGCATCAAAGCCCCCTATCATTCAGCTGTCAGGCGTAGCCTTAACGCCTTCCCAACATCACCCATTAAGTGCATCTTAGCAGAAGCAGGGCTCCCATCCATAGCAGAAAGACGACAGACCACCTCCCTTAAACTTATACCTAAGCTAATAAACACTACTAACAAACTTCTATTCAACTCTTTTAAAACGGCATCCCGCAACAAACGCACTTTCAAAACGTTATCAGCCGTCCGTCGTTGCGCATACAACTGCAGGGAGTTTGACATCCAAATACCACCAGCCTTCTCTAGAAGCAACCAACAAAGCCCATCCTCAATAAACACCGTTCTACATTCACTGGCCAAAAATACTACAAATGAACATGTATTTAAGCAACGCTACCAGGAACTAATCAACTCCCAAAACCTAACTAGTTGGGTACAAATTTTTACAGACGGCTCAAAACCCGAACATAGTACTACCTTTGCCGTTGTTCTAAAAGATGGCAATCTTATATCTGGAGGTTGGTTGCCCCCTGGTAGCTCCATTTTTTCAGCTGAAGCGTTAGCAATCGCAAAAGCTATTGAATACGCAACAACCAAAAAAGGCAACTTCGTCATTTGTACGGACAGCTTATCTGCCTGTGAATCATTAAAGAATATCTACAACGACGACCAAACCGTGTGTCAAATAAGAGACAAATTAATCAGACACCAAAACAAACTGATAGTGCTGTGGGTTCCCAGCCACAAAAACATCCCAGGAAACGAATATGCTGATTCTGCAGCCAAAAGTATGTACTCCCACCCGTCCCTCACATTCCCTACAACCTCCTCCAATGACCTCCTGAAACTAATAAACAACCACGCTGATTATCTCAAGAGAAATGATTGGGCCCAGTTTAACCACCCATACAACCTACTTAACCCTACAGGCAGTAAATCCTCTTTCCCGAATTCCCTTACTAAACGTCAAATCAATGTATTCACAAGACTAAGGCTTGGACACACAAAATTATCCCACGAACACATACTCCTCGGGAAGCCCTCACCGTTGTGTCTGCTTTGTAATAGCCCGCTTACTGTCCAACATATTTTGGACTTGTGTCCATCACTAACCGCTAAGCGTACTTCTACTTTTGCAGCTACAGTACCATCCTCACTATTAAAAAATATTACCTACGATAATGTCATCAGCCTGTACAATTACCTGAAATCCATTAACATACTCGATCATATATGAAACTGTTACAACATTTTAGTTAGAATTAAGACCACTAATTTTTGCCTACATTACTTATATAAACCGCACCGTAGGCCCTAGTAGCTAGCGTGCTAGAACGTTAGGTTCATATTGGATATTTTCCTAACAAATAATAATAATAATAATAAAACTATTTAATTATGAATCAATGGAAATTATGCGAAATAGTACTGATCTTGTGAGAAGTGAGAAAAAGTGTGGTGAGTAAGATGTGTTGTAGTTCAGATTAGGAGTGTTCTAGCGAGGTCGTTCCGGGCGTGGTTAGTTTAGGCGGGGTGTGGTCAAACGTGAGTTGCTTTTATTTGTATATCTATTCCTTTAAATTTTTATCTATATGGTTTTAAATTAACCTTGACCTTCACTTTTGTGTGTTTATCTACGTTTCATTGATTTTATATTTATCATTTTCTGCTTTTATATGCATATTCACCTTTCGTCCATCTATAAGTCCTAATCTAAATCTTATTCTTTTTGCTTATTATAATAACAAATTTCAATAGATAATTATTTATACACTCGAAAATGGAAAACTCCTTTGTTTTTGCAATATTTTTGCTCCTTCTAACCTTCCCAACCATTTTGGCCTCAAGCTTCGCTTCAATAAATATTATACACAATCCTCTTAAGAAGACCTTTATTTAAGAAGGTTAGAAAATTTCTTTTTTGTTGTTGTTGATGTTTCCGACAGGGTAGGAATCTATTGAATTTTGGAACGTTTTTTTGTCAACTCTTGTCAACTCTTGTCAAGTCTGGTCTTAAGAGAAACCGGTTTCCGAGTTGTGCCATCTTCAGTGTCGTTTTTCGTTCTGAACGTTCAGAAAAAGGTTAAAAATACTTAAATGCAAACACAATAACGAACTTATAAATTCCTCAATTACAGCCCTGAGTTTCCGCACTTCCAAAACGTGCATATGTATATACATATTTGTTTATTTCAGTTTGACATTAGCAGTGACGTCTTAGGATAAATTATAATCTCTATCTTTTAAATGTTTTTGCTTATTGATTTTTGTGGCGTACGAGAGCAGCAAAACATTAAGATACTACTACATATTAAGAAATTTTTGATAAGCTATTCGCCCCACATAGCAACTTGGGTTGTGCTACATAGCAGAAATATGTAAACGCATTTCAGAAATAATATACATCTAATATATGTTGATCTTATACTTAAAAATATATATTAGATCGTACCACATTATAGGCAAAAAACATTCGTAGTGTATTTTATGAGGGGCGACCACAGCTGACGCCAAAGTAAAATACGAGTACATCCATGGTTTTTACTCGAAAATACAGCTATGACTATAACTAAAAACGGTTACACCTTCTTTCGCCCATAAACCCGGGTGAAAGCAAGTGCCGACTTTCAATACCGAAGATAGTGATTTCATTGAAATATAAATGTAGTCGGAGATAAACATGCACTTCAGAAAAAAGTCTAACAAATAAATTTTCTACAAAATTTGAATATTTACAACTGCATTCATTCAATTTCGCTCGATTTATTGTACTTAACTTTCAATGCTGGTAGTATATGATTATAATCATATTATTATTTATCAGATGAAACTGTAGAGATGTACTAATGAACGCATGTACGAGTATATATGAATGTACAAAAATATCTACAGTTTGTACATTAAACATATCTACAGATATGCGATTTTGTACATAGTTTGTTAATATTTACCCACACACGGCATGGCCAATCTTTATTCGAAAGTAATTAGCGCTTCCATTATTCATCTACGAATCGAATAAAGTGATTCGTCATAGAAAAAGCGAATTACCTCATTGGTTGTTAATTCAAATTGAATAAATCTGCCAATTACGAACAAATCGTTGTCTTCCCTAATTTTTATCGGATATTTATCGAGAGAGTTAACCAAAACACAAAAAATAGTTAATAAACGCTGACTAATAAAGAACAATTAAAAATTACTTCGTAATACCGGAAGCTAAAAAAGTATATGTTAAAAAGTTAGTATATCGTGAAGGTTGTTGAAAACTTAAATAATTGTGGAGGAGACAAAATTGTCTTCATTTCACGAACACATACTCGTAAATTTTTCCATACTAAAATGTCGTTTAGAGTTAATATTAATGTTATTATTAACGTTTGGAGCTTGCGACTTAATTTAATTTAGTTTAATATATAATTTGAAAAATATTAGAAAAGGGCTCTTCTTTGTGTGTTTCTTAATTCAAATGTAATAAAACTCTTTCTTAAGAGAACTTCAATAAGTAATGAATTTTCTGTTATTTTGCTAATTTTTTAGTATTAATTGAAAACTTGTGTTTAAGTGTATTTCAAAAGCTTTTAATACACTTGTAAATTAATTTCGAATAAGGCCAGGTTATATTGAACCGTAAAAGTATAGGAAAAAAAACAATCGAAAAGATTTTCTTTGCCATAGGCCAATACAAAGTCAAAATCTAATTAACGATTGAAAATTTGACAATTTAGAGACCATACAAATAGACACAATTCATTTCAGCTACTCTAATGCTACAAACTTAATACGTTTTCAATTTAAATATCATGAAATGAGGAAATTATATTAAATAATTTTCTCTTGCGAATTTGATATCGATATATTTTGTGTAAATGAGCACTAAATCAATAATCTCATTTCAATATCGTGTTGCTTAAAAATAAAAAAAAATACTTTCGCATTCAACGGAGTAGCAGTCAAACACTTAACCTTGCTTACAGGAAAATCTCAAATTATCGAAACTAATTTCTGGTTCGGACATTTTTCGTCAAAGTATAAATGTTGCCAAATTATAAGAGCGCGAACCAGAAGACAATAATTCAATTCCGCTCTGGGCATATCGTTTTCTCAAAATAAATTAATCAAAGCTACTCAATTAGAGAACATAATTAAAAATTACTAAAACAAGTAAGAAAAGCTAAATTCCGGGTAGTAATAAACTTTACTAAATTTCTTCCAATAAATACTGAAAAACGAAGTTTTTTGCATTTTTCAAAATTTCCGTTATATGGTAGTTGGGCGAGGTTATGGTCCGATTTCAAAACTTTTTAACGATGATAACAGCGATATCGAGGGAAATTTGTTCACCAAATTTTGTGACGATACCTTACACCGTTATTGAGATACAGAAAATTTTTCCTAAGTGAGCGTGGCAGCGCCCATTTTTCAAAATTTCATAAATACCTAATTTCTTAGTTCAAAATCGCTCCAAATACCGAATTTCACTCATTTTGTTTTTATAGATACCGAAAAAGGAAGTTTTTGCATTTTCCAAAACTTCGGTTATCTGGGAGGTGGGCGTGGTTATGATGCGATTTCAAAAATTTTCCACGATAATAATAGTGATATGGGTTCCTGTCTCTTAAGTAATAAGGAACACCAATTATTTATTTATAATAAAACTAAGAAAACTATTTATTTTACTTAAATTATACAAAGTTAATAAAATTGAAGATCGCACGTCTGGCATGTTTGCGAGGTCGGCACGGAAGAGATCGCCAACCTCCCGATGTCAGAATAGATTAAGTAGAGTTGCATTTTTGTTACTGGCGCAGCGTTGCCATAATACTCCCCCTAGACTTCTAGGTCGCGTAGCGAGGTGGGAGTCTGACCGAACGTCCGGATCTTGTTTTCTTCTCGGCGGACACAGGTTCTGCGACACTTTCTTCGTGTTCTGATTCGTCTTGATTTTGCGATTCTTCGCATGGCTTGCATACAAAGGCAGGTTTGATGCGGTCGATTGAGACTGTAACCGATTTGTCACGGATTTTAACCTTAAAAGTTTTATTTGAGCGTTCCTCAATCTCGTATGGTCCATTGTAAGGTGGCGTCAGGGAAGGTCGAACAGCATCGTTACGCACAAATACATGGGTAGCTGTGGCGAGTGCTGGGAACACGAAAGGTTTTTGCTTACGGTGGTGCGCTGTGTCTGTCGGTTGCAACTCGTGCATGTTAGTTAACAGCGTTTGGACGAATTGAGATGGCGAAGTAGTTTGGCGGGTTTCGCACATGTCGCCTGGAAGTCTAAGGGCAGTGCCATAGACCAATTGACCGGGTGTTGCTTTGATGTCTGGTTTGTATAGTGATCGGAGCCCCAGCAGTATAAGTGGAAGCTGGTAGGACCAATTGGCTGAGTTCGAGCACATGATCGCTGCCTTAAGTGTCAATTAAACCGTTCGATTGAGGGTGGTAAGCGGTCGTTCGCAGGTGTGTTACGCCCAATGCCTGCGATAACTCTCGGAATAGTGTTGACTCGAACTGCCTACCCTGATCGGTTAAGATGCGAAGTGGCACTCCGAAATGTTTTATCCACCCGTTAATTAATGCAAAGGCTATGGTTTCTGCGTTTATATCCGATAGCGGAACTTCCTCCGGCCATCGGGAAAATCTATCGATAATTGTTAAACAGTATCTGTTTCCATTAGATGGCGGCAAGGGGCCGATGATATCTACGTTTAGGTGATCGAAGCGTTCCGAAGGTAAATTGTATTTCTCCATCGGTGAAACGACGTGCCTATCCACCTTTGAGTGTTGGCATGGTATGCAATGCGTTACGTATCTACCAATGTCTGCTGCCATATTCTCCCATACGAAGTGCTGCTTCACCAACCGCGCTGTGGCTCTTTTTCCAGGATGCGCTACATTGTGAAACTTTGCTATGACCGCTTGCCGCTGTGGAGGTGGTATGTAAGGTCGCGCTGAACTGCCGGAAACGTCACAAGTGATAGGTGTAGCATCTGGAGACAATTTTATTTGTTTGAACTGTAATGACGAGCTGTTTGCTTGCATTAATCTTTGGAGTTCTTCGCATGTTGCCTGTTGCTTAGCTACTAATTCGTAATCGATGACGTCGTCTACAGCTACATGGAGTGCGTTGATGCGCGAGAGTGCATCTGCAGTTATGTTAGCAGCACCTGGAATGTGTAGTATGCTTGTCGTGAATTGACCTATAAGATCAAGATGACGAATCTGTCTAGGTGATGCATTGTCTTTTATATGTGAGAAAGCAAAAGTGAGCGGCTTGTGATCTGTTGCTGGCCGTTTGATAGATGCAGCATTTATTATTGAAATGCCTGCCCCTGTATCAATCAAAAAACGAAGTTTGGAATGGTGATCGATGATAAAAAATCTTCGAGTGTTTGGGCGTGGACTTGGAGTATTGAAATTGGAGCAGCCTTGTTGGTTTAATACGACGACGTTAGCTGCAGAAGCCGCCGGCGATGTTAGTTTTTTTGTTCTTTAAAGTTGCAAGGATAATTGCATTTAAGTGCCTTGGTTCCGAATCGCTTGTGATACCAACACATTTGTTGCGAATTTGCAGGAGAACGTCGAGGACTGTTGTGCCGACTTTGAGACCGTGCTCGCTGATTGCTTTTGTTGCTTTTTTGCTCCATGCGGGCGAGTGTTCGTTCAATACGCTCGATTCTGCCTTCTACGGAAGCATTGGAATCCGCGTGTGATGAACTCTGTTGGTGTGGTCGGTTAGTGGAGCCCACGGTAACGGCCTCCAGTGAATTAACCCGAACGACGTCGATGATCTCGTCAGCTATTGACGCTAGTTGTTCCAGGGTCATCTCCGGGTTACCTTTGTCGATTCCCGTGATTACGGCACGTGCTGAAACAGGTAGTTTTTGGAGCCAAAAATCCTTTATTAGCCGCTTATCCGTCGTGACTCCTGTTCTCTGTAACTGGGATAACATGTGACTCGGTTTATTATCACCGAGTTGAATCCCCGAAGTGAGTTGCTCTAGGCGCGCGATTGGCGAGACTGCAAATTTGCTTAAAACTGCAGTGCGAAGAGACGCGTACTTATCCTTCACTGGTGGATTTCGTACTGCTCGAAAGTGCGGAACAAAATTTGAATCGGCAGCAATCCGCCTTATGTCGATGTGTTCACAGTTGAGGGTCACCAGTTATGGGTTCCTGCCTCTTAAGTAATAAGGAACACCAATTATTTATTTATAATAAAACTAAGAAAACTTTATTTTACTTAAATTATACAAAGTTAATAAAATTAAACATCGCACGTCTGGTATGTTTGCGAGGTCGGCACGGAAGAGATCGCCAACCTCCCGATGTCAGATTAGATTAAGTAGAGTTGCATTTTTGTTACTGGCGCAGCGTTGCCACAGTGATATCAAGGAAAATACATATGTCCACCAAATTTTGTGACGATAACTAATACTGTTATTGGGATACAGAAAATTGTTCATAAGTGGTCGTGGCAACACCCATTTTTCAAAATTTCATAAATCTTAATTTCTTAGTACAAAATCGCTTCAAATATAAAATTTCACTCAATTTGCTGTAATAGATACCGAAAAAACGGAGTTTTAGCATTTTTCAAAAACTTCCGTTATATGGGCGGTGGGCGTGGTTATTGACCGATCTTGACCATTTTCAATACCAACCTACCCTGTCCAAAGAGCAATCTATATACCAAATATCATTGAGATATTTAAAATTTTACTCAAGTTATTGTAACCACGGACACACGAACGGACGGACGGACATACAGTCAGGGCTAAATCGATTCCTCTCTTCATTCTGATCATTTTATTATATATATGTCTATATCTATCTCGATATTTTTTTTGCTGTTACAAACAACCGTTATGCGAACAAAGTTATAATAACCCTTGTGTACAAGTACGCTCGGGTATAAATATTAAGCACTTTTAAAATCATATTTTAGCACTGTTTAAGGAACAATATTGCAAAGTTCTGCAATTTTGTTTTTATTGTAGCCCCTTCGACAAGTATTAAGTTCAGGTCTCTAATTATTTGTAATAACCTCAGAATATAGAACAAACCTAAAGCCTAGAAGCATGCAAGAAGTGGAGTTGGCAGTTTTTAAGTGAAAAATCAACATGGCCAATGCGAAGAAAATGGTATACGATAACGATGCGTCGGAAATCGTGCCGAGGGAAAGAGTGCATATTGTAACAGTTGTGGGTGGCGATAAGTACTTCATCTGCTCACCACAAATTAACTTCGTAAACCCACTTAACCTTATACCTCAAATCTAGAGTTAGTGTTATTTGGAATGATGTCGGTGTAACGTTCTATGGATTAGCAGAAAAATTTATACCGAAGTGATAAAATGACTGACAGTAAAATAAAAGGGGGAGGGGGTCATGGGGTACATTTTCGCCCCGAAATATACATACTCATGTATAAGTAATATCGAATTATTAATATTACTCAACATTTCACATTCGACATTTTTCTAGCCTTTTCCCTTAAAGTTGTAATTTAATAAATATATTTATGTTATAAAATGTCATAATGAAAGTTTTTTTTTAAGTCTAAAATCATTGGTTTTTACTTATTTAATAATTAAGTGCTCGTTTTGCAGTAAAAGCTTAAACCAAGTGTGTCTTAAAATAAATTGAAGAATATTTCTAATGAAAAGTATATATTTTAAACTTTCCGCTTCGCTTATTCAAGTTTAATTAACATTTTTTCTGTGTTATAAAAATTATTTAATAGTTTATCCCATTAAGGCTTATTTGTTCATCCTCTAGGGTGGCCTAAGCCCTTAAAGAGCTTGGCGATTTAGAGTCAGCTTTGACCCCTTTGCTTCACTAACATTGAGCTTTATAAACAAATAAGACATTTTAATTGAAAGATATGCAGATCTATTGCGAAAATCGAAAATTTTAGATCGTTTTTATATAAAATCAATAGAATTTTGGCAGATTTAATAAAAAAATGATTAAACAAACTATAAGAATGCAAAAGTATTGCTTTCGGCAACATCCGAGTACTAAATAATTCATTAACAAAATTATTAAATTTAATTAAAATCTTACCGAAATGCCCGCAATCACAATTTTAAATATTAATGAACACAAACCCAATATGCGGGAAAATTAAAACAATGTTATCTACTAAATGGTTTCTTAAATTCCGTGTGCACATATTTTCTATACTAGTATTGATTTAAACGTTTTTTTTTTAAACTATCACGGGAATGAAACTTTTTTAGCGTGTTAAGAGTGACGGTTAAAGTTGCCTTCTTACGCAACTTTAAATAATTAAAACATGGCACGTTCAAAGTTCGGAGGTGGCAAATTGTGCCAACTGAATGTACACAATCTTAAACGCCACGTGCAGCAAAAACAACGATTGACGAAATAAAAGATAAACAAAAGGCCAAAAGCACATTTATTTGTTTACCCACCTCGCGCTTTCATTGAATGCTAAGATGCCCATACAGACTTGCACTCCAGAAACCATTTGTATGTACTAAAGCTACAATACATATTCTGTTTGCTTTACTCTTTAATACTGCAAAGTGCACTAAAAAATGGTAAACAAATGTCTTTTTAAACATACCGCCACATGAAAGCTGTCCAATTTCTTAATTTGAACTTGTCGTTATTTCCGCCAGACATGCAAGGCCCCCTTACGAAATCAATAGGTTTACAGCGGACGCGAATAAACTCCCACAAGTGAGGTATCCCACACACGGCATGGCGAGGCGTGAACGAGTTTAATGTACTGCTTTAAGGAATGCACCTTGATGTGTGTGTCATCGTAAATAGCAGTTAACAAAACCAAAAATAAAACTAGGAGCTAAAAATTAAGTGCTGGTTTTGAAAAGCGACAGCATTTGCGGCGTCAGAGTGCTTGGCCATTGTAATGATTCGGTTAAGAAGGGGGATGTGTTGACAATGGCGAAGGACGAATTACTAGTGCTGCAAGTACTTACATATGTAAGTACCTAAGTAATTTTATTTCAGGTTTTAGGTATACGATTGATGTATTGAAACAAAGTACTAAACAAAATACGCTTACCGGAGTTTTCCAAGGCTTACTTCGTCAATATACCGCCGACATTGAGTGGCGTAGGCTAAGAGAAGTTCACGCTTCAGGTTTGTTTGAAGGTCAACGTTGAAATCAATAAGTTCATTTAAGTGAAATGTGTAATGTTTATCATTCATGTAGACGAACACAAATGTGTTAGAATTTTCGTGAATGCTTAATTTAGGGGGTGTGTTAAGTAACCATTACGTTAAAAGGAAAAAAAACGGGCGTATGCTTACATAATTGATCTCTTGAACAAATTTTGAAATAGTTACGCGCGATATTAACTAATCAATTTAATTTAAATGCGGAATCTGTCTGGCAATACTATTTTGATAGTTGTTGGTATAATAAATATTGATTCAGATGAACAAAGTTAATAAGTTGCAAGAAAAACTATGATTAAATGCGCGCAAATTAGTTAGAAATGACAATTTGCATAGACTTTCCACAATTGAACAATGCTAGTGAGCTACTAGTATCTTATCAATTGGCATACGATGGCATTTTTTGAAGTAAAAACTCTTTGACAGCAGGTGATAATTGAAAAACCACAATGGGGAATTCGACGGACACGATGCGACCGAAGTAGTGCGGAATGAAATGGTTGGAACGAATATGGTCGGAAACGGCAATAGCTACTTCTTCAGTTTACCAAACCGTAACTCACCACACTTTATTCACACAAACCAAAATCACCACACCGTAAGTCATGTTATGCAACGTAAAATTATGTTATGTAAAGAGCACACGGAAATGGTTGGGGATGACAACAAGGGCTCACCACACCACACAAGTAATAACGTTTAAACTCCTCACACTCAAACTAACCACTCCTTAACTCACCCCCTTTAATTCAGCACACTTAAAATCTGCCTGACAAGACTTTAGCGCTGCATTATTTCGGTTTACTCAAATACAATACGGTGCTCAAACGAACTCTGGCTGGTCCAACTCCGGCTAGCTTCTCCCTTCTCTTCACAATTAGGAACTGGTGCAAATTGGACAGGAAATTGTTCCCAAGAAAATTACCGATTGGATCTTTTCCCCTGCTACCACCAGCGGGTACCACGACGGATAATTTAAGGGCTAGCCAGTGGAGCCGACGGATCTGAATTCTTTGTACAATGCCCAAGGAAGCTCGTACATCTTCTAATCGTCTGCAATATTCGATATTGCAAAAGCGTAAAGGTTCATAAACCTTGCAAACAATCTTTTTCTCAACCGCTCGCAGAACCTCCTCATCAGACATCTAAATAAACATGCTTCTGCTCCAAACGGCCAATTCCGCATATTATAATACTTATAGAGTTCACCCCGTAAGGTCTTTAATGATCAATTGCCTACTCAGTCTAAATGAAACCGTATTGGAAGGGCATATAGTCCGCTGAATTTCAAGGTTGACATTGTTGATGTATATTGATGGACATTGTTATTGGTGATTAATAAGTGCACAAAGTCCTCTACTTTCTGCAATTTGTAACTGCCTACCTGATAACGCGAGATACTTACCTTGCCCCGTTCATCTCCGGGCCTTTTTGCTTCGTTTATCTATTGAGTTTGGATAGTGTAGAACTACCAGAGCGGTTGTTAAGGCCATCAGTTGAACGCTCTTATTTAAAATGGCGTCTGACCGATTTAGTTCTGCGGCTCGACTCATTTTCTTTAACATAAGACTAAAGATGTACTCCGATAAAGAGTCTCCCTATCTGAGGCCTCATTTGGTATCAAACGGTTCGAAGCTGTCCTTCGTAATGCTTACAGAGCTGGTGGTATTGCTTAACGTCATTTTACATAACCTTATATAGTTTTGCGGTGATACCAAATACAGACATTGCGGCGAACAGGTAATTTATTCTTGGACTGTCCAAAGCGGTTTTGCAGTTGACAAAAAAATGGTGCATGTCGATTCTTCTTACTCGTGACTTTTCCAAGGTCTGGTGCGCAGTGAAGAACTTGTAGTTGGTAGATTTACCAGGTCTGAGGCCACACTATAAGATCCTATGTATTTTCATCTTTCGCAAAATACGCTCGATAGAACCTTACACGCAATATTACGAATGATACTGCGATATTTGGCGCAATTTGCAATTACGCTTTTAGTGAATTAGAAAGAGTACACTTAATTACCAATCAGCTTTTACGGCTTAGTGAGTAGCTTTTATGGTGAGTTTTTCTCCGCTAAAGTAACTACCAGGTATTTTCATCGTAGTTGGTGTAACCGACGGCACGTAGAGATTGTTTCTCTTGCGGCGGAAGAAGTTTTACCTCCAAAATTTTGAAGGTACAATGAGTAATATGTACAAACACTTTTCAGATGTTGTAAGCGATCATATCTACAACCTCTATTTACTATGTCATCTCTGGGTTGCATCCGCTTTGTCATACAGTGTAATGTAAGAGTTTTGCTTTACTATTTTCCCTCTAATGAGATTCATTGATGTGGACGCGTTTCCATGTCGCGTATTATACACTCGCGCATAGCTATGTCAACATATATATGTTTATGTGAATATATATACTACATTTAATATGTTTACATTAGTATATATGCATGTATGTACATATATGTATCTAGTAAATCCTGCAAGTTTAAGGGTATGCACTTGCGCATGTTGTTGCTACTAATGACTTTTGATTACATTACAGTTCATTTGGTTTTGTTGTCAGCGTGGTTAATATCCAACGCAAATCTTATTTTAGTTCCTCCAGCATATGCGCCCTGGAGCAGTGTTAGGTTTTCCATTGCGATGTGTGGGATGATTTTTCTATATATCCATATACTACATAAATACTTTTACATACATACTTAGATCCAGATACACGCGCCAGATTATATTAATTGAAGGTGAGAAGGCTGACAAACCTATAGTATGTAAGTGTGTGCAATCTATATAATAACCCTGCAAAAAATGCGATAAGTCTAGGATGAGTCCGGGAACAGTCGCAAAGGCACATGCGACTAAAACTACTTCTCTTCATCTCTCTTTATATCGAATGATTTTTTCCCTTTTGTTCAAGAAACTCCTATGAAGAGACTAATTGTACATACTATTTTATAATTGAACGGGTTTAAAGTGCGAGTAGTCTTTTTTATGAAAACAAAAATAAAAATTATAGCTTCGAGCGAGTTTCGAAGTTTGCTAAGCGACTACTCTGGGCATATAATTTGCTTGCCTAAGTGCGTGCACAGTACGAGTATATCACTACGAATACTTCGTTAATTATACCCGAAAGAGATGAATACAGGAATAATCTACAATTATACCGAATAAAATGAGTTACGACTAACAAATGCCCGATTGCACTCCATTGAGACTAATTCAAGCTAACTCTCTTTAGAGATTAGTTGCACAAATTTTTCTAGGGAATGTAGTGTGCGTACAAACATATACATTAGGGCAGGTCGGAATTATGGCAATTTATTTTATCTACTTATTTCTAACTTTTTCTAATTAATAGCGATACTCTTAGTCACTAAAACATGGTAGTTCTGTGGTGAGCGTTACAAGAATGGAGCAACTGTTAAAACGAGACGTTTCTACCTATTATAAGCAACAAGTCATTTAAAAAATACAGTGAGAATGATATTTTCAACAAAAAGGATTCTGCTTCTCAAAACTAGCTTAGAATGTTATTTGATGTAGTCCTCTGCAAGTGCAACCCCTCCATCTGCAAATGCTCTTTGCATAATAAATTAGCAGCAGCTGAAAGGGACTTTTACAAGATCAGCGTACGAATCGGAAAAATTGTATAGGTCCACTGGATAAGAATACTACCACTAAGCTACCTAAACGAGAAGAAAAAAAGGCATAGAGGAAAATAGAGTAAACAAGAGACCTCTTGAAGATGGGCTAAACAACTAGTGGTGCTTGTGACGAAGAAACTAGTGACAGTGTTTTAAAAGGACCCTAACTTTAGCGTACCCGCTCTAACTGCTTATACATCCAGGGCGAATCTGCCTAGATTGACCTCTTTTTCTCGAATATGCACTAGATTTGGAATTGGAGACAGAGCTGCAGCATCCCTCGCATCATCACTTCTACAGGATCTTTCACTGATCTGACGAAACAGTACCTACGTCGAAAGGGCCTCTTATAATCGATAAGAGCAAAGTAAGACGTGAAAGGACGAAAACACATTGTCAAGTCACAGAGCAATATTGTCAAAGTACAACTCTAGAAAGCTTTGAAGCTTTATTTTTTGACGGCCGCGACGGCAATACACTTACGATAGAAATAACCAATGATGGCCGGTAACATCAAAGAGTTGTAAAATAAAATCACTCTCCCTCGTAAAACAATCCGGTGATGAATATTTTGGGCATGTGAAATCAGAGTCACATGAGGCTAAGGACGAGTTTAGGTCTATCTGGACTTATCTTCAAGAAATGACCAATGGTGATTTTTCAATGCTAAAACTCGTGGGATGTGATGGTGCCCCAACAAACACTGGAATACAAAACGATATTATACGCTGTATTGAAAAAGAACTTGAGCGGCATTTGCACTTAGATGTTTGCTAATTGCATACAAATGAATTGCTTTTGCATCATGTTATAGGCTCTATAGGTGGTCCAACTAGAGAACCCAATGGGTTTTCGGGACCTGTTGAAAAATTGCTACATCATTGTGAAAGTCTGCCAAAGTTTAAAGCAATACCATGTGAGCTTCCCGAAGTAGAGAGAGGTATTCTCAGCACTTTTTTGGACGCTTTGACATATTTAAAGAGTATCGCTATTAATTTGTACAAGTTAGAAATAATTAGAGAAAAAAATTGCCGTAATTCCAACTTTTTCGAAAATTTACCAAAAATTTAAAATTTTCATTGTCATTGTGTCATTATTACGGGGCGATGCGCACATGCCCTACAGCCGCCCTGGGGGAGATTATGGAGCTGGAGCCGCCATCGACCACGTCGCAAAGAGAATCTTTTTGAATTTCTCCAAGGAGGGGTTTGGAAGAGGTAAAGTGTTGTCATGTAAGGCAGGGGAGGCGCTAATATCTCAGCTCCCGTTGGCGAGTCTTCCCAATTATAACCTGCACAAAGTAATATACTTTGACAGAAGGCTTAAGGTAGAAATACATAGCAAAGCCACCTGGAGTGCTTCAATTCTAGATCACCACATCCGGGCAGCACTCTGCGGTGGTACAGGGATGGTTCTAAAACTCCGGAGGTTATTGGATCTAGCGTCCATGGTCCCAGATCAGATGTATCGGTTCCAATGGGGGCCTTCCCTAGCATTTTTTAGGCGGAGGTCTATGCAATCAGTCCGTGTGCGGAGATAAACCTCCGTAGAAATTACAGCTGTGAAAGAATCCTTATTTCAAGCGATAGTCAGGCGGCGTTCAGAGCGGTAAGAGAAGAAATTAGCATGGAGACAAAAAGGCAAAGAAACCTACACTGGTTTAATGTAACCGGTCTCAGACAGTCCTGTCCAGTCATGGAGAAACTGATAATCATTACAGGCTTTCTGATGGGTCACTGTAGACTAAAAGGTCACCTACACAAGCTGGGGATCTGGGCAAGCCACCTATGCCGCTTCTGTGACTCTACAGGAGAGACCCCACACCACCTACTTACGTGGTGTAAAAGGATAAATTTTTATGGTAATAGGTCAAACACAATTCAGGCATACATCGAATTTTCGCCCAGCAGAGAAACGTCACCAGCGAAGCTCGCGCTGAAATTTCGTTCACTAAAACACAATTACGACAACGCCGTAAAAAGCTTGAATGTCAGCTGATAGAGTGACCACTTTTATAACCTTAAATGAATATAATAAGGACAGGCCAGTTTAACAAAATTATGAAATGTTGAAATATCATTTACTAAAGTTAAGCTTTTTCAATTAAAACAATTAATACTTTTCAGCAAATTAGTCGCTGAACCTATCGCCGCCAATATAAATAAATCCATCGCCACGAAAAGATGTCCGGCGAATTTTGTCGTACGTTTTGGTTGTATACATTTTCATATACGATAAAGTGTTATATTTTCCACAACGAACATTCGCGACGAAAACGACATTTTGTTTAACCTATAAAGTGAAAAACACTAACTAAACGATAAGTTTTAGTATCTGTCCTCAAGAGAGGGAGTGGATTCTCAAAAATTGTGAAAATTCTGTAAATAGTTGTAGTGAAATGTGTAACCTTAATATGGCATTTGCAGTGATCAACCAGCGAGATTTGCTCTCGGGACACACCTCATAATCAATAGAGCTGAGGCTATCGAAGTCTTCAGATTCAAGCTAACCCATTTGAATATAAAAATTTGCTCTACTTTAACTAAATATTTGGCCAGATGGTGTTTTAGGGACCATTAACGCTTGGGATCTTTTCTGAGGCTTTTTTTCTAAAAAATTTTGCTTTCCACGACTAAATTTGGATTGCCAGTTTCTTAGTGAAGCGAATAGGCTATTATTGTCGATGCTTACTTCTCTTGCCTCTACTTTGCTATCTAACTCGTAGTTATTGTCAAATAAAAGTGTGGAATATTGAGAGGAAGTAGGTTTAATAGACTCTGAGAATGAGGCCTTAATTCTAGGATATTTGGCCCCTTGTTTTTTTTATTGCCTATGTTTTTAGGAAGGTTTTCTGATCAAGAAAGAAGTCGCGTTCACGAAGTGGAACTTGTCAATTTTGTGTCTGGGCTTTCTTAAATAAGATAAAATTAAATATGCCATGTAAAAGTTCCTTAAGTTGCCGAATATATGAAACTTCAGGACAGCTAAAAACCTTCTATTCAAATTGATATTAATGGTCTTTCAGTACTTTTTTTTGAAAAACTGTACTTTTCTAGATGATTGGAAACTGACAATTTTTAAGCTGGCAAAAAGAATGATGTTTGTAATTATCGTCCCATTTCTAAGCTTTCGCCTGTATCCAAGCTTTTTGAGAGTATAGTAAAAAATATGTATTTTGCGACAAAGAGTTTAATTTCACCTAAACAACATGGTCCTGGTCGTTCCACGGTTACTAATCTAGCAGAGTTTAGTGAATGTGGTATGATTTCTTTTTCGCTGCGATCCCAAGTTGATTGCATTTATACGAATTTTTCGAAATCGTTCGATTAAGTTTCACACAATACTTTATTGTTTAAACTTGCTAGCTTAGCTTTTCATTCTGTGTTCCTGCGCTGGTTGAAATCGTACCTAAGCAACAGACGATGCGTTGTAACAGTAGATGGTGTTTCCTCTGAACCTTTCATTGCCACTTCAGGTGTTCCACAAGGAAGTATCTAAGGGCCGTTGCTCTTCGTTTTATTCATCAATGATACAGACGACTTGAAAATATTTTCGGTGGTAAATGGTGCAACCGATGTGATGAACGTCCAAGCTGATTTGGATAATTTGTCTCTTTGGTGTCAAAAGTCTCATCTCTCTCTTAATATAAAAAAATACTTCCATATGTATCTTGCCAAAGCTCGCTGCATCAGGCACACATGTTACTCTATTTCGAATGTAATTCTCAAGACTGATGAGGAAATTAAAGATCTTGGAGTTATATTTGATTATAATGTCTCTTTTAATAGTCACATTATTTTTTTATATCTTTTGTGTATAATATAATTAAAGGCACTGTTGACTGTCCATCTTTGCTGCAAAGTATTCATTTCCTTGTGCCACTTAGGACTTTACGTAATTTCAATCCTTTCTATGCGGATAAACTCAAAACCAATTATGCAAGAAATGCTCTTTTGTCGCATGCATTTTGTGAATTCAACGTGATCTCGAATTCTGTCTTCCTTGATTTTTCTTTATCTAAAGTTGAGTTTCTTTCCCGATTATACTCTGCCTTGCGAAATTTGTTATTGTTAATTTATTTTTAGTTATCGTTTTCCATTGAAAATTGTAGCTTATGTAGTCAGTAAGAACTTTGTTCATTGGCTTATGAAATAAAAAAATAAATAAAGCATCTTCATTTTTTTAATGTGGCAGCTTTAAAAAAAAACTTTCTTAAGCTTTTAAAGACTGTACCTCGACACTTTAAATCTTTGACTGACTTGGTTTACACAAACCGATTAATTCCGGTTTTTAAATTTGAAACGTTTTTCAGAAATCTTAATTTTTCCAATATCCAATAACTTCTTTTTTTTAACTTCAAACTCGGTTTTTAATCTTAATTGTACTAATGCAGGCAAAGCGAAATAATCGAAACATAACATAACAAGTAATTGTTCTTCCATTATATTTTTTATTAAAACATAAACTACAAAATGGTTATCAATTGGCAGTACTGAAAAGTAGCGAGCGTGGTCTGCTTTCTTTTATTGATTTTTGATAAGATGGTCTTAAGGGGGGTTAAGGGGGGAATTTGTTGAAATGTGTAAATGTGAATTTTGAAATGTTTGTTATAGTTAGAAATGTTAAAATATAATATGGGAAATTTTAACTGTTCTTCCCACAAATAAGAAAATCTAAATGTGAGCCATATTGGAATTAAAAAAAAAAAGGCAAAATCTTACTTTTACTCGGATACATAATCGTTCATTGTGTGTTCTCTCTAGAGTGAGTATCTGGAGCAGACGTATTCCTTGAGTCGGCATTCCCATTTAGAGAGAAATGAAGAAGCGTGATCCCAAGCGATCCTTAAATGGTGGTATTACAAAGTTGTCCATTTTACTTATAAGTTTCATTTATTTGACAGGCAATATAGCGTAAAAAATATTGTATTAGAGATTAATCAAATTTTAGAAATTTGTATAAAATTATTTGCCCAACATAAGAATCGTTTCTGGACCCGCCCCTGTTTAAATGCAGGTATATACATCGCTTGCCCTGGGACCAAGTCTCTAGAGCTCTCCACCATGCTAAGAGCCTATGAATTACAATTGGTCTATTCACTGTGTGCGATGTTACAACCCTTATTTCTTTCATAGGAGCATATTATGTTGCTAGACTTTTCCATCTCTATCTTCCACATTTCTTTCGAAGGAGAGATTCAAGATACGAGTAACTTCACTTAGTCAAGGCCAAGAAAATTTTAGGACTTTTTGGTGCAAAGTTCATGTTCTGTTTTGAAACTTTTAACCGCCAAAGGGGGTCCCAAGTGGGTCATATTAACGAAAAAAAGGGGCGTTTAAGGCGAGTTAAATGGAAATCTAGTGTATGTTTTTCTCGGAGTTTATAAGCAGTATTTTACATTAAACACCAAAGCAACCCATAAACTTGAGTTTTTTGCTTAGTGTGAACAAACTAAATGTAACTAATGGATCAGCAATCCTTTCATTATAAAGAATTTATACTTACCTTCATTTCTCTACATTTATACATACATACATTTGTATATACATAAGTATGCAAACGCCAAAATGAAAAAAATGATAAAATTTATTTTCATCTATGATATTCTTTTTATTTTTATTATTGTTATAACTTTACTATTTTCAACTTGCGTTTAAATATATCAGTGTTCTGATTTTTCAATATGTCACTCCATTTGTTTTTTTTATAATTTATTAAAAATTACATAAACTAAATCGTTATGTTTAACATGAATGAAGACCTTTTTCAAGCCAGTTCTTTGTGAAAAATTTTAAAATTTTACTCAAAATTAACTATAACATAAATATTAATATGCGCATTCATATTCTTTTATGATTTTACTAATATAATTACAGAAATTATAACATTGTTATTAGTTTATTAAAGTACATACATTCATAATTATTTCGTGTGTGATTTAAAAGTTACCAAAATAGTACTTAAACTGGCATCTTCCATTTAATGTATGTGTGTATGTATGTATGCAGTTGTCTACACTTAAAATATCGTTAAGAGCTAGCGCACTCAACTGTCGATGAGTGAAATGTTATTTATGAATAGTTAAAATCTGTGCCGACTAGCAATAACAACTGAAATCGAGTTAGACTTTACAAAATTTTGGAAACGAAAAAAAGAAGAAAAGCGCCATAGCCAAGCCTTAAATGTAGATCTTCAAATTAATTTTCTACTAAATTTGCAGAAAATAAAATATGAACTTGCATTCGTTAATTAAATGCACAAATTTGTATTTTAAATTTGTATTTAAAAAGATATTCGAAAGTTACTGTAGGGATTTATTCTCGTTTTGCGTATTTATGAAGGCAAACAACTTTCACTTTTTGTTTTCATTTCTTCATTCACCGAAGCATGTTAAATTATTATGAACTGTCAGGTCGTGGATTTGCCATGCTTCGACACGCACGCCTTTAATTTCAGATATCAAAAATAATTTGAAACCATCAAATAACTTAAATTAAGTAATATTTTGGGTTAACAAACTTGTTTCTTTTAACTGTTTCATTACTTATCAACACGTTACTCATTGCCTCGGAAAAATAGCATTCTGACAAATATTTGGAGCGGCTCGATAAATATTGATTTAAAGCACTAATAATGCTACTCTTTAAAACAAAGATTACATTAAAAAATACTCTCATGAAAAAATATTTGTGGACAGATATTAATAATGTGCACTGTATTATTCATAAAATTTAAATCAGGTAATTTTCGTACTTCATAAATAGATTTGTTCTATTTTTGTTACAAAATATATGTAAATTGCGTAAAGGCATCATTATTCTTTTATAATTAATTAATATTTCTTTTATTTAATTAAGCGCTTTCAAGTAATACAAAAACCATCAAAATAGTGAGTGAATGGAATTGAATTTTACTTATCGATAACGCAAACTAGATTTGACCCCATTGTTGGAAATATTTTTTCACATTCAGGTCAGAATTTTATGTGTTGAGTTGATTAATGATTTGAATGAAAGGCGTATAAAAATTGTGTAACTTTTTCCAATTTTTAACTAAGAATTAACGGGTGCATCGTTACATACATATGTACCTACATATATCTGAAAAACTCTGACTTAAGGAAACTGATATTTAAACTTGTGGTCTCTTGAACAGGACGGATCTCTTAACGAATATAAGCAAGATGTAACAGCTTTCTAGTGCAGCAAGAAAACAGAAGTGAATGGGAATTAGATCTGGCCGCTGTGGTCGAGTTGGTAGTGGTGCGTGCTATAACTCGATATGCCGGTGCGTTCGAGGTTCGAATCTCAGTCAGGGCAAGCAAAATCTTAATCAAAGAAAACGTTTTTTCTAATAGCGGCCACCCCTCGGCAGGCAATGGCAAACCTCCGAGGGTATTTCTGCCATGAAAAAAGCTTCTCATTAAATACATCTGCCGTTCGGAGTCGGCACAAAACTGTAGGTCCCTCCATTTGTGGTATAATATAAAGACGCACACCACAAATGGTAGGAGAAGCTCGCCCAAACACTGAGCTATATAGTGTACGCGCCAAAATTATATATATATAATCAGATCTTGGCCTAAGATTTTTTGTATGCATTTGTGTCAGCAGATATTCCAGAATTGCACAATGTTTCTAGCCTTGAAAAACACCGTTTAATGAATAAGTGATTTTTTTTTTAGTTTCGAGTAAAGCCTATTATAAAGGCCCTTTTCTGTTACCACGTACAGGATTCCTCTTTCCTGATGGTATTTTCCTCCACAACTTTTAGCAATTCTGATTTTGTGCAATCTTTTGACACTTTATTTTTTTGATAGTTGCGTCGCTGGCTTGTAACTTATAAAATAATAAAAATTATGTTTATAAAGCAAAAGTATTAATCCTACACGCATTTATTTTTAATTTTTATGAACTTATTTAGAAGATTTCGCCACGTGTTTAAGCATACTTCTATGCGAATGTGTTTAAGCGTTGCTCATCTTTAATTTTTTTCATTTTCTAGTTTTCTTATGGCGAGTACCTATTATTATTTTTTTCGGTCAACATTGACTTGAATTGAACTTAAGTAGGCAATGCCCTACTGAATATTCGATTTTTCGATTTGATTACATTCTACTCGTGTTTTGTATTCAATTATGAGTTCAATTCTAAGCCAATTTCATTCGTATTCTATCGTAATTCAAGGATATTTATCTACTCAACTCTTACTTGGTAGTTATTCTAATGTTTTCGTATAAATGAGTTCTCTACCACCGAACAGATACATACATTAGCTAACAATTTCATTCAACTATTCAAAATCATACAAATCTATATATGTACATATGAATGTATATTTTTTTACATACATATGCATGTAACATTATTTTCTATAAGCCATTTAAATATGCTCGCATGTTTTTGAAGTTTTTGTTAAATCTACATAAATTTAATGTTAACATTGCACAAAGTCTCAACTATTTAATGCGTGAATGTCTTCAATTTGGATGATTAACGATTTTTAACATTTGAAGTGGCAAATGCAGGTCAATGCACTTTTAATGCACAGATATGGATACAATACGAATATGTGAAAGTGTATGCATGAATGAAAATCAATCATTATTAAGTAAACCAATCATTATTTGCATATTTATTGTTAGTTATTAGCTTTATTCACCCTTTTGTCTTCTCAATGTAATTACACTGTCCAACAGCATTTTTGGAACAGAATAGCGACCCTATAATTCTGAAAGGGTATGTTGAGTAGATCATTTTTGTAGAACAAACTTATAGTCCAGCACGTCTATACTAAATATATGAAAAAAATGTTGTAAGTTAATGTCTGAGAGAATTCTTATGGTCAGATTTGTATTGTGGAATTGTGTGAGGATTATTTTTGTGGAAGATTTTAACCTTCTAACTGGTCTCTTTATGGGTCAATTTGACCCTTTTTTCGAGAAAATCTAAAAATATCCTTTAAAAAAGGACATTTAAGTATTAAAACATTCTACGAAAATGTTTGGCGGAAAATTTCAGTGGGGGTCACCAAAGACACCATTTTTGTAAATAAAGCTCTTTACGATTAATTGGCAAAATTACACGCCAACATATACAAAGCAGGTGAAAACGTCGTCAAGTTCGGGCCAAACACTGAGTTCTCGCGTCTAGTCAGCTGTGACTTACAAATCAGCTGTGACTTACAAATCGGTGTGATAAAATTAAGCATAATTGAGCTACTAAGCAGTACATATCGGGTGTGATTTTTACTAAAATTAATATAAAAAAAGAACAATTAAAGCTTAAATAAGCATGGCGGATTCTGTTTGCAAATTAAGAGATTGGTTTTGTTTTATGTATTTGTGGACATTTTACGCACTATCAAAGCAGAAGAAAGATATTCCCTACAATTGAAGAACCATATTTTCTTTTCTTTGGAATACGATTTTTATGTGAAGCTTGGATACCAAAAACTGTGTGTACTACTTGCGGTACTAAGGCGCTGTCATTTTCTGCGCTTATTATATGGATTGAACCTGAAGATCACAAATCAGATACATGCTATTTCTGCATAAATTACAAATTTGGTAGAAGCCAAAGTCACTACGCGATAATAACATACGAAGCAACAAATAATGTCATTTTACCAGAAGTGCGCTGTGAAGGTGTTCCGGTGCCTCAACCGCCTACACATACATTTTCGGCCAATATGACATACGCCAATACAGAAATAACAGCGGCGGTTGAAAACATATCAGATATAAGTTACTTGCCTCCTGATGGTTTAAACATATGTCCTAATTTGATAGACCAAGCTTATTTTGAAGATCTTGTAAGAGATTTAGGACTTACAAAAGAGAAAGCTGAAATATTATGTTCCAGATTGAAAACCAGGAATTTGATAAAAGCCGATGTAAAAGTTACATCGCCAAGAAAAAGACACGAAATCAGAAGAACTTGTATACTGTAGCAGTATTGAAGAGGTTCTAAAATATCTAAAGCTTCCACTGGACTCTTCCGCTTGGCGACTATTTATAGATAGTTCAAAACACAGCTTAAAAGCAGTTTTACTGCACAATGGAAATCAGCATCCATCAATACCGGTAGCGTATTCCACAAAAAAGGAGGAAACATACGCAAATATTTCAAATCTCTTAAATAAAATTGAATACTATAAATATAAATGGGAAGTATACGCAGACTTCAAAATGATTGCAATATTGACTGGAATGCAAACAGGATACACAAAATATATGTGCTTTCTTTGTAAATGGGATTCACGTGCTACCAGCAGCCATTATCATTTTAAATATTTCGAAGAACGTAAAGAAAATATTATTGGTGACTTAAATGTAATCCATGAATCCCTTGTCCCAAAAGATAAGGTCATACTTCCACCGCTGCATATTAAGTTGGGCGTAGCGAAAAATTTTATTAAAAGCTTAAATACACAAGGAAATGCTTTCAAACGCATTCAAACAATTTTCCTCAGATTATCTGCAGCAAAATTAAAAGAAGGTAAAATACGGTTTTAAGAAATAATTTATTTCATTTAATGTAAATTACCTTTTCTAGGAATGCTCGTTGGACCCGATATAAGAGAATTATTACAAGATGAAGAATTTTATGGTCATCTGTCGGATATGCAAAAGACAGCATTTGACTTTATGCAGCTGGTTATATTTATCAGAATTCCTTGGAAACTCAAAAGCACAAAACTATGCAGAAAATATTGAAAGCATGCTAATCGGTTTTAACAATATTGGCGTTAAGATGTCACTAAAGCTGCATTTTCTGCACTCTCATCTCAATTTTTTTAAAGAAAACCTTAGAGCGGTTTCAGATGAACACGGTGAAAGGTTTCATCAGGATATAAAGGTATTGGAAGAAAGATTCAAAGGGAAATCCCAAAGTGTAATGCCTGCTTAATACGTATGGGGTTTGTACAGAAACCTTGACACATCGGAACATTCACGTCAAACTAAATACAGGAAAGTATATTAAGTTTAATCTTTAATCCATTATCATACTACTGCTGAAGCAAAAAAATAAATATGTACATACCATAATAAACCAATATTAAAACAAAATTATAATTTTTTTATAGAAGTTGGCGTGTAATTTTGCCAATTAATCGTAAAGAGCTTTATTTACAACAATGGTGTCTTTGGTGACCCCCACTAAAATTTTCCACCAAACATTTTCGTAGCATATTTTAATCCCTAAATGTCCTTTTTTAAAGGATATTTTTTGATTTTCTCGAAAAAAGGGTCAAATTGACCCATAGAGAGACCAGTTAGAGGGTTAAGATCTTCCACAAAAATAATCCTCATACAATTCCACAATACAACTCTGACCATAAGAATTCTCTCAGACATTAACTTACAACATTTTTTTCATATAGTATAATGCTCTCTTCGACCAAAAAATGAAAATTTTGACCCACTGTAAAAAAAACTCAGACGTGCTGGACCATAAGTTTGTTCTACAAAAATAATCTACTCAACATACCCTTTCAGAATTATGGGGTCGCTATTCTGTTCCATTCAAAAAGTCTTCATTTGTTGGACAGTGTTATGTAAGTGTTTTTGAAAATTCAGGGAATTTCTTACCAAAAAAACACGCCAAGTACATCTATGACAACAATAATTACGCTGAGTACCAAAAAGAGTGAAAAGCTAGTTTAAAATTGTACCCCTTTTTATTATCGACTAAATGAGGAGTTACAAAACAATACTAAATAATGCTAATTGAGTGATTTAGATTTCATATAATATATTACGTCGCTCACTGTTATAAATATATTTTTGGAATTAAAAAAAAGCTTAGGTTAAATTACGATTACCGAGGCAAACAATTTTTTTTATGTATCAAAATACTTGTAAAGGGGGCACATTATAGTTTAGGTGATAGCCCCAAAATTAGCTATTGTAACTTAAGTGGTTATGTTGAATATAATTTGTTCAAAACACAAAATTAACTTCAAATGAATTATAGTTATGTTTTTTTTCAATAAAATTAAAAAAGCATTATAAGAGACCCTACATCAGTGAAATTAAAGCTTTTTAATCAAATACTTTCTTATACAGTACTTAACATAATAATATGTTTGATGATAAGATATTTGAGTTACAGATAGAAGAGTTTTACTTTAAAGAGCGACAAAAATGGCAAAGATGTTTTTATAAGAGGTACACTCAATAATCAAATTTCTTTTTTAATTTGGCTACGAAATAGCTAAAATATTTTTCGACATCAATATCGTTGACTTGTCGTCTGGAAAATCCTTTATTTGGAAATTTTAATCCTTTAATAAATGAAGTAGTGCGAATTAAATTATTGTTTTTTTTTTTCAAAAATGATTGAAACGCAATAAATGTTACTCATCATATATATTATGAAAATAACATATTTTTAGAATAACAATGATAAACTTTGTTAAAATAAAAAAAATATGACTTGACTTGTCAGTTTTGCACTAAATGACTTTAAATACAATTTTAGTTTTTAATATTCAATTGGGTGAATTTAATTAATCAAATTTGTGAAACACAAACAGAAAAGAGATTGAACACCTGCTTTGATTATTGTGATTAGCAAATTTTTCTTCGCGCCGCTCTTTGTCCTCATTGTTTTTGTCAAAATCAGCTGTTATTCTAATTCATATACGTAATATAAATGTGGACTCAGCCAAGTGAAATTTTATAAGCTTCTACGAGTATGTTTTCGTTGGTTGACTTTTAATGGAAGCTAATCTTTAAAAAATTATCTCTACTCTCTGATGATTTTCCCGATGTTCTCTAAAGTATATCCCGCTAGTATTGTTATACGAGTAATTGAGTATGTATAATCCCTGTTTTTATATCTGAAAGTCGACAGCTGCGGCACGTCCTTTTGAATAGTTTCACCATTCTTTCAGCCTGTTTTTTAATGGGCCAGTTGTAATGGATGAGTTGTAATTGTCGCCACAATTCTCAAGTCATCTGTCCGTGATCTAATAAATCCGATTACTTTTCCTGCTCTGGCCAAGAAGTGTAAACGAATATCTCTTGCAACCAAGTGTTACAGGCTCCAGCGTTTTGACATCTTAATGCCTACATACTATATGTACATATGTACATAGTAGTACATATGTTCCCATAACCAGAAACCCAGACAAAATAGACGTTCGTTGATAGACACACTGAGCAAAATTGTTGCAATGCCGCTAGGCTCTCGGGGAGTGAACTCCTGCCCATACATCGCACCTTATCGTCCGCTCGGCTCTTCCTACATTCCATCCTGAATGGGAATCTGACTTGTACGCTGCTTTTGAATTTGATTTTAGATTACATGTTGTCGGATGTTTGTCGTGATTGTATTTCGTTTATGTTCATTCCGTGCCATGGATATAATATATGAAAAAAATTGAATTTCACACGATCGGTATTGAACTATAATGTAGTAAATGATTTTTGTGAAATGTTTTCGTTTGTGTTTGAAACTATTTGAGGATAATAATTTTGATGGTAAAGATTTGATCCCGCTATGATATGTAGCTAAGTACATCCATGTTACATCCATAGGCCTGGGACATCTCAACGAAATTTGGTATACGTATTTCCTTTGACTCAAGATACACATGTACATATACAAGTATACAATGTTGGTAATGAAATGGGCGAAAATATACCATAGGTTTGTAATAAAACATCCCAAAAAACTACACATGGTTCTGAAGATATTTTGACGGCTAACTTGAATCGATTGTGCAGTATTTTGAACCCCATTAATGAAGCGTTACCCTTCGCGTTGGAGACTAATAAGAAATTTAAGAAATTATATGTCCGAGAAAAAACAGTTGTGGTAGTAATGGAAGTCTCTTCCCCTTATTCTTCCAATAGGAAAAGAGAAAATTACAAAATTTGTCTACGGAAATGAAGGAAGAAACGTTTCTGAAAAAGGAATGCTCCCGAAGTAATCGTTCTCTCGGTAATTGCGGTATATTCTTAAAGATTTTATGTAATTTTTGTAAAATCAAATCTGTTTTTCCATTAAGTAGAAGAAAAATTAATTAATTAATTATACTGTTTATTTCTTGACCCACTTGGGTAAGGTACGAAAACTTTGATTTACTTTTGTTCTTAAAAAAATTGGCAAGAAATAAAAAATCGGAACATGGTTTGGTAACTCTTATGAAAACAGCACTTGAAAAACAGCATTTTAAATAGGGACCTATATAAGGCTCTTTCGTAAAACTTGGAATCGGAATTTCTATATTACAGCGCATCTATACTGTAAGATCGTTCGGCCAATCCTTACCAATCCTTTCTTGATCTGGTTGTATAAAATGTAAGCGTTTTCTGTGTACTTTGATGTCGGAAACTGAAAAATACTATAAACTCTTAACCAGATAGCCTGTGTGACTTGTCAAATTACAACGACTGAAATATTTTCTAATATTAAAACATCTTCATATAAAGGCCGCAGCACGCTTAACAGGAATACAATTTCTTAATGAAATATCTTGTTCCGAGATCCTGGGGTGGGTGAAAGGTTTTGAAAGATATTAAATTATTTACTCTTTGACTATGCTTCTGCTTCGTTAGCAAGTTTCAATTTTCAGGTTCTTTACCGAGAAGCCTGTCAAAGAGGCTTTCACATTTTGACTACAGGTTTATAAGTTCTTTGAAGCTAATTTAAGGCCACGTAGCCATCAAAATTCTCTCAAAGCGGGAGATTACGCCGAAACTGGGTTATGACTTGTTGCTAGCTTTTCAAAATATTGGATTGACCTGCCGCGTACCTGCATCATATGGACATTTCTACTGAGATAAAAAGCTGGCTATGATTTGAGGATATTGATATATCTGAAAATATTTTGTGCTTAAATGTAGAGTTCCTGAGCGTCAAGAAGTCGTCTACAAAGCGTTGGTATGCAGTGTGCCGTCATTAAAGTTTTTCCTTCTCATCTACTTTGCTTGTATACATCACTTTTACACTGTAGGTGTATCGTTTTCAAAGTAAACTATCTCACATAAGTTAGTGTTGATTTTATAATTATTAATTAACGTCCAACATTTGATTACAAGGAATTAAAACTTGCGGAGAATGGTCCGTGGTTGATTCATTGATTCATTTGACTGGCAGCTATTATTTCAAACACTTAGGTGAGGGCTCATATATTTAAAGATTTTTCTATTAACAAAGCTTATATCACGATTTTTGTTAATTTCTTTGCCGCAAATGCATTAATATATTTATATTCGCTCTAAAACATATTTGTAAAAATTGAATAAGTATCAAACACCACTATTCATATTCTTCTAAATAAACTCCCGTAATTGTGATTTTACATACGATTTAATAATATGTAATAAATTCGCATTTATTCTCAATTTGTACACAATCTCATTGCGTTTTATTGTAATTTATTGTTTCATATTATGTTGGAGCCCCCTTTGTCTTTGCACTCAATTGATGTCTTTTGTATTTTGCGTTCACTTTGATTTCCTCCATTAATAGTACATTCATATATTCAAATTTAAAATATTGTTCGGTTTAATAAGCATTATTGAAATATTTCGCATAATAAAAATTATTTATTTCATAATAACTATAAACAAATGTCGCTTGTATTGGAATGTGCATGTACCCAACTTGCAGTTATAAAAACAAAATATATATACATATATTTTATTTAAGTCCAGATCTTTCTCAAATATTTAACAATGCTATAACTGTTTATAAGCTTAGCTCTGACATAAGCGGATTGCAAAATTTAATTTAATTAATTTACTTCTTGCTATAAGTTATGGTCGAGGACTTTTCATCATCGAGTATCAGGAGATCCATACTCCAGTAAATAAGCCAACTTGTGCTTTGAACAGTACTGCCAGAAATATTCAGATGGAAAAGTGCTAAAAATAAATAATATTGCTATATTAAAATGCTGAAATTGTATTTTTTTGCCATTAAAACTACAAATAGATGGCATAAAAACACAACACCTTTTTTTGAAATCCATGAAATAAATTTAACAAAAATATTTTTCAAATCTTGATACCATAATTTTTAACGAGATCCACCAAAAACATTCTTTCGTTTATATAATCCCAAATTGGAACTTAGAAAAAAACTGGCGGATAAAACATAATTTTTTTAAATAAATTTCAGTAAAACTTTTAATGCACTTTTTGGGAGGATTTGAAGTATTCAGATTTGTCCTAAACTATTTTCGTTGTGAAGGACATATGTATACATATGTACATACATATATAAATTGCTTATACGAATTTTACAACACTTACACATTAACAAGTTTTGACTATTTAATAAAAAGTTATACATTCAAAATCAATACGTCTGCCATGTCAATTGATGAATTTTAAACTATTATTTATGTTGATGAAAATAAAAGTTAAGATTTTACTGTTATTATTGATTGAAAAATATCGGTCTTGGAAAAGGGATTAGTATTTGATATTTTTGAACAAACTCCTTCAATAAAATTTTAAATTTGCAAATTTTTTCCGTCAAATTTTTTGAATTAAAATTTTACTTTTGTGTGCTGATTAACAAAAGATTTCTTCTTATAAAAACTTATTTATGTTGAAATAAGGAAGTTCTTTTGTTTTTATTTTGAATCAACTTATAGTCGTTGGGGTCAAGTCTGTACAATATGTCAGTTGAAGGAACGACAGAAATGAGAGTGTACCTGGCCAAACAGAGGACTGAAACAAACAAAGTTGAGCAGTGTGTGAAGTGTCTAGATTCTAATTACTCGTTTTTTTAACTCAAATATGTGTAAGTCACTATTTAACAAAAACCATTTAAATGCAAATTTCAAATTTAACAAAAAATTAGCAAAAGTTTTAAAAGTTACATCAAAATTTGTAAACTTTGACCAGTTTATTAAAGAAAATTTGAATTCGCAGTTTTGTTGCATATTAAATTTTGGCCTTTGATATTGCAAGTTTTAGGTGCTCAAAATCAATTGTATATTTATAGAAATACTTTTTGTAAGGTTAACAACAGTTATGGGATTCACAAGATGAATTAACACGTTTTAAAATCTCAAAATTTTTAAATTATACAAAAGCTCAAAATGCTGTTCTCTTTCATATTGAAATGTATTAAAATATCAAAATTCTTTTAAATACTGGTTAAACCATGAAATGACAGTTGCAGTTAAAGCAATGATGTTAAGATTTTCGTTAGGACAGTGTTAATTCCCGGTCTCCACCTATTATTCCTGATTTAGTTAACACAGCAATCTATGCATAATTAATGTTCGGATTAGATGTAGGGTTATAATTAGGTGTGGGCGCTAATACAAGCCATTTTAAGCTAAAGGTGAGATTGTGTTAGTGCGCCTAATTAATTTTGTATGCTATGGCATTCTCATTGTTACGCTCTCTCAGCTCTTTCTCGATCAGCTGTTTAAAAACTTATTATGTTCACAACTGCGGAAATTTGTTTAAAAAATTTTCTTAACAATTTATGATTTTCAGGTACAATGTGAATCCCCTAAGCGTATGCAAAGGGTTAAAAAGGGGTATAATCAATTTTTGCAGCTAGGCTTTAGTTGGTACTATTTGAGAGATTGATTTCGCTGCACTGTAAAATTTACTAAACGGAGTTACCAGCATTTACCTATGGATAACCAGATTTGGATCAAATATTTGTTTTCAATATTTCTTGTTTATTGAGATGTGTTAGCGTTTTCGTGTGCATTAATTGTTTTTTAACCAAAATGTAAACAGTTGATGTATGAATGTGCGTATATACCATGCATGTATGTATTTGTAAGTGCATATGTGTGTATGTGTGAAAACCTATATTGGGAATTAGTTCAATTCATTAGCTACTACACATAGTAACTATTCAAAAACAATAAAACAAATTGCTTTTATGTTGCATTTATTAACTACTTCAACAATTCAATATTTTATATGCATACATGATCACAGTCAAAAAATTGAATATTTCAACATGAGGATAACGACAATGACTAAATATGACAACTTCAACAATGACAATAAGTGGACAAAGGCATGAATATTTAATTTAAGACTGTTAACAATGTTTGTGGTTTTTTTTAAATTAATTAACTGGCATTGCTTTTACTTTCCTGGAATTCTAAGCGCGGTTCCCACTTGTTTTAAACGTTCTTTTTAAAGCTTTTATTGCATTTTATATGTAATTTAAGAAAAAGAGGGCCTTAAATTTTAACGATGTTTAATTTATTCGCGACTGCTTTCATAACTCTCAGAGCTTTTTTGTCAGAAATACTTATTGGGCAATTCCACAAAAAAGGAAATAGTGTATTACAAGTTTTTATTAAATTTTGTGATTTTTAGTTATGTTAAACAACTGATATAAATAATTTTCGCAATTGAAATTTTTAAAATACATATATTTAGAAATACGATTTTATACAAATTTTTATCTCAAAACCTATTAGTTCGACAAGAAAATGTAATTTATTCAAAATTAGAGGAAAAAACATCGGACGTTCAGAAATCATGGATTTTTAAAAATTGTTTGAAAGGTCATTTCGAAATTTCGGGGTTCAAAATTTTCGATCGAAATTAGAAAAAAAATAATCAAGCATATCATTAAATTGTATTTCAACTACCGGCATATTTAGAAAATCATTTATGGAAAAATACTACATCAACAAATAAATATAGTAATAATTGAAACATTGCTAAACTAATTCGTATATATGTTAATTGTATAACTAAAATAAACTATCTGGCGGTGAATACATATTAAAAAGATATTATGTCCATACCTTTGTGCTGAGATTGGGATAAGTAAGAAATGACATAAACATGTTTTTAAAAATTGCAGAATTTTTTAAAGAATGTTAAATATAAAATAAAATGAAAACAACACTTTTGTGAACAGTTTTATAATTTTTTACTCTGTGAAATAAGAGGCGAATCATTCCCAGTTCCCTCAAGACGTTTGTTCCCGTTAATCTATTTTGCGGGAAGGGTCTTGACAGTTCTCAAACCCTGAAAAATTGTGTAAAGCTTTGTATACATTAATTTTTTTTTGTAGGATTAATATATATCGTTATAAAAATTCGTATAAAAAGGCATTTTTGCAACTCTAAAATTTTAACTTTTGCGAATGTCTAGCAAAATAAAAAAAATAATGTTTTGCTAAATTGTTAAGCTCAATTATTTGATACACCACAAAACTATATACATATAAGGTTTAAGAAAAAATTTGTAATCTATCGTTTCCCTTTCCTATGGAACTGATCTATTTCTTTTCGAAATACTTGTAATGCTAAAGTGGTAACCTTGTTTCAGCTAATACAAATAATCATTCGTTGCAAAATTTCTACGCAATAAAATTTTGCAATGGCGAAGCGTTCAAAATATAAATGTATGTATGTATCTATGTATGTACATATGTACGTAATTTAGGTAGTGATCTGCAGTGAAGTGTTTTACATATTAATGGGTGCAAGCAACAATGTGCACTTTACCGCCTCAAAGTATGCAATAATTCGTTTGCTACACTACATGTTACTTCTATTTACATATACATAATTATGTAAGTATGTATGTATATTACGAGTAGTTAACTCACAAGCATGTGTACGTACATTTTTTTTTAAGGGTGGGTGGGTCGTTGGAAAGCTGCCTTTACACGCTTTCGGGATTTCATTTGATTCTATAAATTGTACATACTTAATTTTAATTCGACAGTGCCTTATACAGCGGATTGTGTGCGTGTGTGTGTTTATGTTTTTAAATGTATGTATGTATGTATGTATGTATATGCATGTTTCATTAGCTTACATGTACATACACATACATACATATGTATGGCAAGTATTGATTTGCCGTTCGTTAAGTTTTACATTAAGCATTTCTTACTCTATTTGGTTCACTTCGCCTCTTTTTTGGCTACATATTTCATGAATGTATAATTGCATTTTAGTTATATTGTTTGTTTTTGCATTGTTGTTGTTATAATATACATACATACATTCTTTGTATACACTTTGTATGCACATATACGAATAACGAGTACATACATAGTAATTTTAATTTAATTATTTTCGCCTTATTCAAATTATTTACTAGGTACTTTTATTCAGCAGTACAAAAATTAGTCCTTGCAAAAATGAATTATCAATTGTTTGTAACTAAGCTAAGATTACAAATACATACATAATAATATTTATCTATTACTAAATTAACTTATTTTTTTCACTTATTTTCAACTCACTTAAAACATACATATCTACACATGTATGCATGTATGTATATGTGTAGTATGACTATTCGCACGCTTTTTATCAAATCTCTGATTTTTTTTATTTACCTCAATGAACTTAACTATTTAAACTGTCGTATGAAAATAACAATTTGTTTATAACATCTAAGGTATGTATGTATGTATGTAGGTATTTGAATTTGCCTGTTGCTAAATGTTTAGCATATTCTCCGTGTGTTTTTTTTCTTAGCACTATATTTGTTTTTGAGTTTTTTCTTTTTTGCTTTTTCTATTTATTCTATACTCTTTTCATCATAAAAATCTGTTATACACTTTTAATACTAAATAACTAAATGTAATCAATCTTAGGAATTATTCAGTTGCATCAATCATTATTTGATACTTTGTTTTGTGTTTTGTATGTATGTATGGCTGCATGCCTGTGTGTTAGTGTTATTTTATGTTTGTATGCATGTTTATGTTTGTATCTTTTTGTTTGTGTATGAATGATTGTAAGCGCGGGCGTTGGCCCTTATTGAACTGCATTTGTTTCCGAGATGATCAAGTTGTCTATTTTCTCTTTCAGATTCACTTCACTTCTCTCCTCTTTAATTATTTTCTTCATACCGCCTATAACAATAATAACAAACATATGTATGTAAGTACATTGGTATTTGTACCTCTCTTCATAGAGTTTTGATTTTATGCATTAACTCGTATATACATATACTGCAGTTGTTGTAGTTGATGTTCATGCCAATGGTGTTGTCTTTTTTGTTGTAATTTTTGGGAGGTGGTTGTAATAGCTAGTTGTGTAGTTGTTATTGTTGCTGTAGTTTCGTATTGGTTCGCTTTGATTGACACTATGTTGGAAGCGCAAATAGATTATCCGTAGCCGAAGTAGCGGTGATCTCCGCCGTCGTGATAAGCCTATGCTAGAAATCACTACTCGTCGATGGATAACCCAAATTGCTCTCCACCGTGTCATCCTTATGTCAGAGCGGTGGCTTATACACTTCGATGGCCGGCGTCAGCATGTCAACCCGCGTTGATATCGATGTATCACTGTAAGAAAACAAAAATAAAAAATATTAAAACGGTTATGAAATTTTTGATGTACGAGCATGTTGTGACAAAAAAGTGGGTGTGTAAAAGAAAATTTATTGCAGTTGTGCATCGTTTATCGGACAAAAAAGTCAAACACCAGTAAAACGCTTGATGTATTACAAAGACATCAATTCCTAAATAAATCATCAATCAGCACGGATTTAATTATTTTATAATAGAAACATCAAATATTTGTTTCTTTTTGATCCTTTTTAAAATACCAAAAAATTTTAATTGAAAATTCGCATGGCTCAGAATTGACTTGACTTGACGAGCAGCCATTGTATGTAAATCCAGAAAAACACCTTAACGTAGAAGAGCGACGAGAAGGAATCGTGTAATCGGATTAATTGCTCCTTTATAAAAGGAGTATAAAAAACGATATAAAAAAACGAAATAAAATTGTATATGTATAATTAAATACTTATTGAAAGATTATATATGAAGAACATTTGATATCCTTTATGAAAAAGAAAAGCAAAAGTTAATCGACCAATTTTCACCAGAATACAAGAGAGATTATTATTATTATTATTATTATTAAAAGCTAATATTACATTATAAAATTATAATTTAGCTGAGATGCCATAGCATCACAGGCCTTAGGCTAAACAAGAGAGATTATATACAAAAGCTTATATGGAATCAAGACGTATTCAAAACGGTAATGGCAATCGCAAAAACTTGCATGTACATATTTTGAATTTGTTGAACTGCTTGTTAAATTCTTGTCGGTATTTATATCGCCGGCAATCAAAACGAAACGATTTGACTATAAGTCCACTCAAGCGAAATAATAGCTCTCGCCTTAAAACCACAAATTGAAAATTGTTTAAAAATATCGAATATAACTTTTTTCTTTTTAATTTTTAAACAAAATAAATCACAAACTTCAAACCTTTAAATTACAAATTGCAATCAAAAAAAGACGAATGCAATAAGGCGAAGACACTGGAGGAGAGCGAATTCTTTTTCTTTTACCCTTACGTGTATTTGATTTTGCAAAAATTACAGCCGAGAGACCCAATTTTCGATCAGTTTTTGCAGAAATTGGGATCGCATGTTAGCAATAACGCGCCGAATATTCTAAATAAGGCGTTTTAAATTTGGCAAACCAAACGGAGTATAAAACAAGTAGCAGCCGTCAAAAAGACCAACTCCAAAAAAAGTAGTGTCTCATTTAAAACCACACGTCTAAAAAGGCACTCTCTACCATATATTGTTTTGTCTTTGCTTTGACTTATTTCTCTCTCAATATTTTGCAAATAATCTTGTTGCGGTTTGATTATATTCTTTGTTATACGTCGTCACTAATGTATTTGAATATATAAATAAAATATTAGATATATTATGAGGGACATATGTGATACATTTTTTAATTAAATTTCTTCGTTTTATGCTTAAAGAGCTCATCTCCGTTCAAAATTTTCGCCGGCTTTAAGCAATGATATGGAAAAATGATATTTATCAGTAATCAGTAAAATTTACTGCTGACTACAAATATTTTTCAGTAATCAATAAAAATGTACTGCTTACTTAAATTTTTTTTCAGTAATCAGTAAAAGTGTACTGCTTACTGCTATTCGTAATGCTTTTAATATATACTGCAGCGTGCCCATGAATGATACCTACCACAAAGATAGTCCAACATACTAAGTTAAATTAGGTTAGGTTAGGTTAGTGCGGTTGTCATTACAGACACACTTAGGCTCATGTGATGCCGCATTTGTTGACTGTAACTCCCCACACAGAAACCACCATAAAACCATTTAGTGCTTCAAAGAAACTTAAGAATATCTCTTCCAGGTCGTTGAAGAACTGTCTGCCCAGAGTGTAGAATCTTCTTCGGGATAGAGCAGGACATTGGCACAGGAGATGCAAGATAGGCTCTTCCAGCTTCTGCAGAAGTCATACAGTCTCAACCCTAATCGAAAAGCGTTTTTGCCTATCAGACAGTGTCCTGTTATGACCGATACTATCATGCTCAAATCGTGTTTGTTCATGTTTAGTAATTGCCCTCTGCATTTTGCGCTAAGAGCCGGCCACAGTTGCTTCGATATTTTGCAGGTTGTTTCCTGCTGCCATCTATCGTTCGATAATTTTGTTAACCTTTCGGCTATACAAAGCTTGCAAGTTTGAAGGGTATTCCTTGTCCAACATCTATATCTTCGGCCGAGAGCCTAGTACCGAGTCGGGCTAGCTCTTCGGCCTTACAATTTCCCTTAACTTCGCTGTGACCTGGTACCCATGTGACCCTCAGGCGAAATGACTCAGCCATCTTGTTAAGAGATCGGGTTGTTGATTGTTTTGTGAGAGATTTTATTGCCGCCTGGCTGTCAGTGAAAATGTATGTATATATCAATCTCGGGTATCGTATCACACTTTACCAGTTGTGTGGCCTTATATATCGCCTTCAGTTCCGCCTGAAAGACAATACAGTGGTCCGGAAGAGGGAAGCTATAGGAGATCCCCAGATGCCGGGAATATACACCTCCACCCACCCTTCCTTCAAGCTTTGATCCATCTGTGCATAAATGGATGGACTCGCCATTTCCCACTGCGTTTCGTTTCCGCTCTTCCTTTGAAGGTAGGAGTGTCAAAAACGCCGTGGTGAGGGTATCGGGCGGAAGCGCATAATCCATCTTACCGTGACCGTAGGTATTGTTTCAAAAACTGTTTAGGGCGTTCAAGCATATCACCGTAGCACTTGCTACCTGGTTGGCATGCAGGTCTATCGGAAGTAGATTTAGTACGGTGTATAGTGACTTCGATGCCGTTGTATTCATCACACCAGTTATGACAATGGACGTCAGTCTCTAAACTTTATCCATCATTTTGAAGTTTACACCTTTCTGCAGGGAGTCCCACCATACTACTATGCCGTAACATAGGATCGGTCTGTTCACCGTTGTTCCCCACCTTTTCTCAATTGTCCTGTTGCAGGAGTAAAAAGCTATTGTCGCTTTACGCACTCGGTCTTGGATGTTCGGCTTCCAGTTAAGCTTCCTGTCCAAAATGTGGCCCCTGTTCCTTTACTACGAGAGTGTTTTCCCCGAGAGTTATTTGTACGAGGTCTACAATACTACAAGCCGAGACAAAATAAATAAATTACAATTACAACCATAGTATGTATTTTTTGTTTATCTGTGACAACAATAAAGAGAGGAGAACAACTTTTTAAAAATAGATTTTTATCGATTTATTTTCACTTTTCACGTTAGTGCGACTATATCTTGAATGAATAGTATTTATTCATCAAGATGTCAAGGCAAATTTTAAAACTCCATTACTTTGATAGTGAATAGTGAAAATGACAAAACACTAGCTAAGAACAAACATAGTTTTTAAGAATCTTAACAATACAATAAATATTCAGCCCCTACTGGCTTCATGTCTTTTTTTTAGACGTGTTGTTTTTTAATGAGGCAATAGTTTTTTCGGAGTTGGTCTTCTTGATAGCTGTTACTTGATTTATAATCGGTTTTCTATGCCATTTCGTATTAACAGTCTTACTTTGGAACAACGTTTGCAAATCGTGCAAATTTATTACCAAAATGGTTCGGTTCACGCGACGCATCGCGCGCTGTTTCCAATATTCGGTCGGCATTCAAACAGCAGATTCGCTAATTTGAGCAACAATGGATCGGTTTCAAACAACGTTAACTCTAGTGGAAAATGCGGATCAGAGTATCGCAGAAGACCCAAATAAGTCCATCCGCTATCGCGCGCAACAATTGGAAATGTGTCCATCGAATTTATGAAAGATTTTGCTGAAGGATCTTGGTTTGCGAGCTTACAAAATCCAACTTTAGCAAGAATTCAAGCCAAACAACCATCAAGCGCGTCGCACGCTCGGTAAATGAACATTAAATACCGATCCCGATTTTCACCAGAAAATTTTGTTCAGCGATGAAGCTCACTTTTGGATGAATGCGTACGTTAATAAACAAAATTGTCTCATTTGGACTGACGATAATCCACAAGCCATTGTTAAGACGCCGTTACATCCTCAAAAAGTCACTGTTTGGTGTTCTCTATGCGCAGAGAGAATCATTGGTCCATATTTCTTCAAAAATGTCATAATGTCACAGTCAATGGGGAACTCTATAGAGCCATAATTAATGACTTTTTCGTATCTGAATTGGAGAATGTTGATGTGGACGACCTTAGGTTCTAATAAGACGGCGCTACATGCCATACAGCCAACGAAACAATCAATTTATTGAAGGAAACTTTTGGTGAGCGCATTATCTCGCGTCGTGGGCCTGTGGCATGGCCTCCAAGATCGTTCGATTTAACACCGCTGGACTACTTTTTGTGGGGTTATGTGAAGGCGCTGTCTAAGCAGATAAGCCCGAGGTAATTGACGCGTTGGAAGATAATATTCGGAGCGTTATTGCTGACTTACGGCCCTGATTGCTGCAAAAAGAGGTCGAAAATTGGGCTTCTCGGCTGGAATTTAGTCGAGCCAGCCGCGGCGATCACTTGCCCGAAATCGTTTGTAAAACGTAATGGGAAACCTTTATCTTTATAATAAAGCTAAATTCTTGGCCATATCATTAAACTATATGTGTTTTATTACTTCTTAAAAACAACATGTGTATAAAAACACCCTATATTTATGTGCTCTCAATGTTTTTTTTTTGTAGAAAAGAATCAGACTGCTAACCTGTTTGAAGATCTCTTCACACAAAAAAATGGGCTCACGTATTAATTTTTAGCGTATTGCACTTATTTTGTAGTTTTATTGAGGCGCCACCAACAATAAAATTTCAAAATTTTTATGCAAAATTAGTTTTATTTAAAATTTCTTGATTTGTTTAAATCGTATTTGTACCAGACGTTATGTTTGGTTGTGTTTGTCAAAGTCCATTGGTCAAAGGCTTTACTTTTGTTACGACTTCAGGTGTTTGTAATTGACCCTGTTTCTGATGACTTTAAAGTTTACTTATTTATTTAAAACTCTGAAGACTCTCGTGCTCTTCAGTCGAACATACAGTGGCGGACAAAGGTCTACATACACCGCTTGTATTTGTTGTGTAGAAAGTACAATCGCTCTTCTGCAAAATGTTGGTATACAGTTTTATTTAAAATCCTTTTTTAATAACACATACTAACAAAAATCCATTACCTAACTTAATATAAAAAGGTTATGGCGGAAAAAACCAAAAACGTCTTTGACAAAAGTCTACATACAAGACCGGTTTCTTAGCAGGTAGATCGATATTCTGTGTTGCTATAAGGTTTTTTCACATTTTTTTCCTTTATTATGTTGTCTGATTTGCTAGTTTTTAATTTAGTTGTGGTTTAATCACTTAAGCATCAACAATGGCTCCGCGAAAAGAAATTTCTATTGACGTAAGAAACCTGGTTATACAGCATAGAAATGAGAACAAATCTTATGGCGAAATTTCAAAACTTTTAAATTTAAGTCGTCCAACAGTACAGATCATAGTAAAAAACTATGAAAAAAAATGGCTCCACCGAAAATAAGCCGCGAGTTGGCCGCCCGAAGAAACTGTCTCGAAGAGACATCAGCTTGATTCTCAAAGAAGTGAACGATGATCTCAAAATTACTGCTCCAAAATTAGCCGAAAACATAGCAAGGTCATCAAATAAGTCTGTCCATCCAAGAACAATTCGAAGAGCTCTGAACAATAACGGCTTCCATAGAAGAACGCCTCGTAAAAAGCCTCTTATTTCTGAAAAGAATCGTAAACTTCGCTTAGAGTTCGCCAAAGCACATTTGGACAAGGGAATGGATTTTTGGCAAAAAGTTTTGTTTACAGACGAATCGAAGTTTAATATATTCGGCAGCGACGGAAGGGCAAAAGTTTGGAGAACACAAAACACTGCACTAACTCCGAAAAATATAGTACCAACAGTAAAACATGGTGGAGGCAACGTAATGGTTTGGGGAGCTGTTGCGGCATCTGGAGTTGGAAAGCTTGCTTTTATTGAGGGTAGTATGGATCGGTTTAAATACAAGGCATTATTGGAAGCTAATCTAAAGCCTTCGGTGGATAGTTTGGAGCTTGGTGCAGGCTGGATCTTTCAACATAGATAAACTTCCCGATTCTATGTTCTTGTTAAATTATCAAACATGTACAAAAGAATGACGAAAATTCGTTCCAAAATCAATATTCAATAAATATTCTCAATACAAATGTAATATTCTTACATAGTTCATGAAACAAATAATATTCGATGATATCGATGATAACCAAATATGTATATACTATGTGGGTAATGCAAAATATCAGCACAATATTTATATTGAATGTTTTTTGAGATTTTATTATTATTTATATAATGTGTGTTTCATATAAAGATGGTCGTAGACTACGTTTAATAATCGAATATTTCCCACATGGCATATTTGAAGCTGAATATATATATGAGTATGGGATCAGATATAAAAATGATAGCTCCATTAACAATATCATCAATGCTCAAACATTTTTTTCCACAATTTTTCTACACAATCACCGAAACTGGATACTCAAAAAATTATAAAATTTTGTTTACCATTATTTGAATGACAACTTCGACATCAAAGAAAAAATTTCCAGTTTAATCTTAAGAGTGAATTTTTGGAAAAGTCCGTAAAACTTCCATTGTAGAGCGTTGAAAGTGTTCAATTCTCTATAAAAATCTATAATAGCCAAAACGGTAATATTCCCAAAATCCCATATGAGTTTATATGGAAAATGTGGCGCTTATACAAATAAGTGCGGAAATTTAAATGGTCAAAAAGCGGAACGAAGAGTTCAGACTTTTTGTTTACGCCAGCTGTTTACATCAGCATTCACAAGTGGATCTGCCATTGTGAATTACCACTTGCAGATGTCGCTGTGATAGTACGGGAACAGGGACTCGTTACTTTCTCTCCCTTTTCTCGAGTCCTGTTACCCGTACCGTACGATGGGTTTCGCCTTATGCGAAAACTCAGCGCTCTTTCACTTTGTGAAGAGACGCCCCCGTAATCACACGTAAGGTCTTGCATTTATTATATATATATATAACCCCACTTTATTTTCAGCAGTGTTTTTTATAATAGAAAATAAATTGCTTGCCATCTGCAAGCCCCAATTTGCATTCAAATTGACACTTGTGTGTTTTTATTGGCGAAAGCAAAACAGCATTCAGGGAATCAATTTAAAGATCTTAAAATTTCAGAAGACCTACTTCTCGAACCCCGTTGGCGTGGAATTCATCAGGAATTCGCGGCCCCTAAATCCTCCCCGCTCGAACACTTTTCATAATCACCTTTTCGGTTAAAGGCCAACCGAAGTCTTAGAATTTGGATTTACATTTTTCGAGAGAGTCTAAATATAACTCCAGTTGCCAAATCCTTAAAGCACTTGCAAAGGACTCAACTATAGTTTTTTGCAAATTTCCCTCAGTAGTGATTTAAATCAACCCTCGTGCTTGTTCAACTTAGAGCCAAATTTCAGCATTAATAACTCTATGTTTTAATTAAACTCAATTTCAACAAACATTGACAACATATTTAATATTGAAGTATTTGCTTCAGCTAATGTAAGAAAAGCCAATTTTGAAATATTTTGTATACCTTTCATGGAAATGGTATATTAACTTTGGTCCGATGTTTGTAAGTACCAGAACGAGAAAAATTAGGATCCATCAAAAAGTATACCGATATGATCACAATAAGCTATTTTAATGAAACTTGGCAGTCAGATGTCTTTTTATATTTTATTAGACATTTGTTAGAACCGGTCTGAAATTTTGCAAGAAGGTCCGCTATACTAAGTTCTATAAATCTTATAGATAAAAGATATATAACATATAGCTCCTATATAACTGAGCGTTCAGATATTTCAATTAGCTCGAAAACCCCTCCATTTAAGCAGCTAAAGTATTGAAATTTTGCATAAATAGTTGCAGTGAAATCGGATAAATAGAACATATAGCTTTCATACAACTGAATGTTAAGATATTGCATTTTCGGCCAAAACTCCTTCATTTCATAAGCTAAAGTCTTGAAATTTTGCAAAAATAATTGCTATTAGGACAACTGCTTTAGCTGTGAAAATCAATAAAATCAAATAAATAAAACATATGGCTCTCATACATTTCTTCCATTCCTGAAAGGTATGAAGCCTTCGGCACAGCCGAAGACAGCTATTTTTTATTTTTTTTTTCAGTTTATCTTAAGATGGTGTCATACAAAGTAAGAAGTTATAAATATAATTTGTATTTATGATAGAATTTTTATTACGTTAATACTAAAATATGATCCAGCCGTTATTTAATTATACTATATTAATAATTCATTTTGAGAACAAAGTACACTAATAATTTACAAAATAATGTAAAATGTACTTAAAACTAATTAAGCGTGGAAATTATCTTTTGCACTATGAAATCCCCTTCCGCCCTGCGTATAAAATGATTGCATATTTGCTTCATAATATGGAAGAAAAATCATCATTACAGGATTAAACTGTTAGAATTTACATACATATGTACATAATGCATATTCAGTATTAACTTCACCAACTCTGACATTTGCTGTGGGCACCTACAACAACGCTGCCTAATGCTGTTTGGGTAATGGCTTTGGAGTTGATGTTTTCGATTTGTCACTCTGTTTGATGAGTTAAGCTCTAATATTTACACAACAAAAGAGGGTAGTGGAAAGAGAAAAGACGAAAAGACGAAAAAATGAAAATATGGATTTAAAATAAGTTTGAAAACGGCGGAAATGAAAAAATTCTTATCAAGGCTTTTGTATCCGCTCTTTTGGTTTTTTTTGTGTTATTTGAGTAATACTCATGATAATGCAAACAAACAAATAGGCAAATTTGTATAAAGAAACTAAAATTATGTTTGCAAACAAGTTTGTTTTTCATTTCCCGCCAAGCAGAATGCTGTACCATGTTACATGTATGTATATGTATATATATATATTAACTAGTCAAATAACTGTAGGCGTGTGTTCACAATTTGGTTGTCCTTCTTGTGACCAAAAACAACGAAACGTCGAACATTACAATCATGTGGATAAAAACGAATGAGTGCGCGCGCGCGGATACAATCAATCAATCAATCAATCTAGCGCGATAGTAATGGGCAGTAAAAGACCTGCCTGTGTATTTCGTACATTAAGCTTATTGTTTGTGGGCAGATGAAATCCTGGCATGATTTGTAAACTCCTCAAATCGACAATTTGATTGTTGGCCGCGCCTTACTCGACTATTGACATCTTAAGCAACAACAATATTAAAATCAAAAAGAGCTCTAATCTATCTTAAGTAATATTATTAAGCAACTGCAAGTGGTGGTTTTTTATTCTCTAGTGAATGGAATATCAGAGGACTAGAGTAAACTGTGAAGTAATTCCTTAATTTAATAAAGTTGTGTATGTACATACATATATAAAATATCATGATTTCCTGATTTTCTGACAATGCGTTTAGAGCAATAAATTGCTTTTAGAGTGAATAAAATCTATGCCAAATATTTATGTATGATATGACATTCTAAAGTTTAATTTACAGATTTGCGGCCTCGTTTAGACGTATAACTAATCTAAGGTAGCATAAATTAAACGGACGAAGGTGTTCATTCCTCCAAAAATTTACTGTACGTCTTCATATTTTCGAATGATTAAACAATAAAGTGTGTTATTATATGCCCGCTAACAATCGTTAGAAAATATTCTTAAGAATAAATAGTATATGGCGGTCTTCGCGGTTTTTTAGAACATATGCCACGTTTTTTTTAATTTGATAAATATAAAGCAGTTGGCTGTGACTCATACGCCCTAGCCGACATATCAATTTGATGCAAACAGCAATACAACACAGCGCGTATAAGTAACATTTGCAATTATTTACTCTTGCGTGTAAAATATTAAAATCAGCAGATCTATTCGCCGTATATAGTCTGTGCAATAAAAAAAAAACGGTCGCTTCTGTAATACTGTAGTATTATGGTAAATAACGTGTGCACGATTGTGGTGTTCGTTTAAATGTGGCGCCTCACGCGTCTCCTGATACATTTAGCACCTCAGTTGCGACTACTGCGAGTGCTTTAATTAATTCTTAATTTTGTTTGCCAACTGACTGCGCCATGACTTTGGCAGTCCTGCTTGAAGTGGTGTTGGCTCTGCTCTGCCATGCCTTGCTAAGGAAATTTAAAAAGCGGCACTGAAACTTACAAAAAAAAACTGCGACCATTCGACACCTCAGCAGAGCTTCGAGTGTGATTATTAATTTATTCAGTCGCATATGTCCACATCAGAACGCAAACAACACATACTCGTTTGTATGTTAACATTTTTTTAAGCGGCGATGTATGTATATATGAAGATATACCAAACATATTTATTAGACTGTGTCAAAAAAAAACGAAAAAATTGTTTGTTCAAGTCTAGTGATCGGCCCCAAAAAAATAGCAAACATTTTAGTTCTGTCTCTTTATTTTTCACAAAATAACAATTTCATCTCTTTTAGTTTTAGTTTCATAAGAAACAATTTCGAGTTACATATTTAGCTACAAATCGCCGCTGCTTTTTGAATCTATTTTTTTAACTGACGAGAAGAGTTTAATAAATTTTATCCATTTTTATTTGGAAAAAACTGCACAATATCGTCTATAAAAAGAAGAATCGAAATCAACTGTGATATGAAGTTACTTTAGTTACACTTTATTATATGAAAATTGAAAAGTTTATTAAGTTTTTCTTTTATTACAATTTTTAACAAAAGAGCATACAATATTTTTGTTACAATTTTTTTTCTTTGTGGGTTACAACGAACAAAAAACAATATATTTTTTGACACGTTCTTATGTATGTTTGTTTATCAGGGTTATTCAAAATAAAATGTAGCCCAAAAAATATGTGACCTCTCAAAGTTTGATACTCGTATTAATTTTATATTAAGAAAAAATAAGTTTTCATAGAAATTTTAAAGAATCCTGGAAAATCTATATTTTCCAATCGGCAACCTTTTTTTGTCTTCAGGAGACTTCAAAACCTAATAACTAATTGTCCAAAAATACATTTATTTATGTTATTTATTTGCTAAGCGCGTCCATAAGCTCCTTAAGACAATTAATCGTAAATATAAAATAAGACTACATAGTATATAACCACCGATAATCGGGTGTGCTTAACTTAACGATTTCACGTTTTTCTTAAGAACAATTATAATCTTTCTTTTCAAATATAAAAAAACATTATGAAAAAGGCTATACCTTTCCATGCAAATATAGCAGTAACTAACAGACCGATTTTCAAATTTGTGGATATTTACACATCAAGACCATTCATTTGATATACATACATATGTATGTACATGTAGTACATCTCTGTAGCAATTGTAGTTTGACCAAGCTAAGTATATAGATAAAATAATTAATATGAAAGAGTAAATGTTAAAAACTGCTAAATAAACTTTTGCTTATTTGTTTTGTAGTCTCCTCAGGAGAAATTGACATTTCTGTTTGAAAAATATTGATTTAAAATTTTCTACTCACATAACATTGCCAATAAAAATTGTGTTTCCCCAATTAAATCACATAAAAAACTTTTGGCGCTTTGAACGCCTACAAATATTTTCTGACTTCTAAATAAAAATTTTTTCTGGCCTATACATATATTTTTGGAACACCATAATGCCTATATACATACATAGATGCGTGCTTGCTTCGTAGCCGCATATGAACGCCATTCGCCTATTTGGTTGCTGTCTGTTCAAGCTTTTGTCAATTTTGCTTTAACAGAACCTGCTGGTGTGTGGCGTAGACGCGGCATGTTAATAACAACCGCAGAAGCACTCTTCGGGGGAATGGAGTTTCGCCAACAAAAATCGCACCACTGACAAATGACTTACCACATATGGCGCTCGTTGTTATATATTTACACACATACATACATATGTACATGTTAACTCGCATACTTTACCATTCATATTTGTTGAGTTAGCCTTGTTATTGTGTTGACAAGTTAGCTGGTGAGTCATTGTGTGGCTGGGTCATTTCGGCGCGTGTAATTCGCTTTCGTTTAGATTTGCACTTGCGGTTTTTCTTTGTTGCTGGTAATTTCTTGGCTCATCCGACTAAATTGTTTTTACTGCTGTCTAAACGATGCATGTCGCTGTTCTTTTAGTAGCCGCGTGCATGCAATATGAGTGGACTTCGGCTATTAAAGTGCAAATTTGAAATTCAAAACTGCCCATATGCGCTATTAAAAGCATGTTTTGCATGACTTTTGAATGTACTCGTTTAATTTCTCCGGTTTACTTACATATGTACATATGTATAAAAATACAAATGTGTAAACAGACGAGTGATGCCGTTAAGTTCCGGATATCACGGGATTAATTTCTAATAATTGAATTTCAATATCAGGAAAAGAGAAGTAGACATTTGTTTACTGCTTACTAATTAATTAATTTGAAGCAACTCGTTCAGTAATACATACGTTTTCACATACATGGTGGTCAATATAATATAGTTTTTACAATTTATTATTTAAAAAAAAATAAATTTATTTTCCGTCATATGGAAGTTGGGCGTGGTTATGGTCCGATTTCAAAAATTATTGACGGTGATGCTAGTGATGTCAAGGACAATATGTTCACCAAATTTTGTGACGATACCCTACATCGTTATTGAGATACCTACAGACTTTTTTTATAAGTGGGCGTGGCAATGCCAATAGATAAAGAAAAAACGAAATTTTTGCATTTTTCAAATTTTCCGTTATATGGGAGGTGGGCGTGGTTATGATCCGATTTCAAAAATTTTCTACGATAATAATAGCGATATTGAGGAAAATATGTCAACCAAATTTTGTGATGATACCTAACAGTGTTACTGAGATACTGAAACCTTTTCATAAGTGGGCGTTGCAACGCCCATTTTTCAAAATTTCATAAATACCTAATTTCTTAGTTCAAAATCGCTCCATGGATATCGAAAAAACGGAGTTTTAGCATTTTTCAAAAACTTCCGTTTTAAGGGAGGTGGGCGTGGTTATTGACCGATCTTGACCGTTTTCAATTCAAACCTACCCTATCCAAAAAATAATATATGTAAAAAATATCATTGATTAGACAGTGTGACACAGTGCGATGTTATTTTCCTTGTAGGTCTTATCGAGTAGAACGAGAATCCAATTTTGGAATTTGTCAAACACCCCCAAAATCTCGACTTAACCTTAAAAAACCGATTTTTCGTGCTTTTGCGCACTTCTTAGCCCATATATTATCTAATTAACAACCGATTTTCATTCTAAGAACGGTTTAAGAAAGAATAAACTCAGACCTTTTGAAAGATATATAGACGTCTTAATAAAGCTGCACAACAAACTTAAATTTTGCTACCCTTTTTCTTCTTTTTTTGACTTTGGCGATATTTTCACACACTATTTTATAAAAACACAAAATGAGTTTTGATTAGATTCAAAGAGTACGTTTAATACAGGGTTCAACGAATGTTTCTTTTAAAAAATCGGCCTAAAAGTGACTGAGTTATTTTACTTTTCATAAGAACGAAATTTTTGCAAAAATGTACAACGAACTTAATTTGCTAATAAATATTAATAAATGAAAATATATAGATCAAAAAAGCTTTTTTGACAGTTTTTTCTGCCATCATATTTATTTTGTTTTTTCCTTCGAAACGTTTTTCGATCGTATCCATTTCTTGGTGGAAGTGTTCGCCTTGTTCATCACTGAGCTGGCCCAGATTATGTGGGAAGAAGTCCAAATGCGAATGCAAGAAATGAATTTTTATCGACATGTTGCAACCCATTTCACCATATACACTTAAAAATTCGTTTACAACCGTGATGTAGTCGTCGCTTCTGTTGTTCCCAAGGAAATTATCACATAGCGCTACACAACTCTTCCATGCACGTTTCTCAACACAGCTTAACTTGTTCATAAAGGTAACGTCGCTCATAATTTTGCGATTTGAGGTCCAATGAAAATACCTATATACACATATTATAAAAAAAAAATAAAAAACAAGTAGGTATGGAAACAAATTAATAAATACCGGCTTTTATTTTAGCTTCACTTAATTTTGGGAAGACGGTTTTAAGATGAAGAAAAGCTTCGCTATTAACATCCAATTTCTTAACAAATTGTTTCATGTATCCCATCTTTAAGTGTAGTGGTGGTAAGATAACATACTCAGATTTTACCAATGGGAGGCCTAAAATCCTATCCTACCTATCTGATGTGACTCTCGAGATGGCCATGCTTTGTGATCGTAGCGATTGGATGTCCCACTATCCCATTCACAAAGGTAGCAAGGATGTTTTATGTAGCCACCTTGCATGCCAAATAAAATTGTCAACACTTTTAAGTCAGCGATGACTTTCCATTTATGCGTGGCATAGTCGTAAAATTTTTTCCATCGTTTCATACGTTTCTTTCTAGTTAACCCCTTACGCGATTGGAACTGATGGTAAGAGATTTTCATTGTGTAAAAACACAGCTTTTAAATCTAAGGGTGACATTACAGACTTCTTTAAGGGAACACGAATGTATGAAAAGTCGCCATTCCTCTGCATTATAATTATAATTTAAAGCCGAAAATAATTTGGGTACATTTACACAATGTACTAGATCACAGTCATTGCCATCAGTTTTAAAACTTTCTCTAAGTATCAAAGTGCGGTCGCTTTCTCTACCCGATGTTATTTGCAAATATTTTCCCACTAAATTCCACTGCTTTAGTCGTGAACCGAGGACTTCAGATTCTCGTTTCGATAAATAGAAATCCTCTACTAAATATGTTTTTGGTTTTGTAACCGTAACAACATTCGCATACTTTACGTTCTTCCGCGATTTAAAATTGTGACCTGAAACGTTTGTTTTGCAAAAATAGCAATCGTCTTGTTAATGATATGCCTGATGATGCCAAGTCATATGCACTGAAAAGGGCAAAGTACTTGATTGTTGAACTTTAAAATTTTTAATGTTGTGCAGCAGTATTCACAAATAAATTCTGGCTCTTACCAGCGACTCGCACTAAACCGGTTGTTAATTAGCTAAGATATGGGCTAAGTGGGCTAAAACTCGGTATTTTAAGGTTAAGTCGAGATTTTGGGGGTGTTTGACAAATTCCAAAATTGGATTCTCGTTCTACTCGATAAGACCTACAAGGAAAATAACATTACTTCCCAGGTATTTCGACTTTATTCTTTTTTGTAGCACTGTGTTATCATTGATTTTATATTTGATTATCAGAAAAATAATAAAACAATTATAATTTTACTTAAAACATAAGCGTAATTATGTTTAATTATATTTTATTTTAATTATTACTTTTAAAATTACTGTGTTGTACAAATTTGAATTCTTATGTGTGGATATGATGGTTTTTTAAATGCAATTCAAAAAGGGAATTGCTTTAAGATTTTGTTGCATTTATTATATTATATTTTCAATGGTTTTTTTTCATGGAATTTTTAAAGGATTTGAGTTATTGAATTTACTTACATATAAGTTATGAGCTAAGATAAAGCCAGATACGAATCTCGAAATGATGCTACAAATGGAAAATACTTATCTCGAAATCAGTGATCAAAATTCCTCGCTAATTTTGACATCCCTAATACATACTGTATACGATTACATATGTTTAGCCAGGATGGGATTATGAATTTATAAATTTTATATTTTTGTGTACATTCGTCAAATTTGCTGGAAGTGTTAAGAATATTGACATACCAATGGGTTTTTACGAAAGTAGTACACTTGTATGGCATTTTTTTTTACCATTATGTACACTTAAAAGCTGAATTACTTTAAAAACAACTGTAACATCAACCACGCCAAAACAACTGGTTAGACGCAACATTTAAAGCTACCCTGCAGCCAATTGCAGCCTGAAAATTCGATCCGAAAATTAGACAAATAAAAAGTGGTCTCAAAACATATGTTAAATCAAATTTTGCTGGCGATGATGCACTATGCTCTCGTTCCTTTCAACATGCCAACTGCGACTCCACCATTAATTTCGGCCATCTGCAACTCACGTCTTATGACATTATTAGGGGTATAAGTAGTTTAAAAAACTCTACACAAACCGATGTCGATGGTTTCTGTACTGACTTACTGAAAAAGTGCACGCCTGTAGTTGAATCTCTTAAACATATTTTTAACAAATCACTAAATACTAGGATTTTCGTTGATGAATGGAAGATAACGGCAGTCACTCCAATTTACAAGAGTGTGAAAAATAATGATGTATCTAATTATAGGCCAATCTCTAAACTCTCGTCTATCTCAAAACTTTTCGAGGTGATCGTTAAAGATAAGATGTATTTCGCCGTAAAAAACCTAATTTCCCCATATCAGCATGGCTTTGTTGCCAATCGGTCTACAGTTACTAACTTAGTCGTCTTAAAAGAGTTTTGCATGGAAACGTTTTCATCCAACCAGCAATTAGACTGCATTTATACTGATTTTTCCAAAGCTTTCGATAAGGTTTCACACAATATATTATTACATAAACTAGCCTCCTTTGGTTTTCACTCCATTTTTCTTAAATGGTTGCGTTTATACTTAAGCAATAGACACTGTGTGATCTTGATCGAAGCGGTAACCTCTGACCACTTCATAGCCACCTCAGATGTACCGCAAGGAAGTATCTTAGGTCCTCTTCTATTCGTTCCCTTTATCAACGATATTGAAAACTGTTTTACTTCCTCACATTGTTTGCTATATGCAGACGATCTAAAGGTATATTCCGCCATTTAAAGTTCTGAAGATGCACGTTGCCTTCAGGAAGACTTACGACAGATTATATCTTTGGTGTAGTAGATCGCTCCTTTGTCTTAATATAAATAAGTGTTTTCATGTAACCTATTCCAAAATGCGTAACGTGATGAAGTCGAAATTTACATTGAAAACAAGGCTCTTCAGTCTCGTGATGAGATCAAAGATCTTGGAGAAATCTTTGACCCTACCTTCTCATTTAACAGCCATATTAATTTTAAAATTCCAAACGGTGAGCTTGACCAACTTGACCGACCCTTATACGTTAAAGTTACTTTTCACAACGTTAGTTCGCCCTAAGCTTAAATATGCTGCATTCACCTGGAGTCCTTATCACAAATTTGCAATAGAGCGGATAGGGCGTATTCTAAAAATTTTTCTCAAGTTTGCCCTCAGATATCTAAATTTTTCTGATCCAATTCCTTCTTACCATTCCCGTCTCCTACTCATTAATCTGAAATCTCTTAAAAAAAGCAGAAGAACTACTCTATCGCTCTCTTTTATCTCCGATGTGATCAAGGTTGATATGGATTGTTCCTCCTTACTTCACGATATTCAATTTCTTATACCAGTTAGAACTCTCCGTTCTTACTATCCTTTTTATATTTAGAACCTCACTACCCATTACGCAAGGAAAGCTCCTTTTGTGCGTTCTATTCGTCAATTAAACGAAATCTCGAATTCTGTTGCGCTGGACTTTTCTTTGTCGAAAACTGTGTTTTCCAAATTTTTAAACTCAATTCTATAATATATGAGTAAGCCATCGTTTTTAGTCAGTAAGAACCTTTGTAGTTTTTTTACTTTTTTCAAATAAAAAAATAAAATAAAATAAAAAAAATAAAACGATCTCTTCAAGATGATAATCAGGTAACAGACATCCAAAGCACACTTGAGATATGGAGGGAATATTACTAAACGATTTTGAGTAAAAACGCTGTTGGTACATTTGGAGAAGACAATTCTAGACCATTATGTAGAGATGATCTTCAAATCGCCCCAAATGATCAATATGATTGTGTTTTATCGAAGATTGACGTCATATTTGAGTAAAAAATACGTAATTGGCGGTTACACCGTACGAGTAGAGCTCGGCATTTCGCCGAACGACAAATGTATAGTATTAGTATACCTCTGCAGGATGGCAGTAACAAAATTATAAAACTTAATTCTAGAATTGTGCAATGTAAGCTTAAAACTAATTGTCAAAGTAGCAAATCTTAATATATATATATATAATATAATTTTGGCGCGTACACTATATAGCTCAGTGTTTGGCCTCGCTTCTCCTACCATTTGTAGTGTGCGTCTTTATATTATACCACAAAATGGAGGGACCTACAGTTTTGTGCCGACTCCGAACGGCAGATGTATTTAATGAGAAGCTTTTTCATGGCAGAAATACCCTCGGAGTTTTGCCATTGCCTGCCGAGGGGTGACCGCTATTAGAAAAAACTTTTTCTATGTTTAAGATTTTGCTTGCTCTGACTGAGATTCGAACCTCGAACTCACCGGCATATCGAGTTATAGCACGCACCGCTACCAACTCGGCCACAGCGGCCACGTATAATAGATAATACTTATAATTAAATAATTAAAAGACTAGAGATCGTGAAGATGAACATGAATACGTAAAAGAAGAAAAATATCAAGTAAAGAAAACATTTAAATCATCGCAATCACATTAAAATAACTGTGGATTAATTTTCTATAGTTACCACTTGACCGATTCTGGAACGGAATTCCAGAGTCTCACAGCATTGATGAAAAACAGCCTTAATGAGGACAAGTATTTATACCTAGGGATTATTAGACATTGATGCCTCCTAGATCTTGCCGCAAGATAATCAAAAATGCTGCATCCTAGAATTTTATTTTTTCACAAAGAAATGCGGTCTTATTTTTTAAGGCCTTATACGTAACGTGTAACATTGTTAAATAGTACATCAATATTATGAGACGAAACAGAATCAAGTTTGCTATATACAAGTTCGGAGTATGTTATGTGGGGGACAATAAATTTAACAGCTATAAAAAGGAATTTTTTTGGTATAAGAATTTTAGTACAGAGCACAAATTGAAGGTGTAACTGTCAACCTTCAATTTGTGTCATCATAATCATTTTCTAAAATTTGTATAAAATCAATGCATAAATGGAGTTTTACGGCCGGGTATTTTAAATTGGACAAACGTTTAACTTTTTCTCCTACGTGTTTCGACGCATATTCCTCAGGGAGTCTATTTATTACAAATATAGTAAACATTAACAAATTACAATAATAACAAACAAAACTAACATGTTCATGTCAATAATAAACGAGCAAATATACACCGGATCAGACGTAATATTCGAACCGTTGAAATTACTATACAGACGAAAAAACGAAAGCCAGGAAATAACCGTCGAAACAACAAACAAACAAAACACAACAAATATCGAAGACAAAAAATCCAAAAAAGGGAAAATTACCGATTTGTATCTACCTACAGGTACAAACCACAACATAACGGCTTAACAAACGGGAACCTTAAGACAACGTAACATGAATAAATAAGCACAATTCAAGTACCTGAGTGTTACCTGAAATAAACAAAGTAACACACCGGTCAACAATTGACCTGACCTACTCGAACATAGACAATGAATTCCACCGGAACGTAACTATAAATACGGACGAAAAAATGAAATTAACCAGAACGAAATATGACACTGAAGATGGCACAATGCCGAAATCGGTGTGTCTTAAAAACAAACTTGACAAGGGATGACGAAAATTCGTTCCAAAATCAAACAAAAAACATTTTCTTGCCCTTACATTAATTAAAACAATTACATATCACCACATAAATACACTATTTGAAAACTTATTTGAACACTGCTTCATCGTTAAGTCGGTCGCACTTTCTGTGCGATAACTGAAGCGTATGCAGAATTTATATTATCTACGTCTTCTTTAAAATTCATTGCTTTTTCTATGTGCTGTTGTATGCGTAGCTCTCTTCGTTGTGCCGATGTACATTGTATATTTGGTTCCAATTTTAACCTTCCTTCCCTTTGCATTTTATTTTGTAAACAACATTGTGCAGTTGTTCCTTCTCTACTTTGTCTTTTGTTTTGAAATAAATCGATTGTTAGTGAGTGAAATTTGGTATTTGGATCGATTTTGAACTAAGAAATTAGGTATTTATGAAATTTTGAAAATTTGTTTGCCACGCCCACTTAGGAACAAATTTCCCTATCTCAATAACGGTCTAAGGTATCGTCACAAAACTTGGTTGACATATTTTCCATGATATCGCTATTATTACCGTAGAAAATTTTTGAAATCGGATCATAACAACGCCCACCTCCTATTTAACAGGAGTTTTGGAAAATGCAAATTAAAACAAATTAAGTGAAATTTGGTATTTAGAGCGATTTTGATCTAAGAAATGAGGGATTTTTAAAATTTTGAAAAATGGGCGTTGCCACGCCCACTTATGAAACATTTTCTGTATCTCAATAACAGTATTAGGTATCGTCACAAAATTTGGTGAACAAATTTTTCTCAATATCACTGTCATCACCGTCAAAAACTTTTGAAATCGGACCATAACCAGGCAAAAAACTTCGTTTTTCAATATTTATTGGAAGAAATATTGCAAAGTTTAATCCTAGCTGCGATTTTAAACAAAGAAGCGGGAATTGTATGAAATCAGGGTCACCGACCTTACAAAAATATATCGCGAGGGTATATAAAAATCGGTTTTGACCGAATTTAGCTTTTCTTACTTGTTTTGTTATGTTTTCGCTTGTTTTAATAGTGTTATTTTTTAACTTAATTTTATTTGTTGCCCTTGTTAATAAATTTCTATTGTTTTGCTGGGGTATCCATTTTTGGTCAGTATGCTTTTTATTTTGTCATTGTTCTTCTTTATGAAATCCTGATCACTGAGGGAGTAAACTTTGTTTATGAAATTGATGCAGATATTCTTTTTTTGAGTCCATGGATGGTTGGAAAGAAATGATCATCCGTGATGATGCTATGGCTTTAGTGCACCAATTTGTTTTAATTATATTTGCGTGCCTTTGAATATCCATCCCCAAGCAAGCTAGTTTTCCGTACTTCTCTTGCTCCAGAGTAATTTTTTTTGTGTGCTTTGCAATCAATATTCTTAAAATTTCTTTCAAGTCCGTAATCTTAACTATCGCGAATATGTCATCTACATATTTAGTTATGTATTTCAGTTGTATGTCTTTAGATTTTAATTCAGTGATGCTTTCGTCAATAATCTTATCTAAGACAATGTCTGCAATGGTTGACGATAGAGGGCTGGTAATGCGTTTTATCATAGGCAAAATAGTTGTTGTCTCTCAGACAAAATTCTAATATCATTAAGAACTGCTTTTTGGAAATGTTTGTATGTTCCTGTAAACTCAACCACTGCTTCATGATGATGCTAATTGCGAAATGTATAGGTATATTTGTAAACAATTACTGTCAATTTTAATATTCCTTAAATTTTCTCTCAATTGTAGTGAGTTTCTTACATTATATTTCTCGGAAACAATGTTTTTTAGTGTCGGCCCTATACATTTTGAAAGCTTACTACATACAATATGGTATATTTGTCGAAGATGAAATTGGACGGAATGGTGTGTTAATTTTGTGGATTTTCGGTAATCCATAAAGTTGTGGTGCTGTAGCTGCATTGCATGTCAAATAATGTTTATGTTTAAGGTCAATGTTTTTGTTTTTGTAGAAATTAGTCACAATATTGTTATTTTTCCTGATCAATTGTATAAATATTAAGATTCAATACAATATTTAATAATTAAAATAAAGATAGAAAAAAGGAGGTGGCTCCGTCGCCATATTAACAACCTGACAATAAAGTACATTTTGACATTTCGTGGTGGCATACACAATACCTAAAATCCCTCAAAGTTTATTATTAGTTTTTTGTTTAAAGACATAAATACATTTTATTCTTAGAATCATAGAATCAAAATGTGAACAAGCAAATTGTTTCCTTTGATTGACAAGATGAAACCGAATGCAGCCTTATTCAAAGCAGAGACCTGTTTAATAGAAGTGACAGGTGAGGCAATTGTCGATTTTTTAATTTCAGAGCCAAAATTGTTGACGACATTTTTTTATTGACACCTGCAGGCAAGTGTGAGAAGACTTATAAGTTAACATTAAGAAAATAAGAACATATTAAACAATTGCAAGACAATCGGGCCGACAATTGTCACTCTGACGAAATTGTAGCACCGTCAGAATTTAGAACCTTAAGAGTTTTTAGTTTATTTAAACAAAGTTTTTAATCAAATCTGTGTGGCCTGGCGCGTCATTTTGTTGAAACCAATGATTGTCGGTTACCATGCTTTCGGCAACAGAACGAATGCAACTGTCAGAAGAAAAAGCATACGACAAAAGATTAAAGTCGTGAAAAAGAAAAATACAAATATACGGAATAGCATTACAAGAAAGTGGAATACCCGGGAAACATGATTCAATCATACAAGGTTGGATAGCTAGGCAATTTTTCGCACTCTAGCATTGCCTGGGTTGCTTTCTTTTAATTAAAAAAAAAAAAATTATTGAAACACGAGAAAAACTTAGAAAACCTGACATTCACTAGAGGCCCACATAAATTATTTCATTTAATAAAGTACATGTAAAGGGTGTTTTTTTAGACATGTGATTTTTAAGGAGAAATAAAACGCATATAATTTACCTCATTGAAAACCTCACGTCTAAAGGCTCTCAGCTCATAAGCAAAAGTCTTACTCAAAATCAGGAACACCTACATACATACATATCTATGCCCTATGTGCTATGCCATTCATGCAGAAATTGGCAAGGACGAATTATATCTCTCAACAAATTTATTTCATATATTTTTATTATATTTCCGCACTATCTACACAATCCTTAAGATAAAGTGTGAAAAAGGTTGCGGTATGACTTATCTCGAATCTCGTAGAATATAAGATAAAAAGTGGTATTTGTTATGTACATTGATATACTTTTGCATTTACGAATGTATATACGAACTTTATATACATAAGTATGTACATATGTATATACATATATAGTTGCGGCCAAGTGTACGCAGCGTAGAAAATTTAATTAGATTTTAAGTGATACTGCGCCAGCACGAATCCTATACAAGAACATGCACGCATACATATGAACAAATGTAGTGTGCATTTGACATAAATAACGGATTAAATTTTCATCACATCGAGGTCTCCCAATGCAACATACTCGTACATAAACGAGTAGCAGATCCTGCTAGAGTGCCGAATGCAGCTAAGCAGAAGAGCTGCGAAAGTGCAGTTTAAAATCAAACAGACATATGTATGCATATACATACCTCTGCAGCGGAAGCTACTAGTTGTGTATTAGAAAGTTACAAATTTACGCATAAGTCCGACCGACTAGTTTGGTTTGCATTTTTTTCGTGATAAACGAATGAAATTTTTAAAATGAGGGGGCTCTACTTGATGGCAATTATAATTATCAGCGAATGCATCTGCTTATACCAGTTCACTAGGATAACAAATTTGCTTTACAAATTATGTTGCCATATTTGTTAGCGTTCCAACATTGGTTCCAAAAATCTGGATGTCTATATTTCAAACCTTTTTTTATATTAAAATGCGAGCAGCCTTTTCCAGCAAAACTTGACAGTTGTTGCCAGGCATTTTTTCTTGGTCGCAATTCGTAAATTAAAGTCATTTATTTTATCGAATTGATGGCTTTTTCTGGATATTGTCAGAAACATTTATTTTTTCTTGCCTTTAATTTGATTGGTTTGTTTTGATCAGCCATTGTGTCAAATCAAATGCAAATACACAAAATGACCTTAATAAATAAAAACATCTGATTGGTGTCATAGCGCAGTTCTTCTGCAAAGTAAAAAAAAATTAGACAACAATACCAAAGTAGTACCTTAACGGTTATTAATTGACCCATGCGAACCGATATAACTAAGCGGAATATGTAGCGGTGCATATAATAAGCGGTGTACTTAGATTCAAAGCTCAGCCGAGGTATGTGCCAGTTAAATCATATAAAAAAGTATTTTTAAGGTGGTCGCTCTCAGCAGGCAATAGCAAACCTCCGTGAGTATTTCTGCCACGAAAACGGAATTAGCGCCAGCATACAACTATTTAAAATTGTATCATAACGCCGTTAAAAAAAGGTCTTGAGATTTATAGCGTTTCTACACTGATCTTTAATTGATTCAATTATTAAATTTTGTTTATTTCAATTGTAGTGGACAATTTTCTGATTAACTTAATTAGGGCTCTATGTGAAACCGCTTTTAATAATAATAATAATTTGGCGCTTACACTATATAGCTCAGTGTTTGGCTGAGCTTCTTCTACCATTTATGGCGTGCGTCTTTATATTATACCACAAATGGAGGGACCTACACTTTTGTGCAGACTCCCAACGGCAGATGTTTTTTATGAGAAGATTTTTCATTGCCGAAATACCCTCGGAGCTTTGCCATTGCCTTCCGAGAGGTGGCCGCTATTACAAAAAAAAACATTTCTTTGATTAAGATTTTACTTGCCCTGGCCGATATTCGAACCTCGAACTCAGCGGCATATCGAGTTATAGCACTCAACACTATTTACTCGACCACAACGGCCGCTATTAATCTTAATTAATATATATTTTATTACATTAATGACCAATTTCAAACAAGTTATTTATACAGATTTTTTGATTAAATTCAAAAATAACGATATGAAATTCACAAAAGCGCCAATTAAATATGTGGTCGAAAATTTACTCCAAAAGGCATTGGTTTTTAAAACTTTTGACCGAAGATAAACCTTTAATTTTTATTTTTTTAATAAAACAAAAAATGTGTATAGTTTTTGAAACACCCTTATATATTTACTTAAATGCACCTACATATATATTTGTAAGCGCTGTGTATAAAAGCAATGAGCATGAAGGAACTTAAAAAGCGTAAAGGCAATTCAACTCTTAAAGGAGGCAGACCAGCTGCGACGATGGCAGCTGGAGCATTTCACTAAAGTGCGCCAAGATTTCAAACTAGTACATACACGTAAGACCCCATTACTTTGATTTGCTTCGTTACTCGTGTGAAGAACTTAAAATGCCATTTCTTTTTATTTCCTTGGTGAAGTTTGATGCTCGCTTCCTGCTTGTTTGCCTTTTCGTTTACCTGTTTGTCAGTTGGCTGATTTCTTTATTCATTTGTTTGCATTGTATGTTTATCCATTAGTTTGGGGTTTAGGTTCTTTGCGTATGCGATAAATTAAAACTTTATTTTATATAATTCATATATACATACTATATATAATTGTACATACATATGTATATATAATTTTATATACTGACCAATGTTTCCAGCTTAAGTACATACATATGCTATATTGTTAAAAGAACGAAAATAATGTAGGGAAAATTTTTGTTTATTTATGATTTGTTTCGCTTAACTTTGAGGTGAGTTTAGGCGAAATAATAGGTGAGGTCAGGTGAAGTTTTGGTGTGGTCTGTTATGTTATGATAAGTTTAGGTGTGGTGAGTTCAGGTAAGGGGGGTTGAGGTGTGGTAAGATGCATTGTGTTTAGGTGTGAAGAGCTTTTTGCATTAGTCTCCACACGCTAATTGCGTTTAGAGTAATGTTAAATTTCATATTTCGCACTTGCTTACATTTCCATTTTTTTTACACTATTTTCTTAAAAAAATTACGCAAATATTTAATATATTCTTTAGTGTGTTTGAAGTTTTACTGTCAAGAAATAAATACAAGCGTGAAAACAAATGATTTAGTTTCGCATACAATCGAAGGTTGTTTAGAACAATGCGCTAAATTAATTAAGGGTTATGAGTTTTTAAGTTTGAATGATTTAATTAGGTTTTATGATATCAGATATGGGTAGTTTAGGTGTATTAATTTTAGGTGTGGTTAGGAGTAATGTTAGGAGTTTAGGTGGTGGTAGTTCAGTTGCCGTTTTAAACCACTTCTGTGTTCATTATGCCCATTGGCAACATTTACTTTCCATTCGCTATAGGTATTGATTTTTCAATTAACCACCGGCGTTTTATTAAAAAAAGAAAGTTTGCAATTTTTGTATTTAGCTCACGAACCTCTGTCGCATTCGCCATTATTTTTCATTTTATTCTTTCACCTTTCCGTAAATATTATTTCTTCGATTGATATTAACATTTGCTGATCTTTATTCATTTTAGAATGAATTCAAAATGTTGAAGTTCTAAAACTAAAAAAAAAACATGTAAAAAAAAATGGAAGAAATGTATGATAACCATATGTAATATTAATTCCATGTTAGGCCTCAGCTTTTTGGAAGCGACTTGCAAAAGAACACTAAACAAATAAGCGAGTTGAGTTGAAATAAGCGAGTTGAAATAAATTTGCTTAAAAAATAGCCGACCTCATTGAAAGTGTTAGAAAGTGAGAAAGTGGTGATATTGTGAATAATCATTGGAAAGTACCAAGGGAAATGCGAAAATTTTCGCTAAACATCAAAATAAGTAGAAAAGCAAGATAGAGCAGACGTAAGGAAAATCGCCTCTTATAAGAAGTACTCATTTTGTTTTGTTTTGCAAGCAAATTTTACAAACGACCATTAATTTTGACAGAATATTGTTGTAAAGTGTATTCAAAATATAAAAGAGTTGATTATAAGCGAGTTGGACGTTCTTTTGCTAGTCGCCTACAAAAAATGACGACGTACATATATATGTATATGTAGATAAATAAAAAACTAACTTAAAATCATTTTAGAAATACACTTTAAATAAGCTTGCCTTAGTTTTTCCATAGAAAATATACAAGTATATATTTAAGGGGTCCCGCCATTTAGCGAGATCAAGAAATCCATTTTTTCAAATTTTTTTCATCGATGCGTCTAACTTTTCAAAATATGTGTGAAAAATATCAGCGCCGAATTCTAAATATTGTAGGAGTGTCAGTATTTTGAACAAGACAGGGTCCGGCGAGAGCGAGTGGTAGGTAAAATCTTTGTAGCGCGTTTTACCGAAACCATGAATGTTGCGGGCGTGATTTAAAAAAAACTGTCTAACATATTAACGCGATTCAACGTTTATTTTGTAGCTTATGAAAATCTTTTCTCTGTGAACCTCGAAAATTAAGTAAATAATTTATTATATAATATTTGTTTAACATAAATAACATAAAAAATGACGTTAAACATCATATTTTGCCTTTGCAACGTAGAAAAAAAATTTTAATCCCCAGTTATCTGAAGTTTTTGAGCTTAATAGACTCAGAAAATGTATAAAAAAAGAAGAAACCTTGTACTTATGTTTCAGACAAGAATTGTGAACGCTATCCCGCCCGCAAAGTGACAACTTTTGCAAGGAAATGATTTACGGCACCGTGGATAACTCCGACATTTTTCAATAATTTGGAGCCAAAACATCATATTCATATTATTTAAATAAACCTCAAATTGTACTTTTTTCATTTCGCCAAAAAAAATGTTTATCGAAAGCACCTTTTATCGGCTCTCTAGATGTCCGTTCTAGATCTCTATTCAATATAATTGGCTACTTTTTCTTAAGATTATGTTCCCCATTTAACAGTTCAACTGCAACGGACTCTCGAGCAAGATCTCGGAGGTGGTTGCCTTCATGGCTCGGCACGGGCTGTTAATAGCTGCGGTCCAAGAAACGAAGCTACGTCGCAGCTCAACGTTAACGAACTGCGACGGATACAACGTGCTTCGTAGAGATCGCGGGCGAGATAATGGTGGAGGCCTAGCCTTCATTCTACACAACACCGTGCAGTATCGTCTTATCGATGCAGACATCGACCCAAGGGACAGCACCTTAGAATGTCAAGGGATTGCTGTCCGGTCAGGCGATGTCGAGCTCGAAATATTTAACACATATATACCCCCTGTCTCCTGCTGCCCCGCTGGATATCACCCTGACATAGGTGCGCTCCTCAGTGGTGAAAACCGTTTGGTAGTCGGAGACTTTAATGCGCACCACGATCTTTGGTTCTCAAGCCTATCAAATGATCGTAGGGGAAATATTTTGGCAGAGCAGATAGACGATTCGACATTCTGCACCATGAACGACGAAGCCCCCACCAGGATTGTGGGTAGTTGCAGCAGCTCGCCAGATCTAACAACAGCTAGCGCAGGTCTGATAAATAGCATAACGTGGCGACCTATGCTATCGCTTGCATCAGACCACCTACCCATAGTCATCTCGATTGACAGACCTGCCAACTATGTTGCCTCGGACCGCCACACCTATGTCAACTTCAAAAAAGCTGACTGGGAGCGGTTTGAGGATTTCACTGAAGACGCCTTCAGTGCTCTCTCAACTCCAACCGACGTTCGCGTAGGCGAGCGCTTGTTCCGCAGGGTGGTGAAGTCCGCTGCAGCCCGTTTCATTCCGGCAGGGAGGATCCCCGTCATCCGTCCTGACTTCCCGGGTGAGGCGGTGTCTCTAGCGGATGAACGCGACCACCTCCGGCAGGCGGACCCCGGTAATCCCCGTATTAGGCAACTAAACGGGGAGATCCAACGCCTGGTCAACGCTCACAAGCGGAACAAGTGGAGGGAGCACTTGAAGTCCTGCAACCTCGGTGCCGGAGTGGGCAAATTATGGTCGACCGTGAGGTCCCTGTCCAACCCGACGAGGCGTGATGATCGAACAGAAATCTCCTTTGGAGACCACGCCTCGTCGGACCCGAAGCGATGCGCGAACTATTTTAGTCGACAATTCACATTGCATCCTTCGGCTGACAGAACCAAACGGTCAGTCACCAGAAGGCTGCGCAAGTCAACACCAAGCGCACCAATTGTCCTCTCTAGCACTGAGGTGAAGGAAGCCATCGGGAAGGCGAAAGCCTCCAAATCCATTGGCCCAGACGGGTTAAGCATGTTGATGCTGAAAAAATTGGGCACCGCGGGAGTAGCATATCTCACCAGGGTCCTCAATCTGTCGCTATCCGCCACGGTCATTCCGGATATCTGGAAGACCAGTAGGGTGATACCACTGCTGAAACCAGGGAAACCGGCCGGCCAAGGCGAGTCCTATCGGCCGATCTCCCTGCTTTCTCCAGTGGTTAAGACACTTGAGGCCCTGCTGCTCCCGTATTTCAACCACCATCTCAGCCCGGCGAAGCATCAACACGGCTTCCGGAAAGTGCATAGCACTACAACGGCACTTAACGCTATAAACACTCAGATTAATCGTGGTCTCAACGGCAACCGCCCCTGTGAGAGAACCGTCCTCGTGGCTTTGGACCTGTCGAAGGCCTTCGACACAGTCAGCCACTCTATCTTGCTGAAGGACGTGGAGGCCTCACCTCTCCCAGTGGCGTTAAAGCGATGGACCGCGAACTACCTGTGTGGTCGTCAAGCGTCGGTGTGCTACCGTGACTCAGTATCAAAAGCGAGAAGAATTAAGCAGGGGGTACCACAGGGTGGCGTCCTATCCCCCCTATTATTCAATTTCTACATCTCGCGACTCCCTTCCCCGCCAGAGGGAGTCACACTGGTCTCGTACGCCGATGACTGCACGATAATGGCTACCGGCAATGGAATTGATGGCCCAGACCTTGCTCACTATTTTACAGGACGGAATCTGACGCTGTCTCCTGCTAAGTCCACGGCGACCCTTTTCACATCTTGGACGAAGGAGGTCGGGCTCACCCTCGACATCCACATCGAGGGGACCCCCATTCCGACGGTTAACCACCCGAAGATCCTGGAAGTCACCCTCGACAGCCTGGTCTCCTTCTCAGCGCATACAACCGCAATCGTCAATAAGGTACAGAGCCGCAACAAAGTCCTCAAGTCGCTCGCCGGCAGCACTTGGGGCAAAGACAAAGAAACGTTGCTGGCAACATACAAGGCGATTGGCCGGCCGGTTCTAAATTATGCCGCGCCAATTTGGTCGCATGGAACTAGCAGGACTCAGTGGTCAAGACTAGAGACCTGTCAGAACGCCGCACTCAGGACAGTGACGGGATGTCTCCTGATGACGCCTGTGGATCACCTCTACCATGAGGCTAACGTGCTCCCAGTGCAAGAGCACAACAATATGCTCACAAAGCAGTTTCTACTGGGATGCCACCGTCCGGGGCACCCCAATAGAGACCTGCTCGCGCTGGAGCCGGCACCCAGGCACATCAGGGGACATCTCTCACAACTGACAGACGAGGTCCAGACATACATACACCGACCGCTGGACCCAAGGACGTACCGACAGGCTCTGGACAGCATCCACAGGGAGTCGGTGTCCAAACACATCGACACCCGCCCTGTGAACGCAGTCCTAGGAGTCCAACCACCACCCATTGCAGCTGAGGAGCTCCAGCAGCCTCGTGAGACCCGCGTTACTCTGGCCCAGCTCAGATCTGGATATTGTAGCAGGTTAAACTCCTACCTATCCAGGATCAACCCCGACACCCCCAACACGTGCCCGGCATGTGAAGAGTCTCCGCACGACACCAATCACCTATTCACATGCCCGGCCAAACCTACTCAACTAACACCCCTCTCCCTATGGTCCGACCCTGTTGAAACAGCCCGTTTCCTGGACCTTTCGTTAGTTGAGCTTGACGATAACGATTGAGGGAGTCCGCCAGCCCAGTGGGGTGTAGCTAGCCGCTACAACAACAACAACAACATTGTTGCCTACATTCATCATTCTCCTTTTTTTAGCATGACGAGCCCATTCAATGTTAAAAAAAAATTATATTATTGTGCATCAAACGCTGTTGTAATAAAAAAATTAATTTCTTTTTACTTTACGATTTGCAAAAATTCATAAATTTTGAATGTGAGGAATTTATATAAACCAATCAACTAATTTTTAGCAAGCGGGGCTTTAAAAATTATTCAATAATATTTTATACTATAAAACACAAAAGCAATTTCTAATAATGCTTACCAATACGTATTTATGAAAACATTAAAACGCAAACCTCTTAATAACTAGCATGGACATAAAATGCGTAGGTATGGTAGTAATGTACAGTGTTGGGTGTTTTAATACTGTGATATTTTAGTACCTCTTTAAAAAGAGTTGAGTCAGAATTCCATGAAAATACTCGGATCGAATATTCGTATTTGTCTACGCCGAAAATATTTGCTCACAGTTGGCAATATATGTACACCTAACATACACATATAAGAGTAAACTATTTAGCTAAGTCGATCTCTACAGATTATATAAGTTTGCTCTCTTATGTAAAATTGTTTTTTTTTCAAGCGAAAATCCGCAATTTGGTATTCAAAAATATTTTATTCGGGTAATTGGAAGATGGAGACCCATACTTGACATATAAATACTTGAGTTGTAAAAGGTATTTTTTTATACTTATGGTTTTCAATGAGGCAATACTATTTTCGGAGTTGGTCTTTTTGACAGCAGTTACTTGATTTATATTTAGTTTGGTTTGAAATTTCATAATGAACAGACTTACTCCGGAACAACGTTCGCACGTTCGTGAATGGCCACCGATCCCGATATTCAAAAGAAAATTTTGTTCTGCGATGAAGCTCACTTTTGGTTGAATGGGTACGTTAAAAAACAAAATTGTCGCATTTGGAGCGATAATTATCCACAAGCCATTGTTGAGACGCCGTTACATCCTGTTTGGTGTGCTCTATGGGCAGAGAGAATCATTGGTCCATATTTCTTCAAAAAAGAAGCCGGCCATAATGTTACAGTCAATGGGGAACTCTATAGAGCCATGATTAATGACTTGTTCGTGCCTGAATGCCATACAGCCAACGAAACAATCAATTTATTGGAGGAATCTTTTGGTGAGCGCCTGTGTTGTGGCTTCAAAGATCGTGCAATTTAACACCGCTGGACTATTTTTTTAAGGGGTTATGTGAAAGCGCTTGTCTACGCTGATAAGCCCGAGATGATTGACGTCTTGGAAGAGAATATTCGGCGCGTTATCGCTGACATACGACCCCAATTGCTGCAAAATGTGGTCGAAAATAAATTATATACAATTTATTTCTTCTTAAACACCACATGTCTAAAAAAACATCCTCTGAATACAATTTTAAAGTAATCGAATCGACTCGACTTGGCACACTGCTGCTGCATACCCAATTTTCAAAATGAACGGATACATATGAGCAACTCCTTAGGTTTAAGGCCTATCAGCTATATATCGTATTAGTAAACAATAGATTTGAGTGAAAATTAATTTAACACCACAAACTTGAAATTATGTATATCTATTGTAAACTGTATTCATACATAAGTGAGTATGCGTGTGTTTATTCATTGCTGATTTGAATTATTAAAGGTTTATAGTTTATATTTTTGCATACTTTTCACAAATTGTTACAGTTATTGAATATCAACATCCGCTGAAAAATTGCTTCATAATGGTATGTAATCACATCAAATTACTTCAAATTGAAACTAAATATCGAATTTACCCACTGAAATAGAATCGCTAAGAACTAGAAAATAATTTAAAATGATTTCCTTAATATATTTATCGGTAAGCCAGTCTCAACTCTGCCTGATATCTCAATCCTACATTTCGGCAGTAGGAATCTTCGAGACTGCAATAAATCTTGACTCCAATGAGTATTTGATAGTTAATCCGAAAGGGTCGAGTATCCTTGCCTGTGCAATAACCTAGGTAGTTTTGTGTTTAAAACCATCTAATTTCCAATCTGCACTGACGTTTCCTTTGTTATATTTTAGAGCCGACGATGTTTTGGTTGTTTGACTTTCTCTTGGGTAAGCAGCCTGCAAAGACTAAATTGTTAACCACGTTAAAAGAAATAGTTTACGGTAATCGCATTATACTCGTATATTAAAGACTAGATATTTAATCTAGCACTGGTGCACGATGCTAATCATTACGTCTCAGTTCGATAATGTTACATAATAAATCTGTACACATAAATCAGGAGCCAACTATTTTATTAGAGTTCCTAAAAATAGTGAAATTAGAAATCTAAATGTCCGTACATATGGATGTACGCCCAACATATGTAGTATGTATGTAGGTATATACTTAAATTCCTAAATAGTATTTATCAATCAGTGAAATTCAATATCCGGATGCCTTATCCGATGCAACTGTTGCAATAAAAGTAAGTTGGCTTGGCAACTACTGAAAATATGGTATTAAATATAAATAAAAACTATGTAAAAGCAAATAAAATTTAGAATGAAAAGCAATAAAAAGATCTGCGATGAAGGTATGTAGCGTGTGTAACAAAAGCCGAAAATTCAATAAATTTCACATCTCATTTTATTTCATTCGGATGCAATCAAAATCAATACAACATTGACTGGCTTTGGCATACAACCGATAGTTCGAAACAAATGCGATTTTAGTAAGTACGCACATACATACATATGTGCATACATACATACATATATGTATATACATATATATTTACAAACCGGACGTATGTATATTTGTATGCATGTATGTGTGTGCATAAATAACTAAAAAACTATGTGTAGTGGTACCCAGTAAGTGAAGTTGTATTAGGTTTAATACATTCGTTGGTTTCAAGAAAAAGTATTACATTAACTGAGCCGATTTATAAAAATTTATTTTCAAATATGTAAATTCAATTAGGTTTATAAGTCAAATCAAATCAAAAATACACCTATTGAATTATGAGAGTAATTAAAAAGAGATTGAATAGCGCTTTGTTAAAAGTTTCGTGTCAATTGTTTCAAACGCATGTTGAACAATCACTTCCGAGTCATTTTAAGCGGCTTTACGTTCAAACATTACATACATTGTTTTCAAATTGGAACAAATATATAGTATGTAGAGTTGTTCAGAAACTCTGGAAAAAATCCAGTTTCGAACGATTGCTTAATAATGTTAGCAAGCTGAGCAACAAAAAGAGAATAAGTAGTTGAATTAATACAATGCTTAAACAAAGTTTAACTGAACTGAATTTTTCTGAAATATAAAATATTGTCTTGTGGGTATCAGATAAATGCGATTCCAATGGGTTATATTACGAACATATTCACAAATATTACCAATACTATATAAATTCAAATATTGATATATGGATGATAAAGAAAAGATGTTTACGGCGGCCTCGTTGCGAAAGTATTATTAAAGACCTTTGTTTGTACTCGAATGTCGAATGTCCTAAAAAAAATATTGGAAGGTTTCGGTGGGATTTACTTCCTCAATTGCTGTCAGTTCCACATTATTTTCTTTAAAGGTGCTTTCCAAGTCGCTTTCATAAAGAATAGCGGTAGTTCCTTTTGATACTTTCTATTTGAAGGCTGGAAGTCGTTATAAAATAATAAGAGTGCCTTAATAAAAGAGTAAAAAATGTTTAAAAGAAATAAATACTTAAATCTGTATTTGTTCTCGTTAATCAAAACTGCTTTGGATTAACTTAAACTATTCACGGCGCACAGTAAGATTTCGGTATGAAAATACTGTTTTGTTAAAAATTAAATTCTAATTACTATTTCAATGATTTAGGGTTATAAAGCAATATTTATAGTTAAGAAATTCATTTAACTTATGATGATATGACAAATTAATGCAAAATGAAGGTAACATAGGTCAGGAGACTTTTATTTAATTAAATTTTATTGAAATGTTTTTCAATTGAGCAATGTGTTTTTCTAATTACTTAGTTTTTCATTTTAAAGCTTTACTGCTCTGATTTTGGGTTCTCTCAAAATATTATTATTATATAGCATATATGGATAATATTTCGGAGTTATATATTCGTTCGTGGCGTTGTTTGTGTATGTGTTAAAATAAGCCGATTGCCCTGATTCTTTGCGGGCTTTTCACAACATTTTCAAAAAACGGCAATGGTCCTTGAAATTATTTTGGTATACGTTTTTGTTTTAATGCTTTTTGGAATTGGCGATCTGGAGCTGTTGGTTGCGGCATTCTGCCACTTAAGTATGCTGATAGGTTGTGGTTGTAGGTGCCGGTTGATCTGGGCTCCTTCTTTGCACTGGTCGGCTCGGAAAGCATGACTCCATAAGGGCTAACCCTCGTCGTGGCGACCCGGGGTGAACACAGGGACCATTATTGCGGGTGTTAAATGGGATGATAAGTTGGAATCATCTCAGCACTGCCTTCTCAGCTGCCTTACTTTCGCAAGGGTCAGGTTCAAACACATTGGCTTGTCTAATGTGGAGTTTGGCTGTTTGCAGAACTATGTACATAACGAGAACTCGGCACTTTTCTTCACTCAAATGTCTACATGGCAGTGGTTCTCGTTATTTCATGGAAGAAAATTTGACAGTGGTAACACAATAGACTGCCCCCTGTAGGCTACCAAGCAACCTAACCTGAGTTAAGTTTTATAAGGGAGGTACGCTACAAGATAAAGCAAACTTGACTAAAAGTTATACGATGATACGAAAAAATGTATTACAGAGTTCGGCACGTATTTTGCTTTTCCATTTCAGGTACGCAGAATTGCGGCAAATTTCCAACTGTGTGTATTCGAAGCGATGGTAAACGAAAAAAGCTTAAATTTACAAATACCCAAACAAAAGTAGCCAAACGAAAGAGAAACAAATCAAAGCTAGTACAAAGCGTTTGTCGGTCTATAGTTTAGTGCTTGAGCTGAAATTTGCATTTCGCTGAAGTGGAACATAACCCATCAACTTCTGTGAAAACAAACGTGCGGGTGTGTTCGAGGACAATACAAAAATAAAAGAAATACAAAAATAAACAAAACACACCTTCTCTGTGCCGCATTTACCCAAACGTGTCGACAGAAAAGAATATTCAAGCAACATAAAATAATCTCAAGTACATACCTCCTTCCTCGCTTCTTCTTTAACCACAAACTTTACACAAACACAACAAAGCACGTTTTGCTGCGGGCGAGCGGGATGGGCCGGCTAACGCTGGTAAACTATTGCAAATGAAATTATGACGAAAATGGATGCGAAAAAAATGGCGACTAAAGTGTAAAAATATAGTGGCCAACGGGCAAGCAGACGTGGCAGCTTCAACCAACGAACAGAGCAACCAACCAACCAACCAACCAACCTACCTACTTGACTGCAAACTGTCCAAGAGACCGTTTGAATGGTTTTGCCTGGCGGCAAAGCAACATCAACAATACTGCATAACGTATGTATGTACATAAGTACATATATACATACATATGTAGGTATGTAGCATCAACATCAAGTTAGCCTGGACACTCAGGCTAAAGTCCATTTGCAAGTTGTGCTGTTGTGTTGCCCAGGGACACTGCAACTCGGCGCTGCAGTTTATCTGCAGTGAATTCAATATAAATTTTGGTTTACTCTTCCATGCTTAAATGGTAGCGTGAGTATATTTGTATTTGAAAATATACTTTTGCATGCAAAAAAAACGATGAACTGCAATATGCATGATAAGAAGTTTTTTATGTTTAGTAGAAACTTCCGAAATATTAAATGAAATAAAACATGAAAGATTATATTTATTAAGCGTGGTTTTAATATATTTTAAGCGCTTGTGGAGCCAACTATTTTCAGCATACATTTCTCGTACAAATCCACACTATCATATATTGAAAATTAAGAGTATGTATGTACATATGTACGTCATTGACAGCAGAGTTTTTAAATTTGTTTGGTTAAAGCAACAAATTACACTGTAGTAGCATTTTCAACTTTTGAGATAAATACTCTAAATGCCGAAAAAAATTAACTTATTTTAGGGGAATAGTGTTCAGATTTAAATACATTTTAGATTGCATTAATTTTTGGGTCGATTTTCTCTTGTAATCAATATATCGGTGTAAAATATAACCATATATGTTATATTAAAACTCAGACCAAGTTTGCAGTCATTTAAAAAACGATTTGCCGGGACGTATGAGTAACCTCTTAACATGTAATGGAAAAGTTCATATTATCAACTGCACTTTAGAGCGATATGCGATACAAATGCGCTAGTATATTAACACGTTATCGACATGCTGAGTACGTGGTCTTAGGGATTAAAAACTTTGATTAAAAACGGAATGCGTCAAAAAACACTAACAGAGTTAAATTCTTGTGCAAAAAACTATGGGCTTAACGTTAATATCCCGGAACGCGAGCTCCTTCTATTTCCCAAGAATAAGAAGTTTTCAAGTTTTAAGTTTCATTCTCTCAGCGGTCATACTCTTTCTCTCTTTCCTCTCTCAAAATAAATTCCGCCGTATTCCAAATATATGCTTGGTCAGAGGTAATCTTTTTCGTGGATGTTCAAAGCGTGTTCCGGCCTATAATTGCATATGGTTTGCTGGTTTGGTGCGTCATAATCCAGGGCTATCAGATCATGTCCAACGGAAGTCCTGATTGCCATTTGTCACAGGTCAACGATTGATATTTTTATTAAGCAAAGCGTTTTTTACGATACTGTACTGGAAATGGAATGTATTCCGTGATCCGCGAGTTCGCATAAAATCCGATATTGTTTTCTTTAAGACAAGATTCGAAAGATTCATGCTTTTTTTTTGCGGAAGTCTTTCTGTTTTTAACACTTTTTTAACAAAACATTCCTTAACTTCTAACATTCTTTTTGGAATAGGTACTACACAAACAAAAAATGTTGAAATTATTTTTGTTTCACATTATTACTTCGAAGTTTCAAAAACTTTTTGAATGATTGACTTTATTTATTGCATGAGTGGACGTAATCTTATTTGACTAAAATAAAGAATTTAATAAGATTTTAAGTATCAAATTCTTAGTTTTTAGCATTTAAACTTTTTATATTAATTATTTATTCTTAGGTGAGTAGAATTTAATTCTTCAGTAGACAGAAATAAATATATAAATCAATTCTCAACAAGTTCAACTTAATAAGAGCTTTCAAGTTCTTATATTCCTTCTTTCAAAACAATCGTGGAACAGTCGGTCAATTTAGTATTTTTTTTTTGGAAACCTATACAAGACTTAGTTGATGAATAAAATACTTTTCTACAAAGCCAATTAATGCGCGATCATGGTTGTCCAGATACGCAGCAGTCACGACTTATCTATAATCCGTGGTGTTCATTTTCCGTAGACATTTTTGTTAAGCATTGGAATTGTTTTTAGCGATTTGTATGCCACAAGGAAGCCAAAACTGCTTGTACGTGAGCGGAACAAAAAGGTGCTTCTCAATCGAAATTATTTATATGTGCTTAAGCTAAGGTCAGGTTCAATGTTCTGACTGTTCATACTAAGGACCTATTGAGATCGGTGCGTGCCATAGGGGTATTCAATCCCTGCTACCAAAATCAGTTTGTAGATTTTATTTTATCAAGTAACTGACATACTTCTTACTTGGTTAAGCTATCTAGATCATTAAAAGACTGAGAAGCCATAAAAATCTTTCTCCTTTACCGCAGTACGAAATATTTTCGCAACATATCCTCTACAGAAATCACTCAATATCTGCTAGCATTGTCCGATGTTTTACGACATACAACAGTGGTAGGTCTGCTTTGCTCACCCCGTCAAGGATTATATGATACGAAACTCTCTCAACCGCTTTTAAAATAGGGGCCCATGCTGGCAACAAAACCGAATGAGTCCCCCTATTATCAGCTGATAATTAAAATAGCGAGATGCCAGAGAAAAAATGTGTAAATTATCAATAAAATCAGTGCGCTTTTTATCTTTGCAAAATAAGATATTGAGTGTTTTTTGTTTGCAAAAAAAAGTGTTACAATCTCAAAATAAAGAGCAACGTGTAAAATTTTGAACTTTTCACAAAAATGTTGCGTTTTATTTAGAAAAAGCGTCTTTAAAAATGCTAATTAAAATATTTTCCAAAGAAAACTGTTTATATATTACTTTTTTAAATACTTTTTAACTACATACTGTATATACATACAAACATATACACATTTCGATTGAATTGATAAGTATGATTATGTGAAAACTGACATTTTTTATTTCAATTAAAATTGTTGGTATACTATGAAGTTTTCATGCTGAACTCATAAAATTATAATTTTTTTCATTAATACCCGAATTTTACCTGTTACTTCATTGTATTTGTATTATTTACGTCTGCATAACGCAATGGTCGTATTAAATTTATAAAATCTCCAAAAAATGCAAAGGTAATTACCACATTTGGTTTCTTTCATAGTGGCATAATTGGAAAATGCTATAAAATTTGTCCTTTTGGTAGGCACTCTCACGAGAACGAGAGTTTCGTATCATATAATCTTTGACCCCGTGAGAGACACATTATCTCCAGGACGCCCCTGGATCAATTTCATTAACTGATATTGAAATAATAAAATGTTTCTGACAAGCTTTTGAGTGTTTTGCATTCAAGTTCGTTCCTTGTGCATTTTGACGCCTGGATATTTACTAACAAAGCCCCATAAAAAATAATTCCTCTATAAATCTTTAAACAATTAAGTATAGAAATAGGAATTTAGAACTATCCCCTTCAAAAACTTAGCGTACACCTCATTATTACCTCAAATATAATGGCAAAAAGGAACATCAGAAGGCTGCAAAATAATTGATGCAGTTAAAAGTACATTTTTACTTCTTTGTGCTCAAAGCTATTCAAACGTATCTGATAGGATGAGTATGCTCCCACAAACATAAGTATTTCGTACCTGCACACATACAAAATATTCAAATGTACGTATTTATGTTCCCAAGGTGCAAAAATGTGAATCATATCCCAACAATAAATGAACATAGCATTTAACAAATGCATTTCGCATTTGGAAATTATAGTTCATGATTACTTCATTTCATTCAATAATGAGATTTAACATGAGAATATTGTATATTCATTTTGCATTCTTTTATCGCTCATAGGGTGAATGCATCAGTTTCGGAAACGACGTCAGTGCCGGAATTGAACAAACATTTTCGAATAAAGAAGTTACGCTATTCAAAAATTCGCGGTTTTTCTGCCATTAGTAGTAAGTTAGTCGATCTTAAGTGGCGTTGTGCCTAACAGCTGTTTCCCTTGTTGTGGTTATAAGTGCGAAACAAATGTTAGCATCGTGAAGTGTTCGGAATACGTTCGCAAAAGTAAATACCGAACATGGAACACATGTTACTAACAATGTGATTTTGTTACTAATTAGCTACTTGTTATCAGTGTTTTTGTTTTTTATTGACCAAATATGAATCAAGAAAAGAACCGGTAAACTCTTGGCATACATAACCAAAAAATGCAATTGATAATATGAATTCCACCATTGAGTCGAGTTATAAAGGAATTCGTCAGTGTCGAAACTTGTTTCTATCATCACTAGAAGTGACATTTGTTATTTGCAATCTATTCGATTATTGTTTATTACTCGCCGCACTAATTTAATAATAGTAATAGATTCGTATACAACAATCAGTAATACAAATATTAATATATCGACACAATATTGATGAAAATGATTAATTAATATTAATATTAATTGTTTGCGCAATAAAAATTCATCTCTCTTAACATTCAAACCAGTTTTCAAGAACACAATAAATATGTATTGCCTCAAGTGATAATAAATACACCTATATTCATATCATAGTATTATAATATATGATTCTTCAGTCACGATTCCGGCACTGACGCGCGTCCGTTCCGACACTAAATCATTCGTTCCGACACTGAGGAAACCAAGTGTTCCAAACATATTCGTTAATAATGATTTTACACTGTTTTCATTAATAAAATGAGCACTTATTCTAAAAATAGAGATTAATTTGCTATCAAATCAGTATTATTGGTAAAAGTAACGCGTGTCAGCCGTAAACAACAACAAATCAAACATTTCGCCGCGCTTAAATGTCCCGGGACTGATGCATTCACCCTTTTCGGAAAAAGTAATTCATCACATTTCTTAAAAAAAATACGCCAAGTATCTTTATAAACCCTTAATGAACTTGTTTAATAATAATACCTTACGCAAAACTACCTCCTATAGTTTCTCTTAAGGGAAACTACCATAACTAACTTACTTCCGCGTACAACTAATATATAATATGATCTTAAAAAATTATGCATACTGATGTTACATACACTGATTTTAGTAACGGATTCGGCTATGGATGTATGTAACTCATTACTTATCTCTAAACTCTATCTCCTATCTTGCGTCATTGACATAACACTACGAGTCATTTTTTTAAATATTTTCTTTTGCTTTATTCATGTATTCTTAATAAATAAAAACATCTGCATTTGCAACATCGTTTGGTCTTATAATAAACTAGTTCCTATTTGTCAAGGCTGAACCAATTATCCGCACCTTTTTGCGCATTGAGATTTGCACTGTGATATTTTTTAAATAACTGTGCTTGTGAGGTCTCCTTGAGATCAGCAAAACCACACTTTGTACCTTTAATTGTAACAACATGTCTCAAGTAGCAAAACAACGCCAAAGGGCAGAGAGACGCTCTTTGCAACGATGAAATGGTTTAAGTATGCAAAATAATATCCACTTTTGTGCGGCAAGGGAGCGAGGCATTTGAATCAAGTTGTTGCAATATGTATTTGAATTGCAAAAAAAAAACATCGCCGAGGAGATGCAACGAGGCGAACATGTTGATATGTTTATAACAGCCATTCTGTGCGGAAATAATTGCTTGTTGCCCTTCAAACCGACTTTGTAATACGATATATATGTATGTATGTATGCATGTATGCATAGAAGCTGAATTGTTGCTGTTGTTATTACGCTTGTTGTACGCATAATTTCCCAAGAACTCGTGTGGATTATTAGGAGTACCTCGAATAAATTGCAGCTAACGCCAACCCTCTCGGCTGTTACAAATTGTAGTATCCACAAAATAAAAAAATAAAAAAAATTAAAAAAAAATTGAGAATGAAAGTGCGGGAAATCTCTGTTCCATATACATATTCTGGATAACAAGCAGTGGTCGTGTCATCTCATACTTATAGACAACCATGGCCACAGACACAACCATGCGTTCATTCCTAAATGAAACAGCTTCTAATTATTCTCCCTTCGCTTCAAAGGACCAGTCCAATTGCGTTTTACTAGCGGTATGCAATTGCGTTTGTATGTGTAGGCCGTTGAGAATATGTTGCGGCCGGAAGAGTTGCTTCACAAGTGAATTCGAGAGTTGATAGCCCCAACTTAGGAGCAATTACAGCTGGCTTGAGGGCTGCGGCTAGAATGTTACGAGTTATGAAACGCTATAAATTGCACGGATTAACTAGTTTTGAATGGGATTAGTTTTTTTTCTGGTTTCTTTTCCTGCACTCAGGAGATTTACTCATTTTAATTGCGTAGCAGCGGCAGCGGCAGTGAACAACACACCAACTACATACATACATGCACAGATACATATGGACACAGTTGAGATACTTTAACGAGTTTTAAGAACACTCAGATGCAGCTGCTAAAAGCTAAGAGATACTCGTATACCCATTATCCTTATTTTTCATGTTAATTTCTTTTTAGCAAGCGTAAGTACAAATTTTTAATTATTGGCGGATTTCCATGGACACTAAGTCTTTTGAGATTCTTGATTGCACTCAATAGCAAGTGGTTTTAGTTCGTAAATACGGAAAGTAAGCAATTTATTTCTAAACAATCAGTATCTTCTCTTTACATTGTGTGCGTAAATTAAATGAATCCTTTTGCACTTGCACAGCGAAATCGTGACAGAAAAATTGCACTGTAAATTGCAATCGTAAATTTTATGCAAATTTCATTAGGGCAATAAAATTTATAAATACTTATAATTTAAGCCAATGATCGCTGGCACGTGCAATGGCAAACGGCACAAGCATTTCGATCGACTTTGTTTCACACTTCGCTTTTTGTCTTACATATTTGTGTTTGAGTATATTTTTGTGTGTCTCTTGCACGCATTTCGCCAATTGATGCCAGAAGGAGTAATTGGGAAACTTTATGCAGGGCCAGTCTACATTTTTACAAAAAAAATAGATAAGTATGCACATATATATGTTCGGCAAGACAGCGAAGCATGTCGCTGTGGCAGTCACGATGGGTAACATCAACAAAGGGCAGGTGGACGTACCGCCTCATACCCGTCCTAGATAAATGGCTCAACAAGCAACATGGAGACGTGGACTTTTACCTATCACAACTCATCAGCGGCCACGGATGCTTTAAAGCTTATATATCGCTTTGGGTACGAGACGGACCCCCTTCTGCGAAAGATGCGGACCCACGACAATCGAAGACGCGGAACACGTTTTCTTCAAGTGTCCAAGGTTTAGTAATCAAAGGTACTTATTCAATAAATCTCTAAGCGTATGTGCAACTCCAGAAAACTTTATATCTCTGTTGCTAATGAGCAAAACGGCATGGTCATATGGCTGCCGTAGTCATGCAAGAGTTAAGAAAAAGCTAGCAGGATAGACGCGCGCTCGATCGGCGTATTGCTGCAAACTCAAGCCCATGAATACAATTTGGGGGGTGAATAAGCTTAATGGCGTATATAGATTGAATCATTACTAGTACAGTGGGTGGTAACAAGTAGATGCAATTTTTGACGGACTACATCAGACCAGTAACTGACGTAGAGTTTAGCGCTCAAACCGCCTCCCGACGCAATACTTAACGTTGGTTCCGGGGGGATTGGTACTTGTCGGTAGGAGGTGCAGTGCGGTTAAAGTCCCACACAGGCTTTCGATGCTTCCTCCTCTGAAAAAAAAAAAACATATATATGTTATGTACATCTGTATATGTATGTACACATAACCGGTTTCTCAAATAAACCTTTATGAAGGTCGTTAACATTATACACACAGTGAAGGCGAAAAAAATGATGCAAGACAAAACAGTATGATCTAATTATATGGCAAATTTGTTAAACATATTCATCTAACAAGGAGGCAGTGTTTTAAATTGATATGCTCACTGGCCGTTCGCTTTAAAAATTAGGATTGAAATGATACAAACAACTCCGCATGAAATTATATGTATTCGTGTGTAAAAGTTCATTTTCTTTCTCTTCAATTTATTTTGTCATCCTTACTTCCAAGAATTGCAAGGATGGCAGGGTTGCCGTAGACTCGGATTATTGGATTTAGTGTTGTAAAATGATACACAGAAAATATCCTGCAAGGGAGTTTAATTTCGCCGAACTGGTGCACTTCTAATGAATTAAAAACCGGGTTAATAAAACCGAAAACGCCTCTTTCAAACTATGTATAGTTTGATAGTTATGAGGTGTTAATTTAATATGGGAATCCATATACGAACTAGTAGGTTGCTACTCTTCAGTTTTACGTACTTGTACACAAGCGTATATTAACTTTGTTCGCATAACGGTTGTTTGTAACAGCCAAAAATAACCGAGATAGATATACCAGAATCAGAACAAATTAAGTAAAGTTTAATACTAGCAGCGATTTGAAACAAAGAAACGGGGTTTTTATGAAATTTTGAAAAATGACCGTGGCACCGCCCATACAAGAAAACATCGTAAAGGGTATACAAAATTCGGTTTCGCCCGAATTTTGCTTTCCTTACTTGGTTTAAACTAACGAAAGCGCCAAACTACCAACGTAAGAACTGCGCATGTGAAATTCAAGAAGTAGAAAGTCATTAAAAAAGGCTATGGTTGTAACGTATAACATTTGACTTAACGGATTTGATTCTTGCTCGCTTGGTTTTACTTGCCTTTGCTTTAAAAGCTTATTTGGCGAAGCATATTTATCGATTTTAAAAGTATCTAATACATTTAGTCGTTGGTACCAATATAGTTTCATCTGTTATAAATGCGGGACTTAATGCTAAAATTATTATATTCAGGTATTGGGAGAGGGTATATTGAAAACCGATAAATTAGTACATCATTAGGCGAGAAATGAAAGAGTCAAAAGCTTTCAAATCGCTGTAAAATACAAATTTGGGCTTTCCTCTATGTGTACGGTGCTGAGTTTTCATTTACAATGCCCTTTCATAAAATATGTAGGTCATACCCAGCTGTTGTTTCAGGAGCGGAAGTCAACACAGACGCACGTTTGGCTATGTATTTTGAAAGTATGAAAGTAAGCTTAATATATCCATCTCTATTCTGTAGAAAAACTACCGGGGAATTTGTTGCCTTCTCCCATTGCTTTAACATGGGAAAGAGAGAAAATTCCGCGGAGTTTCTATTTATAATTAGCTTGATCATGAATGAATGACTGGTTCATACAAACATATAAACTTAGTAATGTAAAAACTATATACAAAGTTGGATAACCCATACAGCGAAAGCTTGCTTAAGATTGTTTCCAAGTAACATGTAGTGTCGCTTTTTCTAAATCATTGTAACATTTTTTGAGTAGTTTAACTTTGTAGCCCATTCAATTCTAGTGTAATTCGATAAAAGCACGATTTAAGTGGCTACAAATTACTTCTGCTTTTGATTCCGCCGCAATTTCTTTCTTATAACAAAAAATGTACCTGGTGTGAAATAAATGGCGGAAAAGCTTTAGTAAAAAATAACCAAACAGCCATGGTAATTTGTAGCTATGTGGTTACTTTAAACTCGCACATGAATGGACTACAAAACTCATACAAATTTTATAAGTCCACGACTAAAAAAGGTTGCTCTATGCTTTATAGTGTCAAACATGGACATTATATATATGTATATATTTTTGTTCCATTAACTTCAGTAAAGAAAGTTCACATTTATATTTGATTAAAAGAAACAATGTTTTAAAAAATGTATATAACTGCTTTGAGTATGCAGTTTTGTAGCTCATTTAGTTTAGCAACAACCTCGACAAGATGTTGTTACAAATAAACGACAATTTTCATCGACTTTAGATTCGGCTATTTGATTGATCCGTGGGTAGGGATGTCAATTTTGGTCATTTCATTGATCCCGGGATTTTCGAGATCTGAAAACAAAATCCCGGAACAATCCCGGGATCCCAAAATTCATTTCGATTCGTAAATTTTAATTTGTCAAAAAATGTAACATGTTTGTAATCGTGGTATTATAGAAGTATACAAAATAACATGAATATAACAAAGAGCGATTTGTTGTAATTCATGTACATATATTTTTATTGGTCGTTTCAAGAATAAAAAAGAAATAAACGTAAAATTTGACACACAAAAAACAATTTAAACTTCAAGTACAAAAAAAGTATTTGGTTCAATTGTACCTACATAAACTAAAATTATTTTTAATTACTGTCTGAGAGCAATAATAAATATTAATGTATTACCATTCAAGAAAAAAAAAAAGAAATACATCAAGCAAAAATTAAATACATCAGCCATTCCATTTTGAGCGAGGCAGAATTATTCCTTGTTTTAATCAAATGCAATCTTAAAGAAATAAAAGCTTAAGTGTGTTATCCTCCAACCTGTACCTGAACTTGTTGCATTTAAAATCTGCAGTGCAAAAGCATCGACTCAACACTTGTTGGTTGGATTGTCGACCAAAAGTTAAATGCTCTCTCTATAAATTAGCCTTTATCGCCCCCATTATATATAATTTTGGCGCTTGCAGTTTATAGCTCAGTGTTTGGCCGAGCGTCTACTACCATTTGTGGTGTGCGTCTTTATATTATACCACAAATGGAGGGACCTACAGTTTTGTGCCGACTCCGAACGGCAGATGTATTTTTTGAGAAGCTTTTTCATGGCAGAAATAAACTCGGAGGTTTGCCATTGCCTGCCGAGGGGTAACCGCTTTTAGAAAAAACTTTTTCTATCATTAGGATTTTGCTTACCGTGACTGAGATTCGCACTTGAATTACAAAAATTAATTTTACCAAACCTTCCGATAAATTGTATGCCTTTCTATTATTGGACATTGCTTTGAGACTTTCTGTCTTATCCACTTCAAGCAACACGTCGTTAGTTCTATTAACATCGCTTTCATAGTAAAACTCATTTTCTTCTCGAGGAGGATATTCTCTAGCTCATTAATAATTGCCCTTTTAAAAACAAAATCTTTGGGGAGTTAAAAAGCAGTGTTATTTGTCGTATTGTCTTATCGTAATACAACAGTTGTAAAATTGTTGTTTTTATTTCCCGTGTTAAATTTTCTTATTTCAATACAACTCTGTAAGGTATGTTTAGTGTGTTATTTATTTTATTTAATCGGCTTTTTTGTTTTAAATCATTTGAGGTTTATTTTTGTTTGAAAAACTATAAATTTAAAATTAAAAAAAATTACTATTCAATTTACTGTTTCCTGCAATTCCGGGATTTAAATAGACTGATCCCGGGATATTCGGATGTCCGCGATCCCGGCATTTCGGGATCCCGGGATTGACATGCCTATCCGTGGGATATTTCACAAGCATTAAAGAGGAAAAAAAAGAACAAAGCGAAAAACAAATTGCGAACATACGGAAGCGATGAACTCATGAAAAACTTATAAAACTAACTGGTTTTTGTTTGATTTTTCGCATGTGAGCTATTTACGGTATGAAGGCGTTGGCGAGTAGCCAGTATGTGTCGGAGTCTTAAGTTACAGGCCACCACATAACTAAGGCGAATATCAGTAAGCACACCCCATTTAGTCAAATGGGCCTTAAAAATATTTGTGGGTAAAGAGTAAAGTTGGTAGACTTATTCGCCAACCGTGTACATATTTGATATGTTTATACCTTCATTTACATACATACATACATACATACTCGTATGTATATACTCGTGCATAGAAGACTTTCAGGCGCACCTCTTTATAATATGCAACCGAACGACGTAACATTCATTTCGGATTCTAGTCAGTACATAACTGTATACTTCGCCACTACAACGCATTGTGTGCCCTTGAACCACGCGACATTTTTATCTTGACTTTAATTTTTATATGTACATACATATGTATGTATGTACATAGGTAGAGCGACTGTTGTAAATGGATTTTCCTTCATTTTGCTCCATTCACGCATCATTTCCGCATTTTGCTGTCACCACACTATCAGCGCCCATCCTCATTGTGGATTTACACCCAGTTATTCCACAGGCAATTTGTGGACGTCGTCGTGTGTGGGTGGCGCGAATGACGTGCATCGGGAAGCGAATAAATATGTATGTATGTAGATTTGTACGTATTTGTATATACATACATACATACATACATATGTATGTCTGTATGGAATGGGTTGCTCCCATTCGTGAAAACACCAAAACGAACTTTGTTATAAAAAGTGAATGCGATGGCGAAATTCGAAATTAAAAATTAAAAGAAAAATCAATAGCAACGCAATCGCGGCTAGCGAGGGAAATTGTCGGATATGAATGCGGTATCTGTGGGCAACGACGATGATGATGACTGAGGAAAGAAAATCGAAGTGATCGGGAATCGTGCCGCGGTATTTTTGGGAAGCGAGAAGAGTTGAAGGAATATACGGATAGAGGTTTGTATGTCTGAATGCAGTTTCGACTATATTTTCGTAACACAGTGCGACAACATTTAACCTTTTTTATCTTAAACATGAGAAAATCGATATAAGCTCGATACTAGAATTAAATGTTAGCAATTTTGCGGTTTTAGCTTTCTACTGTACGTCATTATAAAATTACCATAAATAAATAAAAGATTTTGAAATATGTAGTTATGTTGGTACCAAGAAGGACGTCAGAAGAATTTATGTATTCTATGTAACTAAATGCAATTATTTCTATGAAAGAATCTTTTGAAAAAAATATGTAGTTTATGCCCTACATAAACTCTCTCAGTGTCTAATAGAGACAAAACACAATTTTAGACCAGTTGGCATTCAAAAGTCTCAAAATAAAGTCTCTAAATAAAAGCAATAATATCTAGCTCATTTTGAGGCTTGAGATTATTACCCGTATTCAGTAAATCAGCCTCATATCAAGTGTCAAAATGAGCTAGAGATTATTGCTTTTCGTCGTTTTCACGTTTTTTTCTCATATTTTTTTTTTTTTTTTTTTGTGACCCGCTCATCACCAGGTCACAATTTTGAGACTTTATTTTGAGGCTAGAGGCTTTATTTTGAATATTTATTTTGTGACTTTTGTCTCTATTAGACTTTGAAACTGCCTACTGAATACGGGGGTATACCAAGTTACTGGTTTCGGGCATGAATGTCAGAATTCAGTAAGCAATAACAGAGAAACTCACAATTTTAAACCAGTTGGCATTAATTGGTCTCAAGTGCTCTACTCTCAAAACTAAGTCTCTCAATTGCCATCAGACAAGCAGTTCACACAAATTAAGCCAAACACAAAAAATAAAAACGTAAAACGTAAAAGCGAGGAATGGTAATAATCTACTATACGTAAATTACTGAATTCCATATTCAGAACATTGAGCGAGTTGGAAGGGCTTACTATCAGTAAGGCGTTATACAATTTTTTATGGCTTTACTATCCTCTTATGACATTTTTCTAAATATACTTAGAATATCTTTTTAATAACATTTGCTTCGCTTTTTCTACAAATTATTTGGGTTTCGAATATACATAGTATATCAATGTCATATGTTTTGTCATTTGTATTATATTTTGATATCCTTAAATTTGAGATCTTCTGCTTTGCAAAAAGCAGCAGAGAGTATTTCTGAGATATCTAATAATCTTGATCTTTTTTGATAATCTTTAAATATTATCCTAGAATCATTCAAAAGAAGAAAAAAACAAGTAAGAAAAGTTAAATTCGGGCGAACGCGATTTTTATATACCCACACGACGTATTTTTGCATGGGCGCTGTTTTTAATTTCATAAAAACTCGGTTTCTTTGTTTCAAATCCTAGCTGCCTAAACTTTACTCAATTTCTTCCAATAAATACTGAAAAACGAGGTTTTTCAAAATTTCCGTTATATGGAAGTTGGGGGTGGTTATGGTCCGATTTCAAAAATTATTGACGGTGATGCTAATGGTATCAAGGACAATAAGTTCACCAAATTTTGTGACGATATCTTACATCGTTATTGAGATACCTACAGACGTTTTTTTATAAGTGGGCGTGGTAACGCCCATTTTTCAAAATTTCATAAAAATCAAGTTTATTATTTAAATATCTCTCTAAATATAAAATTTTAATTAATATGTTCCACTGGAGTAACTCACGTTGCGCCCATGGCTTCATAAGTATGGATACAATGTTTATAAGGCATTAGTCTTGCTATGGTGTTCACGAATAAAAAAACATGATTAATTTGATGTAAACTTTCATTATAATCAGCTTGATATAAGTATTTCTATACATATCTATATCTCTTCGTATCTCTCTAGGATGTAATATATACATGTGCCCTAAAAATACTTTCACGTATCAAGAAGATGATAAACATTAAATCCCGAAAACAGATTTTAGAACTAAAATTTTTTATTTCTATTATTTCAACTTCGCAACGAAAGACGACTTAACTAGTAAGCCCCAGTAATTTAATTATTAAAAAACTGCATACGATGATAAGCACAACATTTACAAAACAACTAACATAGTTTTTATAGAACCCCTATATCCTGTCGGCTGTGTTGTCACAAAACATCTGTCGATGCTACCTCCACCAGACGGCGAGCCGATTTGCTGACCGACTCTTCCAATGTGAAGCGACTATAATGACTTGGCGACTGTAGTACTCGTAATCGACTGAATTAAACTGACTGCAGTGTTTTCAATTTGCTTTTAGTTGGCTGAAAGCCGCTGGTGTGGTCGGTTGCGCAGTCAGAAATGGCGATGGTGAAATATAGGGAAAGCTGTGTCCGTAGTGGTTTAAGAAAAGTCTACGAATTTGACAGCATTGAAGTTGAGCGACAGAACAACTAGCTTATAAGTGGGTCAGATAACGGACGACTATCGCACTGGCACAACCATCAATGTTAAAAAAAAAATAAAAATTTAAATTAAATTAAACGCAAATATGCAACAATTTTTACATGAACATGTTTGTGCAAGCGTTTACAGAGTTGCAACTGTAGATACTTACATATATGTACGTATGTATGTATTTAAGTAAATACCAAGATTTCAAAGAAAACATTGCTTTAGTAAGTTGGCGTTGTAGATACATTAGTAAAAGGTTGTTCATAAATCGAATAATCGTATAGATTTCTTATCTGGAAACAAAGTATTTAAAAAAAAAAACGCTAAATAATATTTAATACTATTCTTATTTTTCAACAAAACACATATATGTTGATCTTTGGTCAAAATGAGAAGACAAGTATTTTTTGGTTTGCCACAAACATTTTTTTTTAAACATTTTCACGAATTTCGTTTTCAGGTAAAAATTAGTTTTATTTGCAAAAACGCGGAGATCGAATTAAAGCAAAAAAAAAAATCACGACTAACAATAATATTAATAATTTGGCGTTTACACTATATAGTTCAATGTTTGGCCGAGCTTCTCCCACCATTTGTAGTATACGTCTTTATATTCTAACACAAATGAAGGGACCTACAATTTTGTGCCGACTCCGAACGGCAGATGTAATTTATGAGAAACTTTTTCATGCCTGAAATACCCTTGGTCGTTTGCAATTGCGGGGTGACCGTTATTACAAAAAAATGTCTACGATTACAATTTTATTTGCCCTATTTGAGATTAGAACCTCGAACTCAGCAGCATATCGAGTTATAGCACGCACCGCTACCCACTCGATCACAGCGGTTACGAATCACCACAAATAGATATAGTTAAAGTTGAACCACTCCTTCATATTCGGTTTAAGGGGATACTAAAGTATACAGCGTCTGTTTACGATGAAGATACAAAAACTCTCACAAATTGATTTTCCCAAACTTGAACCTGAAATGTCCGGATTCGCTAAAAGGGAATGTGAATCTGCCCAACTACTGGGTGTCCTTTATAAATAAAAGACCGACAACACAGCAGTTCATCAGAAGTGATAAAAAGGATCACTAAATCTACTATAAAATGGCTTTAAAATTTGGTGTAAGGTTTATGGTTGGGCGGAGATTCCAAAGCCTTGTCCCTAGGCTCACTACCATAAGTGAACGGATTGCCACAATCTGCGTCAAAGACAGTCTTAACAACGTCAGCTAAATTTGTGAACCCGGCCAGATATAATGAAAATAATGATGAGACCAAAGATGAGCTCTTAGTGCGCTTAAAGGAGGCAAACGTGCCCCCGCCACGATGTAAAAATTGTGATGGGCGACTTAAACGCTAGGGTGGGCAAAGAAGGCATATATGATCCAATAGATGGACAACTTAGTATTTATGTATAAGACAACGCAGAGAGGCTGATCGAATTCGTTGCGGGGCAAACATGGTTGTGAGTAATACCAAATTTCATCAAGATGTTCATGCGATCCGAACACCTTGCATATACTCGGGTCATAACTTTGTTGCAGCTATGGTCCGCATGGGTCACTCTGTACTAAAGATCGTAAGGCAAATTGGGCGGCGAAGGTTTACGTCGCGAAGCTAACATCATAACAGACATCTGAAAATGTTTAACTTCGACTCTCTATCCTGCTAAAGCAAGTAGATCTTCATCGCACGGGCATTAAAAAGCAATGTGGTATCTTCTGCGTTTGCCGATAATGTCGACATCGTTGTCTTTATCAAATGAACGGTCAGTGCAGCATTTTGTAGTCTACAGACGGAAGAAAATAAAGGAGGTAAAGCAGCGAATGAGCAAAAACAAGGTAAATCCTGGCAACAAACAAACTATACTCGTTTATAGGGATACACGCCATTGTTGGCAATTTTAAAGTAATGAAGGACTTTGCATACATAGTTTTCAGCACAAATCTCACATATATAGTATGTCTGGAGATCAAGCAAGATATAACAGTTGATATTTGTTGGAACGATTTTCAGTCATCCCTTGTCAAGTTCGGTTTGGAGACAAACCGGTTTCGGCGTTGTGCCATCTTCAGTGTCAATTTTCGTTCTGTTCAGTTTAGGTCTGTTGTTTCGCTCCCGCTCCGAAAACCGCTCAAAATGCCTGTACTTTTATATGGCGTAGAAACAGAATTATTCTGAAGTGAAGTGTTAAATAACTGCATTTTTATTACACAATGAAATTTGTCAAAAATATTATAGATAATAATTTACCAGATTACCTAAACATTAACTTAAAGTATGGCGTTAATATACATAATAAAGATACTCGTAAAAAAAAAATGATTTCAAGTTACCTATGCTAAAAAGTGAATCTGATAAATGTAATCTATGATAAAGGTCTTAAAAGTTATAATGAGTTACCAAATACTGTAAAGCAATGTACGACCATTACAGAGTTTAAAAGAACATTTTTTGAATATTGTTTATTATAATATCTATTATAATAGCTGTTTACTATAGTTCCGTATTTGTCAATTTCAATTGCATTAATGAATGATCAATAAAGTGACCTTATTTTACATAAGAAATCTATTATTAAGTAATTAGGTTAGGTCCACCACTATTGTAATGAATTAGGCTCTGAAGAGCTGTAAGAAAAATTGTAATAATGATAATAAAGAAGTGTATGAGTACTATAACGACATGGAAATAGTCGGACGTATGGACTTTCAAAGATTGCGTTGGCATGAAAAGACTTTTGACTCAGGTTTATGGCAGTGTGTGGCTCCTGGATTTTTCAAAAGAGATAAAGGTTTGAAATTTCACTTGTCTCATTTTTAGCTTATGTGCGGATAGTAATGATTTTTTTTTTTATTAAAACGCATTAAATATTATGGCGCGTAACTATAGTCATGATAAAGTCAACTGTTTTTATTTTGGAATAAAAATATGAAATTCTTCATCTTGAATGCGACAAAGCTACATTGTTAAAAATTTTGAAGCTAGGGTAATACAATAATTGAGACACAAAAAATTTAAGTTAAGTTATTTAAATTTTTTTTCATAATTTATAATTTATTTCACATTGATATTCTTAGATCGAATTACTATCGCCTCGCCCCCCTCACAAGAGGGCTCGAACAGTTTAACCAGCTTTCAAGAGTCCTTGATCTTGATTTTGCAATGCCAAGGTCACTATTTAGAACACGCATTGAGTCCTACTATGTAGGCATTTAACCTTCATTTTATCCTAGCTGTTAATTAAATAATAAGAAATTTTTGTTATCTAGTCAGTAAGGTTTGTTACCATTGACTTAAATAAATGAAATGAAATGAAATGAAATGTAGCAACCTTACAAAATATTTACTGAAAAAGAAGCCATCTCTAAGGGAATCTTCAGACATATCATATATGTATGTACATTATTGTAGACATCTGCATGTAAGCCAAGTCAGGCAAAACAAAGCACTTACAATTTGTTTAAAAATTAAAGAAATTTGAATAAATACTAAACGCATGAAGTAATTGGCTATAAAAACAATCGCGTGCCGTTAAAAATTAAGTGACACGTGAGCCAAGGGGAATTGTAAAAGAGCAAAAATAGGAGTAAAACAAAGTTGCATGCGCAGGCATTTACAGCCAACAATGAATGCTGTGCACGTCGCGACTGACATGCATACCGTTACACAGCTGTTTCTGCATGCATCGGAGTTACCATCTACATATATATAGTCCCCTACATATACATATACAGATATGTAAATATTTAACATGTACCTGAGTTTGGTTTACTACAATGTATGTACATTTTTTATGTCTCGGTCTTTTTGCTGAATTGCAATTTATTATTTGAATTTCCTCACGCTTTATTTTTTAATTTATTAGATTAATGAAACGTTAACACGCAGCCGGATTTAAGCGCCTTGCTGTTGAGGTCGTGTCGTGTTAATACAACCCGTCAGCAAATACACATTCTTCTCCGTTGTACCAGAAAGATAGGACGACAATCCTCATACATATTTACATAAACGTCCATAGGAAACTATTTTGCAGTAGCAAATATATTTGACAGTTTTATTGGAATATATACATACATAAGTAGTTGGATGAGGAGATTTGGTGATATCCGAAAAAGCGGCTCTAACTTCTACCAATAAAACTGTTTTGTATTGATTTTTTTCTAGCTTTAGCATTAACTTAAAAATACCTTATAATTATTGAATTTTATGAAATTGTTAAAATTAATTTTTTTGAAACAATTAAGTTATTGACTGAATGTATCTTTATTGGTGTACCTGACAGTACCTATGAGTTCTGACATACTATATGATGTAAAGCATCAAAATAAAAAAAAGTTTAGTAAAATGTACGATTTTATTCTTTTGTAAGGTAATGAAAAAAAAAATGGTAATATCAAAGCTAATGCGGCGGCCTCCCGCTAAGTATCAAGAGCTCCCTTCGGTAGATTGAGAGACTTCGAATGTGATAATCTCATTATCGGCTTCAAATATTGGCAAAATTACAAACTTTTCATTTTAAAACCATATGCATATAAATACCTATCAACCAAACGTTGTCTGGACTCTGCAAATAATCTCGCTCCATCTTAAATCTCAAGGCACTCACACTCCATATGAAGGAATCATGACATGCCCCCGGGTGAGTAGCATCAAAAAATCGAATCCTCAGATAGTTATCGCAAACCTGCAAACAAAAACTTATATTTAAACACATATAAGTGTTGCACTGGAAACGTGAGCAGCCCATGTGCGAGATACGGTAACCAACCCGTGTGAAGCCATGGGTCACGGCTAATAGAGAAGGAGCTTTAGTGGGTTGAACCCGAATCCCCAATCAATGATGATGGACGTGATGTACCATCACCCGACTATGACGAAATTCGGAAAGCGATAACACGGCTGAAGAACAACAAAGCGCCCGGGGTTGACGGGTTACCAGTTGAGTTATTCAAGTACGGCGGAGAGTAGCTGTTTAAGTGCAAGCACCAGCTCATTTCTAGAATATGGTCGGAAGAACCCATGCTTGCTGATTGGAACTTAAGTGTGCTCTGCCCAATCCACAAAAAGGGTGATCCTGCAGTCTGTGCCAATTATCGCGGTATTAGTCTTCTTAACATCGCCTATAAGGTTCTGTCAAGTGTATTGTGTGAAAGACTTAAGCCCACCGTCAATGAACTGATTGGACCATATCAGTGTGGATTTAGACCTGGTAAATCTACCATCGACCAGATATTCACAATACGCCAGATCTTGGAAAAGACCCGAGAAAGAAGAATCGACACACACCATCTTTTTGTCGACTTCAAAGCCGCCTTCGACAGCACGAAAAGAAGTTGCCTTTATGCCGCAATGTCTGAATTTGGTATCCCGGCAAAACTTATACGGCTATGTAAAATGACGTTGAGCAACACCACCAGCTCCGTCAGAATTGGGAAGAACCTCTCCGAGCCGTGTAATACCAAACGAGGTTTCAGACAGGGTGACTCTCTGTCGTCCGATTTCTTTAACTTGATGCTGGAGAAGATAATTCGAGCCGCAGAACTAAATCGGGCAGGCACCATCTTTTATAAGAGTGTGCAATTGCTGGCGTACGCCGATGACATTGGGATCATCCGGCTTAACAACCGCGCAGTTAGTTCTGCCTTCTCCAAACTGGATAGAGAAGCGAAGCGAATGGGTCTGGAAGTGAACGAGGGCAAGACGAAGTATCTCCTGTCATCAAATAGACAGTCGGCGCATTCACGACTGGGATCTAACATCACTGTTGACAGCTATAACTTTGAAAAAGTAGAGGACTTCGTTTACTTAGGAACGTCAGCCTTGAAATCCAACGCAGAATCTCTCTTGCCAACAAGTGCTTCTTCGGACTGAGTAGGCAATTGCACAGTTAAGCCCTCTCTCGACGGACCAAAACCATACTCTATAAGTCTCTCATCATGCCCGTCCTATTGTATGGCGCAGAAGCATGGACGATGACAACATCAGATGAGAGAGTTCTTGTGGTGTTTGAGAGAAAGATTCTCCGAAAGATTTATGGACCTTTGCGTCTTTGCGACGGCGAATACCGTGTACGATGGAACGATGAGCTGTACGAGCTGTACAATGACGTAAAAATAGTGCAGCGGATTAAGAACCAGCGGCTCCGCTGGCTAGGGCACGTCGTTCGAATGGATGAAATAGCTCCAGCCCTGAAGGTGTTTGGCGCGGTACCCGCGGGTGGTAGCAGAGGAAAAGGAAGACCTCCTCTGCGTTGGAAAGTCCAAGTCCAGTTAGCACGAGATAGGGACAGCTGGCGTGCTTTGTTGACCTCGGCCAAAATCGCTTAGGCGGTTAATGCGCCAATTAAGTAAGTAAGTAAGTAAGTGTTGCACATGCAGTGATACTAACCAGCATAGCATTAATACTACATTTTCCTTTTCTGTTATAAAACAAATGTTTGTTTATCGACGTATTATGGTCGACCCTGTAATATTCCACAAACCTGAAAAATTAATAATTTTATTAATGGTTGCATGCATGTTTTTCCCCAGAATTTCTTACAAAGTCCCAGACATTTCCACCGGATTAGATTTATCTCTTAAGTGTCTTCTTCCTGCACGTTGAAGTGAATTTTCTTCTTCTTCACATAAAATCCTCATTTTCATGGAATTAATTTTGCAAAAATTACCATTTATATTGACTATTTGATAATTTTACATTTCCATTAAACAAATAGACAAATTTCAGATTTTTTGGGGCAAGTGAAAAATTTTCGGGCGAAATTTTTTTGGAACTGTGCCTAATCTAGGCTGAGCTCTTTTCGGATGCATTCCTTTGTTTACTTTTTATTTTTTACCATCGGGATATTATTTTACCTTCAAAAATTTTATTTTTGCTGGTCTCCTCATGACCTACTTGCATTCTCCTCCCCTAGGGGAGGATTATAAGTTTGATAGAAATTACACATTCAGTGACAAAATAAATAATTAGTCACCATTTTCGTTCTTATAGTTATATGTCTGACATCTTAGGCTTTTCACATTAATGTATTTCAGCCTCATCACATGGAAAATGCGCCCCGCTTAATTTCCTTACTCACGATATCGAACAATTTGCAGATTAATTAAATTCGTTCTCGTATTATCGTCGAGTTCGTTGCTAAGTAAGGTTTCGAAACACTCATTAGTAGGGAAATTTGTTATAAATCTATGCCAAATTACTTAAATACAAACAACTGCGAATTTATAAAAACGTTGTAAATTCTCAAGTTCTCAAATTGAGAAAAATGTATGTATATGACCTCATTCATATTACACCATTTTCAGAGATCGAAAAACACTTTGTGTTCTTCATAACAAATAAAAAATCAATTATGCATTCTTGCATATACTTATACCTTGTTTATACGAAGCATTCGCCGAGATCATACCAACTCAATACACATTATTTACTTCTGTTTATACATTCGACCTTAAAGCGTTCCCAGCGAAACCGTATTGTAGGCTTATCAGCTGATTTGAATTTCGCACCGATAAATCTAGGCTTTTAATGATCCTTCTAACCGAAGCGAGAAATAAAATACCGATTTAAAAGTGAGTGTGAGTGAAATCACTGAAGCATTTCAAGGCTATTCAAAATCAGTTTATACATGCGTTTGGCAGTAATGTGTATGCGATGAAGCTTTGTATAAACGTTGTAATATACTCGGCGCCATTACCAGCGCCGCAGTAAAGAGTTTTTTGCAGGTCGGCGTGACTCTAACCCTTATCTTGGAGCCGTCATTGAATAGTGTGGGTGCAGCAACGCTTTTTTTTATTAAGGAAATGACTTATTCTTTTAATTTTGAAGCTGATTTGATCTTGTCCTTTAGACCTAAGCGCTGAGACTCATTTCGCCTATTTAAGACGCGTGATTTTCTTGGGTGTATGCGTCCATATTTTGGACCACAAATTTTTGGTGTGGCGCTGATAAAGTCGCCTAATGTATATGCAGTATATAAAAAATGCAAGCTTGTTTCGTTTTTCTATTTTTCACATAACATTTGTATATGCTACTAGTTAGATGTAACAACAATTTTAACATAAATAAGTAAAATAATTGCATAATATTATGTATACCATTTATAAAGCGTGAGACTAAACTTTTTAAAAAAATGGAGGCAACGCAAATTTTTTGAATGAATCATAGAAATTAAATGCAACGTAAATCACTTTTAAGGCATTGTCGACAACCAACGCTTCACGCATCCGAGCGATGTGCACCAGCCGTAAACAAAAGCTGTGGAGGGAGCTGAAATAGCATTTTGTGCGGCATTAAAATGGAATTCAAACACTGACTCACTCCCCCTCACGATTTGCGCAAATTAAAGTAAACCTTAGCTATAAATGAACAAAGCAATAATTTTTTAAGAAATTCTTTTTACTGTTGTTATACAAACTAAATGAGCGGCCACACGGTAAATGGAAAAAAAATTATAAAACTAAGAGGTAATATGTTTAAAAAAAAAGAGTATTGTGGACTGTAATATGAAAACGACCCAACTCATATTTCATTCTTACACGAGTATAAATTTTGCATAAATCAAATGGCAAATACAGAAATTATAAAGGAAATTTAAAAAAAAGATCAAAATATAAAATAAATAAAATCATATAAAACGATTATACGAGTATTAAAATACATACATATGTACACGTATATATTTTTATTACAAAAAATCTTACTAATAAACTTTTGTGTTTGAATGCATGGTTTCGATTCAGAAAAGGCGTACATACAGTGGTGGTTAAAACAAAAGAGGTGATTTTTAATTAAAATGTTTACCAAAAATTTTGTCTAACTTTAAATTTTCAAATTAAATACAGACAATTCTCTAACAGAACTGTATAAACCTCGTTTCCAACCTTGTTTTGAGAACTTTTAGAATATGTTCGATTATGCAGTTTTTTAATAACCCATTAAATTTTAAGAATAAAATTTGAAGTGGTTAAAATCATACCTGGGCAATACTGAGTAGTAATTGTATTATTACGTACTTAAATACTTTATATTTTGATCTTGAAGTAATTAGTCCGTACTAAGTACTTTCAGAATTTTCAATGACAAGTAAGTACAAGTAATTGCAAAATACTTGAAGTTTTAGCAAATATTTCAAAGTATTTGAAAATAATTGAAAGTACTTGAAAAGAATTGAAAAATGTACTTGATTCAATTTTTCAATTCTTTTCAAGTACTTTCAAGTCCTTACAATCTTGAAACCAATATTTTAAAAAAATTACAAAAAGAAATGATATTTTTGTATTATAGTCCATATTATGTTTATTTAACAAAATGCAATTCATTGTTTACATTTAAAAATAAATATTGCATGAGTATTTGAAATTAAACACAAATAAATAATTTAATTTAATTTAATTTACAACAAAAATAAACAATAATTCAACATTAAAAAATATATAAAGTAGCAGGAGTTCAACAAAAAACAAAATTATAAATTAACAATAATTCAATAAAAAACACTCAAAACCATTTGGAATTGGCTTTCATTAGAACAAACTTTTCAAAAAAAAGTCTGTCAATGAACCTCTCGAAAAGAGACGTTCGGTTAGTGCACGACCATATGTCAAATATTTGGAAAAAATACCATAAAGCTATTTTCATTTTAACATAACATTTTTAACTTTGCTAATGCTGCTTTGATAGCAAATGAGCTATATTAAAAAATAAATTAATAAGCACTAAACAAACAAACTAAAAATTGTCTAAATTTGTCACAATGTAGTGTCCCTATTTATTTTTCCATCACTATATGTACCTTGAAAAACTAACAAAAACACTGAAAACCAAACACAAAACATGTAAACTAACTTCTTTCAGGTCCGAATAAAATTTTGGTCCAAGTATCACAGAAAGAACAGGTAATAGTCGAGCTATCTTGGACGGTTGTTGGTGTTTCCCATGCCAGGCTCCTCTTCATGGACGGCCTTTCTGGTGAATATGTCGGGTCGGCCATTTCATCATCAGCAGAGAAATCATCTTCCAAACTTGAAGACATTACTAAATATTCTTACAATTATTATCACAATTGAATTTAAAAGGAAATATCAGAGCTGGACTATGGTTGCGAGAATGTTCGCATTTGCAAAAATTTTGCGTTGAGTATTCGATTTAACATTTGTTTTAGCAAAACCAGGTTTCACTTTGAAACCATACATATGTTTGCATACATACATGTGTACGTAGATGCACATGCGTTGTTATTGCAAAAAAAATTACTTCACTGCCAAGGTGTAGAAGTACTGCTTCTTCTTACTGCTTCTTTTCAGCATGCTTGCGTCAAATTATCGGCTGTTTTGCTTTTGTTTGTTTACATATTCTCAAAGTGTTTATGTATATGCGTACGATAGGGAAAGCAAATCTGTGCTTTTTTGACACAACCTGGTATTGTTGAGTCGTGCTTCACTGCTTGTTGTCAAAATTTATCAAAGAAACTTACCACTCTGACATTTACTTACTTGTACATATGTATGTATAAACATAATTAGACTACAAGCGACATGTAAGATATACAAAAATATATTAAAAATATTAGTTTCAAGAATGTAAGTAATTGAAAGTACTTGAAAAGAATTGACAAATTGATTCAAGTACATTTTTCAATTATTTTCAAGTACTTTCAATTCTTTTCAAATACTTTGAAGTATTTGCTAAAACTTCATGTATTTTTCAATTACTTGTACTTGGACTTGTACTTGTACTTGAAAATTTTGGGAATGCCAGTACCAGTACCAGTACAATTCCCACGTTTGGTTAAAATGTATCTTACATTTTTGAGAATTCGTTGTTGTTCATTTACCTCCATTTGTATTAAAAGATCGAAACTACTACGGCAATTTAAAAACTGTCAAAAATCAACAATAATCTGTAGCTTTTAAAAACTGCATTGTCAAGACTGTGGAAAGTTTGAATCGTATGTTAATATGGGGTAGATAAATTAAAAAATAATTAAAATTGAATAAAGCAATTCCTTGTTGTAAGAATGTGTTAAAATAAAAATCAGTAACTAATATTTGAACCGCAGCTATGTATGTACACATGCGTTTCTACATATTTGTTAGTTTTTAAGTATTCTTTAGGCTTTTGGTTTGTTGTGTAAGGGAAGCTCAGGTAGTGATGGCAGATTGGTGGCGTTGGCGGAATGCTACCAAACGTTAAACTCAAACCAAAATGTTTTTCGAATAAAAGGGCCAAAGAGGATATACCCAAGCGGTAGTGGGGAAGGAAACGTTGTACCGGATGGATCCAACTGTCTGTCTTATTTCCGTTGTTGTTCCTTTTTAAATACTGTGTAGAGAGTTAACCATTGCAGTTTCATATCTTTTTTTATATTTACCATTTGTGTAATCAAAAAAGCCGCTGTATACAATTGAATTAAAGTAAATGTGTTGTCCTAGCCACTGGCAGTTTACATACATATTTATGAATTTAAAATAAATTTAATGTGTTGACGTTGAGCCACTCTCGTTTTTATACCTTTAATGACAATGAAATAAGTGTAAGAACACATTAAATAGAATGACCAAATAGTGAAAGCGACCAGTTTAGTCTATATTGCCAAGTCCGTTGGTCAACTTTGGAATCATGCCAAACTAAAATTTTCTTTTTGAGCATTTGAATATTTATGAATGGTCTCGCGTTTTCAGCAAAGACCTGTTTTTCCATTTTCTTATATTTCAAAAATATAAAACAACTGTTACACAGCCCATCACTTTTAAAACTACATACATTAAACGGAAAGAATAACGGTTACTAAGTACAAGAAAAAAAAGACAATTTCAGTAAATATAACTTTATTTTACCACCTTCATTAACTCAAACCCAGTTTTTTGTAAAGGCGGAGCACAAAATTTAATTCAACTTATGCTCTTCAAGGCAGCATAGGCAGATGCAGTTGTCGTGCACGCCTATCGCAATTAGGCATATGATGAAGACTACCCAGTTGGCATTTGCAAAAGGCCTACACAAACAAATCCCTTTTAATATCGTGTTGTTAACGAAAGAATACACTACTTATTCACTTAAAGAAGATTGAAACAGCGAGATGGAACTAGGCTGTGGCTGAACATAGTCCTGATTGTGAGCGAAAGGGCAATGTCTGCTTATGAAGTAATTCGTTAGTATTTACGACGATGAAAAGAGGATCGACTAAAAGCGGTCAGTCGAAGTTGGTCCGTGAACAGTAGCACACTTTGAATTTTGCTTTCTGCGTCAAATCCAGTATTATCCATTAATACAACAAAAATGGAAAATCCCTTAAACTCGGCAAATACATTTGCTTTCTCTGTTGAATATAATGCAAGTGTCTAATAGCCATCAAACAAACAAAACTGAAAACGCATTGTAGCAGATTATCAATCTGGCTATGCGCTTAATAACTGACAATTATTCTCATTATTGTGAAATGTAATTTGGAAAATCAGAAAATAATCGAAAGATTCAACATCCAAAAAATAAGCTCGAGAACCAATCGCATTAACTAAGATACCCAATTTAAAAATAAACATTCGAATTAAATATCCAAAATTACATACTAAAACTGAAATGAATTACATAACTATTTTTGTTCATAAAAATAATAATTAATTTTTTTTGTAAGCTCTTACTTTAATTTATTAAAAAGTCATTATATTAGAACGGTTTAAGAAGGAGTTCTGGAGTATTTCTTAGGAAAGCCACTCGAAAGCCCTTCTTGAATAAATGAGGGCCTTGTGAAGTGAGCCAGCTCATACAAAAACGAAGAGAGAGTAGAAGGTCTGCGCTCTGCCAAAGGAAGTACTAGATGTACTTTTAGAAGCGGTTCTAAGTCCTGCCTTTGCCAACTGGGCAGTTAACCATCAAACGAATTTGTCTGCTCAGCGAGAGTAAATAGCTAGATAGCCCTTCTCACATTGAAGACAACAGGAGTTCTGCCCAATTTGGTCGAGACTTGCATTGAAAGACACGTAAACTTCTTTTTTGCCAAAGATTAAATAAAGGTCTCAGATCTTGATACATATGTAGTAAATTTTGGAGCCATCAATCGATGTGCTGTTATTACGAGTACAATACAATTTAGTCTGAGGGATCTCAACATTATATAATCTTTTACTTTTTTTGTTTTTTGTTGAAGTGTCTGACTTCTGTCATCTCTTGTCAATTTAAGTTTTAAAACAATTTCACAATAGTTTTGTATCAAAAATTACTCCTAAATACTTCATTAAGGCAGAAATCTGAATAGTGACTCCTCATAGTGAAGAGTACACAATTCTAGTTTGCATTTGGTTAGCGGTGCGCCCATTCACATCATACCAAGTGTAAAATATTTTTATTATTGTCTGCGCTTGACCGTGACCAAACATAACACATCATCCGCATGGGCCTAAACGTAGATAAGAGTTATACAAATTAAATAATTACCAGGTCTCAGAGGAAAGCACACCACTATGTGGGCAGCCTTTAGTGATTCTGCGTTTTATTCATTGACCTCCGTCTGAAGTTGGCAGTGCGTAGCATAATCCACGCCGTAGAGCAGAGGTGCACATGTTATCGAAAGGGCACTGAGCTCCCCTATTAGTTCTAAATCATTTCGATGGAAGAAAGGAGCATTTTATACATGAAATAAAATTAACATACATATGCGTTCTCTACCGATTTGTATTCTTCAGGTTCTCAAAACGATTTTTACGTTTTTGGGGAATCTCTTGTCGATTCCGCGTCAGAAGTATTAATCGATTAAAAAGGATAAAGTGAATGCAAAATAAAAAGTATGTGAGACGTTGGATTGTAATATAAACCAAATGAGAAACCAAACTATTATTATATTATCTATGACATTTTATTAATTTCTTAGTATTTTTAAAAGGCCACTTGAGTACAAAATTTTAATCTATAGGTAAAACAAGTAATCCTTACTGTTGTCAGCTGACGCGACAACCCGGCCTCATAATCGCACTCCGAAAGAGGAGAGCAAGAAGATGTAAGAAACAGCAGCCATCATGGATGGATTTATTGGCGAGAACTTAACTTGTAAATACGTCAATTAAAGCATTTTCAATAATACACTTATTTTTATTATAATTACAAGAGTTCTTTTTACGTAAACTATAAGTCACTCTTAATATGTACATCAAAGTCCTACATACATATATTTGAATGTGTGCGCTTGTATATTCTCAACACAACCGTGGATCCGTTTGCGAAGACCCTTTAGTGAGTTTGAAAGAATGCTCGCTGTTTTATTTGTAAAATTTTCTGACTTTGAATACGCTTAAGGCGTAGTTGGCAAGATATTTCGTAAAGTAGAATTTGCAATTGTATTTGATTGATGGAACTTTTTTCCACCCGAAGATACCTTAAGAAATATAGCCAAAATGGAAGTTAACACGTTCGCTAGTGCCCAGTCCAGACAGTTCCCACAGTCAGCCACGACACGTGCGCTGTGTCAGCAGAATCCTATTTCATCATATGCTGTAACTGTGCCTTAGCATAGCTAACGCTCCACCTGTGGGAAATCAAGGCCACGGTCGTTACCGCCGGATATGCTTACACAAGCATTCTAGAGCATGGTGAAATGCCCGTGGGAAGCCAACATCGTAGCCGCTGCAATGCAACATCATGACGCAACAGATGCGTCGCTGCTGCTATACCGAGGGCTGGTGCTCGACGCTGCTACAGTTGAGGAGTTAGTTACCTAGGGGTACTAGTAGTGTTAAGACCTAATTTAAGTGTATAGTGCTAATAAAGTGACCTTTATAACGTACAAATATCTTTCAATTACTCTTAGGGCGAGTTGGCCCTTCTATTTTTTTTAGTGTAAGCATCTATGATCCTTTAACTGGCGCCCGAGCAGGGACCCAGTAGTGATTAAAAGAGTGTGTGACTGATAAATTTCCTAAAAGGAAAAAGTTAACAAGAAATATTTAAGGAAGAATTAAACAAAAAAATTTTTTTAAATCAAAAAATAAAACCTCACAAAAAGGGATTGAGTATATCATCCAAAGTGCACAACTGACGAGCGAATTGTGAAGTGACTGAGCTGCATCACGAGATCAAAGAAGACATCTAAAATTCGTACTAATCGCCTCGATACGCACCCGGATTTTATGAAATCTTTGAACTATCTGTTGTAAGTAAATTATAGAAAACCCAAACATTTTATCTATCGTTTCAGTATGGAGGACCTCAGGACAACCGTAACGAACCTCACTGGTTCAATGCCATTCTAGAAAAATTGAACACTATGGAAAGGCGAGTGGCACATCTAGATGTAGTGAGCTCCAGGTCTGCCACAGCAGGAGCTAGCGCCCTTCCTGAACCAGCGGAAGAAGTGGTGGCTCAGGCCCCCACGACTGAAGCCGATATTAGGGACATTAGCCGGCTTCCTGACTGTGTCAAGGAGCTGCAGATCTTTGATGGCAATCCAGTGCAGTATGTGTCTTGGGTTCACTCCGTAGAGGTGATCCTGTCCGACTTCGCTGTTGTTAGAGGCAAACCTCTTTATCGGGCAATTTTGCAGCATATTAGGCAAAAAGTGCGAGGTGCGGCTGATTCAGCCTTAATATCCTACAACATCTTTGAAAGCAATTGGTTAAAAATTAAGGAATGCCTTTCGCTGCACTACGCGGATAAACGCGATATCCGCACCCTTGAGCACCAGTTGCATCAGCTGCAACAAAAGGGGTCAAGGATTGACGAGTTCTACGCGAGGGTGAACCACCAGTTCTCTCTCATTATCAATAAGATTAAAACCGAGTCCTACACGGACGAAACGGTGAGAGTCCTGGTGGAAACTTATCGTAACCGCGCCCTCGACGTGTTCATTCGTGGTCTAAATGGGGAAATGTCAAGGATGCTTCTAATACAGCGTCCTAAAACCCTACCCGAGGCCTACTCGGCTTGTTTGGAAATTCAAAATGTGGATTTCCGAAATTTTTCCATTCACTCTCCCACGATGAATAATCGGGTGGTAGTGCCTCTGAACAATTTGCCGAGCAGCTCTTACCAGCCGAATAGAAGCAACAATCCTCCATCGAAACTCAAATTCACGAAATGAACGTCCTTCCGGACGCGATAGTAACCAAACCGCAGTGCGCCCACCTGTCGAAAAGATGGAGGTTGATCCTTCAGTGCAAACACGAAACGTGAACTACATGAACCCATTCAAGCGCACCGCCAAGTCTGACAACCTACCACGGAAACAGCAAAGGTTGTTTCACACTGTTCCGGAGGCGACTGAGGATCTAGAAAATGATCAGGAGTCTGCCACCGATGAAAAATCTGAGGATTTTCTATCCTCCGGGCATCTAGCGTACCATACTTAGAATATACGCTACCCAATGGTCGCGTGCTAGATTTCTTAGTTGATACTGGTGCGAACAAAAATTTTATTCAAGAAGGCATTGCGACGAAGACAATTCCAGTAAAAACCTTGTTCAATGTTTCATCTGTGGGGGCTCCGTGTTGATAAAAGACAAGGCACAAATAAGGTTATTTGAAGGCATAGGTAATTCTACAGGATTTGAATTTTTCATTTTACCAACCCTTACCGGGTTTTGTGGTATCATCGGCGACGACACCCTAAGAAGATTAGGCGCAATAATTGACAGGAAAGAAAACCTACTCCAGATAGGGGACTACAAAATTCCTCTTAAAGCCCGCAAATCTTGCGATGTTAATTTTACGTTGGGCAAGGACTTGCCCCCTGATGTTCATAAAAAAATTAGTATCTTGCTAAAAAAGTACTGCGAACTTTTTAAACCAATAAACGGAAATGAGCTTATAGATACCAGTGTCCGAGCTGAGATAAAAACCTCTACTCCTGAGCCAATTTATAGCAAAAGCTATCCATATCCAGCTTGCATGAGAAACGAAGTAGAAAAACAGGTTGACGAATTGCTCACGGAAGGCGTGATACGACCTTCGAAGAGTCCTTACAACTCACCAATTTGGGTGGTGCCAAAAAAACCAAAGGCAAATGGCGAAAAACAGTACCGAATGGTGATTGATTATAAGAGACTTAATGCAGTGACAATAGCAGACACGTATCCTATCCCTGATATTAACGCGACACTTTGCAGCCTTGGTCAGGCTAATTACTACACCACATTAGATTTAACGTCCGGTTTCCACCAGATACCAATGAAGGATGCAGACATAGCAAAAACAGCCTTTTCAACGATGAACGGGAAATATGAGTTTCTACGATTACCCTTTGGGCTGAAAAACGCCCCGGCTATTTTCCAACGGATGATAGATGATGTCCTGAAAGAATACATAGGTAAAATTTGCTATGTCTACATCGATGACATCATAGTATTTGGGAAAGACGCGGACGAACACCTAAATAACGTAGAAAAAGTTTTCTCAAGGCTTTTGCAAGCAAATTTAAAAGTAAATCTAGAAAAGACTTGTTTTTTTGAAAAAGAAGTTGATTTTCTGGGCTATGTGATTACTCCTGATGGAGTACGCGCTGATCCTAAAAAAGTAGAAGCTATAAAAATGATTTTACCCCCAAGGAATTTAAAAGACTTAAAAAGCTTCCTTGGCATGACCTCATACTATAGGAAGTTTATAAGGGACTATGCCAAGGTTGCTAAACCTGTGACCAACCTCACTCGGGGACCAAACGCGCAGGTAAAAGCCAATGCGTCAAAAAATGTAGGAGTCGAACTCGACGAAAATGCGCTGGAGGCTTTCAGCGACTTGAAGCAACTCTTAGTATCTGCCGATGTTTTAGCCTTTCCAGATTTCGAGAAACCATTCAACCTGACGACAGATGCTTCAAACTACGCTGTTGGTGCGGTTCTCTCACAAGGAACTAGAGGCGAGGATAAACCTATAGCCTACATTTCGCGGTCACTGAACAAATCAGAGGAAAATTATGCCACAAACGAGAAGGAGCTCCTCGCCATCGTTTGGGCACTTGATAACCTGCGGTCTTACCTGTATGGTGCACGCAAAATTAAAATTTACACCGACCACCAACCGCTGACGTTCTCTATGAGTAACCGCAATTATAACGCAAAGCTTAAGCGATGGAAAGCGCGTATAGAAGAGTATAACTGCGAGTTAATCTACAAGCCAGGTAAGACGAATGTGGTCGCCGATGCACTCTCCCGCCTTAAGACGGAAGTAAATACTCTCACGGACTCAATCGTTGCTCAGCCACCGTGTACTGTAACTGATGTGGCTTCCGAAACGGACACCGCATCAGAATGCACTATGCATTCTGCTGAGCAAGATAGCTCAGATCTCATACCACACGTTGAGGTACCGATTAATGTCTTCAGGAACCAAATAATCCTCAGACAGGGGGCGAGTTGCGAGTGTAGCGAAGAACCTCATAGAGGCTACAGAAGGTATTTTATTACGTTGCCCATACTAAATTGCGAATCTCTGGTAGCTGTCCTTAAAAAAAATTTAAATCCAAATGTTATAAACGGGATTAAAATACCAGAATGTTCGCTCTATAGTTTGCAAAATGCTTATATTAATAATTTCAGTAAGTATAAAATTAGAATCACTCAGCGCATAGTGGAAGACGTTACAATTGCTGATAGAGTATTCAGCATAATCGAGAAGGAGCATAAACGTGCTCATAGAAATGCTCGCGAAAATAAGGAGCAAATCCTTGAAAAATTCTACTTTCCGGCTATGTCAAAACAGGTTAGGGAATACATTAGTCAATGCGAAACATGTAAATTAAATAAATATGATAGGCATCCTGCAAAACCGTATATGCAGCCGACCCCTATCCCTAGTTATCCGTGCAAAATTCTTCACATTGATATTTTTGAAATAGAACGGCAGAAATATTTGAGCTGCATTGATAAATTTACCAAATTCGCGAAGCTTTTTCCGATAAAGAATAAATCTTCTACTCATTTGCGAACCAAACTAACAGTTGCGCTTCACTATTTTACAGTTCCACAAGCTTTAGTTATGGACAACGAGCGCGGATTTTTAACGCCACTGGTATTGAACTATATCAGATCCTTAGGAATAGAGGTATATCAAACGCCAACGCAACGAAGCGAGGCCAACGGCCAGGTCGAGAGGTTACACTCTACTTTGATTGAAATGTATCGTTGCCTTTGCACTGAATATCCTAGACTAACAACCCAGGAACGCGTTGCTATAACTGTTGATAGGTATAACAATACAATCCATTCCGTGACAAGAAGGAAACCCGCGGATGTATTCCTGAACAGAACAGCTAGGATTAACTATCAGGAGTTGACGGACTTTAGGGAACATACAAATGACAACATTAAAGCATTATTATTACATGAACAGGAAAGTAGAAATGCCAGAAACAATAAAACTCGCTCGCCCCCCCGCAATTTTAATAGTGGCGATCAATTATTTATCGCTAACAAACAAATAAAGAGCAAGCAGAAACCGCTTTATAAAAAAGAAGCTGTGGCTGAAAACAGAAATGCGACCATTGTCACACAAAGTGGGAAAAAATTCCATAAATCGGACATCAAGAATGTCTGAAAGACAAAATTAAATATCAGCAATATTAATTGAATATCGCAAACATTGGTTGAAGTGCAAAAAAAACTCATGCGTAGATCCTTAAGCCCCAGCGGTCTGGGTACAAATCTTTTATTTGTATTCGATCAGTCGTATTGGTTCAATTCCAGTTCACTCGGTGGTCCGAGCGATATCAATCGAAGTGGTTCAACTCCTCCAGGGGACTATGACTTTAACTGACGTGAAGTCACTCGCGCCATGAGTAGGCCATTTGCAATCATCAACGCTTATGGCTAAAAGGGATTAACGCGAGCCTTCCAAGGTCATCTGAGTTTATGCCTGTATTCCGATGAAAAGGAACTGAACAGTAAAGATTCAAATATGAAATCGATCTTTTTAGCGTTCCATAAGTTCCATAATTTTACAAAAAAGGGGGGTATACTTCAAATAAAAATATATTAAATAAAAGCAAAATTTTAACAATATTTTCTATTTGAGGGAACGAAAAGTTCTCACTATTAATCATATTTACAATAATAAATTTACAATAATAAATTTGAATTACATTACAAAACGGGGGAATAAAAAAAAAAAAAATAAAAAAAATAAAAAAAAAAAAATAAAAAAAGGGAAAGCGTTCCACAAAGTTAAGGAAAAAAAAAGGAATTAACATAAAAAACTAACACCTAAATAATTTTAAATATACTAACTTACTAATCCACATAAGTCTTACATAAATGAGCCAAAAGATTAATAAAAATAAATATGCTCACTTACTAAGATGTACTAACAATAACTAAACGAACTAACAAATTTACAAATAAATTCCACTCTTAACATCACCTACTGGGTCCTAATTAATCCTTCTCACCCTTATCCTCCCGAACTCCACTCAATAGCTATAATGTTACTATTAAGGAAAAATTATTAAGTAGAATTGCTACCTTAGCATAAGGCACTCTTTTGTTAAATTTTCGGCATACACACCTCCAAGAAATTTAAAATATATGAATGAAAAAATGTTGTATTTAGTTTGCTAAGTATTAACTATTGAATTATTATTGCAGGCAAATTTAATTGCTAAAAAAGTAGAATTGTGTTATGTCCTTTTAAACCATTTAGAAAATAAAAATAGAATTAAGCTAATAGTTATTAACGTATTCTTAGAATCTGCCTCTGTGCAACCGCACAAGCATACGTCGTATTCAACCTAGGCTCTCCCGTTTTAACTGTTCGTGATGGTTACGGATGGATAGTCAACGGACACTTCAAGCTAATCCACGTGATCGACTTGACCCGCTATGAAGAAATTCTACATCGCTTAGAGGACGAAGCTGCGGAGATAAACGACACCAATGGTATCACGGATGTCATCGCGTACCAGTTAGAAAAGATTCATACTCAACTTGATGAACTAAAGGGCCCAAAACCTATAAGACCAAGGCGCTCAATTAACTGGATCGGTTCGGCCTTGAAATGGATTGCCGGCTCACCTGATGCTTCAGACTGGGATGAAATCCTGCGGAGCCAAAATGCAATTGTTGCCAATAACAACCAACAATATAAGGTAAACTCTGAAATATTCAAAAAAACTCAGGAATTATTGCAGGCCGTCAACGGAATTGCGATGACCACGAACGACATTCGCGGACACGACAACCTGGTAAAGTTTTCCCAACAAATACAGCAGAAAATGATGATCCTCAAGGATGATGTCGGCGAATTGGTTCGGGCATGCCAAATGGCAAAAGCTGGAGTAGTAAACAGCAACCTGTTGAATAAAGAGGAGATAAACCAGTTCATAAGCGAAATAGAAGTACTTCCTTACAGCAACGTCATCGAAGCCATTGAATACAGCGAACCCTCGATCTACACAAACGGCACCTTTTTGCTTTATGTGCTGTCCATGCCAAAGGTGGCACAAACAAGATTCAACCACCTAATCACTCGGGCAATTCTGAAGGAAGGCCAGCGAGTAGATCTGAAGTATAAAACCATTTTGATGAACAAACAACAAACGTATGGGGTCAAGGATAGTTGCCTGCATCTTACCACTGCCATGGTCTGTAAGAAGGAAGCGCTGGATTTACTACCTGAAGAAGATTGCCTACCACGACTGCTCAAGGGTGGTCAGGCAAGTTGCCGCTACATAACCTGTACAGAGTCAACTGTCGAAGTACTTAAAGACGATACAATATTCCTGGATAACTTCAATAGCAGCGTTTGGTCAGGTAAAACACCCCATCAACTTTCTGGTTCTTATATTCTACAGATGGAAAACGAGACCGTTACCATTAATAACCAGAGCTATGCGAGCTCAAGCATCTCAGGAGCTCAAGTCCTTCCATCAGTTTTGACCAGCATAACCAATCGAAGCACGGCCCTGAACCTTAACCTCGTACACGAGATGGCGATTGACAACGTCCAATTACTGGGCCACCTTGCGGAAAAAACAAATTGGTTTACTGTCATCGAATCCCTGGGGTTAGTCGCTCTTTTGCTGGCGATTTGGTTCATTTGGCGCAAAATCACCGCAAGGGTCAACCTGCCTGAACTAAAGATATCCTTACCAAGAGGCGCTCTTCCTTGCTGCATGATCTGCGGGACGCAGATTTTTGAAGGGGGAGGAGTTAACACGTTCGCTAGTGCCCAGTCCAGACAGTTCCCACAGTCAGCCACGACACGTGCGCTGTGTCAGCAGAATCCTATTTCATCATATGCTGTAACTGTGCCTTAGCATAGCTAACGCTCCACCTGTGGGAAATCAAGGCCACGGTCGTTACCGCCGGATATGCTTACACAAGCATTCTAGAGCATGGTGAAATGCCCGTGGGAAGCCAACATCGTAGCCGCTGCAATGCAACATCATGACGCAACAGATGCGTCGCTGCTGCTATACCGAGGGCTGGTGCTCGACGCTGCTACAGTTGAGGAGTTAGTTACCTAGGGGTACTAGTAGTGTTAAGACCTAATTTAAGTGTATAGTGCTAATAAAGTGACCTTTATAACGTACAAATATCTTTCAATTACTCTTAGAGCGAGTTGGCCCTTCTATTTTTTTTAGTGTAAGGATCTATGATCCTTTAACTTGGATGTCTGACTGCTGTTATGAAATAAAAATTGTTTCTGGCCTTTTAATTGTAATCGAATGGGATAACTTTTGTTGATCCCCACGTAACTGTTGCACCACGATATGTGTTCAAAACATCTGTGGATATCTCAATTATATCACAAAATATCAATAAAGTTGCAGTTAATATAAAACGCAGTTATATTAAATTGAGTAAATTTCTTTAAAGAATACCATTTACTGAGTTGCCGTGAATGAATAATTTAAGCACTTCATTTGGTTTAATTAATAAAGTTTGGAGCTAGTAAAACTTGCATGAATTAAAAAAAAAAAAATGAAGAGTAAATGAATGCATGCAGATACTTTTGTATATCAATTGACACGGTTAAATGCGCAGTGTGGGGGGATTCGCAAATTTATAAATGAAATTTTGTAACGATGGTGCAGATGGTTTTGGCTCTGCTGTTGAATTACATAATTGTAAGTCATCCCAGTGGCTTTAGCATGGTGTCATAACTGACATATAAAGATTTTGGAAGCATGCCAGGATGCATTGATTGAATGAAAAAATGAATACGAATATTATTCTCAAGTATTGATATATGCAAAAGTAATTAAATTAGGATGTGGTATATTATTGAATTAAAAATTATTATAGTCATAAGTTCATACAATTCGATTCATGCATACATACATACATACATTTATGCATACATATTTGCGGGTAGCAAAGTAACCGAGTGCTGTTTGTAATTTGCTTCGAGAGGTACAGTGACACTCAATATATTGACCACATTGTGCTTTTTTTTTGCCTTAGTGAAATGTTATTCGTAAGAGTTTTTTTCCAGCAAAGTAAACAATTCTGCCGTTAAACTACAAGAAAATAAAAATGTGTGTTAATAAAACTTTTTACGGCGATTATAATAGCGTAAGAATTATTTCGTGGAAGTTAAATACGACAGAGTTAAAGTTAAACAATAGCCCACCAAAGCGTTTCATTTGAATAACCGCTATGACCTTACATGAATTCGCCTTGGGCATTAAAATTTGCAATTTTCTACTTATTTTGAATGAAATGTAAGCGAAGAAAGTCATCAAAATCGGACTACCATACAATATGGAAAGTTGACAGTCAAAATTAACTAGATCGGTCTTCTACATTAATCATACAAATTAAAATTAATTTTTTGGTTTAAACACTTTCTTGAATTCTGTGTGTCTCCTCATTCATACTCTCAACCTCTTTGGCTTCCTTCTTCAAACTGACGGCCAACGATGTCAATACCATCCGCACACGCCAGCATTAGAATATAACTTTGTGCTTTCTCAGTTGCCTGCACCTTTCTTAACCTAATGCTGGCGTGTGCGGATGATATTGACATCGTTGGATGAAGAAAGATAAATTCAAATGGATGAGTTTAAGGTCCTGCAAGATTTGTTTGACTTTGTGATCAACCGCTGCAACCATCGCAAAAGTAAATAAGAAAGATGTATCCAGTGAAACAAATATTAACAAAACACTGGTCACAAATTTTAAAATAAAATCTAATGAGAAGAAAGTAGAAGGGTTATTCCATTTCAATTCGTCCCACCAGTCACAACTTAACAAACCGTGTTTTATAACAAAGTTATCGGAACTTATATAACAATGAACTAACATACATATTTATGTATTAATTTAAAAATTTTCGCACTCAAAGGTGAATATTATCAAGATAAATTAAATTTTAAGCCACGATTACGTTTTCATTAAAAAGTTTAATATTTATAATTATGACTGGGTGAAATGTTTTCTTGTGACATTCGAAAATTTTTATTTATAACACAATAGTACTCATTCGGGAAAGACAAAATTTTCTTTATTTGTTTTATAGTTTTATCAAATTAATTCATAATACTCATTTACAGAAAGCTTTCTACTGAAATATGAATTATTAATAGAATTTTAAAATTTATGTCGTTTTCAAATTTTTGTTTTCGATTTTATCAAGCAATTGTAAAATTGAACATTTACAGAAAGCTTTCTACTGAAATATGAATTATTAATAGAATTTTAAAATTTATGTCGTTTTCAAATTTTTGTTTTCGATTTTATCAAGCAATTGTAAAAATGAACATTTACAGAAAGCTTTCTACTGAAATATGAATTATTAATAGAATTTTAAAATTTATGTCGTTTTCAAATTTTTGTTTTCGATTTTATCAAGCAATTGTAAAATTGAACATTTGAGCATTATAATCGAATAAAATATAATACTATAAACTAAAGCAAATGAGATTCAATACTTTCCAATTTAAAATCAAAATCTTTAAAATTAAGCATTATGCACAACATATCGTACTTATGTTCCGAGATACTTATATGTACTCATATGCAAATGCATAACCAATTTCTTTAGATTCGAACTTCGAAAAACTGAGAATTCCAAGATTGTAATATTTCGATTGTGTTTCTGCATCCAAGTTTCGAAACACAAAAACAAAGTGGCAAGCAAGTCTTAGTTACTTAGAAATTCTTGGACTTTTGTCATCTAATACTATTACCGCTTCATATAGCCAATAAGCTGATTCTTTTATCAATGAAACCCAAAAAGAGTATCTACCGGTTATACATACATATGTCATGGTGCAGCTTAAGGTTATTGCTGCTCGCTGAAAGGATTTTGCAAATATGTATTCACTGTGATAACACTAATCGACACAAGTAAATTGTTTTTTTGCACCCATTTATACATTAAGCTGAACCGGACAATATGTAGAATCTTGCTTTGTAAACTTTAAAATTTATTGAAACTTCTTATGTAAGCATGCTTGGGGTTGCTGATTGCAAAGCTGAAGCCAGTTTTTTTAAATTCAAAACGGAGGATCCAATATGTAGGATTAATTAGATTAATTGAATTTTTAAAATTTCTGATTCGTCATCAGCGACTAAGCAATCTTTTTCATAAGGATCTGGACATTTTTTTAAATTTATTTGTTATATTTTTCTATGTCCACATAAAAACCTTAAACGATTTGGTCTAGAAAAATGAGAAAATATGATTATTTCGGTTTAGTTTGAGTATCTACTTTTCATTAATATCCGATTTTTTATGGATGCAAAATCTTGTCGGTCAGTGTAATACAAAGAGCCATTTTTATGTGTTCAGGAGCAGTTTGTTCAAGGGAATTGCAATCGTGAGTAGCATTCGTATTGTATGGGCAAATCGATTTATAACCTATTAATACAAAGGTTACAAATAACAGAAATATCACACATCGAGCAATTACATATGTTCATTTGTATGTATGCCGACAATGACTACGGGCCACCGGATGTGTGAGATAGGCAGACAAAAGTGTTATTGCGCACATTTATCGTCGTTTATTATTGCTTTTATTTCGGCTGATGGTGCAAATGCGGTGGACAGCGAATTGCTTAAGTAAGAATTGTGTCCGAGCTTACCAATGAAATTTTTTTGGTGTCCATGCAACATTCTCACTTTGGATTTTCTTAAGCGTTTTATTTCTAGCTAAATGCAAAACTGTCGTTATCACAAACATGTTTAAGGACGAGTATGTTTGTATATTTGTTGTTGTCTCATAATAAAAATGTAAATGAAAAGAGTTGCATAAAAAATGTATTAAAATATTTTATCTTAACCATTCTAAAAGCTTTTATCAGTGATGGAATTTCGCATTTTTCCGCCTGCGTACTACGGATTTCAGCGTCTTCTTTTCAATGAAGTTTGTTAAGTGTCGAGATCTAAAACTGTTCAGCTACAGAAAAAATTCTCATCAGCTGATCGAATAGTAATATATATGTATGTATGTATGTATCAATTATTGAGAACATTGAGTATAGTTTTCTTTAAGTAAAAAAGTGAGTCTGAAATATCAAAAGAACCGGAGTGAGTGTTAAAATCCAGACACAAACTACGAAGTGGCTCATTTAACTCAAAATTACTTTTATATGGCTTCAGAAAAAGAGGCCGGAAATGTCTTGAAATTCGGGAGGGAGCGTTTAGTTTTATTTCGCCAAGATTAAAATTAAATTTCGGATCCATTGTAATTCCAAGGTCAACAAAGTTAAACGCTTGTTCGAGGTTATGGTTACATATGTTATAAGAAGCTGGTTGAACTGTTCTGCGAGAAAAGCACACTGCTATACTTTTTATAAGGTTTAGTGGCATGTAATTAACTTCACACTAGTAAGTCATGCTATTTAAATCGGCTTGTAGTAAGGACCTTTCCTCAACAGAATGATACGATCTAAAAAGCTTTACATCATCAGCATACAATAAAATTTTTGAATAATTTATTACAGAAGGTAAGTCATTTATAAAATGTAAAAACAGAATCGGACCAAGGTGACTTCCTTGCGGGACCTCTGAAGAAACCTAAATAATGTTTGAGGAACTATTTTTAAAAAGAACTCGTTGTGTTCTGTCAATGAGGTAAGAATATATCCAACGATCAGGTTGAAAACCAAGGAGATCGAGTTTAGGTATCAAACGAAAGATAATTAGAAAGTTAGATATTTAAAATATTTTCAAATTTTCCACCTGATTAAAACTGCAAATAAGATATTCTTCTAAAACAGGTACAAAGCTGAGTTTTAAATATATTTTAACTTACTTTAAATTGGTTCAGCAGTGGGTGCTAATTAACGTTCGTATACTGCGTATATATTTCTTGATTTATTTGTGGTAGAGTACAGAAATTTCTTATGAAGAAAAATAAAATTAATTCCAAGCCCATGGAGAAAAATAGTAAATATATTTTAAATAAATGTACGCAAATGTGTCAAAAATAAAGCCTAATTTCCTTTTTCTTCAGTCCATTCTCTTTTAAAATAGTTATTTTTTCACAAAATTGCATAAGAAATTCTTCGACATTAGGGAAAAAGCCACGATTGTTTACCAATTTAGTCCCAAGCACTGCTGCGCCTCAACACTTGTTGGTTGGATTGTCAACAATAAGTTTAATGCTCTCTCTATAAATTAGCCTTTATCGCCCCCATTAGAAAAATTAATTTTACCAAAGCTTCTGATAAATTGTATGCCTTTCTATTATTGGACATTGCGAGCTGCTCGTTTAAAGTTATTTATATTTGAGACTTTCTGTCTTATCCACTGTCTTATCCATCTTATCATAGTAAAACTCATTTTCTACTCGAGGAGGATATTCTCTAGCTCATTAATAATTGCCCCTTTAAAAACAAAATCTTTGGGAAGTTAAAAAGCAGTGTTATTTGTCGTATTGTCTTATCGTAATACAACAGTTGTAAAATTGTTGTTTTTATTTCCCGTGTTAAATTTTCTTATTTCAATAAAACTCTGAAAAGTATGTTTAGTGTGTTATTTATTTTATTTAATCGGCTTTTTTTTTTGTTTTAAATCATTTGAGGTTTATTTTTGTTTGAAAAAATTTAAACTAAAAATTTAAAAAAAATGGCTAATGAATTCATTGTTTTCTGCAATTCAGGGATTTAAATAAACTGATCCCGGGATATTCGAGAGTTGAAGAAATTGCGGGATCCCGGGATCCCGGTATTGACTTGCCTAGTGTACATATTATATCTTTGAATTTGATGCTGAAGATACAAATTGATTAGGAAACGATACAATTCCGTAACGAATTCAGTGTTGTCTTTCAACACCTCGACTCCAGCGAATGACCGAATCGGACTATAAATACGATTTTTAGTTATAACTCGATTCCAGCGCCACCCATCGAGGTTCTCTCCATAACATTTTTCATTTTATAAAGACAAACATAACTAAAAAAGTCTACTTAAAGCAGACAATCCCTTTTTGAGTTATGGGCGTATATACGTACGCATCGTAGTTTTATATAAATATATAGAGATTACTTTTTATAGAAGAAACCAACAAGAAAGTGCTTAAAAGATCTGAAAATACATTTAATCTCTTATAGCGTCAAAGTATATAATGAAAGCACGATGGTGCTGACGTAAATTGATCTACACTTTTCTATGCAAGATGTATGACTCTTCGAGTGGGGACCGGTTACAGCCGAAGATGGATGACTCGAACACAATGAAAGGACCAATCACAGAAGGACTTATTATCACTTAGTAGCTTCAGGCCGATCAGTTTGATATCCTTCATGCTGAAGAGCCTGGAGCGTATGGTCGAAAGGTACATTAGATCAAGGGTCTTGGTGGACGGTCCCCTTAGTACTCACCAGCATGCATATCAGAGTGGAAAATCCTGTGAATCAGCTTTGCATGATCTTGTAACAAAGATCGAAGTGGGTGAATACACAATGGGAGTATTTATTTGCTGACATTGGGGGAGCGTTAGACAACGCTACTTTTGACTCTATGTGCTCTGCGGCCAGACGGCATGGAGTGGATGAAACAATTGTAAGATGGATTCCCTTCATGCTATCAAGAAGATTGCTGACCGTTGGGGAAGAAACTGGCCTCTCTACCATGGCAGAGGTTGGGAGAGGATGCCCTAAGGGCGGTGTACTCTCGTCTCTTTTGCGGTGCCTGGTAGTGGAATCTCTACTAACGGAAATGCAAAGCTTCGATCACATCCAGGCTTACGCAGACGATGTGTGTACTTTGGCGTCAGGAAAGTCTCACAGGGAAGTCTGTGCAAAGACACAGAGAATCCTGAATATGATTGATGAGTGGTGCACTCTGCAAGGCCTTGCTGTCAACCCCAGCAAGACAACGATAGTTTTGTTTACGCGGAAAATTGGATGGTCTCAAGGTTCCGGTGCTCAGAGAAGTAGACGTAAGTCTTTCCCGGGAAGTGAAATATTTAGGGGTAACTCTAAATAGCAACCTGACGTGGAAAACTCATATCGAACTGAGGGTAAATCGAGCGCTAAAAGTTTTCGGACAGAGTCGGAGTACCTTTAGCAAGACTTGGGGTCTAAGACCGGCAGTGGTACTTTGGGTATACACAGCCTTAGTCAGACCGATAGTCGTGTACTCTGCTGTGGTATGGTGGTCCTATGCTGTTAAGACTACAAAGAAGTGTGTGCATAAGCATTACGGGCACTATGAGCACAACCTCAGGCATGGCTCTTAATGCTCTGTTGGATTTGCTACCTTTGGATTTAGCGATCCAGGAGGAAGCAATGAAGACGATGTGTCGACTGCATGCTTACGGCCTGTGGCACGACGACAGGAGCTTCGGGCACAGGGAGTTGTTTGGAAGGGTGTCAGAGGAATACCCTTTGCTTCTGGTCCCAAATGACAAAATTATAACGGGGGTCTGCTTTAGGAGAAAGTACGCCGTTAGCTTTCCTACAAGGGAGGAATGGAAAAATCCAGATACTCTTCTGGGGAACTCGGTAAAAACTTTCTACACTGATGGCTCCAAGATTGATAATGGGGCTGAAGCTGGATGACATCTGGAGGGTAACTTCAGAGGCTTTTCTGCTTTGTGTTAGATGACCACGGTGTTTCAATCGGAGGTCTTCGCAATACTCAAAGTAGCAAACTGGGTAGTTGGCGAAAGTGAGAAAGGATACCATATGAAGGTCTGTAGTGACAGCCAAGCTGCCTTAAAGGCTTTGAAAACCGCTCGTGGTTCTTCAAATATTGTCCAGGAATACAAGTTAAGGCTAAACTCCGTTGCAAGACGGAAAAAGCTTGAGCTTGTGTGGGTGATGGGACACTGTGGTTTTCAAGGTAACCAATTGACCGATGAATTGGCAAACCGCGGGTCTTCTGACTGTCCAGTTAGACCAGAACCAATCATCAGGTCAAGTATGGCGGGAACAGTCAGGTACATCGGGAAACTTATGAGCAAAGCTCATGGGGACCTTTGGTACAGTACTGACTCCTGCAAAATAACTAAGTGCTTACTGAAAAGGCCAGCCAGAGCAGTGGCGAAATGTCTCCTCAACCAGAGGAGGAGGGAGCTGCGAGCTCTGACAGGACTGATTACGGGGCACAATCCATGGGGGCAACAAATGGTCACCATAGGTATCATCGACGATCCGTTATGCGCATTTCGCTTTGAGGACGATGATAGTACAGAGCATTTTCTCTGCAGCTGCCCGGCGTTCTCTAGACTCAGGTGGCGCATCTTGGGGTCGGATGTCCTGAGAATGGACAAGATACATTCTCTCTCCCTCAGCGGACTACGCAGGTTCGTTAAAGAATAGGGTAAGTTTGCTGAAGAGTTGTTACCTCCTATGGCTCTCCACCCACCCCGTCTCTCTCATCCTGTTTATCCTTTTTACAGACCTCAAGTACAGTGGGCAACAATGTCTGAGTGCTTGGTAAACTCATATTTGGGTTTTCCGGCCTACCCCAAATCCATCTATCCATCCATGTATTACTGGCGTAACCTCGTAAAGAAGAAAGTTAATTGGCGAAGATCTATATTTTTGATGAAACAGACAAACGACTTTAGTGCCACAGATGAATAAAATATGAACATACATATGTATGTATTTTAAGTATCTAATTTATGGAACAACAATTATATGGTATTGTAATTGTTAGAACTCTGAGAAATATAAAATAAATATGTATAACTTACCACATTTGGCCGCAGTAGTCGAGTGGGTACCGGTGCGTGCTATTACTCGATATGCCGCGGGGTTCGAGGTTCGAATCTCAGTGAGGGCAAGTAAAATCTTAATCATAGAAAAAGTGGTTTTTTTTAATAGCGGTCATCTTTCTTCAGGCAATGGCAAACCTCCGATGGCATTTCTGCCATGAAAAAGCTTCTCATAAACTACATCTGACGTTCGGAGTCGATACAAAATTGTATGTCCCTCCATTTGTGGTAGAATATAATGACGCACACCACAAATGGTAGGAGAAGCTCAGCCAACACGGAGCTATGTATGTATATAGCGTAGGCGTAAAATTATTATTATTTTAAGTGGAAAATTTGCAGATTTCAGAGAGCTGTTTTTAAAATAGCGTTGTTTATGTAAAAAACACTACAAAAACAGTATATCTTAACAAATTAAAGATGTATGAAGTTTAATTAACTTACAAAAGAATAAATGCTTCATAAATTCATAACTTGTTCATTCATTTCTTTATTTTGAAACTTTGTAGAAAACTAAAAAAAATTCAACAAATTTTGATATAGATTTTGAACTTTTTACCGTTCGTTTATTATATTATTTTTGTCAAGAGTGTTCCGATTTTCTTCCATTATTCCATTCCATTATTATTTTTCTTTTGTCTACTTTTTAATATAATTCAATTAAAATACAATTTATTCTCTTTCTTAAAGTATATAGTTTAACATTTTATACTTTAAACTTTATATCTAAATTTAAGTTTTAATAAAGTTGTTTTTGTTCGATATAGCGCGACTTAGCGATTTGAGCAGATTAAATAATAAATTTCTTATTTTCGTACTAAATTTATATGTATCCATGTATATCTATATATAAATGTTGACTCGTGTACTTGAAATGATTTCCACCTTCATGATTAAGATACTTGTTTACGAATATGTGTTCTATGTAGTTTAATTTAGCCGTATGTATTACTTCTAATTACGACAACAAATAACAGACACAAAAAGGACTTCTGAAATTAGGAACATAAAACTTCCGTAATCCATTTATCTTTGGCACTGAGAGACTTTTAAAGGATTATGATAGCAGAAGTGTTGGCAGATGAGATTATGTATATTATGCAGTAAATGCATATATGGCAAGTGATGTTATAAGTATGTAAATACCTACATACATTCCATTGTATGTACTCGTACATAAACATGTATGTGAAATATGTGCTAATATAAGTTGATGCGCATAGAATCAAACTATAAATGCTTATTAAACATCTCAACCCTGTAACATGCTAACGAATTTTCCTCAGCTTTGTTAAGGAAATCAATTATAAATTTTATTAGATTTCTTGTAGGTAACCACTGCAAACAATTATGCCTGCATTACAATTTATTTGCTCCAGGAACCGTGCGAGACAATTGCATTTTAATATTTTCTGGTTTATTCATTTAATTGTAATGAGCACCAAAATGTGAGTGCTTATATATGTATTTTATATACATATACATATGTACACGAGCAACAGTTGTAGTCAGAATTTTCTTAGTAGTCCTGAACGCCAGCTCAGTTTTTTTGTTTATTTACAACATTCGGTTTATTCCATTGGTGACCATAAACCATGACAATAAATCTTCGCCAACTGCCTGCTGTGGCATGTGGACACACACGCGCCCCAATGTCCAAAATTGCAATTTCAATTTAAAGCGCTGCGTCAAAGGGTGCGGCGCTTCAGCTGCCAGGGGCCCCGGAAGCTGCACAGTTGGCTCGTCCGAAAAAGCATCCGCAAATTGCGCTTAAACATTGTTTTGCTGTGCTGTTCACTGCACAAAAGCACACACACCAACACACTCACACGTACTTGCGCTTACTTTCATTTGTATGGCTTTTATTACTTGTATATACTATGTATGTATGTATGTATGTATATGAATATGTGTATGCAAATGCGTTTGTGTATTTACATATATGTATGTACGCAGGCACACACATGCGACATACTTGTATATATACATACATATACATACTATGTAGCAATTAAGCGACCGAAACAACACAGCACTTTTCGTTATACCACAAAGGCGAGAGTGTCGTCAGCAAGCGTGTTGACAAAAACATCTACTTCCCACAATGTACAATGCTAGATTCAAGAAACATATGTACAAAATGTACGCATGTGGTTCATTCGTAACGCATTCATAAAACTCTCTGTCGCCCAAACAAGCTAACAGAACATAGACTAAATTGAAGTGAAGTGATCTACTAGTACATGCAACGCTTTTGAAATGCTCGCATTGCCAAGTTACGTATACGCAATGGTGGTCGTGGTGTTTCGAATTCAAAGTAAAAGTACGGATAAATGCAAGCAACAAGGGCGCGCAGGGGTAATGATGCAAATGATACAATATTTATCACTTTGCTTATAGCATAGCTTCGTTGTACTTGGACTTTTCTTGACGTTTAATCCGTTGATTCACTTTTCGAATACAAATGCAGGCTTTAGCGGTTTTTTTTTTAAATTGCAATTTACTATTTACAGAAGAGGCCTGATAAGTCCGTTTTTTTATGTTATATTTTATATCATATTTTAATTCCAAGAAGAGGTTTAATCTCACTCTAAATAGCGTTGCCGTTTTTTACCGACCTCAATTAAGTGTATAACAATGTTAAGATGCTTCGAAATGGCGGTTGCAAATCTTCTTAAGTAATATCTTAAAATCCACCCATCAAGAATATTATTAGTAGCTGTTTATTGTATATTTTTATTTAATACAAATTAAATTTATTTTTATTTTTACAAACATTATATCTTTTGTTATTATAGCTATTGTATTATTCTGTGTTTAATCTAATTTTAGAAAAGTAACTTAGAAATGGACTATTTTTACAATTAAAAGACCCTGTGTTTTACTGTACATATGAAGTTAATATATGAAATGAAATCAGAATTTAAGAATGCGGATTTATTTAGGACTTACACACTTACTAAATAGCTGTGATGAGATTAAGCGCGCGGAGTACAGCTGAGCTGAGGTGAAGATAAGGTTCGATGAAATGAAATGAAATGAGTTGGCGTACAGTGAGTTCAAGCGATGTGAGTTTAGATGTGGTGAGTTCAGTTGTAGTGAGTTAAGAATTGGTACGATGGAGAATAATATGGTACCGTCCCCAATCGTTTGCGTGTACACTATTTCCGTCGGAATGATTTTCGTCGCATTCGGTGAAAATTCCTTTGTTTTAAACTCAATAATTTTGAATACGCAAAATTTATAAATTGGAATGAAAATGTATTCAACACTTTTATTTCTTAATTCAACAAAAAAAAAACTCAAAAGTCGGGCTTAAGCAGCCTATTCTTAATTTTATCAGCTTTCATTAATATAAATTAACAAATTGATTTAAAAAAAAGGCTGAATTATAAACACTAAATTTAAATTTTTAGTCACTGCACTGTCGTTTGTCATTTTCTTAAACTTAATTTTTCGACTTTCGAATCTCGTAAAAAATAGTTAAAATTTTGCAAACTACCCTGTGAGTAGTAGATAATTGTTATTCAGAAAAATATTTATTTAAACAAATTTTGTTTATTCTTTTCAAGCGAATTTCATTTGACATTACTAAAGGTAATTTAATTTAAATAAGAAAGGTATGTATATTTTCTAAAATATTCTGGGGCTTCTGAGAAAATTATCTTAAAAAACATAGTACTCATAGGCTCAATTTTGTAAAGTTTCGTCAGAGTCAAATCGTATGTATGTAGAATAAAAAAAAATTGAATTTTGCTTTATATTTATTACATAAGTAATAATGGATATAACCAATTAAAACTACAACTTGAAGATGATATATTATCATCAATGCAAACACAATGAATCATAAATCACAATTTTATATTTACTTTAAAAAATCCCTTACGTATGAGACATATTTTATTTACTCAAACATTAACAAATATGCAATATTAAAATATTATCAAAGGTTTTTGTATCCTTATTAAAAATAAAAAGTCTTTGCTTAGTTATAAATATGAAACATGATATTTATAATAAGTGATAATTGATATTGAATATTTGTAAATTTTTGATAATTTATCAAGAACACAGATTCAACCAGTAATTGCATTAAAAAAGTTAACAACATTTTATTTTGCTTGCCACTCGCTGTGGTCTCTTAAATTATTCGGCTCGCCCCTTCACACTATTCTTCTTCCGTTAAAAAAAATTGGGCTTAAATAATTTTGCATTTTGTTAGTTTTTAAAGACAATTCACCACGTCAATTAAAAAATTGCTAATCAATCTGCTTCGAATATCTGGTTTGCTTAACTTCGATAAACCAAAATCCGATAAAATTCCGCGACACCAATTGTTTGAAATTTTTGTTTCTGACTATCTTTTTATTAGATGTCAATAACTAATGACATTAGATCCGATCTAAACCTTAATCTAAATTAAAAATTTAATAATTATTTGGTGAATTTTTTACAACTTATGTATAATATGTTGTAGAATATTCATTTTCTATATTTTTACTTCTCGTAGTTAATTTTAATCCGGCAATAAAAGCAGGACATCTGCATAAACTCGTATTTGTCTACTAGCTTACACACAAACATTCATTAGAGCTTATTTACATGTGTGTTACTACATTCATTACGGCGGCTTTGGGAAAGCCAAACCGTCAACATCATGAAAATGTAATAAGTTTCCAAAAGTCAATGGAAATTCGAATATTTCTTCAAGTAAAACATATACGTAGTATATTTAAAGTAGTATTTGATAACATCTGTTGGCAACAGCCGAATGTATAGATTTCTGCTGGTAGTTGGATATCTTTCTCAAATCTAGTTGCAGTGCAGAATGTCACAAGCAGCTGTCCTTAAGTGAATCAAATTCACAAAAGCGACGAAATTGAGGTATATACATACATATAAAAATCAAGGCTAAGTTCAATGGATTGAGATTGAAAATGCATTTTTATAATAATTTGTTCACACATTACATTGTCGTGTTCATTAGTTCCGTGCTAATATACCTATAGTGCATGTAGATATGTACTTATATAAAAAAATTGTACTTATAGAGAAATTTGTACCTCGCTCAGCTCGCTCAGCTCGCCATTTAAAACTTAAACGAGAGATATTATGTACATATATATTAGAACAAAAATATCATAAGATTATTTTTTTAATAAGTTTAGTTTTTATGAGTGTAGTGAATTTTATGTGATATGGTGAGTTTAGGTGTGGTGAGTTTAGATGTAGTGAGTTAAGGTGTGGTGAGTTTAGGTGTAATGGGTTGTTGAGTGGTCAGTTTAGTTTTAACAGTTTAAGTTATAACAAAGAACGTGTATTAGAAAAAGGTGCAAGTCCCATTTCGGTTCCGCCATACCGTAACGAGTTCGATTTCGGTGTGATGAAATGAGCCAATAAAACTTTGTTATGCATGTTCTTTGGTTATTATAAAGCTGAGGTGAGTTAAGAAGGGGATAGGTATGGTCGATTTGGGTTTGTTGGTGGCGCTTTCATGAATGATGAGCTTTAGTTTAAGTAGTTTAATTGTGGGGAGTTCTGATATGATGAGCAGAAAAAGTACGGAAATCCATCATAACTTTTTCCTTTTATACCATTATATCCGGCACGATACTGTCGCATCATTTCTGTTACGTTCGCAATATTGATTATTCAAAAATTGAAAAATTCAAGTTCATTGGTTCTATTATACTCGATTTTTCTAAGGATACTTATTTCAAATGTTGGCCATAACTGTAGCAAAAATTGTATATTCTGATCCTGAATACCTTGATGACACTTTCAAACATATGTAAGATCTGCAGGATTTATAACGCTTTAAAGCCAAGTTGCCGGACACCCACTTTTCGCAGTAAAGACATTCTACGTAGAACCCGCTTTCGTAATACGTCTGACTTCTATAGTCGCTTTAACGGACAAAGTCATTTCCCTATGAAAAATAAAAGAATATTGAACAAAAATACCAAAAGAAAGTGAGGAATGGTTAGTGTAAAGATGCTAGAACTATCATCAGCATTTTAATAGAAACCGTCATATGAAGAACTGGTAAGACGTGTACATACTTATATATTAGGTATACATATGTATGTATGCTTTTTTATGTATAAGCAAGAACATTCGCTGCCACTGGTAAGCACTTGAGGAGACTCACTCAGTTTGCTACTAATAAGTGCCTTTTGTTCCTAGGCTGAGATAAAAAATAACAATAAACAATTTTTTTTTTTTGTTTAAACCTTGGGGTAGAGAGTGCCCAATTGCATACCGACATGAATGAATCATGGCCAACGCTGGGCTATTGAACGGTAGAATGAGGGAAGGAGCCATTGATAAATGGAAAGCGAAATGCTACAAGTGCAGAATATTAAAGATCGATTTTATGTCACCTTCTAAGCACACAGAGCAGTATAGACATACACAAATACCCTGGCTTTCATATGAGCGAGTATAGGGACGTAGCTAGTGCTGAGAGGAAAGAAAAAAGGGATTTGGGGGCAATGAGTTTCCAAAATATTCAGAAATTTATTGTTTGAACAAATATATATATATCGTATATATAATAAAACGGTAATAACCTCATGCGATTCTAAAGAATACTCAGAATATTGAGAGGCAATATCTATTGATATTTTTTGAAAATCTAGATGAGCCAAAGTCCTAACCGTTCAACTCGAAACGGTACACTCGACTTTTTTTGCTTAATGTGTTCGGGAAAATAAGTACACGTCTCGTACAATAGGAATCACTCTCCGCTACGCAAATCAAAGATTTGACATAAGCAAATAGTGTAGCCATATCTCAAAACTAAAGTTGCACTTCTTATAACAAGTGTAGCCTAAAAATGATTTAACAGCGGTCTCTTTAGCTTTGTCGAAGTCTTCATAACTTTCATAAATAGAAGAATTGTAAAAACCTTGTTATTGTGTTACAATCGCTGATCAATAAGTCGTCAATGCCCTAATCATATAGATTTTCGCAAAGGTCTGTATTGAAATTAATCGTGGCGATTTACCCTTTATTTATTATACCTTATGAAGTTCTCCCTGGACCCTATATTACTTATAAGAATATATCCAAAACATCCTACATTTGATGCTTTTTCTATCAGCTTCCTACTTTTAGTAAGCACAAAATGTGACAAATTTTATTCGCTTAGCTCTTAGTAGTGAGCTGATCTGGATAATTTTCACTGTTGATATTTTACTTATTATATCTGAAATTTGTCGAAAATTGCAAACCTTAAGTTGCTTTAATGGAAGGGTTATGGTACTATGTTCAATATCAGAACAATCGGTTGTATGGGAGCTAAATTTTATAGGCGTCTGATCTGGTTCACAGATGATTAATACATTATAAAAAGGCACCTGACTGCCAAGTTTCATTCAAAAAGCTCAAAAATTTAGGGACTAGATTACGTACAAAAGGACGTACGGACGGACAAACGCACAGACAGGCAGATAAATGGGCATGGCTAAATCGAATCAGATCATCCTAATCATTAGGTACATTTTTGATGGGTCTATCTCTTCTCCATCTGGTAATTACAAACATCGGACCAAATTTATAATACCATTTTTCATGTAAGGCATAAGAAATGAACATATAAGCCCAAAATGAACATTCAATCAACATTGATTTAAAACTCACGATAAAATTAAGCTATGTCGTTTAGAGCATACTGTTCATAGATTAAACAAAAAGAGAGATATATAAACATCATTTTCATATATGGACTGAAACTTGACTTTAGTTTTAAATAGTACACAATTTTTATCAAGTGGACCTACACTCCAAAATACGACGAAAGGCAAAGATAGATCGTCGAAAATATTATTTGTGATTCGATGATTCATTACTTCATTTATTTGCGTGTATCTGAATGTTTTCTTGGGTTTTTTCTTTGTTATATAAATGTGTTTGTTCATTTAACTTAACTGCATCAATAAAACAAGTAATTTTTTTTTCGTTGATGGCCACCAAAAAATTGCAGCTCTTTTTCTTAATTTCGAAATATCTGGGGGTAAAATTGGAATTGGAGAAGGCATCAGTCATTCTATATTACTGCATGGGTGTCACTGGATGGAGATGGGTCTCTCTTCAAAAATGTAAGAGCGAAATATGACGCTCGGAATCTTTGCAGGCAAACTTACCTTTGCGCGCTCGGCTATCAGGCTTTCAAACCGAAGTAGCTGTCATTGAGGAAGCAGTTGACAATGTATTATACCGCATAGAAAGCTAAATATCTACTCTAACCTATCTACCAGATGGCGTTGAGAGCCTTGAGATTATCCGACTCTCAACCATGATGGGGGGCTATAGGGATCCCATGGATGTTGTATCTGACCTAATGGGCCAGTGCTTTATGGAGGATGATGAGTTGAAATCATCTCAGCATTAACTTGACTACTGCGCTGCCATTGCAAAACTCAGACATTTAAGTCAACTTATCTTTTCTAAACAAAATTGTGACTACGCCCGTGAGCGCATTGTATCATTAGTTGATGCTTTCTATTGGTACTTGTAGCGGTGTTGGCGAATTCATCGCTTGGGTTCGAGCGCATAAAACACCAGCTTATGTTGTCGTTCGTTGAGGCGCCAGGATACGTTGAAGGACCTTGTAGTAATGGCATTGCAGCAGCAGTAATGAAGCAGCAAAACAGACTGTCAACACTACCTAAGCAACGGCATCAATGTTATACTAGAATATTCATTAAAACAGGGCTAAAGAGATGGTAGTGCAAAGTGTAAAAGAGCAAGAAATGAGGCAATTGTGCCAATATTTTTGATGCTCAATGATTTCTATGTAGCAGGAACATTAAATGAGGGGTCGCTTAACTCTCTAAATATTACTTCTCACTGAGGCAATGATAAATTTAGAGGTTACGTTAGTTGGTCGCAAAGCAGGGGGAACAAAATTATATGCGACAGTGCCAAATATATATCGCGTTGAAAGGAACTCCGCTTTATTGTAATTGACACCAGGATAAATGTTTGCTGTCATTGTGGATGCTTTCATTGGTGTAGCATGCAGCAAAACCAGGAGGAACGACTGGCTAAGACTCTATGCGCTTCGTTCGGCGCTACATTAGTATAATTGTAAATAAAAATATACAAAGTACATACTTATATACATAGTAGTTTGGTTTGTGAAAATTTACTGTTGGCATTTAATGAATGGCAATGTTGGTCTGACGACAGGTGACAAAAGCACAAATACCTGAATTTGACTTGAATAAATACAAAAATGACAAGGCCATTTAAAACGCAAAATTTATGGAAGAAACAAACAGAAGATATTCAGCAATAGGTACTTATGTATGTACATGCATGTGTGCAGCTATGCATTATAATATTTTTGAGTACATTGCACAATTTTTGCATTATGAAATTGGTGCAGCTTTAAGGTAATAGATCTTTATGCCTTGACTGAAATTAGCACTTTTGTATTGATGACAAACGCTTTTGAAACCCGACTTGATAAGAAACATACATATCTACTCCAATATATTTATGTAGACGCTCTTTTATGTATAAGTATAAAAATAGTGAGGAAATATTAGAAGGCAATGAGCAAGTGAAAAAATTAAAATTGGTTCGAGAATGAAAGGCAGAAAACAAAGAAGGAAATTTTTGAAAACCACACAAACACCCACACATTTGCACTTAAACGAGAGAAATATGGAACATGGCAACATATTCGCATGGGTAATAGTATTACAGACACATACATATGAATACATTATTTCTTGACTTAGGCAACTAACAAATATAAGGACAAAATATATACTACGTATGTGACAGTTAAAATTTATTAAGAAAAGTATAGAAACCCAGTTCACAAAAGCGTCAAAGCATTTTTTGCAATGACTCCACATACTTTTGATTACGCTAGCTTGGATAAGCGAAAGCAAACGAGAGCTCGCTTACCGATCGGCTTGAAAGACGAAGCATTTTTTCTATTGTTTGCGACTTTCACGAGAACTGAAAGCAGGTGGAGACCGCCCGTTGTGCAGTTATCGGGTGCCGGTCTGCCTTGTCACTTGCATTAGTGGGTAAGCCGGCGCCAGCTCTTGTTGCATTTCGGTTGGATAGGCATTTCAATAAGGGTCGGGTTGATAGAGACACTCCTGCAATTCAAACAAATATAGCATGTCGTTATAAAACTCCCAAGCGAGGAGAACTGGGTGGAGAATTATTACACTCTACTCGGTAGTATTGCGTTTTTCACGGAAGGTTCGAAAGTAACTGACTACTTATTTCGTATTTGGATTGTTATAGTGTCTTCAAGTTGACGTCTAAGTTATTTAGGAAGCAATAGACTAACTTAAAATGGTCTCGTAAGATGTTTTTTTATTCAGTTGCAGACAAGCGACATTTACAGCTGTAACGGAACCGTAACGACTAAATCAAAATCAGGCTGAAATGAATCAGTTTTATAAGAAAAGTTACAATTTTGTAATGGTTGTTAAACTTTTCGAATTTAACGTATTTTTGGAATTTCGTTTGGATACAAACATATTTCCGCGGTGTGCTATGTTCAGTGTTAAACGCCGAAACCGGCTTGTCTTCGAATCAAGCTTGACTAGGGATGACGGACATTCAAATGTAATGACTCAATCAAGAGAATTATTTTATATATGCAGTTTTTTTTATGGATGTGAATAGCAACAAAATATTTAATTTAATAAAATTACTTATTATAAAATATTGCAATATTGCTTGAAATAAATTATTTTTTAGAAACTGACCAAATTTCATAAAATCTTAACAAATTTTTGAAGGTTGTTGGAAATGAATTCCTAACAAATTTTCAAAGAAAATCGAATGATTGGGTTGCCACTAATTCGTAAGGCAATTTCTAAAAGACTTTCTAAAGAAATTCTAAGATATTGCTCCATGAATATATTAACCACTTATGAGAGAAAACCAAAGATTTCTTAAATTTAGATTTCTTTGATAATATTTTTCCAACATTTTAAAAGGAACTAAGAACAGATTTTGCTCAGCAATATTTTAAAACAAAATTGTGATGCAGCAAATCTTAAATGTTCAATGCAACAGATCTTACGAACCCAATTTATATGTATAATGCCTTCATAATTATTATCAATTAAGAACCCTTAAGTTCGTGGACTAGGCGATTATGCAAACACAAAAGGATTCAATTATATTCCGCTGGAAGTCGCATTTCCGAACAGCCTTAAGAATTTTGATATATATGTATGTAAGATTTATATTTATGTACAAGTATTTATATGAGTATTTCGAAAATAAAGTTAATATATTCCCTGCGAAGTATATTCTCCGAAGCTTGAATGAGCAGAGCTTGAAAAATAAAGAAGATGCACGTGTCGAGTTTAAATTAATATTTTAACTAATGAACGTTTCTCGACTGCATTCGATATAATTTTTTTCAACGACATCCCATGGCTTACTGGGATGCGCCACGTGCTGCAAACGTAGGCGTTAATGGAGCTACAAATGGATGTCAGTACTCATAGTAGGTGTATACATATATACAACAATATTTATGACTTGGCAATTCCTGTATATAAATATTTTTAGTTACATTACCAGTTTCAACTGACATACACGAACGTTTGGTACAAAAGCTGGTGTCGCACAGCTGGCGAAGTGCAATTTCTCTAATTCTTGATTTGTGTTCTACTAAAGATCGAATAGTCGAGGCACATTTTTTTAAACGAAAAAAAAATCCAAAAGATTTTTTAACCGAATATGCTTTAAAAATGTTTGAAAGCTCACAAACTTATCAAACTTGAAAACATTCCTTCGAGCGTAAAAATATGTTGACGACCTCGCAAAACAATTTGAATAGGAAAACATTTTTAAAGCATTTTGTATCAAACATCTTGTTTGTTGTAAACGGTGTTATTATAAAAAGTCAAAATAAACAAAATTTTTTTAATATTGTATTCTAGGACAATAGAGAAAATAATCCTAACTAAAAAGAACCCAAATCATCCATGTATTACTTTTTAAGAAATTTGACTTTTTGTAAATGCTTTATTTATGTATATCAGATAAGCCAAACAGTATGTATCCTTGCACCTGGTGTTTTGTGCATAAAAATAATCGAAATTTTTTAAGAACAGGTGGAAGTGGAACAAAATATACAAAATTAAACCAAATAATCCAAACTACATACTTATATGGACAATTTGAGGAAAAAACTTTGCGAATATAATAGTCTTCACATATAGAAATTTGTAATAAGCCGTTTCAATTGTAAATTATAATATGATAAACAATAAATGAATGAAAGACTTTCAAAAAAAATTTCAACTAGATGAATTTTTATACATATATGAATGCATCATAATAATTAACGTAATTTTTAATAAAGATTAAAATTTCTGAAAAATGGCTGCCTGCATGATTTTGATTATGGTTCGGAATATCTTCATTTTGTTCTCTAGAATATCCTCTTTAAAGAATTTCGCGGTGGTTTTGATTTTTAATAATAACTTGTTTAATCTCACTATGTATATATCATTTTCATTTTTTTACAAACTATGTAAACAAACATAGCCTACTCTTTGAGTGAGTATAAGAAAGAAATTTTATTCATTAAAAGGTATTTCCCTCCTGAACTATCATTAAAAAGTATTTCGCCTATTCTATATCGTAATATCGTAGAACTCTGATTGGAAGAAAGTACTGCCATTTGGTAGTCGAAAGGTGTGGTCCATATGACCCACCAAATACATATGTGGGATGTTTCAATTCAGTTTTGAGTGTATCGCTTACTTAACTGCAGAGCTTTTTAACTTCATGTGATCCAAACTTTTCAAGTTTAACGCGTATATGTCTGTCTTACTTATAAGTGAAAATATGAATAACAATAAACGCATCTTTGAAACCGTTGAAGGTTAAGAACTGAAAATTGTTACGGATGCATACATTGCCAATACTGTGCTTAGAAAAGAAGGCTTGGGACCACTTAAAAAAGTGCAAGGGAGCTTGCATCTGTTCATAAATTCAAATAAAATTTTAATTTAACTATATGTATATGTCTGGAGAAGGGATCTAAGAAGGTTTTTGCTTGAATATACTTTGAAATGGGTTATCAACGGTTCATAAAGACAAATATAATTAAATTATACAATAGTACAATAATATAGTATTATATGATATTATTATATTATTATGTGATGAACAATCGAAATGCTTTTGAAAGGGCTTTTATCTCTCAATTCCGTTAAGGAAATTGACATATTTAATAAAGTATTGGTTTGGGTGTCATAAAAAACTTATGTAAATCAGTCTGCCTACTTGAGTCGAGCACAAATAAAGTTTAAATGCTTAAAGTGGCAAAGACGGAGACATCAGATGTCAACGTCAATTTGTAAACGAGGATAATTGCCTGAACATAAGGAATTAAAAGGTGCCACAAAGCATTTTGGTATTGACAATGCAATTACAATAATACAAACTTAAGAATATCTCTTGTCAATTAGTCCTTTTTCGTGTTGAGCAGACAATTGACTTAGTACTTAAATCTATCTTTCGGCTAATAAAAACCACCTATCATTATGTTGTTCCTATTTTATAGCGGACAATATCAGATGAGAGGACTCAAGAGATTATTCGAAACATTTATGACCTTAACACCTTTGTAACGGTGAATACCGCAGACAATGGAAGGATAAGCTGTACGAGTTATACAAGGATATAGACAGGAGAGGTCATGTTTTTCGAATAGATGCAAGCCCACCAGCGTTAAACAGTTTGACGCGGTACATATTGTTTGCTGCCAGAATTAAAGGAAAGCTTCCTCTGAATTGGAAATACAAAACAATAAAATAAAATGGCTGCCCGGTAATAATAACTGTATTTCTTGTTTTGGCTTAAGCTAAAATAAAGATTATGAGAAAAATGACACCGGGCGCAGAAATTTGCTGATGGACGATCCTAAGTCACACGTGGATATCATGTATGACTGAGACTCAGACGAAAGCAATGATTGCGATACTGATGACCTAAGATTCGAACCATCACCCATCAAAAGAGCTATAGTTATACATACGAAAAAAAAAAAAAAATAAATAAAATAAAAGAAAGAAAAAAAAAGACCTTTACGTTCTTTGTATAACGATTTTGTCTGAGAATACTTTTAGTGAAATTTTCCCGGAAATCATTTTTTAGAACATTTTAACCCTCTAACGACTTACAAAACGCAATTTATTGCAGACATTCCAAAAAAGGCGGTAAATTTACCCTTTTCTGAGAAAGTTAAAGGCCAAAATGTTTTACATAGTTAAACCTTATGAAATTTTTATATATGAGCTCAAACTATAAATTTCGCTCTGATAAGACTTTTAACCCTTGTCCCAAATTTTCTAAAAGCACTAAGTAAAAAAATTTGCAAAATTTATATGGCCATAACTAATCAATTTGGAAAAAGAATTTAAGGCTTTATTAAATGAGTATAGGTCATTCATTCTGAGTTCGGAGTCATTCCACACCTTGGAATTATTGCACAAATAAAATAAACGCAATACAATTTTCTCTATCTAAAATAACTCAGCCTTCCTGCCATTTTGAAGCGTTTGAAGCCACACAAATATTTACTTTGCCTGCATATAACTATTTAATATTAAGGAAAATGAATTGGTTTTAAAAGAAAACTAAAAGCTTCCAAACTGCTCTTTATTTGGCAACCAAAGTAAAATTCATAACAAATGTGCACGATCAATATAAATTATTTCGCAACTACAAACACGAATAAGAAATATGTACTTATGCATGTTTGTGTGTGGTAAAAGATTAAAAAGAGATTTAGGAATATTATAAATGCTTTAGGTTACCTTCATACTAATAGCCTTATAAGTGCATATATACATATATACTCGAATGTATGTATGTAGTTCATATGCTCCTCTGTTCAACACAATGTTCACATAACGTTTGTTTTCACGCCCAAAAAAGAATTTGGGCTCCTGCCAATTAGCCAATCAGGGCAACACGTTGCCACATATTTATATGTTTACATACATACATACATAAAATGCAATTGTGCTTTTTGATTTTCTAGTTTGTATTACTATTATCCGCATTTATGTACCTACATACGTGTATATGAGCAGTGATCGATTGAACATTTGAGGATAATTAGGACTGATTACTTTTTTATATCGATTCATTTCATGAAACTGTGTTTATACGAGATTATTTCTGAATATATGACGCATGTTAAAACAAATAAATGGTATGAGTTTTGCATAGTTTTAGAGCTTGCTCAAAAATTATCTGTTTACAAATAATAAAAGGTATTATTTAACCAATTCTATATAATATTTCATATTAATAATTAATTGCCTTTTTCATTATATTCTATTTGTGCTATATAAAGCAGCGAGAAACGGATAAAAGAACGACAAAGACTCAGTACGGCGGAAAGGAGCTGATAAGGTGCATTTGCAGAATATGGATTAGCAAACGCATGACGGCTAATTGGAATTTAAGTGTAATATGACTAACCGACTTGATGGATGATCCTGCAGTTTGCGTCGCCTTCTTATTATCGCGTTTAAGATTTTATCCAGCGTATTATGTCCACCGTTAATAAACTGATTGGATCTTATCAGTGCGCCTTCAGACCAGACACTTAAGGCTAGTTCTAGCCGCAATGTCTGTATTTGGAATACACGCAAGAGTAATGCGGCTTTGTTAAATGACGTTGATTAACGACACCGGGACTGTCAAAACTCCAGGCACAGCGGTTTTTTATCCAAGGGTTTCTTTTTTGGAGAAAGTAATTTAAGTTACATAAATAAATAGATCTGTCACCATCTTTTATAGGAAAGTGCAAGCTTGGCATACACTAAAAACATATGTAAATATAATCGAGGTTAACAACCGCGCAGTTAGTTCTGTCTTTCCAAACTGGATAGAGAAACAAAACGAATAGGTCCGTAGGTAAACGAGAGCAAGAGGTAGTATTTCCTACCATCAAATAGGCAGCGAATTAAGATCCACTTGCTGTGATAGCTAGGTCCTGGTCTGCAAATAAACGAAAGCGTACCAGCCCTGAAAGTATTCGACGCGGTACCGCCTGGTGGTTGAAGAGGAAGTCAGAGAACGAAAAACTTAGAAGCTGGCGTGCTATGTTGAGCTTGGCCAAAATCGCCAAGGCCGTTTAAGTACCAATGCAAGTAAAATTTTATATTCCGCGGCAATGGGAATCCTTTGTATGATTACTATTGAGTTCTTATCGTCAGCAATGAATCAACAATTAAAAAGCGTCAAAACATCGATAAACATCATCCATATATGTTATTCAGTTCGTATTATATATATTGGATCCGTCAACTCCTCCGCTGATACGCACCTGCACCACAATTACTTTACTACAAAGCTGAAACTGCCATAGCAACAATTTCCACATAAATCGACCGCTGTGGTCGAGTTGGTAGCGGTGCGTGCTTCAACAAGAAATGCCGCTGAGCTCAAAGTTCGAAACTCAATCAAGGCAAGCAAAATCTTAATAATAAAAAAAATAGTTTTCCAATAACGATCACCCCTCGGCAGGCAATGGCAAACATCCGAGGATATTTCTGCCATGAAAAAGCTTCTCATTTAATACATTTGCCGTTCGGAGTCGGCACAAAATTGTAGGTCCTGTTATTCCAGAAACACACTTTAACTGAAGCACACTTGAGAAGGCAAATATCAAAGATAATAAACTTATTAACAAGCGCTTATCTTTATGTAACAAAATTTTCATATTTATTCTTTAGAGGAATAAAAACTTTGACCCACTTGCAGTAGATTGAGAACACAAGCGCAACATTTGGTGAACTTGATTTTAAATCAAAATACCTTTGCCATTCATTATTGTTCACCTCTATAACTCAAAACTAACGTTTCATCTTTTTCGCCACTCATAAAATATAAATACAACAAAAGTTACATACATTCAAAGATTATCATTGCTATCTTTTTAAATATACTTTGGTATGTACAAGTATTTGTATGTAATATGTTAAGCCGAGCACAGAGAAAAAGTTAAAATTAAATAGTGTAAATGGGCGAATAGGGTTGAGCAAGAATAATAATAGAAGCCCACAAACAAAAACACAATGTAACAAAGCCACAAACAGCTGTGAATGAAATGAATTTTATGCAATTTCAAATGTGACTACGGCCGTCGCGGTCGACACGGCAATGGTTAGGCGAGTGGTGTTGGCGGCATTTGCGACTAAGCAGTTATAACATAAAAATCTTTTATTATTGTTATAAAACGAATTTGCCTAAAAGCGCACTACTCATTCACCCGTGCATTTGCTCACCAGCGCTTAGAGATACAGATAAATGCAAAAGTACAAAGTGTACAAACATGCGCACATACACATTTTCATTGCAGATGCGCTTACATACGAGTATATGGCACACAGCACACTTACAAAAGTTGAAATGTATCCTGTCGGAAAGTAGCAGACAGTCTGAAAAATTAACCAATTTTAAACTAGTTGAAAATCAACTACTTTGAAACAAATGCAGCGTGCGAGACTTTAATTCTTCATTTATTTAAATCAGCGTAATAAAAATCAATTTAAAAATATTGTAGTGAATATATTTAATTGAATCCATTTGAAAGCCGCATTTTGCTCACTAAACCAACCCATAAATACATATAGCATATGTGTATAGTACTCGTATAAACACTGTACTTATAAAAACTCTCATTCGACAGCAGAAGACTGTGGTGTCATTTCCAATAAGAACAGGTGACGAATTGACAGCCGTTGACGAAAATATTAACGACGAAAGCCAAAGAATTTACGTGAGTAACTAATATATTTATAAAATTCTAAATATATATTTAAAGCTATTTTCCATATATTCCATAGCTTGATGGAATGAAATATTTAATGGAAGGTAAACCCAAATAGATGCTTTTGGCTCTTTTGTCCAAGAACGTTGTTATAAACTTTAACCTCGACGGAACAAAAGGAAAAAACGATTGAAGGCTTTTGCTAATTTTTATCCGCTTTTAAAAGGTTTGACAGTGGGCGAGCCCATAAAATGCGTGATACATAAAATATTATGCTTTTTGTATCGAAAACCAGGATCCAGAGGAAATTATTCGCAAGGGCTTTTAGGCGGTAAAGAAGCAATACTTTTACGAAGTATATACATTTACAGAAAAAGCTCAATTAAATTACATTAAAAACGTGTAAACGTAGGTTAAGATTAAAAATGAACTGAATTCTTATATATATGTATAAAATTTTGGCGCTTACACTTTATGGCTCAGTGTTTGGCCGAGCTTCTCCTACCATTTGTGGTGTGCGTCTTTATATTATACCATAAATTGAGGGACCTACAGTTTTGTGCCGACTCCGAACGACAGATGTATTTAATGAGAAGCTTTTTCATGGCAGAAATGCTCTCGGAGGTTTGCCATTGACTGTCGAAGGGTGGCCGCGCCTCTTAGGCGGTAAAATTTGTGGCCGAAGGTTCAAATGATTACTGCCGAGGGGTGACCGCTATTAGAAAAAACTTTTTCTATGATTAAGATTTTGCTTACCCTGACTGAGATTCGAACCTCGAACTCACCGGCATATCGAGTTAAAACACGCACCGCTACCAACTCGACCACAGCGGCCACTCAAACTGAATTCTTTACATAGTTAAAACAAAAAATACATATGTAAATATATTTAATAAATGCGTTTTTAAAAATTTGGAAAAAAGGAGGTCTAAATAAAAGAAGTTTAAAACAAATAGAGTATAATAATTGTAAAGAAAGCAGTTTTAAAATAGCTGGATATAAACACATTTTATTGCAGCTGTGAAAAAAGTAAATTTAATTTTCTTAATATTTGAAATTGGTTGAAATCAAATGCATAGTCGAATAATTGACTTGCTCCTAGGACATCACCATGTTAATAAAGTTAGTTGATGACAAGAAAATATAATGAATTTAAACTATTTGTAGTTAGAAAAATAGTACATTTAACATTTTTTTTTAAAGTTCTTCGCTTTCCGACAGGGTACGTATGTACGTGTGTACAGTCGTGCATAATGCGAGTATGTGTATACATACATATATGTATGCATGTATGCATTTGTGTACATGGTAAGCAGAAAGCGACCGTGTGCAGAATGCCACGTACTTTCAACAGAATAATTTAATATTTTCAGTAACCAACAGCTGAGCACAGCTGCAGCTTGCAGCAAAGAAGATATCGAGCTCAATGGCGCGAAGGGTGAAATGAGGGGTCAAGGGGAGTGCTACGCGTTGTCTAAGGAAGGCGCTGAAGGGCATTGGTGCGCACAATTCCAGCGCAACGTCAACACACATTCACGTCCACACTCGCCATCACACATGGCATTCACAGTTTCAGCCGCACATACACTTCCGCATCCGGAGACAACGAAAAATGTATGAATGGATATATGATGATTGTGCCAATGGCGACAATGTCGCTCTCGTTTCATATATGTATGTACATATGTACATATGTATTTACATATATGTATGAGCATATTCTGCACAGAATAGTATGTAATAAGAAAAACAAAACCAACAAATGGCAAGACAACAACAAAGCAGCAGATGAAAATGGTAGTGAGGCAGTAAAAAAGCGGAAGGACTGATTGACGAATCGACGAAAAACGGAAAGATGTATGAATTGAATGCTTACGTTGGGTAACGCGGACGTAGTGTAACATTAAACATACAAGTTTGAAACGATTGAAAAGAATGAAATGAATGAAGCCAAGTTGCTTCATCAAATCCCAGAAAGGTATTTCATAGGTTGCGTAATACGAAAATGTGTCGATACGTTTGATGATTCCCAAGTAATTAGAAAGTAATGCGGCTAAGAGAGATTTGCAGGCGGTTAGTACATACATATACACTTTTGCGACCTACTATAATAAACCTCAAGGAATATCCTCCTTATTGGCAGCGTCCAGCTAGGAACACATTTCATTAACAGAAGAACACTCTGTGACCAGAAGGACTTCGCAATACAGATTCTTGCATGGACTGTGATAAGGTATCCAAATAAGCTGTAGCGAAATATGTAGTTGAAGAAGTTAGGCATCCGCCAGCCAATTTGAAATGCACCATTACCCTGTTAGCTGCTTGACTATCAGTGCTATCTCGGTTGTGGGAGACTACTACATTGGTATATAACCATTTTGAATAGTGCCATATGGCTTTATTTAATTACTAACGTTTAATTTTCTACTTTTTCGTCGTTATTTTTGTTTTAGCAACGTGAAGTTGGCATCGGAGTTAGATAATGTCAGTATGAATGAACCCGTTGAGTAACCAAGTGTACTAAAGTCTTTTTTTTATACTCCCAACCCTTCTATGTAAGGGATGTAGGTTAAATCTATGATTATTTTTCAAGTGGTTTTAAAATGTCTTTCCGGACGGGTACAGCCACTTTTACTGAGTAGAAATCTCACGAGGTATCCGTTTTTATTGGCGAGGGCGATGTGGCGCAATTTCTCAATATTTGACCTTATAACGCTGAAGCAAATGCTGTACCTACGTTCCAATTGGAATTTTTGTTGGTTCCAAATTTTTATACATCAAACTTTTTCATACCGTAATTCAACAAATACGAGTATGTAAGCATTTATACCAGATGTAAAGGAAGAAAATTTAAAGAATCTTGTAGATTGGATAACCCAAAATCAATATAATATCGGGCTAAATGTTGCGGTCTGAGCCATTACAATGAGTGTAATAATAATAATATTATCAAGTTGATGTACTCTTAAAAGACCAATGACTTACATGTAACGGGTGTGCGTCCCATATTCGGTCGACATAATGGCCCAGCAGAGTCGGTAACCATGGATCGGTTTCACACAATTTACTCTAGTGGATAATGCGCATCCTCAGAGACGCCGTACAGTGCGCACTGAAGACGCTATTGCTGCTGTGGAGCAGAGTATTGAAGAAGACCCGAATGAGTCTACATCCGCCATCGCGCGCAACAATTTTAGCTGTGCCCATCCACTTTATGGAAAATTTTGCGGAAGAATCTTGGTTTACGGGCTTACAAAATCCAACTCGTGCAAGAATTGAAGCGCGTCGCACGTTCGGTGAATGGACCCAAAACGAGAAACTGATCCCGATTTTCACAAGAAAATTTTGTTCAGCGATGAAGCTCACTTTTGGTTGAATGGGTAAGTTAATAAACAAAATTGTAGCATTTGGAGTGATAATAATCCACAAGCCATTGTTGAGACGCCGTTACACCCTCAAAACGTCACTGTTTGTTGTGCTCTATGGGCAGGGGGATCATTGGTCCATATTTCTTCAAAAATGAAGACGGCCATAATGTCACAGTCAATGGGGAACTCTATAGAGCCATGATTAATGACTTGTTCGTGCCTGAATTGGAGGATGTTGATGTGGACAACTTTTGGTTCCAACCAGATGGCGCTACATGCCATACAGCCAACGAAACAATCAATTTATTGGAGGAATCTTTTGGTGAGCGCATTAACTCGAGTCGTGGGCCTGTGTAATGGCCTCCAAGATCGTTCGATTTAACACCGCTGGACTACTTTTTGTGGGGTTATGAGAAAGCGCTTGTCTACGCAGATAAGCCCGAGACGATTGAGGCCTTGGAAGAGAATATTCGGCGGGTTATTGCTGACCTACGGTACAATTCCTGCAAAAAATGGTCGAAAATTGGTCTTTTTGGCTGGAATTTATTCGAGCACTTGCCCGAAATAATTTTTAAGACATACTGGCAAACCCTTATCTTTATAGTAAAGTTAAATTGTTGGCCATAGCATTAAATTATATGCCTTTTATTTATTCTTAAAAACCACATGTCTAAAAAAAACACCCTACAACCATTGTTAAATAAATATTGTATCATAAGTATTTAATTTTATAGCATAAGAACTTCATTTCATTAATCTAAAACTTAAGTATCATAATGCAAATCTGTAATTGTAAACCACAACAACCAAAAAGAATGTAAACCATTAACTTACGTTCAAATCATATGTGAAGTTGTTATCCACAAAAGCTTTTATATTTTTGAGCTGTAAGCAAAAGCTCCGCTCTTGCCACTATAAAAGGACGAACCTGCGAGTGATCGTTTTCTTTTGCGACAGACAGTATATTATTACTATATAATTAGTTGAACAGTGTCAAACTGGTCGCTTATTCTACTAACATTTTCCGACGTAGTTGAACAGTGTCAAACAGGTCGCTACTTTAACTAACACAATTTAACTAACTTAATTCCTATAAATAATTTAATCCTTTTAAGGTTTTTTGATATTTTGTGTATAAAAAAATCCACGCCCAACATTTTCTAAAATAAATTACGTTCTTCGGAATAATAATTCGTTATAATATTATATTTCAAAATTCGAACTAAACACTACTCCAAAATAGTGTCAGCGTTTTATGACTAGTCCCATAGGGTCTCAGGAACCTTAATTTTCGAGAGCATTTGATAAAATGTTAATCTTTTGGATACTAGTATTATCCCAGAAGGGCAATAAAAAATTAGCTCATTTCTTAAAATGTGTCACATTATGTGTTTTTTTTACACAATTTCACCTGTTTGTGCATCCGTATGAATTTATTTTTTCGATGTCTTTATTTTGCTCCTTTTCATTTGGTCTCTATTTTTTATTTTATTTTTATTTCTCTGAGCTCATTGTTGCATTCACAATGCATGTGGATTTTAATATATACGTTTCTCGTGTGTGCGAAAGTTTATAAGAGCTCGTGGCTCAGTGAGCTGGTGCAGCCGTGTGTTTGTCACGCGATACAGGCGAACTTGCGAACTTAATTCATACAGCAAGCAAAAGGACTCGTATCTGGCAAGCAGAAATAAACAAACGTATGCGAAGACAAAAAAAGTAACGAATAAAAATAACAAAAACATATGTATGTATATATGCAAGTACATTGTATATATATATATATATAAAGCTGCACAGCAACAATGTGAGCAGATAAGCGCACGCATACAGATATTCACCTATACAGGTGGGAAGTGAATGGCGTAATAAAATTATGTAATACGTCATTATGTAAGCGGGATGAAGAGGAGGCAAAGTCAAAAGATGCAAATAGAGATTAACATTATTTGTTAGTGAAGGTCGCCGAATATTAGCTGGCATGTGCAATGTGAATATACTGAAGGCGAAATTTTGAACATAAAACATATGTATACTAAAATGAGGGCAAAAGAAAAAATCGAATAAAGTATAGTTTGTAAATATAAATGGATTAAGAGTAAGTACTGCGTGTACTTTTGTACACTCACCCTAAGTTTAATGGGACGTGTAGAGCATTTTAATTGGTATTTGAAAAGCAAAATTAAATTCATCAGATAAAATTTTACCTAACTCTTCATTAACTATATGGCAATTACATATATCAAATTCGTAAAATAAAAAAATTGTATATGCATATGTGCATGTTAATAGTTAATCACGGAATTTTCTCTAACTTCAAATTTTGGCGTATTTATCAATATAACCATATTATTTTTAGCTCTCATGCATTAAAAGTAAAAAGTGGCCTAGTTGTATTAAAGATAAATATTGAATTTACTTTCGACCTGTTCCACGTACGAAGAACTTTCGTTTGATAAAGCTCACATTGAAACTCTCGACCAGAATTTCACCAACTAAAACGGTTTTGAAAGCACCACAACTTATTGTTTTTGTATTTCTCTGACCGAAGCCGCTTGAGCCTTTCTTCGTGCAGACATTTGCCCTTACATGTAAAATCAATTGTATTTGGTTTTTACCAATGTGCAAAACTGTATCTATGAAGCGGTATGTCAGCTGCAGATCCATCTAAATCATTTCTCGCACTACAGAAGTTGATATACGTTCCTCACGGAACTCAAAACTAAGACTAAAAAAATTTAACAAAATTTAGCCCCATATGAAATTTATATTTTTTTAAGCAAAAACTCGAATTAAAAGGTTAAAATAATAATTGAAATTTTCGAAATTCCGTTTATCGTGTACATCATAAGAAGCTTGGTATACTTCTATTATTTTACATCTAAAAAATTGTGCACAATTTACCTAACTTTAATTGGGAGTACAGGTTTTTCCAGTGCATAGTTCAATTGTGCACAGATTCGATTTGACTTTTGACACTCTACACTCCATTAAACGTGTGCTTAAAATGTAGGAAAAACTGCACGACTTTAAAATTAAATATAAAAAAATCCATGAATTTTTAATAATTTTTTTCCCAATTTTCTATTAAGTAAGAAATTTGTGTTTAAATTTGTGGCTCTTAATAGAAAATTAAAAGTTTTTAATAATAATTGTAAGAAGTTGTCAATTAGGCAAGCTGCGTTATATAGAGCCATACATTCCTACAAACATATGTCTATGGGTACTAGGGATGTACATTTTGGGCATTTTATTGATCCCGGGATTTTTAAAATCTGAAAACAAAATCCCGGGACAATCCCGGTATCCCGTATTTCACTAAGTTTTGATTGGTAATTTTTACTTTGTCAAAAAATGTAACACATCTGCAATCGCTGTATTATAGAAGTATGCAAAATATCATTAATATAACAAAGAACGATTTCTTGTAATTCAATCTTTTCAAGAACAAAAAAGATATAAATTTCACATACATATTTGGTAAAGAAGCAAATGCACCTACCTAAAGTAAAATTATTTTTAATCACTGTTTGAGACCAATATTAAACATTAATAAATTACCATTCAGTAAAACAAGAAATACTTCAAGTGAAAATTAAATATATCACCCATTCGATTTTGAGCGAGGCAGAGTTGTTCTTTATTTTGATCAAAATGGAATCTCAAAGAAATAAAATACTTAAGTGTGTTATCCTCCAACCTTGACCTAAATTTGTTGCATTTAAAATCTGCAGTGGAGAAGCACTGATGTGCCTCAGCACTTGTTAGTTGGATTGTCAACAATAAGTTAAATGCTCTTTCTGGGACATAGCCTTTATCGCCTCAATAAAAAAACTATCAATTTCTTTTACCAAGACTTCTGATAAATTTCATGCCTTTCGATTATTGGACAATTGCGAGCTGCTTGATGCAATTTATCTTTGAGATTTTCTGCCTTATCCACTTCAAGCACCTCGTCGTTAATTCTATTAACATCACTTTGTTTCTCATGTTAAATTTTCTTAATTTAATACAACACTGAAATATATTTTCAGTGTGATATTTGTGTGTTTTATTCGATCGGCTCATTATGTTTTAAATAATTTGAGGTTTATTTTTGTTTGAAATAATGTAAATTAAAAATTTAAACAAAAATGGCTATTAAATTAACTGTTTTCTGCGATTCCGGTATTTGGAAAGACTGATCCCGGGATACTCGGGAGTTGATAAAAGCCGGGCCCCCTTGATTTCGGGATCCCGGCTTTGAAATGCCTAATGTGTATATATTTTCCTTTGGCCAAACTATATGAGGCGTATGAGTAACAACATAACAATAATTAACGTGCAAGCATGAACAACATTGTATTGCGCCGGATGTCATTTAAATTTACCTTCTCTTGAGAAATGTATCACAGCATCAGTCTCTTTTATTTTTAAATTATAATTTCTTAAGATGACCAATATGTACAACCGCAGTTAAGCCTTTAACTGAAACTTAATTGTAAATATCCCATTTACGAGCAAAAAAAATATTTTGCAACTTATTGAATACTCGATTGTTATTATTTTGAGATGCCGGGTTTCATCATTTCATCAAATCACAATTTAAAACTTATACTTTATTGTTTTCAGAGTGATGAATTTTACTGTGGCGGGTTTTTCCATGGGTATTTAGGTGTGGTGATTTTAGGTACATTGAGGTAGCAACAATTTTTGTTTTCACTATGTTCATTTTTAAATTTAACATAACAAAACATAAAACATCGTAACATAACATCATTGTAAGAGCGTAGCGAACATGTAAATGCCTTACAAGATAAAAACCTTTATGCCGTTGCGGAATAATATAAATACTCGTATAAGAACTCTTGGAAAATTGATAGCAAGACTAATGACTGTAGACTGAAGCCGATTTTCTTTCGCCTAAGTATTGTTTTTTAAGTTAACACTTTCTTTAGTGTGAAAGGGACGAGTATCATGACGAGTGTTTTTCTAATTCTTTAATTGTCATTTCCATTTTGTTTGTAATAACATAATTTATTGCAATTTGTTGTTGATTAAATACGCATAGAACTTTGTTCATTTAATTTAAGCTTAAATAAAAATCGTTATTTAGTTTTAAATATAATAAGTTATGTTAAACTGAAAAAATTAATTGTTTCGTTTTGCTTAATATTGCATCATTAGATTTTTTAGTACGGTTTTTTGGAAGGTATTAAAAGGTTATGTTAAAACGACAACACTCAAAATTTATTTACATTGCTTTAACCTATAAATGCATATTGGAAGAAAAATAACCAATACAAATTATGAGCAAAAAATAAATGTATATGTATGTATGTACGTTCTCAAATATAAATTAAGGAAAGTGAAAATAAAGAATGGCTTAAAAGTCAACAGAGTATGCATTCGAATTTAGTCCATGGAATGACACCATTTTTTTCGAGCAGCTTGGCCTTTAGATGTTTGGTCAAAACTTAATTCTAAAATGTATTCTACACGTGAAAAATATTTCCTTGACTTCTTTAGACAGAGGTACATCTTTCCTGTTATTCTGAAGCAAATGACTTAAATTTTGGTTTGCACTTCATCATCAATTTTAAAATATACGCCTTCAGAATCGCCCAGTATCACAATAATGCTGCACCATAGATCGCTGTGGTCGAGTTGGTAGCGGTGCGTGCTATAACTTGATATGCCGGTGAGTTCGAGGTTCGAATCTCAGTCAGGGCAAGCAAAACCTTAATAATAGAAAAAATTTTTCTTATAGCGGTTACCCCTCGGCAGGCAATGGCAAACCTCCGAGGGTATTTCTGCCATGAAAAGGCTTCTCATTAAATACATCTGCCGTTCGGAGTCGGCACAAAACTGTAGGTCCCTCCATTTGTGGTATAATATAAAGACGCACACCACAATTGGTAGGAGAAGCTCGGCCAAACACTGAGCTATATAGTGTAAGCGCCAAAATTATATTATATTATATAGATCGAGGAACCTACAATTTTATGCCAACTCCGAATAATTGTTCTACAATTTTAGATTTCACCTGACCCCACAGAGGTTCCAACTTTGTCACTAAGAGGAATACCACTAAACACCCGATCACAGTGGACGATGTACATATAATAGTATATATTTGATTATTTAACTCCTTTGCAAACACTTACGCTACTTATTTAATCAAATTAGGAAGTTGTTGGCCATTGGTTACCGTTTTCACTTTGGCAAATTGAGTATTTTTTAAATTTATTTTCTTATATGCTAATTTTTTTCAAGCTATAAGTTTTTCACAAAACCCACTGTTTGTTTATTTTTTTTATTTTTGAACACACGTTGGGGTTTACAAATTTCGTAAGTTTTGCGGTATTTAAAAGCTGTCAGTACTTAGCACACTTAGTTGAATAAACTTCGGATCAAACCGGCTGTCAGTTGCTAAATTAACCGTTCATGGCTCTTAGCTTAAAATTGTGTATGTATTATGATTCGGAGCATGTTGGAAAATGTGTAATGGCAGAGACAAACTGATAAGATTCGGATGAACGCTTACGACATCACAACGAGCAGATTTAAAAAAAAAATCCTTGTGTGAAGGTAAAATTGCTAGCGCTGTATTAAGTTTCAAGTTATCTATTTGTGAAGTCATTTGTGGTGTCATCAAAAATTTTACGGAATGCAAATGCATGGTTGAAAAGAAGACTGGAAATAATAGCTTTGATTCCTTTGCAAGGATCGTTATAAAACACGATTGAGCGCTTCACAGCAGACACCTAATGATCCAATCTGGACATTCCCCAGTTTACTTGTATAAACTTTTCCATCGTTCGATAATATTAAATTGTATGTCACCTCCACCCCAGAACCATCGCTGCCTAATAAAATTGTTATTGGAAAAAGGGAAAGGCCGCAAAATTGTTCAAAATGTTACGTACATAAAAATTAGGAATATGAAGCAAATCTGTAGATGATTTCCAAAACAGTTGATTGAAGAAAAGCAATGAAAAGCAAATGAACAATTTAACTGATTGTTTTACATAAATTCCTTCATCTTACTTTGTATCAACTGGATTTTGTTACAGCGTACCTCAATAGGAACTTTGTAGAAAAATTTAAATGAGATATACCAAAGGTATTCAACAAGACTGGTTTTATAAAAAACAAAACAATTTTACAATGCACATCAAGACATTAGGATTTGCCTGTGGAGACAAGGTCTTATGAGCTCTACTGGTTTTGAATCACTTTGTATTCTATCGGAGTAACTTACTACTGTTTTATATGGTAAATTTTCGTGTGTTATTCCGCTTTTCCGGAATGTTAAATCATCCCTCGAGAGCTCTTCAGTATCCAATAATACGGCGATAGCTTTACACAATAGACTGATAGAAACCACCGAAAGGCGTTAAGGTGCTTATGAAACATGAATCATTTACCAATAGAAAGTTTTCATCATCATGTTCATCTATAACGTATTCGAATACCGTGCTCTTAACTCGAGTACTTGATCCGAGTATCTGACTCGAATTCAGACTCGATTTTTTTTTGTATGAGTACTGAAATACTCGAGTACCAAACATAGCCGACCTGGCGCACCACTGCTTAGCTGTATTGACATGTGGGTTCCTTACTATTTAAATGTTACCTTATGCGGAATTCTGACTTTTTTTAACTCCGGAATATCCCGGAATAAGTCTCTTCAAATCCCGGAATTGCAGAAAACAGTGAATTTAATAGTAATTTGTTTTTTAAATTCTGTATCATTCATAAAAATTTCCCCTTTACAAAAGCAAAACAAAGCCTTTAGAGAGTTAACAATTCGGGTATTTGTCGTATTTCTATTGTATGCTAATAATAAAATAATAGTGGAACGTATGGATGCACTGTGCAATTTCGTTTACTCTTGTATACCTATCGTATTCAGGCAATTAATCAGCAATAAACCGCTTATAATAAATATGAGAGACGGTTTTTTTAAAATATGAATGCGATACGCACATTTCTATTTAACTTTAATTACATTTCTCAAACAAAAATAAAACTCAAAGATTCAAAACAGAAAGAGTCGATCGAATAAAACACACAAATATTGCAATAAGAAAACTTAACATGAGAAACAAAAACAACATATTTACAACTGTTGTATTACGATAACACAATACGACAAATAACACGGCTTGTTAACTCCCTAAAGGTATTGTTATTGGAAGGGCTATTATAAATGAGCTGTAGAATATTTTGATCAAAAATTCTGCTTCGCTCAAAATGGACTAGGTGATGTATTTAATTTTTACTTGATGTATGTATTTATTTTTTTATTGAATGGTAATATATTAATATTAAATATGATTTAAAATAATTTTACTTTATGTAGGTGCATTTTCTTCTGTACCAAATATGAATATTGGTACTTAAGTATAAATTATTTTGTATATTTGTCAAATTTTACGTTCAATTTTTTTTGTTCTTGAAAAGATCAATAAGTAAATACATGAATTACAAGAAATCGCTCTTTGTTCTATTAATGTAATTTTGCATAATTCTATAATACAACGATTACAGACGTGTTACATTTTTTGACAAATTAATATTTAAGAATCAACAACTCGTGAAATTCGGAAACTCGGGATTGTCCCGGAGTTTTGTGTTCTGATCTCGAAAATCCCGGGATCAATACAATGCCAAAAAATTACATCCCTGGTACACACATATGCAAGTAAGAAGTCATTTCCGAATTCGAAAGATTTCCATAACGAGTTATTTATTTTAAAGACAAATGTAGATGTAATAACTCGGTATACTGTTGAGATCCAAACTCAGTCAGGGCATGTAAAATCTTAAACCAAAGAAAAGGTTTTTCTAATAGCACACGCCTCTCGGAAGGTAATCGCAAACCTCCGACTGTATTTCTGCCATGAAAAGTTTCTCATAAATTTCTATTAACTATTATTAAGACCTGTTAATTAATATATTTAAATAAAACTAAGTCTGATGAGGAGATGTGGTGATCTCCGATCTAGCATTTAAACTGCTGTTGTTTTTTCCAAATAAAATCTTCCATAAACTGCCCTCGAGCTCAATAAAATTGTGAATTATTATTAAGACCAGAGTATTTTTTAATATTTTCAATCTGAAATAAATCGATCAAATTCACATATTAAACTTTAATTTTTACATGAATAAAATTAACCTTTTGAATTTACTAGCGCATAAAAACTGCTTAAAATAAATAAAGAAAATCATATAAAAGTTTATGGTAATATGCAACTATCTAATTAAGAGATATTAAATTGCTCACTGGCTTTTAGCCAATTTTTAGCCCTTTGTACCTAAAAATCAAATTATTTCTAACAAATAGACAAACTCGTATTTTGAACTGTTTTTAATATAAACAACCATTATATTCTGAATAAAACTTGTCCTAGTAACAATAGAAAATTTTAGAAAATGTAAATATTTCAACTTTTAAACTATTTTGATTTCTGATTACTTTAGATTTTTCCTGCAGAGTATGTAAATGCGTAATTACAAATAAATTATTCATGTATGTATATTCTTAGTATGTAGGGCAAATTACGCGGGCCGATTGTTTATGCTTACTTAACAGACAGCAAACAATAATAATTGCATATGTATGTATGTGACATGGATTTATAATTTAATTAGTTTAGCGGATGAGTTGCACATGTAAAATAAGCTTTTCCATTTACACTTCCCCTGATTATACATACAACAAAAGTAGTGTTTTTTTTTTAAAGATATCTTCAATCTGTGAAATTCACACATGCATTCCACGTATTTTAAAATATTAAATATTTGATATTATATCCGAACAAAAGCACTAAACAATGAAATTATAATTTTGTATTATATTGAACGCTGAACAATTTGTTATCAAATATGATTGATAATTAGGTTTTTAAAAATATCCATTGTGCGACTATGTGTTAATCGTACCGTTAAAGGTTTATAGCAAATGGAAAAATGTTAGTGTATGACCAATCCTATGAAGGGACATCTCAAAAAAGCGAATATAAAGACAGTTTATACAGAAACGAACTTTATATTAATTTCTTTACATTTTTGCGTCTTTCAAGGGCTAAACGCGTTGGACATATGAACCTCTTGAATTGTTTGTTACCCTTATCGACGATCGCCATTGGGCTGAGATTCTTGAGTCCTCCTACTTTCTGCCGAAAGTACTCAGTTGAGCCCTTCTTTTACCAAGATAATCCGCTCTTTCGTTACCATCCAAGCCCTCGTCACCCGGAACCCGCCACAGAGCAACTCCGTTATCGGAACCTAATAAGTCCAGTAACGTATTGCAACTACCAGCTTTGACTTAGTCTTGAAGAGTCCTATTAGTGCTCCTGGGAAGATATTCGTAAAGCGCACAGTCGATTGCATAAACTTTCTCCTGCAAGATTGTTGGGTATACACCCATTGGGACTCTCTTTTGCAATGTAGGTCCGATTACCCCGACCCAGTTGTCAAGTTTGTAAGTTTTGCTAGTGCTGGAATGCCCATAACGATACCAAGCGCATCAGATGGATATGTGCGCATGGCACCCGTAATTACCATAGAAAAACACAAACAAATTGCAAATAGATGTCGACCTCGTTCATTTTTGCATAGTCTTAAATTTATTAGCGATATTTACGTAGTATGTAACTGGATTTTGACAAGCAAAATAAAAAACTTGCAATATTCACCACTCAACCATTTTTTTCGATTGCTCTCTTGCGTAAACGAGAGAAAGGCTGATGATTTGTATGAAAAGCTTTATGCTAAACGAAAACACCTGACCGAGCGAATAGCAATTGGTGTAAAAGACACTCGAACACGATGAACCACATTTTTACGTACAGTATGCGGTGAAGATAAAATTTGGTTTAGGCATGTGTTATTCGAGTAAAATTTAACTCTACACATGATTACCACGGCAATTCAAAATAAACAAAGGCATACTTTTCATTTTAAATCACTTCATTTTTCAATACCATCACCTACCCCGTGGTTACTTTTTTGATAAATTTCATACGGACATGATCTAGGACACACTATCCTGAATATCGATAATAAAAACCACTTGTGAACTAATGTGTGCGCTGTTTTCTGACGTAAAAGTACAAAATTTCAATCAGATTTCAATCTGAGAATTTTGTAAGATATACGTATTGTAAACAAACAAAAAATCAAACATAAACACGAGTTTTCTCATTTAAGTGGTCTTTCCGACGATTCGAAAATTAAAAGTAATATAAATATTGACATTCGAGTTTTGCATATTGCGTTTAAAAATAATACAAAAAGAAGAAGAATACACTATGTGGTAATTAGTAGTCAAATGTAATTTGCGCAAATAGATAATATTTGGGTTACAATTTTTTTACATCATTTAATTTTTTTTAACAAATGATATAACTACGTAATAAATATTTTTACATATCCTCGTAACATATTTAATAACACACAAAAAAAAAATTAGAGCGAGCAAACTGCTCAAATATTTATCTAACCTTTAATAGTTGAATCTTGCTTTTCAAATAAACAGAAGTAACATCCAGAATTTAAAAGAAATGCTTTTCTTACTTCTTTAGTAATGATCTCCACTTTTTTAATTGTTACAGATTCGTTTGCCGTTTTGCCGTTAAAATTAAAGACAAACTTAAAAAATTTTGATTTATTTTCCAAAAATATGTATTTTCACTTATGTATGTGATATCAAAGCAGTTTCGAAAACTATCAAGCCAAGTTTCGAATTGTGAATATGGTATTTCGTTAAAGATTTTTGTGAAGCTCTAGTGTTCACCCAGCACAAAGTATAGAATCGCAAGTTAAAAGGTTTATTTAAAAAAAAAACATATGTATGTGTGTGTGCGAGTACATCATTTAAGCTGCCCTTTGAAATATAACGAGTTGTGTTGTGTTGATGAACTTTTTTATTTGTATTGCTGCTAATTATGAATTTCTTCTATAGAACATACAAAAATTGGCAACTTCAGGTCGTGTATTAAAAAATCGACATTGTCAGTGATACAAAATACACAATTTGATCTGTGAAATGCTTAAAAATGTTTCCAATACCATCTTCGGAAATAGTTTGATTTTCCAAAACGAATACACCTTCTTTTTTATACATAATATAATAATTTTAAGAGATAGTTTCACTCTCTCATTTCAGACGCCATATTAGCCATTTGACAGAAACAGTGTTGCTGATTTTTGTGCTACCAATTCCTTATAAAAAAACATTCTCATTGAGAAAAGAAAAGACAGCAAAAAACATATTTGAAATAATCAAATACAAAAAAAAAATTAAAATTTTTTTACACAATTGACTTTTTGCAGTAAAAAAACAAAAATTGATTTTTTTCTTGCCCTTTTTATTGTCAAACTGCATAGGATTTCAAAAATTAATTACTTTTCTGTTGAAAATACTCCGTTTTGTGAGCTAGTCAATTTAGTTTTTAGTTTCTTAGTTCTGCCATTCAGCAACGCTGAAGTTGACCGAATATTAAGTGAAATGAATTTAGCAAAAACTAACCAAAAAAGAAACATAAAATTAAAACTCTTTACTCATTGCTTAACATTCGTTGATTATTAAATAGATGAAATAAATGTTGCTGTGATTTTGAAATATATTATGTTGGACTCTCGTGATATATTTTTAAACAATTCCTCTAATGAAGAGGAAATAATATACTCTCACACATATAATTTTGAATTTTTCAGCCATAAACTGTTTTTGTATAATGTTCAAATTCAACTATTATTTATTTAGTTGTAAGAACTTGAAAAAAAGTTATATTTTTTTAATAATCTAATTACTTAATAGTTTTATGGATGTATTTTTTCATATATTTGTAACAAGTTTATTCTTTGATTTTTAAACTTACACAGCTACATTTTAAAAATAAAATATAAACGTACAATGTTTGTTCATTTTTCTGTTGGCCTAGTAAAATAAACACAACAGCCAACTCGGCTAGCGTAGCACAATAGGTAGCGTATAGGCTCTGCAACTCCGAGCTCCCGGGTTCAAAGCCTGAGAGAAGTGGTTATGAAAATTAAATTAAAAATAATTTAATTTAATAATCAAAAAGAAGTCTGATGAGGAAATGTGGTGATTTCCGAAATAGTACTATAACTTCAACCATTGAAAGCTGTTGTTGTTTTTTCACAAACAAATCTTCCATAAACTGGCCTTGAGCTCAATAAAATTATAAAATATTAACATTTTACTAGGCCAACAGAAAAATGAACAAACATTGTACACAAGGATGAGCACGCCTTAAAAATGCATACATATAATATAGAATTTGCAAAAAACACAAACAACAACCACACAAACAAGTTAAATAGCGGCAGATCAGTTGCTCTTGTTTGTAGTTGGTTTGTTTAAGGAAGATGAAATAAACACAACAGCCAACTCGGCTAGCGTAGCACAATAGGTAGCGCATAGGCTCTGCAACTCCGAGCTCCCGGGTTCAAAGCCTGAGAGAAGTGGTTATGAAAATTAAATTAAAAATAATTTAATTTAATAATCAAAAAGAAGTCTGATGAGGAAATGTGGTGATTTCCGAAATAGTACTATAACTTCAACCATTGAAAGCTGTTGTTGTTTTTTCACAAACAAATCTTCCATAAACTGGCCTTGAGCTCAATAAAATTATAAAATATAAAATATAAACTGTTGAAAAGGCTGGCATTTTTTTAACCTTTTCTTGGCAATTAGCTTTTTTATTTTTAAAGTCCTGGCAACATTGGCATGCAAAGTACCAAAAGAGGCATTCGTGTGCTCCATCCACTTTTTATTTGCAGATTTAAATGCTCATAATGGATGTGGACAGCTAAACAGAAACGCCATACTAAGAACAGAAGGGTAATTATTTTAAATTTAACATTTTACATATATTGACGTATTAATTATGGAAAGATTCTTTTTGGGAAGAAGAGTTAGTAAATAAATTAAAAGGAATATAATAAAGCCTTATTAACAGAAAATTATCGCACGAATTTTTATTTTGGAACTTTGGGTTTGTAAGTCTTTGCGAGTTTTTATTTATTCCGAATGTTTTTATGTGGGTTTGCCTATATCAAGTCGGGCAAGCTGAGTTGGAATCCCTTATCTCACAGGGTTGGTTGCTGATGGAAACAGCTGATTGCAATTTGAATATAAACGAAATTTTTGCTTAAGAATTTTAAACATGAAAGTTATAAAATATAAGTTTTATACATGCAAGGTGCAGGTTAATGTTCGTTTGGTTGAGTTTCGATAATGGAATGTTTCAGAAAAAGACTAATACAATGTTTTTCATTATACATATTTGCATGCGAATAAACTTGCAAGTTTCTGCAAATTTTGAGTACGTGTAAATTTTTGAAAGCATCTCTCTTTCGTTGCAGGATAATTCTTGCTGGACTTTTAGATCAACGGACCTTATGCAGACTGCAAGTCAACTTTGCTAGGCAAGTATTGCCTGTGAAAAAATCGCCTCTAGTAAATGATACTTTAGGGCTTAAAAAAGCGTATAAGCCTTGATTTTAACTCCACTTGACTGTTTTTTTGACAATTCTATAGTATAACATTCAATACACGTAACTCTGCTATTTTTAAAGAATATACCACATATTGTACATCATCAATAAAATTGCACCGCATTAGCGAAATAATGTATGATTAAAATCAATACATGAAACATATGTACATACAATAAAATTAAAATCCACATTGTATATTTCAAAGTAATGGCAATATTAGGCGTCTGCCGTCAAACACTGTTACTCTCAAAAAATTATAAGTGAAACTACCTCTTAAAATATTTTTGCCATGGTATTTATACAATTACAATTATTTATGAATAAAAAAAATATATATTTGAATTTTATAAAATGACATTTTCATATACAAATTTTTCATTTATAAAAGCGTTTGAAATTACTTTTATTTCCTATAAATTTAGCTGATATATTTTCTGTTCTATGCATACAAAACTAAATTGGTTTAAAGCGCTTTAGGAAATTAACTGTTTATGTTTATATTGTACAATATTAAGAATTTTATTAAGTATTTACGATAAAAAGAGTTAAATATTTCTTCTATTTGAAAGACATTTTGAAACTATAAATTTTGTTATTTTTCTATCGGCCTTATAAATGTTAAATAGTTGACAATTTTATTGAGCACGAGGCCAGTTTATTTATTTAGATGGTGGAAGTTCGTAAATCACCACATTTCCTCTTCAGACTTCTTTTTTATTAAATTATTTATATTTAATCTTCAATAAACTGGCCCCGAGCTGAATTTTTAGTTGTCAATTATTTTGTAACTATTTAAAAATATATTTTTTTTAATTAGTGGGGAGAAAAAATAAAGTAGATTTAGAGTGAATTTTTAGTGACGTTTTCATACAACTTTTCTATTTTGAATACATTCTTCATTGCATATGAACTCGGGTTTTTATGTAACTGTAAAACGGATCAGCCTTATTATATATTCGAGATACATATCTATGTATATTTTGTATAAAAACTTTTCATATGTTAAAACAATGCATTACTGTGCGTGTGTGTGTTTGTGTGAATCAAAATATTTATAGCACTCACCTAAGGTTTTCGATACGCGGCCGCCGACTATGCGGCCGATTCCTTCGATGGCTGCGATCCTTTTTACATCTACAATCGCAATGCATGATGCACAAGGCGATTGAGGATATTACTGTTATCACAAATGGCACCGCAAAAAAGTGAATGATCACCGCTACCTGATCGTCATGATTGTACGACGTCAGTACGACCGTTTTATTTTTACGCGAATAATAGCATGGAAATATCGCACCTTCGACACCATAGAATGCATTAAAATTTTTACACGTCACCGTCGGCGGATAGCCACACCCCTTTATATTAACGAGCAGTGTGGCTTCCTCCGACTGTTCCCACTCCGCGGTGAAGTTTGTGTAGTCGGTCATATTTTCGGGTATCGTAATATTTTGCTCAATAAACGTCACATAAATGTGCACACAACGATAGAGATCAGACGTGCAACCTTCCCGACACGAACTCCACGAACAGTTAAATATACCGATAAGATCTTCGCGACGTGTGGTTGTGCACAGAGTTGGGCTGTCGATGAAATCGTGACTTAGTGTCGATATCGCCGGATCGACGTAGAGCGGCACTAGGAACAGTAGCGAGGCGCCGGCCGTCACCGAGAAGAAGGCAAGTGTTGACGTTCCATAGAAGCTTGCACGTTCGCGCCACGAACGAAAACGCCGTTTGCCATTTTTCTTTTTTGGAGCCAGTTCTCGTTTTTTACGTAACCGTAACTCTTGTTGTTGCTGCTCGAGTAATAATTCTGAACTGCCACTCCTCATATTATTGTCCGTGCACACAGGGCGACGATTACTGCTGTAGCCGTAGCCAGCCGCAGTTGCAGTCGCAGTCGCCCTCCCTCTAACGTCGGCCTCCGTATCTGTATCAGCGGCGTATATAAATTTCGGTTGCGCTTTGTGTATCACCTCGTTGCACGAGCAACGAGCTACAATGAGCGAACTAACGGCTTCTGCGTCGTCCGTGTCGACGTCGGTAATGTATATGATGTCGGCGTCGTTCGTAGCTTTGGCGTTTATGTGGGTGGCGCGGCTGGTGCGGCTGACTCGGGCGTTTGCGGCGGCGGAACGGGAGGTGGTTGCGGTAGCAGAGACGGCAGTAGTGGTGGCTGTGACGGTGACGGTATTATCGCCACCCGCAGCAGGAACTGGTGCAGCAGTAGCAGTAGTAGCAGTGGCAGCAACAGCAGCGGCCGCAGCTGCAACAGCTGGGACAGCGGCTGCGCTGGGCTCTTCGCAATCGTTTTTGTCGTTGGTATATATGTTGCCAGTATTGTTGCTGATTGCTGTCGATGTGGGCAGACAAGTAATCGCGTCAGAATTTGTTGCTTCCACTGTTGCTTTGGCAGCGAACGTGGTTTTATTACCGTTGTATTGTTCCACAGTTGATGCTTTGTTGTTTTTTTTTTTTCGTACGATAGTATTCGGTTGCTGCAGTCGATTGTTGCAGTTTGTTTTTCGTTTTTCGTTCTTCGTTTTTTGTTGTTTACTTTTATTTTTGTTGCTACTAAGCAGTTGTTGGAATTGTTATTACACTTTTATCGTTATTATTGTAGTAATGGTTTTGCTGACGATGTAGTTGATGCTTTTGCTGTGATGAGTGAAAGTGAAAGAGCGCTACCAGCCTAGCTAGTTGCTGTGAGAGCTGAGAGAACCACGATTTAACTGCCAACAAATAAGCGAATGAATTTAGCTTTCGTTTTGATAACGCAGCTCTTTTATGTACCGTTATATTAACAGTTGTTGCTAGTTGCGTTGTTAAACTGCTTTATAGAAAATTTTTGTTATTATTGTCGGTGGTGGCATTTGCTGAATTCGCCACATTTATGGTAATGTAAGTGAAATGTGGTTATGGAGAACCGATAACATTTACACGACCGAATCATATGAGCGTCCGCTGCACAAATTGCTTTTTACACGCACACGCACACGCACGCGTATTAGCCTCAGCCCGTTAGTGTTTCACTGACCTAGTGGCCGATGCCACCCGCATATATGTAATTACGGCACAGAATGAACGAGTCACTGCACTGACTACTGACCACAGGCATTGCCTGAGCAGCTCTCACAGGATATTGTGGACACTCCACCGAAATTCTTTTGAGTCTCGCAAGCGTTGGGAGAGGCGATTACGAAATCTTTTACCGCACAACACAACAAACAATAATACGAAGTGAGCAAATTGTTTGAATTTTGTAGTTAAAGATACGAGTGTTTTTAGGCGATGAGGGGTGCGTCTTATGCAGTGGTCGGAGAGTGTTGAGTTTCTGCTGCGCGAAATGTCACTAATAGCGAATGAAGCTGCAATCAGCTGTTCGTGTACGAATAGCTGGCGTGGCCCATTGACAATGACAATGAAAGGCGACGACCACGACCACGAAGACAAAACAGACAGTGGCAGAGATGGCGATGGTGCTGTAAACGACGCTTCGAAGATGACGAAAAAAATGAGGGGAATATGGCAGACACGACTGGCAGCTGACACCGAAGACACTTTTTTCTCTGCTGCAAAGGTGTTATTTTTCAACTTTAACAGAAACATTTAAAGTTCGTCGTTTCTGAGTGAGTTGATGGAAAATTATTTCAAGAATTTTTTCCTTCAGAAAAATTATGTTTCACACATATTCATATACATATACATGCTTGTATATGCGCTTCATTTTTCACTTTTTCGCTTTTGTATTAGATAAAAGATTCGTTGTTTTTAAAAGCTTCATGGATATTCATAAGGTAGAATAGTTTGAAGTGTAGAGAAAAAGATCTAATGAATATATGCATACATATATAAATGTACATATACATATTTTGCACAAACCAGTTTCATAGGAATTCAATTTCATTTTACATGTTGATTTATTGTTGATTTCTTTGAGCCACTGTCTAACATGTTGTTCTTTTATTATGTTTTCTCTTTTGTATCATTAGCTAAATTTAAGTTTAAAATTTTTTGATAAAATGTATACATTTCTTTTTATTTTTATTTTATTTTATATTTATTTACATATTTTAAATTATGAACGCTGTGTGCTAATCGTTCATACAAAAAAAAACTATAAAATTTGTTTACGATATCTTAACTTTTTAACATATTTTGGGCGTAGCAACAAAAATATTTCTAAAATGGCCAAATCACATTTTTATCTACAAAATTGTTTGACAACTAAATTCTTAATCTTAAATAGTTTGCTTTGAAAAATTTCATGGCTATTCTTGCTATATAATTTCACACTGCAACATTTTCACAGTTTTAGAAAATTATTTCTCAAACAAATTTACGAGTGATAGTTTAAAATTATTTCAAGTCACTCATTCAAAAATATATCAAAATGCCCGTTTTGTGGTGTTTAATAGTTACAATATTTGAAAAAAGTTGCCTCGTAACATTGTAGAAAATCTATGGATGGATATATGGGTTTGCGATAGGCCGGAAAACCCAAACATGAGTTTACCAAGCACTCAGACATTGTTGCCCATTGTACTTGAGGTCTGTCAAGAGGATAAACAGGATGAGGGAGAAGGGGTGGGTGGGGAGTGATAGGAGGTAATTACTTTTCAGCAAACTTCCCCGATTATTTAACGAACCTGCGTAGTCCGCTGAGGGAGAGAAAATGTATCTTGTCCATTCTCAGGACATCCGACCCCAAGATGCGCCACCTGAGTCTAGAGACCGCCGGACAGCTGCAGAGAAAATGCTCTGTACTATCCTCGTTCTCAAGGCATAATGCGCATAGCGGATCGTCGATGATACCGATGGTGACCATGTGTTGCCCCCATGGATTGTGCCCCGTCATCAGTCCTGTCAGAGCTCGTAGAAAATGTATACCTCCAGACCAAGTCGTTCAGTCAGATATACAAACATTTACATATGTATGTATGTACACTGTAGTTCTACATACTCGAAGGGAATGAGTTAGTGCCTTTACAACATAAGATCAAGATTTTACCTTAAAAATCGAGTAAGGGGTGGTATATGTACAACGATTTCATTTCAATACTCTTGAAAAAAAAAACATTCTCAAAATTGAGAAATCACACTTATCCTTGAGAAGAACAAACATACAATATAAATTTAAACAAAATTATGTTTACAAAGATAAAATGATTTTCCCATAAGAGTAAAATATACTCAAATGTGTTTCAACGCCAGATGAACTTTAAAGTTTACTTAAACTTACAATAACAAAATTGAAAGTGAGAAAAAATGGAATCCTCAAAAATATTATTTCTAGAAAGAAGTTTGAATTTTAAAGGGAATTCGTTGAATTTCATTTAAGTTTTGTATAAAATTTTGTGATAGAACCAATTGTGCTTTATTGAAAAAAAAAGGAAAAAATTAAATGAAAAAAAAAGTATTATCTTAGACCATAATTGCATAAAGAAATATGTTATTTTTAGCCTATTTTTTATTTCATTATTTTTTTTAATAAGCCTTGATGAAGGATGTCTGATGAGTAGATATGGTCATCTCCGAAATAGCAGCTATAACTTCTACCGTTTTGGTTGTGGTTTTTCTCAAAATTTTTTCAACAAAAATTGGCCTTTAGATCATTTAAATGTAAAATAAATGTAAATTTTCAAATTTGTCGGCTATAATGATAAGGAGTGCAAAAGTTTCGAGACTCATAGTGGTTTATCTCTCCTTCCATGTGCTATTTAAATAAATAAAGTATCTTAGAAAAAAATTTAAAAATACTGTTATTGTTTATATTTTGTGTTTGAATAATTTAACCTAAAAGTATTATTTACATTACGATGGTTTGCAACAGTGTAATCAAATCGAGATATGTATTTACATACACAGATACACAGATGTATGTATGTATGTACATTAGGGTGGTTAAAAGGTATGTGGCTAAATTTTGTTTGTTTCTATCTTTCGAGGCACCCCTCTAAAATATGCCAATAAGGTAGAAAATGGGATTGACAAAGTTTCAGCGCAATGCCATTGAGGTCAAAGTTAGCCGAAACCGCGATTTTACCCGAAAATGTATAGTTTATTGTCCTTACAATCGAAAAGATTTGTTCGAGGTGTCTGATTCGAGTCTGCTTTGATAGGAAATTTTATTCTTATTAATTTTGATCATAATATTTTTTTGCCTGGATTAATAGATTAGTAAAATTTAGCTTTTGTTAATATTCCAATTGAATATCTCAATTGAATACATTGTAAATAAAAAAGCGTACTCCATCTATTTACGCATTTTGATACCAATTATAATGGAGTCGAATAAATTTAATATAAACGATGAAATGTTTGTTAATTAATACTCGCCACCCGATCAGATTTTGTTAGATTTAAAGAAATATGGATTTACCATCAACTTCTAGATTAACATTGAGCATGATATCTTGGCTTAAAGATCCAATTTTTTAATTGCCTCATCAAATTACTGGCAGTAAATTACCATCCGAACGTCAAGTCTTACGAAGTTTATTTTATAATATAATAATTTGGCGCTTACACTAAGTAGCTCAGTGTTTATTAATTTAAGTATGTTATACAACAAATAAAGGCACGTACAGTTCTGTGCCGATTGCGATAAGAATACAAATTTCTTTTAAATAGTACTAGAATCAGATACCTTCAACAAATGGTTTCAATTTTAAGAAAGAAAATCTGAGCTTTTTTATGGGCTGAAACTTTGTCGATCGCATTTTCTGGCCTATTGGCAAAGGGGGTGCCCGAGGAAAAATCCAAGACTGATTTTTTTGTTGCAACCCTAATGCACATGCATGCAGTTTTACATTGCGCAAACGGGACCAAAAAAAAAGAAATGGCGTTTAATGGAAAATTGTTCTACAGCTACTCTACGCAGAAAATGGACATATACTTAGAGCTCATTTTAAAAATTGTTGTTGTAATGAAAAAAATTAAAAATTTTACAATTTTGAACATTTTTAAATAATAACCAACAATCTTCTCCTCTTAACAAAGTTTACCTTTTGTTAATTTTATATTTAGGCCACCTTCACAATGGGAGTTAACTTTTTTTGGCAGTTGACTAGGTTTTTTACATTGAAAACCAAAGTTGTTTGCCGAATTAGAGTTAAAAGTTTGTTATAAAATATTGACGTACAAAAGTAAAAAAATCATGGTCAATTTTCTTTGGCTTCATACACTAAACAAAAATTTCGTAGTTCTGATTTTTGCACAATGTACTATGATCTGGCGATTGTTTTTTGCTGTTAAAAAAACTGAAAGTAATTACATACCTGAAGTTCAAAATTTTGGAGCAAGGAATGTAATCTCAAAATAACAGACCAAATTATTCTTATATAAGTACGTATAGATATGTATTCCAGGTTATGCATGATTCAAATATTTTTTTCTTTTCGATATATGTAAATGGTAGTTTGTACGCATCACGTCATTTTATTTTATTTGTACTAATTTGTATTTATTTGTTTGAAAGTTTTTGAGTACGCAGTATTGTGGCCATTTAATTTTAGTACAATCATGTGCACACTCAGAATCGAAGTATTGATGAAATTTCTTTGAATTGTTTGTGATGTTTTTACCTTTTCTTCTTGGATATTATTCCTGCATTTTCCTGAATAAAGATGTTTTATTCTTCGGATGTCTTCCATTATATCTACATACTAGTAATATACTTCGAGGAATTATTCAAATTCAATAATGCTGACTACAAAGGCACAAAATATTAAACATTTCATTTACAAAAGTAGCATTTAACATCTGATATCTTGACAAAAAATCTTTTAGAGCATTATTGTACGAAGGTATTGGTAATATTTAAGAATTGTTCATTCTACGAAAGAATGATGGATTTTATGGAAAGAATTTCGTTAAATGTTACTTTTGTTGATTAAACAAAATTTATTCTTAAAAAACAAAAAGCACTACGAAATTTGTTATTAAAAGTTCGATCCCATTATTAAAATATACTAAACTTTTCATGGCTCCTTTTTTTGTAGGGTGTACGAAAACTGCTTTGTAAAATTAACGAAAATTGCCATGTCGCTTTAACGACTTTCGCTTGCATGATTTAAAGTTCTTTTAATATCAAAAATCATTTGCTTCTGCACCGCGCTTGTTATCAGTATGGCTTACTTGAAGCAAATGAAATAATTCCCACTTAACTGACTTCACTTTTTCGTGGCCCATAACTCGCACATTCATCCTGCTTCTTTTTGGAACATATACCTAACTTTTATGTTCAATTATGAACTCTTCTCCTTGCAGCAGCTGGTAGTCGCTGTTGATGTAGGTTAGTTTACATTGACAAGCAGGCGAATGAAGCTGGGAGTGTCAACCAATAAATATGTTTTATATCCTTATACACACATCTACTTACATACATACATACATACATATGTATGTTTATGTGTTTGTACTTATCTGTATTTCCATTCGAATTTGAATTTCGAAAAGTTTTTACTTACTCTCTTGTGTTTACGACTGAGAGCGTATTGAGTGCGCATAAAATATAATTTCGAGAGTTTGTCCATTTTTGTTTTTGCAGTGCGAGTAAGTTTTCAAGTGACCGTTTGTAAAACAGTGTGTCGTTCCATTGATGGCAACAACGAGTGGGTGGAATTATTAATGTCAAATGTTCAAATAATTATTTTACATGCTATGTATTTACATATGTACTTACATATATTAATTTCAATTTATTTTGCTTTTAAGAAAAATATGCTTTTGATCAGACCACTTTATTCTCAAAATTAAATTGCTTTACTTTAAATTGTGAAAATATGTGTAAATTCCGAAATTGTATTCCTCCATTTATGGTTTGAATTATTTATTACTTTTTATGTGCACGGGGGGTGGTGTCACTGTCTGATCGCCCGTAAATATGTGTTTATATACAGATTTACCTTCAAACTTTTTCATATGTATATTTACATTAGGTTGGTCTAAAAAGTATTTTTCCATGAGTTTTACAAGGAGTATACACTCGGTTTTCATAGAAGAAGAATGAAATTCTGATACATATTTATTTTAATAATTATATAAACTCCTTTTTTTGGTAACCAAGATATACCCCAATGAATATTTGAGACACTACTTAATTTTGAAACGGTTTTCCGTCATCCCTTGTCAACTCATCAACTATAATTTCTCAAAATCTGGAACTTATGGAAAGTGCATAACTACGGATTCGTAGTCAGAACAAAAAAATTATGAATACTAGCTTACAATTTTATTGCAACAAAATTAGTGATGCTCTTTGTTACTTGCTTAAAAAATTAATTTTTTTATTTTCATTAATCTTTCATTTCATCTATCAAACAAGAAATATTGGAAAAAAGTAAACAGCGTAGAAAGACTTTCCCTATCTGTGGGATCATTTATTGCTTTAAAAAAAAATTAATATGTATCTAATGCATTTGTAAAATTAAATCCGTTTTCGTTGTTTCGCATTGAATCAAAAAACTTCACCCAAACTTTAAAATTTTATTCGTAGCATATTTTGTCCAATAACTGGCTACCAGAATTTATTAACCAGTTGTGCTAAAAATTAAAATTAATTTTATTATTTGAACATAAATAAGTTTACAAAAATAAAAGTGTTCGCTACAGTTTTGCACAAAGTTCGTGTTGATGGTCCAATCTGGTTCGAATTTCGATTGTATAGTGACTATGTGAAAATAATTAGCTCTTCAAATAAATGTACTTGATTGATGGATATATATACTAAGATGTACTGAGGATACGATCGGTATAAATTTAAACTTTATGCTAAACTTAAATTGTCTTCATATTTGTGGCCCTCAATAATGTACTGTATATGCAAATGTTTGAATTTTGTTTGCCCTAAACACACATTTTCGTACATATGACTAGATTTTTGTTGTTAAATATATTAGCTGCTCATTCTGGGAGTATTTTGACAAATGATGGGAGGACATTGTTTTCGCGCGCGTGTGTATGTGCGTGTTGTATATTGCCTATGCGTGTGTGTTCATGTGTATGTAAATAAGCACATATGTTTACATACATACATACATACTAGGCATGTCAATCCGGGGAATCCCGGCCTTTTCTAACTCCCGAATATCCCGGGATAAGTCCATTCAAATTCCGGAATTATAAAAAACAGTGAATTAAATAGCCATTTATTTTTTAAATTTTGTATCATTCTTAAAAAGTCCCTCTGCAAGGGCGACACAAAGCCTTTAGAGAGTTTACAATTTACAAATAATACATCTTGTTAACTCCCATAAAGCTTTGTTTTGTCCTTGCCACTATAAATGAGCTGGAGATGTTAATAGAACTAACAAGGAGTTGCCTGCAATGGATAAGGCAGAAATTCTCAAAGATAAATTGCATCAAGTTTTAACGAGCAGCTCGCTATTGTCCAATAATCAAAAGGCATATAATTTATCAGAAGGCTTGGTAAAAGAAATTGATAGTTTTTGTGATGAGGCGATAAAAGCTACGTCCTACATACATCAATTAACTTATTGTTGACAATCCATCCAACAAGTGTTGAGGCGCAGCAGTGCTTCTCCAAATGCAACAAATTTAGGTACAGGTTGGAGGATAACACACTTAAGGCTTTCATGTCTTTGAGATTGCATTTTGATCAAAATTTGAAATAATTCTGCCTCGCTCAAAGTGAAATAGGTGATGTATTTAATTTTTACTTGATGCATTTCTTTTTTTACTGAATGGTAATACATTAATATTTAATATTGGTCACAAACAGTGATTAAAAATAATTTTACTTAATGTAGGTGCATTTGCTTCTGAACCAAATATGTATATACATATGTACTTGAAGTATAAATTATTTTTTATGTGTGTCAAATTTTACGTTTATTTCCTATTTTTCTTGAAAATACCAAAAAGTACATACATGGTTTAGAACAAATCGTTCTTCTTTGTTATATTAATGTTACATACGTTTTACATTTTTTGGCAAATTAAATATTAAGAATCACAAATTCGTGAAATTCGGCATTCCGGGATTATCCTGGGACTTCGTTTTCAGATCTCGAAAATCCCGGGATCAACAAAATGCCAAAAATTGACATCCCTAATACATACACTCATATTTACTATGTTAAGGTCTTGGTTGATTGTGTTCAGCTTGGACTATTTTTCCGTTATTATTGCTGTGTTATATCAGCAGAAATTGTTGTAGTTTCTTGTGTAAGTTTTTTTCTCTAGTTTTCTTTTTTTTCATACTTTAGAGATATTTTCATTTGTGGTCGTTGGTTTGAATTTTGTTTTATTCTTGGTGAAATTACATATTTTGCATCTACATACTCGCACATGTAGTTGTAATGTGCGCAGTATTTGTTGTTCGTTTTGATTTGGTTGTGGCTATTTGCCTGTCGGATTGTTGTTTGCAGTCCGTGTCATTGTGGTGCTTTGCCGTTGCGTGACTTACGCCATTCAGCATTGGTCATTTCGCCATTCGAGACATATGGGAAACGAACTGACGTGATGTGGGTGGCATTGCATGCGCTCCATTTCACACTGGCCGCACTAAACATTATAATTTGAAGTATAATTGCTTTCTGTTCTCCATTCTCTACTATACGAGTATATGTACGCGTATGTGTAATAAAAAAAGGACAAAGAAACAAAGCCAGCTATGAACTCATACACGTATCCACGATTTTCGACAACACCCGCACTCCACTGCGTATGAGTAATACTACAAATAAGTAAATTAGTTACATTTTTTAGTATACGAGTTCAATTGTTTTAATGTTTGGCGAACTCTCTGAATCATTATTGCGCTTATTCATTAACCTTCATTGTGTACATATATTCGAAGAACATAAAAATTTATAAAAGTGAATGTCAATTGCGAACGAGTGAACGAAATTATACAAACGTTGGTGGCCATATGATGATTTGCAACCAAATTTAAAGCTATGTACATATATTGCTTATGTTTATACATATATATTTTTAAAAATTTTCAGTCAAAATACAGTTCATTCTCTAAAAAAACATAGAGGCTTAAGTTTAAAGTTTAGCAGAAAGTTCAGGAAAAGTTCAACAAATTTTCATCCAAATTTCATATTTTTTTTTTAGTTGTGTTATATATTTTTTGAGTATATAATTTTGTATCGAATTACATTTAAGTATAGTATGTTTCAACTCACTAAAGATTACCATTGATTTTTAAGACATTTTTATCGAGGTTGTTCATCTAAATAAATTGTATCTATGTACACACATATTGTACATATATATGTACATACATACGTTATATGAAAGCAAACGTGGTTAACAAATCTCCAAGAATAGCGCTTGAAATGCAAATGCACCTCCATATACCTATGTATGTAATTATATGTATGCGTTTAACCTTTTTTTCAATCAACAGTTTCATAGATATTGTAAAATGGGCTCTCTTTCGACATTATTCGCTTTTTTTATTTGTATACTTTCGTTAAATAAAATTGCTTCAAGAGAAGCCTTTTTAGTAAATCCCTTCATTAGAATGGCATTTAATTATGACATAGTAAATTTTAACTTTCCTTTCGCGGAAAAAACCTTTACCTAAGTAGAAATGTACCGATTCGCCATTGTATATATTCATGTATGTACATACATATGTGCTGTGCGATGAATGCTGTTCGCACCAACAACAAATCACATAGAAAAAGAGGGAAACCGAACTAAAGCAGCCAGTACCACAACTCAGGCCGCCTCCACATGGAAATAGACTTAAGAAAGAAGCGCGAATAACCAGGCGAAGGGGTGGGACAACGAGAATAAAGTAGGCAACACAAATGTCAGATAAGCAAAGGAGTTACATAGGATGGGGCGTGTACAAAGGAATACTAATCTTTGGGGTTATTTTATTCATTCGACGGTCGAAGGCTCTATGGTGAAACTGTAGTTTCATACTAATTTTATATGAATGTGTAAATTTTAAAGCATAGCATTTGTTTTCTTAAACTGTTGTGTTATTTTTAATTGTAACTTTTCGCTTTGGTAAATTAATACAAATATGTGCATACGGTTTTTCTTCACACTAGCATATAAGTCAACAAATAATCAAAGCAATTAATTATTTCGTTGTTTTTTTTTTATTCTGATTCCGTTCAACGAGCATTCCACTAGCTGATCACGAATGTATGCATACGAGCGTATTTACTTTAAAATCGAATGTCACAAAGCCCCGCACACTATTCGTCCTTAACGCACCGTTAGCGACACCCACACTTCGAAACCATGATTTATATGCACACAAATATACACACTACTGCAAATGGCATAACACAAGCGAGGCAAGCAATTCCTGCAAGTATATGGCATATGTACACTGGTATGTACATACATACATACATATGTACATGGCCCAAGGTAAAGGCGAAATTGTCGCAACTTCACTTCCAAAACCTTTGACGACTATAACGACAAACACAATTTTTAATTATTTTCAACCTCTTTACTAGACCACATGAAACGCATTAAGTCTATGTATATACATACATACATATGTATATACTATATATGTATTCGACCGTTTACATTGTAATCAAATTTCAATTTTATTTTCTGCAAATTTTTTCATTGCACTGTACATCTAGACGGAGACACAAGTCACGCGCGTCAACCTTTCGTGCCGCACAAACGTTCGCCCAAAACTAAATTCACCATCTAAAATGAATCTTCGAAAGGACTTCTCAATGGTGCGCTTAAATGAGCGTAAATACCAAACTAACTCAATCGCTTTCGTGTTGTCAATGCAAGCGTAATCGTAAACCTGCGAGCGCGTACGCAAATTTTCGCGAAGTTGCTCTCCGCGCGCGAGAACTTCGTTGCTCGTTAAGCTCGGTTGTATGTGCAATTTCTCGCACACTCCCTTTTTCTGCACTTGCGTGAGCGTGTGCTCTTCTTATCAGCGGTGAACTTTAATTTTTTTATTCATTTATTTGCTTAAGTAGCCTCTTCGTGCTGATTTGGAACCTTACTGTTAATAATCTAACTCGGTTTACGGATAGCAGTACTTTTATATGTCCTGCGTTAAAGCATAGGACTTAGGCGGTTATAGCTTGTGGCCACAGATATTTTTTTAATTTTGCAATGCTTTATGTCAATGTTCTCAGATGTCAAGCAATGTAGTTACTGCACGTGTGCTATACACTCTAAATAAAAGACGAGATCCGTTAAAACAAATTCTCTTTAAATATTTGGTATAACAACATCTGAAGGCTGCTCACATATCATGTAAAGGAGCTCCCAAGTGTTGTCATAACTTCTACCACTTAGACTAGTTATTGTTGGTTTTCTATAAAATTAACACATTTTGCTTTCGAATTTAATAACAATTTCAGTTAAAAAAATCTTACTTCAAATAAATGAGAAAGTGTTGCTTTTTGAAACGGATTACCATCATCGGTTCAAAAATTTTGTTTGATCGCAACACGCCCGCTGTGTTCGAGTATCAAGCGGTGCGTACTATAACTCGGTACGCCACTAATATAGCGAGTTCGAATCTTCACCGGCTCACGTAAAATCGAAAGTCATATAAAACTCTTTTCGAAATGGTATAGTTTTACCATCAAAAAGCTTCCGGCTGGTGGATTATTATATAAAGACGCTACTTAGTGTAAATTATTATTAATTAAACTTGTTTTTGGAGTTGTGTACTTTTAAGTGCCTTTGTCCATGTGTTTATTATTTTCTCTTATTAAGAATTAATTCAGCGTTGTTCTGTTTAATTTTCGTTAAAACGTTGAAGCGGCTTATCTACGGATACCATTTGACTTCAATCCTTGTCAAATGGAACTTCGTTCCAAATAACATTGAGTTAAATGCTTAACTTAACAAATTAAAGAAATTGGGAAGAAATAATTTCAAACTATTAATTTATTGGTTTTGGAACGAATTTTCTTCGTTTTAATTTTTCGTTTAACACTGAAGATGGTACAACGCCGAAACTGGTTTGTCTTAAAAACGACACGACACTTCGAAAATTCGTTCCAAATTCAATCATTTCACATCCTGTCGGAAGCAACTACAAAAAAAGATCAGGGGTCGAATCGTCACAGTCGTGAACGAGCAACTCGTCTCGAAAAAATGTAAATATCGGATTGTCACCGTCGTGAACGTACTCGTTTGATCGTAAATCGGTATGAAGACACTGGTGAACGAGTGACTAAACGTACTCGTCCGTTCGAACTGTCATTCGTGCACAAACTTCCTAACGAAAAGAAGTTAAATTCAAGCGAATTTTTAAACATGTAAATATATTTAATTTATTTGTGTTAAATGTACAATATTTTAACTCTTTTTATTAATAAAGGGCAAACTATCACAAATTAAACCAGTTGCAAAAGGATTTGATGGCACAATTTATGAGTGAACATCCGGATTTGGCGAAAAATTTATTGCCAAATTGCGCGCAGGGGAAAATTACATCCAATAGACTTTGGGAAGAGCTTACAAAAAAGTTAAACGCTGCAGGACCCCCAACGAAAGACGCGAAGTTGTGGAAAAAGGTGTGTTTATGGTATTTTTATTTAAAACTAATGTTACAATGTTTTTAATTTTAGGCTTTTGCTGATCAAAAATATAATGCCAAAAAGAAGCTTTGCTTCAATAAAGCCTCAAAGCAACTCACAGGTGGAGGACCATTCCATGAGAAATCGCTAACTTCAGCTGAGGAACTTCTGGTCGAGGCAGCTGGATTAGAGGCTTGCGTTGAAGGGAATAAGTCGGTTCCGGAGTTTGGGAATGTCACATCACCATTTGCTCTCTCAAATATAAGTGAATCGAGTTCAAGTGGAAGCAATGTTGCCAGTACTTCTGTCCCCATCTACACAACTGCCCATAAGACTCCAAGTAGTCGGACGCCCAGAATAACACGTCCAAACGATTCAAAAACGCTACTACTTGAACAAAACATGAAGTCGGCAAAGGAGCACCAGGAAAGCATGGGCATTAAGTTTGACAGACTGCTTAAATTAAATGAGAAGCAGCTGGAAATTTCTCACAGGCAGTTAGAAATAAACGAGCGAATGCTGGAAATCAAAGAGCAGAAGCACCGAATTCAGAATGCTTCCAGGGAGGTTGACTATGAGATAAAATGTTTACAGCTCGAATCTCTAAAGGGCAATGCCCGCAGATGAGTTTTTACTCTAAATGTGTTACTGGAAAGTTTTTGAATTAAATATTTTTTTTTTATAAATTATAAGTTTTTAAGTTCCTTTTATATACATATGTACAATCAGTTAGTTATTTGAACATAACTATAATATCTGTGCCTTACAAAGAGTGATCTCATTAAATGAATTAATAAAAACCAACAAATATTAACAAAACATTTATTTCAGGTTGATTCAATTACTTGTTTGGTTAAATATATTCTTACGTTCTATTCTAGTAAGATGGCCTTCGCCAATATCAACATAAGTTTCACTTTCAGCTTCACAATTTGTGGGATTATAACCAACTTTAAATTTCATACATATGTTATGTAATGCTGCGCATACATTTGCAAATCTCGCCGTTTTAATAGGATCATACCTCCCTCTTTTATTATATGTTAAGATTCTCCAACGTCCTTTCAGGGTACCAATTGTGCGTTCAATGATGCACCTAGCCTTGGAATGGATTTCATTGAATTTACTTTCACTTGACCCATCCTGTGCATTTCTGTACGGTGTTATGCACCAAGGTTCAAGTGGGTACCCGTAGTCTCCTATTGTTGATGAAATAAAGATTTTTTACCACTACATTCAACTGAAAATAATGATAAGTTATATACGTACCAAGGAGCCACGAATTCACATTTCTATTATGCAAAAAACGTTCTTCCAGAACCCTTCTCTGGGTTGAACTTTTCCATACAAAGGAATCATGGGCCGCACCTCCATATTGACAATTGATCGCCAGAATTTTGTAACGATGATCACAAATCTGCCACAGGATTCTATATTAGTAAAAAAATACTCCATGTTATTTGAAAACAACTCACAATCATAGAGTTTAGACTATGGAATCCCTTCCTATTGAAATACATGTGCTCATCCTTCGTTGGCTTCTGTAATCCTATGTGTGTACCGTCTATACATCCAACAACTAAAAATTACAAAATATGTTAACATAGCAGCTCATAATTCAACTTGTATTTACCTCCGGGGATTCTATATTTGTCCACACACCACTCCTTGCACCTTTGTGAATCCTCTAGGTCAAATCGTATAAATTCCGAGCACAATCTGTTTTCCATTTCCAAAAGTATCTCGGACGTCAACTTGGATATGGTACTTTGGCACATTCCAATCAAATAATCGCTGCTAATAGTGTGTTGATATCCGCCACTCCCAAGGAGCGAAAGAGTTGCAGCTAATTGCAGAACTAAAGGAACAGCTTTTGTATCCCGACTTTTGAAATTGATTTTCGTGAGGACATAATTGAACGCCTCCTTGTTCAACCGAAATCGTTTAATGAATCTGCAAAATTGGAAATGTATACATATGTTGATTTTTGTATGTACATAAATGCATATATTGCTTGCGCACAATTTTCTCATCATTTTCGCTTTCGCTTGAGCTTAAATTAAATAAAAAATTAGGGTCCATCGTCGTTTTGCACTTTGTTTTTATTTATTCTCTCCTTAATTTGACATTTAAAAGTCTATTGTAACTTCCAAAAATGAAAAAGAAGAGGAAAACAATCGATAATAAATCTGACAATTACGATTCGTACGCTTTCGAATGTAAGAATACGATATTGTTCATTCGATGATCGAATAACGTAATTTGTGTTCGTAAGATTGTCGACTCGTTCACGACTGTGACGATTCGACCCCAGATCAATGCATCAATTTTTATGAAGCGAAGTTTCTTGAAATTACACGAATTCAAATAAAGAAGCTGCTGTTCAATTTTTAGTGACGCCTATTTAAGCATGCTTTTTGCAATTTTGTTAATTTTACACAAAAAAAGAAAATATGTTCATAAATATGTAACGATTCGTATCGTATTTTACAATCATCATTTCGGCGTAACATAAAAGTTGCTTATACTTTTCGTAACTGTTATAAAGAAAGAAAGAGTTTAGAAATATAATCCTGATCTCTGCTATACAATTTTAAGTGACATTCACTGTACATACCTTGCGGCCGCATATTTTATTTATATTGCGCGGGCAAACTGTGCGCACAGTGGTCCCCGAAAAGATTTGCCAATAATCAAAATTCCAAGCAACAGCTACAAAAATCATCATTATTATGTTTTCGCAGTCGCTAATCATGAATTTGAGGTTAAAATTCGAAAATTCAAAATGGCTGATCCCAAATGGCTAACGCTTTTGAAAAAATGTGATTTAATTGTGATGGAAACTTGTAGATACAAGTTTATAAGGTAGCTGATAAAGAATTAGTGAGTCAAATTTTTAAATTTAATATTTATTTATTTATTTCTGTCGTCTTCTGCGATCAGAAAATATGTACATATATAAGCAAAATATTTAAAAAATTAAATTTGTTAATATTTTATTGAATATGGGTTTTTTGGCTACCTCAAAAACTTATTTGCACAAGTGTTTGACGCAATTGCACCACTTTTTGTAAATACTGTCGGCCGTTTTGAATCAGTCATATTAAATTTCAGAATTTCACTCACTAATCCTTTATCAGCTACATTTACAAACGTTTTTTGTGAGACAAACCAAGTTTGTTGTGCTGAAAATGTTCGTATTTTTTAATCTCGTTCAACTGTAATTGATTTCGGTGTGCAGTAAATTAATAAAACTTTATGTATGATATATGTAGATTTTCCTTGCAGCTGCTTGGACTTTGAAATCGAGGTTAAGGTTTCTACAGCAAGATGTTTGCAAGTTTAAGCTAAGCACACTGCGTTCAACAAAACTTGGCGAATGTCAACAAACTCCTTTTTAGTTATTAGAAAATATATTTTTATTTGTGCCAGATCAATCTATTCTTGTGCAAAATAAATATTTATATGTGACGCTTCGCGAAGAAAGGGTTGGGTTGACATAGGGTGAAATTAGTCTTACCCAAACCCAATGTCAACCTAAGGTTCCTCTCTTAGCGGATCATAACATATTTGATTATTTTTGTTTAGGTCAAGTAATATGTGTTCCATCAGATATAATGCATGAAATATTGACAGACGTACCTATTTGGTGATATTTATAAAAATTTTTTATGAGTTAAATTTTTGTCAGAAAGTGGCTTCTTATTCTTGCTGCACGAAAATAAACACGAAATGCAATATATGTAAGTTTTTATGCAAATTATATATTTACATCTACATTTTTCTACAATGATTTCCAGCTAATGATATGAACAATTTACATAATATCATGCAAAATCAAATAGCAAAGGCAATTCGACGTTCATTTTTTTTTCACAAATCTTTCTATTATTTTCTCTACGACGATCTCAATATCTAAGTGCGTATGTACATACATAGGAGTGCTAGTCTAGCTAGTCGTTGTTCAGACATGTTTGAACGCAACCGTGTTTTAATCGGCGAAGCTGCTTTCGAAGAAGAATTACTCGCGGGAAGCGTGGCTAGAATTTTAATTAGCATATAAATCGATGGATATGCATATTTGTCACAACCATCTAGAACTTTTTCTGCGGTTTGTGGGATCAATTCTTTGTCACGATTATTATACCAGCAGTCTGACCACACTTCGTAAAACCTGTGAAGAATGCGTTCAATAATGTACTATTTATGCTTCGGGAGGAACAAAAGTAGGCATTATTCATAATGTATACTAAAAATCATTTGAATTCTCTTGTTTACGAAAATTCAAAACACGTTTTCTGGGACAGAGTAGAGTCGATAATGACGCAAAAATTCGTTTAAAAAAATGTTTAGAGTTCTTGGGAGAGGGCGACCTCTGTGTTATAATATACACGTAAAATACGACAATAAACTTTTTGGCTTCGTAATCCAAGCAACAATCTTCTTCTTCTTCTTCTTTTATGGCGCTACAAACGATTGTCGGTTTGGGCGGAGATCAAAAAGCTTCGCCAGTTCCCTCTCTCCTTCGAGAGGTTACGCCAATTACTCATACCAAGTGTAGACAGGTCCTTATGCACTTGGCCCTTCCAGTGTTTTCTTGGGCACCCTTGCCTTCGTTGCCCACCCATGGGTGCCGATTCGAAGGACTATTTCACCGGAGCATCATCATCCATGCGAACGACATGGCCAAGCCATCGCAGTCGTTGAATTTTTATGCGCTTGACTATGTCAAGGCTGCCATTATTGGTGGTGTTAACGCTGGATCCAAGGTATATAAAATCCTTGACTACTTCAAAATTGTAGCTGCCAACAGTGACGTGGGTCCCAATACGCTAGGATTTTTTGTTTGTTGCCACAAGTTATTTTGTTTTGTCCTCATTCACTTCTAAACCAACCTTTGCAAGCAACAATCAGTAACTTTAAAAAGCAATGACTCAGCTTTTCCAGTAACCCTCAATTGTGACATGCGCAGGAGACGATATATTCAAGTTTCGACCGGAACCACGTAACAGGAGTATGCACAGAGTACCTCTAGTGAGAAATACAGTACACTAAATTTGCATTTTTTCTTTTTAATTTTGACCAAGTTTTCCGGGCTCTGGGACCAGTGTGCTCCGCACAGATTGCCGCATATTCACGATGAGGAAGTTGCACGCTCGGGCGTATACTGGGTTGAAGATAGAGATGGGTAAATTCTACACTCGAAGCTTTGAGATTCGAATTTTAGCTCCAAAATAGTGAATTTTCAAAATCAAACTTCGTGGTTCCAAAAGGCGAATAAAATCGGGTTTTTCTAGAAAATATGCTACTTAATTTGAAGTATTTTGATTGAGTTGATTTTTCGCTACTTTTTTGGTAACTGTTGCGAATTTTCTTTTGCGTTACATTGAAGAAAATGCGGAAGAACGTCTGTAAAAAATATGAAAAATCAAAGTTATTTGTAGAAACTTCAAACTTTCACGTTATAGCTTAAATTTAATGACTACAAAAATTTAAACATTTTTTTTAGACGTTATTTTGTGAAATTAACTAAATTTTTAAAAAGTTTGAAAATTTGATTTTTATGATACTATTTGTTATTAAATAAACTGTATTATTTATAAAAAATTAATGGACACAACAAAAATAAGTCATATTGGACAAAATGTTAAGGAGACAAAATGTTAACGGGCACTGTAAATGCAAAATATAATTTGTTTAATTGTTGATTTTTTTTATAACTGTGTAATTGAAATAACTTAGCTATTAACGTAATTATTTAATAAAAACAATATGATTTTAGATTTAATATGCATGTACATACATTTTTATGTCTATGATGTACTTGTGTAATCTATATTATTTTGTTCCTTTTTTACCTAAAGGCCTCGCCTTAAAAAAAGCATAATAATACTTTGTCATTTCTTTTTGATTCGTTGTAAAAGTATATGTACATATATACCTACGTAAAAATGTAAATGTATGTGGTAGGACTTACGATGACGTACAACCGTTGACGGACTTTAACTAACTTTATTTGATGCTAACATGTGTACATACATATAATCAATCCTCTTTCTATTGCAGTTCGACTGACTTTTGACTTTTATATCCACTTAATTAAATAAATTTTAGGGTAGTATGTTTTAAAAAACTACTTAACAATAAACTTAAAATATTTTTTTTAATAAACAATCATGTTAAATAAACTTTAACAAAGTGTTTAAATCCACATGTATGTCCACATGTCCGTCGTCCTTTCTGAAGACCCCACCCAACCACAAATCCTACCCCAGAACATAGTTGATATAGCACGATGTATGCTTCTTCTATGTATCTATGCTCTGGTAATAGCCCGGTCCGTTCATTCCATGGACGTATCCATACTAATGCTTTGCGTCGGCACCGAGGTTTCTGGTATATATATATACATACAAATGTATGTAGTATGTATACATATATGTTGACATGGTTTCTATTAAGTCAACTTTACTATAAAATAATACATGTCGAAAAAAATGTTGTTGAAATAAATACTGAAAAACTTGCAAAAAAAAATGTTCTGAAAAAATGTTGAATTAAAACAAGTAAAGAAGTGGCTCGAACTTATATACCCGGCGCACGTTTTCAGCTAAATATCTGTACTAGATTTCCAGAGTATATGTAAATATGAACTCTAAAGTGAACGGTACCATGTACCTTTTCAAAAATGTTCGCCTAAATGGATTTGTTGGCTTAATTCCAATAGTTACTGAAGTGTCAAATTTTCATAGTTTTGGAAAGTTACCGTTATATGGGAGGTGGGCGTAGTTTTCGATCGATTTCAATCATTTTAATAATCTCACCTATTTAGGTACAATCTAACAGGTGTGCCAAGTTTAGACGAAATCGATAAAGTAGTTCCAGACATATACATATGATCTCAAAAGTGGGCGGTGACACGCCCCTTTTCCAAAATTTTCATATAGTCGGATTTCTGGCTGCAATACAATACCACATACTAAACTCAAGATATTTCCCTTCAACGTTTAATGAAATGTTCGATTTTTAGTGTTTTCGAAAATTACCGTTATATTTCAGATGGGCGTGGTTAAGGTCAGATTTTGATAATTTTCCAAATATTGCTTAAATAGGCATAGTGTAATACGTATACCAATTTGGGTTGTTCCAGAGATATACATATGAACTTATAAGTGGGCGGTGCCACGCACCCAGTAGCTTCCATAGCTACTGAAATATAGCAAATTTTGCATTGTCGGCAATTGCCGTTATATGGGAGGTGGGCGTGGTTATTGTCCGATTATGCCCATTTTCAATACCAACCTGTTCTGGGTCAAGGACAATCTACCTACCTATCTTAACTTTTATTCAAGTTATCGTCTGCACGGACGGCCGGACGGACAGACAGACGGACATCGCTAAATCGACTTCTCTTTTTATTCTGAACATTTTGGTGTATATATGTCTATATCATCGTGATTCCGTTATGATAGATGCATCGTTTGCACAGTTTTTCGCAGTGCTATTAATATCATTGCTGCTGTTGAAAATCTATCAACGCTCTGGTATATCCATTCAAAAATTTTGATCGACGAAATATGTAGTATGTGTTTCATACGAGTTCGCACATTTTCCATACAAAACAAAAATTACAAAATATCTCTTACCCGGTTTTCCGACGGAACTTTTAGTTTTGATACATTTATTTATTTTTTTTTTTAGAGTGATAGTTGTAAGCTGTAAAATTATCAGTTACACCTTTTTTCGGGAAGGTATTTTAAATGTGCTATGGCATCTGTGGTCGAGTGCGTAGCAGTGCGTGCTATAACTCGACATGCCGTTGAGTTCGATGTTCGTATCTCAGACAATTTTTTTTCGAATAGTGGTCGTCACTCGGCAGGCAATGGCAAACCTCCGATGGTATTTTTGCCATGAAGAATGTAGGTCCCTCTTTTTGTAGTATTGCCATAAATAGTAGGAGAAGCTTGGCAAATACTGAGCCATATATGTAGCTATAAAGATAGCAGAGGCATTGTATTTTAATTAATTGTTTGTTTTAACCTTTGTTTATTTACCATGACTAACATGTCACAGTCGTGAACGAGTCGACAATCTTACGAACACAAATTACGTTATTCGATCATCGAATGAACAATATCGTATTCTTACATTCGAAAGCGTACGAATCGTAATTGTCAGATTTGTTATCGATTGTTTTCCTCTTCTTTTTCATTTTTGGAAGTTACAATAGACTTTTAAATGTCAAATTAAGGAGAGAATAAATAAAAACAAAGTGCAAAACGACGATGGACCCTAATTTTTTATTTAATTTAAGCTCAAGCGAAAGCGAAAATGATGAGAAAATTGTGCGCAAGCAATTACGAGATAGAAGCAATCCGCTGGCACTGTCAGTAATGCGTAAGTTTAATATATGCATTTATGTACATACAAAAATCAACATATGTATGTATACATTTCCAATTTTGCAGATTCATTAAACGATTTCGGTTGAACAAGGAGGCGTTCAATTATGTCCTCACGAAAATCAATTTCAAAAGTCGGGATACAAAAGCTGTTCCTTTAGTTCTGCAATTAGCTGCAACTCTTTCGCTCCTTGGGAGTGGCGGATATCAACACACTATTAGCAGCGATTATTTGATTGGAATGTGCCAAAGTACCATATCCAAGTTGACGTCCGAGATACTTTTGGAAATGGAAAACAAATTGTGCTCGGAATTTATACGATTTGACCTAGAGGATTCACAAAGGTGCAAGGAGTGGTTTGTGGACAAATATAGAATCCCCGGAGGTAAATACAAGTTGAATTATGAGCTGCTATGTTAACATATTTTGTAATTTTTAGTTGTTGGATGTATAGACGGTACACACATCGGATTACAGAAGCCAACGAAGGATGAGCACATGTATTTCAATAGGAAGGGATTCCATAGTCTAAACTCTATGATTGTGAGTTGTTTTCAAATAACATGGAGTATTTTTTTACTAATATAGAATCCTGTGGCAGATTTGTGATCATCGTTACAAAATTCTGGCGATCAATTGTCAGTATGGAGGTGCGGCCCATGATTCCTTTGTATGGAAAAGTTCAACCCAGAGAAGGGTTCTGGAAGAACGTTTTTTGCATAATAGAAATGTGAATTCGTGGCTCCTTGGTACGTATATAACTTATCATTATTTTCAGTTGAATGTAGTGGTAAAAAATCTTTATTTCATCAACAATAGGAGACTACGGGTACCCACTTGAACCTTGGTGCATAACACCGTACAGAAATGCACAGGATGGGTCAAGTGAAAGTAAATTCAATGAAATCCATTCCAAGGCTAGGTGCATCATTGAACGCACAATTGGTACCCTGAAAGGACGTTGGAGAATCTTAACATATAATAAAAGAGGGAGGTATGATCCTATTAAAACGGCGAGATTTGCAAATGTATGCGCAGCATTACATAACATATGTATGAAATTTAAAGTTGGTTATAATCCCACAAATTGTGAAGCTGAAAGTGAAACTTATGTTGATATTGGAGAAGGCCATCTTACTAGAATAGAACGTAAGAATATATTTAACCAAACAAGTAATTGAATCAACCTGAAATAAATGTTTTGTTAATATTTGTTGGTTTTTATTAATTCATTTAATGAGATCACTCTTTGTAAGGCACAGATATTATAGTTATGTTCAAATAACTAACTGATTGTACATATGTATATAAAAGGAACTTAAAAACTTATAATTTATAAAAAAAAAATATTTAATTCAAAAACTTTCCAGTAACACATTTAGAGTAAAAACTCATCTGCGGGCATTGCCCTTTAGAGATTCGAGCTGTAAACATTTTATCTCATAGTCAACCTCCCTGGAAGCATTCTGAATTCGGTGCTTCTGCTCTTTGATTTCCAGCATTCGCTCGTTTATTTCTAACTGCCTGTGAGAAATTTCCAGCTGCTTCTCATTTAATTTAAGCAGTCTGTCAAACTTAATGCCCATGCTTTCCTGGTGCTCCTTTGCCGACTTCATGTTTTGTTCAAGTAGTAGCGTTTTTGAATCGTTTGGACGTGTTATTCTGGGCGTCCGACTACTTGGAGTCTTATGGGCAGTTGTGTAGATGGGGACAGAAGTACTGGCAACATTGCTTCCACTTGAACTCGATTCACTTATATTTGAGAGAGCAAATGGTGATGTGACATTCCCAAACTCCGGAACCGACTTATTCCCTTCAACGCAAGCCTCTAATCCAGCTGCCTCGACCAGAAGTTCCTCAGCTGAAGTTAGCGATTTCTCATGGAATGGTCCTCCACCTGTGAGTTGCTTTGAGGCTTTATTGAAGCAAAGCTTCTTTTTGGCATTATATTTTTGATCAGCAAAAGCCTAAAATTAAAAACATTGTAACATTAGTTTTAAATAAAAATACCATAAACACACCTTTTTCCACAACTTCGCGTCTTTCGTTGGGGGTCCTGCAGCGTTTAACTTTTTTGTAAGCTCTTCCCAAAGTCTATTGGATGTAATTTTCCCCTGCGCGCAATTTGGCAATAAATTTTTCGCCAAATCCGGATGTTCACTCATAAATTGTGCCATCAAATCCTTTTGCAACTGGTTTAATTTGTGATAGTTTGCCCTTTATTAATAAATAGAGTTAAAATATTGTACATTTAACACAAATAAATTAAATATATTTACATGTTTAAAAATTCGCTTGAATTTAACTTCTTTTCGTTAGGAAGTTTGTGCACGAATGACAGTTCGAACACACGAGTACGTTTAGTCACTCGTTCACCAGTATCTTCATACCGATTTACGATCAAACGAGTACGTTCACGACGGTGACAATCCGATATTTACATTTTTTCGTGACGAGTTGCTCGTTCACGACTGTGACGATTCGACCCCTGATTTGTACTTGTTTAGAGAACTACCATAGTATTGTTTAAATGTTTATGTTCTCATTGTGTGATTTTTGGAATTTTTCGCAAAAATGAAGCAAACATCCATCGAAGTGCGTGAAATTGCAATCAACCAGTATAAAGAAGGCAAATCTTATGGTGAAATCGCCATAATTGTAAATCAAAGTTGAAGTACGGTCCAATATATCATTGCGAAATATAAAAAAGACAAACGAGTTGCAAATAAAACTAATGTTTTCACAAATGAAAAGTTAACTGCTAGTGATGGGCGATGAATATTGAGAAAAGTGGAAGAAGATCCAGCCATCTCTGCTCCTAAATTTAAAATTTACTTAAATAAGGAACTGAGTAATTCAACGATTAGAAGAGTTCTTCGAAAAGATAATTATCATGGAAGGGTAGCGCGTAATAAACCATTAATCAACAAGCGCAATAGAAAACGGGGGCTAGAATTCGCAAGAGAATACCTTAAAAAACCCGTAGAGTGCTGGAATGATGTACTTTTCACAGATGAATTGAAATTTTCTTATATTTATTTCTGATGGTAAGGTAAATATTTGGAGAAAATTCAATACAGAAATGGATCCCAAAAATTTACGACCGACAGTGAAACGCGGGGAGGATCACTAATAGTATGAGGGTGCATGCCGTCCCATGGAATGTTAAATTTGGCGTTTATAGATGGCTGCATGAATCAGTGGAAGTATTTAAGTATACTTAAGGACAATTTTACGCAAAGCGCTGAAAAGATGAGAATTTCTCACACTTTTAAGCTATAAGCAGACAATGATCCTAAGCATACTGCATATAATGTCCGCATGTGGACCCTTTATAATTGCCCTAAAGTACTGCAAACACCTGCTCAGTCGTCAGATTTTAATGTCATCGAACATGTTTGTAACAGAATCCTTAGATTGAGACAAATTTCCAACATTTCTGACTTGAAAAAAGCACTGAAAAAAGAATGGCATGACATTCTCCAGATTATTGTAAAAAACTTGTTGCTTCCATGCCTAAACAATTGCAAGCTGCAGATACCAACAAAGCATCCCCAACAAAATATTATAATTAAAAAATTTAAAGCCAAATGCATTCCTGTATTATTTTTATATATACTCAAATAAGCTGTGCGATTTTTACTGACTGAAAATTTTCCCTATCACTTCATTGAACTGCTGTTATTTTTATTAATGTACCTAAAATATTTTATGTTTTGTTAAAAATGAATAATATGTATTTTATTCAATTTTAAATAATGGCTTTTTATATAAAATCTTTTCTATTTACGTGTCATTGTGAGTATACGTGTTTTTGTGGCGCTGCATTATATCACGCTCTATCAAGTAATTACCGGCTTTTTATAAAGTTTTTTACAAAACTTTCCGTTCACACATCATCACGGTAGTATTTGATATTTGTTAACGCCGCATTATTTGTCTGTATTCATCATTAAATTTTAAGTGAATGAAACTACCATACAACAATTTAAAGGGGTAAGCACTCCAACAAGGACAAGCTGTTAGCAAAGTTAGAAGCATCTATAACAAGCATATTGACGAAGATAAAAGAAAGTGAAGAACGAGTAAGTTTCGGCAGAGTTAGCCAATTTTAAACTACCACTGGGAAATTTGGAAGTGAGAGTGAATACGCTAGAGCAGCTGAGCGAAAATGCGGACCAAAACAGAGACGTTGTCAAGTTAATTCAACAATTAGATGATGTGGAAAATGCGTTGGTGTCGACGGATGTAATTATTTATAATGTTCCGCACGTAGCTAAAAAAAATTTGACTGCGCTGTTTGCTAAACTAGGCAAGTCGATCAACATAGATCCACCCCAAATACGCTCTACTTTTCGTATGCGCTCCGGAAGCAAAAGCAGCAATAACCTTAAAAGGATTGTTATATATAACGCTTTGCCAGTTTCTGCGATAGTTGTTCGTTTTGAATTGCGATTTGTGCTTATTCCGAGTATTTTGCTTAATAAAAGAATAAGAAATGAGTTTTACTGATATAATTAAGTGGTAGTTATGCTACTAATCTTTGAAATTAGCGAGTGTAATAAACTTTATTAAAACCGAGATGTAACAGGTATTCTTGCAGCATCTTTCGACAAAGTAAATAAAAACCGATTCCATGGGGGAGGGTTAACGGTTAACGGTGGGGGGTTAACAAAGAGATGTTTCATTTGCTATTTATTCATATTTCTCCTCTTTTCTCTTTCTAAAAGGAATTATACATGCAAAAGTTATAAAATACTAGTGAATTTTCTAAATCGTGTGTATATGCACGCAGAAATAAAATGGAAATGTTAACAGTTGATTGTCAAAGTGTACAAAGGTTGAGAATTCGTCATGATTTTGCTTCGTTTTGCTTTGCTTGTATTGTATTTAACATCAGGTCTTCAACTTATCAAAGCGAAACCCTGAAGCAAAGCAAAGCGAAAGTCTTAGGTGTACGGCCCTTTAGTCCTCACAGAGCATAGTGAAATTAAACTCTGCATATGAGCAGTAGCGAAATTTCTCAAATTTAGCCGAAAGTCACTAACTCGGCGCAATATAGGGCTTGATTCTGATGACAATATATTTGTTCACGAATGCTTGACCAAGCAAAACCGTGAACTAATGCGACTGGCTACGCAACTTAAAAGACAAAAGCGATTGGCGATGGCATTTTCAATACGGCATGCCGACAGCGTAGATGTAAAGGTTCGTGATCGTATAACTGTATCCACTTAAACTTAACGTATGCCTTATTATTATTTTTCTAAATATGCAAATATTGTGTGATATGTTTTTGTTTTCTATATTCGTGTTTGTATTTAGTATGACAGATTCTATCTACTTTTCTTTTCATATCATCTCTACCTATTTATCTTCTGTTTGTTTATACCATGCAACTGACTACTTCGCAAGCATCCCAAATTATGATACATATGACTAGCACTATGAATAGATACACTAAGGGCCAGTTTTTCAGTGCTGGTTTACACTCAGTTTAAACTAAGTTTAGTTAAACTCAGTTTAAATTTAAACTTAGTTTCTTTGCGCTCAATAAAATTTGTTGCAACCAAAACCAAGTAGTCAGCACACAGCTGATAAGTTAAACTAAGTTTAACCGAGCACAATCGGTCGTTTAAACTTAGTTTAAACTCCGTTTAAAGTTGACTGAAAAACTGCATAAAGAGTTTAAACTTAGTTTAAACGACAATCAGAGTTCAACTCGCACTGAAAAACTGGCCCTAACAGTGATAATATTTGGCTAGCTTTAAAACTAATGTGCATATACAGGGTGTCCCAGAACTCAACGTCAAGCCGAAACGGGGTGACAGGATTGATTGTAACCATCATGAGAAAAATCAGGAAAAAAATCTATCCCATGTAGTTTGTTAAATTATGGGCATTTAAGAAAAACCTAGAAATTTGGTCAAACTGTAACCATTTTTCGGTTATTGTGGTTAATTTTTATTATTTTTGTTCATTTAAACTTTGGAATCTTAACCCTAAATAACATTTCTAGAACCTAAGTCAAAAATAATGACACAATTGCCCCAAGTTTTCTAGAATTAAGACTATTTGTTAAACTATGAATTTAAAATTTTTATAATTTGTCGACTTTGAAAGGCCCTCCTTAATACGTCACAGTAAACCTTGCCCTTTTGATGCTGTTGAGATGAACCAATATTTTATTTCCGCCAGTAAAGTTGCAAATTTGCACTCTTTCTTCATCAACCAGAAGTTAAGTTGCAAACTTTATTGTGAGTTTTCATTTGATGCGGCGACTGAAGAAGATGTTGCGAATTGTATTTTTGATGTAAAGTCCAATGCGATTCGTGTAGATGGTGTCAGTTTACGTTTTCTAAAGTTGATTCTCCCGTAAATTTTTAATTTTGCCATAACATTATCCTCCTTTCCAAGCATTTTGATGGTTGCAAATGTTATTCCCGTTCCTAAAAACGACTGTTGTGATTCTCCAAGAAATTAAAGGCCTATTAGTATCTTACCTGCTTTGGCTAAAGTTTTTAAAAAACTTATTTCGTCACAGATAGTTAAGCACTTGAATAACCACAACTTGTTGAGTGAGTTTCAATCTGGTTTTCGGGCAAGTCACAGTTGCTCCACAGCGGTATTGAAGATAATGGAAGACATTCGCCCCGCTTATGATAATAAGCTGCTTACTATCTTGGTACTATTCGATTTTTCAAAAGCATTTGATATCGTAAAGCATGACATCCTTCTTGCAAAACAGTACTGAAGTACTATTTCGGTTTCAGATCGACTTCAATTATTTCTCGCGGCCCATTGGGGGGGATACTAAATTATAATGGGGGATACTGAATGGAAGTTATATTCTACTGTTACAAATCTTGGCTTCAATGTTAACACTCATTTGACTTACACAGATCATATAAACTATTGTATTTCAAAAATATACTACATTCTGAGAAATCTTTGGCATAGCTGTTATTGTCTGCCACTTGATATAAAATTAAAGCTTATTGTTCCACATATCACGTATTTTGAAATAGTATATTTAAATCTGGATTGTGAATTGAAAAATAAATTGACGAGAGCGTTAAATGATGCTGCCAGGTTTAAGTACTGTAAAAGAAAATTTGACCATATATCACTTTTCACAAAAAATATCCTAGGATTTACCATCGAAAATTACTTAAAATATCGTAGCATTTTAATTTTATTTAATTTAATTCAAAATGGCAAACCTCACAGTATTTATCGTAATTTAAAATTTGTTCAATCGTCTCACACTTGTAATATTGTCGTCCCTAAACACCAAACGTTAATAGCTTCAAGATTATATTTTGTTAGTGCTATCAGAATGTGGAATGCACTACCGATTTCAATAAAATGTTTAATTTAACTTAACGATGCTTTAAGGCTGCAGTTGCAAATCTACTACAGGAATAATTATCTATTATCTATACTCTATTATGTCCTTTTTTCTGTCTCCTATCCTTAGTGTAAGTTTATAATACGGAAAATCTATACTTATATACATATATAATTTTGGCGCGTGCACGCTCAGTGCTTGGCCGAGCTTCTCCTACCATTTGTGGTGTGCGTCTTTATATTCTACCACAATTGGAGGGACCTACAAATTTGTGCCGACTCCGAACGGCAGATGTATTTAATGAGAAGCTTTTTCATGGCAGAAACACCCTCGGACGTTTGCCTGCCGAGGGGTGACCGCTATTAGAAAAAACTTTTTCTATTATTAAGATTTTGCTTGCCCTGACTGAGGTTCGAACCTCGCACCAACTCGACCACAGCGGCCACTATCCTTAGATTAAGATTAAGTTTATAATATGGAAAATTTAGTATGTAATTCTTATATTTTTGTTAGATGCGAGGGCGGTCACCTTGGCGCTGGTGCAGGGGCTTAGGTGTACCCCACCAGGAGACGTGCATGTAGCGGTGTGACGATGATAAATTGTTTCTCTATCTGTATGTCGACTCCAAGTGGGGGCGCTGCCCAAGAACCGCCACCTCCTAATCCAGGGTGTTACGCGACACCGTGCCCAATGGATGGTTTCCAGCCAGGAGGACAACCGGCTGTATTAGTACGGAGCCTCCTCGATACCGGGCCGCCTTGAGGAGTAGCGAGGGCCTTACCGCGACAAGGGGCGCTGGCGCGGCGGACTGTATAATTCCCCAATAAAATAAAAAGACTGCTATGCATTGCATAAGCCGGGCAGGCGGTCGTAAGAACAAGATGGCCAAAAACAACACAATAACAACAACAACAACGAAAGCAGCGACGTCAGCTGCTACAGGAACGGCCCCAACTGCATCCAATGTAGCTAGGGCCAACGCAACTGCAACGAAACCCAGGTCCTCGTATGCGGCGGTATTGGGGGTGAGTAGTTGTGTGAAAACCTCCAAACACGCAGGCAGCTTCCTTGAAAAGCTAACTGAAGAAGAAGCGGCCTTTTTCGAAGAACACGCGAAGGATGACGAGGCGAGCACCAGCAGCGGAATTCGTCGAGAGAAGGCATGTACGGATAATGGAAACTTTAGCAGGTATGACACGTCTGTTTATACTAATAAACCGGCTGAGGCAGATCGGTCGCTGCACCGACCCAGCATGTTCACTTGCAGGTATGAAAGTAAAGTTAGCGAGGAAGACAGAAGGAGGCTCAGTAGCCGACATCAGACCCCAGGCCGTAACAGGTCCAGGAGCCAACGTCGCTCTGCTAGCAGACGAAGGTCCAGGAACTGCAGACGGTCTGCATCCAAAGAAGGGTCGAGCAGAAGAGGAAGCAGCCGTAGTCGCAGCCCTCTGCCTCGCGTGGCTCGGGCTGGCAGCAGCCGAAGAGGAAGCACAGGAGAGCTAGGGCTCTCCCGCTTCCAAAACCAGGTCGGCCGGGAGCGCTAGACGACCACCGCCGCTCAGGGCTTAGTGGATCAGGAGCGAAGTGGTACCTGCGCTACCTTGAACAGGGTAAGTCCCCGAATGAGGCCCGAGTAATGGCCGGAGTGAGGATGAAAGTGGAAGCTGAAGAGCGGGGCAGAAGAAGTCCAAGCGAAAAACCCGTGCCTGTCATTGCACAGAGAAGCGGGCAAGAGCAACAGCAAAAACCCGCGCCCGTCGCAAGGCGGAGAAGCGGGGAACCCTCCAGCGTGAGTGGCACTACAGGTACTGCGACTGCGGGTAAACGCAGTAATGCAGAAATTACACCTCCAGAACTACCCACCAGCAAGCGCCAGTGCGAGGATCCCCAAGCGCCGACGGAGGGGCCCGGGGGGGGCGGGGGGAACTTCGGGCCGGGGTCATACACGGACTGAACAGCAATCCAGCTACGCGGATGCCATTAAAGCTTTCCGTGTTGCTGTACTGCCGAGCGACTATCCTGCGGCTGCCCTAAGCTCGGAACAGCTCACCAGCCTCCAGGACACCATAATGTTCGCGGTTGCTCGGAGATGGTCGCAGCCTCTGGCGTTCTGCGGGGTGCACTTCCGCACAGGAATGCTCCTTGTAGACTACAGGGACAAAGGCACAGCAAAATGGTTGGTAAACACCATACCAACGCTTGAGCGCTGGGAAGGACCTGTGCTAAGCACCAGAATGGGAGACGACATACCCCGGCTCCACAACGTCTCCATATTCCTTTCAAGGACAGACATGGAGTCTCTAAATCACACCATGGACTTGCTCAAAGCGCAAAATGGCGGACTACACACCACCGCGTGAAGAGTACTATCCAAGAGCGCGCTAGACAACGGGATCGGAGTCAATCTTTGTATTGACGAGGCGTCCTTTGAGAGCCTACGGAGGGTTGGGTTCATAGTGAACTTCCGGTACAGCGTTATCTCCGTAAGGCCGTGGAGGTACAAAGCGGCGGGCAGCATGGTTTCGGCGGCGAAAGGCTCACGGTGCGATGCTGTGGCGACGGACCCGGATGGGTCCCAGGCGCCGACAGCTTCCGCGGTCAAGCGGTCGAGCCTGCAGTCGGCCCCTCCGCAACAGACAACAGCTCCGGTGTTTGAAGTGGCAGAGCTAAGCCCGCGTGAGCGCTTACCCTCAACGCAGGAGCTTCTGGAAGGGCTAGACCTCAGGAGACTAGAGCTTGACGTGCAAGGTGAGGGCGATCGAGGGCTCTCCGACTTTGCCGACTTCGACGAACCGCAGCTCTAGGCAAGTCGAATATATCAGTAGCCCAGGTCAACCTGCACCACGCGATAGCTGCCTCGGCGGTTATCGCTGGCAGGTTTGCCACGGAGAACCTGGGCGTGATACTGATACAGGAACCGTGGACTTAAAGAGGCCAGCTAAGGGGCCTCAACCATAACAAAAACCAGGTGATTTTGGACCTCTCCTGTGAGAGGCCCAGAGCGTGTGTTGTGTTGAAGAAGGAAATTAACTACATCTGCATTACAGAATTCCTGACGCAAGACTTAGTTGCAGTGCAAGCTACGTTAGCGGTGAACGGCATGCGCATGGAGGTGGTAGTGGCCTCGGCCTATTTTCCCGAAAACAACTCCATTGTCCCAACCCGCGAGACGGAAGTACTGGTGCACTACTGCAGAGGTAAGAAGCTACCCCTCATCATTGGTTGCGACGCAAACGCACGCAACGAGGAGTGGGGCAGCAAGGACACGAACCGCAGGGGTGAGTCACTATTGGAATTCATCATTAGCGAAGACATAAGTATACATGTTAGCACGACACATATTTGTGTAACATAAGAAATTGCACACAACTCCAGACAGCAATTTGCTGACGTTGCGACACGTGTAGAGCGAACCGTGAGAACGGGCAAAACAACTTCACCTGTGGGAAGCGCAGTGTCTAAGACACACATTTTGTAATAATCAGTTAGAAATTAAAAGTGAATAAAGGAGCACGTCTCCCAAAAATATTTTTTTTAACTCTCTAAACAATTAATGTTTTAACTGGCGCCCGAGCAGGGACCAGCGCGCGAACGTAGTAAAAAGCCCGAACATCAAAAAGTACGGCTACGCGATTAAGTGATTGTGAAAAATAAAAATAAGCAAATCAATAAGCGGCTACCGTAGCAGGACAGGAGGACAACCAGTGACGCCGAGGGACCCCAGTACTGAAGGAAAAGGACCATCCCAGAACGCCCATAAAAATCCCATAGATGTCACGCTGGATACTAATGTAAGGAATTTATAATAAGAGATTGTGATTAAGTTAACAAAAAAATTGTGCAAAAGTTATACAAGTTAAATTTTAAAATTAAATATTAAAGGACTAAGTGAAATTAAGTTGCGTCAAACGAATATTAAAATATAAGGAAATTGTTATGAAATTGTCATAACTAATTAAATTTTAGCTTCGCCATATTAATATTTCAAGAATAAGAAATTGCAATTCGATTACGGAGCTACGCCAAGCTAATATAATTTAAACTCCAAATTAAGCGATAAGTAACTAATCTAAAAACAGATTTAAAAAAAATTAACATACGAAACAAACTAATTAAATATGCCAGACACTGCTGAGGAATTAATTGAGCAACTAAATCAGCTTAGATTAGATTACGGAGCTACCGAACCCCCTACTATCCCAAATCCTACAAATACTATGACAATAGAAGCAATAGTAAGGGAAGTACTCGGGAGAATGAGTGCACCTAATTTAAACGATTCTAGAGAACCCGACCACGCAGTGGCGCTGAACGCACAGAATATAAACGAACTAGATAGGATCCCAGATATGGTTAAATGTCTTAGGGAATTCTCAGGACGTCCAGGAGAATTCAACTCCTGGAGGAAAAGCGTGGATAGGATCCTCAAAGCATACGAGGGGCTTAAGGACACACCAAAATACTTCTCAATTTTACATACAGTAAGACGCAAAATAGTCGGTGATGCCGACACGGTTTTGGAGTCCTATAGTACTCCGCTTGACTGGACGCAAGTTAGAAAATGCCTCATGATGCATTATTCGGACAAGAGGGATATTGGTACCCTAGAATACCAAATGACGACGTTGGCTCAACGCCACGACGATATCCCGACTTTTTATCAAAAGGTGTATCAGCACCTTTCACTTATTTTGGATAAAATAGCGTGCCTCGATCTAAGCGACGAATCCATAAAGACAATGACGAACTCCTATAGGGACAAAGCCCTCGATACGTTTATCAGAGGGCTGAACGGTGATCTACCTCGACTTCTTAGCATTCGGGAACCTACAACCTTGCCTCAAGCTCTGCATTTATGCCAAAAATTGGATAATATGTCCTTCCGAATGAATCATGCACATAATGTGCACAAGTCAATGAATCAACCACCGTCGCGATCTGTTCGTCAAAATACGACATTTAATACCAATAAACCTTTTTATCCCGAGCTTACCTATTCGTATTCACCTAGACAAAACTCCGGCCAACAAATATTCGGCCGGCAGTCGAACCGTCACCCTCAATACTCGTATGCTCCACCCGCCTACAGAGTTCAACAAACTGCTGTTCCGCACAACAGTTGTAACTACCCACAAAACCAAACAAATAACGCCTATAATTTACCAGGATTTAGAAATCCAGTAAACACTCCCTTTAATAACAGACCAAATTTGCCCCCAAAGCCACCAGTCCCGATGGAAGTGGACAATTCACTACACTCAAGGCAGGTCAATTACCAAAATAGACCTGATATTAACAACAAACAACCACAGAAACGCCCTCTCTCTACTCAACCAATGCACCCTCCCAATAAGGTGCAAAGGAATTTCTATGCAAACACAGGATCAGTAAATTCCACTAATTACCAAGGGGAGCCAGACCCGTACGGCATTTATAACAACGATTCCTACCATAACAACTATGGCACGGCAAAACCAGTGGATCCACCACTGGAAGGCGAAGTTAACTATATCAATAATGAACGAGACCACGCTGAACCAGACACTAGTCATTTTTTAGACTAGCCCCGTCTTCGCTGCCCTATTACGAGTTTAAAACAAGAAGCGGAGACGTAATAGACTTTTTAATTGATACTGGATCTAACAAAAATTATATCCAGTCTACTAGGATTAGGAACCCAATATTAAATGAAAAACCCTTCACAGTAAAATCAGTTGCCGGTACGATCGAAATTACGCACCACACCTTTGTGGATATTTTCGGACCAGAAGTCGGAAAAATAAATTTCTTTATATTACCAACGCTAAAGGCATTCCACGGCATAGTAGGCAATGACACTCTCAGATTATTAAGGACAATTATCCATACAGACAAAAATTTAATGACGATTTGCCAAAATATAACTATACCTCTAAAGCAAAGGATATCACAAGAAGTTAATAATGTTGGAATCAATATTCCACATCTTTCCCTAGTACAGCAAAATAAAGTAAACGACATTATCAGAAAATGTCCAAACCTTTTCGCCGATCCCGACGAAAAGCTCACATATAATACTCTTGTTAAAGGTGAGATCCGGACAGTCAATGAAACCCCTGTTTACTCTAGACCATACCCATACCCAATGGCTCTTAAACAGGAGATCGAACGCCAGGTCGAAGAACTCCTTGCTAACGGAATAATAAGAATATCGAAATCTCCATATAACTCCTCAGTTTGGATCGTCGATAAAAAAACGGATGCTTCTGGCGAGAAGAAGTATCGAATGGTTATTGACTATCGCAAACTTAATTCCGTTACAATTCCCGATAAATACCCCATACCCGAGATTAACGAGGTCCTAGCAAATCTTGGGAATAATAAACTATTTACTGTCATTGACTTAATAGGCGGGTTTCACCAGATACCACTTCGCGAATCCGATATAGAAAAGACAGCATTTTCCATAAACAATGGAAAATACGAATTTCTACGACTGCCCTTCGGGCTTAAGAATGCCCCTTCCACATTTCAAAGGGCACTAGACGACATCCTTCGTCAACACATTGGAGCTAGATGCTATGTTTACATCGACGATGTAATAATATTCGTAAAGGATGAAGAGCAACACTTAAAAAATATGGAATTAGTATTCAAAACTATGGAAGACGCTAATATGAAAATTCAATTGGATAAATGCGAATTCGCAAAGCAGGAAGTCGAATTCCTAGGGTACATTGTTACTCCTGAAGGTATAAAATCTAATCCCAAAAAAGTAGAGGCTGTAGCGAAATTCCCAGTGCCAAGAAACTTGAGAGAATTAAGATACTTTTTAGGTATGTCAGGATATTACCGTCGTTTCATCAGGGATTATTCTAAATTAGCCAAACCTCTCACCGCACTCCTTCGAGGAGAAGCTGGAAATACTTCAAAAAATAAATCTAGGAAAATGAATATAAAATTAGATGAAGAAGCTTTAAATGCATTTAACAAAATTAAAAATACATTAGTATCGAAAGATATCATCTTTCTCACCCAAACTACGAAAAAGACTTCGAATTGACCACAGACGCCTCCGACTTCGCTCTCGGAGCCGTTCTATCACAAGATGGCAGGCCCATCACCTTTATTTCAAGAACTCTGTGTAAAGCAGAGGAGCACTACGCTACCAACGAGAAGGAGATGCTTGCTATAATCTGCGCTCTCAATTCTCTAGACAGTTACCTTTACGGTTCTAAAAAAATGAGAATAGTTACTGACCATCAACCGCTGACATATGCGCTAAGTCACAAAAATACCAATAGCAAGATGAAAAGGTGGAAAGCCATCTTAGAAGAGTACAATCATGAACTCATCTATTCACCAGGAAAATCGAATGTAGTGGCAGATGCCCTATCAAGAATATCCACTCAAATAAACTCGCTTACATCTACTACGCACAGTGATGATAGCTCAGGCCATAATTTAATACCCTGCGCAGAGGTACCAATTAATGTCTTTAAAAATCAAATTTTTCTCGAGCAGGCCGAAACACCATCCTACCAATTTAAAATAATTTTCCCAACTATGCACCGTCACATAATAAAAGAACCATCTTTCGATGAGCAAAAGGTTGTAACGTTTTTCAAAAGATACCTAAATCCGTCCGTGATTAATGGAATCCACACCGATGAAAGGACCATGGGTATAATTCAAAACGTTTATCCGCATCATTTTAGCAACTACAAATGCAGGTACACACAGAAATTAGTAGAGGACATAACTAGTGAACAGGAACAAGAAAACATCATACTGAAGGAGCATTTAAGAGCACATAGAAACGCGATCGAAAACAAGGCACAAATTATCGAAAATCATATTTTCCCGGAATGATGAACAAAATCAAGCGAATGATAACCAACTGCACGGTATGTAAAGAAAGCAAATATGAGAGACAACCCAATCAGCCAAAATTAGCAGCGACGCCACTACCAACCTTCCCAGGACACACAGTACACATAGACATCTTCCTGACCGAAGGAAAAAAAGTTCTGACTGCATTAGATAAGTTTACGAAATATGCGGTAACAAAAATGCTGAAAAGTAGGGCCATTGAGGACGTTAGAAGTCCTTTAAGGGACATATTATTTTTCTTCGGTGTTCCAAAAATTGTAGTAATCGATAATGAACCATCGCTCAACTCCGCCTCAATTAAATTTATGATGAAAGATGAATTGGGAATAGAAGTTTACACTAGGCCCCCATATAAAAACCAGGCAAATGGGCAAGTGGAAAGATTTCATTCCACTCTCAGCGAAATAACACGTTGCATTAAAGAAAATGGAGGACACCGGAATTTTGAAGAATTGTTGGAAAGAGCTGTATCCGAATATAACCATAGCATTCACTCAGTTACACAGAAAAGACCAGTCGACTTATGACACCTGAGGACATAGAAAAAACAAGACACGAAAATTTACAAAAGCTAGCACAAAAACAAAATAAGGACATCGAATACCATAACAGGAATAAAAAAACTCCTAAATCCTATTTAAAAGGACAGATTATTTACGTACAGAAAAATAGAAGATTAGGAGCTAAGCTAAGTAAATTATTTAGTAGAGAAATAGTTAAGGAGGATAGAAATAGTACCGTAGTTACCGAAAAAGGACAAATCATACACAAAAGCAGAATACGGAACTAACTATAGCAAATTTATTTTTCAGGCTTCTCTTACCACTATGCCTCGCAGAGGTACAAATTCTAGACTACTCGAACTCCCAATTAGTCACTATAGAAAAAGGAACGACCAAACTGCAGACAGGAACATTTAGAATAATACACGAAATCGACATTGACAAATATACGGAAATCTTGGAGCACATTGAAATGACGACGGGAACTGAAATATTCTCCAAAAACCCGAATTATCCTTTCATATCCCTTCTAATATCCCAAATAAAGGCTCACATAAATAATCTAAGAATTGAAAAAAAATCCAAAGGATCACTTAATTTCTTAGGCAGTGCATGGAAATGGATTGCAGGAAATCCAGACCACGAAGATCACGAAATCGTATTAAACAAATTAAATAACGTTCTAGAAAATAACAATAACCAAGTCCTTATAAACAAGCTTACAATAGAGAAAATTAATGAAATTACAAATATTACAAATCATATTATAAAAGATTTACAAGGTGATAAAAGCAAAGAAATAGAATCCTTTTTGAAATTAAAATACAAATTAGAAGTCATGAAAGAAGAAGTCGTAAATATCGCATACGCAATACATTGGGCAAAAGCCAATATAATCAATTCATTTATTATGTAAAGTGAAGAAATAGACATTGCTAAAGAAATTTTCAATAAGGACAATATTCCATTTATTTATTTGGACGAAGCTCTCGAATTTGCAGAAATAAAAGTAGCGACCAACGGAGAAATAATACTTTACATTGTAAGTTTGCCCACAATAGAAAACCAAATTTGTAAAACAATAGATATTAGAGCAGTCAAAAGAAACGACCACATCAACAAAATAAATTTTAACTCAATTCTTAGATGTGAAAAGACTCTTTACGGAATAATAACCAATTGTAAACAATATAATTCACTACAGATATGTTTAAGAAATAATTTATTAGATTTAAGTAATGACTATTGTATCAGTAATCTCCTTAAGAGCCGTTTGCCAAACTGCACAGTCACCAATAGCCAGCACATCCCAGACTTCGAAGAACTATCACCAGGAATCCTATTCCTGAACGATTTTAGAGGTGATATCCTAATAAATCAGGGTCTCACAACCCTTAATGGTACTTTTATGATTCACTACAACAACGCTACAATCCAGATCAAAGGAAAAAAATTTTTTAACGCAGAAAAATCTTCAAATAAACCCCTACCTGCTATACTTCAGCCAATCTCAATACCAAACAAAAGCGAAGAAACACTTTCCCTACAGATGCTAAAACAGCTAAATGTTAATAATACAAAGGAAATAAGCCTCACACAATCCGCAAACCAACTAAAATATTACGCAAATATCAGCCTTATCATTATACTGATAATCATAATTGCATTCCTAACCAAAGCAGCCTTATCATCCAAGGAAAACAAGCAAAAACCGTCCATGGAGTTAACGGAACATGCAGTGGAAGGACTTAACCAAATTTTCAACAAAACTTCAATCGAGGACGTTTGAGTCTTAGGGGGGGGTTTGTTAGCACGACACATATTTGTGTAACATAAGAAAGTGCACACAACTCCAGACAGCAATTTGCTTACGTTGCGACACGTGTAGAGCGAACCGTGAGAACGGGCAAAACAACTTCACCTGTGGAATGCGCAGTGTCAGCAAATTCCATCAATGCAGCAGCAAGGCAAACATATGTAGGTTTAATTCTAAGACACACATTTTGTAATAATCAGTTAGAAATTAAAAGTGAATAAAGAAGCACGTCTCCCAAAAAGATTTATTTTAACTCTCTAAACAATTAATGTTTTAACTTAAATAATGTTGGTAATAAGCCTACATTTGTCACAAGGGTCAGAGAGGAGGTACTCGACATCACACTCAGCTGGGGACTGCCTTTTCCTGCGGTCAATGGCGGGTCTCACCGGAGCCGTCACTGTCGGACCATAGGATTATCAGATTCGAGCTGGGGGTGAAAGTCCCAACAGGTTTCCCAGGCAGGAACCCAAAAAGGGCAAACTGGGAGAGTTATAGAGATATTTTAAGATTTAATCTGCATAGAGCAGATTCCAGGCACAATAAAGGTCGCTGTATGGAGTTAGAGGCTAGGGTAAACGATCTAAATGAGGTCATGGTTGACGCATTTAACCATAGCTGTCCCGAGACAAAACCAATGGGGAGGTCACAAGCCCCATGGTGGTCTCGGGAGCTCGGGGTGCTCAGAAAACAAGTGAGACGGCTCTTCAACAGAGCAAAACGCGATGGGCACTGGGACGAGTACTCAGCCAAACTAACGAAGTATAGCAAAGAAATCAGGAAAGCTAAGCGTGACAGTTTTAGGTTATTCTGTGAAGGCATTCAGGCAACTCCGGTGGCCGCTAGGCTTCACAGAGCCCTAGCGAAAGGAAGCCCAGATATCAGGTCAGCAATAAGACTACCTGATGGGGCTGACGGCATTAGGCCGGTGATGCTGAAGCAGGGTGGAGAGTTTCTTATCCCACACCTGATCAAAATAATGAGGGGAGTCTAGCACTAGCTCACATCCCAGAGGTGTGGCGCCGAGCCCGAGTCATCTTCATCCCAAAGGTAGGGAAGAAAGATTACTCCCTAGCTAAATCATTCAGGCCGATTTGCCTCACCTCCTTTGTGTTAAAAGCAATGGAGAAAATCATCGACCACGATATAAGGCACAACACCTTGAAGCTTGCCCCCCTGCACCCTGACCAGCACGCGTATAGGGTAGGCAGATCTACGGATACTGCGCTGTACGCTCTAACAGGGGAGATCCGGGAGGCTTTTGAGTGTGGAGAATATGTGCTCTGCGCTTTCCTAGAAATCGAGGGGGAACAGTACAGAGCAGCTAAGAACAACAAGAGGATGCCCACAAGGCGGGGTTCTGTCTCCCCTCCTGTGGAGCCTAGTAGTGGATGAACTCCTACAGACTCTGACCCCTCTAAAACGAACATCATCCTCTTCACCAGGAAAAAGAGGATACAGAATATGAAGGACATTAAGGTGGGAGGGGTCAGAATTGAACCCTCTAGCGAAGTCAAGTATCTGGGTCTCATCCTGGAATCCAGACTGAGGTGGAACACCCATTTAGAGTCAACCACCTCCAAAGCAACAAGGGCAATAATTGTGTGCAGGCGCCTTGCAGGGAAATCTTGGGGAAGCTCCCCGAAGATCCTGAGGTGGATGTACACCATGGTTGTTAGACCAATGGTGTCATATGGAGCGGTTGCGTGGGCCTCGATTGCGGCACTCACAACGGGGAGGAATATCCTCGCCAAGATTCAAGGTCTTGCATGCGTGTGCATAACGGGGCCGATGAGAACTTGCCCCACGGCCGCGCTGGAGGTTATGATCGAGTTGGAACCGCTCCATATTCACATAGAACAAGCAGCAAAGCGAACTAACACTCCTACCAAGAGATGACAGGCACAAGAAACTTTGTAGTTATACTTCATGATAAAAATACCTGGAACATTTCCATATTGGAAAACAGAATTCTAACGAGCACTTTACAGTGGTATACGGATGGCTCAAAAACCCCGGAAGGCATTGGGGCGGGAGTCTACGGTCCGAGAGCTAAGATCTCGGAGCCACTGGGGGCCTTCTCCAGTATCTTCCAAGCGGAGGTTTATACCATCAGCAGGTGCACTGATGTAAACATTAACAGGAGATATAAAGGAGAAAATATCCTTATCCTTAGCGATAGCCAGGCAGCTCTCAAAAACCTCTCATCTTTTGAAGTCAAGTCCTCGCTGGTCTTGTAATGCATTGAGAAGCTAATCACGCTGTCGGAAAAGAACGTTGGGTGCCAGGACATGCAGGTATCGAAGGCAGTGCTGAGGGAAGAGTGTAAGAGATTAAGGGGGCTACACTGGAAAGGCATGCCTGGTCTGGACTGGTCCAGGCAAAGAGACTGCTAGGGGGGTATAATACCAAAAGGTACAAACTACTGATAAACCTCCCTAAGGCCAAACTCCGTATTCTAACAGGCATTCTGACAGGACACTGCAGACTGAAAGGCCACATGTACCAGATGGGAATCTGGTCGAACGACCAGTGTCGTTACTGTGACCTTGCCAGAGAAACCCCAACGCACCTACTTCTGGAGTGCGACGCCGTAGCGCGAAGAAGGGAGAGGTGCCTAGGAACAATATGGCCCAAGGAGGAGCACATACAATCCCTATCCCCAGGATCGATCTTTCGATTCCTGGAGATGCTGGGGATGGGTGAGGTGCTGTAAAGTTCATGAGAGCATTACTTAAGATTAATTTTTGTAATGAAATTTTGTTATTAGTACGCCTAAAGAATTGGTGTTTTACTGTACTCGTAAAATAAACAAATAAATAAATTATTGCAGTTTTTAGTTTTTTCAAAAAGTCGAAATAAAATTCGCCTGACGATTTTGAGTCACATTCACTGTAGGTATTGTAGGAATAGACCGACTTCGAGGTGAATTATATAGTTAGGCGTGTTAGCAGGTAAAAACAGCTTTTTGACAAAGAAACAGAGTAGTTTCTCAACGGTTTCATTTGTATATATCTACACCCCAAATTCGCCTGCATCAACGAGAATCCAATTTTGGAATTTGTCAAACACCCCCAATATCTTGACTTAACCTTTAAACCGATATCTTAGCTAATTAATAAACGATTTTCATTCTAAGAACGGTTTAAGAAAAGAAGAAACTCAGACCTTGTGAAAGATATATAGACGTCTTAATAAAGCTGAAGAAATTTACTTGTTTTTGCACAACAAACTTAAATTTTGCTCCCTTTTTTCTTCTTTTTTTGACTTTGGCGATATTTTCACACACTATTTTATAAAAACACAAAATAAGTTTTGATTAGATTCAAAGAGTACGTTTAATATCGAGTTCAACGAATGTTTCTTTTAAAAAATCGGTCAAAAAGTGACTGAGTTGTTTTACTTTTTATAAGAACGAAATTTTTGCAAAACTGTACAACGAACTTAATTTACTAATAAATATTATTCAATGAAAATATATATGTACATAGATCAAACGTGTTTTTTGACCGTTTTTTCCTTAGGTCAGCATTGTCAGTTTCGCGTTGTACTGACCAGCAATATTCTGCCATCATATTTATTTTGTTTTTTTCCTTCGAAACGTTTTTCGATCGTATCCATTTCTTGGTGGAAGTGTTCGCCTTGTTCATCACTGAGCTGGCCCAGATTATGTGGGAAGAAGTCCAAATGCGAATGCAAGAAATGAATTTTTATCGACATGTTGCAACCCATTTCACCATATGCACTTAAAAATTCGTTAACAACCGTGATGTAGTCGTCGCTTCTGTTGTTCCCAAGGAAATTATCACATAGCGCTACACAACTCTTCCATGCACGTTTCTCAACACAGCTTAACTTGTTCATAAAGGTAACGTCGCTCATAATTTTGCGAATTTGAGGTCCAATGAAAAAACCTATATACACATATTATAAAAAAAAATAAAAAACAAGTAGGTATGGAAACAAATTAATAAATACCGGCTTTTATTTTAGCTTCACTTAATTTTGGGAAGACAGTTTTAAGATGAAGAAAAGCTTCGCTATTAACATCCAATTTCTTTACAAATTGTTTCATGTATCCCAGCTTTAAGTGTAGTGGTGGTAAGACAACATCCTTAGATTTTACCAATGGGAGGCTTAAAACGTTTTTCCTACCTATGTATGTATCTGATGTGACTCTCGAGATGGCCATGCTTTGCGATCATAACGATTGGATGCCCGACTATCCCATTCACAAAGGTTGCAAGGATATTTTGTGTAGCCACCTTGCATGCCAAATAAAATTGTCAACACTTTTAAGTCAGCGATGACTTTCCATTTATGCGTGGCATAGTTGATCAACCGTAAAATTTTTTCCATCATTTCATACGTTTCTTTCTTGTTAACCCCATCCGCGATTGGAGCTGTTGGTAAAAGATTTTCATTGTGTAATAACACAACTTTCAAACCTAAGGGTGACATTACAGACTTCATTAAGGGAACACGAATGTATTTTTTTTTTTTAGGGTACATACTTTTACAAGATCCATTAATGAAAAGTCGCCATTCATTTTCATTATTATTATAATTTAAAGCCGAAAATAATTTGGGTACATTTACACAATGTACTAGATCACAGTCATTGCCATCAGTTTTAAAACTTTCTCTAAGTATCAAAGTGCGGTCGCTTTTTCTACCCGATGTTATTTGCAAATATTTTTCCACTAAATTCCACTGCTTCAGTCGTAAACCGAGGACTTCAGATTCTCGTTTCGATAAATGCAAATCACGCACGAGATCGCCGAAATCAGAATTTGAAACCAAATGCCTTTCCGTTGATTTTGATTTACAAGGAAGGAAGTCTTCCTCTACTAAATATGTTTCACCAGCATCAATTGACTCACTTTTTGTAGGCATCAAACACAACAAAAGATAAATAACACGTGCACTTCAGAATAACGGAAATTTATAAAGACTTCAAAATTGAGTAAAAACTCAAAAATGAAGTGAAAATTTCTTTGGGAACAACAGAAAAAAGTAAAATAACTCAGTCACTTTTTGGTCGATTTTTTAAAAGAAACATTCGTTGAACTCGATATTAAACGTACTCTTTGAATCTAATCAAAACTCATTTTGTGTTTTTATAAAATAGTGTGTGAAAATATCGCCAATGTCAAAAAAAGAAGAAAAAGGGTAGCAAAATTTAAGTTTGTTGTGCAAAAACAAGTAAATTTCTTCAGCTTTATTAAGATGTCTATATATCTTTCACAAGGTCTGAGTTTCTTCTTTTCTTAAACCGTTCTTAGAATGAAAATCGGTTATTAATTAGCTAAGATATCGTTTTTTTAAGGTTAAGTCAAGATTTTGGGGGTGTTTGACAAATTCCAAAATTGGATTCTCGTTCTACTCTATAAGACCTACAAGGAAAATAACGTCACTTCGCAGGTATTTTTGAGTGTCACACTGTGTAATCAAACGGAAATAGTATCTAAATTTTTTTTATTAGTATTCACTTATGTATGGATGTAAATGGTTTCAGAAAATTTGTACATCTTTTTGCTTTAGTCCCTCTTGTAAGGAACTATTTTGGATTTTTGCCACCTCCATTTCTTTTGTGAAAAAGATTGTGTTATATATACTTAATTTGGGATGACTGTACGGGAAAAAATGCATAACTGCGTCATTGAAAAAAAAAACGAGATTATTGCACTTAAATTGATAGACTTTATACTCCAAAAACTACAACTTTTTATGTATGTACTCGTACATATAAAACTTTGTTGAAATTTCAAACCTGGGTTTATATGGTTTTTGTTTGAAATTAAAAGATATTTTGCATTAGATTTTCATACAATTAATCGTTCGTCCTCATCGCACCAACGAAATTTATAAAAATAACTTAGTTGAGGCGGTATGTTAAAATACATACATATGTATGTACACATTAACACGAATATAGTTTTCCATTTAGTTCGGATGCTTCGGATTTTACATTCCAATCAATTCAATCTTCCTCGAATGGCAGCAGTCGTTTACTGCTTCAACTAAATCGGCTGTTTTAAGGGCTTCTCATCTCTTTTTAGTTTCAGACGCCAACTCGCCAAAGTGGGTGGTCGTTCTTCCAATTAAGTTTTTGAGACAGTTTTTCAACATTTTTGCCATTTTATGTATGAATTAATTATTTTCCTGAGGCGATAGGGTTCAAACGCTACAGGTGAAAAAATAATATCAAATTTGAGGCTACTTTTATTTTTGCAATTATTTACTTTTATATTCACATATAATTTTTTTTTTAAATGCAAACCGAATTTGACGTCAAGGTAGTGAAGGTAAAGAAGAGTGAAGAGCGACCGCAGAACAGCATTGCCACTTTGGTAAGTTTTTACAAAAACTAAAATTACTCAAATCAATTATTATGAGTTATGCAAGCCTTTTTGGGCCAGTTTTTATGTGTTTAAAATCAATTTAAACTAGGATTAGTTAAAATCAGTTTTTATTTAAACTTAGTTTCCTTGCGCTCAATGAAACTTGTTGAAACTAAAACAAAGTAGTTAGCTGATAGGTTAGTAAAGTGTAGTTAGTGTAAAGCGTCAGTTAGTCAAGACTTAACTTAACTTAACTTAAGCCAACCTGTCGTAAGAAACTTAAGAATCTGTTGATTTTAGATTCTTAAGTTTCGGCCTTACGTAAATTGCGAGCCGTGAGAGCGGTGAGAGAATTAGGCTTACCAGATCTCGGCATTTACAATTTTTGAAAGTAAATGTATGCAAAAACTACATTTAACACAAATTTATTTGATGTGGTAATATAGGCGGCGAACCGTCAAATAGTTGAAAATACAATTATAGGCAAAAAAGAAAATTTAAACATAAATATAAATGACGAAAAGTTGATCATATCCTCCAAAACAGAACTGTACGCAAAATTCTGCCGGGATTTAAATTGGCACAACAAAAAGTCTCTATTTATCGGGTGGATTTGTCACGGCATGTACATATGTGGTTGCACCTTAATGGAGATAAATATTAAAACAAATACAATTTGAAGGTTTTGACGAGTTAAACGACTTTTGGTAATATTTTTCTGGGTTTGGTAGGTTTTTTTAAGTTTTGGTATTAAATTAAAATATTTGTGGCAACGCTGTCACTACCTTGACGTCACTCAACTGTCAAATCAGAAAAGTTTTGAGTAACAGTACCCCGGAAGGCGCAAGTTTTGACATTTCATGGGACAAAAAGCAAATATAAAATACATGCTGCAACTACCGGTTCAATGTATCAATGACAATGTAGTTGCCAGACTTTGGCGATGGCGCGTAATTTTTAATCGAAAGCGTTCAACTAATTTTAATTTTTTTATTTTTTCATTGGTGACTTTATTGAGTTCTGTAAATTGAGTTAAAAATAATTCTAATCGTTAATTTAAGACTCGTTTCTTAATTTCAATACAAACAAAAAAAAAATTTTATTTTTATTATTGCAGTGTAGCCTATCGGACGGACATACAGTCAAGGTTAAATCGATTCTTTTATGTATGTCAATGTCTATATCGATGATTTTTAGATGTTACAAACAACCGTTAAGTGAACAAAGTTAATATACGCTTGTGTACAAGTACGCTCGGGTATAAAATAGCAAAAAAATTGATAAATGAAAATTGTCTGCAATCACTTGACACGTCATTACTTTCACAGTTTTCGCCCGATTTGAGCAAATTTATGCTTTATATTTTTCTCTTTGATTACTGGGTGTAAAAGTTTATGAATAAAATTGTTTAAAGCTAGAAAAAATATAATGAAATTGAAGAATTTTTAAAAAAGCTTGAAAATGATTTTTTTTAGGATATTAACGCTTGTTACACAAATAATGCCAATTTAATGGGCACATATGATATATCGTTGGAAAGAGGAAGTCATTACCTTTAAACTAATATAAGTCAAAGGATAGTGAAATTTATCTGTCTAGTTAATTTTGACAATTCTGACAGCGACCCGAAATTGGCCTAGAAGTTATCTTTTTTCCGAGGTACATTTACCAAATTCAAAATTTGTAAACTAGTGTAATTGATATTAACAGAAAGACTTCAATTTTCTTAATGCACATTAACACTTAAAATTGCCGTAGGTTTCTTCATGATACGATGATCGGAACTGAATAAAATAATTGTCGGACCTTGAGGTACCAAATAAAGCTAAAAATATCGCAATTTCTTCATGGGGTTCAAAATTACGAGGTTATATTAATAACAATCGAAAAATTGCATGAATTTGTCACTTCGTCCTGTTCTTAGAAGTAGTTAAAAATATTAATAAACTGAAAAATTATGTCAGATGCATTTACGTTCTTTGTTATACGTTTTCATAATATATTAAATTACCCGTCGGCAGATGGCGCCATATAATGCGCGTGGTATTAGACTTTAGTACACTCGGTTTGAGTAATAGCTAGGGAAATTACAAAGTACCAACAAGGTAAACAAAGCTATTGATAGGAAAAATATGAGCACAGATGACGCCCTCAGCAGAACTAATTACTTCCTTCTGAAATGCTTAATATTTCTTTTCATACTTTGTTTCGTATTTCGTAATAAATACTGATTCAAAGGACTTTTTTAACTGCTTTTTACGTAAGGTATATAAATTTATCCGGTTTTTGAAAACTCTGAAACGAATCTTCCGTTTTTGTATGGATGTAAGGAAATTTTTTAAAAACTCAGAGCTCGAGCGAAGCAACTTGGCTCACCGCGCCGCTAGTAACAGGCTAAAGCGAGGGCTGTGGCGAGCATTCTACTTTGCTCAAGATCTATACATACCAACCAATAACTATGTATGTACATATGTATATATTTAAACGTTGGCTTGTACATTTCCTTAATTTGTTACAAGTTTTGTTTTGTTGTGAATGAAAAATTGAATTCATGAAAACATAATTTAATGTAACAAAAACTTTGTATATAAAAAACTTTTCTATAATATAATAAAAAAAAGTAATCACATTTACAACAATAAAAAATCGTTGAAGTTCTTTGCTTTCGGCTGAAAATTACGATGTTTTGCATTTGTTAAAAATATCTCCCGGCAGATGACGCCAAATAATATGCATAGCATTCAGCTTTAGTGCACTTGCAAGTAAATCGTCCGTTTTTACGAACTGGTTTGAGTATTAGCTACGAAACCTCCTAACTTAATGAATAAAAAAATAGGCCCACAGAATGCGACCGTGGGCGACAAAAATTAATTCCTTTACAAGTTACAAAAAAAAATCCTTATCCGCAATTTCTAATTGTGAATTTGGCCCTTAGTTCCATTTGTAAATGCTCTTCCTTTTTGCCTTAGTTTGCACTTTCTTAAATTGACTTTTTGTGTATTATTATTATTGTTTTAATATTATTTTAAGGGCGTACTATCGCTTCACGATTAAGAGAATACAGAGGATGCGCCTTCCGCAAACCGCTATTCGCTCTTACTAAATTAGACAGAAAATCATCCGATTATGATACGCCACAAATCCTTTTGGTAAGGTATTCCGCCGGACAATCGTAATGTAAAACTATTATGATAACTTGAAGTTCGGACGCCAAGCCATCTATGAAGTATGCAAATGCAATGAAAATAATAATAAATAAGAGACATTATTAACTTCCTATACAAAAATTAGATGAATCAATTTAATTGAAACTGGAACTGTTATCAAATTTTCAGCAAGCTGAGTCACTTAGTTTATGCTTGACAGCCATTAAGCTACATTTATCAATATGCCTCTGTTGAACGAAGTAAAAATCTTGGGAACAGGGTTTTACTCCTAAATATGGTGTTCCACTACCGGGACGCAGGAAATAAATAACAGGTGTTTTCTATTTGTTTACACTTATGTACATATGTACATATGTATATAGTAAACGTTGGTAACGAGCACAGCTCAGCTTTACAGTTTTTATTTCCTATAAAATTTAATATTAGCGCTTAAATACAATAAAATATAAAATGATATTCTTACATTCGTTTTTGCACCCTCTTTCCTTGCTGGTGAAACTTAAATTAAATGAGTTTAAATTGAGGGATGACAACCATTTAGGTATGATACACTTCGATTATTACCAGCAGGAGCAGGGTTGTCAGAAGAGCCAAAATTTATAATGATTTAAAGGTTGTATAAACGAAACGATAACTTAAATACTAAGTAAGAAAAAATAACTCGCCAACATATGGTAAGGGTTGGGTGCAAGAGTGTGCATTAAACATTTTTAAATAAAGGTAGCCGGAAAAATAAGCAAATGCATTCGATCTAAGAAACCCTACCTCAAAATCTTCTAACTCGAACTGATCTTCTACTCTAAGCCTATTGAAGGAATGTTCTGGTCTTGACAAAGCTTGAAAATCTTGCCAAGATAAATCGTGGTTTCAACTGTCATTGCACACACTTCGAATTAATTCAGTGCAGAGTTCAGACGAAAGGCGTTCGTTTTAATTAATGGATTCACAGTTTCTCTTTACTACTATATTTGTTAATCGAAGACCACAAGACTTTCTAAACAGGTTGCAGAAATTGTAAGGAGTTATCGTTGCACTTCTACCACCCCCTCTCCTAATTTGTCCGAAAAAGTGTTCTAAACTGTCCTGACAAAGCCGTCTCGTCTGTTAAAAACCTGAATGTGACAAAAGCCGCCACAACCGTTGCAAACTTCTAATATTTATCACCCAACCTTCGGGAGACGCTGAGAAAACTGTCTTCCATGGCAAAATAGCATCATATTTACTGCTGTTAAAAATGTCAAATAATTTATTTATGAACAAAATGAATTCCGCGGTGTTAACATAGCTTGTAGAGGGCGAAGTCAAGCAACCTGCACTATACAAAGCAAGCATGCCAGAAGCGAGTGTGTCACTCATCTCCTGACCTGCTAACTTAACACTCATCTTCTGAAAATTATGGGCTTCTGAAGTTTTGGTGCGCAGTGAACTGGATTTTTTGAGTCTTTATAGTAGAAATTTTCAATATCGGACCAACTAATTGGGAGGGACTTGATACTAACTCTATTTCTTGCATTTTCTAAACAGTTTGTGGAATTTTTCAATAATTGGAGGCAGTCGTTAAAAAAATATATCCTTGCCATTTATTTAAAAATATGGACGTTCTTTAGATACACCTAATATTCAAGCTAAGTTTAAAAAGTTTGAACCATGATCACAAACGAAATTCTAAACTTTTTATGGAGCTATTGTTACACCCTGAATCCCGAGGCCATTAGAAACGAACTCGCCAAGATTTCTCTCTTCCGGAAATCTAAGGAGGGGCTTAAGGTGTATATAAGTTAAGGATGAGACATAATATAATGCTTAAAACCAATGTTTAAAAATGGTTGTCGTATCTATAATCTAGCCTTAAATAACCTATTCTCCTCTAACAATTTTTGTTTTCTATTTGCCACTGAAGTTAAACTGAAATTTGTTTGACTTCCCCTCTCTACAAGCTTTTTATTCCCAAATACGTGTTCAATATTGGAGTGTCCCATTTTCTCCTGGGTCTCTTCTGCAACCGACGCGAACAAAAACAAATTACCACAAGAATCCGAGTCATCTTCCAAATAAGGAGCGTGAAAATCTTCGGTACCTAGTTCATCTACCGTCTAACTAGTAATAAGAGAATTGGGTTCAGTTACATATTTTATGTTAAGATCAGGTACAGCCGTGGACATCAGTTTTGTGACCATTTTCATCTCTTTTGAAAAATGACGCTCACATGCAAACAGAGATTTTGCAGAGTTTTGCCCTACACCCAAATGACTCAGCCAAATCAAAAATCGAATTAAAAATAAAAACCCAAAAACCTTTAAAATATTACAAAACATATAAATTATAAAATGTTAAAACGGCTTAGTTTTCCTTGGATTAATTACAAACAGTTAATGAGATAACAAAAACTTTACATGAAATTCTACAATATTTATATATGTAATCAATATTTTACAATTATTTCTAACAGTTTCTTCTAAATTTTAAATACAATACACCTTTATTTCTATGTAGAACTTCGAATGGGAAAATTTTCCTTTACGGAACCAGGCTTTGAAAAAAGAGAGTTATAAGGGGGGGTAGGGGGGGTCCCCTGAGTCCAAATCAGAAGTTCCCACCGGCCGGAGGCTTATAGTTTTTAAGTAATTTGCTGTATGTTGCGAAAAATGTCAATTTTAACTTCACTTTCTGCTATGTGCAGCAATGAAATGAAAATACCGTGCTGCCACACATGACGAATATATGTCGAAAAAAAACGAAAATAATAAACTCTATGCGCATATTACGCGATTTTTTACTAAAAATTTTCAATTTATTACGAAATATTGATTTATTTGAAAAAAGCGACGCAGGTGGAAATTTGTAATAAAAAAAAGAACGTATTTATTACGCAATATTGATTTATAAATAATTTAAAATTTAATAGGAAATATTGATTTATATGAGAAAAGCGCCCTAGGCGAAAATTTTCTATTTGGTATGATACATTGATGTATATGAGAAAAGCGCCGCAGGCCAAAATTTTTAATAAAAAATATGCTGTTTTATAGCATAAAAAAGAAATATAACAAAAGATAAAAAAAATCCAGAATATTATTCAAAAACTTATGAACTGAATTCCCATATTAAAAAATTGCATTATTCTAAAAAAAAACAAGTCTATTTTTCAAAAACTTATAAACTAAATAAGGAACTGAATTCACATGGTAAAAATTGCATTATTCTTAGTATGACTAAAAGTAAAAATTGCATTATTCTAAGGCTTATATGTAAACAAAACTGCGTCTAGCAACTTTACAAAAGGGTCTTCCCGATTTTTCAACACAGACTTACGCCACAAAAACTCCACTACTAAGTCCGCAAAATTGGCTGGGTTGTTAAAATTATCCTTATGGAAAAACCTTTTAACAACCCTCCATTGGGACTCAATGCGTTGCGTGTGGGTCCCGTCTGGCGTAACAAAGGGATTTTGCGGGTCGCTATGATTCACCTTTTGGTGCTCATACCCATAGCTCGTCAAGCAGTCATATGCCTTCCCAAAATCGGTCCGTATCACGGTTCCCTCCGCAACATGATTTTGGATTAGGGGTATGAGCACTACCGCTGACCGCACGTTGTCCGGGCACTCTTCAAGCCTGAGGTCCTCGCTACCGTCTTCGATCATGCCCAGGATCCAATGGCCGTCAACTCTTCTGCCTAAAAAATTCAAATATAAAATTGATAACTTTCTTTTTAATAAATAAAATTGAATTATTTAATTTCAAACAACCTTTGTTATATTTCCTTTTGCCAAATTTACTCTCATCAATTTGAACAATTTTTCCGGGGCCGCCAATTTTTCCCTTATTCCCCTCCTGATTTAATTGGTATAAAACCACCGCCTCAGTAGCTATACCAGTCGGTTATAGTCCTACCGGATAAGCAAGGACCCTCCACATAATTTTTAAGCCGTACCTGCGACTACCCGTACATAATGTAAAAAATATGCGGCATTAAAATTCTCGCATTCTCGAACCAAGTCCCCTTTGCTCGTGATACGGTAAATTTGGTACGACACGATCCCCTCCGGCAACAAAAACTGCCCAAATCTGCATTACCTTTCGAATAAACGGGCATTAACGTCCTATGAGTAGGACAAAGTTTGCTGCGCAAGAGCAATCCATTATCCTCCGCAAATTAGATGCACTGCTCGGTAGTGCCAAGGCGGTCACGAACCTTGTAGCAGGTCCACATATTTTTTATTTCGGCACTTGTTAGTACATAGCCTCTTGCTGCCCCTGTGCTGGTAGAGGGTTCGTCTGAATCTGCAAATAAAATCTGTACTACTTATAAATTTAAATAAATAAACTTACCGTAACCAGTGTCACTCATTTCAAAAACACTTTGATTTTAAAACAATTTTAATTATATTTTCAATTTAAAAAATGCTTGTTTTTACTCCTTCAACATCATTGTTATCAAAAATATCTATTTACATTTTCCAGGATCTGGCATCACACATACTTCGCGGCCATCTGACAACAACTGTGTTTAGAACATTGTGCAATTAGCAAGATATATAAATATCGCATTTAAAAGTATTTATTGTTAAAATTTTAGCAAAAAAATGTGCATTATGTTTATAATGTGTTTAAGAAAGTGTATTAACAAAAAGAAAAGTGATTTGTGTGGTTTTTGTATTAAAATATTGCTAAGTCAGTGACAAAATTTTAACAACAAATAACTTTAAAACTATAACAATTTGGACCCAAAATTTGTTAAATATCGGTGAATCAGTGCTACCCCAACACCCCCTGCTAATTTCAGTGAAATATTCCAAGTACTTTGGCTAAAAAAATTGGTTCCGTAAAGGAAATCTCAGCCCTTCGAATTACTAATTTTGGGTTAAACACTAATAAAAGTCCAATGCTCCCTACATGAATAAATTTCCTACAGGCTTATATGTATATAGCATAGGCTTATAACTTAGAACATGCAAATGTAATCAAAATTAAAAGTGCAAACTTATCACAATTTGGAACTACTACTATTAATATTCCCTTTGCTTCAACTATCTTTATCTTTCTCCAGATCTAGGAATTTGAAGAACCGCTGCGTTTAAACCAGCTCAGTAAAACTGGCGCTAAACGGATGCAATAACTCATAAAATACTATAATCGATTTTAGTATACAGAAATGCAGGTACTCTCTTCTCCTATGATATTTACAAATTAAAACGTTGTAACAATAATCAGTAGCTCACTACAAAAAAAAAATTTTACTAAGGGAGTATACGCAAGTTCAAAACTTCCTAGCATCATTTCTCTGTTGTTGGTTTTTGAGTTATGACAGTCTTTTAGTTAATGAGCCATACTATGTTAATAAGCAAATTTCTTGTGCAATTGTAAGAAGGCTAAATGTTTTGAATTTATTTAAGGAGTAACTTTGTATTAAAAACTTAAAAGAAAATAAAATTTACCAAATCCTTCCAAATTTAAAAGAAAATCTCCAGTTTTGGTAAAAAATTATCAAAGTGGCTTTACAGGGTCGCTCTCGCACTTCTAGTCTTCTTTACCCTCTCTTTTGAACACTCGCTATGCTTAATTCACGCAATCTTGTTCTCTATAGAGCTGTTAAAGTAACGAAAAGTTTTGTAACCGTATGTATTCGTTACTAAAACACGCAGCACTTGTTATTTTCGTATCGTTACTAGTTAGTTTTGATACATTTAAACACTGGTATCCCTGCTAGCACACTGCCGGTCACAGCTGCCCGACAGTGCTGCTTAAGTATTCGGTTACGACGTAGTGTCGAGTTTCTATCAGATTCTTAAAGACAAAATCAATTTTCTGACTGAAACTTGTGTGTACGTGTGATCGTGTGATCGGTAAAAAAGTAATTTCTAGGCTAATTTGGGATCGCTGAATCCGAAAATGATACTCATTTATTTTTCTTAAGCATTTGCGAAATTTTGGCAAAAACATGTTTTTGAGGAATTTTTTTGCATATTGTCAAAATTAACTAGGTATATTGATTTCACTAACCTTAAACATATATTAATTTAAAGGTAATGGCTTCCTCTTTACAACGATATATCATATACTCAATTAAAGTAAATGGTACTCGAATTTTCGGTTTTCTCAAATTAAAATTTCTGGCAATTTATGTTTTATAAAACTCAGGAAGGCTTTAAAGTTTTAGTTTATTAGGAGATTAATTACTTGTCATTTTATTTCACAAAATTTGTCATTAATTTTCGATTATAATTTACGATTTCATTGGTATTTGGTTAGAATTTTCGTTTTCTAGGAAGCAATCACCTTTAACAAACAATAAAATCATCCCTGCCAAATCAGTTGACAAGTGTCATCTGATGTTCTAGCTGTGTCGTTTCCTCAGATACTGAACGGTTTCTTTCGCTCTTAAGCGTTTTCAATTCAATTCACAAATTCAGCCGTGTCCCATACTGCTGTTTCACGAGCTTTATAATCATCGATGTTTGCGTACATTTATGGCATTGATAATTCCAAAGGATATTATCGTTTAACATCTTAATGAAAATATGAAAATGAAAAATGATTAGTTATGAGAAATAATTCGTTTCAAATTTTTGATTTACATTTTTAAATCAGATGTAAAAGTGTGAACATTGGTAGATTTTAAAATAAATGTTTTATAAATGTACATATGTATGTATAAAAAGACGAAAGGTATTTTTGAAACGATTCCTTTAAAGTTCAAAATTGTGACATTGCTGTGTGTGAGAAAAAAAGATCATAAATCTGTACATAAATTGGCAAAAGCGAATCATACCGAAATATTGCCTTGCATGGTGCATATATGTATGTATGTATATGATATGATACCGCTGCGTTTAAAAGGAGAAAGAGTTCATTTGTACTCATTATTGTTTCATTCCGCACAATATAAATATTTTGCGTCGATCAAAGCTTATTTTGTGAGTACCGATTGGGTACTTCGAGTCAGGCGTTGTACTCGTTACTCGGTAACGAGTATATACGATTTGCTACTGCTCTAGATCTCTAACATTCTTGATCGATCATAAATATTCAAGTGCAGGGGGCGAATTAAATGATTGAATTATGCGAAATAGTTGCCAAAGATAATATGATACGAAACTCTTTGTTTCGAGAGAGCGCTGTCAAAAGACGCATTTTTTATAACATTTTCCAAAAGAGCCACTCTTTAGAAATAATATCTGGGGATTTTTATTTCATTTTTTGGAGATTTTGCAGTTTCTTCGCCACCGTTGAGGTTTGCTAACAGAATGAATGAAAATGCAATAAAAATAAGAGTAAATGAGAGATGTTATTTACTTTAATGCCAGAAGATAATATATGTATGTATATAAAATCAAAACAATGAAAACAATTAAAATATTGCAGAAATTCATATTTTGCTAAAACTGCATTTATATATGCATTAAACATAAATTTAAGATAAAGCGTGCTTTCTTATAAACATACATGTTTATTCATGTACGTATGTATATTAAAATGCAATATTTGTATGTTCATCAAAACCTTCATAGTTTGCTCAAACTTATATATTAAATTTAACTCTTCATTTAGATATTTCAAAACACATTCTATAAAAAAATAACATTTACTCGCTTTTTTAATCCAAATCAAAATAATAGCTATTTCCACGCCTTTGTTCTGGCAGCCCACCATTTTGCGTTTCAGCTGTTCAGCCGCCCATGATTCGGCTTTGTTGCCAGCCCAAAATGTGAGATCATGGGCTCTCGCAGCAAGCAAAGGAGAGAAGTTTCGTATAATATTATCTTTGATAGTTGCAAAGTGAATTTGGCGTGCACCAGCTGCAGACGATAAAAATACGCAAAATATAAGAATTCAAGATCGACGTAAGTCTAGTAAGCTTAATTGTAATTTTTAAATACATACATACATAGATATACTATGTATAGATAATAATTGTTCCAAAATTATATGACCGATCAAATTTTCGTTCTCGCGGCTATTAGGTAAGTATTTTGAAAAAAGTTTCTTTTACAAAACTAGTGTATGGGCAAGCCTGGTCCTGAGCAAACAACTTGTTTAACATAACGGTACAATTTTAGTAAGAAACGAAAAGAAATTTTGAAAACACGTGTTTCAAAATTATAAGACCGTTCAATTTTCTGCTTATTGCATTTTATTTAAATATAAAGTAACATTTAATATTTCGGTTTTAATAATTTATTTTTACCTTTTATTAAATTAAAAATTCTCTTATTCATACAAAACATACAACTAAGTTTTTTAGCGAATTAGAGTCCCACTTTTCCCATTCATTGATTATGGCAGCCTTAAATTCTTCGACAGTATTAAGTTGGCTATTTTCAGCAAAAATTCGGCGCACAAGGACTCCCCAGACATTTTCTATTGGATTGACATCTGGAGAGCATCCGGCCACTTGAGTAAGTTAATTGAATTCGCGGCCATCCATTATTTTGTTTGCCTACTGACATAATTTGCCGCAATATCCTGTTGAAATACCCAATTTTCTTCATAGTTGGAAACCAAAAAGAGGACAAGACTGCTTCGAAGAATCGCTATGTAACAATGCTGTTCATTGCTGGAACAAAACTGCAATTCTAATGTTTCTGTGGAGGAAATCGCTCCCTACACTATAACGCTCCCACCGCCGAAATTTCGTTTCGAAAACACATGCGGTTGTTTTTGAATATCATGGCAGTATCCATTAAAACTTTCCATCAAGTTCAAATTTCTTTTCATCCGAGAAGATCACCTGGAAGTAATTTTTCATTGCAAATTTTGCAATTTTAATGAAATAAGAATAGCGGGATAACAGACGTGGAACTTGATTAATTTTAAGGTCTTCCTTATGGTTTGACGGAACACTTTTACGCTGGCGAGGTTTGAAAGTGTGGAGCAACTCTGTAAAGAATTGCTCGCAGCTCGACATACATATGTATGTACATATGTATTTTCCTTTCATCGTGCGATGTTAGCTTTCTTTTGCGTCCAGCGTTTTTATTGGTGCTGTAGATGTTTGGGTTTAAAAAAAAATTGGATACCACACAGTTACCAGGTCCAATTTTCGATGCATGGCATTTACTCCCAAACCTTCGCATTTTAAACTGAAAATCTACTCTTTCGCAAACTCCGTCAACGCTTTTTCCTAAGCATTTTAAATAAATTATTGTTTGTGACTTTTTATTCAAAGGAAGTCAAATTAAAAATAACAAAAGTCCAACAAAAGTTGTACCGTTATGTTATAAAAATTGTTTGCGCAGAGTGTATGTTGTCAAGCATATGAATCTGGTATTCTAGTCCACAAAATTTTTCCAATTTAGACAAATAAGAATTTGGGTTGTTTCTTTTATTAATATTTTATAATAAAAAATAAGGCATATTCTATAACAAAAACCATGCAAATCCGAGTTTAACCATTCTACAAGTGCAACAAAGTGTTAAATTTTGAAGGTTTAAAAACTGATGTTGATTTTTGGACATTTTTTTTTTGCCAAAGGGCATATATCCCACATAAATTATACATTATGACCTTCAAATTGTTTGCTTACCACGTCTTATTTATTTTAAACTACACGTTACATAAAAAGGCACTTGGATCTCGATTTTAAATACAAATTATTAAAAACGGGGATTTCAGGGAGCGTCCGCTGCGACTCAAACACGAAAGAATATGTGAAGTAAAGCTAGTCTTCACGTGGTATGAATACGGCATCACGTGCGTCACAATTAAAATTTTGAGTTATCAAAAGAAAATTGTCAATACGGAGCCGGCACTGTATAACTGAGCAACGTATAACCCTCACCTTATAAGTATTATAAGTAAATACTTTTTAGAAATAAAAGCTAAAATAATAAGCGGCGATTACTAAGTAATTCTTTAAAACGGAGAGTTTGAGAGATTTTTGGAAAAACTGAAAGTGGCGGAAATTGTATTAAAAATATTGTGGCCTGTAAGATTTGTAGCAGTGTTTACAGCACATCCAATCTTGTTAAGGATAAATGCTTTAAAAACATTCGTCCTATGATGTACATATATGTATATGTGGTTGGGACAATAACTGAGCGTATGATAAGACATTGTCGATCCTTCAAAATGGTTGAAGACGAAGGTTTGAAAAAAGTATAAAATAATTCTATCAATTGGAGATAAATACACAGTACAACAGCTAATCTGGGGGGTGAGAAATTCCAAGTCAGGGTGATGGTACTAGGTCAGTATAGTAAAACCCTCAAAGGGTTTGGCGTTCGTATGTGTCAGTTTTTTTTTATGACCTTTTAAATTTTTTCCTTATCTTGATGTTTTTTCGCTTAGTTGTAACATTTTGGCAAAAACGTAGTTTAACATAACTCGAGAACCACTTGTCCGATTTTGATGAAACAAATTTAGAAAAATTAAGAAATACAGTTTCTCTAATCTGTTTCTATACCGTTTTCCTATATGTGCAACACTTTCGAAGTTAAAAATGAATGTATGAAGGGAAAAAAGTATTTTTTCCTAAAAATTTAAATATTTTTTTTTTAAATTCATAAAAAATCCAGCAACACTGGTTCTGCAATGTTCACATAAAACATGAATTGTCATTATACTTCTTCTCTTTCTCACACTGGTTCTGTGATTTTTGTCATTCAACAAGTGCCGACGAACGCGAACAGTAAAAGTAATTTTTCTCAAATTTTTTAAAAGTGAACAAAAGAGAACAAAATATGGAACTGTGCAAGCCAGATATAAATAGCTTTTGCTACTGCTGTGGTCAATATGTCTCAACACATAAAAAAAGGGGAAATTTCAGTACTGATTTTGTTCAAACATACGAGATGTACTTCAACCAAAATGTTATAGTGAACGAAAATTGGGTACCAAATATAGTGTGTAAAAGCTGCTACAACCGTCTAATGGATTGGAAAAATAGAAGACGTGAAAGTATGCCATTCGGTATCCCAATGACTTGGACTAATCCTGGCGAAGGTCACAATCCATAGAATGCAGGTGCGAATAAAGGAGCCGCAAAAAGGATAAGAAAATCGTATAATTACGTTGGTGTTGCAAGTGCCGCAACACCATTGCCTCATTCGGACCACATTCCTGTGCCAAAAGCTTCTAGCCCAGATATTTTCTCTTTTACGACTGCTCCGACATATCATGCACGTGATGATCCCCCATATGAGCCATCAGTATCCAATGAGCCAATTTTAATAAATCAAAATAAGCTTGATTCAATTGTTGCCAAGTTGGAATTAACACAACATAAATCGGAAGAGCTGGCTTCCATTGTGAAATCAAACAATTTGTTGGCACCCGGTGTGAAAGTCACAGATTATCGAAGTCGTCAGGCAACCCTCCAAAGTTTATTCCTTGTGAATGATGAAAAAACTTCTGCATATTGCCCGGATGTAGGAAAATTGATGAACGCAATGGAAATAAAATATGAAGCAGATGACTGGAGATTATTTATTGACAGTTCAAAACTCAGCTTGAAGGCGGTTTTACTGCATAAGACCAATAAAAAGTCTTCAGTTCCAATCGCCTATAGTACAGAAACGAAAGAAACATATGATGCACTGGAAAATATTTTAAAAATGGTTAACTACGCCAAACATATGTGGCGCATATGCTGCGATTTAAAAGTTGTAGCAATGCTTTGCGGTCTTCAAAGCGGCTATATAAAATATATGTGCTTTTTGTGCGATTGGGACGCACGATTTTCCGGTGACCAATATGCATGCCACGGATGGAAACTCAGAGAGCACAGCAGGTTACAAACGGCCAATATTATTCGTGAGCCTCTAGTGCCGAAGGAGAAGATATTGCTGCCTCCACTGCATATTAAACTTGGAATTGTTAAGAATTTTATCAAAACTGTCGCCAAAAGAGATGAAGTTTTCTTGTTTTTGAAACTAATTTACCCGAGACTCAGCGAAAGTAAAATTAAAGAAGGAAAGTTATAATATCACATTCATTTCCCATGGTTTTCCATCTTAACAAATTAATTTTTTCCAAACAGGCGTACTAAATGGTCCAGATATACGAAAGCTTAAAAGATTAAAAGTGACGCATTCACAATATTTTGATTGACGCTGAATTGAATGCATGGCAGGCAATCAAAGAAGTAATAGAAGGCTTGTTGGGAAAGCAACAGTATCTAGTAACATTAGCAGGCTATTCATTATTACTTACGACGGCATTAAATCGGAAATTCTTGAGCTTGGTGGAAGTGGATTTGGTCTTATCTCGGATTTGTGAAAACGTCGTAATTGTCTCTAACAATACATTTTATAAGAAATGGGAAGCTCACCAACAGACTAATTGCTTTCAAATCAATGATATTTTAACCCTGCAGCAGTAAGTATTTCGATATCATTCCTACAATATATACTAAATAATATATAATACATACATATATCAGTGATCATCTTAAAAAACGCACTTTGTCTTATGTTACTTACCTACTTACTTATGTATGTATATTTAAAAATATTATTTTTAAGCAGATAGTAAAACATGAAATTCTTAGTTAACAAAAACCCTTACTGACGTATGAAATATTTTATATTTCTATTATTTTTCCAATAGTGTTCTTTTTATAAAGGGGGTAGAATTATACATAAAATAAAATCAACTTTAAGTGAATTCAATTGCAATCTTGACAAGACGATTATGGTTACAGACAGGGCTTCCAACATGAAAGCTGTATTTCGAGGATATGAGCACATCTATTGCATTAACTATTTATTGCACAATATAGTAGAGATATATCTTTATGAAAAGCTTCTCACCAAAAAGATGGAATACTATATACTATTTATTACAATCCATTCAGAATAATTGGAAAACTTTAAAATATTTCGAATAAGCTTCAAAATCGTAGGAAGCTGATAAATGTCAAACTTTGCATTTGACAATAGTTCACATAAAATTTAAAAAATTTAACTATACCCCGAATTCAGTAAGCAGTCTCAGTCTCTAATAGAGACAAAAGTCATAACTTTAGACCAATTGGCATTTATTAGTTTCAAAATAAAGCCTCTAGTCTCTAAATTGTGACCAGGTGATGAGCAGGTTACAAAAAATTAAAATAAAAACAAAAGAAGAAACGTGAAAGCGAGGAAAAGCAATAATCTCTAGCTCATTTTAAGACATGAGATGTTAAAAAGTTACTGAATTCGGACATATTAAGTCTCGGAGCATTAGAAACAGTAGTCATGAAGAACATAAATATTTACCACATATGAAGTTGCATTATTTTTATTCATACCAGCCAACAAACTTACACAATTTTCTATTGATGAAAAAGACGATGGGAAAAGATCTTGCCATAGAAGGATACCAAAAGTTTTAATTTATTATTGTCCATTACATATAAGATAATTATTGACGTTTAAGCAGAAGTTTAAGATCTTTAGAAAATTTGTTTTTGGTATTTTCGTAATTTCTTCTACGAGTATCATGTCCCATTTAGTCATTATGATCTTAATAGCTAGGTAAATCGGTATATTGGTGAAAAGTGAGACTACATCAAAAGATACTAGCACATCTTCGTCGGTTATGTTACTATTTTCCAGATGTATGTACATATGTATTACATTGAAACACTACAGTAAACAGAGAGAAAAACTAGCAAAACAAACGACACAACTTAAGTTTTTGTTGGAATGCAGAAGGTATGATTTCATACCGACGCACTTGACGAACACCATTTGGAATACAACAATAAACAACACATCAGAAAAATTACAGCAACAAATAGAGAGAACGAAGCAGCTGTTTCTCAAGAAAATATTAAACTTAGAAATAAAACAGACTAACATAGATATTAAAATCACAAAAGATAACATAAACAACGCTGAAAATAAACTAAACACCTTCGTCCGCAATCAAAACTATCTTAGCTAGAATACAACAAGAGAAAGAGAAACATCGCACAAATCGAAATTGGAGAGACTTAAATATCAGCAAATAGAAAAACTTGGAATAAATTTAAACAATGACCGGTTTGTGAACAAAACCAATATAGATTTTCCTATAGAAGTAAAATGGCTACTCTCACTGGGACGAAAATTCACACTCCCGACAACAAAATTTGCGTTTAAACCAATTCGGATTATTGCGGAAATAGAACATGGAAAAAATTAAAAAACATGTCAATATCTCGGTGCGTATATGGAGTTATGATATAAAGTATAATTTTGTAAATAGCATAAATAAAGATTAAATATAACTAATTTATTTTTTGGATTGTGGTAAAGTTTGAGTTTTGTTAAATGTACATATTTGTTATTAAATAAAGAATTTAGGAAAAAAATAGAAATAAATGTATTTTATTAAAAAAAAAAATCAATTTAGTTCATTTTCAGAGGACAAATTTCATATAATTGTTCTCAACATGACGAATTCAAGCAAGGTCGGGTTAAAACAGGTACTGATTTATTTTGTACTTTTTTTTAAAGCTGATTATCGAAATTTAAATTCAATTTGGTTAGGCACTATTATGGTGGCCTAAAGGCACCATTGGCTATACTCATTGAGAGGGAGGCCTGTCATAGCGCTCTAAGACTGCCTAGTATTAGTTGTCTGAAAAGTAGAGACTTTAGGGGATATTTGGGGGTCTTACAACCACTCAGCGCTGACCCCATTGTCAAACCTACAGCCTTCATGCTGCCAAAGCTATACTTTACCAAGACCTACAAAATCATAATACTTGAAAGGGACACAAGTAAAGAGATGGTGAAAGTTATCAACAAAGGATCACAAGTGGGGTACACTGACGGATCCAAACTTTTCGACGGGAGCACTGGGGCCGAGGTGTTAGGAAATAGATTCCAAAAAAGTGTCCCGATGGGGTTATACCCAACCATCTTTCAGGCGGAAATCCATGCAATAGAGTTGTGTGCTCACGAATGTCTTCGCAGAAGGACCAATGGGGGCACTATCAACATTATGTCTGACAGCCAGGCAGCCCTTAGGGTACTAGACTCCTTCAAGACGGAGTCAAAGTTGGTAGACTGCTGTAGAAAGGCACTGGACTCACTAGGAGCCAACAACAGAGTTACTCTGTGGTGGGTTCCGGGTCATGAGGGCGTGGATGGCAATGAAATGGCGGACTTTCTCGCAAAAAAGGGGCCTAACAGAGCTTTTACAGCCCTCAACCGTAGCCCTCAGCAAAGGTGGAACAGACAATCTGAAAGGTTCATAAGTCCATCCCGTGAAACCTCTGAAAAGTTTCTTAATCTCAGCAGAGAGGGTCTTAGAACTCTTACCGGGTACTTGACAGGTCACTGCAGGCTGACATACCATCTTCATAAAATAGGACTCTCTGAGGTTGCAGACTGTAGGTTTTGTGGCCTAGATGCGGAGACTTCTGAAGATATACTTTGTGAATGCCCAAGAATAAGCGGACTCAGCTTTATATAACTGGGGGAGCGATTATTATCTGCATCCAGAATATGCACAACTACACCCTCCAAAGTGCTTAACTTCTTAAGTAGTCTAAGGATGAAGTGACAAACGTAAAGGGTAGCACAATAGATATTGTAAGGTCGCAGCGCTACTATGCCCTAATAATAATAATAATCGGTAAAGTGCTGCAAATCGCTTCTAAGGGAAAATATTTCTAAAAATTAAAATTACGGATTATTTAAACAAAACGGAATACTATAAAAATACGTTCACAGGTGTACAACAATAGTAACTCGCTAGCAGGTAAGCTTCTGCTGATAGCGGTATTTTACTCACAGGCAGAAACTACTTTCAATGCTGTTTCATTTTTATAACGCCAATTGCAATTATTTGAATTTATTCGTTCGAGGCGTTCAGCGTAACTCCTTTTAAAATTTTTAAATTAAATTTTATGCATTTGAAGCAAATTAAAAAAAATGCCTCGTAGTACCCAACTCACCGATGAGGAAAAGGGTAAAATCGTTATCCTCAAGGAAAAAGGATACGGTGTTCGTCAAATTGAACGTAAAATTAATCGCAGTCATAGAGTGTTCCAAAATTTTTGCGTGATCCAAAAAAATACGGTAAAGCTAATCGCTCCGGTCGAAAAATCATCCTGTGTGCTCGTAAGTAGCGGCAACTAATACGGGATGCATGCAATTCTACCCGCAGTTGCGGAAAGTTGTTGATGAGAAGGTGTATCGCATAACAGTCTGGCGTATTTTGCATGAGTGTAAACACATTCGTAGTGAGTTGATAAACTGCTGATCATAAGGGAGCGCGTTTGGAATTTGCAAGTAGAAGCATGGATATAAGGTGGTCATCCGTATGTTTTAAATACATTGCCTGCCCTGACTGAGATTCGAACCTCGAACTCCCCGGCATATCAAGGTATAGCACGCACCGCTACCAACTCGACCACAGCCGCCATTGAAAACATGTGGAGTATTTTAATTCGTCCTGTTTACAAAGATAATCGCCAATTCAACAACGTCGAAAGTTTAAAATTAGCGATTCTTGAAGAATGGAGGAAAATTAAGTCAAGCCTGATAAAAAATTTAATAGAAAGTATGCCCAATCGAATTTATAATGGTACAATAATTTAATAAAAACTCAAATTGTAAACTTACAAAATTAAAGTTTTTAACGAAAGCTTGAAGTTGCTTTGAAAAAATTAAAAAAAATTAAAGGAATTTCTTCCAATAAGTAACGAAATTGCCGTTATCAGCAGAGGCCTACCTGCCAGCGAATTACTGTTATTGTACACCTGAGCACATATTTATATAGTATTTCTTTTTTTTAAATATGGAGTTCCTCACGTTCAGGAATCTGAAATAGGAAACATCTATGTATATTACAAAAGGGATATTAGGCATTTACGAAAGAATATTAAGTAAGTCGAAAAGAAAGCCTTTTTCTTTCATCATCCGTTGATGGGCCTCGGCGTTATCCAGTTTCACAAACAGTTAGTCTTGACGTTTCTTGATAACGTCTAATTTGGCCACTATTGCTGCTTGGTTGCATTTAGCAGATTGAACTTCTTCGGGAAGAGCGGGCCTTTTTTAGTGGCGGTCGTTCATCGTGGTGACAGTCCACTGCAAATTGCACATTGCAAACTTTTGTTTCTGAAAAAAAAAAAACAAGTACCTTCATATGCTCTCCACTGGTGAATACAATTCGCTGAAAACGCCGTCCTCCAAATTCCTGTTTCTTTTAAGAAGTAATTAAAAAGGGAGATGAAGCAAGGTCAAGTCAATATTTTCCTTTAACTGGTATACCAAAATATTTTTAACTAATGTCATCTAAGTATTTATCTACTTCTTCTTCGTTTTTCATTGGCTCGATACCCGACTATGCGATTTTGGCCGAGCTTAGCATAGCACGCCAGTTATTTCTCTCTTTCGCTAACTGGCGTCAGTTGGAAATACCAAGGGTACCTAAGTCCCTTACCGCCTGGTCTTTCCAACGCAGAGGAGGCCTCCCTTCTCCTCTGCTACCACCGGCGGGTATCGCGTCGAATACTTTCAGAGCTGGAGTGCTTTCATCCATTCGAACGACATGACCTAGCCAGCGAAGCCGCTGGATGTTAATTTGCTGCACTGTAACTATGTAACGTTATAAAGCTCGTACAGCTCATCGTTCCATCTTCTACGGAATTCGCCATCGCAAAGGCGTAAAGGTCCATAAATATTTTGGAGAATCTTTATCTCGAACACTCCTCTCATCAGATATCATCATCGTCCATGCTTCTGCGCCATACATTAGGACGAATATAATGAGAGACTTATCGAGTGTGGTTTTTGTTCGTCGAGAGGACTTTACTACTCAATTGCCTACTAAGTCCGAAGTAGCACTTGTTGGCAAGAAAGATCTTCCTTTGGATTTCGAGGCAGACAACATTATTGATGTTAATGCTGGTTCCTAAGTAAACGAAGTCCTCTACTTTTCAAAGTTATAATGTCAACAGTGGTTTTAGTCCCAGCCGTGAATGTGCCTACTGTCTATTTGATGACAGGAGATATATCGTGTTGCCCTCGTTCACATCCAGACCCATTCGCTTCGTTACTCTATCTAGTTTGGAGTAGACACAACTAACTGCTCGGTTGTTAAGACCGATATGTCCGTAGTTCCACGACTCGAATTATCTTCCCCAACATCAGGTTAAAAAAGTCGCACGACAAAGAGTCACCCTATCTGAAACCTCGTTCGGGATCAAATGGCTCGGAGAGATCCTTTCCAATCCTGACGGAGCTGGTGGTGTTGCTCAACGTCATTTTACATAGCTGTATAAGTTTTTCCGGGATACCAAAGTAAGACATCGCGGCTTTGAAGTCGACAAATAGGTTTTGCGTGTCGATTCTTCTTTATTGGAGCTTTTTCAAGATATCGTGCCAAAATTGGCTTTGAAGTCGACAAAAAACATGGTGTCTGTCGATTCCTGTTTCTTGGGCCTTTTCCAAGATCTGCCGCACTGTGAATATCTGCTCGATAGTACATTTACAAGGTCTAAAGTACATTGGATTGGACAAAGTACACATAGATTCCAATCAGAAGGCATGCATTCGTTCGACCATACTCTGCAGATAAGCTGGTGCATGCGCTTTACCTACTCTTCTCCATCGTATTTGAATAACTCAGCTGGCAGCCCATCAGCTCCGGGCGCTTTATTGTTCTTTAGTCGTGCTATTGATATACGAATTTCGTCGCAGTCGGGTCTCTGCTACCACCACTAAGTAGCGTGGAGAAACGCTTCCTTCATAAACTAAGTGTATTTTGGACGTCAGTCACCAGGTCGCCATTGTCGTCCTTACAGGAATTCGCCCGGGTGTTATAACCTTCTGTTGTCCGTCATACTTTCTGAAAGAATTTTCGAGCGCTTTTCCTGTCGGCCAGCATTTCAAGCTCGTCACACTCACGCTTTTCGGTTTCTCTCTTCTCACGAAAAATGCGTTTCACTTCCTTTTTAAACTCACGATATCCCTCCCGCTAGGCTCGCGTTGCGAACGAGCGTGGCAGCGCGACATTTATCATCGTACCAGTCGTTTTTCCGGGCTCGCGGAAAACTAATAGATTATTCAGCGGCGGTACGTAAAGAGCAGGAGATTTGGATTCAGTGCTATGAAATATCGCTGTCCAGGAGTTCGCAGAAGGAATCTTTGATTCCATCGTCCTTCTCTCCAATCGGGGCGTGGGCGCAAATCAGGGAGATGGTGAAGAATCTTACCTTTATGCGGATTGTGGCGAGACGCTCGTCCACCGGTTTGAACGACAGTATTTTACGGAGATGTCTCTCTCCCACCACAAATTCGACACCAAGTATGCGCTCGTTGCGCTCCCTTGCCCCGTCCATCGAATTTTTTGGATGGCGGCGATGTTAGCCTTTGCTCTTCCGAAGACATCTACCAGAATTTTAGACATTTCGGACATTTCAGGTGCATGCTCTCAAATCATGGTCCTTAAAACGTTTGCCGTGGTCGTCATCTAAAAAGGCTTTGCTTTACTTTTCATGTGATATCTTTTACGAGGCGGGTCCCAAACATTGGGCACTACTCATTGTCTGCTTTAAAATTTTGATTTCGTTTATATAGCGAGCCACTTGCTCCAAGACAGACGCCCGCTTGCAGCCGAACCTCCTAGTGAACAGACGCGGACTTTAGATTTGCTAAATACTGACTACTTAAACGCGACTCAGTGCCAACAACTTTTGATGGTGATGTGCCTACTGCTTTGGAGCCTGTAGACATTAACAACTTGTTACAGCAATCCACAAGTCAACGTAGTAAAAGTAATCATTATAATACAATTTTGTATAAATATTATTAACTTGTTACATATGTGTTGAACGTGTCTAGCACGGAAATCCAAATCGAGACCGCTACTATGGATGTGTCTACTTCGCCAAGCCGGAGCATTCATTACTACGACAGAAGAAATTGAAGTTTTGAAGAAACTAGTGCATGTTATGAATACAAAATTGAATGTGTATGTAAATCAATTACTTCCCTGCAAGTCACCTCTAACTAGTTTCCCCTGAAATAAAAAAATTTACATACACATTTAAACATTTTAAATCATTTCTCCCTCAGATTTACACATTTTTTGAACTGTCGAAAAAAATGTCTTAAGGTTAGAGCCAAGGCGAATTCATAAAACGTGGTGTTAATCAATCAGCTGATTGGTGGTTGGATGTCAAAAGCAATTGTTTAGTTGCAAATAATCAATTGTTTCGTTTAACTACAAGAAATTTAAAGATATTGTTCACAATAACTTTTTGCGGTGACTTTGATAGTGTAAAAATTATTTCGCGAAACTCAAATACAAAGGAGATAAAGTTTGACAATAACCCAGCGTTGCATTTTTAGAATCGCTACCACCTTATGTGAGTTCGCCTTGGTTAGAGCAGTGATTTCTGACTCCAAAAACAATTGCATGTGTTAGAAGGAACAAGAAACATGAAAGACAGTTTTTTTTTAACAAAAACAGCATTTCAATCTAAGTACGGTAAGTTTCAAAATGCTTGCCGTTATCCTCCCAACAAGGATTTCTTTTATCACATCATTATATATTTCACAGATTTTTGCTTCGCTTCGCCACTACCACCCGAGGTTCGCTGCACCACAACCACTCAAGAATCGCTGGGCCACAAAACAAACAATAAAATAAAAGCAGTCACAAGCAAACATAAGAAATTTGTTCATGAAACCACCCAAGAATCACTACGCCACAACCACCCAAAAATCGCCGCTCATTTGTTTCTTTCGGTGAATTTCTTCAAAACTGCGCGACTATGTATATCTTCCCAGCCAGAATTTTCAATTGCGGAAAACTTCTTGTCGATGAAATACTTGTCTGCTACTTGTACTTAAACGCTACCAGTAATAACTGGCATAAAATGTTTTGCAGTATCTCCGAAGATAATTATTTGCACGGAATTTTCACATGTACATATGTACGTATTGTCCCCTTTTCGGATAATTGTCCTCGCGTCCTCGTGTACGAGGATTTTGTCCTCGTTTCGTCAACTTTTTTTAAAAATTTTTTTAAATTGAATTTGAACATTTTTTATAATTTTTAGTCCATTCCAACAATAAATCTGTGAAAAAGTTTAATCGATTAACCATTAGTGTAATAGGATGTTTATGCTGAGCGCTAAATGTACATACATTTAGCGCATTAAGCACTTAATGCTACTCTAAATGTACATTTAGCCATACAAAATGGCCTACCTAAATGCATAGGCGATTGTTTTGTAAGTTTTACTGCCTAAAGAGCAAAAAAAAATATCTAGCCTTATCAGGGTTGTAAAAGAGTGCATTCATTTGCGAATGCAATCAGTTGAAGTCGAATTCAATGACTCCAATTTCGAATGCACTCATTGACTTGCTTTTTGACTAAAGAATGAAAAAATGAAGTCTGAAGCCTTTTTGAAGTCACGACTTTGAAGTCATTTAGAGAAGTCACTTACTGACTTAAGTTTTTGAGTGAAGTCACTAACTATTTGCAACAAAATTTATACAAACTACTTATAATGATCCATAATAACAACTTTATTATAAAACCATATGCATTTTTAACAAAATATAAACAAAGGGAACTTATAGTGAATTATTAACTTTTAAAAGCAACAGCTTTTCGAATGATTCATCTGATAGACGTCCTCGACGTGGTGCATTAAGTAAGGAGGCAAACGAAAATAGTCTCTCTACGGGGGCTGAGGTAGGCAGAGGTGCGTTGTATTTAATGTACGCCCTTTTAATAGTAGGATAGCGGTGTAAGATGGATGTATTCGGAGACTTATCAACCATATAGGCTATAAACTCGCCTTCAATAGACGATTGCGATAGTTCAAGTTGTTGTGAAGACTCATCTGAAAAAGGCATTAAACATGTTTTGTCAATTATTTTAATTATAATTACATATGTATAACAAAATAGATTGCCATTACCTATAAAAGAAAATTCGAAAAATTGACTATTGCTTTCTTCACTATTATCGACTCGCTCCGTATCTTTTGAATTGAATTCGCTCACCACAATGCTCTTCACCAACTCATTGACCTCGGCAACTTTTTCGTTTGTGAATTCTGGATTTAGGGATCGAACCCATCTCAGTTTTACCTCAGGACATAGCGCCGAGGCAACAATGGCATCATTAACCTCCTCCAAACAAAAATATTTATGGAACCTTTTTTCCAAGTCTGCTTCCAAAAGATTCGCTACTCGCTGAAGATAATGCATGGCCTGAGTTTGTTGCATTCTCCTATATTTTGTTCTAATTGTTGCCAGCGTAGGTAACAGAAAGCCATACACCATCCCGTTGTCTTTTTGCAAAAACTGGATAGCATCTGCGATTGGTTGCAGCAATTGCAAATACTCTTCCAAATACGTAATATCGCTCTCTTGAAACTTCGTCAATTCGAGCTTTTCACACAAAGTGCTTAATTTTTCTTTGTGAGAAATTAAACCTTTAATGGAATCATATAAGGAATTCCATCTCGTTACGACGGGATATTGCAATTGGGAGCCTAGCACCGAAACAATGATCTCAGAAGTCTTCGGCCTGTTTATTTTGTTCCAGATATCAGAGCATTTCTTCAAAACCTATAAAACATTTTAATTTACTTTTAATAATCCTATTTCTCTTGGAAAGTGTTAAATTATCTGTCATAATAACAATACAAACCTAGTTTATACGTATACATAAAACGCTTCAGTTCATTCGGTTTATTTCAAAACACATTTATAAACGAATTTTCAAACCGACTTGAAAACTCTTTGCGTTTTACATCATGTGTCGTAAGAAATTCGTTTTGAAATACATAATTCGATTTTATGTTCGTATAAACTAGGTAACAAATTATAATAACTTACATTGTTATGTTTATCATATGAGGTATCAGCCTTCAAAATTCTCAACACATCAGTAGTAGCCAGTAAATTTAGGGTGTGGGTGGCACATCTTATATGTCGCGGCAATGTATTTCCGCCAAAATTGGTGGACAAGTCTTCCGATTGCATCTCTTCTAAATCTTCAACGTCGTTATTGCCATTAGCGTCGGGGAAAATTAAAGGTGTATCAACACCAAACTCCTTAAATGCTTTGACAAAATTTGACCCATTATCAGTAACGGTTGCAACAATTTTATTTAGTGCGAGACCGTAAGTAGTATGAATTTCAATTATTGCATCATGTATACGGTCGAATGTGTGTGATCCGAAAAATCTCTTACATGCCAAAGCAACAGATTTTCTTTGGAGAGAGTCATCTAGCCAATGACATGTATAGCCAAAAAAACTTCTGTGCTTAGTTGACCACACATCTGCTGTAGTGCAAACAAATTCACAATCACTCAATTCCATTTTTAACTTGTCAATCATGGATGTGTATGTGGTATTTACAAATGATGTTGCCGTTGGTCTACTCATTATTTTTAATTTTGGATTTGCACACTCAATCAACTTCTTAAAAGTTTTTTTCTCCACAGCAGATACTGGTAGCATAAGGTCCGCAATATAGGAAATAGTTAATTTATTGAAAACATCTTATTTGCTGCCGTTTGCTTGTGGTGTCTCTAATTTTTTTTCTTTATATTCTTTAAAAACTTCTACATGTTTTAAACGTAAGTGACGAATGAAGTTCGAAGTTATTTGCGTCGAACCTTGCAGCTGCTTTTTACATATGCGGCATTCAGCTACCACCCCATTTCTTTTGCGGTGAAAGTCAGTTTTGTTCAACTACATGAAAATATTCATTAGAATAAACAGTTACTATTAAAACAAAAATTATTAAAAAATTATCTGCGGAAACCCAAACTACTCAGTCAAATAAGATAGGAAATATCAAAATAAATTTCTTACTACCGTTTTTCGTCCATCAAAATGTTTGCAAAAAAATCTTAAGCCATATTGACTGACTAGTTGAGTTTTAAGAGTTTTTTTATAACCTACATGCTTAATAACATTAAAGTATTTAAATAATGTATTGTTTAAAGAGACTATATCCACGGCTTCTTCAGAATTGCCACTCGTTGTTAAACCGGTTGAAGATGGCTCGTCACTGGTTTTTGATCTCTTACTAGTAGAAGCCTGGTCGAGCAACAAATATCTCTTTCTCCTGTTTTTGCCACTTTCAGCCTGTTCGCAAATAATCAAAAATAATAATTTAGGAAAAATGATTGGAACGGTCTAAAGTCCACTAAAATTTCCAAATACATACATATGTATGTAAATGCAAATCAATGACCATTAAAAACTTACTATGAAAGTGGGATCTATTATCGAGTCATCCGAAGAAAAGTCAACAACTGAATCACTAGACATTTTAAACTTTAATTTCAACTTTTACTACAATTTGAACAATTAACAATTCGACTTAAATTTTACACTTTTAAGACTTCAATGCTTGTTGTTGTTGGGTAGCGAGGAATTGCAACGATAAAGATATGAGTGTGCATCGCGACGGTCCGAAAATTACGTTTTTTATGCACGCACTTTTCCATTAGCTGATGATTAGCGGTAAGCATTAGTGGGAGTACGAAAGTATGTGTATGTATATGAACTAAGAAATACCCAAAGAGTAAAGCAATTAATGTGTACACAATTAGATATGAAAATATGTATACTCATATGGACTAAGAAATAGCGAAATGCATACAGTGCTGATAAATGATATTGTTGACAGTGATCGTACATAGCAAAAGGTAGTAGTTAATATGGAATATTACTAATTAAGTAGTATTTGCTTATATTAGTATTATTAATGTATTTTGTGCTTATGGTTGAACAGTAACAGATTTAACATTGTAATTCGGATATATGACACATGTTAACTTTTCACAAAGAGTACTAACAAGATCCATAATTAATTATTTATATAATATATTTTACAGTTTAATAAGTATTGTTTGAGTAAAAATACTTTGCGATCATGTCTCGTATGCCACAGGTAAATTGACTTCAAATGACTCCATATGACTCCAATTGACTTCAGTGAGACTTTTTATTCAATGAATGCAATACATGAATAACCAAAAAATGAATGAAAAAAGAATTCGAAGTCACAAAATGAAGTCTGAATGGGTGACTTCATTTTTGAAGTCCCAGTCAAAGAATTTAAAAAATGGCTGCAATCATTTTACGATAAATCAAGTGAATAATTATTCACAAAAGAATGCATTCTTTTACATCTCTGAGCCTTATTAGAGCCAATACAACTTGCTTCTCAATACAAATAGATGCCTCGAATCATAAAAATAGAAAATTTTTTCTTATTATCATACAATATTTCACATTAGAAAATGGAATTCAACAGAGATTAATTGATTTTATAGAAAACTCCGATGAAACAGCGGTTAGCATGTTTAGTTCGGTGAAGATGGTGTTAGATAATGCAGGCTTATCAATGAAAAAAATTGCTGCATATAGTGCCGATAACACAAACGCCAACTTCGGTAAAAAACTTATAATTTTTTTGCAAAATCGGCAAAACGCCGTGAAGCTTTAATATTATTTCATAATAATCTTAACATAGTTTTTAAAAAACTCATAAAGCATTGCCCGACTAGGTGGGTTTCATTACTACCGGCCGTAGATAGAATCCTTGATTCCTGGCCAGCTCTAAAAGCTTATTTTGAAGATCTTGCAAAAAAGAATGAACTGCCAAAGCCTTATTATAACGTGCTGTATATAAAAGATATTATCGGTATTCATCTAAACGCGCAAATGCCTCGCAACTGCGTAAACCGCGCAAACAAACCGGTTTTTCATACAAAAATATAAACGTTTGCGAGGTTTACGCAGTTGCGAGGCATTTGCGCGTTTAGATGAATACCCATAATGTGATAAATGATTCAATAGAAATTTATAGTATGTACTTTATACAACATCTAGCAAATATATTTAAAGAAGCTACAAAAAACTCTAGTCTGATAATACAACTATATTGAATTTATATTCCATATTATCAAATTTCAATGTACAATTAGAAGAGCGAAAAAACAGCCAATTTTATGGGATTGAAGTTCGCACTCGCATGGCTAATTTAAAAGACTCAAACCAAAAACAAAAAATTGAAGATGAATTTAACAATTTCTTGGATACAGGATTAGAATATATAAAATATAAAATTGAAATGAACATTTCTGTGGAGCTGTTAAAAAAATGGGATCAATTGTATTTGAATAACGAGTTTCCATGTTTTGACATCGTGCTTAAGTTGATTGAAAATTTAAAAATTAATAATACGGTGGAAATAAACATTAATGAAATGTTTATCGAAATAGTTTCTGCAAAAAAAATATTCAACAGTATCAGAAATTCTGAAAAATTTATCAATATGTCATGCACCGATACATGGTCCAGCATCCTTAAATCTGGAGAGCTCCCAAATTTGTTCAATTTTATTTTTTTTTTTTTAAGTATTCCAAGCAGTTCAGCTTACGTTGAACGAGTTTTTAGCGTAATGAATATCAAATGGCGGGAAGAAAGAAATCGATCTCTTCCAGAACTTATAAAGGCTGAGTTGATGATTTATTTCAATAATACTATTAGTTGTGAGGAATATTATAGTGATATAAAAGGCAATAAAAAAGCACTTAAATGTGCAAAATCTAATGAAAAGTATATATTTAAAAACAAAAATTAACAATAACAAAATGTGTTCCTTTTTTATCGTTTTTTCAAAACGTATTGAATTATTAAATAAAAATAAATGTGAAAAAAGAGATATTCGTGTTATGTATTCGTGAGCTGTTTTGAAAAGGTGGCAACGCTGATACGTATGTACATAGTTGCAGTAAAATGTTATACATTTTAGCAGTTGCAGCTGGAGCAATTTGTACATACATACATACAAACATGCAGGACCTAGCCATTATTTGATCGATTAGAAATTTTTTGCAATTGAAAATGCCGGCTTGGAAGATAAAGTCGAGCTGTTGTGGGGAAACTAGTGGCCGTTGTGGTCGAGTTGTAGCGGTGCGTGCTATAACTTGATATGCCAGCGAGTTCGAGGTTCGAATCTCAGTCAAGGCAAGCAAAACCTTAATAATAGAAAAAGTTTTTTCTAATAGCGGTTACCCCTCGGCAGGCAATGGCAACCCTCTGAGGGTATTTCTGCCATAAAAAGCTTCCCATTAAATACATCTGCCGTTCGGAGTCGGCACAAAACTGTAGGTCCCTCCATTTTGTGGTATAATATAAAGACGCACACCACAAATGGTAGGAGAAGCTCGGCTAAACACTGGGCTTTATAGTGTTAGCTACATGTTAACCAGAATATTAATTTGTGCAGATGTTAACATTAGCTACATGTTTCCCAGAATATTAACTTGTGGAGATGGTACCATTAGCTACAAACTCATCAAAACATTAACCTGTAACGAAGGTAACGTTAGCTAAAAGTTCACCAAAACATTAACTGGTACAAATGGTAACATTCGCTACATTTTTGCAATAAATTTAGCCGCATAAGGGGAAATAAGAGTAGTCCAGCTATAGTTCAGTGAAATCGAACAATTATATTAGTGCGAGGGAGACGGCGCGTCACACGTATATGAAAAAGTTTTTAATATTTTCACACAGTTAGAACAAAATTAGCTACATATTTTACCTATCTACAAGTGAACGAAACCCACCCGTTAACCAATTTTCTAGCTGGTAGTTGCCTTGCAGGGTTATGTTTTTATTACTTTCAGAAAGACATTGAAGCAAGAGAAATTACTCCTTAAGAGAGAATATTCCAAGCAGGTGATTGAGCTAATGGCTTTGAAGCGCGAGTCCGACCACCAGATTAAAAAACTCGAGTGGGAAGTGCAGTCACTGCAAGATCAATTGAAATTAATATCCAGCGAAATGAAAAACTTGGAAGATAAGCTGCCATCTATATTTAGGAAGGGGAAATCTGATGGAAAAAGGCGAAGATGGCTTGAGGATGACATTACCCAGTCCGTTCAGTTTCGATGAAATAAAAGTAAGGCACTCTTACTATTACGATGTTTTGTTGGACTCAACACTACCACCGGTCAATTATGTTCAAGTAGCAATGTTAAAAAGTAAATAATAAATAAATATTTTACAAGTTTAGAAAGTTTTTCCATTACAACTCAGGTCTAATGGCTAAGTGGAAGCAGCCGGTTTTCTATGACTTTGATTGTAAAATGACCACTACGTTGCTTCAAAATATTTTAAACAAATCAAAGAGTTTATGATAAAATCTCGTGGCGTATGGTCTTGAAGTTATGACAGCACTTATGAAAAGCTTGAGAGTGATTGGAATATTTAAAAATATGCTTCCCTTACAAAAACGTAATATTTAGATTTTATTGACAACATACACCCAGTTTTTCTTAAAGCAATTTTGCCGATTCTGCTCCCGCATATCTCATTGTTTTAATACGATTCGCACCACATTTGTTTTCCCAAAATGTTAGAAAACTGCTAAAATTTTACTGATCCCTAAAGCTCATGGCGAAATCAAACTAAAATAAATATAAAATATATCTTATGCCCTCACTATTGTTGGGTTGTGAAATGCTTAATGTTCTGTTTAACAATATTACTCGTTATGTGTTTCGAATCAAGAAAGGAGACCACGTTACCCATCTTGCTGAGTGTATCTATTCCATGTCCTTGGATAAGCTTTTTCAGTTTAGATCCCTCTTACTTTTACATAAAATCTACTGCTCGAAAGTACCTGGGTACCTTGCCCTCAGAATAACTGTCACGAAATTTATGAGAAATGCTAAGCTCCCCGCTGTTAAATATAGGGTTTTCCAAAAGGGATAATATGATTTCTAAGTGTCGTTTCGGCCATTTTTAATATGTCCTGATCTGTCTTTTTTTTTTCATTGTATTCAGTAATGTGTACAATTTCATCATAGAGAGATGATGAAATTATTCAATTTTATTATCAAAACAAGTAAGAAAAGCTAAATTCGGGCGAAATCGATTTTTATATACCCACGCGCTGTAGTTTTGTATGGGCTGTGCCCATAATTTAATAAAAATTCTGTTTCTTTGTTATACATCGCTGCTAGTATTAAACTTAACTAAATTTGTTACAATAAATACTGAAAAACGAAGTTTTTTTGCATTTTTCAAAACTTCCGTTATATGGGAGGTGGGCGTGGTTATTAACCGATCTTGACCATTATTAATACCAACCTACCCTGTCCAAAGAGCTATCTATGTATGTACCAAATTTCATTGAGATATCTCAATTTTTACTCAAGTTATTGTAACCAGGGACAGACGGACGGACAGACAGTCAGGGCTTAATCGATTCCTCTTTTCATTCTGATCATTTTAGTATATATATGTCTATACCTATCTCGATTATTTTTTGCTATTACAAACAACCGTTACGCGAACAAAGTTATAATACCGTTGTGTACATGTACGCTTGGGTATAAAAATCGTTCTCCAATTGCACCTTTTTTAAGAAAGTCATCTTCTCCGATGAGGCTCACTTTCATCTAAATTATTCATTAACAACCATTACATTCACCTAAATTGACAGTTTGGTGTGGTTTTTGGTCTGGTGGAATCATCGGTCCGTACTTCTATCGAAATGAAGCTGGTGACACCGTTACTGTCAATGGAGAGCGGTATAGATCGATGATAACCAACTTTTTATGGCCGCAATTGGAAGAAGTTGATCTTGACAACATCTGGTTCCAACAAGACGGGCCAAATGACACACAACACGTGCAACAACAGAATTATTTCAAGAAATTGTGGCATTGAATGGCCTCCAAGAAGTTGTGATTTAACACCATAAGACTACTTCTTGTGGGGTTATTTGAAGTTTAGAAGTCAATACTGAACGTGGTATTCATGACATACGACTTGATTTACCCACAGGTAAATTGACTTCAAATGACTCCATATGACTCCAATTGACTTCAGTGAGACTTTTTATTCAATGAATGCAATACATGAATAACCAAAAAATGAATGAAAAAAGAATTCGAAGTCACAAAATGAAGTCTGAATGGGTGACTTCATTTTTGAAGTCCCAGTCAAAGAATTCAAAAAATGGCTGCAATCATTTTACGATAAATCAAGTGAATAATTATTCACAAAAGAATGCATTCTTTTACATCTCTGAGCCTTATTAGAGCCAATTCAACTTGCTTCTCAATACAAATAGATGCCTCGAATCATAAAAATAGAAAATTTTTTCCTATTATCATACAATATTTCACATTAGAAAATGGAATTCAACAGAGATTAATTGATTTTATAGAAAACTCCGATGAAACAGCGGTTAGCATGTTTAGTTCGGTGAAGATGGTGTTAGATAATGCAGGCTTATCAATGAAAAAAATTGCTGCATATAGTGCCGATAACACTAACGCCAACTTCGGTAAAAAACTCGATGTATGTAAAATTGAAATCTTTAAAACCAAATCTGGTAAAAGCAAATTGTTACTGCCATATTGTACATAACTGCTTGAAAAGATGTATGAATATGATATCAGTTGATTTTGACAACGTGATTAAAAAAATTTATAATTTTTTTGCAAAATCGGCAAAACGCCGTGAAGCTTTAATATTATTTCATAACAATCTTAACATAGTTTTTAAAAAACTCATAAAGCATTGCCCGACTAGGTGGGTTTCATTACTACCGGCCGTAGATAGAATCCTTGATTCCTGGCCAGCTCTAAAAGCTTATTTTGAAGATCTTGCAAAAAAGAATGAACTGCCAAAGCCTTATTATAACGTGCTGTATATAAAAGATATTATCGGTATTCATCTAAACGCGCAAATGCCTCGCAACTGCGTAAACCTCGCAAACAAACCGGTTTTTCATACAAAAATATAAACGTTTGCGAGGTTTACGCAGTTGCGAGGCATTTGCGCGTTTAGATGAATACCCATAATGTGATAAATGATTCAATAGAAATTTATAGTATGTACTTTATACAACATCTAGCAAATATATTTAAAGAAGCTACAAAATACTCTAGTCTGATAATACAACTATATTGAATTTATATTCCATATTATCAAATTTCAATGTACAATTAGAAGAGCGAAAAAACAGCCAATTTTATGGGATTGAAGTTCGCACTCGCATGGCTAATTTAAAAGACTCAAACCAAAAACAAAAAATTGAAGATGAATTTAACAATTTCTTGGATACAGGATTAGAATATATAAAATATAAAATTGAAATGAACATTTCTGTGGAGCTGTTAAAAAAATGGGATCAATTGTATTTGAATAACGAGTTTCCATGTTTTGACATCGTGCTTAAGTTGATTGAAAATTTAAAAATTAATAATACGGTGGAAATAAACATTAATGAAATGTTTATCGAAATAGTTTCTGCAAAAAAAATATTCAACAGTATCAGAAATTCTGAAAAATTTATCAATATGTCATGCACCGATACATGGTCCAGCATCCTTAAATCTGGAGAGCTCCCAAATTTGTTCAATTTTATTTTTTTTTTTTTAAGTATTCCAAGCAGTTCAGCTTACGTTGAACGAGTTTTTAGCGTAATGAATATCAAATGGCGGGAAGAAAGAAATCGATCTCTTCCAGAACTTATAAAGGCTGAGTTGATGATTTATTTCAATAATACTATTAGTTGTGAGGAATATTATAGTGATATAAAAGGCAATAAAAAAGCACTTAAATGTGCAAAATCTAATGAAAAGTATATATTTAAAAACAAAAATTAACAATAACAAAATGTGTTCCTTTTTTATCGTTTTTTCAAAACGTATTGAATTATTAAATAAAAATAAATGTGAAAAAAGAGATATTCGTGTTATGTATTCGTGAGCTGTTTTGAAAAGGTGGCAACGCTGATACGTATGTACATAGTTGCAGTAAAATGTTATACATTTTAGCAGTTGCAGCTGGAGCAATTTGTACATACATACATACAAACATGCAGGACCTAGCCATTATTTGATCGATTAGAAATTTTTTGCAATTGAAAATGCCGGCTTGGAAGATAAAGTCGAGCTGTTGTGGGGAAACTAGTGGCCGTTGTGGTCGAGTTGTAGCGGTGCGTGCTATAACTTGATATGCCAGCGAGTTCGAGGTTCGAATCTCAGTCAAGGCAAGCAAAACCTTAATAATAAAAAAAGTTTTTTCTAATAGCGGTTACCCCTCGGCAGGCAATGGCAACCCTCCGAGGGTATTTCTGCCATAAAAAGCTTCCCATTAAATACATCTGCCGTTCGGAGTCGGCACAAAACTGTAGGTCCCTCCATTTTGTGGTATAATATAAAGACGCACACCACAAATGGTAGGAGAAGCTCGGCTAAACACTGGGCTTTATAGTGTTAGCTACATGTTAACCAGAATATTAATTTGTGCAGATGTTAACATTAGCTACATGTTTCCCAGAATATTAACTTGTGGAGATGGTTCCATTAGCTACAAACTCATCAAAACATTAACCTGTAACGAAGGTAACGTTAGCTAAAAGTTCACCAAAACATTAACTGGTACAAATGGTAACATTCGCTACATTTTTGCAATAAATTTAGCCGCATAAGGGGAAATAAGAGTAGTCCAGCTATAGTTCAGTGAAATCGAACAATTATATTAGTGCGAGGGAGACGGCGCGTCACACGTATATGAAAAAGTTTTTAATATTTTCACACAGTTAGAACAAAATTAGCTACATATTTTACCTATCTACAAGTGAACGAAACCCACCCGTTAACCAATTTTCTAGCTGGTAGTTGCCTTGCAGGGTTATGTTTTTATTACTTTCAGAAAGACATTGAAGCAAGAGAAATTACTCCTTAAGAGAGAATATTCCAAGCAGGTGATTGAGCTAATGGCTTTGAAGCGCGAGTCCGACCACCAGATTAAAAAACTCGAGTGGGAAGTGCAGTCACTGCAAGATCAATTGAAATTAATATCCAGCGAAATGAAAAACTTGGAAGATAAGCTGCCATCTATATTTAGGAAGGGGAAATCTGATGGAAAAAGGCGAAGATGGCTTGAGGATGACATTACCCAGTCCGTTCAGTTTCGATGAAATAAAAGTAAGGCACTCTTACTATTACGATGTTTTGTTGGACTCAACACTACCACCGGTCAATTATGTTCAAGTAGCAATGTTAAAAAGTAAATAATAAATAAATATTTTACAAGTTTAGAAAGTTTTTCCATTACAACTCAGGTCTAATGGCTAAGTGGAAGCAGCCGGTTTTCTATGACTTTGATTGTAAAATGACCACTACGTTGCTTCAAAATATTTTAAACAAATCAAAGAGTTTATGATAAAATCTCGTGGCGTATGGTCTTGAAGTTATGACAGCACTTATGAAAAGCTTGAGAGTGATTGGAATATTTAAAAATATGCTTCCCTTACAAAAACGTAATATTTAGATTTTATTGACAACATACACCCAGTTTTTCTTAAAGCAATTTTGCCGATTCTGCTCCCGCATATCTCATTGTTTTAATACGATTCGCACCACATTTGTTTTCCCAAAATGTTAGAAAACTGCTAAAATTTTACTGATCCCTAAAGCTCATGGCGAAATCAAACTAAAATAAATATAAAATATATCTTATGCCCTCACTATTGTTGGGTTGTGAAATGCTTAATGTTCTGTTTAACAATATTACTCGTTATGTGTTTCGAATCAAGAAAGGAGACCACGTTACCCATCTTGCTGAGTGTATCTATTCCATGTCCTTGGATAAGCTTTTTCAGTTTAGATCCCTCTTACTTTTACATAAAATCTACTGCTCGAAAGTACCTGGGTACCTTGCCCTCAGAATAACTGTCACGAAATTTATGAGAAATGCTAAGCTCCCCGCTGTTAAATATAGGGTTTTCCAAAAGGGATAATATGATTTCTAAGTGTCGTTTCGGCCATTTTTAATATGTCCTGATCTGTCTTTTTTTTTTCATTGTATTCAGTAATGTGTACAATTTCATCATAGAGAGATGATGAAATTATTCAATTTTATTATCAAAACAAGTAAGAAAAGCTAAATTCGGGCGAAATCGATTTTTATATACCCACGCGCTGTAGTTTTGTATGGGCTGTGCCCATAATTTAATAAAAATTTTGTTTCTTTGTTATACATCGCTGCTAGTATTAAACTTAACTAAATTTGTTACAATAAATACTGAAAAACGAAGTTTTTTTGCATTTTTCAAAACTTCCGTTATATGGGAGGTGGGCGTGGTTATTAACCGATCTTGACCATTATTAATACCAACCTACCCTGTCCAAAGAGCTATCTATGTATGTACCAAATTTCATTGAGATATCTCAATTTTTACTCAAGTTATTGTAACCAGGGACAGACGGACGGACAGACAGTCAGGGCTTAATCGATTCCTCTTTTCATTCTGATCATTTTAGTATATATATGTCTATACCTATCTCGATTATTTTTTGCTATTACAAACAACCGTTACGCGAACAAAGTTATAATACCGTTGTGTACATGTACGCTTGGGTATAAAAATCGTTCTCCAATTGCACCTTTTTTAAGAAAGTCATCTTCTCCGATGAGGCTCACTTTCATCTAAATTATTCATTAACAACCATTACATTCACCTAAATTGACAGTTTGGTGTGGTTTTTGGTCTGGTGGAATCATCGGTCCGTACTTCTATCGAAATGAAGCTGGTGACACCGTTACTGTCAATGGAGAGCGGTATAGATCGATGATAACCAACTTTTTATGGCCGCAATTGGAAGAAGTTGATCTTGACAACATCTGGTTCCAACAAGACGGGCCAAATGACACACAACACGTGCAACAACAGAATTATTTCAAGAAATTGTGGCATTGAATGGCCTCCAAGAAGTTGTGATTTAACACCATAAGACTACTTCTTGTGGGGTTATTTGAAGTTTAGAAGTCAATACTGAACGTGGTATTCATGACATACGACTTGATTTAGTGGAAAAAGTACTCGCAAATTTGGTTCATCGAATTCGTTCCTGCAAAAGAACTCGTGGAGGTAATTTGAATGATGTTATACTCACATTAAACAGCAGTTCCTGGTGCACGTGACCCGACTTTGGAATTATCTTCCCCAAAATTTGATATCTATATTAGTTCAGATAATACTAATATATAAGTAACTTTTATTATTATACTAGATTGTTTTTCTTTAGTCATATAGTTTAGTCGTAGTTTTAAGTACAAACAGTGGCTCACAGTGAAAGTGGTCCACCTGTAACCAAGCACTTTTAATGCAACAAAATCTGAGAAACGAATATAAATACCAAAAATTTAGGTAAATTTTATAAGTTCACGTCATTAAAATTATAAATACGAGAAAACAATTTTTTAATTTAAGAATATGTTTCATAAACATAAGCATTTAACAAAATAGGAGAAGAATTCTTATAAAAACTTATAACCAAGCCTGGGCGACGCCAACTGCGCAGTACTCGTATGGTAGAAATGATACGTGTCTTGTATACCGAATTTCTCGGCAGTTTGAACAAGATAATTTTTCAAAATATTTAAAAACCAGCTGCCGAATATGCCCCCAGACCATCATGTGGCCGCCAGCATGTTTAACTCTCGGATCAATCTCCTTATTGCGTTTTATCCAAACGTTTACTCTACCATCTGACTCAAAAATATTGTATTTACTTTCAGCCGTGAAAATCACGTCCTTTCAAAATGAAAAATCTTTCACAATGTAGCTGGGCGAACTGCAATCGCAGGTTTTAGGCTGAACAACTTTTTTGGGCTTATTTTCGACTTATAACTCAATTTTCATTTTTAAACCGGTGAATGATGTTTTCCACTGTTGTTCGCGCTTTGTTAACAATTTTTGCTATTTCTCTTTCAAATTTTTCATTTTTATAAGGCTCATTATCTAAATTTCGCAACTCAATCTTGAATTTAAGAAATAAACTATTGACTGATAGATCTAACACGTGTTAGTTAGAGTGCGAAAATGTAAACTGAAGGGAACTGACCAAAATAACAGAAGATTCTTGAAAAGTTCCGTTATCTATCGCAGCTCTGCTAAGGTGGACCATTTTCACTGTGGCATAAATTATGTTCCTATTTTGCTAAATGCTGATTGTAATGAAATATGCAATTGAATTAAAATATGGTTTTCCTGTATTTATGATTTAAATAAAATGAATTTATCAGATTTACCGAAATGGGTATTTGTATTAGTTTCTCAAACTTTTTGCACTTAAAGGTGTCTGGCACTGGTTTACCATTTGCACTGTGAGCCACTGTATCTATATTAATTTTATTTTCGGTATATATTATCTGTTGTGACTAGCACTAATAATTATAAGGTTTACCCTTATTGTGTTCGGATTGTATTTCTAATAAATACAAATACAAGTACAAAACATTAAGATCAAATTTACTTCCAGGAATTGTACAAAGAAACAATGCACTAAAGGAGATGTTCGCGGATATTAAAGATCGATTCAATATAAAATATATCTTGACATAAAGGTTGAATCAAGATGTACTAGAGAATTTCTTCGGGGTTGTTTCGGCCAAAGGTGGGTTACATGATCACCCGGTCCAACAAGAATTAAAATACCGCTTGAGACTATTTACTCGGACATAATAAGGGCGTTATAACCGACTCTGGGAATAGTGAAGGGGATGATTCTACAGATCTTGAAATTGCACAGCCGCCTCTTACAGGTATTTAGGAAAAAATTTATTTTTTATAAATCTACGTAATTTTTTTTACTATTTTAACAGGTATTTTATTAAATAATTTGAAATCTAAATCATATTGGGATTTCCTTTTCACTTCCGAGCAATGTTTGTGCGCGACCCATTAAAGGTTATTATGACTTTAACAATACAATAATATAAACTCATTTACTCACAGGCAGGTGCTGCATATATACATACATATATCCAAACAAAGGCCCTTTCCGGACCACAAATCAATTTATTAAGAATTAAAAGATATTTGCTTACATGTATGAACATTTTAATATGCCCTTTTCAGAGCCACAAATCTATTTAAAAACTATATCAAAATTGCTTGCTTACAAAACTTGGTAAATTTAGGTAAAACGTTGAGGTGTTGGATATATTTTACTGTTCCCTTGCTATGAAGATGTACATAATATTCACAGAAGAATGATATATATGTACGTATAATATTCTGAACTTCATCCTTAGACTAGCCGCAAGAGGACACCCACGGTGCAGCGAATTATATTATTCTTGTGAGGCACCTTTTCCTGTTGTTGATACCATTTTGATGCACTCAAATTCATTAACACTTTGTTACTTGCATTATAAACTTGATAAAAATTTTCAATTTTAATAATAAATTTTATTTATTTAACAAATAACATGTTCATTTAGGCGGAGTTGAGATTTCTCATAATTTCAACATTTTGACAATTTAATTTTCGTTTATACGTATTCTACTCATTCTTCTTGTTTGCATACGGCACTTGCATTACGAATTTTTAGCTGTGTAATCTTGTTATCTATAATTATTGGTCAACTGCAACCAAATGTAAATTAAATTCGAATGTTTTTGCGATTTATAACATTTATATATTTATTTAGGAATTAACAAACTAACGCTGCAAAATATCAGCAATTGCAACGATAAAAAAAGTTATGGAGTGCATTAACAGACCCTAGCGATGTAAATATATTTGTATGACTGCTGCTACGCCCATTTTCAAAATTTCATAAAAATTCAGTTTCTTTGTTTAAAATCGCTCCAAATACAAAATTTTACTAATTTGTTCCAAAAGATACCGAAAAAAACGAAGTTTTTGCATTTTTCAAAACTTCCGTGGTGAGTGTGCGTGGTTATAGTCCGATTTGAAAATTTTTGACGATGATACGAGTGATATTACGGACAAAATGTTTACCAAATTTAGTGACGTTACCTAACACTGTTATTGAGATACAGACATTTGATCTTAGGTGGGCGTGGCAACGCTTAATTTTTAAAATTTAATAAAACCCTAGTTTTTTCGTTTAAAATCGTTCCAAATCTCAAATTTTACTTAATTTGTTCCAATAGATACCAAAAAGCGGAGTTTTTGCATTTTTCAAAACTTCCGTTATATGGGAAGTAGGCGTGGTTATTAATCGATCTCTACCATTTTCAATACCAACCTCTCCTGTCCAAAGAGCAATCTATGTACCAAGTTTCATAAAAAAAAATAAAAATTTTTACCCAAGTAATCGTGTCCACGGGCCCACCCACACTGGTCTGAAACACCCGAAATGTTTGCCAAAATTCAAATTCTCCACGAAAAAATTTAAAAGTCATAATGTTACTATTTTCGGAGAATAAGAATTTATGGTTAAAATTTAAATAACAAAATGCTGACTCCAAAATGGAGGATCGAAATTTTATAAATTCATTTCGTCCTTACGAAAATCACTATTCGTGTGTTTTTTCGGTCGGGGAATACGAATTCGAAGTCAAAATTTCGAAATACAAAATGGCGTCTCCAAACTGGCGGTACGAACTTCGAAAAAATAATGTTGCTCTTATAAAATTAGTATTCTGGTGTTTTTAGGGTCATGGAATACGAATTTGAATACGAATACGATCTTTGTTCCTAGCTTCCTGGGCATCTTCGGATAGTTGTCCTATGAATGAATATGATGTCCGTGAATCAAAACAATATGAATGGAAGTAGGCATTGAGTATCATTTGTACAGTAGAACATATCTCTGAGCGATTTCCAAACAAAACTTTCTAAATTTTTGAGCATCCACGTCGAAACCGCACGACATTGTTTGTTATAAAACTTTACAATTCCTCATCAGTTCCTCTTCAACTCCTAGTATTTTAGCACTTGTTGAAACACTGTGGAGAAAACGGCGAGCAGTGTTTCCGTCGTTAGTTGTTCCAGCACCTCCTTTCGGAAAGTCGATACGCAAACCAAGCTCTCTTTTGAATTGATCTTGAATGTTTTCGGACCGAAATTTTTTCTTTCATTTCTTTCTTTTTTTCGTATTCATTATCAATTGAATTGCAGATTTTCTTTTTCTACTGGTTTCTGAATCATGTGATATAAATTATGGAATTCTTTCGACGTTGTAAAGGCTAATTGGTAAATTACCTTGATTTTGCGTGACAATAAAACTGTGTTGAATGGTACTAGATCACCAATTTGTTTTTCGACATGCTCTTTTTCGGCCAAAGTAGATTGCACAGTTTTCTTCAGAAATTTTAGCATTAATGGTCAGCTTAAACGTGGAGATGAAAGTTTAAAATTATTCCAAATCAACTGGTTTTAATTTTTGTCATTTTGTGAAAAAAGTGCTCATCCGAGCTGTTATTATCAATCAATTTTTGTTTATATTTTTGACTAGATGTTCCATCACAGCCCCATTTTAAGAACAGTTTCGTGGTACATCTGGGTGCAGCGATTCGATTACTTCTTTTTGAGATGACAATAATCTACTTGCAGTGTGATCAAGCAATGTTTGCAATGGATTTTCCGCACTTAACTCGAAAATTTTCATTTCAGTAGTTGGAGGGTAACAACGATCTTTCGCAGCTAATACTTGTTCATAAGCAGGATAAGCAGAGTCACGTCGGGTTTCGTTAGTCCCTGATCTTGTCAAAAGATAGACCTCTTTTGTCAAATTCGCTGTTATAATTTAATGCATAAATAATTATTTAATTACATAGCAAAAACAGAAACAAATACAACCACTATAAATATATTAGAAGCATCTTTCTAGATGTTATAAATATATAGTGTCTGTATGAAATCAACTTCTATTATTTTATACACTAATTTAGCGCCAACTCACCTATATTTTTAAGGATGAATTGAGCCAGTTTTCATTTTTTTTAAAACGATCATATGATCTGTGAACCTCGTTCCATTTTACTTCAAACTTACTTCAAATAATTGAATCTTCTCGTTCATTAAGATGGATGACAAATCGATAAATTTTAACGATGTTGCTATTTTCTCTAGCAAAATTGTAAATTTTTCATTAGAGCCACAAAAATTTCTTTTCGAGTGCACTGTGTTTCAGAAATTTCCGACCCTACGTTTGACATATTTTTTAGTTTGAAACGTTTGCTGTTAAAATTTGTTCAATACTAAGGCTTAAACTGTGGCGTTGATTGGATACACTACTGTGTTATTTTACTACTTTGTTACGCTCACAAAAAAATTAATAATCAGGCCTGTTCTGCATCTCGATTCGGAATGAAAAGTAAAACCGATGCCATTCCGACTCGTTTTCATACTGGTGTTCTTGATTCCGAGTCAGATCTAAACATTCGAAGTCGATTTCGAATCGTTTTCATTTCGATTCCATAATCAGTTGAAACAGCTGTAAAAGTTGTCAGTAAAATTTTACATATTTATTACAAAAAGTTAAATTTGAATTAAATTTAACAATGCCTACACCAATGATTTGTAGGTGTGCTGAGGCAAGAAGGCAAGTTATTGCGCGTTCAAAACAAACAAAAAATCGTTAACTAAGGTCCCATGAGGACATATGTATTCGGTTATTAGCTTAAGGATAATACCAGCTGGCAATAGCTAAATATCAAGATGTCAACATTGGTAGAAGCAATTTTTCCAAGATATTGCGCTTTGCTATACAAGAACTGGAAAGCAGCATTTGCCACGATTGTATTCAGCTTAAGATGTCTACCGCGGAGATGGATGAGCGTAAAGAATATTTTTACAGGGAGTTTCCTTTCCCTCTTTTTTAATAGAAAGGGATATTTTTGTATAAATGTAATGGTGGTAAGGTGATACATATTAAAAACGTTATGTAATAAATATAATGTAATATAAGGACTGACATCGAGCACGAAATGACACTGAAATACAGAACGTTGAACAGGAAGTTAAACAAACTTGCGGGACAGCGCGAATCAGCAGACCGACACCAACAACACAATTTTCATACTAGACTGACAAATTTAACGGAAGTACCACTAAACAAAGAAGAAATACAGCTATTACAAAAGGGCCTCAAACACAACATTAAGGATAATAACAGGAAGAGACGGGCGGAGCAAGCCATTATAGATGCAGAGGTCGCAATATCACTAATGCCGAGCGAAGAGCAGGAACACGCAAGACAGATGTGCAGAGAAATAATAAGCAACCAAATACAAAACGACCAAGAAACAAAGAACAGCAAAGAAGAAAACGTTGCAAGGGAATTTAAACAGAAGCTCAGGAGGAACAATGTCGTAACAACCAAGGCGGATAAAGGCAATACAACAGTACTCATCGGCAAACAAGAATACATAGACAAGACAAAAGAACTCATTGAAAAAATGGGTTGCAAGAGAGTGGGGGAGGACCCAACGGACAAGTACCAAACGCAAATAGGAAGAGCCATAAAAGATGCAACCGGCATCATAAGCTCGGCGTTTTGCACACCAACTAACCCAAATGAACCCAGCAGCCCCACCACTGATCGCATTACCGAAGATTCACAAACCGGATATTCCAATGAGGCCCCTAATCAACTACAAGTCAGCACCTGGATATAGATTATCAAAACATCTAAAGGCGATACTGAAGGACACCTTAGAACTTGAAAACGAACACACAATAACTAACACAACGGAACTGATAGCGAAACTGACGACCGTTAACATCACAAAGGACAGTAAACTAGTATCGTTTGACATTAAGGACTTATACCCCTCAATACCACTACCTGAGACAATAGACATGGTATACACAAAAATACTGGAGAAAACCAAAAACAAAATCAAGGCTGCACAGATCGCAAGCATTCTAAGCACCACACTACGAAAAAACTATTTCAAATTTAATAACAAAATCTACAGACAAACGAACGGACTTGGAATGGGGAACCCAACCTCAGCCGTGCTCATGGAAGTATTCATGCATAATTTGGAAGAACAATACACGAAAGAACTTACAACCGAGTTGGGTGTTACATTTTACGCGAGATACGTTGATGACATTATCTGCATTCTAACCAGCAACAACGAAAAACAAGTATTGGAGTATCTCAACAAACAACACGGAAACATACAGTTTACAATGGAAACAGAAAGCGAAGGAAGGATTAACTACTTAGATCTGGCAATTAGTGCAGACAAGACCACAGGAAAACTTGGCTATGAAATTTACAGAAAACCAACAGCCACAGACGCGGTAATTCATAACACTTCGAACCACCCTCAGCAGCACAAAAACGCGGCGTTAAAGCAACTAGTTGGCAGACTAGAACGAACACCTTTAACACCAGAAGCACACAAGAGAGAGCTAAACATTATTTACAACATAGCGGTCAATAACGGATATAAAAAAGATCTGATAGACAAAATCAGAAGAAACAATGGGACCTCAAAAACAAGCGATAAGGATAAAGACGGAAAGACATGGACAGTATTAACTTATACAGGAAAATCGACACATAAATTAGCAAATTTTTTCAAAAAACACAACATTCACACAGCATTTAAAACAGTAAACAACTTAGGACGAATACTACGGACAAGTACAAATACAGAGGACTCACTAAACAGCCAAGGCGTATACCAACTGACCTGCGAATGCCAATACAGCTACATAGGACAAACAGGACGTAAAGTAAGAACAAGGTTCCGCGAACACATAATGGATTACAACAAGAAGTCACGGAAACCCACCACAACACCTGAATCTAACTTTGCAAATCACATGTTCCACAGCAAATGTACACCAGCAAACATTAAGAAAACTTTAAAGGCATGTGCAACAAAAAACAAAAAAAAAATTTAAGTTTGTTGTGCAAAAACAAGTAAATTTCTTCAGCTTTAATAAGACGTCTATATATCTTTCAAAAGGTCTGAGTTTCTTCTTTCTTAACCCGTTCTTAGAATGAAAATCGGTTGTTAATTAGCTAAGAAGTGCGCAAAGGCACGAAAAATCGGTTTTTTAAGGTTGAGTCGAGATTTTGGGGGTATTTGACAAATTCCAAAATTGGATTCTCGTTCTACTCGATAAGACCTACAAGGAAAATAACATCACTTCCCAGGTATTTCGACTTCATTATTTTATGTAGCACTGTGTAATATGCAAATACAGGCGGTAAACGCAAGTTATCCGGGCTCTTGCCATGATTCCTTCATTTGGAATCAAAGTTACGCATGGCATGTTTATAGTAACAATCGCACTCAAAATACCTGGATTTTGGCAGATTCTGGTTATGCTTTGGAAAATTTCATATTGACACCATACAGGAGTCCACGGCATAGATCTGAAGAACATATGTATGTACATTCAACAAGAGACATGCTGCTGCTCGCAATATAATTGAGCGCACAATCGGTTTGTTAAAAAGCCGATTTCGATTCTTACAGGGAACTCTTCATTATCAACCAAAGTGCGTAAGTCAAGTTGTTAACGCTTTGGCTGACTTCGAAATCGTCAATTTTTTTGCATACGACAAAGCATTATGTTCATTAATGTTAGAACCAAGTTATCAATACGCATCGATAAAGCAACGAGCGCATCACTTACAAAATTGATACTTAGATTGAAATTGTTTTACGCGCTTAAATGGAGTCCATCGAAAAGTAAGTATAATTAATGCATAGTTGTATTTTTATTATAAATTAACAAAGATTTATATATTTTTTCTTTTTCACAGCGATAAAAAGTCGACGTATACAAGGAAGAAGCTGTTGCTTGAGGTTCGGCTCAAAAACGAAGGGGATTTCGCAGGCAAGCGTAAAAAGCGGATAGTTTTGTGGGAAAAGGTTCTCAGGGAGATAAAAGAAATGGACGGGGATTTTCCTTTCAGCAGAGATGATGTGACACGAAAATTCTTAAATTTCATGGTCACATACAAAAGGATCAAAAAACGCAACAATGTTCGGGCGAAGCTGCAACTAGGTGGGAGTTTTACGATGATATGGATGAGGTATATGGTTGTAGAAGGGATATATGTGTTCCGGAGGAAGCTTTAGACTCGTCTTTGTTTTACGTATGTACTTTCGGATGAAAATGTGGATAGTGCTATATCCGCCGACGAGCCTTCAACTTCAGAGCCGAGGATTAAACGTTCAAAGTGTGAAATACTAAATTTGTTTAAGGAAGTAGCGAAACCCGACAGAAGTGGCGAATCAGCTCATCAGTCTCGAGAAAGAGAAATTGGAGGTCGAAAAGGAAAAGCTAAAAGAAATGCGAAATCTTATGCGGATTAGCTGATGACTGATGGCATAAGTACATATAATATAACAAGCGTACTTTAAGTGATATATGGTTTTTATAATTATAAAACAACTGTTTGTACCTCAAGATCTATTACTTTAAGTGTTCCTTACACAAGTACAATACTACTTTGTACCTGAACTGTAATTTTAAATAAAATACACGTTTAAATGTTTAGGCTGGAGTGTTCGTTTATTTATTAATTCAAGGAATAATAAGGCTGGCTTATGCCGAAAATAAGTTAGTTATTTCAAATCGCTTTCGCTTTGCTTCTTGCTTTTCTCTGTTTGTAGATTCTGAGGGAATCTGGCCAAAATAAATGCCATTTGTATTTTCCGAAAGTTCCGAGTCGCAAATTGAAGTTTCATTGTTAATTATGATATTGTGGAGCACCATACAAGCGAATACGATATTATTTGCTAAGTGCAAGCTTTGTAACTCAAGGTATTTCAAAATTCGAAACTTTTTCTTTAACGAACGCCTGCTCAATAAAAACTCTTGTAGAACTAAGTACATAGTTAAATTTTTTTTGCTCTGGTGTTAGGTACCCATTATCTTTGTATGACACCATAATAAAAGTTTCAAGGGGATATGCGCCATCTCCAAGTTAGTGGCATTCTGATGTTATTGTTGACAATCGCTTTTCTAATGGGGCTGTTGCTCCAAATAGCAGCATCATGACATCGCCCGGGGTACCCACCAAAAGCATCAATAAATCGCATCTTGCTGTCCGCCTGGCCTGTAATATTTAAATAGATATAAGATTATACATATTTTTGATGAAACACGAGTCTTAAGCCTGATATTCAATTGTTATAAAACAACTACTCGCCTGAAATACCACAGAGTATGTCCCCTTCCTGTTATAATAACTAATGCTATCCTTTATAGGTTGGGAAATTTGTATGTGGGTCCTATCCACGCACCCTAGAAGAAAAGGGAATGCGTGACTGCGACTTTCTTGGAACTGTTCCATAGATTGACGCTGACTTTCTTCAGTATTTGAAAATTTGAGGATGTCGCTCTTCAGCCGTGATAGGATCTTAGTTGTGTACAGAAAGACTTTATATGATGTGCCAACTGCAATGTTGAACAGGTCATTTACTTCTCGGAAGCTATTTTGATTCCCGAGCTTCCATATTGTAACAAGAAGACACTGTTCAATAGAAAGCCCACGACGGCCAGTTTCGCGATCCATCCACAGTGGACGTACAATATTTTTCAGTTTCTGGAAGATTTGCTAACTGAATAAAACGTAAAATCAATAAGTTTTAATTACATACCTCAAAACTATTCCTTTTCATGCGAAAATGGTTGGAAAATATATCATCAGGCATGGCAGATATGGTTCGCCAATAATCCACTGTTTTTGGTACTTTTCTACGCAAACACAAATTTTTTTTACACATTGCCAGAACACGTCTTCGTTTCATTTTCTTATTTCGAACAAAAATGCTAATCTTCGTTGATTCTTTTTCATTATTTTGTGCCAAATTTAAAAAAGCTTCCGTGAAAATTCTCTTCATGGCGAAAATAGTAATTTGCAAATGTTGTGTTCACAAACGTCATAAAATAAAAATCAGCTGGTTTCAATGATATAATACAATGTATACTGATGCGGTTTGAGTAATGCAGTCAAATTGTATAGTAACTTTGCAGATGTACGTTTTCGAAGTCAGCCTTTCTGTGCACTACACAACAAAGTGAGATATGAAGTTGCCCGCAGTTTACGGTTGTGATAAATATGTGAATTGTTTACATGTGAATATGTTTATATTAATAGAATCAAAGTCGATACATACCCATAAACAATAAATCCACTTTAAAATACATGAATCTTCATATACATACATATATGTACATATGCATTTATAGTTTTTTACATGATACAAATATGATTGTATCGTGGTTTTTTTATTGAAACACACAAAAACTTTAATTAAATAAATTATAAAAATTTTTTTAACACCTCTAGTTTTTGTTTTCTAAATCTTCCATCCTTCGATTATGTCGTTTTAATTCCTCTTCTCTTTCTCCCATTATCCGCACTTCATCTCTCTATACGGCCAACAGCTCATCCAAGTTGTCTGCAATGCCCTTATCATTGATTTCAAATTGTCCGTCAACAAGAAGAAACCAAGCTTCAGGACATTTAATTGATTTTGAAAAATTTGTTCATAAATTATTTGTGTTTTGTGTTAAATTATCATTGTGTATATTGTCTATAAAAATGCAGCTCACCAATTTTGAAAGAATGGTATAGATATTCAATTGATTTGATAAAATATTTTGTAATTAAGGTATCTTTATTGGTGTAAATTGTTATCGTAGTAGTTATTCACTCTGATGGTTTCAGCGACGTTAATTGTGGCAGCGATGGTGACAAAGAAGATTACACTAATAATAGCTGTGTATATTGCGAAAACTGTGGTTTCTGAAATTGTGGTTATTCGTAGGCGTATTGATGGATTGAGCTTTGAGCTTAAGTGAGAAGTACAGATGCTTGTGGATATTTGAATTGATTATTTTCTGGTTTTTTTTTTGGTGCTAAACTTGACGTTAAAGTTCCTGATTGTTGCTGAGCTTGTTTTATGTTGATGAAATTTTCGCAGACTTAACGAGTAATATCACTATTGGTGTTCCAATCGGTGTTGTTGGGGTCGAAAATGTATTAAAATTTACTACAACGATTCGCAAAGGTATTGGTAGCGGAAATGGTAATTGGATTATTTGTTGTTGCAGGATCGGCAATATAGAATAATTTTTATTCTATCTTAAATATTTTATTTTTACAACTTTAATAAATCTATACAGAAAATTAATTATAAAAAAATCAATTGAAAAATATTGAAAGACAAATTTATGTATGAAAATAAAAATATTGAAACAAGTAAAAATTAATAAAGCATATATATTATAAACCCTACAGTTACGTACATATATAAATATAAATAATAGCTATGTATATATGTAAATAAATAGTTATGTATGTATGTATGTAAGTCATGAAAGAAATCGTAATAATGTGTAAACATAATTTTGAAGTATGCATAGATACTAAGATTAGGAATAATGTACAATACTGTAAATTATTTATGGAAAATTATGCATACATTTATGTATATCAAAGATTATGTAATAGGACACAAATATATATTTTAAGACGCGAGTAAACATACATATATTATACAAGCATATTTTATAACTATAACTACTTATTTAAATATATTTTGACATATGTAATTTATTACATTTTTCTAAATGCACAGCAATGTATGAATTTGTTTGATAAGCTCAAAGAAGTTTTTATTGAAAACTTGCACCGGATACAATAAGTTCGTTTTTGCCCGAACTTAGTCTCTGCTTTATTAATTAAATTTTTTTTTCACTTAACTGAAAGCGTGCGCCGGGTATATAAAGTTCGATCTAACTTAGGCACTTCTTTACTTGTTAATTTTTAAAATCGTGCAAACATGATTTTTCAATAAATAGATTTTTTTTATTAACAAAAGTATGAAAAATTTTACTTACAAAAAAAAAAATGTTTATAAATCTCTGACTCTTTGTCTATGAAAAAGTACCAGCTATAGCACTCCCAACTTCGGCCATCGATGTCACCATCAGAAACTGGGTGAATACTTCGCTCAGCAATGACTGGGAGGCGTCGAGAGGTTGCAGTGAGTGCTGTTTTCTGCACGCGTTCTTTCGTCCTGATTCCCACAAAAAAATATTTTGCAAGCTATGAAGTGATAAACAGTGACTTATGCCAAAACACCTTTCATTTTCAAAGTCGCATTACTTTTGAAAAAAATATTTTTTTTAATTTTCGGTCGTTCTGTAATATCTTCTGAGTTTTTCTACAACATACTCAATTTAAACGAAAATCTATAAAAAAAACTCGATTTTTCATTGAAATAGTATGGAATGCCTCCTTAATGAACATGGTACAGGGCTTGCGCACCACATAAATAGCAGCGCTGATTTGGCAAACACGAAAATAATAGACGTAGAAAAATGGATAACAAGGTAATCATTAGAAAGCTTAAGAATTATGCAGAAAAGGGAAATAGCAATGAACAAGAAGGAAGATACAGTTAGTATAAAATTTTTACCACCTCCCTCCACTTCATGAATTATTGAATTTAATATCATTTCCTTCTTACAGGACAAAAGTTAGAGACGTATCACGTTCTGTGGATTAAAAATTTACAATGTTACAGTAGAGTATCAGAGCACAGTTGAAAACAGGCAACACGGCTGCAATTTTGCGGCAATTATTACGTAGCTCGAACGCAGCCTTATCTCGATATCAATGGTATGTTAATAAAAGGATTAATCCTAGTAGATGTATACATATAATCATATTTGTTGCAAACTATTTTTAAATTATTAACTAAAATATTTTAAGATAATGTTTAATAATCACTCGCTTACATTTACATTTTTCCATAAGATCCTTGGACAAATGGATTCTAAATTTATTGGCGGGTTAAAAATTAAAAAAAAACCTACCAATAAGTACATACATACATATGTATGTAGCTGTAAACACAGTTGTTGTATTTGGCATCGTGAAATTAATTTACAAATCATAGCCTTACTTTAAAGTTCTTTTTTGTAAAAGTTTCTATAAAACAGTATATTGGTTATAAAATTTTCTTTATTGTGCCAAAAGAATAAATAAAAATATATGCATATATAATATATAATATTTTGAAATACTAAAAATTAATAAAATAAAGAAAGAGGAATTTATTGCTTTCAATTGCATACAAATGTCTAGGAACAATTATAATTATTCATTGATAACACAGGTCTGCAACAAAAATGCTGTCTGGATATTTCCAAATGATTTCTATGTATTTAGGTGTTCTGAAAACTATTCCAGAACGAAGGGTTATTTTACAAAACGCAAATTTTTATTAAAAAAGGGGTTTTTAGGCTAACTTGTAGGCATTAATAATAGGTATAATTTTATTTTGATTACTGTTTTTAAATATTTACCATAACTATCATTAATTTCTAAATAAGGAACACCCTGTGTGAGCTGCATTAACAAACATAAAAATGTTTACTTCCTACTTTGCCTAAGAGGACGAGTTGGTTTATTGTACCAATATTGAAGGTTTGATGGATACATTTAAGATCTCATACGACCCAGCAGAGTGGCGTATTTTCATAGATTCTTCGAAAAGGAGCCTTAAAGCCGTTCTGCTTCACAACGGCGGTTTCTATACTTCCATTCTTGTCGGTCATTCCGTACACCTCAAGAAAACCTACAAGAATTTGGAGTTGATCCTTTGCAAATTGAAATATAAAGACCACGGTTGGCAAGTGTGTGGTGATTTGAAAATCTTGGGCATGGCGCTCGTACAACAATTTGGGTTTACCAAATTCCCTTGCTTTTTGTGTCTATGGGATAGTAGAGACCGAACAAATCACAGGACCAAAGAGTGTTGGCCTCCGAGGGATCATAAAGTTGGCGAAAAGAATGTCCTGCCTGAAACTTTGGTGCCTCCTCATAAAGTTCTTCTACCACCGTTTCACATAAAGCTGGGATTGATGAAGCAATTTGTAAAGTCACTTTCAAGTGATGGAAATGGCTTCAAATATTTAATATCAAAGTTTCCAGGCCTCTCGGAGGCAAAGTTGAAGGAAGGTGTTTTCGTTGGACCAGATATTAGACGGCTTATGGCTGATCCACTATTCATCACTACCATGACGGATCCTCAAAGAGAAGGGTGGAATGCCTTTAAAGAGGTCATAAATAAATTTTAAGGCAATAACAAAGATCCTAACTACAAACAAATCGTCAAAAGAATGTTAAAAGCATTTCAAGCTTTAGGTTGCTTGATAAGTTTAAAAGTACATTTTCTTCATTCCCACCTCGACTTCTTCTTCTTCTTTCATTGGCTCGATAACCGCCTATGCGATTTTGGCCGAGCTTAGCACAGCACGCCAGTTATTTCTCTCTTTCGCTAACTGGCGCCAGTTGGAAATACCAAGCGTACCCAAGTCCTTTACCGCCTGGTCTTTCCAACGCAGAGGAGGCCTCCCTTTTCCTCTGCTACCACCGGCGGGTACCGCGTCGAATACTTTCAGAGCTGGGGCGCTTTCATCCATTCGAACGACATGACCAAGCCAGCGAAGCCGCTGAATCTTAATTCGCTGCACTATATCTATGTCGTTTTAAAGCTCGTACAGCTCATCGTTCCATCTTCTCCGGTATTCGCCATCGCAAAGGCGTAAAGGCCCATAAATCTTTCGGAGAATCTTTCTCTCGAACACTCCCAGAGCCTTCTCATCAGATATCTTCATCGTCCATGCTTCTGCGCCATACATCAGGACGGGCATAATGAGAGACTTATAGAGCGTAATTTTTGTCCGTCGAGAGAGGACTTTACTGCTCAGTTGCCTACTCAGTCCGAAGTAGCACTTGTTGGCAAGAGTCATCCTCCTTTGGATTTCGAGGCTGACATTATTATTGATGTTAATGCTGGTTCCTAAGTAAACGAAGTCTTCTACTTTTTCAAAATTATAACTGTCAACAGTGATGTTTGATCCCAGTCGTGAATGTGCCGACTGTTTATTTGATGACAGGAGATACTTCGTCTTGCCCTCGTTCACCTCCAGACCCATTCGCTTTGCTTCTCTATCCAGTTTGGAGAAGGCAGAACTAACTGCGTGGTTGTTTAGGCCGATGATGTCAATGTCATCGGCGTACGCCAGCAGCTGCACACTCTTATAAAAGATAGTGCCTGCCCGATTTAGTTCTGCAGATCGAATTATCTTCTCCAGCATCAGGTTAAAAAAGTCACACGACAAAGAGTCACCCTGTCTGAAACCTCGTTTGGTATCAAACGGCTCGGAGAGGTCCTTCCCAATCCTGACGGAGCTGGTGGTGTTGCTCAACGTAATTTTACATAGCCGTATAAGTTTTGCGGGGATACCAAATTCAGACATTGCGGCATAAAGGCAACTTCTTTTTGTGCTGTCGAAAGCGGCTTTGAAGTCGACAAAAAGGTGGTGCGTGTCGATTCTTCTTTCTTGGGTCTTTTCCAAGATCTGGCGCACTGTGAATATCTGTTCGATAGTAGATTTACCAGGTCTAAAGCCACACTGATAAGGTCCAATCAGTTCATTGACGGTGGGCTTTAGTCTCTCACACAATACGCTCGACAGAACCTTATATGCAATGTTAAGAAGGCTGATACCACGATAGTTGGCGCGAATTGCAGTATCACCCTTCTTATGGATTGGGCAAAGTACACTTAGATTCCAATCAGTAGGCATGCATTCGTCCGACCATACTCTACAGATAAGCTGGTGCATGCGCTTTACCAACTCTTCTCCACCGTATTTGAATAACTCAGCTGGCAGCCCGTCAACTCCGGGCGCTTTGTTGTTCTTGAGCCGTGCTATTGCTATACGGATTTCATCGCAGTCGGGTAACGGAACATGAATTCCGTCGTCATTGATTGGGGTTTCGGGATCATCATCTCCTCCAAGGTGGTCTCTGTCACTACCACTAAGTAGTATGGAGAAGTGCTCCCTCCATAAACTAAGTATATTCTGAACGTCAGTTACCAGGTCGCCGTTGTCGTTCTTACAGGAATTCGCCCCGGTCTTAAAACCTTCTGTTAGCCGCCGTACTTTTTGAAAGAATTTTCGGGCGCTTTTCCTGTCGGCCAACATTTCAAGCTCTTCGCACTCACGCATTTCGGCCTTGTACCGTCGTACGAGCGCCACTATTTTCTTGCCACAAATAATGTTCTGTTTCATTTAGCAATTTTTTTTTTCACTTACATTTTTCTTATTCTGACTTACATCATTATCACTAACTCAGCGCCACCTGGTTGTGACTGATTACAAAATTGTAGTTCCCGATTCAATGTCAGATTGAGACAAGTACTAGATTAGGAATGTTTTGTAAATGACATATGGAAAGGGGTTGTCAAAAAAAAAACAAAAGGGGAGGATTAGCTATAACATCCGGCTGAAAAGATCGGTCTCTTTGGATTCCGGCCAGCAAAGCGTAAAGACGTGTTCAGTATTATATCAAATTAAATAAAATAAAAAAAAAACAAAAAAACTGTCCGTCGCAATTACTTAATTCCAAAGCTGAAGCCACATTTAAAACAAGTAGCAGAATGGAGGATTGAACAAAGTATGGCCGACCCAGTATCTCGTCACCTCGCTATAGTCACCAGGATAACATCGCCTAATCAATGCCAAAAGCTTTTCGCAACTTTACTATGTAAATCAGCACTCAGACCAGCAAACCTGCTCACCGCCAAGTAAACGATTAAAGGGAGCGTCAGCCAAAAGTAGTATTTGTTCGAAATCCTCAAATTTATAACTTGGCTAAATTTCCTTTTTTTTTATATTTTATTTATCTTAAAAATTTATGTATATGCTATTAACATGAATATAGCTAATCCTAGCTTGAAGGTAAATTTAGCAACTATTAATTTTATATCCTGCCAATTTAATCTTCCTTGTATATACATACCAGCATATATGTCGCAATAGCTTTTCTATATAAGTTGTTCTTATTATGCAATCTGGGATTTAAACATGTGGCAAACCACATATGTATTACTCGTAATGCCAAATTATTTAAGAGAACATGTTTTGGTTTAGTTGAACCAAGAGAAAAGAAGCAGAAGCAGTAGAGAAAAACAAAAATTTTGACATATCTTCCACCAGTTGAAGAGCCGCGCCGCGATCGACTCATGCTTTTAAAGTGAGTTATTGAGTAAATTACTAATTAGTGTTATTAAAAAGAAAAGTTCGAATTATATTAAAATTAAATTTAAAACTAGAAGTTAAAGAAATAAGTAGTGAAAAGTGCAGAAAGATTATTTTTCGAGCCGTGCATTAGAAAGAAAGAAGAGTGAAAGAAGAAAAGGTGGGAAAGTGAAATAAAATATATATATACCAAAAGAGAAGGAGTGTAGGGAGATGAAATATGCCATAAACGAATTTTTTTTTGGGTTTTTTTTTATAATTTAAATAATTTTCTAATCAAAAAAAAAAAAAAGAGAAAAGAATATATTTTTTATATATATATGTGTATATATGTGTAGGTAATAACTAAACCTATAGTGACATTAACAGCAGCTACAAGCCACTACTCGTGAAGGCCTTCGGAGCAGCGCATGGAGCACAGATGTATGTAAGTTCTTCTTATTTCTTTAAATTATTTGAAATTCATATATAAAATGCATGTATGTACACAATATATCGTGGTTGAGACCGTCCCGGGATTAGAACGAGAGTAATGTTGGGGAAGGTCAGTCACTACCTAGCGCATGTACATATGTACATTATATATATATATATGTAGGACTGACGAACAACCGGGGAATGCATTGAGAATAGAACGGCTAATAGAATTGAAGAAGTTGAGGAAGGTCAGTTTCAACGAAAAGTATGTTATAAATGATCGCACACTGACCTTGTAGGAAATTCGATTATTAGTTTATTTGCGTAACGAATACCTAAAGTCTACATTGCTGAAGTCAAGATGTTTGATTATATAAAATAAGTATAAGTGGGGCTTAACTTAAATATCTTTGAAGTAAATATTAATTATTTTGTTGAAGGATCAAATTAATATGCATTACGTTGAGTATTTAAAATGAAGATATTCTGCCTAGGTGAAGTTTTCCTAGCTTAAGTATAACTGTTAGGTTTAAGATAACATACGTATATGGTAATATCATTTTATTTGAATAAATTGTAAAATATGAAATTGTAAAACAAAGCCCAACATTGGTCTGAAATTGGAGGGGAAGTTGTGCGGATCGAAAGGGGTTTCAATACCAACAATGAAACCATGGTAGGGTGGGCTAGGAGCTGGCTAAAATGTAAGTAAGCCGCTAAACATTTGTATTAAACAACTGGCGGGTAAAATAAGGTATCCGTGAAGTTGGCGTATCGGTTCGTTGGTTTGCGTAAGTTTACCTCAGTGTGCAAGAATAATTTTTATCTTGTGTGTTCTTTTCATTCAGTTTTTTTCATCTATTCTAACAATCACGAATAACCGATCCCACGATGACTGAAGCAGCTGGTAATGCGAGTGCACACTATATGGTTGTTAGAATGTCCACGAGATGAAACGTATACGCTCTGTTGAACGTATCGCTGTTGAAACGGAAAGTTCATAACAGATAACAAATGGCGCCCAACGTGGGGCTCACGAAAGGGTGAAAGCATCGAGAGTGAGTTCGTGGTTTTCACAATTTGGATTCCCTCAGGGAATCAGTCGTTTTGTCGGTCTGTTAGAAAATGGAAGTAGATTTCAGCAGTTTGGAGGGAAGTTGGACTATGGCTTAATGCCAATCTAACTTGCCAAGGTGCAAACAATCACTTTCATTTGAAATAATTTGCTATTAATTTAGATTTTTTTTTGAAGTTCAAAGTTTAATCGAATCTGTAAGTTTATGACTTGGAACTTAAACTAGCTGCGGCTTGATGTCAGGCAGTTTACCTTTATATATTACAGTTTTCGGTTGGCTTTGTAGAAACTTTTTGCTGTGTAATAATTTAAAAATAGAATTTTGAGGAATTTTGAGTAGATATGGCTAAATGCTTGTCGGCCAAACCTAATGTTCTTAATTAAATTAAAGATGCAAGGATATTTGTAAATTTTTTTTTATCGTTTAATTCTTCAATGCAAGATTTTTCTTAAATTTTTCTTTTCTTATAAAATTTCGAATGGATATGTTACCTAAATTTCTGTTGTCGATCAGAAGGGTCATATTCCATTCCGATTTACCTTGTACCTCGCCGGTTGATACACGAAAATGCCTATTTATGTATACCGCCAACAATTTCCTGAAGAAAGTAAGACCAAATTTATATATCGCTTTTTACATTATATCGCTATCTCGTTACTATCGATTGAATATCACGGTTTGGAAATTTATCATTTTAGGAACCAATTATTGTATCTACAGAATTTACACGTATATTTTAATATTTATATAACTCGGTTTCGCGAAGTATATATTCGTAATTATCGTTTAATCTGAATATATTCATATTTTTTTCCGCAAATGTATGTAAGCACTTGACAAAATTTTTAGATTAAAACTTTTAGTTTTGCTTTTGTTTGAAATACATTTTTTTTCTTAAAACATTTTCTTTACGCTTTTGTAATTCCTATTACAACGTAGTTTATTCCAATATTTTAAAAATTAATTATTTATATTGGCAAAATGTCTCTACGACACAGCAATGAGAATTTGCCTGTCCCAAATAATGCATGCACCGTTTGTCGAGAAAGTTTTGGTGACAGCGATGACGTTCTCAGAACTTCGTGTTCACATAAATTTCATCGAAGTTGCTTACTCTCCTGGCTGAAGCGTAATCCCTCATGTCCTCAATGTCGCGCAACTTGTAGCAGTCGTGATTTTCCGACTAGTTCAAACACTGGTATGCGTACTAGGGCTAGACAAGTTCAAAGTAGAACAACTTCCGAAAGCACAAACCAAAATGTAGAGTTGACAAGAGAAAATAACCAACCAGAAGAAGCAGTTGCGGGGTTATCCAACAACACCAACCAAAATAATCGGCCGCTTGAGAATCAGGCTAGTGATGAGTCGCGTATACAAACAGTGGTAAATGCGGTTATATCTGCTCGCCAGGCGTCGATTTTTGAAGATTTAGAAACTAGGGTAGGTCAGTTAATAGAACAAAAGCTCGAATCAACTCTTACAAACTTGTTAAGTCGTTGGAATCTTAACGCAGCACCACCCACAGCCAATAACAATAATCAGAATAGAGTAACTTCACAGCCAACTCAACATATATCAACACCTGTACTACCACAGGAAATGCCTTATTTTCCAAACTCCAGCCAGAACAATTTTAATCGTCATATAGACCAGTTACGTTTGAGTGATGTGTCATCAGGATTTAGTAATAGCAAGATTGCTCAGCTCATTTCGAGCTGGGATATAAAGTTTGATGGCTCATCAAGATTAACGGTGGATAGTTTTATTTATCGTATTGAATGTCAGGTAGTAGATACTTTGAACGGAAACTTTAATATTTTATGCGAAAATATTCAAAGTTTGTTTATTAAAGAAGCTAAGGACTGGTATTGGCGCTACCGCCGCACCGTCGATCGGGTAACCTGGCCATCGTTATGCCAAGCCTTACGCACTCACTTCGACGAACATAAGTCAGATACTGAGATAAAAGAAATTATTCGCGCGCGCAAACAAGGAGTGGTAGAATCCTTTGACGAATATCGCAATGCCATCTTAAAAATCGCAGAAAGTTTGCATTCTCCTCTTCCAGAGACAGAATTAGTAGAAATTCTTCAAAGAAACTTACGCCCGCGGGTGCGTCAGCAACTTTTATATGTGCCAGTGACCTCTTTAGCAGAGCTACGAAGACTGTGTTTGAAAGGAGAAAGGTTGCTAAATGAAATATCTAGTAACCAACGATCACTTCCTAGTAAGCGGGTGAGTGAACTAGAAAACGATTTAAATTTAGAATTTGATGCACCTACTGCCGAAGTCGATGAGTTAATGCGAGCTAAAAACAGTAAAATATCTTGCTGGAATTGCCAAAAAGATGGTCATCGCTATTTTGACTGTTTAGAAGACAGGCAAATATTTTGTTATGGATGCGGGGCTCCTAGTGTGTATAAGCCGAAATGCGTAAAATGCAATCCGGGAAACTCGAAGCAGAGCGAGGTTTCAAAACCGATTCCTCGCAACGACCTGAAAGAAACAATATAAAACTAATCTTACGCCCAGAGATACCTAATGAATATTGTCCAAAATTGAGAGATACGAGTATTGTACCTTATGAAGTCCGGTTGCAAAAATATAAAGAGGCTAAAGCAAAAATTTTCGGTTGCCCGCTTAAAACTAATCCTAGTCGTTCAACTGTTCGAATGAAAACTTTTTGGAAAAACGTTAAAAGTCAACGGAAAAACTTGTCTAGCATCATTTGTGCACTAAAGAGTAAGGATTTTGATTTAAGGCCCTATGCCCATATCTGTATTTTAGAGAAAGAATATCTTGGACTACTCGATAGTGGTGCACAGATATCTTGTTTAGGTGGCTCTCTTGCCAAAGATATTTGTAATAACAACAAGTGTAAGCAATATCAAAATACAGTATGTACTGCCGATGGTAGGAAACAAGTAGTGTTTGGAATAATCAAGTTAGAAGTGGCTTACAAACAAAAGACTGAAGCTATAAATTTTTTTGTTATACCAAGTTTGTCGCAAAATGTTATTCTTGGAATAGATTTTTGGAGTAAATTCCTAATAGCGCCGCACTTAATTGCACAAATAGATATCGAAAACTCTCATAAAACTAGTAATGATAATGAGCTCTTGTTGACTGAAAAGCAACAAAAACATTTAAATTCCGTTAAGTCAAGTTTCCCTAATTGTGAAAAAGAAGGTTTAGGTAGAACCAGTTTAATCGAACATGTAATCGAAGTCGAACCTAATGCTCGTCCGGTTAAACAGCGCTACTTCCCAATTTCTCCCGCTATTGAGAAAATCGTCCATGATGAAATCGATGAAATGATCAACTTAGGTGTGATTGAAGAATCCCCTAACAGTCCCTGGTCAAGTCCGGTGGTGTTAGTTAAGAAATCTGAAAAGGTCCGCCTGTGTCTGGATTCAAGAAAAATCAATTCCGTTACTATCAAGGACGCTTATCCTCTCCCGCATATAGAAGGAATTCTGAGCAGGTTACCGAAAGCAGAGTTTATAAGTTCGCTGGATCTTCGCCGTGCTTTCTGGCAAATACCTCTAGCCGAAAGTTCACGGGACTACACCTGTTTCACGGTGCCGAACCGTCCTTTATATCGTTATTGCGTAATGCCTTTTGGACTTTGCAACGCCCCACAAGCACTCTGTCGCTTAATGGATCGGGTTATACCTCCTCAGCTTAAAAATCAAGTATTTGTGTACCTCGACGATCTTTTGATCGTGTCTGAAAATTTCAATACACATATGTCAGTTTTGTCCGAAGTTGCCTTTCATTTAAGAAAAGCTGGCCTAACTATAAATGTTTCCAAAAGTAAATTCTGTATAAAAGAAGTAAATTATCTTGGTTACATTGTTGGCAATGGAACTTTACGCACAAATCCTGACAAAGTTTCTTCCGTCACTAATTACCCAGTTCCCACAAATGTGAAACAAGTAAGAAGATTTCTGGGGATGGCGGGTTGGTATCGCCGTTTTATTGGAAATTTCGCCTCAATTACAACTCCGCTATCCAATCTCCTTAAAAAGAGTAAACAATTTAATTGGACCATCGAAGCGCAAGATGCCTTTGATACGTTAAAGGATAAATTGTGTACAGCGCCTGTATTGGCAAACCCTGATTATGCAAAACCATTCCTTATTCAATGTGATGCCAGCAGATTAGGTGTTGGTGCAGTTCTCGCGCAGCTTAATGAAGATGGTAACGAAAGTCCTATTGCTTACTTTTCGCAAAAGCTAAACAAAGCACAAAGTAATTACAGCGTCACGGAATTAGAATGTCTCGCTGCAATCCTTAGCTTAAAAAGGTTCAGAGCCTATGTCGAAGGACAAGAGTTTAAAATAATAACCGATCACGCTAGTTTGAAGTGGCTTATGCAACAAAACGATCTTTCCGGCAGGTTAGCTCGTTGGTCTTTGAAATTGCAGGGATTTAAATTCACAATTGAGCATAGAAAAGGTGCGCAAAATATTGTTCCTGACAGTTTATCGCGACAAAATTTCGAGGATATAAGTAAGGAAATTTGTGAAATTAACGAATTCGATGTCCGTCCGTTAGTGAATCTGAATTCACCTGAATTCAAGTCCGAAGAATATGAAAAATTAAAAACTCACGTCCGCAACAATTTACCTCGGTTACCCGATTTAAAAGTCCTCAAGGAACATGTTTATAAAAGAACTGAAATTCCAGATGGTAATCCTGAAAACGAAGTTTTTAATTGGAAACTATGGGTACCCAAATCCTTAGTAGAAGAAGTCATTGACAGTGCACATTCGCCACCAAATAAATGCCACGGCGGCATAGCTAAAACATTAGAGCGTATACGTAAGAATCTCTTCTGGCCAAATATGACGGTAGATGTGAAAAATTTCATATCGAAATGCGAAATTCGCGTGAAAAGTAAAGCGCCTAATATTACTTTGCGTCCGCCAATGTCTACACAATATGCTGTGCAAAGGCCTTTTCAAAAAGTGTATATCGATTTTCTTGGTCCATATCCCAGATCAAAACGTGGGCATATTGGAATTTTGATAGTGTTAGATTATCTCACTAAATATCCATTATTAAGGCCAGTAAAGAGATTTCATGCGACAGTCATTTGCGATTATCTACAACAAAACGTTTTTAACATATTCGGTACACCTGAAATAGTTGTGAGCGATAACGGCAAGCAGTTAAAGTCGACACTTTTTAACAATCCTTTATTCCAGCGTGGTATCCGCCACGTTTACACTGCGTTGTATAGTCCACAAGCAAACGCCAGCGAACGCGTAAACCGTTCTATTATCACCGGTATCAGATCATACCTACAAAAAGATCAAACTGTTTGGGACACACATCTCTCAGAAATTGGTGAAGCGTTAAGAAGCTCTTTTCATCAAACAATTGGTTGCACTCCATATTACGCCCTCCTGGGTCAGCAGATGGTAACCCATGGAAAGGATTATGAACTTTTTCGTCAACTAGAGACTCTAGATAATTATGTACTTGAGAGATCAGACAAACTGCAGCTAATCAGAAAATCTCTTGCAGAAAACATACGAAAAGCTTTTGAGAGTTCAGCGAAACGTTATAATTTACGCAGTAGCTCACGAAAATTCAAAATTGGAGATATGGTTTTTAGAAGGAACGTTGTATTGAGCGATGCTAGTAAAAAGTTCTGCGCCAAGTTTGCACCCAAATTTATTAAATCTAAGGTTGTTGGAATCAAGGGAAACTGCATATACAAACTAGAAGATATAGATACCAAGAAACAAGAATTTTACCATCTAAAGGATATACGCAGTATCTAGCAAAGAAGACAATTGAAAGCCGCACCAACACTTTAGGTGGGGGGGGGTGTACCGTCGTACGAGCGCCACTATTTTCTTGCCACAAATAATGTTCTGTTTCATTTAGCAATTTTTTTTTTCACTTACATTTTTCTTATTCTGACTTACATCATTATCACTAACTCAGCGCCACCTGGTTGTGACTGATTACAAAATTGTAGTTCCCGATTCAATGTCAGATTGAGACAAGTACTAGATTAGGAATGTTTTGTAAATGACATATGGAAAGGGGTTGTCAAAAAAAAAACAAAAGGGGAGGATTAGCTATAACATCCGGCTGAAAAGATCGGTCTCTTTGGATTCCGGCCAGCAAAGCATAAAGACGTGTTCAGTATTATATCAAATTAAATAAAATAAAAAAAAAACCAAAAAAACTGTCCGTCGCAATTACTTAATTCCAAAGCTGAAGCCACATTTAAAACAAGTAGCAGAATGGAGGATTGAACAAAGTATGGCCGACCCAGTATCTCGTCACCTCGCTATAGTCACCAGGATAACATCGCCTAATCAATGCCAAAAGCTTTTCGCAACTTTACTATGTAAATCAGCACTCAGACCAGCAAACCTGCTCACCGCCAAGTAAACGATTAAAGGGAGCGTCAGCCAAAAGTAGTATTTGTTCGAAATCCTCAAATTTATAACTTGGCTAAATTTCCTTTTTTTTTATATTTTATTTATCTTAAAAATTTATGTATATGCTATTAACATGAATATAGCTAATCCTAGCTTGAAGGTAAATTTAGCAACTATTAATTTTATATCCTGCCAATTTAATCTTTTTTTTATTATTATAACCCAACGGAAACCCACTTTCCCGCCCAACCGGCACGAGGGGCTCAATCCGCATAACGTACGGATGTTTTTTAAATATACAAATCTTAGGTGCCGAGTCGTGACAGAAGAAAGTTTGTTAAGCGTCGAGATCCCAAGCTGCTCAGCTACAGAATAAGAATTCATCAGCCGAATACAAAGTTAGAGAAATGCAAAGTAAGAAAATTGGATCGTTAGCTGTTATTAAGAGAGGATAGAATAGTTCTTTTAATTATAAAAAGTGAGTCCGATACATCAAAGGTGCTGGAATGATTGTTAAAGTCTTGGCATAAACCCCGAAACGGTTCATTCAACTCAAAGTTAGTTCTGCATAGTTTCAAGAAAAGTGGTTTAAAGTTTCTCGTTGCACGGGAGGGTACATTAAAATTAATTTGCTCTAGAAGAAATGGACTTGAGATCCATCCATTGACTAATTTTACCAGAAATATTATACCTAACATTTCTCTGCGACTCGAAAGAGATTAATAAGTTTTAAACGACTAGTGTATGGGGGAAGATTGTATGGCGAATCCCATCGAAGATTTCTCAAAGCAAAAAGTAAGAATTGTTTTTGTATTGACTCTAGTTGGTCTGAATGGACCTGATAACGAGGATTCCAAACTATGGAACCATACTCCAGTATTGGTCTTACCAATGAAGTAAAAAGTGTTTTAGTTATATACGGGTCGCGGAATTCCTTTGACCAACGCTTTACAAAAGCCAGTACACCCCTTGCTTTATTAACTGTGGAACTAATATGAAAATTAAAATTGAGTTTACAATCCATACCAACACCCAGGTCAACAAAACTGTTTACATGTTCTAGGACGTAGTTATTTATTTTGTAGGAGGCCGGCTGAATGGTTCGTCGAGAAAAGCACATGAATTTACATTTGTTAAGGTTAAGCGGCATATAATTAATGCTGCACCAATTGACAATGCTGTCCAAATCTTGCTGTAGCAAGGATCTTTCTTCAGCCGAGGCATAAGTCTTAAAAAGTTTAACATCATCCGCGTACATCAATATCTTAGAATACTTTACTACTGTAGAAATGTCGTTTATGAATAGCAGGAACAGAATCGGTCCGAGGTGGCTGCCCTGAGGAACTCCCGAGGAAACATCGATGATCCCAGAATGAAAATTTTTAAAAACTACCTTTTGCGTCCTACCGGAGAGATAAGAAGACATCCAACAGAGGATACCAGGTTGAAAACCAAGCAGATCTAGTTTACGGATGAGTAAAGAGTGACATACTTTGTCAAAAGCTTTACTAAAATCGGTATATATAACATCAGTATCAATGCATTCCCTAAACCCATTTGAAACATGGCTGGTAAATTCAAGTAAATTTGTAATGGTCGATTTGCCCTTACAGAAGCCATGTTGGCAATTTGCTATTATTGAGGAAATCGGATAAGTCATTTGCTTGGTAACAATAGCTTCAAACAACTTCGGGATAGAAGAGAGTTTAGCTATACCACGATAGTTTTCAATAGAAGACCTGCTTCCAGATTTATGAAGGGGGATTATGTAAGACTGTTTCCATATTGACGGAAAAACTCCTTGCTGGAGGGACAAATTAAACAAGTTCGATAATGGCAGGTACAGGTGCTTTGCACATTTTTTTAGGAAACATGTCGGGATCATATCAGGGCCGTACTTGAATGATTCTTTTAAAGATATTAAATAATGAAAAACATCATCTGATGATATGACTGGAATATTAATAGAGTTATTGGGGCTCAGCTTGTATGGATAGGAAATACAGTTATATTTAAATTGAGTGGTGTAGTTAGATTTAAAGAACTGGGCAAATAGATTGGCAATAATCTCGTTATCACATGACACAGTACTTTGATATTTCATTGCGGAAGGGAATGCATTTACTCTGCGCTTAGAATTAACGAAACCATAGAAAGCATTCGGGTCGTGGATAATGTTCATTTTCATTTTATTCAAGTATTTTTCATAACAGTTTTTATTTAATTCTAGATATTTATGTCGCAAGACTGAATAATTAAGATAATCCACATGACGACCAGTACTTTTATATAATTTAAAAGAACGCGATTTTTTATTTTTTAAAGTTCTCAAGTCTTTAGTGAACCATAAAGGGGCTGATTCATCACGAATACAAGAACCTTTAGGTACATGTTTAAGAAATAAGTTGTATAAAGTATTGTTGAAGTCCAAAACATTACGCTCAATATCGCCATTGTAGTAAGGCCAAGTTATTTTAGATAAGTCATAGTTTAATTTTTTAAAATTAGCTTTTCTAAAATCGAAGCTGTCATTAGAATTAAAAGCTTTCGATCCAGAAACCCGCTCTCCGTCTATGATCTCGTATGACAATTCAATTGCAGGATGATATACATCCTCAGGCAAAACCAATGGATCACATCGATTTAAGGAGGCCCTGTACATGTTGTCAACAAAAACCAAATCCAAGACCCTCCCCAACTTGTTTTGTAGGGTATTAACCTGGTTCAGACAAAGTTCAGTCATCCCCTCCAGAAAGGCGTTGTTAATGGAAGGTACGATATGACCATCAATCATATTCCAAGAAATGTTTGGGAGATTAAAATCACCCAACACAATCAATGAGTCGGGAGGCCTAAGCATTGAGTCCACAATCCCAAGTAAGGAAATATGATCACTATATACCGACAAGTCAGACTGAGGAGGTATATAGCAGAGGGCTAAATAAATATAAGACTTGCTAAATTGCAGTCGTATGCACTTAAATTCAGTAGACTCAATGATAGGGACGTTCACCACTTCAGATGGTAATGAAGAATGTATATACATACCAGCATATACATATGTCGCAATAGCTTTTCTATATAAGTTGTTCTTATTATGCAATCTGGGATTTAAACATGTGGCAAACCACATATGTATTACTCGTAATGCCAAATTATTTAAGAGAACATGTTTTGGTTTAGTTGAACCAAGAGAAAAGAAGCAGAAGCAGTAGAGAAAAACAAAAATTTTGACATATCTTCCACCAGTTGAAGAGCCGCGCCGCGATCGACTCATGCTTTTAAAGTGAGTTATTGAGTAAATTACTAATTAGTGTTATTAAAAAGAAAAGTTCGAATTATATTAAAATTAAATTTAAAACTAGAAGTTAAAGAAATAAGTAGTGAAAAGTGCAGAAAGATTATTTTTCGAGCCGTGCATTAGAAAGAAAGAAGAGTGAAAGAAGAAAAGGTGGGAAAGTGAAATAAAATATATATATACCAAAAGAGAAGGAGTGTAGGGAGATGAAATATGCCATAAACGAATTTTTTTTGGGTTTTTTTTTATAATTTAAATAATTTTCTAATCAAAAAAAAAAAAAAAAAGAGAAAAGAATATATTTTTTATATATATATGTGTATATATGTGTAGGTAATAACTAAACCTATAGTGACATTAACAGCAGCTACAAGCCACTACTCGTGAAGGCCTTCGGAGCAGCGCATGGAGCACAGATGTATGTAAGTTCTTCTTATTTCTTTAAATTATTTGAAATTCATATATAAAATGCATGTATGTACACAAAATATTGTGGTTGAGACCGTCCCGGGATTAGAACGAGAGTAATGTTGGGGAAGGTCAGTCACTACCTAGCGCATGTACATATGTACATTATATATATATATATGTAGGACTGACGAACAACCGGGGAATGCATTGAGAATAGAACGGCTAATAGAATTGAAGAAGTTGAGGAAGGTCAGTTTCAACGAAAAGTATGTAATAAATGATCGCACACTGACCTTGTAGGAAATTCGATTATTAGTTTATTTGCGTAACGAATACCTAAAGTCTACATTGCTGAAGTCAAGATGTTTGATTATATAAAATAAGTATAAGTGGGGCTTAACATAAATATCTTTGAAGTAAATATTAATTATTTTGTTGAAGGATCAAATTAATATGCATTACGTTGAGTATTTAAAATGAAGATATTCTGCCTAGGTGAAGTTTTCCTAGCTTAAGTATAACTGTTAGGTTTAAGATAACATACGTATATGGTAATATCATTTTATTTGAATAAATTGTAAAATATGAAATTGTAAAACAAAGCCCAACATTGGTCTGAAATTGGAGGGGAAGTTGTGCGGATCGAAAGGGGTTTCAATACCAACAATGAAACCATGGTAGGGTGGGCTAGGAGCTGGCTAAAATGTAAGTAAGCCGCTAAACATTTGTATTAAACAACTGGCGGGTAAAATAAGGTATCCGTGAAGTTGGCGTATCGGTTCGTTGGTTTGCGTAAGTTTACCTCAGTGTGCAAGAATAATTTATATCTTGTGTGTTCTTTTCATTCAGTTTTTTTCATCTATTCTAACAATCACGAATAACCGATCCCACGATGACTGAAGCAGCTGGTAATGCGAGTGCACACTATATGGTTGTTAGAATGTCCACGAGATGAAACGTATACGCTCTGTTGAACGTATCGCTGTTGAAACGGAAAGTTCATAACAGATAACAGCCTTTCTCTTCTTCTCTCGAAAAATGCGTCTCGCTTCCTTTTTCAACTCACGATATCTCTCCCGTAAGGCTCGCGTTGCGCCCGATCGCAACGTGGCCCTGTAGGCAGCATCTTTCCGTTCCGTGGCAACGCGACATTCCTCATCGTACCAGTCATTTTTCCGGGCTCGCTGGAAACCAATAGATTGTTCAGCGGCGGTACGTAAAGAGAAAGAGATGTGGTTCCATTGCTCTGAAATATCGCTTTGTTGATTAGAGCTCTCAGAGAGCAGGAGTGCGAGTCGAGTAGCGAAGTGCGTGGCTGTCTGTTGTGATTGCAACTTTCCGACGTCGAGCTTTCCTTGTGTGCCTTTCCGCACGCTTTTTGACGTACAGAGGCGCGTGCGTATCTTGGCTGCGACAAGATAATGGTCCGAGTCGATGTTGGCTCCTCGGATCGTGCGCACATCTAGGACACTGGAAGCATGCCTTCCGTCTATCACAACATGGTCGATTTGGTTTCGTGTCTTACCATCTTGAGACAGCCACGTAGCCTGATGTATCCTCCTATGCTGGAACCTGGTACTACAAACTACCATGTTTCGGGCCCCGGCGAAGTCGATCAGTCTCAATCCGTTATCAGATGTTTCTTCGTGGAGACTGAATTTTCCGACTGTGGAACCAAAGATGCCCTCCTTACCCACCTTGGCATTAAAATCGCCTAGCACGATTTTTATATCGTGTTGGGGGCAGCGTTCGAACGTGTGCTCCAGGAGTTCGTAGAAGCAATCTTTGGTCCCATCGTACTTCTCTTCCGTCGGGGCATGGGCGCAAATCAGGGAGATGTTGAAGAATCTCCCCTGTATGCGGATTGTGGCGAGACGTTCGTCCACCGGAGTGAACGACAGTACTTTACGGCGAAGTCTCTCTCCCACCACAAATCCGACACCAAATTTGCGCTCCTTTACATGGCAGCTGTAGTATACGTCGCAAGGGCCTTCCCGTTTCCTCCCTTGCCCCGTCCATCGCATTTCTTGGATGGCGGTGATGTCAGCCTTCGCTCTACCGAGGACATCTACCAGCCGGGCAGAGGCACCTACCCAATTAAGGGTTCGGACATTCCAGGTGCATGCCCTCAAATCATGGTCCTTAAAACGTTTGCCGTGGTCGTCATCTAAAAAGGGGGATCCTGTCCGAGGCTTTGCTTTGCTTTTCATTGGAAGTTGTTTTTTACGTGGCGGGTTCCAAGCCCTGCGCACAACCCATTGCTGGGGGTTGAAATTTTAAAATCGTTTATATAGCGAGCCGCTTGCTCTAAGACAGACGCCCGCTTGCAGCCGCACCTCCTGGTGAACAGACGCTGCGGACTTTGGTGGACCCTTAAACCGAATATGTCGGAGTGGCTCCACTGAAGCTCCCTCTCTATTAGCCGTGACCCATGGCTCCACACGGATTGGTTACCATATCTCGCACATGGGTTGCTCACGTTGCCCAGGGTGCACGAACGTGGACGTAAGAGTAGGGATTGAGTACAGCCGCGCAACTGTATCTGCATACCCAGAAGCACCACTGTACCCCATTGCACCCCTGCATACCCAAAAGCACCACTGTACCCCATTGCACCCCTCCCTCCTCGACTACTTTCCAGAAAATTTAGGAGGCGTGAGTGAAGATCAAGGAGAACGTTTTCACCAAGATATTAAGGAGATGGAAAAAAGATACCAGGGAAGATGGAGCGTTTCAATGATGGCAGACTACTGTTGAACGATTCAAAGAGACCTTCCCAATGCTTCCCACAAGCGAAAATGTACCAAAAGGAGTCTCACTGAGAAAATAAATGTGTTCAATGCTTACTAATTAATGTATTTTACATAAATAAATTAGTTTTGTTACGCAATTATATATTTAAAAAAAATTGTTAGACACCTACATTGTCAGAAAACGTGATGTTCTACGACAAAATTAAATTTATTTTCGGATTCAGCACACCCGAAAACATAAGAAAACCACCTCTCAATTATTTTTTTTTTGCAGACTTATAATTAAAAAATTATCTCATATTTATGAAGAAAGTCAGGTTCTTGATTACCTCAATTGTTTGAAATAAATATTGATGTACTACAATTAAAAACCTCAAATATAATTGGTTACTGCAAATCTCCAGAGATTCAAACATGTTAGAATTCAAAAGGATTCAATATATATTGAACTGTAAAGTGAGCTTTGAGAATTTCAAAAACGATTCTCCTATGAGACAAAATCTCCCAAGTGTACCTGCATTTTTCGATGGTCAAGCTTTCATTTTTTTTGGGTTCTAAAGGATAAATAAAAAATACGAAATTCAAAAAATTTCGAGAGTTATTGTTATTAATATTTTTTTGCATGATCTTGGAAAATATTTATTTTCTCTTAACAGACCGAATCGATTTCGCTTATACTCGTATGCAGTACGAATTCAATTAAAGTCAACTTCTCAATCGCTTTAAAAAATTATTTTCATAACATATGTATATCTTTCGACACCAGTCACAAAATTCCGCAAATTGACTGCTCCGACAAATTCTGGCATGCCGATATTACGAATTGCGAAAACAGTCTAAGAATTTCGAATTTAGAACTACGAAAATCTGATTTGAGCATACCAATTCTACGATTCGTAGCCTAATCGAACGTACGACGGATTCCAGCATAGGGGTGTTAAGCTCTTGCTTACATTGCGTCTCGATGGGTAAGATGGCCATAAATGTATTTTTATTAATGTTAACTCGTTAGTAGTTAAAAGTAACGGCATTTTTTAAAAATAATTTTCTAAAAATTCATAAACCTGATGTTGGTCTGATAGCTGTGCTTATACTCAACGTCAGACATAGAGGAACTTCGGGTATTGTGGTATAGGTTTTATTATTATGGAATTTGAGGCCAAAGTTAAAGTCTTATTATAACTAGCCATGGCTCATTTTGACTAATGAAATGTTACCTAGATGATACTTTGCGAAGAAATATGTAGATTATTTAGTTGAAAAAATTTATCACTCAATACGGAAAAACCGAAAAAGCAGCTTTCTCAAAAACTTGAGTGTAATTTGGTACATATAAGTTAAAGGATCTTTGATCCTTACACTTAAAAAAATAGAAGGGCCAACTCGCCCTAAGTTCAAACACAAGGATTATAACGTTACAAATAACTTTATTTAATCACTTTAATATTACGACTTAAGTTACGGTTAAATAAATATTCTAAGTGTGTCTTAACACTACTAGCACCCCTATGCAACTGCCCACTCAACTGCAACCGCGTCAATCGCCAGGCCTCGGTGTAGCAGCAGCGACGCAGCCCTTGCGTAACGATGTTCATTGGTGCTGGCTGTGGCGTTGGTTTCCCACGGGCGTTTCACTGTGTTATGAAATGCTTGCGTAAGCATATCCGCCGGTAACGACCGTGGCCTTGGTTTCCCACAGGTGTAGCATTGGTTATGCAATGGCCCAATTGCAGTATGTGGTGAAATAAGATTCTGCTGACGCAGCGCACGTGTAATGGTTGGCGGTGGGAATTATGCAGACTGGGCGCTAGCGAATATGTTAACTCCTCCGCCATCAAAAATCTGCGTCCCGCAGATCATGCGGCAAGGAAGAGCCCTTCCTACGTTGGATACTATTACGCCTGGCCGGTAAGGATAACTTCAGCTCAGGTAAGTTAATCTTTGCGGTGATTTTGTGCCAAATGTACCAAATCATCAGCAATAGAGCGACTACTCCCAGGGATTCGATAATGGTAAACCAATTCGTTTTTTCCTTGAGGTAACCCAGCAATTTGATGTTGTCAACCGCCATCTCGTGTACGAGGTTAAGGTTCAGCGCCATGCTTCGGTTGGTTATGCTGGTCAAAACTGGTGGGAGAACTTGAGCTCCTGAGATGCTTGTGCTCGAATAGCTCTGGTTGTTGATGGTAACAGTCTCATTGTCCATCTGTAGAATATAAGAACCATTTAAACTGATTGCGGGTTTACCTGATCCTATGCTTCCGCTGAAATTGTGGAGGAAAATTGTGTCTTCCTTGATCAGTTCGACGTTAGATTCGTTGTAGGTCAGGTAACTGCAACTGGCATGTCCTCCCTTGAGGAGACGTGCAATGCAACCAGTCTCTGGTAACAAATCCAAGAATTTTCGTTCGCAGACCATTGCAGAGGTTAGCCGCAGGCAATCCTTTCTTATACCATATGTCTCGCGCTTGTTAATCAAAATCGTTGTGTATGCCAACTCCACTCGGTGGCCTTCTTGGATGTTAGCTCTTGCAATTAGGTGATTAAACCTTTCTTCAGTCACCTTAGGCACGGATAACACGTACAATAATAGCGTACCGTTGGTGTATATCGAAGGTTTGCTATACTCAATTGCTTCAATAGCATTACTATATGGGAGTACGTCTATCTCGCTGACAAGCTGGTTGACCTCTTCCTTACTCAAAAGATTGGTATTGACCACGCCAGCTTTGGCCATCTGACATGCGCGGATCAGCTCGTTGACATCTTCCCTCAGAAGGATGATCTTGTGTTGGATTTCCTGAGAAATCCTTTCAAGGTTCTTCTCGTGCATGATATCGTTGGTGGCGGTCACAATGCCATTGAGCTTCTGCAATAATTCATCAGTTTTTTTTTGAAAATTTCAGCATTTACCTTATATTGCTGATTGTTGTTTTGGTTCAGGGCATCTTCATTTCGAAGAACTGCATCCCAATCTGTTGCGTCGGGTGAGCCAGCAATCCATTTCCAAGCCGAACCAATCCAGTTTATCGATCGCTTGGGTCTAGATGATTCGTACCCTTTCAATTCGCCCAGATGTGTACGGATTCTGCTCAACTGGAATGAGAGTACTTCATAAACTGCAGGTGATTCGTTTCTACTGGATAGTGCTTCCTCTAGTCGGTTTGTGGCCATTTCGTAACGCTCCAGGTTTACAGCGTGGATTAGCTTAAAATGTCCATCAATAATCCATCCATACCCGTCTCGGATAGTTGCTAGTGGTGCATCTATTTTAAATAAGTCATAGGAGTGCGCTATTGCGCAAAAGCTGATGCTATGAATTAAAATAACGTATTAGACTAATTATGATAATGTTCCCCCATAGTTGTACCAATTTGATTAGAACAAAAGTATTAAAAACTAAAAAAAAATTTTACATTTTTATTCTAAATTGGTTCTAAATTTATTATAAACTAATATATTCTAGTTCTATTACTAAATAAGCATGTGTATTTCTTAATAGTTCTTAAGAGCTAGATTGTATACTTATGTCTATATTTTCTTATCCTAACTGTGAGTTGCATAGTGGTTAGTAAATGTTGATAGAATTTAGATTTTGTTTTCATTATATTTTTTGGTTTGGGAACCCAGTAGTGAGGCAATGGTTTGTTAAAAGTTAGTGGATTAAATTAGTGATTAGTATTGTTATGTGAAAGTGTTGCTGCGTTAGTATTGTATACTTTTTTTTTATAATTTTTTTTGTATTTTTATTTTAGACTTAAACAAAAATGGGAAATTATAGAAAAAGAAAGTATCAACTTTTATTTTTCTATCATTTGTTCATTACTTTGTTTAAATTTGTAAGTATTTTTGTTATCATTTTGGCATCTTTTGTGCGCTTTTTTGCATGATTTTATTCTTTTTCGTAAGTAATTGCATTTTGACGCTTTTCTTGCGTGCATTATTGTGCACTAGTCAATTGCATTTCGCAAATTGCTTGTTTAGATCTGGTTGAATTTTAGCATTTGCATTGGCCTATAGGTATTATTGACTATCGAAGGCCCGTGTGGATCCCTTTTAGTCATAAGCGTTTATAATTGCAAATGACCTACTCATGGCACAGGTGACTTCACGCAAATAAGCGATAGATTCTCGTGCAGGAGTTGAACCACTTCGATTGGGTCAGCCCAGACCACTAGGCTGCGTGGAATTGAACCACCCTGACCCCATCATTACAAACATACGTTTGCATCCCGGACCGCCGGGTCTGAAGAATCTTCACTATTTTTACCTTTTGACCAATGTTATCATGTGTCCCTTACACATTTTTTACGTCCGATTTGTGGAATTTCTTCCCACTCTCGGTTAGTATGGTCGCATTTCTATTCTCTGCGACGGTTTTCTTTTTAAATAAAGGTTTTTGTTTTGATTTTATTTATTTGTTAGCTATAAACAGCGTATCGCCGTTATTAAATTCCCGTTGTGGCAATCGTTTTTCGTTTATCCTTGCATTTCTGGATTCTTGTTCATGAAACAGCAAGGCCTTGATATTTTCATGGGTTTGATCCCTAAAGTCTGTAAAATTTTGGTAATTAATCCTGGCTGTCCTATTCAAGAATATATCCACCGGTTTCTTTTTTGTAGTGGAGTGTATTGTGTTGTTATACCTATCTACAGCTATAGACACTCGCTCTTTCGGGGATAACCTTGCAAATTCGCCAGTGATGCAGCGGTAAATTTCAATTATGGTTGAATGAAGCCGCTCAACCTGTTCATTTGCTTCGCTTCGTTGCGTTGGGGTTTGGTAGATTTCTACGCCTAGAGACCTGATGTAATTCAGTACGAGCGGGGTTAGGAATCCTCGCTCGTTGTCCATGACAAGTTGCCTTGGCACAGAAAAGTAGTGCAGGACATCCGTTAGCTTCCTGCGAAGATAAATGGACGATTTATTTTTTATGGGAAACAGTTTCGCAAATTTGGAAAATTTGTCTATACAGCTCAAAAATTTCTGTTTTTCTATTTCGAAAAGGTCAATATGTAAAATTTCACAAGGATAATTAGGGATCGGTGTTGGTTGGATATGTGGCTTCGCAGGGTGTCTGTCGTATTTGTTTAATTTGCAGACATCGCACTGGGCAACGTAGTCTCTGATTTGCTTAGCCATACCTGGGAAGTAATATTTTTCGAGAATTTGTTCCCTATTTTCCCTAGGATTCCTGTGGGCTCGACGATGCTCCTGTTCTATTATATTAAAAACTCTGTCAACTATAGTTACATCTTCCACTACTCGTTGCGTAATTCTAATCTTATACCTGTGGAAGTGATTAGCGTAGATATTCTGCAATAACCAAAGGTATTCCTCAGGAATTTTTATTCCATTAATCAAGTTAGGTTTGAGGATTTCCTTTAGTATGGGGATGAGGGTCGTACTGTCAAAAGCGGGTAGTGGTATGTAGTGTCTGGCGTAATCAGGTGAGGCTGTTCATGACATCGGGATTCCTGGCCTACTCTAAATATTACCTGATTTCGAAAGACATTTATAGGAGCCTCCACGTGGGGTATAAGATCAGAACTGTCCTGTCCAGCGGAGTGCATCGTGGCTTCGGATGGGGCTCCTTCGTCAGGATTTCCTACGTCGCTAGCGGGAGGTTCAGGTATAACAGAATCAGATAAAGCGTTAATTTCAGTTTTTAGACGGGAGAGTGCGTCGGCAACAACGTTAGCTTTTCCTGGTTTGTAGATGATCTCGCAATTATATTCCTCGATTCGCGCCTTCCAGCGCTTTAATTTCGCGTTGTAGTTGCGACAGCTTAAAGAAAAGGTAAGTGGTTGATGATCGGTGTAAATTTTTATTTTTTTCGCACCATACAAATAGGACCTCAAATTATGTAATGCCCACACAATAGCAAGCATCTCCTTTTCATTTGTAGCGTAGTTTTCCTCGGTCTTGTTTAGAGAACGAGAGATGTATGCAATTGGTTTGTCCTTACCGATATCCCCCTGCGATAGCACTGCTCCTATAGCATATTTTGACGCATCCGTAGTTAGATTAAATGGGTTTTCAAAGGCGGGGAAGGCTAGGACATCGGCGGAAGTGAGCAGTCGTTTTAAATCGACAAAGGCTTGTAATGCCTCACTATCGAGCTTAATTTCCACCCTCCTTGAAACCCTAGCCTTGACCTGCGCATTTTCCCCACGCGTCAGATTGGTCAATGGCTTCGAGATTTTTGCGTAGTCACGAATAAACTTCCGGTAATACGAAGTCATACCCAGAAAGCTTTTAAGGTCCTTCAGGTTCTGTGGAGGCAGGATTAGATTCATGGCTTCAACTTTTTTTGGGTCAGGGCGAACGCCGTCGGGGGTGATGATGTAGCCAAGGAATTCGACTTCAGTTTCGAGGAAACACGTTTTCTCCAGGTTCACCCTCAGGTTCACTTCAAGCAATCTTGAGAATACCTTCTCTATATTTTGTAAATGGTCATCTGCGTCCTTTCCGAACACAATGATATCGTCGATGTACACATAGCAAATCTTACCAATATATTGCTTGAGCACATCGTCGATCATTCGCTGGAAGATTGCCGGAGCGTTTTTCAACCCGAAGGGTAGCCGTAAGAACTCGTATTTCCCATTCATCGTAGAAAACGCTGTCTTGGGAATATCAGATTCCTTCATAGGTATCTGATGGAAACCTGATGTCAGGTCAATAGTTGTATAGTATTTAGATTGACCTAGGCTACATAAGGTTGCATTTATATCAGGAATCGGGTAGGTATCTGCAATGGTAACGGCGTTCAATCTTTTATAGTCTATAACCATGCGGAATTGTTTTTCGCCGTTTGGTTTAGGCTTTTTCGGAACCACCCAAATTGGGGAGTTATAGGGGCTTTTTGATGGCCGGATAACTCCTTCTTCGAGCAGTTCCTGTACCTGTCTCTCAACCTCTTCTCTCATGCACGAAGGATAAGGATAGCTCTTACTGTAAATAGGTTCGGATGTCGAGGTCCTTATCTCTGCACGCACACTGGTATCTACCAATTCGCTCCCATTTATAGGCAGGAATAGTTCACTATAGCTTTCAATTAGTTCATTTACTTTTTCGCGTGGAAGATCCTTGGATATCGCATAGTTTACCTCACTAGATATCCGTGGTTTAAGCGGTATTTTGCATTTATTAATTTCTAGTAAATTATTTTTCCTATCCACTACTGCACCCATATCCTTAAGGGTGTCGTCGCCAATGATTCCGTCAAATGTGCGTAGTCCAGGTAGGACGAAGAACGTTACTTCAGAATCGATACCGATATTGTTGAAAAGCTTTAATGATGTTTTTTCATTTATGTCTATACAACCCCCAGCTGATCTTACACTGAAGGACTTACTTACTGGTTTGCCCTGCTTGACCACCGTTGCTTTTATAAAATTCTTATTCGCACCAGTGTCCACCAGGAAATCTAATGTGCGCCCGTCCGGCAGCCTGTATTCTATGTATGGTACGCTAGATGGCCGTTGGATAGAAAATCCTCTTCCTCAGCAGTAGCGGAGTAGTCGTCCCTCTGTTCGGTGTCATCTGTAGTAACGTGGTACAATCTCTGTTGCTTACGAGGAAGGTTCTCGGACATAGCACCACGCTTGAAGGGATTTGGCCGATTCATATAATTAACGCGTTTGCTTTGCACGGACTGGTCAACGTCCATCTTTTCAACAGGTGGTTGGTCTTACTTTGGGGCAACCTGCCGTTTTTCGAACGGAGGTCGACGCTCGTGAGGACGCCAGGTCGTTCTAGGTGGAAGTGGAGGAGCCCTGTCGGTACTGAAGCCATGCATCCTACCCTGGATTGTATTTGTTGGAGCGACAACACGGTTATTGGCGCGCGCAGTGTGGATAGTTAAATTTCGGAAGTTTGTATTTTGTATTTCGAGGCACGCAGAGTATGCCTCCGGTAAGGTTTTAGGGCGTTGAATGAGAAGCATTTTCGCAAGCTCCCCATTCAAGCCACGTATGAAGACGTCTAAGGCACGGTTTCTATAGGTATCAATCAGGACCTTGGTTGTCTCCTCGGAGTAGGACTCCGTTTTGATTTTGTTGATAATCAACGAAAATTGGTGATTCACGGCGGTATAAAATTCGTCGAGCCGTGAATCCCTTTGTGACAGTTGGTGGAGTTGGTACTCTAACGTACGGATATCGCGTTTATCCGCGTAGTGGAGTGATAAACACTCCTTGATTTCGGCCCAGTTTGTGTCGAAAATGTTGTAGGATATTAGAGCAGCATCGACTCCTCCACGTACCTTTTGACGAATGTGTTGAAGGATAGCACGATAAATCGGCTTATCCTTAACTACGCTAAAATCTGATAGGATGCTCTCCACTGAGTGCACCCATGACACGTACCTTACGGGGTTGCCGTCGAAGGCCTGCAACTCCTTTACCGAGTCAGGAAGCCTACAGATCTCCTTCAGATCAGCTTCTGTAGTAGGAGGTCTGAGTTGCACCTCCGGTTCTTCCGGCACATTCATTGCTGTCCCACCCTCGAGGTGGACAAGCCGAGACTGCAGAGAGTCAAAGGAAGAGACCCGCCTCTCCATGGTGTTCATTTTCTCGAGGAGTGCATTGACGGCACCAGCCAAGTTCGTCACAGTGGCTTGCAACGAATCCATAGTTATCTGTGGAGAAGGAATAAAAAGGAATATCGAAAATACGTCTTACTTACTATAACAGTTTAAACATCTAATACGTCCTTTGTATTCACTTTCAATTTTTTGTTCTTTCTCCTTCTTTATTATAAGCTTCTATGCTTTTACATTTTTAGCTTTTACGCAAACAATTTTTTTTCCACTGCTTTCACTTGTTTTCTTATTTTAGAGTTATTACTCTTTCTTTATTATAAGCTTCTACGCTTTTATATTTTTAGCTTTCACACAAACAATTTTTTTTTGCTTTCACTACTGGTCCCTGCTCGGGCGCCAGTTAAAGGATCTTTGATCCTTACACTTAATAAATAGAAGGGCCAACTCGCCCTAAGCTCAAACACAAGGATTATAACGTTACAAATAACTTTATTTAATCACTTTAATATTACGACTTAAGTTACGGTTAACTAAATATTCTAAGTGTGTCTTAACACTACTAGCACCCCTATGCAACTGCCCACTCAACTGCAACCGCGTCAATCGCCAGGCCTCGGTGTAGCAGCAGCGACGCAGCCCTTGCGTAACGATGTTCATTGGTGCTGGCTGTGGCGTTGGTTTCCCACGGGCGTTTCACTGTGTTATGAAATGCTTGCGTAAGCATATCCGCCGGTAACGACCGTGGCCTTGGTTTCCCACAGGTGTAGCATTGGTTATGCAATGGCCCAATTGCAGTATGTGGTAAAATAAGATTCTGCTGACGCAGCGCACGTGTAATGGTTGGCGGTGTTGACTTATATGTAGCCTAATGTGGTATGCTGGTATACTATAACTTATTACCCGATGTGAAAACTATAAAATATTTTTGTGAAAAACTTTATTTCGAATATATATACGAGTATTAAAGAACACATTTCATATAGATATTTACATTTTTTTTTAAGAAAACAATTATATAATTAATTATTAGAACAAAACGTAAAAGACCCTCTTGGCTACAGAGATCAAAAAAGTCTATTAATTATCAAAATTGATAATTCATAGCTTAATTGTTTAAAACTTTTAGTCTACACAAGACTCACATATGTATGAAATTTGGATTTTTTTTTGGGAATACAAATGGTATGTGCCCACACAATGTCGCATTGTAAGCATGCACTCCATTCGGATAAATTTTTGTCATCCTTCCAAGCCTTTGCGCAGAAGGAACAAATCGCTCCGTCCGGCGGAGTGTCAACAAAATCATCACCATCCGATCCCGCCTTAACTGCTTGATTCAACTTCCAAATTACCGCTTTTTTAGGCATCTAAAATTAAAAAGTGTTTTAAGTCATCAAAATATTAACCTAAAGAACCACCCGATGTTTTTGGAGGGTAATGTGGTTTTATATCACATTAGCCTCCATCAAGTGTACCACAAAGGCCGAATTCTGATATATGGAAAACAAATATTTAAAATAACAACTATGAAGATTTTCAGATGTTATTACCATATTTTTAAAATTCGATACTGACTTTATTACATTTTAACTTGGAAACTTGGGGATTGAAAACAAATTAGTCGGGAATGACAAAATAGTTTTTGTAGCCAAAATAAAAATTAGTAAACGAAGATCTAACTAAAATACTAAACGCAATTTCAGCAAGACAAGTTGTATTGGGAGGAGATTAAAATGTTAGACATCCAGAATTGAACAAAGGATTAAATGATGCTCCCCTTTTGCAAATCATTCCAAAAAAATGTCCTTCACGAATGGTTAGTAACTCATTTTTGGATAACTTCATGGTCTCAAACACCGTAATTGCATGTTAAGATTATGCTTCTGATCCTGATGCAGTAGAAATAATTATTATAACGAATGACACTATTGTAGCTCCGCCGGTAATAATTCCGTGCTGGGACGAACATAAAATCCATGAAACGAAATATTAAATAAAGAGCTTGGGTTGTACGCTTTGCCAATGGATAAGAATGTGAGCTTATCTTTATTAATTTATGCTGATGACATTCTTATATTGTCGTCAAAACCTAATTTGTTAAAAGTAAACACTGAAATAAATTATTACTTAACTAAATTGTGTCACTCTGAGTGGAAGCTCAAGTTAAACCCAGACAAATTTGTTTGTAAAGCACTCAAGGGACTTAAAAAGAAATTGTATTCTTCTGCGCGTACATTCGTGCCAAACATCATTATTGAAAACTCAAGAATAAAATATGAAACTAACATAAAATATTTGGGAATAAATGTTGACGAAACTTTAAGATTCGTTCCCTATTTTAATTACATTTTGTCAAAAGCAAAGCAAATATTTTTTACTTAGATTTCATTCCTGAAAAGAGCAAAAGAAGGCGAATTTATCAAGGTTGTGGTAAACGTATATAAGTAAAAGGCGTCCATGTATTTTGTTTTTGCTTTGCTGGACTGAATGTCAAATTTCTGTAGCTGATTTACATCGCCAGCCAATTAGAACGAAGCCCTTGACATTCAGTCCAGCTATATATGTAAATACAGAGAAATTCGAAACAGAAATGTTTGATAAAATGTAATGTAAGTTTATTGAAATTTTACATGAATCCTAAAATCCGAAAATTGGTTTTATAAAACTGGTCATCATTGCAGGTGCAATTGACCTCACAGAAAAGAGTTCTAAAGAAAGTTAAGTTCTTATTCATTTTTTTTGCCGCGGAAGTTTTCACTGACAATATCGAAACACTTATAAAACATCTGTCAAAAATTAATTGTTGAAGCTTAATTGATATTAGTTTTAACACCAAACCCGATTAGTCAATGTACATCTTAATTGCCCCAGCTAATTGACGTGTTTGAACATAGTGTTAGAGTTCAATTATGGGTCATTTAAACACGACTTCAGACGGTAAATTTCTAATAAAATTTTGTACGAAAAATGTTAAATCGAATTTTATGTTAAAATCTACCGATATGCCGCTGAGTTCGAGGTTCGAATCCCAGTAAGTAAAATCTTAATCATAGAAAACGTTTTTTTTTCTAATAGCGGTCACCAATGTTATGGCCCAGAATTTAGCTTTATTATAAAGATAAGGGTTTGCCATTATGTTTTAAAAAGGATTTCGGGCAAGTGACCGCCGCGGCTGGCTCAAATAAATTCCAGCCGAGAGGCCCAACTTTCGACCACTTTTTGCAGCAAATGGGGCCGTATGTTAACAATAACGCTCCGATTTATTTTCTTCCAAGGCGTCTTGAAATGGCAAACCAAACTGAGTATAAATGAAGTAACAGCTGTCAAAAAGACCAACTCCAAAAAAAGTATTGCGTCATTGAAAACCACACGTCTAAAAAAACACGCAAACCACAAAATGAAGGAGAAGCTAAGCTATATTGTAAGCGCCAAATTATTTTTATTATTATTATTAATATGTTTATAAATTGAACATTGTAAAAATGATCTAATAGAAAATTAATTACTGGCACAAAGAAAACAATATAATCTCTCCGATTTATTTAAATGTATTAAATAATAAAAATGCCGTGTTATGAGATAAAAAGCTATTGTTTTATAATAGAAAATTTAATTCTCTAAATGTGGTAAATAAAATATAATGTGAATCAAAACGATTTTAAAATTAAAGAAATTTCGTGAAGTCTCCTTAGAATGAGTCTTTTGTAAATACATACATATATTTTCAAATATTCTCCTTCTTAGCCTTTAGTTATTTCTAGTGTATAATATATATCAGGAAAATCTATTTAATTGAATTTTTATGGATATATAAAATATGAACGAAATATTCAAAGAATATATAAAAAGAAAAAACAACCTACAATTGAAAATCTAAACTCTTAGAAGCACGTTAAGAAACATAGTGAAGTGAGATAAATATTTAAACTGTTTAAAATATATATATGTATATATACATATGTACAAACATACATATGTTAAAAGTCAAGAAGTCATCTGCTTTTAATAAGGCCACCACAGGACTTTGTAGATTATTTAAAAGGGCTGGAAACTATTTTTCATAGAGAGTTTGATTCTGCCTGTCACAGAAAAGGAGTAGGCCAATTTCTCTTCGATCAAATGAAAAACGCCAGCCCTATATTTGTTGTCCCAACCTTGAAAGTGACGCTGTTTTGTCTTTATTTGTTAGAATAAGAATTTGCTTCCTCCTTAGATTTTTTTATAGAGATCTTAGCATCCCCAATTTTAGAACCAAAATTTAATGCGTTTCACATCTTTAAACTCTTCCTTGGCAAAATAGCATCATATATTTTAAATTAAACAAGTAAGAAAATCTAAATTCGTTCGAAACCGATTTTAATATACCTCGCGATGTATTTTTGTATGGGCGGTGCCCATAACTTCATAAAACCCCGTTTTTTTGTTTCAAATCGCAGCTAGTATTAAACTTTACTCAATTTCTTCCAATAAATACTGAAAAACGAATTTTTTGGAGCATTTTCCAAAATTTCCGTTATTTGGAAGTTGGGCGTGGTTATGGTCCGATTTCAAAAATTACACTGTGTAACACAGAAAATGAACTGTGAAAGAGACCTAGCCTAGGCGTTAGGCCTTATAAAACTAAGAAAAACTGTATACTTGAAAATTGCGAAACACCCCCAAAATCTCATTTTAGGGCCAAAAAACTGTTTTTGAGGTCATTCGCTAGTCAATCATCAATATCTTTGCGAATTTTCATCTGATTCAAAAGTTGTTTATATATTTTGAAAGGTGACAAATCACTATTTTAATGGCGTATAACTCATCAAAATCAAACGAGAACTGACGAAGCTACAGAGAAAAAAATCGTAACTTAATAAAAAAAAATTAATTTTGAAACTTTGACTACGATTTTACGATAGTCTTAATTCAGAAAGGTACCTATCAAAGACAATATTATTAAAGTGAATTTAGTACTGCGTCGATTAAGCTATTTCAATCGAAAATCGGTTGGAAATTGACAGAGTTATTTCTATTTAAATTATTTTAGATGATGACCATATTTAAAAATTCATACATTTTGATTATCTTTCAACTTCAAATTTTTATTGTGACTGAAAACGAAAAAAAATTAATCATTAAAATGCTAAATAACTTTATAGCTAAAAATGTTTGCTTGATCTTCTGCGTTTATAAGACGAGTCATCTGTTTCACGTTTGAGTGACCAGCAGTAATTAGCTATCATCCTAACTTGGTTCTTTCCTGTAAACCGTTTTTCAATGTTGGAGATTTCTTGGTGAAATCTTTCACCTTGTTCGTCGCTGAATTGACCAAGATTATCCGGGAAAAATTCCAAATGAGAATGCAAAAAGTGAATTTTTATAGACATGTTGCATCCCATTTCTCCATAAGCTTCCAAAAAATTCATGGACCACCTCAACGTAATTTGAACTTCTCGTGTTTCCAAGAAAGTTTCGGCTCAAAGAAATGAAACTCAGCCATGCTCTTTTCTCTACTGGGTTCAATTTTTTTATGAAGTCATCATCAGTCATAATCTTACGAATCTGCGGTCCAACGAAAACGCCTGTAATTCATGATCAAAATGTAAAAATAAATTAGGATGAATTCTTTTTGAAGAATTCTTGTTGGGAAATTTTTATAAGTACCTTCTTTAATCTTGGCGTCACTCAACTTGGGGAATACAAGTTTCAGGTGTAGAAAAGCCTCGCTGTTTTTTTCGAGTCGTTTAACAAACTGTTTCATGTACCCCAATTTTAAATGCAATGGCGGCAAAATTATATCATCAGGCTTAACTAATGCAATATTGAGAACATTATTTTTGCCAATTTGAAACTTTCTCGGTGGCCATATGTTACACTTGTAATGATTTTTGGCACGACTGTCCCATTCACAAAAGTAACAAGGATATTTAGTGTAGCCACCTTGCATTCCAAGTAGAATTGTCAGGACTTTAAGGTCCGAGACAATCTGCCAGCGAAATTTATTGTATTTAAGCAATCGTAGAATTTTTGGCGTAGAATACGTCTTACCTTACGGTATGGGCACCCATGTCAGATTGTTATTGTTGTAATCTCTATTTCTTTAATTATAAGGAAACGGCGAAATAAATTTTTTTAAAAATTTTTTTGTAGTCAAATGAAGATGTTAGCTTTCGTTTGACATACATTTCATATTGGTTGATATCTTCCTAATATTTAAACTTCTCAAATGAAAATTTTATAAACACATCCAAACAAATATGTGTGTGGTGTTTGGTTGAGTGTGTAGTAGTTTGTAGCGTGAATAGACGTTCATTTTATTGTATAATTTTAGGCGGGAAAATTTAAGTATAGTAAAGGCAGAGAAAGCGCTGCCAACTACTGCAAAATAACAATGGTGATTGATGCTGTTTGACAAGAGCTGAAAGTTGACGTAAGTAACTTTCAAATAATCAAATAGATTTGGGTCTGTTATTTATCATTTATCTTTACTATTGATAACTACCATTGACTTCGTTTTTGCGAGAAATTTATCATTATAAATTATCATTATACATACATATGTTTTCTGTCTTATCGGATGGCGTATTCTACGTTAAACTTAATGGCCGTGTCTCTCACACAACCTCCTTCTTTTTTTCCATCGTTTGATAAGTCTCTTTCATATCAGTAGCGTATGCCACTGGAACTGATGGCAATTCATTTCTGTTGTGCAGCAATACTGCTTTCAGACCTACGATGTTAGTCAATTGAAAATGAATTGATAAATTGTATTCAAATTTAGTTCTCTCACACTCATAACACATTAAATACTTACTTTTGCAAGAACCGTCTAGAAATAATCGCCAATCTTGTGGACAGTGCACGTGATCGAGTGCAGCAAACAATTCATCCACATCAACGCAATAAACTAGTTTGTTATTGGTGTCATCAGCTTTGAAAATGTGTTCGAACGAAGATAGGTCTCTGTCTCGTGCAGACGTTACTTTAAAGTTACTGTCTACTATATTCCACTGCTTTAATCTGGAGGCCAGAATCTCTGTCTGTCTTATAGACAGATCCATATCCCGCACAAGATCACAATAATCGTGATTTGACACGAAATGACGTTCCGTTTCTATTGCTTTGGTTGGAAGGTACGCTTCGTCATTTACCTCATTAGAAGATTTGTGGCTTGAATCAGGAAATGTAGCTGGATTTTTGTCTTTAGTTCGCTGATCTTGTTTTCCTCTTGGAATCGGTTTCGATACAGTCATATTCTATGAGGTGGCGACTTTTATAGTGGTGACCAGTGATTTTTGTTTGGCAAAAGTAGCAATCCTCCGGCTTGTGATATATTTGATAATGCCAAGCCATAGGAGTCACAAACGGCAGACGCTGGTCATCGCATTTACCGGTTTTCTATTGTTTTAATGTTGTACAGCACATCGAACAAATATATTCGGGTTCATACCAAGCACTTTCCACGTATGAGCAACTGAAAAAGAGGTTGAACGCTTCAACCACAGCTTTATTTGTTCTTAAATCGAACCGATATTTCTTATCAACAAATAGACCGCAGGCGTAACAAAATTTGTTGCGCCTATCACACATTTTACCACACTTATTACACAATGTAATTGCGAAGCGGTCGCAAGGTTGAATTGACGGCGTAAATTTATTAGATGACCACTCAAAATTTTTGGAAATGAATGTGTTTAAAATAATTCCTTGCTATGTTTCTAGTAAAATAACGCAATGAAATGCGGTCAAAGCAGAAAAATTAAAAAAAAAAAACTTTTCGCAGGTAAATTTATTTAATAGCAGAAAAAATTTAATAGCTTCGTCAATTTTTGTCCGATTTCATTGCATGAGCACTCAAAATTTTTGGACATGAATGTACTTTCAAAATAATTCCTCATACTTGATATATTTTTAGTAAAATACTGCAATAAAATGCGGTCAAAGTAGAAAAATTTGAAGAAAAAACAAATTTTCCAAGTTTACCCGATGAAAACTTACAACACGCTAGCTCAAAAAATATACCTTTATATCTCAATTTAAAGTTATAATCCTTACCTTTCCATATTTCATATTGAAAATCGGTAAAGAAATGGCCAAGTAATGAAAAGATTAGCGCGTACACTTCCGAAGAACGGTTTTTTAACGGTAAAGCAAGATTTTGAGGGTGTTACAAATTTTCCAAAAACGGTTTTGAGTTATATTCGACCAGGTGAACAATTTCCAATATGTCACTTTAAAAGTTCATTCAATTTTTTCCATTTTGTAACACTGTGTTATTGACGGTAATGCTAATGGTATCAAGGACAATATGTTCACCAAATTTTGTGACTATACCTTATATCGTTATTGCGATACCTACAGACGTGTTTTTATAAGTGGGCGTTGTAACATCAAGTTTCTTAATTAACTATCTCTCTAAAAATCAAATTTTAATTAATACGTTCCAACAGATAAAGAAAAAACTAAATGTTTGCATTTTTAAAATTTCCGTTATATGGGAGGTGGGCGAGGTTATGGTCCAATTTCCAAAATTTTTAACGATGATAACTGCGATATTGAGGAAAATTTGTTCACCAAATTTTGTGACGATACCTTACACCGTTATTGAGATACATCAGATTTTCCATAAGATATCTCAATTTTTACTCAAGTTATTGTAACCACGGACAGACGGACGGACAGACAGTCAGGGCTAAATCGTTTCCTCTTTTCATTCTGATCATTTTGGTATATTAATGTCTATATCTATCTCAATTTTTTTTGCTGTTACAAACAAACGTTATACGAACAAAAGCTCGGGTATAAAAAGCGTATTACTTTGTACTATATATTGTATATTATTTTGTAAATTATAATAAAGAAATATAAGATTAACATCTATAATTGCTGACCCCGCAAATAATACAAAAAGCGCTTGAAGAGTCAATGGGCCAGCCCGTTGCACATGGTGAGAAAGTCCAATGGATCCTGGCTTCCATTTGGCGATTATCGACGCTTGAATGCAGTAACGGTTCCAGATAGCTACCCCGTGCGTCATATTCAGGATTTTGGAAGTGATTTCCACGGTAAGAAAATATTTTCCGTAATTGAATGCAGAAAGGCATATCACCAAATTCCAGTTCATCGGTCTAATGTTCCGAAGACCACCATACTTACCCCGTTTGGGCTTTTTGAATTTAAATTTATAACATTTCATCGATGAAACTGTGAGGGGACTGTCATATATGTTTCTATACTTGGATTACGTACTCGCTGCATCTTCTTCACCTGAGGAACATGCACAGCATCTTGAGGAACTATTCACACGCTATGGGGAGAAAGTGGCCGCTGTGGTCGAATTGGTAGCGGTGCGTGCTATAGCTTGATATGCCGGTAAGCTCGAGGTTCGAATCTCAGTCAGAGCAAACAAAATCTTAATAATAGAAAAAGTTGTTTCTAGTAGCGGACATCCGTCGGCAGGCAACGGCAAACTTCAGAGGGTATTTCTGCCATGAATAAGCTTCTCATTAAATACATCTGCCGTTCGGAGTCGGCAAAAAACTGTAGGTCCCTTCATTTGTGGTATAATATAAAGACACACACCACAAATGGTAGGAGAAGCTCGGCCAAACACTGAGCTATATAGTGTAAGCGCCAAAATTATATTTTATATATGTATGTGGAGAAAGGTTTGGTCATTAATGCGGAGAAATGTTAGCTACGTAAAGCAGAAGAGCAATTTTTTGGCCACCTGATGTCAACAAGCGGTGTAAAACCACTTCCTAATAAATAAAAGCCATATTAGAGTTTAAAAAACCAAAATAAGGCCACCAGCTTAGAAGATTTTTTAGGTGCGACCACGACAAAAATAGTAACTCACGCATATTGATAAATTTGGACAATGTCTTCTTAATTTAAAGGGACCTGTCTTCACTTGCGATTGTAGTATCATACAAAGAAATTCTATAAGAATGGTTATAAACGTTATATACATTTTTTAACAATTAAACAAAGTTTTATTAAAAGTAGAAATTTTTCTCAAAAATTTGTTAAGATTTTTTAGCTTCTTAAGAACCATTTTTTAATTCAATTTAAAACAAGTACGAAAAGCTAAATTCGGGCGAAACCGATTTTTATTTACCCTTGTGATGTATTTTTGCATGGGTGGTGCCCATAATTTCATAAAAATCCCGTTTCTTTGTTTCAAATCGCTGCTAGTATTAAACTTTACTCAATTTCTTCCAATAAATACTGAAAAACGAAGTAATTTTTTTTTCAAAATTTTCAAAAATTTCAAAATATGTCTATATCTATCTCGATTATTTTTTGCTGTTACAAACAACCGTTATGCGAACAAAGTTATAGTACCCTTGTGTCCAAGTACGCATGGGTATAAAAAAAAAAGAATAACACATTGTACAAATTTGACAATATGTGGTTGTTTTATGCTTTTGTTATGTATTGTAAATAACTAAACTTTTAATCAGGGAACGCGTTCCGGGTTTGGTTAAATACATAATTCGCCAAAAAGCAAACGAGTGTGATATCGGTATACATAAATGCATTTTTTTATTATCATTGGTTAGCATAAATGCAAAATTTAATAAAACATTAAAAGGTCATTGGCCTCGAGCTCAGTACACAACGGTTATTCAGTTTAAGAGGCCACTAAAGCTTTACTTTTATATGCCAGGATGAGCCCGCATAAATGCATTCCTTATTAATAAAAAAAATATTAAAACAAAATAGAATAACTAAAAAACACAAAAAAACAATCACAGCAGCTAGTTTAAATAGCGGCAGATCAGCTGCTCTTGTTTGTAGTTGGTTTGTTTTAGGAAGATGGAAAAAACAGAACAGTCCACTCGGCGAGCGTAGCACGGCATCAAAGATTAAAGGCCATGCCACATAAGACTTGCTTCGCTTTACGTGACATTTGTAACTTTGTCAAAAAAGCGAAAAACGCAAAAGGTATGCCACAATAAAACTTTGACAATACATACTTTTCGTTTGTTTATTGTGAGTTGTGAAAATCGCACGGAACTTTACATACATTCGGCATAATTATGGACATTATGGAAGTTTTGTTAATAGTTCTTTTACTTCACGAAGCCTTATTATGTTTAAAAAACATAACAAGGCGGAAAATGTTGGTAAGGGAATTATATCTTTGCTGCCACCTCCCGCACGAACCGGTCCCGAAGTGACTTCCACCGTGCTCTGCAATGCTCCTCTATTAAATATAAAAGAAAAAGCCTTTAGTAAATCATCACATATGTATATACATACATATATTTATATACAATAAAATACACGTACCAGAAACTCCCACAAAAGCCGCAACTGCCTGCCATGCCCGATCCTTTAGGTATTTATTGCGGAAGAGGTGGCAGCTTTTGTCATAGATGCTTGGCTGCTTTTTCACCGCTTCAATTAACTTTTTCTCCATTTCTTTTGCTAAATTAAAAAAAAATGTATATTTAAGCATTTATTTCAGTTAAATTTTATATTTACCTTGTTTTTGTGGGAAAATTTTCAAATATAAGTCGACCGTTAACAGAGGAATGTCATAAATAAACAAAATTGGTAAGAGCGAACTGTCAAAGTCAGCGAAAAGATGAGAGTTGCCCAAGATTTCGCTTCGCTTTGGCGACGGTGTTGCCAATGTGGGAAATTTCGTATAATTGCATGTATTCATCTTTGCTGTCTAAGCTAAACTCTGACGTAAAGCGAAGCAAAAGTTTTATGTGGCATGGCCTTAAAATATACGAAACTCTCGTTCTAGTGAGAGCGCTCTCAATGTGTACATTTTTTAAAACAACTTCCAGTGATGCCACTACGGAAGAAAATTATTTTGGGAGTTTTAAATATATTTTTGGGTATTTTGCACTTTCCACACCACCTATGAGGTATGCAATAGGCGCGTTACCGAAGTTAGTTTTGGGTGCTCGGTTCGCCATTAGGCCTATATCACCCATATATGTACATATGTATATACATATATTGATACACAACAGTCATAAAATATAAAAAATACTAAATAAACATAAATATCACAGGAATTTCCATTTTTTCTACGTTAATAGTATATACCTAATTTACAAAAGCGAGAAAATAAAAAAAAATAAAAATCGTATTTACATATACTATACACATTTATATTTACAAAAGTAGTCTGAACCCAGTTCTCTAAAAATATTTAATCGGAGGCCTAGGAGAAAATATGATTTTTATACCCGAGCGTACTTGTACACAAGGGTATTATAACTTTGTTCACATAACGGTTGTTTGTAACAGCAACAAATAATCGAGATAGATATAGACATTAATATACTCAAATGATCAGATTGAAAAGAGGAATCGATTTAGCTCTGACTGTCTGTCTGTCCGTCCGTATGACCGTGGTTACAATAACTTAAGTAAAAATTGAGATATCTCAATGAAATTTGGTACATAGATTTCTTTTTGGACTGGGTAGGCTGGAGGAAGTGGTTGGCTACTACCAGCCTCGCAGAAATAATTGGTACGATGACGAATGCCGCGTCGCTGCTGCAGAGAAATTCGCAGCATACAAAGCCACCCTGCAGCCAATTACTACGCGTGCAACAATTGAGCGATACCGGGAGAGAAGGAGGGAAGAGAGACGTCTTTTCAAGAGCAAGAAACGAGAGGCGGAAAGGCGTGAGTGCAAAGAGCTTGAGATGCTAGCAAGCAGGAATGCGGCCCGAAAATTCTATCAGAAAATAAGGCAGCAAACAAGTGGTTTCAAGACCGGGGCTGGTTCCTGCAAAGACGAGTATGGAAATCTGGTGACGGACGTTCAGAGCACACTTGAGGTATGGAGGGACCACTTCTCAACGCTACTGAATGCGAACTCTGGTGAGGAGTTTGAAGAAGAGGAGCCCAGAACAATCTTAAGGGATGAACAACAAATCCCTCCACTCGACCAAGGCGAGGTGAGAACAGCACTTCGGCGGCTAAAGAATAACAAAGCGCCTGGGGCAGACGGTATACCGGCTGAGCTTTTCAAAGCCGGCGGCGAAGAGCTGGTAGGAAGCATGTACCAGCTGTTAAGCACAATTTGGTCTGACGAGTACATGCCAGAAGATTGGAACCTTAGTGTTCTTTGCCTAATCCATAAGAAGGGTGATCCTGCTGTTTGCGCCAATTACCGTGGGATAAGCCTTATAAATATCGCATATAAGATTCTATCGACGATACTGTGTGAAAGACTGAAGCCATATATGAACCAGCTGATTGGACCTTATCAGTGTGGTTTTAGACCTGGTAAATCCACCATCGACCAGATATTCACAGCACGTCAAATCCTGGAAAAGACCTTAGATAAGCAAATCGACACACACCACCTTTTTGTCGACTTCAAAGCCGCTTTTGATAGCACGAATAGAAGCTGCCTGTACGACGCCATGTCTAAATTTGGGATCCCCGCAAAACTAATACGGCTATGTAGAGTGACGTTGAGCACAACATTTAGCTCCGTCAAAGTTGGGAAGAACCTCTCCGAGCCGTTTGAGACCAAACGAGGTTTTAGACAAGGTGACTCACTTTCGTGCAATTTCTTCAACCTAATGCTGGAAACTGTAATAAGAGCTGCCAATCTGAATCGCAGTGGTACTACATATATATAACAAAAGTACGATGCTGCTTGCATATGCGGATGATATTGACATCGTTGGCCTTAACAACAGGGCCGTCAGTGCAGCATTTTCCAGTCTAGAGAAGGAAGCAAAGGAGGTTGGTCTAGTAGTGAATGAGGACAAAACAAAGTACCGTGTGGCAACAAACAAAAAATCCTCGCGTATTGGGACCCACGTCACTGTTGGCAGCTACAATTTTGAAGTAGTCAAGGATTTTGTATACCTTGGATCCAGCATAAACACCACCAATAATGTCAGCCTTGAAATCAAACGAAGAATAACACTTGCCAACAGATGCTACTTTGGGCTCGGTATGCAGTTGAAAAGCAGAGCCCTTTCTCGACGAACGAAAATCTCGCTCTACAAATCTCTCATCGTGCCCGTCCTTGCATATGGCGCAGAAACATGGACGATGTTGACCAGCGATGAGCAAGCCTTGGGGGCTTTCGAGAGAAAAGTTCTTCGCAAGATTTATGGCCCTGTTCGCGAAAGCGACGGGTACCGAAGAAGATGGAATGACGAGCTGTATGAGCTGTATAATGATGTGGACATAGTCAAGCGCATAAAAATTCAACGATTGCGATGGCTTGGCCATGTCGTTCGCATGGATGATGATGCTCTAGTGAAAAAGTCCTTCGAAACGGCACCCATGGGTGGGCAACGACGGCAAGGACGCCCAAGAACACACTGGAAGGACCAAGTGCAGAAGGACCTGTCTACGCTTGGTATGTGTAATTGGCGTAACCTCGCGAAGGAGAGAGGGAACTGGCGAAGCTTTTTGATCTCGGCCCAAACCGACAAACGGTTGTAGCGCCATAAAAAAAAAAAGAAGAAGAAGGCTGGTATTGAAAATGGCCAAGAGCGGTCAATAACCACGCCCACCTTCCATATAACGGAAATTTTTGAAGAATTCAAAAACTCTGCTTTTCGGTATCTGTTGCAGCAATTGAGTGAAATTTAATATTTGGAGCGATTTTCAACTAAGAATTTTGGTATTTATGAAATTTTGAAAAATGGGCGTTGCCACGCCCACTTAGGAAAAAAATATAGTTACAAAATTTGGTGAACAAATTTTCCTCAATATCGCTATTATTATCGTAGAAAATTTTTGAAATCGGACAATAACCTCGCTCACTTCCCATATAACGGAAATTTTGAAAATGCAAAAATTTCTTTTTATCTTTCTTTATAAAATTTGATATTTAAAGAGATAGTTAATTAAGAAACTTGATTTTTATGAAATTTTGAAAAATGGGCGTTACCACGCCCACTTATAAAAAAAGACCGTAGGTATCTCAATAACGATGTAAGCTATCGTCACAAAATTTGGTGAACATATTGCCCTTGATACCATTAGCATCACCGTCAATAATTTTTGAAATGGGACCCATGGGACGCCCAACTTCCATATAACGGAAATTTTGGAAAATGCAAAAAAACTTCGTTTTTCAGTATTTATTGGAAGAAATTGAGTACAGTTTAATACTAGCAGCGATTTGAAACAAAAAAACGGGGTTTTTATGAAATTCTGGGCACCGCCCATGCAAAAATACATCGCGAGGGTATATAAAAATCGGTTTTGCCCGAATTTAGCTTTTCTTGTTATTAATTCAAAATTACTTTCTATCTATCTGCATGAAGTTAGCTGATATGTGTCATTCAGCAAAAAAGAGATGTTGCCACCTTAACATGATAGCGTTCAAGGGTAAGGCTTAGGGCCGTTTGCACCATCTCCGGTTAAACGCTTAATTAGAACTAAAAGCGCCGGTTTAGACCATCCGTCAGATAAGTAAGCGCTGAATTGTAGCTAGCCGCCGGTAATTTTAACCAGAGATGGTGCAAACGGCCCTTAGTCAATACAAGTATCTATACTTTGAATAAATTTTAATAAATTTGAAATATAATTTAAGAATTTATTAATGTATACAAGTACACTCGTATAAGATACATTGCCAAACTTATGATAATTAAGTTAACTTATAGACTTTTTGACCAACTGACATTATTAAAGGAATTTATCAATTAAAACACTGCAGTTGATGTACCATCACCCGACTGTGACGAAATTCGGAAAGCGATAGTCCGGCGGAGAGGAGCTGGTTAGGTGCAAGCACCAGCTCATTTCTAGAATATAGTTGGAAGAACGCATGCCTACTGATTGGAACTTAAGTGTGCTCTGCCCAATCCACAAAAAGGGTGATCCTGCAGTTTGCGCCAACTATCGCGGGATTAGTCTTCTTAACATCGCATATAAGGTTCTGTCGAGTGTATTGCGTGAAAGACTTAAGCTCACCGTCAATGAACTGTTTGGACCTTACCAGTGTGGCTTTAGAGCTGGTAAATCTACCATCGACCAGATATTCACAATACGCCAGATCTTGGAAAAGACCCGAGAAATAAGAATCGACACACACCATCTTTTTGTCGACTTCAAAGCCGCCTTCGACAGCACGACAAGAAGTTTCCTATATGCCGCAATGTCTGAATTTGGTATCCCGGCAAAACTTATACGGCTATGTAAAATGACGTTGAGCAACACCACCAGCTCCGTCAGAATCGGGAAGGACCTCTCCGAGCCGTTTGATACCAAACGAGGTTTCAGACAGGGTGACTCTTTGTCGTGCGATTTCTTTAACCTGATGCTGGAGAAGATAATTCGAGCCGCAGAAATTAATCGGTCAGGCACCATCTTTTATAAGAGTGTGCAATTGCTGGCGTACGCCGTTGACATTGACATCATCGGTCTTAACAACCGCGCAGTTAGTTCTGCCTTCTCCAAACTGGATAGAGAAGCGAAGCGAATGGGTCTGGAAGTGAACGAGGGCAAGACGAAGTATCTCCTGTCATCAAATAAACAGTCGGCACATTCACGACTGGGATTAAACATCACTGTTGACAGTTATAACTTCGAAAAAGTAGAGGACTTCGTTTACTTAGGAACCAGCATTAACACCAATAACAGCGTCAGCCTTGAAATCCAACGCAGAATCTCTCTTGCCAACAAGTGCTACTTCGGACTGAGTAGGCAATTGCATAGTAAAGTCCTCTCTCGACGGACAAAAACCATACTCTATAAGTCTCTCAACATGCCCGTCCTATTGTATGGCGCAGAAGCATGGACGATGACAACATCAGATGAGAGAGCTCTTGGAGTGTTCGAGAGAAAGATTCTACGAAAGATTTATGGACCTTTGCGTCTTTGCGACGGCGAATACGGTGTACAATGGAACGATGAGCTGTACGAGCTGTACAATGACGTAGATATAGTGCAGCGGATTAAGAACCAGCGGGTGGTAGCAGAGGAAAAGGAAGACCTCCTCTGCGTTGGAAAGACCAAGTGGAAAAAGACTTGGCTATACTTGGGATTTCCAATTGGCGCCAGTTAGCAAAAGATAGGGACAGCTGGCGTGCTTTGTTGACCTCGGCCAAAATCGCTTAGGCGGTTGTTGCGCCAATTAAGTAAGTAAGTAAGTAAGTTGATAAAAAATATTTTATTAGATGAGGGAAATGACGATAAGTACAAGTCAGCTCAAAAACTGCACTTTTTTCCACTCAACTGTTTGCATAAAGCGGCATGCCGAAGTTCTGTTCCAATTGGATATGAAAAGCAAGGAAAAGGTCGGATTTTCCTGTCTTTTAAAACACAATGTCCCATTTCTGAATATGTTCATACACAAGTACATACGTATGTATGTATGTTTCCCAAATCGCGTTAACGCAAAATTTGTATAAATAAAAAAATAAACATAATTATAAAAAAAGTAAACAAAGATTGTATTGTAAATAAAGTTTTTTTTTTTTGAAAAAAAAATTTTGTTTCGTAAACAAAGTTTTACTTGTTATGGACCACATATAAGAAAAAACTCCAATTTCCTGGTAACATTATACTACCTGTTTATTGTACCATGATTTTGCCTCTTTCTAAACTACTTGCACGATAGCCAACTACAAGTTTTTGGACAATTTTGAATGCAAATAAAATAACACCAAAGTCGTAAAATCTAATAAAATTTTCTTTAAGAACGATGTTTAAGTTAAAGCCGAAGAGTTTGCTTTCAACCACCCTTTTCGAGCCCGCTCAGAGCAGAGATCAAAAAAATACTTGTTACGAGTGCGACAAAAATGGTAAAAATCCAACGTTAACTACTCATTACTATTTAACATAAGTATAAAACACATTTTGAAATCCACTCGAGGTGCTCGAGGTTTCTTGATCATGTTGAAATGCAACGGGTAAGTCGTCAACTCTTTTTCAAGCAACTGTATATTCTCTTGAAAGTACACTTTTTATTTTTTAGTCAACTAAAAACTTTGAAATAATAAAACTTCATTTTTGTACTTATCAATATATAAAGAAATCTTCTAAAGCGTGTTTTACTTGGAACTCGTATTCCAACAGATCATATCCATAAGTATATTTGTACACTTATAAAATTACATGCATATGAAATTGTATTTTCTAAGAGGACCAAAGTGCAAAAAAAAAAGCGCAGTAGTACTTTAAGAACATATGTGTTTATTTTTATTTTTTTTTAACTTTCGGGGACGTTAAAAAAATGTTATGAAATTGCATAAAACTGTGTGTACTAACTGCAAACAGTGTATATAAATAAGTAAATAAAAGTGTAAGTGCCACAAAGGACCTACTCAATAATTATAACAATATATCAGTAAAATTAATATTGACTGCAAGTGAAACTTTTAAAACAGAGTTTCTAGAACAGAATTGAATATGCAACTTTGTAGCTCATTAAAATTTAATGTAAATGCTAAAATTAATTTTTAAATTGTTAGGAATACTCACTAAAAAGTGCAGATCATTTTTGTCGAGGCCCTTGTGCATGTTTTCCATATAACCCCTGAACAAAATTTATTTCAATAGCTGATCTTCTTGCAAAATTTCAAGTTGCATTAAAATAGCTCAAAAACTGAGGGACTAGCTTGCTTTAAAACAGACAGACAGACGGGGACACAGACGGACATGACTAAATCGACTCAGCTCGTTACCCTGATCATATCGGTGTACTTTCGGATGGGTCTAACTCTTATCGTTCTGGTACTTACAAACATTGGACCAAAGTTAATATACATACCATTTCCATGAAAGGTATAAAAACAACATAAAATTTGTTTATAAATCTCTGACTCTTTGTCTTTAAAAAGGTACTTCATATTTTTTTTGATAGATTAAATATCAGAATTTCCGCGGACACTTGCCGAGCTAACTATTTTTCATCGCAACTTATATGGAATCGCGACACTGTGCGACGCAAGCATATTTTTCGCCAAGCGCATTACCTTGAAACGAACCCCTCCCCTCCCCTTGTGCCAACCAGTATTATTTCTGAGTACTGTTAGTTGATTATTTATGTACAAATCATGTTCCCATGTCTGTATGTATGTATGTGCGAAAACTTTTATGCTACTACATATGTAGATGATGGTATGAATTAACAGCGTACTATTGCAAGAGATTGGGTGCTGTTAATGGCAAGTTAAAATTGTGTATAGAAAATTTGCTTGCTAGAGAGAGACAATACTATTCGTGCAACTGCATATAATATAATATTGCACACCTGCAACAACAGCCACATAGGCAACTGTTGCCACAAAAAATGCCGGCTGTAGCTTTTGATGCAAGAAATGTAGGTCAGGCATGTAATGCGTTGCAAGGTAATGCTTTGTTGTTTTAATTTATATATACATACATATTTATGTACATATATACATATATGTATGTAGCCGTCACTTGCCGCTTCGCAAACACTTTCGCTTTGTATCAAAAAACATTGGCATTTCATAGTGCCGGCTTGCGTGGGGTGCAACTTGCAATGTATACATATATGTATACATACATATGAATGTTCTACTATATACACAGTTAACATAATCATGGATATGATATGTAGCTACATACATACCATACATACATACATATATCCATAGATGTGTACCTAGGTAATTATGTATGTATTAAAGCTTAGTAAATGCACACACGTGTTTTTTGCAGTGCTTTATATGCATATGTATATACAATAACTACCATATGTATGTACTATATACTTATACTATAAATAATTTCATATGAATATGTATATACATATGTACATATTTAGTACATGTACATATGTATATGCTCTTGACTTTACATGGTTGCCCTACTTTGCACGCTTAGCTACTTGTTTTTGTCTTGTTGCATCTGCCTATTTTCGTGTTTTTGTTAGTTGCTGTGCGTGCGGTACAGTCGCTACAAGAACATTATTTGTCTATGCTGCATGTTGCATGTCGTGATTGTTATTGCATATTCGTACGCTTAATGGAACATGACCATGATACTGGTAGGAGTTGCGACAGTGATGCCAGCGTCTGCGTCGATCTATCTACATACTTACATTGGCTGTGTACTTTTTGTTGATGTACTCCTACATACGTATGTGCAATACTTCTATTATTTTTCTCAAATGATACTTTCAATTTTTTATGCACAGCGCAAGGGGTTATATTGAAAACAGGGCCAAGTAGCGTTGCCAGATTCTGAAATGGGGAAGGCAGTGTATTTCGATTTTCCATGGAATAAACAGGACATATATAAAATACTTTTATTAAATAACTTTAACCAAACATTGTTGTGCATTTTAAAAATCAAGCAATCAAAACGAATAGTTGTAATGATTAGATTTTTTTTATTAATATCAGGCTCGAGTTTACTTAGCAACAGCCGTTCGTTGCCACGTCCAATAACATGCAGCCTACTTATTATATTAGCAATGTTGCTACGGCACTAAGTGCACGTTCAGACAAATACGACAATGGTAATACTTCGAGAAATCGTTGAATAATTGACCACAATCCAGGGTAAAACTGCGAGATCGATTTCTGTAGCTAAAACTCTTGGCAACCATTTTTGAATTTAGGTTTTAATTCCTCGGTAGTTGTAAAGTCTATGAGTTCTGTGTTGACATTTGAAAATGGATCCAATACCCAATCAGGTATGTTCATGTTTAAGATGTCTTCAAATCCTCTTTGAAATCATCGTGCGGATAAACCAAGTGATGACATTATTCGAACAAGTCACCATTGTTACAGGATACTGCCGATAAATTAGGAAATCTATTAAATTCATGAAAAATAATACTTTCATGCGCAACTGGAGTCATAAACAGAGGTGCGCTCCACTGCAAACAGGTACGAGCTAAAATTTCAGAAGTTCCTGAATTAAATGAACTAAAGAACTAGTTCATCTCAATGAACTATGCAATATGATAATTAAAACTATTGAACTTTGTTTAAAATAATATAAATGTATTCCTTAATAGAACTAAAGAGCTAGTGAACTAAATGAGCTAAAGAACTAGTTCACTAAGGTGAACGAACTAAAACTGAACGGTTCACTCAAAAGAACTTAAGTGCCCAAGTCTAATATAATCCTTGCTTTAAGGCCTACGGAGAGCGAACAGAAGAGGGATCATTATTTAGAACCATTTTTCTGGACGAATTCTATGAAATTACAACTCAGAATCGGTAACCATAAAACAGCAGAAGAACTTAACACAAAAAAAAGAAAATATACTAACTATCGCCCCCGTATATTGTCTTAACGCCCCACAGTTTTCTTTGAGTTTCGTACTGCCCCCACGAATCCTTCAACGCCACAAGAGGGCTCTTTCGCCAACTTTGGAAATACTTATCTAGATCCAGGTAGAGTTATCAATTGATACTTACCCGGAAATGTGCAGTTGTAACATTATCTAATCATATGAGTAGGGTTGTTAGTGGAGCTTGTCCGGTCATCGGTAGACGTGCTTGGTGTTGTGCGGATATGATCGCATGCCGGATAAGTGTTTAGGCTTTCGGGGTTTATTTTTGATAAGTAGTAGTTGAGCCTGTTGCAATATCCAGAACTTTGTTAGGTTAGAATAACGAAAGACTGGCGAGGCAGCTGGCATGTCTTTGGGAGAGCGCGTAAGCTCTAGCAGGGGTCTGTTAGGGTGCTGTGGATCATTTGATTTTAATTTGATTATACAATAAGAAAATAAATAACTGGAAAAAGGAGTTTAAAGCAAAACAAAATTAGTTACAGTACATTTCTAGTTTTTTTTTTAGTTTAAATTAATAAACTGTAGTAAGTAGCAATAGATGTTTTCACAAAAGTGTTACATTTGGCAACCCTAGGACCAACACAATCCAAAGGCACTCCCGAGTAGCCAGTGAATTACTCTAAAATTAACCTTTGAAATAAAGAAAAAAATAAATAGATCTTTCGATTGAACAAGTTTCATAGATCGTTGAATAATGTGAAATATGAAGAAGGTATAAACCTTATTATTATTATTAATATTGAAGGAAAGGGAGAGAGATATGAATACTTTAGCAGAGAAAGGAGAACTGTATATAAATTGGCATTTCGTATGGCAGCTTCCTTCCTAACAATTCATATGATTTCACATGTTAACGTTTTCACATATATTTTAACATATACAATAGTAAATATTTGAATTTTTCTTTTGTAAGTGAGATTAGATAAAGTTCTGATATTTGTTAAATTTATAGTTCAATTTAATTTTAAGCATGAAATTCCACTTCTTAAATGTGAAGCAACAAAAAAGTTTAAAAACGGATTGATCGAAGTAGAAGTGAACTTATCCTTCGTGTTAATTAAAATTCACAACTCTTCTCTTATACAATTGATTTTCTTGTGTCCGAAAAAATTTTGACTTAAATGAAACGTAAAAAATCTATAGAAAATAAACTAAATAGGCAGTTATTTCGAAAAGCCAATGAAAGACTGAGTATTCTGACATACAAGTCTTTCATAAAGAACTCTACTCTTATGCTATAAACATAATTAAATCGCCCAAAAAATTCCGTCGCACGAAAGTACGCAGTCAAAATTAAAACACGCTGCAGTAAATTTTTGAAATAAACAAAGAGTGGGGTATTTCAAACAAAATGGAGCCGAGTTGATAATAATTGGAATTTGTTACCTTTCTGCAAAAAATTTCACAATTCAATAAAAAAGAAAATTTGCCAACAAATTGATAACCTCTTGATAGTCTTGTAATGGGTCCTTTACTACTTTATTGGAAGTGACCCTCAACAAAAAAAAGTGCCGAAAATCAAAGGTAATTTTAGACACATCAAACTTGCGTTTTATTTTTCTAAAATTGAATAGGCTGTAAAACTGCACACTGAGTGATTTTCTAAAAATTCTGAAAAGGACATGAAAGATCTGAGAATCTTTGTCGATCTTTTTACACAAAGCGTGACATTTGGATTTATGGTTTTTATTCGACAATGAGCTAAGCTTTTATGAAAAAGATAAATAAATATAAATAAGATAATAAAGATAAGACAATTTTCCAAGATTTCGACCATATATGTAGGTACATAAATTTTCAATGCGCGTATTTCCGTCTTACCGGAAATTGCATTTGACAAAAGATCTTCTTTCTAATATGTTGGAATTTAAAAAAAATTTAAACGGAATAATTATATATTAATAAACTATCGCCTATTTATTGGTCTATTTATTTAAATTGAAGTGGTTTTGCCAAGTGACATTTCGACATTTCCATTAATCAAATAAACTTGTGTTGACCGAAGGCCAAAAACCTTTTACTCTCAAACTAAATTTGACAAAACAACTTGTATATGATTATATGATAGAAAAAGACTTGCTTATAAAAAAACTAATATAGGAAAATAATTTTATATAAAATATTAAAAATTATTGTTATTGTATGATCCCAAATTGTATTTGAGCACAAATCTCTATTGTACACCATCGAAGCCACTCGCTTATTATAACAATTCTATAGTACTATAAAAATTTGGGGAATGGACCCGTGTGCAGAAGTCCACGTTAGTGGCCAGATAGATTCTTTTGCGTGCGAATCAAGTAGCTCACAACTTCCGGCTGATTTTATTCAAGTGTCCTCTGGGTAGCTTCCGAACATCCGTTTGGGAGTAAGCTAAAGTGAGAAGTCGAAACTGGTTCAGCAGGGTCTGCAGCGTCTGTCCAGAAGTAGGTGCGGCTGCGGCCGGGCGTCTGTCTGTCTAAATCGTAGAAAAGTATTTTTCTAATAGCGGTCACCCTTCGGAAGGCAATGGTAAACCTCCGAGGGTAATACTGCCTTGAAAAAGCTTATCATAGAATACATCAGCCATTCGGACAGTATGTTGTATAGTATAAAGACCCACACTACGACAGGCAGGAAATACGATGAACTGGGCAAGGGAAAAAATAGACAGGCCCTTGCGACATACTTATACTAGAGCTGCCATGTAAAGTTGCGCAAATCCGATGTCAGATTTGTGGTGGGATAGAGACTTCGCCGTAAAATACTGTCGTTCACTCCAGTGTATGAACGTCCAGTGTATGAACGTCACAATCCGCATAAAGGCGAGCTTCTTCAACATCTCTCTAACTTCCGCCCCCGCCCTGACGGAAGAGAAGGACGATGGGACTAAAGATTGCTTCTACGATCTCCTTGGCTGCTCGGACTAGTGATGCCCCCGCCACGATAAAAAAAAAACCTGCTGACGCTTTTAATGCCAAAGTGGGCAACGAGAGCATCTTTGGTTCCAAAGTCAGGAAATTCATTCTCCACGATGAAACGTCCGGTAACGGATTGAGAATGATCGACTTCGCCGGTGCTCGAAACATGGTAGTCTGTAGCGCCAGGTCTCCATGTCGCCAGATGGTAAAGCACATAACCAAATTGACCATGTTGTGAAAAACGGAATGCATGCTTCCAGTGTCCTAGATGGTCCCACGATTCGAGGAGCTAACATCGACTCATATCATTTTCTTGTGGCAACTAAGATCCGCAGAAGTCTCCCAGCAGCAAAAAAAAAACTACCAAATCGACACAAGGGCAGCTCGACGTCGGAAAATTGTAATCGCAACAGACAGCCATACACTTTGCCAGGTGACTTTCACTCCTGATCATTAATAACAATAGTCGACAAACCAGATATTTCCGAGCAGTGGCACCATATTTCTTGCTGTCTACATACCGCCACTAAGGAATCAATTGGAGATCGGCGAGCCTGAAAAAACAATTGGTATGACGAGGAATGCCATACCGCTACGGAACGTAACATTTCTGTCAACAGTGCCACGTTAAGAGCGCGCGCAACGCCAGCTGTGCGGGAGCGTTATCGTGAGACGAATTTTTGACGGAGAGACGAAATACATGGCTATGAAGAGCTAGAGAAAGTACAACGGCCAACAGAAGGTTTCAAGACCGGGGTGAATTTCTGCAGGAATGACAACGGCGACCAGGTGACTGATGTCCACACCATACTTAAATTATGGAGGAAACGCTTATCCACACTGCTTAATGGTAGCAGCTACAACCGCTTTGCAGAAGGTCACGAACTTACCGTCACCCGACAGTAATAAAATTTAGAAAACAAACTTGGCTGAAAAGCAACAAAGTCTCCGGGGCTTATGGTTGCCAGCTGGGTTATTCAAGTACGGCTGAGAGGAGCTGGTTAGGTGCATGCATGAGCACGTTTCTAGAATATGGTCGGAAGAACGCATGCCTGCTGATTGTAATTGAAGTGTGCCCTGCCCAATCCACAATAATTGTGATACTGCAGTTTTCGCCAACTATCGCGAGAATAGTCTTCTTAATATCACGTATAAGGTTCTGTCGAGTGTACTGTGTGAAGACCGCCGTCAATGAACTGATTGGACCTTATCAATGTGGTTTAAAATGAAGCTGAACAACACCAACAGCTCCGTCAGATTTGCCAAGGACTTCTCCGATCTGTTCCATACCAAACAAGGTATGAGAGTGACTCTTTGTCGTCAGACTTCTTTAACCTGATGCTGGAAAACATAATTCGGGCAAGAAAAATTATCTCCAGTCATCAAATAGACAGTCAGCACTTTCACGGATGGGGTAGAAGCAAGTTTGAAAAAGTAGAGACCAGCATTGACACCAATAATAACGTCAGCCTTGAATTCCAACGGATATAAAAGAGCTGCAAAGTCTTCTATCGACGGACAAAAACCACATTCTTTAATACTCTCATTATAAGGACGGACATAGTTCAAGAGGGCTCTTGGAGTATTCGAGAGAAATATTCTCCAAAAGATTTATGCTAAGGCGATTACCGCATACGATGGAACTATGAGTTGTACGAGCTTTATAACGATATAATCAAAGTGCAGCGAATTAAGAACCAGCGAGAATGAAGTATTCGAGCCTTAAAGGTTTTCGACGCCGTACCAGCTGGTCGTGGTATAGGAAAAGGAAGACCTCCTCTGCTTTGGAAAGACCAAGTGGACAAATACTTCGCTATACTTGGAATTGCCAATTGGCGCCAGTTAGCAAAAGATAGGGACAGCTGGCGTGCTTTGTTGACCTCGGCCAAAATCGCTTAGGCGGTTAATGCGCCGATTATGTAAATATAATACTAACGATACCATCTATATATTTTTCCGATTACATCTAAAATTACCGATAATACTGCTATCGATAGTTATCTAACTCTATTGTTAACTGGTTTTTAAAAATAGTCTCAATTGCGTAAAACCTATACGTAAACAGTTGGCTTGGATCTATGTATATCCAGTTTTAGTGTTAAAATTTTTAACATTGTCAAAAATAAAGACATTTTACTTGTCATAATGAGTAAGGGCAGTGGCAGATAAAGAAACCAACTTTCAACGACAGTATTGTTGCATTTCTGTCACTCCAAATTAAAAGTTTCTGTATTTCTAGATAAAATAATGAATAAGACTAAGAAAAATATCATCCATATTAAATGATGTAATACAACACTGAATTACTTTGCATGCATAACAACAGCTTATTCGAAAGAAGCTTTTTTACCTAATGTAATTTCAAAAAAATAAGTAAGAAATTTATTATAAGACCGCTTAAGCTTTTATATTAAGGATCATATAAATATTCCGGTAAGATATAAATACGGCTAAAAATTTTAAGATGTTTACAACAAATAACTCCAAGTAGAGAACACTGCGGTGAAATACAAAAATATCAAACTTTCATTGAATTAACTGCACTACTGTGATGAAGGACCTGGAAAGTAATTTTTACATAAAGAATATATGGTATACACAAAAATTGCAGATTTTCAGTCCTATTTTTGTTTTGCGGCCGTGAATCGTTATAGGTGTACACAGCAAAAAAGGTAATAGGAAAGCTCTTCTCACTCGCCACTTGTGGCGAAAATCAGTTGTGTTCAGTTGTCGTGTACTCAAGAAATACAATTGACAGTATACGTCAAACGAGTGTTCGTATTTTGCTGTGTATACCAAAATAAAACAGTTTTCATGTTGGCGATTTTTTAATTTCATTTTTATATTTTTGATTAAAACCCTAAGTACTTAAAATCAATATTGATCTAGCCGTCACTGAACGAATAAAGATCAGAAATATGGGCCTTAAAAAAGTTTCCTTTGAAATATTTCCCTTGCTTACAAAGTATAAAATAAACCCGATATATTTGATCTGTGCATTTTAATTTTAATACTAACATTATTATCATCATAAATACTTAGAACCCTTATTGACCTAACCGTTCCTAAATAACCTAAGCTTGAGGTTTTTTTTTTCAGAATTTCGTTCATCCGGGAGTATGAGTTACTTGTTGATGTGTAGTGATAAATTGTATATACATACACCATGAATCGACTAGGTTTCTATTTAGGACATTTTACTAGAAAGGTTACTTATAAAGTTTGAGCCAAATAAACTACTTTAATATTAGTTAGTCAAAGCGAAAAGTTCTCAGTACGGCTTAGTTAACATCAGTACTTAGTAATAAAAAGAATTAATAGTGAAGACACCTTAACAAAAGTATCCCCGGTCCTTATTAAAAAACGTATAGACGGTGTATGCGGTGAAGTTGACACTAGCAAAAAAATGTAAAGTGGTGAAATTCTAATTAAAACAAAGAACCATACATAAGCTCACAAACTAGCAAAGTTAACAAGCCTATGTGCCAATATAGTACAAGTAGAAGTAAATATGCACTTAACCCTAAACTTTACTAAAGGTGTTGTCTACTGCAGCGACCTACGTGGAATGCCAGAAAACGAAATCTTAAATGAACTCAAAGACCAAAACATTTGTGAAGTAAGAAATATTATGCGTTACCCGCTACGATATCAATCGGCTACGAAAAAATACACTATCGCCCCTACATAGGTATGTAGTACATACCTCTGCCCTTACGATGCAAAAGCTGCCATAGGCAAGGATTATATGATACGAAACTCTCTCAACCGCTATTAAAATAGGGGGACTGATCTCGTTGTTCATGCTGGCAACAAAACCGAATGAGTCCCCTATTATCAGCTGACAAGTAAAATAGCGAGATGCCAGAGTCAAAATGTGTAAATTATCAATAAAATCAGTGCGCTTTCTAACTGTGCAGAATAAGATATTGAGTGTTTGTTGTTTGCAAAAAAAAGTGATACAATCTCAAAATAAAGAGCAATGTGTAAAATTTAGAACTTTTTACAAAAATGTTGCGTTTTATTTAGAAAAAGCGTCTTTAAAATTGTTAAAAACATTATTTTTCAAAGAAAACTGCTTATATACGCCGAAACCGGTTTGTCTCCAAACCAAACTTGACAAGGGATGACGGAAAATCGTTCCAACAAAAATCAGCTTATATATTACTTTGTTAAATACTTTTTAACTACATACTGTATATAAATACAAACATATATGTACACATTTCGATTGAATTGATATGTTTGATTATGTTAAAATTGATATTTTTTATTTCAGTTAAAATTGTTAGTATACTATAAAGTTTTCAGAACTCATAAAATTATAATTTTTTCCATTAATACCCGTATTTTACTTGTTAATTCATTGGTTTTGTATTATTTACTTCTGTATAACGCAATGGTCGTATTAAATTCATAAAATCTCCAAAAAATTCAATGGTAATTACCACATTTGGTTTCTTTCATAGTGGCATCATTGGAAAATGCTATAAAAAATGTACACATTGAGAGCGCTCTCACGAGAACGAGAGTTTCGTATCATATAATCTTTGCCATAGGTACGGACATCCAGCCTCACTATGGTGGAGTAAAAACATATCACATATATTTATTTATTTAAGTTATACCTTTTATCAGAAACTCTCTTTTACTCTCGCCTAGTTAAATACTTAGTTAATACTAACAGCAGCAAATTATTAGATGTCTCTTACTGTTTACGCCAGCTGTTTACATCAGCATTCACAAGTGGATCTGCCATTGTGAATTACTAAAATTCCACTTGCAGATGTCGCTGTGATAGTACGGGAACAGGGGCTCGTTACTTTCTCTCCCTTTTCTCGAGTCCTGTTACCCGTCCCGTTTGATGGGTTTCGCCTTCTGCGAAACTCCTGCACTCTTTCACTTTGTGAAGAGACGCCCCCAACGCTACACGTAAGGTTTTTGCATTAACATACTTATTTAACCCAACTTTATTTTCAGCAGTGTTGATTTTATCTTCTAAAATAAATTGCTTGTCGATGACAAGCCCCCCTTTTGCATTATAAATTTAACATAACTTGTGTTTTTTACTTGCGAGTGCAAAACGGCAATCAGCTTGTTAATTTAACTATCATACATTTTTCAGAAGATCGGCCTCCTATTTTTTCGAACCCCGTTGCCGTGGAATTCGTGAGGAATTCCCGGCCCCTAATTCCTCCCCGCTCGAACATGGTCCTTCGAGCCGGATCATTCTGATTTTTTTTTTGTTAATATTTTTGTGGCTGAATTGCTGTACTCGCAAATAAAAATCGAGAAATACAAGTTAAAAACATAACCCCAAAACTGCCAAGTTGCCCACTTATCCCCCATTTTAAATATCCCGTAAAGGTGTGTTTAATTAATTTTGGATAAAGAAATATATTAATATCCAATTAAACACACCTTAAAAATTGCTTTAATATTTTCACAATCTTCTATTGTGAATGAGCAGTGGATTGCGAATTGCAATCCACAATTTGGCAGATGCCAAAAATAGAAAAAAAAAAAATAATAATAATATAACCTGCAAGGCGCCATTTGCACGTGTGCATGAAGTTTTTTTTTAATAAATTTATGTAAATAAGCCCTAAATTGGCGACCGCGACAACTCCGGCGACAACGAGGGATATAAGAAGGGCACGGCGGCCCCAGCGATTGGAGCATCGTTACTCATAAAAGGTAATCCTTTGAAATTTTAAATTTTATTGAATCGTGTGTTTGCCGCACCCGAGTTGCCCGCACTGAAGAAATAGCGGGTGCTCCAGAAATCGGCAAAACAACTGCCGGCGTTGTTAGCTGGAAAATTGTGCTACGTCAGTGCTGATTGATTCGTACATCAGCACTGGCAGAATTATACATCAGTGCTGACGAAATTGTACGTCAGTGCTGAAAAATTGTACACCAGTGCTCCGGCGGGAGCAGCGACTAATTGGGCAGCGGCCCCAACGATTGCAGGAGTGAATCCGAAGAAGAAAAAAGGTAACCATTTCACATTGGTGTTGTTTAATTCAATTTCAATTGCAGGAACGGAAATTAAGTTGAAGGAAATTTCCGTGCTCCTGCACAGAGTCGAGGGTGCTCCCACAAGCACCGCTAAATTGGACTTCAGCGGCGCCCCGGCGGAAGCAGCTGAAACCTGGTACGCCAACGCAGCAGCGTCAAATTCGTGCGTCAACGCCCCGGCATTAATAGCCGCACCTCAGCACAACTGGCGGTAGCGCCATTGTAAAATAAAAACTTAATATAAATTAAAAATAAACCACAAACTAATTAAATTAAAAACCAAAGTGAAAATAAATTTCTAAAGTAAACTAAAATAAATTATTTTAATAAAATTCGTAAAAAACGAACAAAAGTGAAAATAAATTCAAAGATAAAATAAAATTAATTTAATTTAATAAAATTTGAACACAAAAAACAAACGGAAATTATAAATTAAAAATAAAAATTACAAATTAATTAAATTAAAAATAAAAGTGCAAAATAACATACTAAAATAATTAAATTAAAAATAAAAATAAAGTGAAAGTGAAGAAGAGTGGTTGCACCGGTACACGATTAGTGCCACGAAATAAGGTGCAACCATTTTTAGTTGTGTGCAAGTGTTGACCGCCGGCACTAGGTGCCACGAAGTCAGGCGGCAGTGCGCAACGAGTTGCTGCAAGGCCCCCACCAGCGGCCCAACGATTTGCTGCAAGGCCCATACCAACGGCCCAACGTGAAGCAAGGCCCACACCAACGGCCCAACGAGTTGCTGCAAGGCCCCCACCAGCGGCCCAACGATTTGCTGCAAGGCCCATACCAACGGCCCAACGTGCAGCAAGGCTCACACCAACGGCCCAACGTGCTGCAAGGCCCCTACCAACGGCCCAACGAGTTGCGGCAAAGCCCCTACGAACGGCCCAACGTACAGCAAAGGCCCACACCAACGGCCCAACGTACAACAAAGGCCCACACCAACGGCCCAACGTGCAACAAAGGCCCATACCAACGGCCCAACGGTGCAGCAAGGCCCCCACCAGTGGCCCATCGTTTCCGCAACAACAACAGTAAGCAGTAATACAAGGTAAGCCGTTGACATTCAACACGTACATATATTCGTGAGTGACGAAAGTACGAAATTTTTTGTGAGACTATTACGGGCCTTTGCCCGTCGAAATCTTAATCACTAAAGACCATTACGGGTATTTTCCCGTCGACGTTTCGAATTACTGAATACCTAAAAAATATAAAAACTTTTCAAAAAATTTAAATTATTTTTTTTGGTGTAAATTGAATTTATTTTGTCTTTGACATTTTTTTTTGCCATCCATATAAGGTGGTGTGGCTGGTTTAAAACCATTGGATTTCGGTACCTTTTTTCGCTTTTTGGAAAATTGGTTGGTTTTTCTTCAAGTGATTTTATTGATTAGTGGTATTTGAAATTTTCGTTTCCTTTCCTAGGACACGTTATTAAACGAATTTTGCAATTTTTATTCGGTTTGACAAGAAACTTTGGTTTCCACCAATAAGTTTTTTTTTTGCTTTATATAAAATTAATCGGTTTTTTCCGGTTGTGCGATACACGGAAATAAATCAAGCCAATTAATTTTCTTAATTATCGTTTTGTCGAACGCGGATTTTTCCCGCGTTAGAATCTTTACAATTAAAGATTTTTAATAATTTTATTTTATTCGTGCGAGCTATTTGGAAGGCCTTCGAAGAAATTAAGTTATCGCCAGTGGATCATAATACTGAAGGAAATAAATTCGATTTTTTTTGGATTTTTATTTCCGGCTTTTCCGTGATTTTCCCCAGTGGTGCCTAACACTGAGGGAAATAAATTCGATTTTTTTTTTGATTTTAATTTCCGGTTTTTTCCGTGGTTTTCCCCAGTGGTGCCTAACACTGAGGGAAATAAATTCGACTTTTTTTTGGATTTTCGGAATTTTAATTCCCGGCTTTTTTTTCGTGATTTTCCCGAGCGAAGCGTTACACTGAGAAAAATAAATTTACTTTAGTCTCTGACTTATTTTTTCTCGTGATTCAAACGGGATTTCATTCAGTGGTGCGATACACTGAAACAATCTTTACAACGTCTTGTTTTTCGAAACATTTTTCAAACGTTGGAGTTTGAAAACTTGAAACTTTTTTTCGTGGATTAGTCTTTACGACATTATCTTTAAATCGTTTGCTTTTTTTGAAAGATTTTCAAGAAAAATTTCGTAAGCTTTTTCGTGACATGGCCACACTCAACGATTTTTCGCGCGCATGCGATGCGCTGCTTGAGTTTGAGTCGGGCTATAACACGATGCCCAGTAACTGCCATTCTATCTTCTCTCTGGAAATACAGAGAGAAGAGCTTAAGACGTTGTGGGTCGAGGTTAAAGACGAATTTGATAAGTACTCAAAGACCTTGTCCGACAACGAAAGCGATCAGTCCGCTCTTCGGTTGGCCAAGTGCCGATACCAGGACTGCTACACCGCATACTTAACTTGCGGTGCGCTTATAGGTGAGACGGCTCATGGTCTCACTTTTGCTCAACAAAGCAGTTCAACGGTCAATCAAGGGCTTCATGAAGTTAAACTGCCTGCTCATTCAAATATCCGGTTACCTCCATGTGATACGGAGATATTTTACGGTGACTACATGTCGTGGCCATCGTTTCGAGATTTATTCACAGCGATTTACGTGAACAATTCGCGCTTAACCCCGGTCGAAAAGCTGTATCATTTGAATCAGAAGACCCGGGGTGAAGCAAAGGATATAGTTAAAAAATCCCCTCTGACTAATGACGGCTTCGCCACAGCGTGGCAAAATCTATCGGAACGATATGAGAATAAGCGGATAATGGTCAATAGTCAGCTGAAGATCTTATTTAATTTACCATCGGTCACGGTAGAACGCGGAACCGATATTAAAAATTTACAACGATCGGTCAACAATTGCATCTCAGTGTTAGAAATGTACGGTATTGACATTGAGAACTGGGATGCAATTTTCGTGTTTTTGGTGTCGAGTCGGTTGCCAGACACCACCCTAGCGCTATGGGAACAAGGGATTGTGAGGAAGGCGGAAATTCCGAGGTGGGAGGAATTAGACAGCTTTCTCACAAGTTCCAAACGTTGGAAACTGTTTCCGACATTCGGGGTGCTAGAGCGGTAAAGCCGACCGTCAGTCGACCACCCACCGCAAGCTATGAGAGGCGAGTGTCGGCACAACATGGGCAGTTTTCTCAACCTACCTGTAGGTTATGCCCTGAGCAAACCCATGTATTGAAGGGTTGCCCCAAATTTTTGGCAATGAAAGTTGACGATCGCGTCACTGTTGCCAGAAAACATAACTTGTGCATGAATTGCCTTGCACATTCCCATATGGCAAAAGATTGCAAGAGCCCTTTCTCTTGTTGGAGTTGTCACCAAAGACATCACTCCCTTCTACATCGACCTTCTGCGTTACAGTTGCCCAGCACGTCAGCTCCACAACCGTCACCCCGAAGTAAGGTTCCCCGCCCCCCACAACCACGATCAGCACAACCCAGAACGACACAACCCCGACCAAGCACGAGCAATGTGCAATCCCTACATGCTGCAAGCAATTGCAATATATTGCTAGGAACTGCCATGGTCAACATCTACCATCTAGGAGTCACCTACCAAGTCAGGGCTTTACTTGATTCGGGATCGGAGGGGACATTCATCACTGACCGGCTCCGGAAGCGCATCGGGCTGCCAACGAAAGTTGCTGATACTCAGGTAACAGGGATAAGTGCCACGGTATCGGCAAATGTGCGAAAAGTAGCGCATCTGGTCATAGGTTCTCCTGTTAACCCCCAGTTTAAAATGGAGGCAAGAGGCCTCGTTTTACCCCAATTGACAGGATACCTCCCCAAGTTTTCATTGGACCGGGTGCATCTTGGATCACTCCCCCCTCTTAGGTTGGCCGATGTAAATTTCTATAGGAGTCAGCAGGTGGATGTCATCTTGGGTGCGGATGTATACCCGACTGTTATCATGGACAACGTAGAGCGAAACGTGCTGGGATCACTTCTGGCGCAGGAGACGGTGTTCGGGTGGATCCTTACAGGGCCAGTTCCTCGGACGGTCACAACAAGCTGTTTTTCGTCATGTGTGTCGTACTGCACACAGATGACGAACCCCCAACTGACACGTTTTTGGGAGTTGGAAGAAGTTTCACCCAAAAGGAAGATCACCCCCGAAGATGCATTTTGCGAGGAGCTCTATAAGAGAACGACGGTAAGGGATGAATGCGGACGATATGTAGTATCGCTACCCTTTCGACGGGAGTTCCCAGAAAGCATCAACCTCGGCTATTCTCGGACTGGAGCGGTACGGCAATTTCTTCGAAGCGAGGCCAGTTATCTGCGCAGGCCTGACTTGAAGAAGGAATATGATCGAGTCTTAAAGGAGTACATCGATCTCAACCATATGGTCCCGGTTGGAAACACAGGGAATCGAACGTTTTACCTGCCACATCACGCCGTCGTCAAACCAGAGAGCACTACGACCAAGGTTCGAGTAGTGTTCAATGCGTCGTGCCCGTCTTCAAATGGAGTCAGTTTAAACGACGTCCTCTACCCCGGTCCAATCTTGCAGGCAGATTTAGTTTGTCTTCTATTGAAGTGGCGTTTATTAAAATACGTCTTTAATGCAGACATTGAAAAGATGTATAGACAAATCTTGCTTCAGCCAGATCAAACTGCATTTCAAAGAATTCTTTTCAGAGAGTCCCAGGACGCTGAATTGCAAAACTTTGAACTAAAAACCGTAACGTTCGGAGTAAATTGCGCTCCTTATCTGGCGATACGAACGCTACATCAACTCGCTGAAGATGTTAAAACGAAATATCCGCTAGCATCAAGAGTTTTAAAGCAACACATGTACGTGGATGATGTGTTGGCTGGAGCTCATGATTGCACAACAGCAATAAAAATGCGTGATGAGCTACTCGAAGCTCTCAAAAGTGCAAGTTTTCCTCTACGGAAATGGACGTCGAATTCGAAAACAATTTTAGCAGGTTTACCAAAAGACCACATCTACAAGGAAAACTTCTTGGAAATTGACGACATGAGCGAGACGAAGATGTTGGGAATCCGGTGGAATGCAATACATGATATGTTCCATTTCACAGTGCAGCCGATACCCGTGAAGCAGGATTACACCAAGCGAGAGGTATTATCGTGTGTAGCAAAGTTGTTCGATCCAGCAGGATGGCTCGGACCAATTGTTGTTGTAGCCAAAATACTGATGCAGGATATCTGGCTATCCAAAATAGACTGGGACGACAGTCTACCCCGAAATTTGCTACTGCGATGGGAATCATTTCTGGATACTACGATAATATTCAGAAAATAAAAATTCCTCGTTGGATCCGGTTTTCACCATGGAATGAAGTAGAATTCCACGGATTTTGTGATGCCTCCGAGAAGGCATATGCGGCGGCTTTGTATATTAGAGTCCGCGAACCCACTTCCCAAAAAACACCCCATATTTATTTGCTGGTAGGTAAAACAAAGGTAGCCCCAGTAAAAACGGTGTCTCTCCCCCGATTGGAGCTGTGCGGAGCATTGTTGTTAGCGGAATTAATTAATGCCTTCCTTCCACAGCTTGAAATTTTGCAGCCAACTATCCATAAATGGACTGACTCTACGATTGTTCTCTCATGGCTCAAGAAACCAGCGTGTTCATGGACAACCTTTGTGGCAAACCGAGTCTCAAAAATAGACGAGCTTGTTGGAGTGACTGGATGGAATCACGTGGATTCTGCAGATAATCCAGCAGATCTCGGAAGTCGAGGCGTCACACCACAGGATTTAGAAGCCAACGCGTTATGGTGGCACGGACCAAAGTGGTTACAGAAAGAGCCATCAGCTTGGCCCCAAGCGAGTAGTTGCAATGACACGTTAGAAACAGATGTAGAGCAGAGGAAAGTACGAGTTCACGCGACAGGTGTCTCAGGAGAAGGAGATATCCTGGAGCGTTTTTCGGACTTCTCTCGAGCCTTGAGAGTGATAGCGCGAATTTTTCGATTTTATCGTAGAGTTCACCCTGCCCATAAGTTGGTGATAAGCGACCAGAGAGACGAAATAACATCCGAGGAAATCAAGGAGGTAAAGCGTCGCCTTATTCTTGTAGCACAGAGGCGACACTATCCAGAGGAGTACAGGGCTGGCGGAGCTTCCGCGCCCCTTAATGCGAAAAGTCCAATAGCTACTCTTAATCCGTTTCTCGACAGAAACGGAGTTATGAGAGTGGGGGGGCGACTCGCGTTATCGAGTTTACCATATAACGAACGGTACCCTATAATTCTTCCTTACGATTGCCAGTTTTCAAGACTGCTCGTAAAATTCTCACACCTGATTTCCCTGCACGGTGAAAATCAGCTAATGTTGAGACTTTTGCGGTCTGAATACTGGATCGTACGTATGAAAAACTTAATCAAAAATACTGTACATAATTGCAAATTATGTATTATTTACAGGAAGAAAGCGCGGGAGCAGTTAATGGCAGCCTTGCCAGTGGAACGAACAGAAGTGTCCAGGCCCTTCACGAACACTGGAATCGACTTCACGGGCCCATTCGAAATAAGGAGTTTTACGGGCCGAGCATGCCGTATCACCAAAGGATATGTCTGCGTATTTGTCTGTTTCGCAACTAAGGCAATACATTTGGAGGCAACCAGCGATTTGTCAACCCCGACGTTCCTAGCAGCCTTTTCGCGATTCGTATCCCGACGCGGTTGCCCTCTAAATGTATACTCGGACAACGGCACCAATTTTGTAGGGGCGAACAAAGCACTGAGGCAGGATTTCAAAGCGTTCGTCTCTACGGTGGCCAGTCGGACAACGCAGACATACGCTCATCAAGGTATCTCGTGGCACTTTATACCTCCAGGAGCACCTCATATGGGAGGGCTCTGGGAAGCAGGTGTAAAAAGCTTCAAGATACATTTCAGGAAAGTCGCTCATTCCATGCGTTTCACCATAGAGGAGCTTTCCACACTGTTGGTAAGGATCGAGTCGTGTTTGAATTCTCGACCAATCAGCCCCATTTCTGAGAACTCTGAGGCAATGGAACCCCTAACACCAGGACATTTCCTAATTGGAACCCCGATACTCGCGATTCCAGAGCCCGAAGTCACGGAGAATCCGATGTCCATCGTCAATCGATGGCAAAAGATTAAAGCCATCCAGCAGACGTTCTGTCAAAGGTGGAAGGCGGAGTACCTGAAGGAGTTGCAGAAACGAACAAAATGGAGGCTCCCCCAGCGTAACATCGAGACAGATGACCTGGTGGTTATTAAAGAGGACAATCTGCCTCCAAATGAATGACGACTTGGCAGAGTAGTTAGAGTTTTTTCAGGTTCTGATAGCCGCGTCCGTGTCGTAGAACTACGAACGGCGCGGGGAAACATAACTCGGCCAATTGTGAAATTGGTTCTTTTACCACGATTGTAAACAAAATTTCTAACTCTAATTCTCTTTCCAGACCAAAAGTACCTAAATTTTGAAAATGGAGACCACTAGCCAATCTGGCCTGAGGAAATGCCCCGTGTGCGCAAAGAACCACCCGTTGTTATACTGCCGGGTGATGCGTAGGAGGGAGCCAGCCGAGAGACTGCGTGCTGTCCTCGTGCATCGGCACTGCGCCAATTGCATGTCACCGCACCATATGGCAAAAACGTGTCCGTCGCCCCGAAACTGCGACCAATGCAGCGAGAGGCACCACAGTCTCCTTCACCTCCACGAGAAGGCAAGAGGGAAGGAAGACAGGACTCGGCCTGCTCTTGAGCCCGAAGAGCTCCGTCGACGACGCTACAGTGCGTATAACGCTCAACCTCTGTGCGAGTCGAGCGACGAAGAGGTGTTGGAGATCAACGCCGAAGATGATGAGATGGAGGAAGAAGTGGCATCACCAGCATCCAACGTGCCACCGGTAGCCAGACCTCCACTGTCGGTTATGCGGTCGGCAGTCCAGTTGCCCCCTCCCGTTGCCGCGAAGCGCCAGGCACCGCACGCACCACCCAGGAAGTCGCAACAGAAACCGCAACAGATCCGAACGCGCCGTGGTGTGAGAGACGCCCGAGAGCGTATTACGGGCACAGCCCGTACCGCTTCAGGGCTATCTGTCCTCACGCCAACGGTAGCGGTCCGGATCATGACGAGAGGAAGACCGCAATTGGTGAGAGCGATCGTAGACCCAGGGCAGCCGCGGTCATCGATTTCGCAGCAGCTGGCGCGAAGGCTGCAGTTGGTGCACGGTCGTGAGAATTCTTGCCAGTTCACGCTAAAAGGGTGGAACGAGCGACTCCAGGTGACCGCGAATGTGGAGACACATCTGTCCCGCATTACCCCCCAGCGCACACTCGACGCACGCGTAGTCAGCGAATTTGACAATCTTCGGTTGGCAGACCCAAATTTCCACCGCTCGAGCGCGGTGTCGTTAATTTTAGGAGCGGAGGTGTACGCGATGATCCTGCGTCCGGGACTGATGGCAGCGACTCCCACTCGACCAGCCGCGCAGAACACGATGTTCGGGTGGATGATATCTGGCGGCACCATCTATTAGAATAGATTAGCTCGTAGCTTACAATATCTTTTTAATTAATTTCTTTTTGTAACCTCGGATTTTGAATTTTTAAATGAATTGTTGTATAGGTTATTCAATGAAATAGCAAACATTATTTATGTATATAATCCAAACAAATTTTTGTAGTAACTTATTGCAGCGATACTGCAAGGCGGGCGGCATGTTTACGCCAGCTGTTTACATCAGCATTCACAAGTGGATCTGCCATTGTGAATTACTAAAATTCCACTTGCAGATGTCGCTGTGATAGTACGGGAACAGGGGCTCGTTACTTTCTCTCCCTTTTCTCGAGTCCTGTTACCCGTCTCGTTTGATGGGTTTCGCCTTCTGCGAAACTCCTGCACTCTTTCACTTTGTGAAGAGACGCCCCCAACGCTACACGTAAGGTTTTTGCATTAACATACTTATTTAACCCAACTTTATTTTCAGCAGTGTTGATTTTATCTTCTAAAATAAATTGCTTGTCGATGACAAGCCCCCCTTTTGCATTATAAATTTAACATAACTTGTGTTTTTTACTTGCGAGTGCAAAACGGCAATCAGCTTGTTAATTTAACTATCATACATTTTTCAGAAGATCGGCCTCCTATTTTTTCGAACCCCGTTGCCGTGGAATTCATGAGGAATTCCCGGCCCCTAATTCCTCCCCGCTCGAACACTTACTATAGTCCAATGGAATATAAAAGTGTACATTAACAACTACACATACCTACAATTACTTTTTAAAACACACACATCTAAAATAGTATCACTCTAAGAAACACACATTCAAAAGAAACAAAACTTGCCTGTACCTACCAACTACCACTTATACCGGAACATAGCCACTGTCACTCCAGCTTTAATAATTTTAACGTTACAAACGTCACTATTCATTCGAAATTGAAACTCATAATAAGCTCCGTTTATATCACTTCAAACATACCTTTTACTCTCAATAACCTTGAAAACTTAGTCCCACAAATCCAGCTGACAATATATATTACGGGCGATTTCAACGAATGGAATACCAGTTGGGGCGTCAAAACCAACAACAAACACAAAATTCACTAATACTTCCAATTAAATAGCCCAAAATCGTCCCTTCTTCAATCAAGCTAAAGCAAACTGGGAACAGTTCCAAACCATAGCAACCCAATCTAGTAACGATAAACCAGTTAGCGGTAATATTAACAAAGAAACAGCCAATATGCATAGAGTCTTACTAACAGCTACAAACCAATCAATCCCACAAACATCAACATAATTAAAATTTACAGTCCTGTGGTGGAACAAAACATTACAAGGACTAAATCAGAAAAAAATCGACTATGGAACAAACTAAAACGAAACATCACGAACGATTGCATACTTCAATTCAAGAAAGCACATACAATATTTAAACGTAATTTGAAGCTAGCGAAAACATAATCAATAACCCAATTCACATCTAAGATTAACCCATCCACACCTCCATCAAGAGTATGGCCAACTATTCGTTCCTTCTGCGGACAAAAACCTAAACCATTAATCCACTGCAACAATACGCAACCCCCAAATGGAAACACCAATACCGATAAAACTGAAATCGCGAAAACATTTGGCCAATTTTGATCAAATGAAGCAAAATACACCGACTTTTCTGCAACGTTTCAGAAATGCAAACGCGACGCACTCAACCAAACGTACACGCTTATACCCTGCAAAACCGCCACCTTTATCGACGAAAAAATTAGATACTTGGAACTAGATATAGCGCTGAGCAGGCTAAAGGGTAAATCCTCCGGGCTTGACCGCATATCCTATCAAATGATACAAAAACTGCCAGCAAATGTCTAAAACCGACTACTCAATCTCTTCAAAAGCGTTTTCAATAGCTACATACCACACACATACAAGAACAGCATGATCATCCCAATTTCAAAACCAGACACAGACAAAAGTCTAACAAAATCTTACCGGCCCATATCCCTCAACCCCTGCTGCTCCAAAGTACTCGACAAGATTATAGCTAACAGACTATGGTGGTTTGCCAACACAGACAAGCTATTGCAGCTAAACCAGTGTCTGATTTTCTAGTTTGTCTAGATCCTCAGCTCACTCAATCCCATTCAACCAACAAACATATTTCGTTAATTTCTCTTGACTTTTGCAAAGCCTTCGACAAAGTTGGAATGCACAAAATTCTGGACCAGGTCAGAGAGTGGACCATAGACTCAAAAATGTTTTTATACATCACAAACTACCTTAGTAATAGAACCATCAAAGTTAATATAAAATCACGCTACTCTAAAAGGCTTGACATAATAAAATTCCTAGCAAACCCCAAATATATGTAATTGTCACACAGTGTCATTATTGTCAGCAGTAAAAGCGCTAATTATATCTAAGATAAACCATGACATACATACATATATACGCGTTCGCCCCGAAATCAACCACAAAAAAAATTGATTATAGAATTCCAGCATTCGAATCGCCCTAGGCGCCTTCAAAACTAACCCAATTGCTTTAATGATATCCTAGGCCAATATAATACCACTACACATCAACAGAGAACTTATTAGAGCCAAACGCACCAAATCACTCATTATCAACGACCATTCTCCCCTTCTCTTACTTCTATCTAAAACTAAAGACACACATATAAATAAAATACCCACTTGCTTAAACAGAACAAGGAACAATGCAAAACAATTTGATATACCACTAAACTTTACGCCACACGAAGGACCTAAATCACCACATTGGAAACTTAAACACACAGCCATAAGCACAGAACTTGCCGTTTTCAAACAACTCAACGTCCCCCCATAGTTTTCAGACAAAAATTCTACAAAATAAAGGAAAATCTCTCCGATTTTAAATTTCTGTACACCGACGGCTCAAAAATCAGTTCTAATAGCGCAGTTACCCACGAACGTGTACGTAGCATAGCGTAGACGGCGGTAAAATCTCATTTTTGCAAAAACTCATTACCGTAGCCTTAGCGTAGAAATCAGCTGTTCTCTCATTGCATACAACTCGCTTCTTTTTGTTTAGTTCGCTCACTTTTATACAATGTTGCCATTGATTTATATATACATATGTTTTTGCATAAAATTACAATTTTAGTTAACATTTTTATAATGTAAATGATCAAATCGAAGTTCTGACCTATTTAAATAATATATTATGCTATAATCTGCTATATTCGGTAGTATTTTTCTAATAATTTAAGAATATTTCAAGTATTTGGAAACTAACATTTTAATGATTTCAAAAAGTACGTGGTGGCAACCTTGTATGAGAATGATGAGAGAGAGAACAATCAGCTGATACGTTTCTACGGGAAAAATCAAATTCGTTTTGATTTCCTACGTAAGTTCTCCGGCAACACGAAAATTCTACGGTGGTGAGTTTTCATTAACAAGGCGCTCTCATAAGATAGGTCGTGTCAGCTGACACCTACGTCCGTTCTACGTCGGTGGGTAACTTTGCTATAAATCTAGTTACAGCATAACTCAAGAACAAAGTTTAATCAAAGTTGTACATCTCCCTCTCTACACTTCCAACTTCGCCAAAGATTATAAGATACGAAACTCTCGTTCTCGTGAGAGCGCCTACCAAAAGCTCATTTTTTATAACATTTTCTAATGAGGCCACTATGAAAGAAACCAGATGTGTTAATTACCATTGCAATTTTTGGAGATTTTATGAATTTAATACGTACATACATTGCGTTACAGGTAAAATACGGGTATTAATGAAAAAAATTATAATTCTATGAGTTCAGCATGAAAACTTTATAGTATACCAACAATTTTAACTGAAATAAAATATGTCAGTTTTCACATAATCATACTTATCAAATCAATAGAAATGTGTATATGTTTGTATGTATATACAGTATGTAGTTAAAAAGTATTTCAAAAAGTAATATATAAACAGTTTTCTTTGGAAAATATTTTTATTAGCATTTTTAAAGAATGTTTTTCTAAATAAAACGCAAAATTTTTGTGAAAAGTTTAAAATTTTACACGTTGCTCTTTAATTTGAAATTGTATCGCTTTTTTGTAAACAACAAACACTCAATATATTATTCTGCACAGAATGAAAGCGCACTGATTTATTGATAATTTACACATTTTGCCTCTGGCATCTCGCTATTTTATTTGTCAGCTGATAATAGGGGGACTCATTCGGTTTTGTTGCCAGCATGAAAAACGAGATCAGTCCCCCTATTTTAATAGGTGTTGAGAGTGTTTCGTATCATATAATCCTTGACTTCGCTGCCGAATTAATAACCATACACGAAGCAACAAGATACTCTTTTGAATCAATAAAAAATCTCAAAATTAACGATTTATATACCAATTCAATTCGCAGCACTTTACTTGCGAGTCCAAATAAGCTAAAACTGATCTGGGATCCTGGCCATGTGCAGATCCCAAGGAATGAACATGCCGATGCAGCAGCAAAAAATGCCATACATGCCCTGCTTACAATTACACCTAACCTACTTTTCTCCGACATAAAAACCTCTTTAAAAGCTCACTTCATCCAAAAACACAAAGGAAAAAGTGAACAACTTGTCCCAATGGTATTCATATATGATATATCAAAAAACCCTATAACAATTGATGACTGATCAAACAAAAATTATAAGACTACGGTTAGATCACAATAGAAAATATACACATCTAATTGACAAACATCTATCTAACACTTGTAACTTCTGCCACCTAAAAACCCCACAACTAAACACTTAACAACATTAATCAGCTAGTTGATGTATTGCAACATATACAATGAAATATAAAGCAACCATTTAACTACAGTAAATCACATCCACCTCTACTTCTTAACCAGACACGCTCAAGATATTATCCCTCACTTTCAGAAACACAACACAACACATACACACACTCTACTTAGCTAAAGGCCATAGATACCATAGCTTCTATTCAACATATATACATATGTATATATTGTACTATAATTAAGCTATAGTTTCAATACCAATAAACAAAACAAGTAAGGAAAGCTTAATTCGGGCGAAACCGAATTTTATATACCCTCGCGATGTATTTTTGTATGGCACCGCCAATAATTTCATAAAAACCCCATTTCTTTGTTTCAAATCGCAGCTAGTATTAAAGTTTACTCAATTTGTTTTAATAAGTACTGAAAAATGAAGTTTTTTGCATTTTTCAAAATTTCCAATTAATGGAAGCTGGGCGTGGTTATGGTCTGATTTAAAAAAATTTTTACGTTATTGAGATACCTACAGACGTTTTTTATAAGTGGGTGTGGCAACGGCCATTTTTCAAAATTTCATAAAAGTCAAGTTTCTTAATTAACTATCTCTAAATATCAAATTTTAATTAATATGGTCCAATAGATAAAGAAAAACCGAAATACTTGAATTTTTAAAAATTTCCGTTATATGGGAGGTGGGCGAGGTTATTGACCGATCTTGACCATTTTCAATACCAGCCTACCCAGTCCAAAGAGAAATCTATGTACCAAATTTCATTGAGATATCTCAATTTTTACTCTAGGTATTGTAACCACGGACAGACAGACGGACGGACAGACAGTCAGGGACTGTTAATCGCAAGATAATTATGAAAGTTTTTATTAAAAACACACACTCAAGGAAATTTTGTCAACTTTCTTCACATTAAAAAGTTATTATTTGTGTTAAATGAAAGAAATTAAGAAACCACTTATAATGTCTTAATCTCAACATACATATTTATAAACAAATTCGCGTTAGTTAAATTATTTTTACCTCAAGAACGACTTCTAATTTTTAAGACCTTTGGTTTGTTGAATATTTCTGCGATCCCAACAGTAGTATAACTATTAAATTGTGTTTATGGTTTTCTTCGAATTTTGGAATGCAATCGGAAGAATGGAGGCCATTTATATTTCAGTAATCAGATATACATATATAATAAAAACTCACTGTCGTTCGCTTCGTCAATCGGTTTTCAAAAGTGTCGTTTTTTTAGGAGGACGGATAATTTAGAGGTCAGAAAAAGTCGCTTTTTTGAATTTTTATTATTAGATGTTCTAGTTTTCGCGCTATCGTACACGCCAATTGCAAAAACATGGTTTTCAGAAAACGCGCTTCAAAGTTTTGATAAAGTGCAACGAAAAACGAATTTTTCATCGACGGACTTGTCTATTAACTAAAATATTTTTTGAACCACCTCGAAATAAAAGTTGATATTTTACACATATGTTTTTAGATATTTTTAAAGAGATTAAGCAAAAAAGTCGATTTTTTTCGATTTAAATGATATTTCCCTAACTCATCGTCTGTTCTAACACATTATTTTGTAATAAAATTATAAAAAAGTTAATGTGTTAGAGAAATAGTATCTTTTAAAAAACGACAATTCTCAAAAAACACCTGCCGATGCGATTGGCTTACGACAACCAAGGCGAGGGTAAAAAAGAAAGAAATACAGCTATACTTTTTGTTGAAAAATTGCGAAAAGCGAAATTCATACAACGAGAATAAACAGACATTACATTGAGAAATACTTATTCGGATATACTTATCAAACGAGTTTTCAAAAAGGGTGACCATTCTCTGTGTGAGATTATTTTAATCTGATAATGAAAAAGTTTAATGAACTGCACACTTAAACCAATCATACCCTAAGGCTTAATTTGTATATATTTATTCATCTGTTAGTTCTTCCTTTTCCAAAAATTGTAAAGAAGGGAAGTGAACATGTCTATAGGTAAACGAGGAAAGGCGAATGTTCAACTGTTCTCAACACCACAGTTGACACTTTCTAAAAATATAGGTCCTTGATTGATTTCCAATGGAGAGCCTTCCTTTGCACAGTGTTCAAGATGCACATCACCTTAATATATACTATCAAATACTAAAGGCTTTAACTTTATTATGCTCAAGCGAAAAAACATAAGCAAGGCAGGGAAAATCAAACTTAGTTCCCCACCCTAATTTGTTTTTAGAAAAACTGTCGGCATTTTTGCTGCTGCCGTCATCACCACCGCAGCTTTTACAGTTTTCAGTAAGCACATTCTGACTGCCCAAACTTCTTTATTAGTCACTTTTTTGTTGTTTTTTTAAGAACGTTCATAGAGAGCATTTACTTGACGTTAAACGCGAGCTCGTCGGTAGAGATGTGTTGTTGCATCGCATAGTGTTTTTTGATAGCAAAGTATGATTAAAAAAGTTCTGTTTTTTCATTTTTAATGTGATAATCACATATAATTACTATCTATAGCTTTCAAGGCCACAAACTACATTTGCCAAGTTAAAGAGCCAAAACTTTTTAACAACTGCCACTATAAATTGAAAAAATTGACCTAACCTCTTATTTTTATAAATAAGGGTGCGACATATTTGTCAAGTTAAAAAGCAATAACGCCCCCAGAAAAAGGCGCTTGGCCATAAAATCATGCCCTGCATCATATCAGAAAGACGTAACTCAAAGTCTCTAAAGTTTAACATATCCCTCCAGTTTTTCACCTATAAGTCAGTGAAAAGTTGATTTAATGACAGTGAAAGTGCTTTTGCCTGCTGTATACATATATATATATATATATATAACGTTCAGCTGTCGAATAAAAGTTTTTATGAGTATCAGTTGCAGATCTAGGGGCTGGACTGTAGCCCCCCGCCAGACGTGTTTTTTATTTTTTACGAGTTAGATAAGTCTAACAGTAACCCAGTTATGGGACTACAAAATATTTTTACAGCTGTCCCTATAAGCAAATGAATATTTGTAACGCTCATATGAACCAGAAAATTATGATAATGAATACATAAGAAAACATCGCCGAAGAAAAAGAACATACCTACATAACAGTATTTAAATTTATATTAAGTGGCGAATACAGAGAATTACACACAGAGAAAACGAAACACGACTGACTACTGCGCGAAACACGAAAATGTCGCAGTAAAACAAAACTGAACTCTGAAATTCTCCTATGGCATCAGTATTGCAAAAAATACGGGTTTAAAACCGCTGAAGCGGCAATTGACGTCTTGCAAATTTTAGAATCAAAAAAATGTCGTACCTTTTTTCCAAACATTTCTATACTGTTGCAGTTATTTGCTACTATTCCTGTAACTTCAACCAATACTCCACAACTGCGTCTTTATTTCATCATTCCTTCGGAAACTTCCCGAAGTCACTTATTATACATACATCAAAAGAAAAGAGATAAGCATAAATTGACACATAGTGTTTTACAATGAGTATATTATAATAGTTAAGAATGATGATTGAAAGCAATAGATAACCGCAAACTTATTCTTACGGGTAATATTCATTTTAATTCTGCATATATGTATACATGTACTTAGGTCTAAGGAAGTATTCTGAGGGTTAATGGCTACTTATTACTACAAATCATGGTCGATTACTTTAAATTATTGTACGAATTTTATTTTATATATGTATGATATAATATCGACTACGATAAAATGAATAGCCGATTTAAAATTTCTCACTCCAGCCCCTCCCGATTCCAAATCCTAAATCCGCCACTGATGAGTATAATGTATATACATACTACTGTATTCGTGGATTGGCTTAGTGGCTTTAAAAATTTTAAAAGGATTCAATTCAATAACTTTCTAGTTTATCTTTAATACAATATTTTTTTAATTATTTTTTATTACGCTGGTTTAAATAAATAAAGTATAACAGATTCGCACGCTCCATTTGTTTCAAAGCAGTTGATTTCCAACTAATTTAAAAACTGTTAATTTTTCAGTCGGTGCTATTTTCCGACAGGGTAAATACATATACAAACAAATTGTTATATTTTTTTTAGAATTTAAGTTCTTTTTCTGCCAAAATATTTTTTGGCAATAAGATCAGTTTTAAAAATAAGCAAAGTCAGAAGTTCTATTTTAATTAAGTAAAAGACATAGACCAAATATGTTAATCTGCAGCGACTTTCGGCGACTTTGAAAGTATTCCTTTAGTATCAGCTTGTGAAAGTTTTGAGAAATATAAAACCCGCCTTTCCGTTTACGAATTTTAAAAATATTTCGCAGAGTAAATTTTTATTGACAAAGAAACTTTTCTAGCGGGAAATTTGCTTTTTGAGGCAAAGGTCGAAAGTAAAACGCAAGGTAAATTCATTCAAGGTGGCGGAATCCCTACGACAACCAAATCTCTGCGTAAAGTTTGCCAAAATCAGTGAATGTGAACAGCACAAAATGAAAACAGAACAAGTAAAAAAAGGCTGTCTTCTGATTTTCATTGCTAATATATTGCTAACAAAAACTGTTATTTGTGCAAATTTTTAAGTCTTCAACTTATTAAATGAAGGAGTTAAGGTGTAAAATGCCAATATGGGAACAATCGGTGGTATGGGTGCTATATGTTATATTTCTCCAATATTAATGCTTTTCTCTGCTTTTACATAACTGATATTTGTGCAAAATTAAAAATGTTTAACTTATTAAAGGGAGAAGTTATGGAGCAAAATATAAATCGACTAAGGTTATTTCGGTATACTTTTTGATGGGTCTAATTCTTATCCATCTGGTACTTACAAATTTAATAAACCATTTGCATGAAAGGAATAAAAAGGTGAAGGCAATAGAGAGAAAACGTGGATTTTGTTTAGACAAGAATGCTTTCAACATGATGTAATAATGAAAGGTGTTGTAATAAGTGGTGACAGTGCCAGTTTGAACGTCATAAGGTCAATGTTGTATATCGGAAGAATGTACATACATATAAAATAAATGGGAAGAAAATCAGGTCTGTTCTGCATTCCGATTCCGACCAAATTTGTTGTTAATTTCTTCAGTTCTGCAAGGATGAGAACTTAATCTTTTCTTTTCGGGGAATCAGAGATAATACTTTCAAAGCAAAAATAAATGCTCGCTTCCGATGTATAGCAATGTCTTTCATTCAGATTCCGACCAAATTTTTCGGAATCGAAATGCAGAAAAAGTATAAAATAGGAATATATTTACATATGTACATACATACATCAAATTTAAATACAATGATTTGATTATTATGAATTTTGTATTCATACATAATGACAACCGACAAAATTTTTTTTATTTAAAATGCGGGTGAAACCGGCGCAAATACGACGAAAAAATATTCAAAACGTACCAAAAAGAATAGTACCGTCCTTGCGTCCGTTGTCCACCCATTAGTGCCGATTCGAAGAATTTTTTAACCGGAGCATCATTATCCATACGAACGACATGGCCAAGCCATCGGAGTTGTTGAATTTTTATGCGCTAGACTATGTCCAAATCATTAAACAGCTCATACAGTTCATCATTCCATCTCCTTCGGTACTCGTCGTTAAAACGAACAGGACCATTAATCTTGCATAGAACATTTCTCTCGAAAGCCCCCAAAGCCTTCTCATCGCTGTTTAGCATCGTCCATTTTTCTGCGCCACATAAAAGGACGGGCATGATGAGGGATTTGTAGAGCAAGATTTTCGTTCGTCGAGAAAGGGCTCTGCTTTTCAATTGCGTACCGAGCCCAAAGTAGCACCTGTTGGCAAGTGTTATTCTTCGCTTGATTTCGAGGCTGACGTTATAAGTGGTATTATTGCTGAATCTAAGGTATACGAAATCCTTGACTACTTCAAAGTTGTAACTGCCAACAGTGACAGAACACCAACCTCTTTTGCTTCCTTTTCCAGACTGGTGCACTGACGGCCCTTTTGTTAAGGCCAACCATGTCAATATCATCCGCATACGCCAGCAGCATCGTACTTTTCTTATAAATAGTGCCACTGCAATTCAGATTAGCAGCTCTAATTACGGATTTCAGCATCAGATTTAATAAGTTGTACGAAAGTGAGACGCCTTGCCTAAAACCTCGTTTGGTCTCGAACGGCTCGGAGAGGTCCTTCCCAACTTGGACGGAGCTAAAAGATGTGCTTAACGTCACTCTACATAGCCGTATTAGTTTAGCAGGTATTCCAATTTTAGACATGGCGTCGTACAGGCAGCTTCTATTCGTGCTGTCAAAAGCGGCTATAAAATCGACAAGAGATGGTGTGTGTCTACTTGTTTATCTAGGGTCTTTTCCAGGATTTGACGTGCTGTGAATATCTAGTCAATCGTGGATTTAGTAGGCCTGAAGCCACACTGATAAGGTCCAATCAGCTGGTTCATATACAGGTTCAGTCTTTCACACAGTATCGTCGATAGGTCGATAGAAGGCTGAACTCACGGTAATTGGCGCGGGATCACCCTTCTTAAGGATTGGGCAAAGAACACTGAGATTCCAATCTTCTGGCATGTACTCGTTCGACCAAATTGTGCTTAAAAGCTGGTACATGCTTCCTACCTGCTCTTCGCCGCCGACTCTAAACAGCTCAGCCGGTATCCCGTCTGCTCCAGCGCCTGGTGTGGTTCTTGAGCCGCCTTAGTGCTGTTCTCACCTCGCCTTGGTCGGGTGGAGGGATTTTTTGTTCATTCCTACCCAACCACCTCCTCCGCAGCGGTACGTGGAGATCGGGATATCTTAGAAAATAAAAACATGGTGATCTTCAAAAACAAAAAAAAAAATAAAAAACATTAATGAACATTTCATCTAAAAGGAAACCCAGAGATCTACTTCAATTAATAATTTAATTAATAACATTATGCTAAAATTGAAAAATTTCCCAACAAATTACTCAAATTCTCGCATTCAGAAAGCCAATTTACAACAAATAAAAACACAGCTTAAATGCCCAGACAATCAAGACAATCAATAAAGTCTCTTCTAACTTCCACACGAAAAATTAATTTTTCTGTTACATTTTAAATGGTTTTTTTTAACATGTGTTATCGAATTTGGCAAAGAAACAATATCCATATGCCACTTTTTCTATGCCAATATGTACATACATAGATACTTATGTACTTAAAATACTCAAGAACGTACAATATAAAAATAATATTTTACATGCTTATACTTCCTCACACATTTAACTTTCCTTTCACCAAGAAAAGCAGCGTTTCAAAGACGCCGGTCGTGGGGCTAAACAGCATTATTGCGATCTACTTACGTATATACTCATATTTACATACATACTTGCATACATATGGGCATATTCAGCAAAACAGAAGCAGATGTGTTGACCTAGTTTCCATGAGCTGCAAAATAGGGCATCACTACATAACAAAAGCGTTCGACGTAAAAACTAACCCAAACACCCAACAGCTAAAGAGTAATTATTGGAATGGTGTTAAGTTGTGTAGTTTTACATACTTATCTAAAAAAATCGCCCATACTAACTCCGACGATAAACAAGAAACTCCGCTCCAAATTGGCGCCTGCGCTCCAAAAACACCATTTTCACTAAAAACGGCACACGACTTCAAACGAAATTGTTTCTGAAACTCCGAATATAGGCCAGCGCTTTTGATAACAGAAACAACGCTGTAGACGTAAAAGCAGACGAAGCTATTAAAGAGAAATTGGTGAATGACAAAATATGAACAAACTTCGTTTTCAGAACGGTTCGTTTATCTCCCAATTCTCAAATATTTCATGTGGCTACACTTTGGCACAACAGGAATGAGAGGCGGTGGGAGAAGATATCCAGCACATGTTGATGAAAAATCTGTAGGGAGTGGTAGTTAGCCTAGTGAGAGTAATTTGAAATACACAGCTAACTTTTTCCAGCTCATTTCCCAACTTCCTTTCCAATTTCAATTTTCATTTCTTGTTCCTGTATACTATTTTTTCGGCGAACTCCGCATTTTTGAAATGCTCGTTTTTGTGTGGCACACATACTACCCAAACATGAGCATACAAGTACGCTTTTATCTATTTATATATATGAATGCATGTGAATGCGTTTGTAATCAACAGTCGCAATAACTTCTCTTATCGCTCCCCAATTACGCTGTGGGCAACCACCCAGCCAAGCGACATCGTTTGTATTACTTTACTTACACATATTTTTCCCAAAAAGCTATCAAGCGTTATCGAAATTTCGCACCCTAACTTCGCACAGTTTTATAACACCACAACAAATGCTTTACCATAAAGACAACAATAAGCACATCAAGCAGCGATGTAATCACGAACTTCGCCAAAGGAGTTGTTCCGTTCTAGTGGTGAGTGGATGTCAATATTCACTTACACTTTTCCATCCCTGCTTCTCTTCTCACCAGCTAAACGTTGGACTCTATGACTTTTCGACTTTTTCCACCGCGCAATTTCCTCATGCTCTACACAACCCTAATATAAGCGGATTGCGATGTGTTTTTCTGCTTTGAAATGAATGCAACCGATTTTATTTGACGACGCATTTAATAAATTGCCATTGAGGGAAAGTTCTTTGCATATTTTCTACGCCGTGGTTTTTCCTTTTGCCACAGTACAAACATACATATTTGTATTAATATGTGGTAAACTTAATGCACATACAGAAGAGTTGTGAACAATGAACAGTAAATTGCGTCGCGAAGAAAAAAATTTACATTTTTCAGATACATAGTACATATGTCTACAAAGAACGATTTTCAGATAAAATCAAAGTAATTCTGACCTGGTTCAATTGACCATCATTATCCATGTAGAGTGCGAATATAAAGCCAAAATTTTATCAAAGTAGATCAGTTTTCAGTTATAGCCTAATTTCGATTTTGTTTGTTTTGATAAAAAGTCAGTGCACTAAATTGCAATTATCATCGGAATTAGCGAGCCTTTTTCAATTTTCTTTTCTTAAAAATAAAAAACAATTACCTTTTCTACAAATGCAGCATACTCTTTATTCAAACCGTCAGCTATCATTTTGACTTCTATAAGAAAAAAATACATAAACCCTTGTTGATTGGAAATAGGTGAAAATGTGAAAATATAAGGAAATATTTTCCCACAAATGAGGAGTTCGATATGCGCGTGATACAATCGCATGATTCAATTATAAAACGTTCTGTAATAAAGCAGCTTACTCGTTCCCGCATGATAAATCGGCTTCTTAACTCAAGAAGAATGTTGCATATTCCACAGTTTTTACTTGTAAAAGTAGTATATTGGAAACTTCTTTATATTAAAAAATGAATTGGCATTACTGACTCGTTTGTCAAATTTCTAATTTTTTCATCAATTGACGCTTGATTTTGTGATTGCGTGAATTAGGGTAAGTTTTGCAAAAAATCATTATTATTTTATAATAATTTAACAATTTTTCATTTGGAACAAATAAAATATCTTATTTCCAGTATAATTAACAACAACACATATAGACCGAACCCTTCTGTGAGGTATTATTCTTTTCATTTCTGGCCGAGAACCTGGTGTGTAAATTTTGTTTTATTTTTATTTGATTGCATCAATGATAAATCCATTTATTTGCTGAATATATTTCCCAAGTCATCGCAGTGAAATATAATTGTTTAAATTTGTGTATGCATTTCCATTGCCGATCGCCTGGAGCTTTGTAAACATATGTATGTATATGTACATTTTTGTTTACAGGTTCTTTCGAACGTTTGGTGTTTCCTGTTCCAACTGCATAGCGAATTTTTTTCCTGCCTCAGATAGCCGCCTATGCGAATTTGGCCGAGCTTAGCATAGAACGCCATTGCGGCATAAATGCAACTTCTTTTTGTGTTATCGAAAGCGGCTTTGAAGTCGACAAAAAGGTTGTGCGTGTCGATTCTTCTTTCTTGGGTATTTTCCAATATCTGGCGCACTGTGAATATCTGGTCGATTGTAGATTTACCAGGTCTATTGTTAATTTTTTCAAGTGCACTTTAATTTTTCAAAAAAAAATTGAGTGAAACGACCGCGATCTGAAAATTCCGTGGTGATTTTTTTTATTTGTGAAAAGAGCTTATTTTCTGTTTGTCCTTCAATCGGGCGCACCGTGCAACCATTTTGTGCATTTGGCACACACATACATACATATATACACAGTCGGCAGTGAACATTTTCTCGAACGTTTTTTTTTTTGCACCACATTTAATTATACATTTTTTTTTCTCTTAATAATTTTTCCATAATTTCACTGAGAAAGTTTTTTTGTGCAAACATTATAAAATGTCGGTCTAACATTTTCTTCACTGCGTTCAGAGTTCAAATAACCTCAGATTATTTCAGAGGATAATTGGTTTTTTTGATTTTCTCTATTCTCACTAAGTCACTTCGTTTACAATTAATCTGGTGAAACACATCCCAGCTCTGTGTGAATCACACAATTTTTAATTCAACACAAATTATATTAAAATTTTCTCAATACTATCGTAGCATTGATCACCGTATCGTAGAAAACATCCATACATTTATTAAATATATGTACATACATATATACATATACATATTATACATACATAGAATATATATACATACATTAATTAAATATACATATGTACGTCCATATTCGATATCATTTTGCTTCGTTGGGTGGCGAGTGGATTTTAAAAAAAAACTGCAATAAGTACTGGAAATAAATAAAGATTGTGTTCTGCATTAGAAGTGAAGGATAATCGAGGTCTTTGCTTTATCATTGGTTGGGATTCGTTTCTTGATTATTTATCTGGAAGATAAAGGTCTTGGTTAGTGTTTTATTCGAAAACTCCTTTGCAATTACTATGGAGTCTTTTATTCGTTTAGCAGAAGCTATAATCGAATTCGATACTGACTTCTTGTGGATTGGGCAAAGTACACTTAGATTCCAATCAGTCCGACCATACTCTGCAGATAAGCTGGTGCATGCGCTTTACCTACTCTTCTCCATCGTATTTGAATAACTCAGTTGGCAGCCCATCAGCTCCGGTCGCTTTATTGTTCTTTAGTCGTGCTATTGATATACGGATTTCGTCGCAGTCGGGTAACGGAAAGGTGGTCTCTGCCACTACCACTAAGTAGTGTGGAGAAGTGCTCCCTCCATAAAATAAGTATATTCTGAACGTCAGTCACCAGGTCGCCGTGTCCTTCTTACAGGAATTCGCCCCGGTCTTGAAACCTTCTGTTAGTCGTCGTACTTTTTAAAAGAATTTTCGGGCGCTTTTTCTCTCGAGAAATGCGTCTCGCGTCCTTCTTCAACTCACGATATCTCTCCCGCAAGGCCTGTAAACAGTATCTTTCCGTTCCGTGGCAACGCTACATTCCTCATAGTACCAGTCGTTTTTCCGGGCTCGCTGAAAACCAATAGATTGTTCAGCGGCGGTACGTAAAGAGCAAGAGATGTGGTTCCATTGCTCTGAAATATCGCTGTGTTGATTAGTGCTCTCAGAGAGCAGAAGTCCGATGCGAGTAGCGAAGTGCGTGGCTGGCCGTTGTGATTGCAGCTTTTCGACGTCGAGCTTTCCTTGTTTCCATTTCCGCACGCTTTTTGAGACACAGAGGCGCGTGCGTATCTTGGCTGCGACAAGATAATGGTCCGATTCGATGTTGGCTCCTCGGATCATGCGCACATCTAGGACACTGGAAGCATGTCAATCACAACATGGTCAATTTGGTTACGCGCTTTACCATCTGGAGACAGCCACGTAGCTTGGTGAATCTTCTGATGCTGGAGCCTGGCGAAGCCGATCAGTCTCAGTCCGTTATCGGACGTTTCGTCGTGGAGACTGAATTTTCCGACTGAGGAACCAAATATGCCCTCCTTGGCAGGAGTTCGTAGAAGCGATCTTTGGTCCCATCGTCCTTCTCTTCCGTCGAGGCATGGGCGCAAATAATGTTGAAGAATCTCACCTTTATGCGGATTGTGGGGAGACGTTCTTCCACCGGAGTGAGCGACAGAACTTTACGGCGAAGTCTCTCTCCCATTACCAATCCGACACCAAATTTGCGCTCCTTTACATGTCAGTTGTAGTATACGTCGCTAGGGCCTCCCTATTTTTTCCCTTGCCCCATCCATCGCATTTCTTGGATGGCGGTGATGTAAGCTTTTGCTCTGCCGAGGACATCAATCAGCTGGGCAGAGGCACCTTCCCAATTAAGGGTTTGGACATTCCAGGTGCATGCCCTCAAATCATGGTCCTTAAATCATTTGCCGTGGTCGTCATCTAAAAAGGGAGGTCCTGTCCGAGGCTTTGCATTGCTTTTCATTGGATATTTGTTTTAAGTGGCGGGTCCCAAGCCCTGCGCACCACCCATTGCTGGGGGTTAAAATTTTAAATTCGTTTATATAGTGAGCCGCTTGCACCTCATGTCAAGGGTGAGTCTAAACCTGGAAGAAGCTGACGGTACTATACGCGTTGTAGAATACAAAGCCGATGATTATAATGGCTTCAATGCCGTGGTGAAGAAAATAGAAAAATGATATTGCCAAATTCAAATAAAAATTTTGCAAGAAAACGGGTTATATTCATGGTACAATAAACAGGTAATATATTGTTTGCAGCTGATTGGAGTTTTTTCTTATAAGTTCTATAAAGTTGTGTGCGTTCCGCCAATTTTTTGGATATTTGAAGGTATATCACGAGAGTCTTTTCCAAATTTTGTGACCTTGAGCAATGTTTCCTGAGGATCCTTTGTAGTATAATGCGTCTTGCACTATTTGCGTTGAAAACAAATGTATTTTCCTAGCAAAATGTATTATCACGTACTCGTCAAATTTGATATATCTATTTTGAAGGATGATGGACCACAAGAAATCAAAAAATATACCCCAGGGTTGCATTTTCTTAAATGTTGCTACCTGTTTAACGTGCCTTGGTTATATCCTATTTGGAAGCATAGGATACTTTTTATTAAATATAAGTGAGAATGTGTAAAATCGCAGAGAAAAACCTCGCGGGTATAAGCTAGTTAATACAAAATTAAAAAAATTACATAAAAATTGTATTTTGATACGTATTTTACTTAGTACTTTCTATTACCATTTCGCAAAAAGATATCACATTATTCCCCCTTTCTACGTACTTCCAAAATACATCTATAGAATAAGGAGTGTCAGATTTTAGCTGTCAGTGGGTACAGAACCTTTTATAATTGAATCATGATACAAACGCACATCTTCGTATACATATGTATGTACTCGATACTTACTATATAATGACATAAAAACCTTAAAATAATGGAAAGATTACATTATTTTTATTTATTACAAAATTTTGCTGCGAAACTGAAAACGAAAATATATACATATGTAATAGACTTTTTATTTCGAACATTCCATTAAAATTATTCGGGATATTGTGCGAAACAAATAATTTGTTTTAAAGGCTATACTAGTACATACAGTTAGTTTCGTATTTCTTTATATATTCACACAATTTATTGAAAAATAAAAGTTTCTTTTTAATTACTATATATTTCTATATACAGTTGTTTTTCGATTTAACGAACTATATAATGTCAGCCCTGTTTGTTAAATTTAAAAATTCTTTAAACCGAGTACTATTACGACAGAGCTTATTTACTCAAAAAATATGGAAATAACAACTCTAAAATTTTTTGGAGAATGCCTTTATTATTATTTTAATTATAAACATAGTTATAAATAAAATAAATGCAATTCATATGAATTTGTATTGAGATCTAGCATCAGAATCGTGTTAACAAATAATAACTAAACAAAATTGGCCAATCCATATTTAACACACAATGCACTCACGCATTCACCTTTTTTATAGTCATTCACTATATTGAATTTTTCTTTTAATAACAATCTATTTCTGCTTCCCATGTTTTCTAATGTTTACACCACAAACGATCGTAAAAGAATGCTAAAAACTCCAAAAGTAAACACAGAAAACGCAGCCAAAACATCGTTGGGGAATTCCCTTTCTCTATATGTCTATTGCTTTTGCATATTGTTTGCGGAAATCTTTGTATTTGCATCTCATTCTATACTTAAGACTTTAATTTTGTATTTGTTCGTTATATCGAGTACAAAATAACGGTACAAAGTTACGGTGTTCGTAATATAAGGTACTCAATTCAAAATTTTTATGAGTTCGTTAAATCCCGAATTCGTTAAACCGATGGTTCGTTAAATCGGAAAACTACTGTATATATAAAACTAAGATGGGTTGTAGATTTTTATACCCTAGTGTACTTCTGAATTAATTTTGTTCGCATAATGGTTGTTTGTAACACCCAAAAAAAAATCGAGATAGATATAGACATATGTACATATGTAGCCGCTGTGGTCGAGTTGGTAGCGGTGCGTGCTATAACTCGATATGCCGGTGAGTTCGAGGTTCGAATCTCAGTCAGGGCAAGCAAAATCTTAATCATAGAAAAAGTTTTTTCTAATAGCGGTCACCCCTCAGCAGGCAATGGAAAACCTCCGAGGTTATTTCTGCCATGAAAAAGCTTCTCATTAAATACATCTGCCGTTCGGAGTCGGCACAAAATTGTAGGTCCTTCCATTTGTGGTATAATATAAAGACGCACACCTCAAATGGTAGGAGAAGCTCGCCCAAACATTGAGCTATATAGTGTACGCGCCAAAATTATATTATATATATATATACAAATTGAGATTTCTTAATGAAACATAGATTGCTCTTTGGCCAGGGTAGGTTGGTATTGAAAATTGTCAAGGTAGGTCAATAACCACGCCCACCTCCCATGTAATGGAAGTTTTCAAAATGCAAAAACTTCGTTTTTTCGTTATATGTACATTAGAATAAATTAATTTAAAATTGATATTTGGAGCGATTGTAAACAAAACTTATCGATAAAATATCTGTATCTCAAGAACTGTGTTAGGTATCGTTACTCAATTTGTTAAACATATAGTCTTTGATATCATTAGTATCATCGTTATTGAAATCTGGCCATAACCACGCCCACGTTCCTTATAACGGAAGTTTTGAAAAATATGTTTGGTATCTTTTGAAACAAATTGAGTAACATTTTATATTTCATGCGGTTTTAAACAAAGAAATTGGGTTTTTATGAAATTTTGGAAAGTGGCCGTGGCACCGTCTAAACAAGGGTTCGGCTTCGCCCTCATTTTGCTGTCTTTACTTGTTTTTAGTTGTGTTTGTTTTTGTCTAAGAAAAAAGTTTACGGAAAGAAACCCACGTTGCGTAGTGCTGGACTCGAGTTATTATTAAAAAAAAGGATTAATAATCTCATTTGAGTCATATTCTATATATGCTTAGGGGAAGAAAAAATCTAGCAAGCTTTTTATAAAAGTGGTATTTCTTAACCGATTTTGATGAAATTCAATGCTTTGAAAATCTGCAATAAGTATAAATAAAAGTAGGAAGCTTCGAAGACGGTGTAGCAAACGAATTTATCGGCTAGGAGCAAAAACGGACACAGGAGAGGGGTCCAGGGCGTCCGGAGACGGAAATATCGAGCTACAAGTATAATTGAATTACATGATCTTTATGTTTAGGTGAAATTTTATATAAAAAATGCTACAAAGGAGCGTCCAAAAGCTTTCATTAAGGCTTTCAGATATTTGAACGAGAGCGTTTTAAGAAGTAAGTGACTTTTTTCATTTCCTCATTCATGGATGACCAGAGAATGAAAGTGGGTCAGGTGGCCGAATCTATAACCATGTCAACTGAGCGGATACATCACATTTTACACGAATAGTTGGATATACGAAAGGTATCCGAGGGATGGACGCCGCGATTGCTCACACTCGACCATAATACAATCGTGTGTTGTCACCATGATAAAAATCCATACGAACTGCTGGGTGGGTGGTAAAGGGTTTACGTAAAATGAGGAGGTCATGAGAGAAACAAACGCCTATTTTGAAGTCTTTTTTTTTTGGTAAGAAATAAAAAATTGGAAAAACTTTGAACAAATTGTATAGATTTAAAAGAAGAGAAATAGTACGATTTTTGCCGAAAAAAGTGTATTATTTTCAAAAATCCACTGACTTATCAAACGGTGACTTCAAATGAGCGATCCTTTCCTACTTTACAGAGATTGAGAACGTATCTGCGTAATTAGACTGAAGAAAACCGACTAATGCTGCTAAATATTCATCGAGATATTTTAGTGCCTTGATATTTTGGCAAAGAAAAAAAGAGAGTTTTATGATTCTACTGAATCATATGAAATAGACATAGCCTATTGTTTGTTTTATAAAACTAAATTCGACATTTTTCCTAAAATTATTATATCCATGTTTTCAATTGATAATAATCTAAGATATCAACAGTTGAACACTGACTCTGCAACAGCTTCGCAATCAGAAACTCTATCTCTATATCCGCTTTAAACTGCAGTATTTTCATATTTAGACATTTTTTCGCCTTTTCAACTATCTATGTATGACTGGAACGAACTGAACGAACCGATGTAGGACCATTCGTGAATAAAACTATGAAGACCGTTATTTTGAAACACCGTGAAATATTTTCGAATTTTGGAAATATGTCTTTTTTCATCGAAAACTCCAACTCAAGACGAAGAAGTCTGAAAGAAATTATTTGAAAAATTCTCTCCGATTTTGCATGACGATTGTGTTGACGTATTTGTACTTCGTCGACAAATACTCGAAAGAGGAGCTGCCATTAAGGCTTTTACTCTCATGCATGCAAAGGTACCCAGAAAAAATAATTAGACTATATAGTTCAGTGTTTGCTCCAGCTTTTCTTACCATTTGTGGTGTGCGTGCCGAATTCGAAGGGCATATATATTTCCACTGCAGGAATACACACAGATATTTGACAATGCCTGCCGAGGGGCGCCGCCTACTTCTAGAGTAACTGCGACTGAAAAAAAAACTAACCTACTTTTAGTGTCAACAAAAAGGGCAGGCCCTAAGCTACCAGAAAGGGCATTTTTTGCTAGCAGCGCACGTGTGCTAACTAGGTCTCACAGCGGAAAAAAGTTTAGGACATGTAAACATGACGAAGAAACTGTGAAACACATAATTTGCGAGTGTCCTGCCTTTAATAGCAAGGGCTCGGGCTACTCGGAGATTTACAGCTGCAGAGCCGACATTCAGCTATCGCCAAAGGTGCGAAGTGTCGAGTGAAATACGTAAATGGAACTGTAATGCTCTTTAATATTGCGTGAGTTTGTTGGTTCGATCATGTTATTGTTATCAGCATAACCTAACCCAACCGTAAAAAAATAGAGCCGGCTTTATATTTACCTTGAATAATTACACCCATTTATGTTTAATTGAAAAATAGTTGGTATAGAAATTTCAATCACAGCTTTGATGTTGTTATTAAAATGTAACTTGGCGTAATGTAGCGTAGACATTCAATCGTCTTAGAGTACATAAATCGACCAAATAAATAATGATAGAATGTTGGATTGCGCCTTCCCAAATGCGTGGCATATGCTTAGTGCAGAGAACATGTATTGACAGAGAAGGTGCATGGCGTTTCGTTCTCTATGGCAAGTTTTATTGGCTCACGGATTCCAATGAGATCGAATTGGATTCTGACATCAATCAACGAATATCGATTTCGATCCAATGTTATAAACATGGGCGAGATACATACATATATTGTTAGCGGAACGCAACGGGATTTGCATCTTCTCTGTCAATACACCGAAAGAGGGGATCAAGATGAGTAACAGTGGAAGTGTGGCCGCTTTTTAATCATAAAAAGTGGTTTTCTACTAGCGGCCACCCTCGGCAGGCAATGGCAAACATTCGAGGATATTTCTGCCATGAAAAGGCTTCTAATAAATACAACTGCCGTTCGCAGTCGGCTCAAAACAGTAGGTCCCTCCATTTGTGATACAATATAAAGACGCATACCAAAAATGGTAAGAAAAGCACGGCCAAAAACTAAGCTGTATCTATAGTGTAAGTGCCAAATTATTATTATTATAAAAGTGGAAGAGGGCCCGCAAAACAGTGTTGCCTCTTTGGTAATTTTTTACTAAAACTTGGCACAGATATTGTACTTGCGGGAAAAAAATAAATTTGAAGCTTTTGGCGAGTTAAACGTCAAAGCATTTTAAAAAACTTTCGATTTTCTCCAATATGGCGCCTCGACCGCAACCCCTACAATTCCAAAAATCAGGTTTCTGGAACCAATGGTGAAAGTAAATAAAAAAAATTGATAATTTTATATATCGTTTAACGATGTTTTCATGTTTTAATTCATGTGTTCGCTTTAAGTTATTAAAATACTTTATTTAAAAGACTGTATGTTAAAGACCTTTAGAATGTCTGTAAAAGCTGAGCGATTTATTTGTGAGAAGTGAATTGTTATGCTCATTAAAGTTTGGTAATATTTTTCTGGGTATTTTTAGGAGTGTTTGTAAAAAGTAAAAAAATATTTGTGGCAGCACTGCGGCGTAACACTATGTATATTGACGTCACTCAACTGTCAAATCAGAAAAATTTTAAGTGACGATGATATCGTCTATCTGGCAACGCTGTTATGAATATTGGTGCATTTAAATCCCTAGCACTCTTTCTGTGAGAGAAATATATTAAATAAATTGATGACATACATTTGTACCTACCTGACTATGTATTTATGTATGTTTTTATGCGTACATACCTTAACACATCCAAAATATTTGTGTATCTGCATCTAACGAGTTTTTATTTTCAACATACTCGGTATGTTGATATTCCCGTTCCATTTAGATCTCGCCTTGTTCCAGTTTATGTTTTGTTTTGCTCTCTCATTCGTATGTCTCCCGTCCATAATAAAGCCTCATATGAAATTCCTTGCCTGCTTTATTGATTTTAATTTCTGCTAGGTAGGCAATGGTTAAGCGAGAGAGAGAGAGAACACGGCCAAACTCATTTATATTTTGAGTTTTTTTACTTTGATTCAGAAAGAGAGAGGGCTTACTTACATGCATATCAACATGAATACATACATATGTAGAAGTCTACAAATGATAACAGTCATCAAAGCCAATGCAAATGTTGCCCAACAACGTCATCAATGTTGCCTGAGCTATGTAAATAAATATGTTCGATGCTGTGGCAGTTTATACCCGCTTCGTCACTTCCAACTTCATTTTTTGTGAAAGAGTGTGCGAGTATCTAAAGCTTCTTATTAGGTTGCTCAGCGACAACAAGCGTTGGAGTATCTGTGTTTGGCAGTTTGACTTGTTCATTGTATGCGCGAGTGCTTGGTTGTTTGCCGTATATGTACATATGTATACACCATACATACCATTGTGTGAATGGTGCGACAGAGACAGATACTGACTGTTATGTGCTGCTATTGCTCTCTCGGCAAGTTGACCTAATTTTTAATGCTTCGAATTGATTACTAGCACACCAGTTATGTTCTTCGAAGTTGTCTCGATTCTAATCGAATTCCGACGAGCTTTAGCGACGACTGCGACATTAGCGGTATTGTCGACGCGAATGGAAAGAGAAAGATATGTATGCATTAACATACAAACATTTATATGTACATATGTATTTAGTAGGAAGCTTTTATATATCCGATTCGAACATTTGGCCTCCACAATTTGTTTCAGCTTAAGTTTTAGCTTATGACTTTGATTAAGATACATTAGCAAATATGTGCATACATATGTACGTATGTATGTACATACATATATATATGTCTACATATCTAACTCGTATATCCAGTACATTTGTAGTTATATATATAAATTTATGTGCCAATGATGTGCAAATGTGTAGGTGTGGTTACACTTGATTTTGTTTACATCGTCTATCTATCCGATGCAAATTGTTATTCAGCAACATTATTGCTGTTAATGCTTTGTTATAATGTTATGTGCGTTAGTATTTGGTATTTGGTTTTTTTTTCTAAAAGTAATAGGTACTTATTTGTTGTTTTTAGTATTTTTACTTATTTACCTTGAGATTTGGTTTGGCGTTTAACGAGTCAAGTAGCAATTCATTCTCTCTTCGCTTTACTTCATCTGGCTAAAGAATATTAACTAATAAACAATATCTTTAATGTAGTATGTATGTATGTATGTATGTGCAAGTACATACTTATGTACATATGTACGTGCATAATTTTTTATGTATTTATTTAGAAATGGATGATGTTTAATTTGTATTGGAAGTTAACTAACAGCTTCAAATTAACTAGGTATTAATTTTATAAATTCTTCTAATAAATAATTCTTTCATTACGCATCTTAAGCATGAATATACCGAAAAGTAGCAAAAGGTGTTCTTGGTTTTGGAAATTAGTTGTCTTTTAAAACAATTTTAGTAGCAAAATCATAAAAAACAAGTGCACGAGACATAAAAATACGATAACAATTCATTATCAAATTTCGTGAAACCTTGAGCGACAGCCAAGTGAGAGATGTATTTAATTGGGCCATCCACCATATTCGAATGAAGGATCCAATAAGGTATGCAGTGTATACATTTAAAAGGAATATCCATAGATGTTTTCAGCATCATCAATCTTTCGAATTCTGCACCCATCGCCAAACACCAACATAGGGGGCAGTTCTGCTTAAAGCCCCCAAAGCCTCAACTATGGTGCACATCGTCAACGTTTCTGTACGTGTTGACAAGAGTTACTAATTTATTTGTGCATTGTGCACCGTAGACTTGGCAAGCCTAATTAACGAGAAGTTACGGATATGCAATATGCGCATTCGGTATGCTGGCGAAAGCATGAATCAATGACCAGTGCAAGATTACCAGTTTTGTTATATTTTTTATTATTGATTTATGCAGGCGGGAGTATCGGTTTATTTGAAGAAAATACTGTCAATAAAAATACGTTTCAATTCTTATCTAACATTTGTATAATTTCGTATGTTCAGGTATTAAACTGTTTTTGTTACAAAATGAACTATTTTCTTTTTATAATATTCAGAAAAAACGTGTGTTAATAATAAAAGGTAACTATAAAAAATTCAAAAATGTTGTACAAAAAATTACAAAATCTCCGTCCCCTTCAATAGAAATGCAGTGGTTATGATCCATCGTAGGGATTTTCTATTATATGGTTTTGTTACGGAATTAAAATTATATGATGGAAAAATGTTAATTGTTGAAATTTGAAAAACGCGTTGAAAGTTTCAAAACATGCTTATGAATGTTTGAAGTAACGTTACTGTTTATAACTATTAATCCGCATTTCCGGGCCCATAAACTTGACTTTCCTGAGTTTCTTGGGCTTCTCGTTCTTTTTTCCTGCTCGCTAACTCCAATTTTCTCGCATTTTTCATTGCATCACTCAGCCGACTGCCTGCAGAACTGACCCGATGTGCATCAGCTTTCTTGCAATACTCGTGGCATTCAGGGCTAACTGCAAGTCCCAAAATTTGCATTAATTGCCTGTGCATTAAGGCCGCCAAGAGAAAATGTGGGCCCGGGAATTATTAAAAACGTATACGCATATTTAATAAAAATTCTCTAAGTTTGAGATATATGTATGTGACAATAACGCTTTCAGTATGAAGACATTTGATTCAAATTTAATTTTAAGTAACTGTGACTATGGGACAATTTTTTTTAATACTTTTAAATTTTAATTTTTAAAAATCAGCTTCAAGTAAAAGTAGTAAAGAAATAAGCTACGCAAGCAGAAACAAAACCAGACGAAGTACCTACGCAGTAAAATCAAGAATTTCAACACTTTTGTACCTATTTGTGTGTTTTTGGAAATACTTACATACATACAATAATATGATATTGGTATGTATATATGTATGCGTATACATACTCGATGTATCCAAAACAGACGCATTTGGTAGACGCACCCACCCCAATTGCTTTGATAAATGTGCCCTAGACTCAATGCCAAGAAGTGCGGAGAAAAATCTGAGCCTCACTGCTTTTTATGTTGCTGCAGAGGTCATTCCAGAGGCAAAAACAACAACAACAAAGAGGACACCGCATAAAAAAACTGCCTAGAAAGGTTCCCCGATACATACATACATACATACAAAACTACGCCGAACCCAGCTACTTACATGCATATATACATATATGTATGTATGTATGTATGTACATATTTTCATATGTAAATAAGTATTGCAGGCTACGTAAAACTTAGAATACAACAAGCCGCAACATAAGATAACATAACAGACACATCAAATTCTAACAAAGCAAAGTTTGAATACGACTAAAACGAAAAGTAAAAACTGAGGCAGCATAAAATGTACTATATACATAGATATGTACATATATGTATATATGTACATACATACACACATATGTACGTTTGCTATTGTTACTGCTTGATAAGCATTGACGCCGACTGCTGTGCGATAATAACGAACAGCTGACCATTCTCAGCTAAAGTTTAGCGGCTCCATAGAACGCAAATACACCAATGAGAAAGAGAAACAGAGGGAGAGTGAGTATGGTGTTGATAACGGTTCTCTTTACGAATAACAGTGAATTTTGTATCTTTCAGATACACCGGCCGGTTAGGTATCTGCCACTGTATGCGTGACGTTTGTTTGTTCTTTGTATTTGCGACCGTCAGCAGGCAGGGAACGACGCAATAGAATGTGAGAGCATAATTGTTAACAGCTGTTTTCGCAACAATGCTGCTAGCCAAAGTATTGGGAAATGTTGCTAAGGTATTTATTATGAAACTGAGTGGTTACGTTGATGTTTATTCGTTTGGCGGAGACCGCAACATGTTGCTCCGAGAAATTTGACATTGGCGTTAATGTTGTGTTTGGTAGATTTTAAATGTATACCTAAGTATGTACATATGTATGTACATATTTATGTCTGGAGTGTTGATTGTGTTTGGGTTCGTCGATTTCGTTAGACGGAATGTTGGCTGGTATTGTCAGTATCATCAAACATTACTGGTGTTAAATGATACTGTTACGTTGCGTACATACATATATACTACATACATTTGTTTGTATGTATGTATATACATACATACACACATACATATTTCTTACCATATTTATTAGACAACATAAAGAGCAGTATGTACATACATACATATGTATGTAGTATGTACATATGTATGTATATTTATTTATTTATTTTTCCTTCTCTAATAAAAGTAACATAAGTTTCTACAAAATTTAAAATCATATTATGAAATTTCTAGCATTTAGAAATACAATTAACGAATTTTTGACATATGCAAATTGTAGGCAATTTAATTTTAGAATAATAAATGACTATAAATAAATGCTGATATTAACAAATTGCACATGGGCCAATCCAAGCAAAATTTACACTAAAAATTTTTTTCCTCTCGAATCTTATTTCTTTGCATTCTTTGGGTCAAAATATGAGGCACGTATTTTTAAACCTTTCGTGGAAATGGTATATTAAGTTTGGCCCGATGTTTATATGTAAGTACCAGAACGATAAGAGTTAGACACATCAAAAAGTATACCGATATGATCAGGGTGATGAGCTGCGTCGATTTAGCCACGTCCGTCTGTTTGAACGCAAATTAGTCCCTCACTTTTTGAGCTATTTGAATGAAACTTGGCAGTAAGGTGTCTTTTTATAATTTTTTAGACATTTGTCGGAACCGGCTAGATCGGATGTCTATAACGTATATAGGAGCCGATTGTTCAAGTATCATATTTTGCTTTTTAGCTCCTTCATTTAAGCAGTCAGAGGTTTGAAATTTTGCAAGAAGGTCCGCTATTATAAGCTCAATAGAAGCAGTGAAAATCGTATTGATGAAAGATATATAACATAAAGCAATTCAAAATTTAATTACAAGCATAATTTTAAACTACCCTTTCTGAAATTTTTACAGGTTTTACATAACTATTTGAATCAAGACAAAAATCATGACTAAATTAAAAAAAAAAAAAAAATTTGTTATTATATTTTTTACTATCCAATTTTTTTATTAAAAAATTAATTTTATCGACTTCTCGCAATCCTCATATGAAACCCAAGAAAAATCATAAATAGTACGATGCTAAAGTTGTTTTAATAGAATGCTGCTTTGCGCGGAAGAATATATATGTACCTAGTAGATAAAAAAGTAATTTTCAAGTCAAATCAAAATAAAACAAGTAAGGAAAGCAAAATTCGGGTGAAATCGAGTTTTATATACCCTCGCGATGTTTTTTATGTGGGCGGTGCCACGGTCATTTTTCATAATATCATAAAAACCCAATTTCTTTGTTTCAAACCGCAGGAAATACCAAATATATACCAAAAATAATGGATTTGCATATTTTAAAACTTCTGTTATACGGAAGGTGAGCGTTGTTATGGCTAGATTCCAATGACGACGAGACTAATGATATCAAAGGCTACAGATATTTTATCATAAGTGGGAGTGGCAACATAGAAATCCAGTTTCTTTGCTTACAATCGCTCAAATTATCAAATTTTTTATTAATTTGTTCCAATGTATAACGAAAAAACGAAGTTTTTGCATTTTTCAAAATTTCCGTTACATGGAAGGTGGGCGTGGTTATTAGCTGATCTTGACCATCTTTAATACCAACGCACCCTGGCCAAAGAGCAATCTATGTATGTTTCATTAAGAAAACTAAATTTTTACCGAAGCTATCGTTACCACGGACAGTCGGACGAACGGACAGACAGTCAGGGCTAAATCGATTCCTTTTTTCATTCTGATTATTTTGATAAATATAGATGTCTATATCTATCTCGATTATTTTTGACTGTTACAAACAACCGTTATGTGAACAAAGTTAATGAATTGGCCCACATAACATACATATGTACATACATACATATGTAAATATAAATGTTAAATGTATAAATATGTACATATGTATTCAGAACTTGTCAATATATGTATGGGTGTCATATAATTTTGATATGTAGTAAACATTTTTTAAATAAGCATTTGCCAATACGCATATACAAATATACATTTGCATGTCTCGTTGTATGTACAAATGTACTCGTATATTTACCAACATACAAACATACATACATAGATTTATAGGCATGAAAAAAAACCAAGAACACAGCATTTACTACTGCGTAAATGTCTAAAAATTACAATAGAACCAAAGTTCATTTTCTATGCATGTACATACATACATATGTATGAACATATGTACATATGTATAAAAGCACAAACAATGAATAGAAGGGCGAGCATAGCTATTTTTATTTTCGACATGATTTTCCAACATACATAAAGAGACGATGGCGTCATCACATATTGCCCAATTATTTTTATGCTTTACGCTGCGGCATCATTACTAGTTCGGGCATTCCTTAGGATCAGTATCAAAAAAGGAGACTAGCAATTCATTTAAAAATTGTATGCTATTTATAATATTGAGAAATAAGCAAAGGCTTAACTCAAGCGAAATTAAATTTTGTATGCGATATATTCGTACATACATATGTTTGTATTTGATAAGCACCCACATACTTTAAATCGTAAATCAGCGGTCGTCCGCACTTCTACGTATTTTCGAAGAATACCAAGAAAATAGAATTGAGCGTAGATCTAGTCAGATTTCAAAATACCAAGCATAATCCTTGTACTGAATTTTGTGCAAATATGTGAAGTGATTTTAAGATATTCATACATATAAAAATAGTGATTTTTATTAACAGATTTTTTTTATTAAAATTTGATTATTTTTTAAATAAAATGCAGATTGTTCTCTAAAAAAATCATAGACATACATATATGTATGTATGTTCACGTTTTAAAATTCAAGCAGTTCACAAAAATAATATCAAATTTTTAAAAATGGCCATTCAAAATACTAACTTTTGAGTCCAGAGTTTTTGCAGAGTTCGGACTAACGTTGATTTTTAATAATTTCTATTATTGACGGTATTGTGCAGTTTTTGCCATTTAAATAAAAGAGGTACATACATAAGCGTGTGATACATGTATGTAATAAAATGCCCATCACAATCGGCATAATCTAAAAAATAAACGGTATAATTAAGCCATTAGGAAACTTGCACTTTGTAAGACTAAAATTATATGTGCATGCCCAAAAATTCTGATACAAAAGTAAAGAATTTTGATAACGTTTTTTTTTAATTTAAAACTTTTTCGTGAAGAACGTTCAAAGTTTGAAACGTTGGATGATATGGTTTCTTTTAGAGAATTTTGTATCTGTGTTTTTAAATATGATTTCGAACGATACTACAATATCGTTTTGCATAGCATGAGGCTTGGGCAATTAAAAAATTTAGATATAAGCGAATAAAAATATGTTAACAATATTAGCGCACATTGGGTGTCTTTGATGGGGGTGTTTGACTTTCACACACGCGGCAATCCAAATCGTCGACACGTAGGTGCTCAGTCACTTTGTGGCTGGCTCCCCTTACCCGGGTACAGCCCGGGTGGACGTTTCCTTTCTCCGCCACTCATGAGCTCAATATTATGGACAAATTTACAAACAACAAAAACAGAAACAGAACATCAACACTAACACGGGAGTGCGACGCACCCAAGTAAAGGCCGATAGGAGCCTCAAGCTCCGCAACACAAAAAGCTACGGCACCACAGAGCTTAAAAACACTGACTGTGGAGAGACCCAGGCAGGGCCCGTTGACGAGCAATAGGGTCAAGGCCTTCATTCGTCCAAACCCGTCAAAAGCCACCCACTAAAATAAAGGCTTTTCGCCTCGCGGATTCACCGACGTCTAGCCACCTCACCGAAGGAGGACTTCGTTAAGGTTCAGGAGGATATCGCGTGGACTAAGTTGGTTATACTTGTATAACGTCGTATGACGTCGAACTATACGGCAAGTCAGTGGCTACCAAGCGACAAAGAACTCTGAAGGAAGTGCAACCTTTGGCACCGAAAAATGCCAAGACGCCGGGAACATGGACTCGATCCTTTTCTAAATTGCTAAAAATCGAAAGGTTATATTGCACCAGCAGTGCTAAAAGGGAACCCTGGACCGCCGCAGGGGACTGTGAAACTAGGTTCGCGTGGTTTATCCTGGAGCCCGCCTAAATTTGGTTGAAGCAAAGGACATAACGTCACGTACCAGAGCAAGAGCCTGGTTACCAATTACAACCTTGGCTCCAGTGGAAATATTGGAGTTCGTGCAACTATTCAAACCAAACACACCTACACAGAACTGGAGAGTGGTAAACACGGAACCGAAAGATCGGGCGACAATACAGGTGGTTCTCCTGTTAAATAATGAAAGCCTAGAAATCCTGGCTAAATGCGAGAACAGGATAACCTATGGGTTCGAAATGATCACCTTGAAGGTTTACAAAACCGAAACCGAAGCCTTGGTGAGTCTGGCAAATTGCGTAGAAGGGTAAAAAACCCAAGCGACCATGAGATGGAGGTAGAAGGAGCAGCTCAAGAAGGCTATATGCGGAGTGATGAGGAAGCGGACACGACTATTGTAGATAAGGTAGTGTTCCGTGGTAAAGGTTGTACAGATAAACCTTCTGCTTCAACTGTCGTGAGGTGAAGTAGACATAGCTCTGGTCCAAGAGCCATGGATCACTGGTGATAGGATTCGTGGCCTGAAATCCCCGAAATATGCTCTATTCGGAGCTCAAGGTAAAGGGAAGCTCTGTACCTGCATTTAAGTTAAAACTAATATAAACTCCTTTATTCTACCACAGTAAAGTAATGGACACATTACAACAGTCGGCATGCAACTGGTACAGAAAAGATTCAGGCTGTCCTCCTTTTATCTGGCTCATGACCATCAGGGGCATCTACCACTAAAACCTATTTGGGAACTAGCGAGGGGCACGAACCCACTAAGTACAACACTCGTTATGGGAGGAGACGCTTACGACAATCACTCACAATGGTGGAATTCTAACCTCAATAAACGAGGTGAGTTACTTTATAATTATTTACTTAATACAAATCTGTCTACATGCAACAAAGGCACAGACCTCAATTTTATAACAGCCAATCGTAAGGAAGTCCTAGACATAACCCTTATTACTGATACATTTAGTAAGCGCATATCAGTCTTGAAGGTCCTGAAAGAGCACTCTTTTTCGGAGCAATTGCAAAGAGTGCAAAGAAGCGCGGAGCTTTGTATAAGTGGAGCTTTGTGCTCCAAACTCACTGAGGCTCTAAATGCCATTTTATACCTGCCACCTCATGACGTAGTCACTCAAGAAGTAGCCATTATCACAGCCATAAAACTAAGAGAAACAGGTTTCTGGACCCAAAGCACGTTTGATCACACAGAAATTCTAGGGAAGATGGCACCCATAAAAATACCTACAAATACTGACTACAGTATACCCTCAGATACCTTTATAAAAAGCTATGAAGCCCTCATACCAAACTGAACGGGAAAGTCGGAGGCGGTGTTGACTCCCAGACCACTGTAGCGTCTACCAAGCGAAAGTGCTGGCCATCCAGAAGGCTACGCAGCACCTAATCAAAAATCCTAATGAGAGCAAACAGCTCTTTATCTTTCCTGACAGCCAAGCTGCCTTGAAATCGCTAAATTCATGATTAGATAATATAAAGTCTCTTACTGAATGCCGCAGATCTCTAAACGAGATGGCTCAGCATTGTAGAATTCAACTCATATGGGTGCCTGGACACCACGATATTGAGGGCAACTGCAAAGCGGATGAACTGACAAGAAAAGGTACGACCACTCCGATATTTCCGAGGAGGGACAGGGTAGGTATATCACTGAAAGAAATGAAGTATCCAATATAACAAGAACCCTTACAGGTCACTGTATGATAGGTATACATGCGAAAAGATTATAAGCAAATGCTCCGAAGCACTGTCGGAGTTGTGACGAAAGCATTGTCAAAGTTTATCAAGTTAACAAAATGGTTTGCGTCCGAGTCAGAGGGGAATAAAGGAATTCGTATATGGTAGTACAATGGGCCGCACTGGGCCTAAGTGCAAGGTAGGGTTTCTCTTCCCAGCCATTCCAACCTATCCTAGCACACATTGATAAAGCGGTTTCTGAGTTAATTATATATCATAAAAGAAGACGGATCTACGTACATATTCAATGATTTTTTTAAAAGTCTATTTCTTTAATTCTTCAATAGTTGCTGAACTGTTTAATTTTTTGTATTATCTCAATGTTTTTTGTCCTTAAGTATAATAAAATGTATTTATTTACATACTAATTTGGTTGCTATCCATATTTTGGCAATTACAAACAACTGATATTTGAACAAAGTATATGTATATGTATATACATATACCATTGTGCACAAGTTCCTTTGTGAATAAAAGGAAAAAGGCCACGAAATGATACTTTTGCGTAAAGTTCAGGATAGGTTTCTTAAAGCAGAGGAACAATTTTGCTGCCTACGACGATGTAGAACTTCCAAATGTGGCCTTTGTATGGCCAAAATATGACAAACCGGGAATTATAGCTAAGTCATCGGAAATTATATAATAATGAAACATATTCCATAATATAGATAAATAATTAATATTAAAATACCTTTTAAAAAAATTCTCAACAATTTATTTTATAAGTCCTTTGTACATAAATACATATTATTTGAATGAAGAGACTGCCAGAAAATTAAAAAATTCCTAAAAAGTTTATAATAAAATAATTTCCATTCGCAGGAAATACAGCTTTATTTTTTAATAGTTAATAGTTTTCATCAAATCAATTTAATAAACATACATTATATAATCATTTACAAATGGCTTACTACTGAAATCAGTGCGACTCACAGAATTTTAAATTACTTGAATTCTTCTTCTTTTATGGCGCTACAACCGTTTGTCAGTTTGGGCCGAGACCAAAAATCTTCGCCAGTTTCTTCTATCCTTTGCTAGGTTACGCCAATTATTCACACCAAGTGAAGACACGTCCTAGCTTTCGATGCCCACCCATGGATGTCGAGTCGAAGGATTTCTTCACCGGTGTATCATCATCCATACGAACGACATGTCCAAGCCATCGCAATCGTTGAATTTGTATGCTCTTAAATATGTCCATATCATTATACAGCTCGTACAGTTCATCATTCCAAAAGGAGCTTCACTCAGCTGTTGTAAATACTCCGAAAGCATATGCAGTCTGAGAATTTATTCAATGGTTCATTATGAGAAACCTATCCTACGACCTTTATATAAGATTTATAATAATTTAACTAAAATGCATTCAATGCAAAAGCCAAAACAAATACACGTAATGTAAAAATAAAATGAATTCACCTTTTCACTATTGACTTCACCTTAGTGAACTCGACTTGAATTTAACAAACTTTTATTACAATTAGTACGAATTATTTTGAAAATTGTTTTAAATTGGTTTTGAGTTCGCAATTTTGTAGGGAATTTAATTCTTATAAATAAAGAGTAAGTTTCAATGCCCTATTATTTATTGCTGACCAAAAACAAACTTTTTTTGTCCAGTCTGTCGCGCTTTTTCCCGTATAAAATTTACTTCGGTTCTGACGAAAATGTGAAAATTAAATCCAAAAATCAGGGATAATTTTTAGCAGACATCATCTCCACGTAGCAGCAGAAATACAAGTTGCTAAGTGACAAGGAATAACTGATCGTGCGGATTGTCCTCTCTGACGCACTGGTTTCTTCAATGATATACTGTAGTTAACCATTTCCTGTTTTGTTACCAACGCAGTTTTAACTACACTGAACACGAAGATATAGACAAACTGACACATTTTCATGCCACTTCCTCAATCAAATGCGAAAGATCCTAATACGAGTTGTCGATGTGAATCACAATGACCCCATAAACATGCATAGATATAACCAGAAAGCTTTGGAGGCTTTCGAGAGAAATGTTCTTTGCAAGATGTATGGTCGTGTGGACGACGGCTATCGAAAAAGATGGAATGATAAATTGTATGAGCTGTATAATGATATGGACATAGTCAAACGCATACAAATTCAACGACTGCGACGGCTTGGACAGGTCGTTCGTATGGATGATAATACACCGGTGAAAAAAAGCTTGAACTAGACATCCATTGCAACGATGACAAGGATGCCCACAAGCACACTGGAAGAACCAAGTTCGGAAGGATATTTCTTTACTTGGTGCGTATAATTGGCGTAATCTAGCGAAGGAGAGATGTATCTGGGGAAGTGCTTTGGTCTTACAGACGGTTGTAGTGCCATATTAGAAAATGAAGAAGACTACTCTTTTCATCTTACACGAAATAGTCAATTGTGTTTTTGTTGAAACCTCTTAGGCTATCACGTTTTGGAAACTATAAAGTCGGTCAAATGACTGTAATCTTTGTCACATTATCTTCCTATGCTCTCTGTGCGTGGATGCTAATTAGATGAGACGTTGAAGAGTCTCGTTTTAATCCGGTTTGTATTTGTACAGCGGGGTAAACGGCAGATCTCTCATCGCAAGCCCCTCAGCAGATTAGTGCTTTAATGCTCTAAGGGTTTAGTAGCTGTGCAGGTCTGTTTTTCTTAAGTCGATCATCTTATCTCGCTTTAATATGGCAGTATGAATTGCCAGAAACACCTTACCAAACGAGATGTCAAACATTCCAGTCGCATGCCCTTAAATCGTTAATTTCAGACCATTTGCCATAGTCGTCGATTAGCACGATACGGCTCGTACGAAAATTTGTGTTTGGTCTTCATTGATATGAACTTTTTTATGTGTGCCATGCATTTAAAAAGCTTTCCCCAGGCTTAAATGCCAAAACCATTACTATATAAATGCCGAAACTCACTTTGTTTCCAAATTTACTGTTATTCTTGACGTACATACTTACATATGTATGTGATGGTATCAGGGATTGCGTGTGTTGTTTCGTAAATTAACCGAGTACAGTTGGACTTTCAGTATAACAACAAACCACCAAATAAACAGTTTTCGTGAGTGAGTACGACCAGCCTATACATGAATGTATGTATGTATGTAGTCGGTGTGCGCTCTTAATTTGTGGGATTGTTGGACGCTCGAGACGCAGGTAAGTTGTCAAACAGCTGTAGATACAAAAAGTAAAGATATTACTGCTCGTAAGAGCAGCCATCAGAGAGACCATAGCACGAGACTTATTACGATGATGGAGGTGGTGAGAAGAACACTCCAACCGGAAATTATCCGAATCAGGTGGAAGAGAGAACGAGCCGACATAGCGAGTGTTGGCGCTCAGCTTATTATGAGACCACAAGTTGAATGCGGGAATCGTTCGGAATCCACCAAGTTGTTGTTTACATTTTGATGATTCGGCGGATTGCGTCGACGGGCTGCCAGCGTAGCTGCCGATGCAGTGTTGTGAGTTTTTTGATTGTACGCTTGTATGTACATATGTATGCATGCATGTATGTATGTATGTATGTATATGAACATATGTATGTATGTACATACATATGTGGAGTCGCTTAGCAAATGCTAGTAAGTATCTACATATGTGGTTTCACACATCCCTAGGTACATGTGTATGTGTTTTTTGATGTTTTGATTTCTAATGTTTTACATTCAGGCATACATACATAAGTATATTTTCATTGCTAACATTGCATGACTGTGGACTATCTTTCGCTCAGCTGCTATTTTTGTTTTCATTTCGTTTTTTTCTTGTTCCGTTTTCTTTTGCTTACGTCGTCGTCGGTTTGGTTGTCTATGTATGCGTCGTCTACGTAGCGTTCCAACACTGCACAACATAACAGCGGTGAGCAAAACGTTTTTGCAGCAGCTGGTATGATCAGGCGACGCGTTGTGGGGGCATAGTACAACACATGAAACGACGTAACAGCGCAACACCGAAAACCAGCGTTCGCATTCGATGACTTCAGTCGTTGATAGTCAACTCTCGTGTCCGGACGATAAGCGTTGTTTCTTCGCCCCCAAACACAAAAACAAAAAAAAAAGTGAAACAAAAGAGAGCAAGCGTATTGTGTGTGCTTTGCGCCTCCAATTAAGCAAATACGAATCCAGAAACATAAAAATGCCTCAAAAACTCATTCGTACTTAAACGCAATTACAAATGTTTAATGTGACTAATCAGCGGACAATTCAACTGAGTTATAAGCAAATCTGCTAAACAGCGACGGGTTACCACCTACCAATTCCCAAAACGTTGTGTTTGTGTATATAAGTAGCTACTCGTTCATATGTGTGCTGTTTGATAAGCGCAATAATGTAAATATTATTGGGTAATGCCGGTCAATTGATGTTTGCCAACGAATCCTTATAAAGTGCAATCCAAAAACTCGTGCAAGTCAATAATAAAATTTAAATAAATAAAGGTAGAAGTACCTAGTGTTCAAAGATCTCATTTGTTGTGCTTTCGTTCAAATTTGACATTTAAGTATTGGAGATACTGTTGATGTAAGCAGCGAATTTTTGTGTATGCGTGATGTCATATACAAATGCATACATACATACAAATGCTAGTTGTCATTAATGTTACAATATTAAAATAGTTATAAACGCGCCTTTTAAAATACCGTTCCTTGCAGTGCTTAAAAAAATAATATCAAATTTTTTAATTCACCTTTGTAGCCAGCAAAAAAAAAACAAAAAAAGGCAAACAAGTGCAATACTTCCAGCAACTGGTGCACACACATACTAGATGTGTATATTTGTTTCTATGCATGTACTGCCGAGTTGGCCGTCTAACGTATAATGCACATACGATTATATTAAACAACAATAAACATTGCTTAGTTGAAAATTCCGCAACGCCAAACAAGCGACGATAATTGTGCAAACAAACTTTGTGAACTTGAATAAAATCTTGTATTGAGTACAAAAAAAGTGAGTGAAAAACTACGAAAATTACATAAACAATTTCCTATTAATACTTTTTTCTATAAATATAAATGTGCATAAACACTGCATAGGCACTCATATTATTTTAATTGCTTGGGCATTGTTGTGGCAAGTGTTATTTTGGCCATTCATTTTGTTCGTGCATTTGGTGACGTCGACTTGTGTTGTTTTTCTTTTGTTTGTTGTTTTGTGTACATTTCGGCTTGTGTGGTAGGTGCTCCAACACTGAACGCAGCGCAGAACATTTTTCAAGCCGAAATTGTAAAGTTAAAAAGCACGATAAGAAAATTGGTGGATTATGCTTAAGAATAAGCTGAAAGAGCAGAGAACGCTTAAGACGAGTCGCTTGGAGTATGTAGTAGCGAATGAAGCTAAATATGCGGCAAACCCTCTACCACCCGAACCCATACAAACGTCTTCCGCAGTAGAGACAAATCTTAAAGTAGTGCTTATACAAAGGAATAATAAAAATATCGATGTGAACGATTGTGCAAAGCAACAATCACAAATAACGCCAAGAAGTTTAAAACATATTAACGGGTCTATCAAAAAGTCACGTCAATTCGATGGTACCTCACAAATACTGCATTTTTCAGCAAGTGTTGAAAGGTGGTTCGTTGGAAGATTCGCTATAAAATCTATACTCGATTCGTAAAGTATTTGGTGCTTAGCAGTTTTGTTGCGAACATTGCATCAACTTAAGCAATACTTGAAAGCTTGAACAAAAAATACGAGAGTTTAAGATATCCAACGCAAAAGAGAGTGAGAGTGCAAGAAAGAGAGTGAGAAAGCGCCACAAATATTAAAGCTTGAAATTGTTCAAATTGTTTAAAAGACTGCCAATAAAAATATTTCGGAAAAACTGGAATACGATAATTACCTTCATTAAGGAATAATATCAATTTCTCTAAAAACTATGACTTATAATAATCGTTAAGATACACACATTTTATTTCGAATTCTTAGTAATTAGTCTGAGCGCGATTAAAAGTTTATTAAAGAGGTGAGCTTCAAATAAATTTGACTACTTAATCCCTTAAAAAGTGTAAGAATTAAAAAAAATATATGTATATTTACAAAAAAATAAATTTGCGAACAAGTGTGTGAATCTACGTATGTAGACGTTTATGTATATCGCTTACCACAATTATACGACACCCATAAATTGACAATATTTGTCCAGGCAATTTTCTTTAGTTTGATTTCAAATATTTTTAAATTAAAAAACACTTCATTCTTTAATAAAAGCCATATAAACACTAGTTTTAAACTTTATATAAAATTTATAATAATTGAACAAAATTTTATTAAAACTTTCACTTGAAGAAAAATTTTTTTGTACAAAAATCTGCAGGTTTTAAGTGATTAAATATAACAGTTTTTTTTCTAATAGCGGTCACCCCTCCAGAGGCAATGGCAAACCTCCAAGGGTATTTCTGCCATGAAAAAGCTTTTCATAAAATACATCTGCCATTCGGAGTCGGCACAAAACTGTAGGTCCCCGCACACCACAAATGGTAGGAGAAGCTCGGCCAAACACTGAGCTTTATAATGTAAGCGCCAAATTGTTTTTGTTGTTAAGGGGTTATAGAGTGGAGTTATATTTTAACGTATAAATGGTCCGATTAGCAAAAGAAATAGCTCAAAAAAAAATTACTCAAATCTGTAAAGCGATCTGTTTTAAATTCAAAATGTATGACAATCCCTGAAAGTCTATGTCTTTCCAAAATAATTCCCGCTAAATGGAGCTAGAGTTGCGATATTTATAAAATCAGTATATATTGACGAATTTATTTTTTTGCAATTTCGAAACAGCGCAACTATTTCGCCGTAAAGCAACCAGGTTTTAGCTTGTCTTTGGTATAACGCTTGCTCGAAATTGTTTTTGTATGTACGAAAGAGCGCCAGTAAAAGTACAGTGAAAAATCAACAAAAATTTGTATCCACTTGAAACTTTGATTTTATTTGACTAACATTGAATTTTTTAAGAAAATGTATATTTTTAATCATTTTTATTTTTCTCTGTATATAAATTGGAAAAATAATAGAAATTAAAAAAAAAAAATAATAATAAATGGTCAATGTGTGAGTGTCTTATAATTCTGATATGCACAATAGTACGTAAATACAGAGAGTGCAAAAACAAAGCGCCAAAGCCCGGTAAAGTAAATCATTCAAGGCAGACTAAATTGATAGCGGCTACGCTAAAATTAAAAATATCTAAACTTATCTACAAATATTTTGGGAGTGTATTTGTACAAATGTGTATTGCAGTCACTTCATCAATCTACCAGATAGCAACAATAGTAAATTCTCACATATTTAGAAGCATTGTGTGAATTTTGTGTCTCGGTCAAAAATCCAAAACACAAACGCCTTATCTATTTGTGGTTTCTTTATTTATTTAAATCTTGCGGGTACCAATTTTGGTTACGCTTGGTCGAAAAAAAACATGAATGTATACGCGTACATTTAGTGCATTAATTGGTTGTTTCGTGCATAAATTAACAAAGAAACGCAAACAACGTCGTAAAGTGTTCATAAATTTCTACTAAATAAAAACAATAATTTGAATATCACTCTAACAATACGCTTAATTTAATTTTGTACCAAATTCAACAAATAAGTTTATTAAACTCGGCAACTGTTTTTGAAAAACTGGAAAAAAGTGGAAAAACTCGTAGAAAGTGCCAAATTATAAGATAATAAATTATTGCGTATGAGAAATGTGCAATAAAAAGCAAGTGTGTTCACGGGTTATATTGAAAAATATAATTTAAAAAAGAAATTCATTATAAAATCTCAAGAAGTAAAAACCTAACTGCATACAAAAAACTGTTGATATATATTTTATTGTAAGTTAGAGCCGAAGACAATCACTTACCAAAGTTTAATCATATTTGAATTTGTCAGTTTACGCAGCAAGTACCAAATGTACTTTTGCTGTAATCTTCAATCCACTTTTCCTGTTGCCCACGCCCTAACACCCACTTTGAACAATTCGAAAACGCTATCCCGATAGTCCGATAGTAAAAAAGAACATTTCGAATATCCTGCATGCTATCTGAATTATTTCATTTTCGGTTCCTTTAATATTATTTTCGAACAAAACAATGTCCACTGGTCGCCGCTTAGCCAAACGCTCAATTATCGGTACAAAAGTTTGTGCACCCGGCCCTGACGGTCTTTGGTATTCTGGCGTTATACAAGACGTCAAGACGCCACCTAGTGCCACCGTCACTTCGCTGTCGCTTTTAGATGCGAGTGACAACGCCGCATCAAATAACAACGGTACAAATCTAACCTCCGATACTAAGTTTATAGTACGCTTCGATTTTAAGACACAAACAATGCAGCAATCTCTGGATACATCGTCTTCATCGTCATCTAAGTCGTCAGTGATAATTGAGGCACGTCGCACAGTAAGCGCTCACTTGAGTCCAGCTCAAGCTTTGCGTCGTAATGCTATGATCAAGGAGTTTCGTGAATCGGATCTAATAGGTCCGGGATTTCGTTCAATACTGGGTGTACATTTGCAATTGGGTCAACGGGTGTTTCTTACTCACAATGGGCGTGAAATTTCAGGCGATGTCATCACACATGATTTGGAAAATGATGAGGTTATCGTTAAAGTCACCACAATTGGAACTGAGGTAAGTAGTTACAAAAAAAAGGGTTATACATACATATGTAAATATATTACAAGGAAGTTGCAAATCTCGGTACTTTCGTTGGTTGATATAAGGATTGATTTGTAGGGTCCTTAAATAGTCCGATATATCTTACCACAGAAAACGAAATGTCGCACAACTTCATTGTCATGTAGGTTGTTTGGTAATGGATGTAATTTAAGGAATTCGGAAGTCTTTGCATTTGTTCGCAATATCCGGTTTCAGGATACATCCGAATTTTTAACGTTTAATAGAACAAATTGAAATTTTTTTAATTTGTATGCATAACTGTGATATTCAGCCCTATTCTGCATTACGACTCGGATCGAAATTTTCTACGATTGGCTACTTTGGCATTCTGTGTTCCGTTCCCGTTCGATCGAACTTCGAATCTTTCGATTTTGCCTATTCTGCATTTCGATCGTAGCTCCGTTTTGTTAAGTTGCAATTTTGGTGGCGGAGGAAATTCAATTTTTTAATTTTACGGTCGTAAAGAGTATAATATTCATAAAAATGTAAGTAAAACTGTTTTTGATAATTGTAAAAGTGACCATGATGATTTTTTTTTTGTTTTTTCTGTGCTTTAATGACTTTATGTGTTTGCAGGTCAAAAACAACAACACCAGACCAATATGAAAAATTTATTATATATACATATATTATAGTATAAAAACCCCTCTTCTGACGGCTTGATTATCCTTATATGCGTACCATCAACGCACATGATGACGCCTGGGAAGCCTGCCTTCGCATAAAACTCCTGTTTTGCTTGCGTTTTTTCCTCCTCAGTCTGGTCAAAATGTATCCATTCACGGCAAAGCTTGTGTTCCATGATGTCGAGAAAGTTTGAAAGTGTCTTTGACACTGTTGACTGACCCATTCCAACGTTGTAGTCCGCACCAACTCCATGTTGATAACTGCCTTTGGCAAAAAATCTCAATGCAGCTACTACACGATTGAGCGGAGACAACGTCGTCGAAGTACTTGCTGGAGCTTCTACCACAAAAGTATCTAGGACATACTTGAAAGCGTCCTTGTTAAGTCTAAAGTTTTTTTTGAATCTTAATAAGCAAATAAGTTATTTTAATTAATAAATTTAACCAGTTTCAACTAAACTTCTTACAATTCGTCACTCATCTCAAAAGGATTGCACATATCTCGCAATCTTCTTCTTTCAATCCTTGCCACAGCATTATCGGATGCATTGCCCTCCTCCTCAATTAAAAACGCTGCAGCTATTGAGTCCATTTTAGTTATATATTTTATTTAAAACAACGTATAATTGTTTTATTTTCTGTAATTTTGCTTTGTTGTGTTTCAATTTCACCCGTTTCAAGGCAAACAGCTGATTTTCGAAAGAATTACAGCTCTTCCTCTTCTTCTTTCGATTCAATCGTAAAGCAGAATACCAACTTTCGAACATGGCGGAGCGTAGAGCGGGAACGTAATCGAAATGCAGAATAGGGCTGATTAAGTATAAAAAAATCCCGACAAAGATGGGGATAAGTTGTAATAATTGCACTGAAGCCATTTTACCGTAGGTGCAATATAAAGACGCAGACCACAAATGGTAGGAGAAGCTCGGCCAAACACTGAGGCAAATTATAATTATTATTAATCTAGTCTTAATTTGAAGTAAGTGTAACAGAAAATACGGAGTTTCTTAGCGTGTCGCAGCGCCACCTCACGAGTCAAATAAAAGCCTGTATAGGGACTATATTTCTATGGAATGGCTGCTATTTACAATTACACTATGTGTACATATTTTTTTACATAGATACAATCGTATGTATACGTTGATTATTTTTCTTGCAAAGTTTTATGATTGCTACAAATGACGTCGCTCGTTATTTCGTGAAAGCCACACAAACAACTCTTGTTTATAGTTCTTTGTTGTGCTTCGTTTTTCGCAAAACTTTTACTCACCCCTAGTTTCTGTGTATACCCCCAATGTAGGGAACGCGATTCGCCGCAATGCTCTGCATTTTGTGCCAAACGAGGTTAAAACTATGATAGAAGCTGTGCTGGTTCTCTATTCTTGCAATTTTCCCTTATTTCGGCCATATTTTACTTCTTGATATTTTATCTACTGTGTATTCGTTTATATGTGTGTGTGTGTGTGGAAATGTATTCTACGTACATTTGTTTGTATTTAAGAGCACTTTCCATAGTTTTTACTCTTTGCCACTTAGCTTTTGGCCCACTTAGTATGTACATATGTACTACAAGTACACGCATATCTGCTTCTCTAGATAGTTGTTCTGCATTTGTGGCTGTTGCAAGTTCGAGGTATGTACTCGTATCGGGTAAGTGTGTCAAGGTTAAGCGCAAATCGAAGGGTGGAGCTTGTGGGGAAATGTTCGAGGGAGAGCCAAAGGCGTACTCAAACTCAAATGACAGTAAACTGGCTCACTTCATTCCTTTTTAATAGATTTATTACATTTATTGTCACTATAGAAATTCATATCGCTCTTACGTACGTACATATGAGAGTATGAAATGTATTATATTGCAAAAACAAATTTGAGTGTATCGTCGTTCTCTCAAATGAACTCAACGTTGAAATAAATAATAACTCTATATAAAATAAAACTTATAGATATACTCTACATACACAAATAAAACTGCATAAGTATGCAGGCACATAAGCCAGCTAGGAGATCGTATTTATTTTCCTTATAAATAAAAAATATAGTAAAGTTAAAAAGCTAAAATATTTGAGAAAAAAATTTTAAGGAACACAACAAAGGAAATAACATTTTTCAGATGTGGCATGACAACCCCTATATAGCAGGAGCTCGAATATTAAATACTTGAGAGTATTTTCTGCCTTAATGGAACAATCAATGATTAAAAGCTATATGTTAAAATAGCGTCGATATTTTACGCTCAACAATACATAATATAAAAAGAAATATATAAAAGAATGTTAGAAAGACCTTGTTTTCAAAAAAATTGTCACAGATCACTGCGAAGTGTAAGCCCATGTCTTTTTTACGAGATATTTTGCCTACATAACTTTTTATTTTTATTGAGTTCGATGAATTATCTTGGCCATCTTTTTTTTAAGTTCTAGATTTGTTCAAGGTACCTCCCGAAATCGCTCGGAAAATAGTTTTGCAGAATCCTTTAACTCACAAATCTTCAGATATAAGGATCATTTTGACCCCAAGTTCTTCAAAATCGTCCTAGAAACCGTATTTACGTATACGGTTAATGAAAATGTATACACCCCAAGGCACATTAAACAGGTAATTAAAGAAATAGTAACCCTGCGGTATATTTTGTGATTTGTTGTGGTCCATCACCCTTCAAAATAATTATATCAAATTTGACGAGTTTGATAATTCTAAATGTAAACAAAATGTACGCGGTTCTTCATTTCGCATGAAAATCTCATTTGTTTTCAACGCAAACAGTGCAGGACGCATCATACTACAACGGATCGTCAGGAAGCATTGCTCTTGGTCACAAAATTATGGAAAAAACTCACTGGTATGACTTAAAAATTGAGAAAAATGGTCGTAACGCACACAACTGTTTGCAGAAAGCGGCATGCCGATGCTATGTTCTGGATATTAAAAACAAGATCCGACCTATGCCCGTATTTTATGTATGTTTCCAAATCACTTTAACGCAAAAGTTATAACACTTAGGAATTATAATTATACAAAATGTAAACAAATACTACGTTTATACGGAAGCATAATACGGTTTCATCGCATACACATCACTTCGAAACGCATGTATAAACTGATTTTGAATACACCTTGAAATGCTTCACTGAATTCACTCACACTCACTTTGAAAACGGTACTTTATTTCTCGCTTCGGTTAGGAGCATATACACGACTACATTTATCGATGTGAAATTCAAATCAGCTGTTAAGCTTACAATACGGTTTGGCTGGGCATGCTTTAAAGTCGAATGTATAAACAGAAACAAATTAAGTGTATTAAGTTGATACGATCTCGGAGAATGCTTCGTATAAACAAGGTAAAAGATTGTTTTGTAAAAAAAGTTTTTTTTTTGGTTTTGAAAAAAAAATTTGTTTTGTAATAAACGTTTGACCAATCAGCTGCTAACATTATACTACCTGTTTATTGTACCATGTATACACCCCTTAAAATTATTTTAATGATATATTAGAATTTATTTTTTTTGGCGCAAAATCATTAAATGCAGACGAAAGCCGACCCAGATACGGATAAATCGTGTGTAGCCTCTAAACAGGTGCGTCATATGAACTGTGACCGGTAAAAAAAAAAATTTTAATTAAAATTATTCTGATATATGTACATACATATCTGCAACTAGCAATAGAACAACTTTTCAAATACATATCTTCTCAAGATAAAATTTGTTACAAACAACCGCCAGAAAATATTTCAGTATTATATTATTATACACTCTTTACAACCAAATCAAAGGAACTCCACTGTCATAGTCAGATCGGAGAAGTTTGAGATGGCGTTTTTTTATTTCGAGAGCAAAAAATTTAATTTGAATTAGTTATTTTTCATAGCAATGCAATAACTTGTAGACAAAGGGGATAATTTCATGACGATCATAGTAAGGATGTAGACTGATAAAAGCGCGACAAATAAAGTTTTCTTACAGATTTGATTGGAGTATAGTTAGGATAGTGGAGTAAAATTTCACTGGTGGACACAAAATATACTAAAGAGTGGATGCAAGACTTTTCTCTGAGATGCTCTCTCTCTCTCTCTCTCTCATTCCGTCTATATAACTTTGCTAGCAAATTCCAAACGGAAGTGATGCAGAGCACTGAAAAGAGAGTAAAGTTCAGATATTGTAAATGTACGTTAAGTTCGATGTCTAAGAATGCTTATCTATCTTATGTGGGTTCCAGCAAAACCCGCAGTGTTGTAGCTGCAATATCGAAGGAATAAAGGAAACAGCTCTTCCATCTCAAGTTAATGGACCAATTTGGTGTTCGATGGAAAATGCCACTCAAACTCGGAGCTTGCCATATATCGTTTTCATTTGATGTTTATGGATATGCAATTCTTTTTTGGGACTGAATTAGGCCGCACTGTTGATAACATTAAATTCACTATAGGGAAATATGAGGCAAGGTAAATAAACAATGGTCAAACTTGATACCGAGTTTGATAAACACTCCAATGTGAACGCTTGGCAGTTGTTCATAAACAAGAAACCTTTAACTCGAATTTTTGTCGAAACGTTAACATAGTGCAATAAATACAGCAGATAAATCTCAAAGAAAGTATATCGAGACGATTTAATGAGCTTTCAATTTAGTGAGCTTTGTACCACAAAAACAAACAAACCTGCTCGAAAAAAGAAGAAACCTTATATTCGATATATAGTAGTCTTATATCACGGTAAATGACGCAATTATCAGGATTAACCTTCTTATGGATTGTGTAAGGTACACTTAGGTTGCAGTCTTCTGACATTTTGTCTATAGATCAAATTATGCTTAGGAGCTGGTTCATGCATTTTCCCGGCTTTCCGCCGTCAGCTATAAACAACTCAGCCGATATACCTTCAACTAAATTATTTGACGGAGCTTTTAGTTCCGACTAGCGCTTTAGGTAAATTTGTAAGGTATTTACTACTGAGAAAATCGCTAATATCGGTGCTCTGGAACGTATGTATGTATATTCCTCTTGGCACGATTTGATATGTTGCTTACAAAACTCTCTCAGTTAGATAGTATGTAAAGTTTACTTATCACTTATGCAAAGTTCATAATTAAGTATATATTTTTTTTCATGAAAGGAATAAGGCCTTCGGACTTTACTTCTTTATATTAGGTACTCAAAGCTGCAATGCTTTCTACATTGTTTACAGCCTTGACTTCACTACTAGTTACTGTGAGTGTTTAGTCATTTTGTTTTGCGAGTGATTTAAACGGTAAATTTGCTTATTTTATTTATTTTAATTTTTTAGTTGCTGATACAGCACTATTTAATTATTTTTTATGTCTACTTATTTTTTTTTTTTAACTTTGAGCTCATTTAAATGCGTAATTATATGTATGTATGTATGTTGTATGTAAATCGAAGAGCCACGAAACGGCGTCGTCATCGTCGTTTTCGTTGGCTACACGTGAGCTTCACATGCCTTTTAATAGTTCTTTTCTCGTTTTATTTTAATTTTATTTGTATACTGCTGAGGGCAAATAAAAACTTTTACAAACACATTAAACATTTCAACTAAAGTGGAGGTCGCTTTTTCAAGTAACAATAACAACGAAATAGAATTGAAAACTTAAATAAAACATTTGTCTAGAGTGAAAACTGTGCAGTTGACTCTTATTTAGGTGTAAATAAATACGAAAGCGGCAATTCCCAAAATTTGTGTGCATCTATTGATTATTTGTTACCATTTTTCTAACTAAAGGTATTTAACTCAAAAACTCTTTTCGCTTTAAATTCAAAAATTTTTTGCAAACTTGACTCAAGTTGGCATAATTCAGAAATGGTTAAAGCAAAAAAAAGTGTTAAATTAAAAAATTAAAATTTTTTTTTTCAAAATATTTTTGAAATTGTTTTGCATAATTTGTATTTTTTCAGAAACGGATAAACAAAATAAGTTTTGATGCGAATTTTCATCATGAGTAGTAAATATCTATAGTTCAAAAAAAATTTAACTTGATTTTTTGAAACAATTGTGTGCAATTTTGTGTTGTTTTTAACGACTTTTTTTTGAGATATTAGTGAAAAGGATTTGGATTGCAGTATATATTATGGATTCCTTAAATATTTTATCTAAATAATAATTAAGAAGAACGTATTTACCACTTTGTGAAAAATAATTGGATTGATATACCAAAACTTTTATCGAAACGGAAATATCTATACGACCACCGTCCCGTTTACCTAACTTATATAACATCAATATAAAATTAAGCTTTTTCCATATGGAACGTTTGTCTAAGTTGCTACCGATTTGCCTATAAAATTTCAGCTGAAATAACAACAATTTATGTTTTATTGTTCTTTTTTAAACGGGTACATGAAAACTGTAACACAAGTTTGTCAAGCCTAATCTATATTTTTATGAATTTGTACTAAATATAGACATATGTACATAAAAAAAGATGCTCCATTACTGCAGTATAACCATAGTGTTAAGAATTAAGCAAAGCCATCTAAAGTTGCAGTAAAAAATCTTGTTCTGATGCAAAACTGCTTGCTATCATTATTTTGACACGTAATTTGTACACGTTTTTAATACATATTGCGCTTTGTACGTGAAAACCGCGAAAACTCCGCAAGGTTGCAAACAAGTATGCATTTGTTCACTTGTTTATAGATTTGTATGTATGTACATATGTATTTGTATGTGCTTATAAATATATTTTTTTTTGTATTGGTGCATGCATAAATAAATGCACATGTATGTACGAGTATGTGTTTCATTATTTTTATTATTTTTGGGGTTTTCGAGGTCAGCGTGTCAACTTTCAGCAAGTTGAGCAGTAAGTAATACTCGCACGTACATATGTACATAAATACTTAATTATTCACATATGCACATGTGTATACGAGTATATACGTACATATACATATGAGCAACGAAGCAAACCCCAAATCCGGGATTTTAAACTGACCTGAACCTTCAACCTTTATTAAGTGGTTAAAGATCTACAACTAAGCGTTAAATTAGCTACGTCGTCATGTAAGGACTACTAAGAGTAATGTTGTTGTTGTTATAGCAGCATAAATCATGCTGAAGTGAGAGTCCTTGGCCGGACATAAATCCGGGTCGTTCCGGTATCGTACAACCGACTGTCGTGGGAACGACTAAGAGTAGTGTATAGGTTTGGGGCTCTACTGTGTACTGAGAATCGAGAAACAAACAGAGAAGCACACGTGTCAAAATTAGGACCCGGGTGATGCCACTTGCGCGGGCTCTCTTCGTCCGTTCCGTAATTTAATTTCCTTAATGAAGCTTTGTAGATCGCAGAAATTCACGAGGTCGGGGTCTATCTACGATGTTCTCGTCACCGTACCTGCAGCGATGACAAAAAACGCTAGCTATACACATCAAATGTATTAAAATTCTGGACCGTGTTGTAAAGTTCAGCTGGCAGTTAAAATTACTTTCAATAACTACCTCGCTGGAGCGTGTAAACTTATCGCGAGAACAGTAATATTTAAGTCGTGGTTGGCTTCACTATTAGTCTTGTTGCATATCTCGAGTTGGATTCACTCCCCAACTTTTATGTTCGGTTGTTAAAAAAAAGTTGGTTTTCATGGTTAAAAAATGTTTTGGGCTTTAAATTACTTACTTTACTCGTATTAACAAGAAGTTATTTCAGGAAGGTTTTTTATTAAATTCGAATATTGTTATTTAGTCAAGGCGCTGCTATGGCGTTAAATTTTCATAATTATCGAGAAAGCCGTCCTATGTACTTAAAAATTATTTAATAAGGAGTTTAATTTAAAAATTCTATTTAAGAAATACATTTTTTTTGCGTTAGTGCTAACTTTTTAAATCAGGTATCATTGGAAATTAACTTTGTCAATCTCTTTATTTTTGCAATAATTCACGTCTCGTCACATCTTGATGCCGTTGAAAAGAAAAATATTTTTATGCAGACTCTTAAAGCTTAAACTGTTCTAACATCTAATGAGAAATTTTTAAATTATTAAGAATACTATTTTTATTCATACCAGTCTAACTGACGTTAATCTTAAAGTGCGACCAGATAAAATAAAAAACGAAGCTACTTGAATAAAAGATGGCAGATGGTATGAAAAATAAAAGTCCGAATTTTTTTAATAAATACCTTTTCAAATTGTTGAACTATTGTTAATAACATGGTTACCTGAAAGTCGTCTTAGAAACTTAAAAAAAAATGAGCAAAGCTTTTTGGTGGTTCACACACAGTCAACTACTCAATTAGCGATATGCAGTTATAACTGCATCCATTAACAGATTCTGACAGAAATTAGCAGATTAAAGAAAAATAGGAATATAACATTCACAAATAGGGAAAAAATTTAAATTTAAATAAAAACGGAAAATTATCAGCAAACATTTTGCGATATCGTTTGCGTTTCTTTCTCGTTTTTTTATACCCGAGCGTACTTGTACACAAGGGCATTATAACTTTGTTCGCATAACAGTTGTTTGTAACATCGAAAAATAATCGAGATAGTATATCTATATACATATACATACTAAAATGATCAGAGTAAAAAGAATAATCGATTTAGCCCTGACTGTCTGTCCATCCGTCCGTCTGTCCGTGGTTACAATAACTTGAGTAAAAATTGAGATATCTTAATGAAATTTGGTATATAGATTGCTCTTTAGACAGGGTATTGACAGGGTTGGGAGCTATTTTAAACAAAGAAACTGTATATTTACGAAATTAAGAAAAATAGGCGTTGCCACGCCCACTTATAAAAAAAAATTCATATCTCAATAACGATGTTAGGTACCGTCACAGAATTGTAAATGATGAAACTGAACTTTTATAAAATTTTGAAAAATGCCGTAATGTTTGTATCTCAATAAGAGTGCTAGATATGGCCACTAAATTTGGTAAGCATATTGACCTTGATAACAATAGTATTATCGTAAAAACTGTTTGAAATCGCACCATAACCACGGCCACCTTCCATATTATTTGGTGTCTATTGGAACAAATTGAGTAAAATTTAAAATTTCCTGCGGTTTGAAACAAAGAAACTGGGTTTTTATGATATTTTTAAAAATGGCCCGCACAAAAATACATCGCGAGTGTATAAAAAATTCGGTTTCTCCCGAATTTACCTTTCCTTGCTTGTTTTTGTAAATAAATGCCAAAAGCCAATAATTCCTGATTGTCTGTTGACGAACATACCAAAAACTATCCTCAATCCACTATGGCCAAGGGTGTGGCGGCACGTGCAATAACGTGATGTGTCATTGAGATTCAAGGTGCGAATCTTAGGCCGGTCATGCAAAATCTAAAATCATATAAAAAGTGTTTTCTAATAGCGGTCGCCCATCGACAGGCAATGTCAAATATCCGAAGGCAATTCTGCCATGAAAAAACTTCTTATAAAAGACATCTGCCGTTCGAGAACGGCATTTGTGTAGATACCCCTTAAAATTCCTTTTAAGCGGAGACTACTTGTATACAATAATTTGAATTTCCATACATACATAGTTGCATTTGATTAGTGTCGAGTGAAAATGTCAGTAATTCATTTTAAATTGGCATTGCAAATAAAGCCGTCAGGACAGGACAATAATCACTCAACAACCGTTATTTGCCGGCAAACAAAAAAAAAATATTGTGCAGCAACAGTTGCAGCTGTAAGTTGATAACACAAATACATATGTACATATGTATGTAAAATGCTACAATTGCAATTCAGCAACGCGCCACAATATTTTTTTCTTGAGTTTGTTTACTGGTTTTCTTTTTGGGGCTTTCCATTTGCGTTTTCAGTTTGCCATTTCATTTCCATAGAAAAAAGGGTGGCAGCATGAAATTAAAGAAACATGATTTTCTTGCAACCGCAATTTGGCCGCAACTGACAACATTCGCACGCACGGTGTTGCCGTGCCTCACTTTTCGAATGCGCACCGGCGGGCATTGGTGGCGGCAACACTGCGTGGCATGGATGCTTTTGACGGTCGTTGGCTTGATTGTGTTGCTGTTGCTGTTGTTGTATGAGTAGTTCGGTGCTGCTGTTGCTGCATTGCTACTGCTGTTGTTCATACCAAATTAAATTGCCATTGCAAACAATAAAACACATATAGCAGAGACCAAGGAGCGGCAGCCGAGCCATGGCAAAAATTAAAAAAAAAAAAAATAAACATACTCGTACATACTATGTACAATTGTTTAGTGTGAGTGTTTGTATTTTCGGTGTGCAAAATAATTAACAATGCCGCGAAAAAGCACCACATTGTAATTACGGTTATTGCGGCTACTGTTACCACGTTTACAGCAGCTACGAGCAACTTTTGCCGCCTTTGGCCATTTGTTGTGTGGTAGTTGCATGTGGCGGAACGCAAAACACCGTTAAACGGGTCAGATTTCAAACTCGACGAAAACGCAATTCATTCGATTATAAAAAAATGCGCAGATAAGAAGAGAGCGCGCCAATTTGTAAATATCATAGAGCATGTGCGTGAATCATATTTATATGATTATACAAACATACATACAAACATACGCGTATTGATGTACATAATTATGAGCATATTTGTATATGATGCGAATCATATAATTGGAAAAGACGCCATTTTTTTAACAAGATATTTTAGCATAAATTAATATGATATGACGATCGATACTCCCACAGTGTTAGTTAATTAAATTACAGGCAAGGGGCACGGCGAACACATTTTGTATCGCACTGATATTTTTCTATGTCTGACACCTCAGGACACACTCAATTCCTATAACAAAAGCTTATACTGATATTGTAGTCGAATCCCTTATATCGAAAGGTTCGACTTTGATTGAAATTAAATACTTTGACCTTAGTCTGTACAAGGGGCGAGGCCATACCGGTGCATGCGGTGAGGTAACCTGTTTGTAACCTAATGCTTCCTATATTCAAGTGATTACTTACTGTTCTTCCTAACAATAGGATATCCAATACCCCTTATCGTTCCCCAGTACTTATTGTCTTCTGATTTTACTCACTCAGCGACTATAAGTTTCAAAGTAGAGCAACTAATTCCGCCTAACTCTTCCGGTTCTATGGCCAGCCCTTCAGCGAACACGATTGCCCCGATCCCGTAGTATCCAGGTACCCATCATATTGTTGCCTTTCTCGTTACCAAGAGTAGAATAATATCATATCATATCAAACACTCTCTGGCGAGCTTGAAATTGATCACTCAGTCGCCTCGCTGTCGCAAAATAATTTAAGGTTTAATATGGCGTAAGTAAATATTGTTCGAACTTTGGAAGTTGGAAGTTTAGTACCACGCCCTTAGAAACCCATGTGTATACCTCCATCAAAGATCCGTGTGTATACCAATTTGCAAATTCCTACAAAAGAAGAGGCATGTTCCCTCTTATTTTAGTTAAAATGTCTCTATGTTCTTATATTATTACATTCTACATTGTAATTTACTGATTGTCCGTGTAAAGAGCTTTGATTTTTATCGAAGAACATTTTCTCGACTGCCTGTTAAAATGTATCGTCTTTTAAAACCAGAGTTCGTTTTCACAAGCGCATTTCAACTGTTTGTCGAGAACATATTTCGCAGGTACTCAATCTCCTAGTTAAGTAAACCCTGCAAAAATCTAATGCCAGTAATTTCATTTTAAGATATTTTATGTACCTATGTAGTTTTTTTTTTGGGTATTTGTTATCGTAGTCTTCACTTATTGGACATCTTAAATATGATCAAAGTAAATAACTAGGATTGAGGAAATTATTGAACCCGACTAGCTCTGATCAAGAAAATTAATGAGGACATAGATAAATATTAAAGATTACATAATACGCCTTTAGAACACATTTAACAAAGAAAAAGGTTCAAAGATCTTTGTTTCCTGTGGAAAGGCATCTCATCCTTTTTCACCAAACTGAAAAGCAATTGAATCAAATTAGATTATAATATCAATTAACCAACGTTAAATTCGTTAAGCGATGGAAAAATAAGCTGAGATATACGAGCATATATGTAGCAATTCGGAAGATCGGAGTATATAAGGTTTGAGTTTTTTGAACAACATCGTCGAGAGGACCTTATACGCCGTATTAAGGATACAAGGTATGCTGAGATTCCAAACTTCTGGCTAATACTTATCAGACGCTTTGTTTTTTTTTAAGTCGCCTTTATGCGGTTCGCACCTCGTCTTGGTCCGGTGGAGGACCTTAAAAATTGATTTGGGGTTTGTTGTTTGTCTTGAAGAATTGAAGAATTGAAAGCAGAAAATTGCAAAACTGCATGACTTCTGTTGATACAAAATGTTGTAAAATTGCAAGCTGACAACCATGCCATCATAATTTTACTGCTTTTGGAACTGCCTCAAAATAATTCTGTCGAAGCTTAGTGATGACGTTGCTAATTGTGTACTGTATTTAATATGCATTTCTCTTATACTACATACATATGTGTACTTACATACATATATATGTATATGTTCATTTATATGTGAATGCTCGTATAGATTTAACATACATACATACGCTTAAATGATTTTCTTATCTCGACGTTGTAATTCACTTGTGGTTATCTTTTGCCAACGATACACATTTCATTCGCTCTTGATCCACTTTGCCAACCCGCCGGTATATCGTAAGCATTAAAATACCAACCATTTGATTTAACAACAACGACAAAAACAACATTAATTACAAACAAGCCATCAGATGCTATAATTTGATCTTTGCAGTAGCAATATAGTATACTTGGTCGATTTTTCACAAACGTGCACAGTAAATTTGATGCAACGCTTATAGTTATATGTATGTATGTATGTACATACATACGTAGATATTACGGATGTCAATTTGGGACATTTTATTGATCCCGGAATTTTCGAGATCTGTAAACAAAATCCCGGGATGTCGGGATCGTCAGGAAATTCAGGAAGTTTTAATTCGTAATTTTTAGTTTGCTAAAAATGTTACACATCTGTAAGCGTCGTATTATAGTAGTATTCAAAATTACATTAAATAAAAAAATTTTGTTGTAATTCACGTTTGCATTTATTGGTCTTTTCAATCAACAAAAAAAAATATAAAAACTTAAAATTTGACAAACGTACAAAGTAATTTATACTCCAAGTACAAATATAGATATTTGGTACAGCAGCAAATGTTTATACTCGTACAGTAAAATTATTTTTTAACATTGTTTGAGATCAATATTACAGCACATTTAGTAAAAAAAAGCTAATGCTAAGTAAAAATTAAATACAACACCCATTTTGAGCGAGGCCGAATTATTCTCTATATTGATCAAAATGCAACCCGCCTCAACACACGCTGGTAGCATTGTCGACAAAAAGTTAAATGATTTATTTAGGTCATAGCCTTTATCGCCAACATTACAAAAAATATCAATTTATTTTACCAAACCTTCTCCTTCTCAAGGATAATATTCTCCAACTAATTTATAATGGCAATAAAATAAGAACCTTCAGAAAGTTATATCTAAGATCATATTTGTTATTTAGATTAATTAAAAAGCGTACACATCTGTTAGAATTGTCCTCCGTTGCTGAAGCCTTGCACCGAGTTTATTAAAAAGTTATTACTTAAAGTAGATTTATTTCTAGTTATTTCCTCTAGCATACAATTTAAAGTAATGCCAGATTTGAATAAGTCAATGTTGCGAGCACATAAGAGGTTATTTGTAGTATTTGTCGTATTGTGTTATCGTAATACAACAGTTGTAAACTTGTTGTTTTAGTTTCACATGTTAAAGTTTCTAACTATCATCAACTGAAAGGTATGTTTAGTGTGTTATTTGTGTGTTTTACTCGATCAGATCTCTCTGTTATTCATTATTTGCGGTTTATTTTTGTTTGAAAAAATGTAAAATAAAGTTAAATGGAAATGTGCGTAGCCAAGTTTATTACGAGTATAAGCAGTTTATTGCTGATTAATTGCTTGAATACCATATACTCTTACTATAGTTAACGAAATTGCAGAATGCGTTCACACTTTCCACTTTTATTTTAATAGCAGACTCTAAAAATATGACAAATAACACGGATTGTGAACTCCCTTAAGGCGTTGTTGTCCTTGAAAGGGAAATTTTTATGAACGATAAAAAATTTTAAAAATAAAAGGCAGTTAACTGTTTTCAGCAATTCCGGGATTTGAATAGACTTATTCCGGGATTGACATTGTATGTACTAGATACATATGTATGTATGTACTCTAAGATGGAGTGGTCGGGTTTGTAGAATCTGAGAACATTATAATGTATCGAAAAATGCAGGAACAGTCGGTAAATATCGTTAAAAACGCAACAAGAAACGATAAATAGGCAATAAAAGGAAAATTGCCAAAAAATTGCTCTATGTACATATGTATGTATTTTCGAATTGAGTGAAGTTTTTTACTCTAAAAGCATTATTTCAATAATTGTAGTGACATTGAACCAATTTTTAATTGTGAAAAATATCAGTTTAATAAAATTAAAATATATTGTTAAATAAACCGCTGCTTTTAAATTATATATATATTTTTACTTAAGGTGTTCCTGTACTCCCAAGGCCTGAAATCAAGCGTTTTTTTTTGAAATAAATTTAAAATTTTTTTTTCATTTTAACGGTACTTGTTTTGACTTTGAAATTTTTGTATTGAATATAAAAAAAAAAACATTGTCGACCTTAAAACGTCATTGACTAAATTGATGTTGAAACTGCATGGGTCCCGTTTAAGTAAAATTCTGGCCAGTTGGGTAATCTGTAATCAGACATTAAATATTCTTTATAATCGCAGTTACGCTGGCTATGTTTTCCCGTGACAGAATTTTTTTATTTTGCAAATTGTTAAATTTATGCAATGATTTGTGAAAATTTTCAATATTATATAATATAATTTTGGCAGTGTTTGACATATTAAAGACTCTAAAAATAGAACCTAGTAAAATTTTGCAAATCGTTCTCTTAAAAACATAGCGGTATGTTCACTGAATATTTCAATAAAAAAAATTTTGAAATCAGACCAATATTTTTAGAAAAATCTTACTCGGCAGCTAAAAAAAACACTACTTTCGGGAAAACGCGTTTAAAGATAAATTACGGTGTATAACTTGATTGAGACAGGTACATTTAGGAGCCCAGAAGCATGTAAATGAACGTGATTTCTACAAAATTCTCTCTGTGACATATTCTTGGATACATACAGATTAAAATTAAATATATAAAAAAATCATTTTTTTGAAACCGCGATAGTAGAGGACCCCCATAAGCCTACAGCCACATTAATTAAAATTTTTTTAAAATAAAATATGGTTTATTGTCTAAGAAAAACCATAAACACCAATTTTTTAAACTATTTACAAAACTTACAACGATTTAACAAAATTTATCCAAAATTTGTACTTTAAAAAAGAAAACTTTAGAATTTTTTTGAGTATGCAATTTTAAGGATCATTTAAATGTAGTCTACAAGAAATCTACAAGTAATCACTGATTTTTGACACTTTTCTGCTGCCAGTTTTCTCCATACAACGCAAAACGTCGATTATTTTTTATATGGACGAAACTGCGAAAGAGCATTAATATAAAAATTGTCAAAAATCAGTGGAAATTCGTAGCTACTAGCAACTTGCACTTTTGTATACCAAAATTATTTTCTAAAAGTTCGACATTTAGATGAAATTTTGATATAGCACTCGTATTATTTATTATTATTAAATTTAAAAAAAATTTAATGCTGTTCGTTGGAGAATTAACAATGTTTATTAGGAAAATAGTTGTAAATAATTGGAGGATAAATTGTCCAAATGTGTTAATATGTGTTTGTGCTATAATTTGTGAACATAGTGTACCTATGCATATATAAATACTTACATACATATGTACTGTTAGCACCAAAAATCTCTTAAGGAGGCAAATTAACGTAGCATTTGACAATGCAGTGAGCTGTCAACGCCTTAAACTTTTCTATAGAAAAATAAAATTATATAAAATGTATACTTTGTTGCAATTACATGAAACGATTAAAGAGTAAAGAAATCAAATAATGCCGTGCATCGAGATTTATTAAACTAAATGACTTCGCATTACACTTACCTGCATATATACATAACATACACATGTACGTATTAGGAATGTCTATCCCAGGATCCCGCACTTTTTCGTCTCCCGAATATCTCGGGATTAGTTTGTTTAAATCCTTGGATTGTTGAAAACAATAAACTTAATAAAAATGTATAACTTTAGGAAATTCGGGATCCCGGGATTACCTTGGAATTTTATACATCCCTAGTATGTATGTATTTACATATACAAATGCTGGTGTACGGTTTATGCTGCCAGATCGCCGCAGTAGATGACATAATTTTTTGATTTCACTTTTAATTTTTTTTTCCAAAATAAAAATATGTATGAGTTTTTTATGCATTATTGTCCAACGTCTTATATGTATAATTTAAATTTGTAGCTTTCTAATTGTTTTTTTTTTGTGCAAAAGCTGTCCGATAAAGAAAATTATGGTGAAAATGAGAAAATAGCTAGTTTCATTAGAAACTCCGCAAGTTATGAATTATGGAAATTAAATGTTTCACTTATTCGAAAAGCACCAAAAGCTACTTTCTATACCAATAAGCATAAGCAAGTTCATGCCATAGCGTTATGCAATCTCTCTTCGGTTTACCAGTTAGCAGACAGAAGCTCCATTTCATTGCCCACTAAACGGGAAGTGCATAATTATTCATTTCGTTGTCGGCGCTTGGTGCAATAATTTGGAAAGTAGCTTTGCTTGGCGGCGAGCATTCAATTTTATTTTTTTTTCTTCAAAATCGTTTAAAACTATACAGTTTATGCAAAAAGTATTAGGATTTTTCGTTACTTTATATTTCATTGTCTGTATGTCATATCGGCTTACCACATAAATTGACTCGACTCTAACTATAGTAATTCTGTGTATGAATGTTGTATTATTTAGCGATCCAAAACGGATTTAAACGAATTTCCGTAACTCATTTTATAATTTACTAAAAAGAAAAGACGTTTCAAAGGTGACGAAATTCCGAACCTTTTTTTCTCTAGCGAAATTCCTCAAAATATCGTTATGTTCTACTCTGTTAGAAGATAAAGCCAAAATCAGAAATTATATTTTGCTCCTGCGTTTGGTTTTCTGCCATTTGTGTTTGACTGTACATATGCATAAGCATATTTTTTTGCTTTAAACCTAAACGATTAAACACCTATAGAAAGGCAATATTAGGGTAGCGAAAAAGGCAGGAAAATATTCTAAAAACTGAAAATATGGCAAAAACAAACGAAAAGTAAAAAAAAATAAAAATGTTAGTACATGTTTCAAACTTTGCATATAACTGAAACATTCAAAGAATTCTGATTAAAATAGGTTAAAAGTGCCGTGAATTTAGTTAGAACAACTTTATAATTGAAAAACAAGTAAAAAAGTCGAAGTCTACGGCAAACCTAATAAGGTATGCTCTGCTTTATATTTTATAAGTTTTTCCGCGTGAACTTTATACTAAGAGGCATTAAGATCGATCTACAGCAAAAGATCAAGACAATCTTGCTTGTGTTGATCTACGACTTTTAACTATTGAACATAACAAAGGAAATGCTGCTACCATATCGCCATGCCTGAGATCGACGAAGACGCCCGGCTAATGATAGGAGAGAAAAGTATCAGATTCGATACAAAGCAGTGCCAAACTGTTGAGCCGATCCTCAGTCATTTTGGAACGGATGTAATTTGTTATCCTTTTCAAACAAGGAAAAACCTTTCGGCACTGCAATTAGTCACAGCCATGGTAGCAAACATTCGATATGCGATGTCCACGTTCGGAAAAAATGTGTACAAATCCTCTGATAGAAGAAGTTTTATAACATTCAGTGGAGATTTAATCTGAATATTATTTTCTCTGCATTAAGCAAAGAAATGGACGAATTCATTATAAGTTGTTGGTTCCAAATCAGAAGGGAACGTAGATATCAGAAACTTCGATGCCATCCTGATTTCTTGGTTAGAAAACAATCCATTCGCATTGAGGATGATCGTGAATTTTTCGTCGATTATGTTGTATGCTCTGCATCTCTCTTCTAATTCCCCAGCCAAATTATCCAGAATAACATTGAAGATATTTACTCTGAATTTTTCTCTGCCAGACAATGTCACTTCTCCATGAACCGATTCATCTGCTCTCAATTTACGTTTCCGTTGTCGTGTCTTACTGGGATGGTACTCTTGTTCTTCTGATAACTTGAGGGCTTGTTTCTCATATTCATCAAATCCAGTCCGACAGTCATAGACAATCTTTTGTAGCCCCCTGTAATGTTCAATGATTTCGGCAATACTGCACTCAACCGCTTGTAGTTTTAGACTCACTCCATTGAATCTTGCAAGCAGAAAGTGCCACAAAATAGTCAAAACTGAAGTTTCAAGCTGCTCCAATTGAATTCGAATGCCCTTCGCTTCTTGTCGACAAATTGCTTTTTCTGTCAAATCATCTTCAATCGCTATCAAAACTTCAATAATTTTGGCATAATTATCATTCAGAATTTTCATGGCGTCGTATAGAGCTGACCATCTAGTTGTGGAAAACGATTTCAAAGTGATGGTTTTTGAGGCGGCTCATTGCAAATAGTCCCAACGTTTCGTTAATACGGTAAACAAAATTGTAGACGCTTTGAATTGTAGAAAAAAATGCAGCTGCTTCCGGACAACTCTCCACTGCATGGACACCGACTAAATTCAACGAATGAGCAGCACAAGGTTCGTTTTCTGCTGCAGGATTTGATGCTTTTATCCGAGACCATTATAAACGCCAGACATGTTTTTCGCGTTCTCGTATATTGGCCGCGACAGTCAGCAATGTCCAATCCGAGGTCAATCAGAGTTTTGAAAATAGCATCAGCTAATCCTATCACCTTGTGCCCCGTGTTCTCCATGAATTTCAGAAATCGTTCAACAGGGACACCATTTTGTTGGACATATCTGAAGACGAACGATAGTTGGTCGACATGGGATATATCAGGGGTCGAATCCACTACGATGGAAAAATATTTTGCTGCTTTCATCTCCTCTGGAATGGTGGATACCACTTTTTTCGCCATCAAGCTTATGAACTCCTCACAAATCGTTTTGGACAAATAACTGGTACTGCCACTGCTTTTGTTGCCACATTATTTCATGAGATCCTAGTTTTTCGTCGCTACCCCTGAATGGAAGTCCACGGGATGCTAAAGCTTTCCTTACAGAAACAACTTGGTTCAAAACTTTCCTCCAGTAATATATTTCTTCATCCAATTGGACAACGAGCGTTTTATCAATTCTTGATTCCTGATGACCCCTTTGTTTCAGTTTCAATACGTTGTTCTTGTGGCTTCCAGAATTTTCATGCTCTTTAACCCGTTGAGTTGAATGTTTCCAATCAGTGAATTCCATTTTGCAGTTGAAAGAACAAGCAGGATCGAATAAAAGGCATGGCAAACAGAATACACTTCCGTTGCTGACAGGATAAATGAACCATGTGCGTAGGCTTCTTTCTCCATTTTGAAGATTTCGATAAAAGAGATTTTTCGACAGGTATCTCACGCTGCCATCTGGGTAAATTCGTTTGGAAAGAATAAAATCAGCTTCAGAATTTTGCTTGCATCCATGTATTGCTACATTATTTTCTGTTTTCTAAACTTCAAAATGCTTTGATCTTGAACCTTCATTATGAGGTGGCACAAAATACTCTGATCCCGAACCTTCATTATTAGGTGGCACAGGTTTCGCGATATCATTAATTTGCTCATCAATCGAATCTGAAAAAAAAACTTGTAGTGAAAGTGTTTCGAATTCAAATTAAACTCACAATTTCTGACAGTAGGTGGCCTAACCTAGCTGTCGATCGATTGATTTATGCATTCTATTTACCTTTTTCGATAGGATCAACGACGGAGTCATTTTCTTTTCGAGGGGTTTGGACAGCTGCCCATGTTGCCCCTGTGTAAATCCGCTCCTGCTTTGTCGAATAGAATATTCTATAAATTTCTAGAAAAATAGAATAGAATGTTCTAGCGATTTCTAACAAAATAAAAAAATACCTATTTTTAAAAATTGGGGGGCTCGAAATTCAAAATAAAACCATACTTCCATTGGAAAAGTTGCTTAAAATGATTTATAAAACACAACTAGGGGGTACCAAACATCGACTTTTTTTGACCCATACAATTTGACCCACCCTAATACATATATATACTGAAATGATCAGAATGAAAAGAGAAATCGATTTCGCCCTGACTGTCTGTCCGTCCGTAGGTCTGACCGTGGTTACAATAACTTGAGTAAAAATTGAGATATCTTAAACAAATTAAGTGGAATTTGGTATTTGGACCGATTTTGAACTAAGAAACTAGGTACTTATGTAATTTAAAAAAATGGGCATTGCCACGCCCCCTTAGGAAAAAATGTCTGTATCTCAATAACGGTGTAAGGTATCGTCACAAAATTTGGTGAATACATTTTCCTCAACATCGCTGTTATCATCGCCCACTTATAAAAAAACGTCTGTAGGTATATGAATAACGATGTTAGGTATCGTCACAACATTTGGTGAATTTATTGTCCTTGATACCATTAGCATTACCGTTAATAATTTTAAAAATCGGACCAAAACCACGCCATACTTCCATATAACGGAAATTATTTTCAGTACTAATTGGAAGAAATTGAGTAAAGTTTAATACTAGCTGCGATTTGAAACAAAGAAACGGGGTTTTTATGAAACTATGGGCACCACCCATACAAAAATACATCGCGTGGGTATATACAAATCGGTTTCGCCCGACTTTTCTTACTTGTTTTAATTTCTTTTTTAAATACATAATTTAACATTAAGGAATGTCGCGTTGCCACGGAACGGAAAGATGCTGCGTACAGGGCCACGTTGCGGGAGAGATATCGCGAGTTGAAGAAGGAAGCGAAGAGTGCGAAGAGTTTGAAAAGCTGGCCGTCAGGAAAAGCGCTCGAAAATTCTTTCTGAACGATAACGGCAACCTGGAGACTGACGTCCAGAATATACTTAGTTTATGGAGGGACCAATTCCACACCCATTGATGTTCCGTTAACTTCGCATATAAGGTTCTGTTGAGCGTATTGTGTGAGACACTTAAGCCCACCGTCACTGAAATGATTGGAATTTATCAGTGTGGCTTAAGACCTGGTAAATCTACTATCGACCAGATATCCACAGTGCGCCAGATCTTGGAAAAGACACAAGAAAGAAGAATCGACACGCATCACCTTTTTGTAGACTTCAAAGCCGCTTTCGACAGCACAAAAAGAAGTTGCCTTTATGCCACAATGTCTGAATTTTGTATCCCCGCAAAACTTATACGCTCCGTCAGAATCGGGAAGGAACTGTCCGAGCCGTTTGATACCCAACGAGTTTTCAGACCAGGTGACTCTTTATGCTGGAGAAGATAATTCGAGCCGCAGAACTAAATCGGTCAGGCACCATCTTTTATAACAGTGTGGAGCTGCTGGCGTACGCCGATGATATTGACATAATCGGTCTTAACAACCGCGCAGTTAGTTCTGCCTTTTCCAAACTGGATAAAAGGCGAAGCGAATGGGTCTGTAGATGAATGAGGACAAGACGAAGTATTCTTGTCGTCAAATAAACAGTAGGCACATTGACGACTGGGATCAAACATCACTGTTGACAGTTATAACTTTGAAAAAATAGAAGACTTCGTTTACTTAGGAACCAGCATTAACATCAATAATAATGTCAGCCTCGAAATCCAAAGGAGGATCTTTATTGCCAACAAGTGCTACTTCGGACTTAGTAGGCAACTGAGCAGTAAACTCCTCTCTCGACGGACAAAAAGCACGCTCTATAAGTCTCTCATTATGCCCGTCCTAATGTATTGCGCAGAAGCATGGATGATGAAGATATCTGATGAGAAGGCTCTAGGAGTGTTCGAGAGAAAGATTCTCCGAAAGATATGTGCCTTTACGCCTTTGCAATGGCGAATACCGTAGAAGATGGAACGATGAGCTGTACGAGCTTTATAACGACATAGATATAGTGCAGCGAATTAAGATCCAGCGGCTTCGCTGGCTTGGTCATGTCGTTCGAATGGATGAAAGCGCTCCAGCTCTGAAAGTATTCGACGCGGTACCCGCCGGTGGTAGCAGAGGAAAAGGGAGGCCTCCTCTGCGTTGGAAAGACCAAGCTGTACTTGGGTACCCTTGAAATTTCCAACAGGCGCCATTTAGCGAAAGAAAGAAATAACTGGCTTGCTATGCTAAGCTCGGGCAAAATCGCATAGGCGGTTATCGAGCCAATGAGGTACTCGTAGAAGTGCAAAACTCCCAAAAAAAAAGGTTCATCTGGATACCTTAGTACAACAGGTTGTTTTAAAACAAATTGCGCGATGTATTCGGTCAACTTGTCTTTCCAATTATTCACTAGCAACTATGCCAAGAAGCTTACGAAAATATACGAAGTAAGTACAATAGAAATAATAAATATAAAAAGTCAGACTAGGTATGTAACATAAATGCCAGCCGATCATAAAACCCGAGATTATGTTTAATTCACGCATTACATACAAAAAAGTGAAAATTAAAAAAAAAAAACGGCTCAAAGGCGTGAGATAGCTGACGTGGCTGCACTCAAGAAGATGAAATACAATGGAAAAGTATTGTAGGTGAAGATGAGAAAATATATGCATTATGTTTTTTTTCCTTAGCAAGCTTCTCTTGTCTTCGCTATAGACGTTGAAAGATAAAGGGGGTCGAACCGAAAGGAAGCGTTGGTCAGACTAAGTTGCTGCTTCTCAGCACGTCGACATCATAACAGTCAACACCTTGACGGCCAGTCGGCTGAGCTGCCACATCAACAAGCAAAGAGAGTAAGTCCAAAGCCGCCACCATCGTCACCACCATTGGCGCAGCAGTGTCTTGCGCGACGTCGCGACTCCAGCATCGAAATTTGAAGTTGTCTTGTCTTGACTGTCTGTCTGTCTACTATAATAACTTCGTAGCACAATCAAACCCAACTTAATTTTTGACATAAAGAAGAAAATAAAAATTAAAAAAAAGCAGCAACAAAAAATACCTTTCAAACAATTTTGGTTTTGGCTTTAATAGATTTTGTTTTTTAATTTTTAGCTTATTTGCTTTTAAGTTGCCTTCGGTTATTTAGAAAAAGTCACGAAACCATGCTGAGGATTTAGAAAATATGAAGATATACCACCATTATCACTTTTCAACCAATTTTTAAGACACGAAATACCCTCAGAAATACCTAACTCAGTTGAAGTTATAGACCTAAGCTCCAACCAAGCACGAGGTTTATCATTTGTAACAAAATATGATATGAAAAATTCAGCAAGCGAATTAATAGAATCAGAAAGAGATTGAGAGCTCTTCACCTTAAATTGCATACAAGTGGGAATGTTGGACACTCGCCGTTTTTAGAATGAATATAGTTTCGGAAAGACTAGGGGAGTTTCTTTCAACACGTATTCAACAACCAAATTTAAAATGCGACTGATGGCATACATTCTGTATTTGTATGTATGTCCTCTTAATTTGCAAATCACTACGAAAATGACTGTGAAAATTTTAAACTTCTCTCGAGGTTGTATCTTCCCTATATGCAATATGCTTGATGCAGTTCCTTTATGTCAGGGATGTTCTATTTGTTTTCTTTCCTCCACACTTGGCTCCTCTCTGATCGCAAGCTAACCATTGCAAAGCGATTTGTTCACCGCTCTCCTGGCTAAACTAATCTGGTATAGCCAGAAATTCAGAGAAAATCAATATCAATGGCTTTTATTGTCTTTCTGCTATCTTAGGTCAAATGGGATAAATTCCGTATGAAGTGAGTGAAAGTCTTTATTGCCGTTAGAAACTAATTGCTAAAAGCATGAGAAACAAATGGAAGGTGGGGGGTAATAACTCCTCGTTAAACTTTCCAGGCTTTTTAACGAACCTTTGCTTCTTGAGGGTTAGAATATAGAGTTTCGATTCTCTTCCTCACACCTGGGCAGTGTGTCGAGTAATCAGCGGCATCATAGCTTGTACCGCCATATTTATCTATTTGAGCAACAAATTTAATCGCTGCTGTACCTGTTTTTTGCATAAAAAACTTAGTTGTTTTGGAGAGGCGGATTTTATGAATCTTATCCACAGCGTCCTGATGCACTTCGTTGTTGTCCGATACTCGACTTAATAATTGCTCTGGCCCTAGACCCCTAATTCGTTATTCATTAACCCTCTCGTTTCCCTGAATATCCTTGGGGCTATATTGAACAGAGTTCAGCCACAACATACATTTCTAAACGATTATCGAAAAAGAACGAGGGGTTTCCAATGTGCTAAGAGCAGTTTGACTGTTTCCATTGACAACTCAGTCTGCCACCGTAAGTACCGTAAATATCTGCGAATGAAAACTTGATTTCATATTACCTTAAGAAGTGATCTTCTGAAGTTGCATTCGAGACGCCAGCTCGCGTCAGGTCTATTTCAAGTTATACAGCCGTCCGTATAAAATTTTTTTTGTCGAATTCTCCAAAAGAGCATTCGAATCACTCCACAACTTTTGGAGATTTAGACCTCTAAAATTTAGTAAGAATAGTCAGAGTTAAAAAGGTTATGATTCAGAATAAAATTAAAAATAAAATCAAGATAAAATATACATAGACGAGATTATGTTTAATTCACGCATTACATACAAAAAAGTGAAAATTAAAAAAAAAAAACGGCTCAAAGGCGTGAGATAGCTGACGTGGCTGCACTCAAGAAGATGAAATACAATGGAAAAGTATTGTAGGTGAAGATGAGAAAATATATGCATTATGTTTTTTTTCCTTAGCAAGCTTCTCTTGTCTTCGCTATAGACGTTGAAAGATAAAGGGGGTCGAACCGAAAGGAAGCGTTGGTCAGACTAAGTTGCTGCTTCTCAGCACGTCGACATCATAACAGTCAACACCTTGACGGCCAGTCGGCTGAGCTGCCACATCAACAAGCAAAGAGAGTAAGTCCAAAGCCGCCACCATCGTCACCACCATTGGCGCAGCAGTGTCTTGCGCGACGTCGCGACTCCAGCATCGAAATTTGAAGTTGTCTTGTCTTGACTGTCTGTCTGTCTACTATAATAACTTCGTAGCACAATCAAACCCAACTTAATTTTTGACATAAAGAAGAAAATAAAAATTAAAAAAAAGCAGCAACAAAAAATACCTTTCAAACAATTTTGGTTTTGGCTTTAATAGATTTTGTTTTTTAATTTTTAGCTTATTTGCTTTTAAGTTGCCTTCGGTTTTATGCATTCAATATGCTTCGAATGTTTATTTGTATGCACATGCTTATGCATATAGTTGATATGTATGTAACTGTATGTATGGTATGTATGAAAGTACATATGTACATATACATAGTGTATGCTCGGCCACAATAACACCAGCAAAACTTTAAAACCACTCGGCACCACAAATTACACTAACAAAGCCAGCAAACCAAAGCAATAGAGCACCAGCTGGTATGTGGGTCAAATCGAAATGTTTCAAACTTATAAAAATGTTGTTGAATAAAAAAAAAATATATATGTATGTATGTACATATATACCTACGTACAAAAATCATGTAGAAAACATTCGATGAAGACTGATTTTCTCTAAGCTCAATAAGAAAAACGAATATTTACGGTACAAACCAGTTGAAAAACTTATTAATAACGTTGAGGCCAAGTGAATGTACATTCTGAGAGATATTGTCGTGGTTTTCAATACGTAAGTATTTGTAAATATTAACATGTATCTACGAAAGTTAAGTGAAATAGAGCTATAAACTTCACTAGTGGGATTAGGTTTTCAAAAAGATTTTGGCGCAAAATATATTTTTTGGTAACTTGTTCACAAGCAGTCGATATTTTGTTTCTTTATTTCCAACTCATGGTCAAAGGTTTTGGGAAATAATTTACTGGAGTGAGTTGACGTTATGTAATGTATTTATACGACTGCAGATAACCATAACTTCCAGAACTTGTTTCAAATAAAGTTCAACAGAATCACAAGGAACCTTTTTTTTTTGAAGTTTAAGGTCATCTGTATAGACAGAACTCGGAATATATAAAACAGGTCTACATATCGTTTATAAATAAAATTAATAACAGAGTGTCAAGGACGCTCCTGTGAGGTATACCAGAAGTTGCAATAAAGCTATAAGATCGGTAACCTAATATTTCAAAAACAGAAAAGGTAATACCTCAACCAGACGTGCCAACTTGACCAAGATAGAAGGATAAACTTTGCAAAAGCTTTTGAAAAATAAATGTAAATATCAAAATATGAGACATGCTATTTAGAAAAAGTCACGAAACCATGCTGAGGATTTAGAAAATATGAAGATATACCACCATTATCACTTTTCAACCAATTTTTAAGACACGAAATACCCTCAGAAATACCTAACTCAGTTGAAGTTATAGACCTAAGCTCCAACCAAGCACGAGGTTTATCATTTGTAACAAAATATGATATGAAAAATTCAGCAAGCGAATTAATAGAATCAGAAAGAGATTGAGAGCTCTTCACCTTAAATTGCATACAAGTGGGAATGTTGGACACTCGCCGTTTTTAGAATGAATATAGTTTCGGAAAGACTAGGGGAGTTTCTTTCAACACGTATTCAACAACCAAATTTAAAATGCGACTGATGGCATACATTCTGTATTTGTATGTATGTCCTCTTAATTTGCAAATCACTACGAAAATGACTGTGAAAATTTTAAACTTCTCTCGAGGTTGTATCTTCCCTATATGCAATATGCTTGATGCAGTTCCTTTATGTCAGGGATGTTCTATTTGTTTTCTTTCCTCCACACTTGGCTCCTCTCTGATCGCAAGCTAACCATTGCAAAGCGATTTGTTCACCGCTCTCCTGGCTAAACTAATCTGGTATAGCCAGAAATTCAGAGAAAATCAATATCAATGGCTTTTATTGTCTTTCTGCTATCTTAGGTCAAATGGGATAAATTCCGTATGAAGTGAGTGAAAGTCTTTATTGCCGTTAGAAACTAATTGCTAAAAGCATGAGAAACAAATGGAAGGTGGGGGGTAATAACTCCTCGTTAAACTTTCCAGGCTTTTTAACGAACCTTTGCTTCTTGAGGGTTAGAATATAGAGTTTCGATTCTCTTCCTCACACCTGGGCAGTGTGTCGAGTAATCAGCGGCATCATAGCTTGTACCGCCATATTTATCTATTTGAGCAACAAATTTAATCGCTGCTGTACCTGTTTTTTGCATAAAAAACTTAGTTGTTTTGGAGAGGCGGATTTTATGAATCTTATCCACAGCGTCCTGATGCACTTCGTTGTTGTCCGATACTCGACTTAATAATTGCTCTGGCCCTAGACCCCTAATTCGTTATTCATTAACCCTCTCGTTTCCCTGAATATCCTTGGGGCTATATTGAACAGAGTTCAGCCACAACATACATTTCTAAACGATTATCGAAAAAGAACGAGGGGTTTCCAATGTGCTAAGAGCAGTTTGACTGTTTCCATTGACAACTCAGTCTGCCACCGTAAGTACCGTAAATATCTGCGAATGAAAACTTGATTTCATATTACCTTAAGAAGTGATCTTCTGAAGTTGCATTCGAGACGCCAGCTCGCGTCAGGTCTATTTCAAGTTATACAGCCGTCCGTATAAAATTTTTTTTGTCGAATTCTCCAAAAGAGCATTCGAATCACTCCACAACTTTTGGAGATTTAGACCTCTAAAATTTAGTAAGAATAGTCAGAGTTAAAAAGGTTATGATTCAGAATAAAATTAAAAATAAAATCAAGATAAAATATACATATAAGATTTTTAAACATTATGTATGAGTAAAATTAAATTTATTGGATGCATGTACCTATAAAACTTAACTACAAACAACAAGTTTTATATTTTAAAATTATAAAACCCTTTTTTAACACTTTTTTGTTTTCTCTTCTGCTTCGACACACAAATTAGTATACATATGTATATACGATCGGTATAATGCAACAGCTCCATTTAGCCTTTTACATAGTCTCTTATTATTGGTACAGATTTACCGTGCTTTTCAGTTTATTTCCCATTTTCTCTCTTTTCGTTTTTTTGTCTTGACATTTTATATTCCTGAAGTAGGTTAAGTATTTATTACGAGTCGCGCTATTGTTTTTTGATTTATCAAAACGCTTGAATTCGAATATATAAACTTATGCATTTATACGAGTATATAAGTATACATATATATCTACATATATAGCTATGTACATGCTAGTTCGTATATATTTACAATGCACGGCATTAACACGTGTTGACGGAAATGGTTTAAAAGTGAAAGCTTTTCTGTCCACTTAAATACTTTAAAATAAGAGGTCGAAAAGCTATGGGCAGGTAATCAAACACATATGTACATATAGCACTCCAAATACACGTATGTACACACATATGTACATATTTACTTACACGGGTACGCAAAGATATTTGTGTCGTTTTGAAATTCAAATTCATGGTCATGACATAGCTGCGGAAGACTTCCTCAGTAGGCCCCCACCGGCCGCTAATCAATCGATAAGTTAGCTTGTATTGCTTTGCTTTCTGCTTCCAGTGTTATGTTGAGATTTCGAATTTAAATTTTGCAAAATCATTGCGGTAAAGTCGTAAGCAGACACATCAGTCGCATGGCAATGGAGTGATTAAGTTAATTCGAAATCAAAACAAACAGAAAAGTGAGCAAAACAATGATAAGAAATCAGTGTGCAATAATGCCAAAATTGGGTTTTTTTTTAAATAAATTTTTTAAGTGAAATTTATAAGACAGAAAAACGTTTTTTTGTATTTGTAGTCGTGAAACCAAAGTGTAATTTAAAAACCATTCACTTTTGTGAAGTTCAGATGAAAATTAGATATGCGCCAATGCTTTTTTTACAGCCGTCAAAAAAGATGGGGTATTGTGATATAGGTTTAACTATTTCGATTATTTCTATAAAAATTGTAAGATAAACCTAAACAAGGCCATGCAATTAATTAATGAATGTATTGTGGAGCATGTTCTAAAACAATACTCTATTATATTAAGTACTTCAGCAGGTATTATATTAAAACAATAAATAGTCAAAAAGGTTGTTCTGTCAAAATTGAAAGCAATCTAATAACTTCGCCTTTAAGAATAATGTCTTATAAATATTTAAATTAATACGAAATTTTATGAAAATTGCTAGTAATTTAATTTACTAAGCACAAAAAATAACACAAGCGAAATAAATAAAAAAAGAGTACAAAAATTAAAAAAAAATTAATATTTGGGTTATGACAGCCGAGTTGGGTTCTCCCTTGACGGATTTGTGAATCGCAAAATGTAATCAAGGCACAAATATTTCTTGTGCATAGTTTTCCATTCGATATTGTTAACAGCAAATATTTAGATTTGAGCTTCATGCGAGGTTTTGTTGAGTGATATGGTGTATCTAAAATCATAAACGCTATTTCTCAACAAAAAGAGCATTTTTCTCTGTAGCCATATAAAATTATTTCTCATGTTGAGAAAAAGTTTCTTTTCAATGTAATGAACGTAAAACTCAAATGGGTCTTACATTTATTGTATACTTCGTAGGACACAAAGATATTATATCCCTACAGTCTTGCAAATATTTCTTACTGCAATTAACCAAGTTAAGCCAATAGTGAGAGATAAAGCTTTTGATAATTCTTAAACCGTTCTCGGCTAGGTCATTAAGTTTTCGTTGCTGGTAGACTAGCACCCTATACCTCCGAGCTACATATGTGAATTTGTCTTACTAGGAGGCGTTTTCAATATTATAATATAACGACGCATGACGCACGGATTACAAAAAAAAACAATTTGTTTTTCATATATGCTGTGCCGAGTCATGAAAGGCAGAAGTTTGTTAAGTGTCGAGATCTAACACTGTTCAGCTTCAGAACAAATGCTCATCAGCTGATCAAATAGTAAAATTAAAATTATATATTATATTTACACAGAAATTAACCTTTGGATGTTCTAATGAACCGTTTAAAATTCAGATATTTATCCATACTTTTAAGTCGCATAGTATTTTCAAATTTTTTTTAATAAATTAAGTTAAGATCGATACAAAGGAATTTACTGCATAGTGGTATGCAATCGTATGTCGTCGTTTGTACTTCACGAATAACGAGATGATGGCTAAGGTTTGTGAGAGCACAATAATGGACATGCGAAATGCGTAAGCTCTTATACATGTACTTTGAGATTAAGTAACCGAAGCAAAACCTTTGACTGTCGTTTCCGTTTCATGCACTCTCTCCGTATAATTTCCTCAGGTTTACGAACGGTAGGAAACATAGCCCCATACACCGCGGGCTCTTCACCTTTGTTTGCTTGCCATACCTACCTCTCTCTATATCAAAGCTTACTGGGTCAAAAGAAAAAGATTATGGCTGCATTTGACAATCACATCCGACAATCCTGTAAGACTTACGAAAAAAAGAGTGAAATCTACTGAAAAGAGGCGATCTCAGTTGTGATTAAACGGCACAAAGTCAAAGATCGTACGCAGATCTATGGAAAGGAAATGTTATTACTGCTGAGCCTCAACGAAATCTAAAAATGTATCCAAAATGTATCTAAAATACATATGTATCCAAAGTAAAAAATAATTTCAATTACCACATTAAATATAAAAAAATTTAGAAATTACTTGTCCAAAGTTAAAGACCCGATGAATAAGTATCGAATTCAGCTCTCTGAGATGAAAGTTGGAAAATGTTTAATTACCATGGCGTGGATTGAAATTAATTTGCATACACACATACATCTTCTTTGTTGTGCCCTTGCGCGCACCATTCATTACAAAGAGTAGTCCAGAGCAAAAACGAAGAATTTCTATGGTTTTGACTTTGAAGTGTTTCGTTTTTGTATGTAACTCGACATATGTATGTATGTAAATGTGTTAACATTAGTATTTGTATGCGGCAAAAGCATGCTGCAGCGAAAGTGGCCATTCATAGTTCAAATGTAACACGAAGACGTGAAGAAATTAGCCAAAAAGCGCAAGGTAAGTATCACGATAGGCATGATGAGCGATGTCACTAAAGTGAAAACATAATTTTTTCGGCACAAATAGCTGGTATATACTCGTACTTGCTATGTTGACAACTATTTTTTACTCATTAATAATATTTTGAAAGCTCAAGGCCAGGTGACATTCTAAAAGTATGAACTATTTTTTTTTATTTATTCAAAAGAAAATGTTTAAAACTTCATATTACCTTGAGAGACTGACATCTTGATGTTTTAGGTTGACTCTGAATGCCCGATGGTTTTAAAGATAGACGGTATATAGGATTGATATATCGCATCTACACTCTCTAAGATTGGTTGTTTAAATGTAACACGAAGACGTGCTTTTATAACTGATGAAAGCGCCGAACTGCTTAGGTAAATAGGTTGACTCTTTTTTCGCTAGTCGGCAAAATATACAACATTTAATATTTAATATTTGCATACTTTTTTATTTAAAAAGCTGTCAAAGTTTCGAAATTGATGTGAAGTCTCTAACGCTAAGGATGCGAACAGCAAACGTAAAAAAGAAGTTGAAAAATTGGAATAAGTTTTCTAGTATAAACACAACTGATATATTTTATCAAATTACATACAACCACATTTTGGTTTTTAAAAGTTGAGATTTTATAAAGTAAAATATTCACTAAGTAATAACAGCTTTTATACACTTTTTTAAATTTTTTTATACGTACGTATAATCTTTATTTTTTCATACTAATACCGCTGTATTTTTAGTTTTCCTGAGTTTCTTTGTTTTTTCTGTTTTTATTCTAAACCACCAAGACCTGTTATAATAATGTGTAAACTATAAAAATAAATTAATTTCAGCTCCGATTGGCTGCAGATGTTTGTTTCGCAGCTATATTTCGTAAACAATCTGGAAATACAATATTTTAAAATATTTCGTTCTCTTTTTACGATAGTTTTAAAAGAAATATTCATAAATTCAAATGTCATTCAAATTAGTTTAAAAAATAGCCCTAGTGCGAAAAACTTTCTTTCCATTTTAAAAAAATTGTTTTTCCTAACACTGGTTTCTCTTATTGCATTGGTTTACTAACAAAATGCTCTCTCTAAGAGTGCAACCGTTTATTTTCAATTGTAACGGTTCTCCTTATTTCGAGTAATTTACTGTGCGTGGCACGAATTCAAGCGGTAAAAATAATAGCACTGCCAGTGCATTGTGTCGAATTTGTTTTAAATAGTTTTTAAATAAAAAACCAAAATTAATAATTTTCTTAGCAGCCGTGGCAAGCATTGCAGTGCCGAAAAGAGAGAAATTATAAGGAATCAAATTTCTCAGGGCAAAACTTATGCAGAAGAAGGACATGCAGTTGGCTGTTCTAACAAAATTATCAGTAATGCAATTTAACTTGTTCCAAAGGCCGAAAGCACGCAATGTCAACGTTACTCGTCAAACGACTTGTACGGGAGGTCTAGAAGGACCCGTTTAAACCGGCAACTGTACTGAAAAAGGAACTTAAAATAACAGTTCGCAGTAGGCTTAGGGAGAATAATTTTAAGTCGCACTCTCCCATAAAGGTACTCCAGGGGCAAAATAACTTAAAAAAAGCCATTACCTTGTTGACTCCATGCCAAGGCGTTGTGTCTAATAAAGGACATGCTACTAAACATTAATTGGAATAAATAACTTTATTTTTGATTACTAATTAATATTTTGTAATAGATTTTGAGGTATTTTTATTTTATTTTAGTTTTTAAGAGCTTAATATTATCTAAGTGCTATTTTTTTACCCCCTCATTTTTAAAGTTTCCATTGAATTTTATGAACATATCGCACCCTAAACCAAAAACCGTCACAACTCAAAATTTTTTAAAATCGCTTTTATCTCATAAACCTATTCCCAGAATACTTCCCAACATGCTCCGAAAATTTCTTCATCGTAACTAAGTATCTTATTTACTAGAAAAGTACGTTTAAAATATTACAACCATTTTTACATAAAATTTTTTACTTCTCTTGGATATTAAAAAACAATTTTAAATCCTTTTTCCACATAAACTAATTCACGGAATACTTCCCCAACTGCTCCAGAAATTTTTTCGTAGTTACTATCTTCTTTTATTATAAAAGTATGATTACAAAATTATCATCATTATTGTAGAGATTGTTTGTTTTGCCTCTCCTGAACATTTGAGATTTTTTGAGTTGTGACTGTTTTTTGTTTAGGGTGCGATATACATATATAGTTGTGAATCATTGAATAAAATTCAAATCTTTATTTTTAACTATTGCTTTAAATTATAATAAGTATATTAGACCAATAAAATGTTATTAAAGTTCAAAAATATTTGAACTTTTTCTTTCTCAGAGAGCATAGCTCATCGTAGTCTTATTTTTTTTACCGACACTGTACATACAATCACTCTGAACAAAGCTACGTTGTTGCTTATACTCGTATGTATGTACTTCCACTTGACCTCTTAATTATTTGATCATATCCTACATTTACAAAAATTAATATTTCCACCGACAGCAATACAAGAGAAAAAAACATTTAATAACTTAGCCATATTTTTAACAGGGGACATCGGTTTGCAAATCCTAAATTTATAAAATTATAAGCAATTTATGTTTAATAAAATATATATATCGGTTTAAACTAGGGAGGGTCATGTCATTTACTATATTCTGAACAGGGTTTCCACCTCTTATTAAAGTCTAATTTAATTTAATTACTCTTAAGTTATATAAAATCTTTTAATCTTTTAAATTTAACAGCAAAGCATTTACGAAAATCAACGGTAATTGCAGACACTGTAAACCTTGCGATATTATGAGACAGTTTTCCAGTGCGAGTTTAACTCGGTTTTCGGTCTTAATTAAGTTTAAAGTCGCTGTAAAAAATTTCAGTAAAACTTAAACGTAAAACAGAAACATTCATATCATGAAAACTCTTATGTCTGCGCTTTCTTAAAAATAAAGATTTAAGGGTGAAATTTTTTCATATTTTTCTTTTAACGACCGAAAAGGAAAATCTTCTTTAATGATACGATTTAATGGATATTATACGAAAATTATTAAGATTACAGAAAGACTGGAAAAAAGGTTCGCTCAACATAAAATGTATGTGTATGTATATCATGTTTAAGAATGATTTCAATGGCACAACAACAGCAACAACACTTCGATGAAAGTTCAACCAGTAGCAGTACGTATACAATAATACATACTTAGCATCGATAGCAAAAACAATGACAACGCAACAAATTACAGTGGCGGCCATATGATTGCAATTAAATTCGAAATATTATTTTTACTTTTAAGAATTTTTAATTAAAATACAGTTAAATCCCCAACAAAAACCTAAACAAACAAATTTTAGGTATTTTTATGCAAACTTCAAACTCATTTCTCTGGAGATTTAAAATATTTTTCAACGAGTAGATTAATAATTCACTCAATTTCAGTGAAAAGTATAAGTTTGAAGTGATTAAAATTACCACATTTGCTTTCATATTACGCATAAACACAATTGAATTTAATATGAAATAAATCCGCAACAATCTTTACTAAAAAAAAGTTCCTAAAAATAGTCGCTTGAAATTACATTGTTGTAAGTACTTAAGCACATTTAATAAAACTGCTTAATCAAAAAAAAATATCTAACATTTCTGCTAAAAAGTCTGTAATTTTAATAAGTTTGTTTTTATTACTTTGGTTTCTACAAAAATTAAAATTTGTGTTTAAAAACAAGGGTTTTTGGTATATTTTCAATAAGTTTAAAGGTGAGCTCTAATCAAAACATTTATTATACATCTCTCTCTCTCTCTTACTCTTGCAATTCAGTATGTAATGAAAATATATACCCATAAGTATGTACATATGTTTGTATAACCCGCTCATGAACAAATCAGGCAATCAAGCAACCGTGTATTTGTAATTGAGTTTGAAAAAAAAGTGAGTGACGTAGCGCTTTTGAAATTTTTCGGTTTGCTTACACTTCATTCTTTGATTCCATAATCTTGGCGATTAATTGGCTAATCGCAGTTTCTATTGCGAAAACCAAATTCCATAAACACTGTTTCTTAATTTCCAATCAAGTTTGCTTAATAAATTTTGTTATAATTACAATAATTCATTACACTCAATTACAGCACCTTTCCGGTGTTCTTGTTTTGTTCTTCTCTTTATTATAATTTCGCTTCATATGGCAGTAAACAAACATCGTGTCAAAAGCACTACGTCACTAGCAGAAAATAATTTTTTTCTCCCACCACGTATTGCGTTATCTGTAACCAGCTTATGCCATAAGGGGCATGTCTTGTAGGACATTTTAATTGACAATTATCAATAATAAATAAATGAACATACATAAGTGGCAAACAATATCAAATGGATGTGGTTGCAAATGATACGACTATGACCACCACGGTATGTATCATAATTTTATGGTAATTTACATATGGATACCCTTTTTTTTTTGTATAAGTATTGATATACATATCTACTTACAGATGTATTTACTTGCATATGTATTGACATACAAAAACCATATGTATGTAGGTGCATATGAGAATCGACACCAAATAAAAATGCCAAATTAGAGCGTGAAGGAAAATGTATAGAAAATATTATGGAACTCTGTAATGCATATACTTGTATATAGTATGTATGTATATGTATATAACATACATATGTACATAGTCACAATGTGTATTCGTATATTATCTAAATACAACAGACGATTTTATTTTAAGTATGTATGCATGTGTATATTGAGTGCGTATATCCCAAGCAACGATCGGCGTTAGCCTGAAATAGAAGAGGGGGCACGTCTGCGTAGGGCAGGAACACACGCACCAAAACATTTTAATTTGATTAAATTTCATGTGACCTAATTCGGGCTAACTGTTATGTGGCAGCGGCAGCGATGCATAATTTGTTTGTGTGTTTTTGCTTTGGCGGCAGCTCACTGCTTCATTCGCTCGGAGCTCAGTTGCCCCAATCAACTTTGCGCAACGAAACTTCAGGCATCAGTTGAATGCATACATACATACACGTGAATGTACATATCTACGTTTTTTCTTTGTTTTTTTCTATTTTGTTTTGCATTGCATTGGTTGTGTCAAATTACCATGGAAAAAATGCGATTAGTCTAGGATGAATCGGGAATAGTCGCAAGGGAACATGCGACTAATACAACTTCTGATCTCTTTATATGGAATGAACTGTTCCCTTTTGTTCGAGCATGTTATATGAAGAGGCTAATTGTCTCCTTTTATACCCGAATTAGTAAAACTAAGGACCAGTCTATTTATAAATCAAAAAAAAATATCATTGCTTCGAGTGAGAATCGAACCGGCTATCCGAGAGTTGCTAAGCGAATGCTCTGCTTACATGCCAACGACGCGCTCTACATTTTTTGCTTAATCGCGTGCATATAACAATTAATCGTTTATTATACCCGAAAAAGGTGAATATAGGATTAATCTACAATTATACCCGTTTGAGACTTGTTCGCGACTAATTAATACCAAATTGTACCCGAATAAACTAATCGCGGAATAATCTCTTAGGAGATTAGTCGCACAATTTTTAGCAGTGTGGCACTCTGCGTTCATACATATATATTTACATACTTGTTTACATATATACGTAAAACGAGTATGTATTCATCTCCGTTCCTGTGCCCTTACATTTTTTGTACTATTCGAATTTGTTGTTCATTTTTATTATTGTCACATTCTTTGCTTTATTTAAGGTTTAAGCTTGGGTGGCGCTGGAGCTTGTCAACAAAGCTTGCTCATTGCTTGCGCTTGGCAGTGGCAAACAGCGAATAGCAGCAACTCATTCACACAATAAAACGCAACAGCGATAAAATTACGAGCGCAGCAGTTTTGTATTCCATAACTGTATGCTATCAGCGTCAACGTAGGGTTTTTGTGCGAAAACTGATTCCAAAGTCCATTTATGGTAACAAAAAAAGCTTTCACGTATAGAAACTAAAACTAAAAAAAAAATTTAGGGTGTTGTTAAACGCACTCTGTTGTTTCTGTTGTTGTTGTCGACAATAATTCAGTCGACAGCAAGTATGAAATGTGCCAGTTGGCCTCCGACAGTGTCTGGGGCATTAATAACGCCTATTTAATCAGCCCTTTAGTTGCCGAGCGTCTAAATGTGTGCGTGTGTGTGTATGAGTATGTACAATACATACATACACAGATATGTACATATGTATATATGTACATGTTGGGCTGGCCGTGGAGATTCTCAGTCGAGTGGAAGGGCCATGAATTCCACTTTAACATACCCCAGCCAGCATTTTGGAAGACCTTTTGGCAATGTTTTTAACATATTTAAATCGCTGAAGTATTTTGAATATTTAAATAATATCGATCAATCATCATGCGAATCTAGAAATGACCTTTCAGGAAAATTCTCTGAAAATCTGTTATTTTGTAAATATAATAGAAAGAAATTTTTTTCTTAAGCTCTTTTGTATGAAAAAAGTCACTTATCAGCGCAACAGACCAGGTGAATGGGTAAAAAATGGAGACTTGCTCAAAACAAAAACAAATGTTGTTTCTTATAAAATTACTGGCTACAATCCAAATATGAAATATTTGCATGATGTTTTATTTTATTTGAATGGCGTAAAGTCTTTTTTCTTTTTGAGATACGGAAATTTTTTCACAAGGGGGCGTGGCAACGTCTATTTATTTTTTCAAAATTTCGTAAATATCCAGTTTCTTTGTTTAAAATCGTTCGAAATATCAAATTTCACTTAGTTTGCTTTAATAGATACCGAAAAAACGAATTTTTTGCATTTTTCAAAACTTCCGTTACATGGAAGGTGGACGTGGTTATTCAACGATCTCGACCAATTTAAATTTTTGCTTAAGTTGTCGTGACCGCGGACAGGCAGACAGTCAGACCTAAATTGATTCCTCTTTTCGTTCTGATCATTTTGGTAAATATATGTCTATATCTATCTCGTTATATCCTTGTGTACAAGTAAGCTCGGGTATAAAAACATGCAAGTAGCACAGTGCGTTCGTTGATAGATCAGCTACTCTGCTGGATATTAAATTCAAATCACTTTCCCTGTTCAATACGGCTCGCAATTATGTAAACTCTTCCGCTTTTAGGTGCTAAAAAAGGGGAATTGCTATCGAATGGCTTTGTACATACATAAATATACAAGCACCCAGCAAAGACCTTTGGTTGCGGATAAACTTTCTCTAACCGTCACTAATAATATTTTTAATTTCAGGGTAATGTTTTTTCTAGTTTTAAATGAATTTTCCACGATTATTCCAGAAAATAGTCAAAATTGTGTAAAACGTTTTCAGAAGAAAAGTCAACTAGTTACAGCGTTTAAAAACTTCTTGTTTATTGAGTTTTATGCTACTTAGGTTGATAAAGCTTCTGAAAATGTATCAGTCAACGATTTATGAGCAGTAATACCTGCTACTTTGACTCTAGCTTTACAATCACTGGCTGGTATATTTGAAAAATGTACCGTCAAATGCTCTTTTGGAAAAGTTGCTAATTTATCGGTTTTTTGAAAAGCTCTTATAATTCTCATTCAAATGTTGGCTGGGTGTATATGACTACATTAAAGTGCCTTGCCCACCCAACAAAAAATAATCACCTCGACGCTTCTGAAGTTTAGGCGTCTTCATACATATCAGTCACGAACCGTCACCGTTCGATTTTAACACCACCAGTTTAATATAAATTGTCCCATTTAATTTGTTAGTGCAGATATTTTGTAAAAAAGATTGGCAACAAGTTACCTACGCGCATATGAGAACGGTGAGTTGCCATGATTGGTATAAGCGAAAATATTAAATAACTCGTAGACTGGATCATGTAAAAAATATGTTTAAATAACAAACTTTTTATTAAACAAAAAACTTACATATGCATGTAGAAATTGGGTTTTCAATAATTTTTCATAAATAATTGGGAAAACTCAGGAATAGGAGGCAACCGCAATATACATAAGTAGCACCCAGAGGCTAAAACGGCAACTAGAGGGAATGAGTTGGTTGACGCGCAACCGTTTAGATGCGAATTTTAAGCCGATTTAATTTTATTAAATTTACCATTATTAAACAAATTTATATTTCTTACTTTGTTTTATTCTATCCCGTGCAAATATGTGTGCTATAGCAAATTTCCTCGAAATTGGTTCCTCTCAGTAATCGACAAATCGATTTAAACCCAAATACAAGTACAATTATCTCACAAAAAATTTGGATTTAACTTTTAAGTTAGCGATTTCGTAAATTTTTAATGCATTATTGTTTTGGTTATACCATCAAATTTCATGATAAATGGTGTCTATAGAGTAGTTTCACATTAAGAATTGATTAATTCTGGATGTTTTTAATACAAACATATTGGGTGGAAGCCTCGAAAAATCTCAAATTGTATGTTTTGCTTGAATTTTTATTTTGGCGAGTTATTTTGACGCTAGGCTCATGTTAACGATTGTATCTGCACTTGCACATTTCTATTAAGATATCTTTGTTTTCCAAACATGTCCACCTAATACTATCCCGCAAGTTTTACCATCCCAATAAGCATATTTGTTGAATCTCAATTTGAGGTGCATTTGATATCAGTATAATTCTTAAACTACAGACGTTAGTTCTCTAATGCAATTCAAAACACGGTTGAAGCATTTTCAAACTAAAAGGCACTTTTTAATATAAAATTTTCTGTTATTTGTAAATTAAAAAGTTTGGAATTCTCAACTATTTCACAATGTAATCCAGTTACTCTGATAGAAATATTTGTATGGAATTACCTTTGATGTAAAATAAGCATCCAGTTTTTATGCTGACGTTTTCGAAACAGAACAACGTGCTAAAAATAAAATAGATAATGTGTAACCAGCCCGCGCCCGTTTTCGGAATCTCAAATATTTTGCGAAATTACTTGGTCCATTATTTGTTTATCGTAAAATATTTTTTAAAATATTGCGGTTCGAAACTTGTTCTCTTGATTTTGTGAATTGAACAAATTTAAAAACAAAATACTTTTATTGTACCTAGTTGTGAAATTATTAAAAAAAATCAAGTTAAATATTTACAACAAAAGAAAATACTCGCGTTATCCTAAACTCTCTGAATTCGATTTAGAACGTATACAAACAAATTACACAAAGTAGTAAAACATTGTTAAGATCAGGAATCATAATATGTTTACAGAACTTTAAGGATTTCTGATGACAAATATCGCGAAAAGCAACATAATAAATTTTATTTAAAAACAAATCGGAGAATCGCTATACTGAACAGAACCAACATATTTTAATTTGAGTTGCCCAGAAAAAATATTGATCAAAAATTGTTTTTAAGCCAAAGACGATTTGATTTTAAATCCAACAGACTTAAAATGTATTAAAAATTGCAACAAAATTAGTTTAATATATCGACCTTATATATAATTTTGGCGCGTACACTATATAGCTCAGTGTTTGGCCGAGCTTCTCCTTCCATTTGTGGTGTGCGTCTCTATATTATACCACAAATGGAGGGACCTACAGTTTTGTGCCGACTCCGAACGACAGATGTATTTAATGAGAAGCTTTTTCATGGCAGGATTACCCTCGGAGGTTTGCCATTGCCTGCCGAGGGGTGACCGCTATTAGAAAAAACGTTTTCTATTATTAAAATTTTGCTTGCCCTGACAGAGATTCGAACCTCGGACTCACCGGCATATCAAGTTATAGCACGCACCGCTACCAACTCGACCACAGCGGCCTTAGTATAACTTTTTAACAAATAATGCTAAGCAAAGATGATTAATTGTTAGTTAAACTTAAACAAAATATTTGGTTTTTTTTCAAAAAGCACTTATTTTTAAATAATTTAAGAAAGCTATAACCCCAAAAATATTCGGATTTTTTAAGCATTAGCTTTGTATCGTTCCTATGCACGAATTATAGAGATGGAGATTGCGCATTCCGGGTTACCGTTACTTAAAATTTTTCTGATTTGACAGTTGAGTGACGTCAAGACACAAAGATTTTAATTTAATACCAAAACTCTAAAAAAAAAATTACCAAACCCAGAAAAATATTACCTAAAGTCGTCAAAACCGTTAATTTTTTTATTCATTATTTATCTCCATTAATATGTATGAACATGTTGTTGAAATTTTAATTTTATTACCATTAAAGCTGATATTGAAGGGTTAAACTTAATCTAACCAATTAGCTGTTTGCTGACTACTTTGTTTTGTTTGCAACAAATTTAATTGAATTGAGTATAACTAAACAAAGTTTAAACTGAGTTTAAATCAACTCATACAATACAATAATCGATTTGAGTATGCAGAAATGCTCACTACAACAAAAAACATTTCATGTACAGTCTTTTAGTTAGTGAGCCAATTGTAATAAGCAAATTTCTTGTGCAGTTGTAAGAAGATTAAAAGTTTTAAATTTTTTTAGTAGTAACTTAGTATTTAAAACTTAAAAGAAAATACTTTGAAAAAAATTTACCAAATCCGTTCTATATAAAAAAAAATTTTTCAGTTTTGGTTAAAAATTACCAAAATTTCCAGGCATTTCCGACCCCTTTTTCTGAAACATTGCAAAAATAATTTCGAATTAAACGAGCCACTCCGTAGTTTATGCCAGGATTTTAACTTTCACTCCGGTTCCTTTGATATTTCCGACTTACTTTTTTACATAAAGAATACTAAACAATTTTTACTATCCAAAATAATTTAAATTTAAAATTAGCTGATGAACTTTTATTCTGTAGCTGAACACTTTTAGAGTCCCGACACCAAACAAACTCCTGCCTTTCATGACTCGGCATGCAAAAAAATAAAAATTTAATTAAATCCGTGCGTCATGCGGATGCGCCCCTCGCGTCGGTTGGGCGGGAATGGAGGGTAAAAACCGTTGGGATTATTATTATTATTATTAATGCTATTTTGCGGTCTCTCTTCCACTTTTACTCTTCTTTACCCCCTCTTTCGCGCACTCACTATGGTTACGTCACGCATTTTGGGAAGGCGCAATCTTCTTCTCTATCATTCTTGGTTCCCAGGTACGTATGTATGTATGTACAAGTATGTTTTTAATATAAATATTTCTATAGAAAACTATGTTAAGCACATAAATAACTCGTTTGCAAATGACTAATATGGAAGACAAATTTTAATAATCGAGTTCCCGCGCTTTGCCACACCTGAACATTTGTAAAACATCGTCATATGTATGTATGTGTATGTATGCGACCTTTGTTTGTTGTTTACTTTACACACTTAATTTTCACGCGGAGTTGGGATTAGTTGCTAACATTGCATGTGTGTATGTATGTACATTTGAAAACGTGCTGCCGCGCAAATGGGTCACTTTGGAAGCGGACTGAAAGTAGGTCAAACACTGCCCGGATATTGATGAGGTCTGGAGTGAATTTTAATAATATATCACCAGTGCATTTTTTAATTGTCGTCGGTGGATTTCCTTTTGTGGACATACATATTGCTCCTACTTATCACCAAACGGTATTTCATCGCTTATAAACAACATAACTGTACACATAAACATACATACCTCTATGTACATATGTACATATATCAATTGACTTATGTTAAATGTCTAGAAAATTAAGCCCAAAAATAACATTGATAGACCACCGTCATTATTACCTTTTTTTGCTGTGTAGCAGTAAAATATGCGTCATCCAACCTTGACACGCTTTGGTCGTGCGCTCCCTAAATCTCTGTTGCGTTTGCATGTTTTACACCTTGCTTGGTAATGCAGTAAAATTTAAATGGAATAAACTATCACTTAATAACTTATGGCATGCGAAATGAGCCCAAAGCAGGTAAGGACGTGCGATTACAAAGATAATAAAACAAGAAAAACAACGAACGCATTATGTGTAGAAGGAAGTCCAGTTAAAAAATCTATGAACAATTCCAACCAAAATTTTGTATGCTCGGCGATTAAAACATTATTTGAATCTTACCGTTTTGAAGTCCTTTGTTCCAATTTTTATATTGTTGACATTCACTTCTTCCAGATGTTCGGCTGTTTCAATTCCTTTTGGTGTTGTATTTTTGTTAATTCTGCGATGCAGCAGTAATTTTGTTCGAAGAATTGCGAATTCACGCGCAGCTGTGCGAAGCGGCAGTCCAAGTTTTATTGTTGTAACTGTTCGACGCAGATTCTCCGGATCCCATTTCGAGGTTTTCTGCTTAAATGTCCGTCCCATTTCTAAATAAACATGTGCAACAAGCGAGAGAAATGATTTTTATCACTTTAAATCAGGGCTGCTCAACAAACGAAACGATACCATTTCGTTTTGTTAACGAGCAAAATTAACTTAACGAAATGAGTTTGTTGCGTTTCGGCGCCATGTTATCAAAACGAAATAAAATCGTTAATGTTGTAACGTTATAAAATTTCCGTTTTCGTTAATTTTAATGTGCCTTAAAGTATGCAGCGCTTCTGTTTGCGACGAGTGAATCTCCAGCGTTTTTCTTAACGTTTTAACGTTAACGCCAGCATTTCGTTTCGGTTAAAAACGTAATGAAATTTATTATGATAATTGCTTAAACAATAATATTTTGAAATGTTTCAACCGAAACAAGAGAAAACATTTCGGAACGGTTAAATTTAATGTTAAAATTCATCATTGCTTTAAATCATATGTTTTCCCTTTAAAACACTCAATGAAGAATTACGCTGCCAATAAATGGGGGTCGGCTTCAGACCATCACTTCGCGGCTGGTTTCGGACCACCACGACCTTTTTTAATGAACTGCTCGCCACATTAACTAATGACATAATGAGCTTTGTTATTCTAATAGCGTACATGAAAGCTATAAATACTCAGAATAAAATTACCTCCCGATCTTTATGCGAAGATAAATTAAATTTAAGCTCAAGTATCGTGGAGCTGGGAAATAAATGTCAGAGGTGTTGAAACAAAATAAACGTAAAAATCGCAGCGAAAAAGAAGAATATGGCTACGTATGTCCAAAATGTCTGTGTTATAAAGGCTTTTCACCGACGTTACCAACAATTTGGCTAGCAAAGTCAACTCTCCCCTACTCCTAGAACATACAATTTGCATGAATATACATACCAACATACATATTAATTTGTTTTTATCTGGTTTATTTTTATTTATATTAATATAAAAATTAAATATATATGAAATTAAACGACAGATTCATTTAATTACTTTAGAACTTGATAGAAAAAAATCTCTTAGTCAACATAAGTTGGTTAGTCAAAATTCCTCCAAAATATTCTGCCTAAACATTAGACAAATTATTAAACATATGTAGAAGAAGTATTTTCGGAAATTTAAAGTTTTAAATAGCTGAATGAAGGTGTTTCATACTTAAAATTGTTATTAAAGCTAAAATAAATCAGCATGTCTGAACCATTGTTCTCTCTATTATTAGGACTGTATAAAGTCTTTCTTCTCAACATATCTCAATTTTCTCACTTTTTCCTTTTACTAACCTGATCTTACTTCACCACACCTCTTTTATTCACTACACCCCTCTGCTTCCTTCTCTTTATCTTGCCTTATTTGACCTCCCAGCAAATTATAATAAAAATAGCTTTCTTATATTGGGGTGCGATCAATTTAAAACTACCGACCCAGCGTCATGATATTTAGCTTTACGTAAATATCAGTGGATGGTTAACATGAATTTTGCATCAAGCATAATTGTACTTGTTCCACCAATTCAACACAAACTTACTCAGTAATCAATGAACCTATGCACTTTCTAGTCATGCCTCTTTAGTCATAGAACGTCAATTAAAAAAGCAAATTATTTCGGATTTTACAGCCATTTGGCATCATTCAAAATATTGTGTATGGTATTGTAACGTTCGTCGAAATTTGTCGATAGAAAGTACATTTATAGCTCATCATAGAAGGTGATTTAGGACTCTAGAAACACCGGACACTTACAGAAACGATACAATTAAAAGTAGCCCATATAGAAAGTTTTACTGACGAAACTGGCAAAAAATCGGCAAGCATGTACTGTGTTGGCTTTGCAAACTGAGGTTTCGTGGTTCGATGCTTGGAAAAAGTGCTGCACGATAAATAGCAGTGATAACTATTATACAATTATATCCGATTGAGATTAGTAACCACTAATTACTTCATATGGGTACCCGATTGTACCTTCAGTGAATTAGACATAATCAGTTGTGCGTGACATCACAGTGGTGCAATGGTTGATTTCCCCTTGTAAAGGTTATGAATGATAAGAGAGTGAATAAACAATTTATAAGTAAATAAATATATAAACAAATATTAAGAATAAATATTATAATTGATTACTTAATTGCATAACTTGTAGAAATTTCACAAGGAGCCTTAATTGAGTCAATTAGCATATTGTCTATTTGTCGGTTAAGACTCAGTGTAAAACCGCTGTTAGTCAGTATTATTTACACTAATTGTTAATAACTTAATAAATTCCTTGCGTACATTTTTTAACGAATATTAGGAAATTTACAGTTAATTCAAAGACAGTTAATTTAAGTAATTGAAGAATAATATTTTTCAGTTTAAATAATTTATAACATTTACTTGCTCTCCACGAAAGAACTCGTGTTTTGGCCCAAAATGGTTTATAACATATACAATTTGTCTAAATGTAATGCATTCCGGCTAGCATTACAAATTCCTCTGTCGCAACTGCACCATGAGACGTCACGCCAAAATTCTTTCTGGTGGGCGCATTCTTGAATTCTGTGATTCTTCTTGTCTCCCATTTTTGTATCTCTGTATGTACGAGTACATATATTTATGTGCATGAACTTGTATACATAAAAATGTTCAAAGTTACTTTTGCGGGAGCTTTCGCATTCCGCTCACTGCTCCCGCTTTTGGCTAATAGCGCGCATAATGCGCCATTCCAATTTTATTGAATGGTGTAAATTTTTCGGTTGCTTTGCGACTGATAATATTACTCAACATGTTAATGAATGTATGTACATATATAAATATATATTTACATGTGTATATGTGGGTGTGTGAGTGCGCGGAATACCCGTTAATAGATATGTGCCGCTGTATATAACTACGAATGTACACACATACATATGTATGTACGGAAGTAGGTCGCAGAGACGCGTAGAAATTATTACGTCTGCCTTAAAATATTTTCGACGTTTTACTTTCATTCACGAAATCGCGAAAAGGCAAGTAAGCCAACGTTTCACCAGACAGTCAATTAACATGCCAAAAAAGGAACACGCGCGCAAAACATGCGAATATGAGAGCAGTTAAAATACATATGTATGTATGTATGTGATTTCGTTGAATTCCTTCATTATATAGTACTTTTTATTTAATTTTTTTTTCGTATAAATGTATAAGAATATTGTGCGTGAGTTAAGGGCACCTAAGGTACAGCTTTGTGTTAGTGAATATAATTAGTTCATAAACAGAATACGATAAAAACTGAATGTACAAAAAATAAAAACTTTTTACTGATTTCATGTTAATGACTAGAAATTTTCACATTTCCAATAAATAGTCCGGTCAATTTAAACAATTAAAACAACAAAAAATCCAACAGAGCTAAATTTTGGTAGAGACCTGAAGTACTTTTGTGATAAAATTTACCGTTTCGAGAAAAACTCAAAAAACCTAAAATTTTGACCATTGACCCCGAATTAGTTTTTTAGCACTCATGGGATCGATGGGGACATTTGACACATTATTTTTAATGGTAAACCCAAGGTCTCTACCAAAATCTAGCTTTTTCGGAATTTTTGTTATTTGATCACTAATTTCATGTCTAAATTGACCGGACTAGAAATACTGTTATTTGAAATGATTAATAAGTTATACAATATATTCATAATTTAAAAAAATTTTATTTCACAAAATGCTCAACAAAAGGTCTCCACACTTGATAAAGCTGCTAATTATTTTGTACTGACTTTAGTGATTTACGTTGCTATACTCAGTAAATTTATGAAAACCCTAATTCCTAAATATTTGTTTTTTAATTTTTACTACAATTAGACAAGCCCTCAAAATTTAGAACTTCAAAGATATAAACACGCAAGTGGACAAAAAATTATCAATCGACGTACATATGTAAACTTCCTTATAACCTACGCAGGAGAAGTTGGACTATCGACTGTAGCGACAGTGCAAAAAAGACAAGGCGTCTGTAATATTTCCCCATCAATATTTATTACTTGCGGGACTGTTTTTCGTATTACTTAGTTTCGATTACCCAATGATTGGTGGCGCTGGGAAATATTTAGGTTTTTTTTTAATTCGGGCCAAAAAATAAATGGGAATATTTCATTGATTGAAAAAGATAATAAGGCCGTTAAAGTGAGTTCAAAGTCGCCAAATTGAATAAGGTAACATAAGGCGTCTGCATGTCACAGAACTCGTAGGACCTTTTCACTTTCATGCTTTTCCTTTGTTACGCAAGTGAATCATTCTATCAGTGTGCTTAGCAGTTAAACTTGCAAAACTTGCTGTAGATACCTTAACCTCGATTTCAAAGTCCAAGCAGCTGCAAGGGAAAGCTATATCAGCTATACATGTCAAATATACATCAATTTTTATGGAGATACTGCACACCTAAATCAATTACAGTTGAACGAAATTTAAAAACTACGAAAATTGTCATATGATTATAAGAAAAGGTTGCTGCCACAACAAACTTGATTTGTCTCACAAAAAGCGTATATAGCAATTTTTATTCGCAATCCCCCACCCCAACCCCTCAAAAAACGTTCTGGATCCGCCTCTGAGCATGAAGCATGTTGGTTCTGCAGTCCGAGGTGCCTTGGTTCAAAGCCAGGGAGCTGTGATGAAGAATAAATAAAATTAGGAGGAGATGTCTTGATCTCGGAAATAGCTGCTATAACGTCTACCATTAAAACTGTTGTTTTTGTTTTTCGGAACAAAATCTTTCATAAACTCGAACTCAATAAAATTGTCAATTATTATAAACATTCTAAGGCCGGTAGTTTATGTGCATTTTTATATTAAATTACATATATATTAACCCAAAATCTAATGTTCCATTAAAACTAATTGGTTTCTTTAATTTGTTTCTTTTCAGGTACGATACTGTTTTACAATAACTTTAACATTAATTGAAATTTAAAAAAATGTAAGTCGTATAACGTTATGAAATATCATATTAACCTATAATTTTGTCCAAATTAAAACATAGCGGCCAATTTTTAAATAACTTTTTGTGTCAACTAAAAGTCGTCACTAGGTTCTTCTTCTTGGCTTAGAGCTGAAGCGTTTGTTACTTACTTTGCAAGTATTCGGAGTATGATCCCAAAAACGAATTTCGCGGACCGAGATAATGTGCAGGCGGTAATTGTCTGTTGCTGAATATCGCTTAAAGTTTGATTGTATACCATCGGGTAGGGTATGATTGGATGTGGGCTTTCAGATTTGGGGAGATGCCTTCTAAGGCTTCTTAGAGTACGGATTATAGTCCATAATTTAAACCTACTGCTAACATCATAAGGCACCCCACAGCTACCCAGAGTACAGTGTTTGGTAACAGATTTTAGCTTTTTTCATCCTTTGTTCAAATTCTTAGCAGGGTGGGCGAGGATTCATGCAGTAAAGAAGCCAGTAAGTTCAGAGAGATTACCCGTTCGTCCTCGTGAAAACTTCAGAGTACAAGTCTCAGACTCCATCTCAGATAATTTCTTATTATTCCTAACGTATATTCTTTATCACTAGCAACTGCAAACGGCTGATTACTCCACCCAAAACAATCTCCACTAACGCCACTTTTAGATGATATACTCTTGCAACTAAAATAAATTCAATTCATACTTACAGAAAATTGTGTTATAGCAAATTTTTGCTGGGTATGAAAGTAAAATCTACAAAAAACATTTTGTCAATACATACATATATGTGATTGCGCCTTAACACGGATGTGTTTTCCATATCCACTAAAGGATGTGTCTTTAGGTGGTATTAAGATCGATCGCGCTGAAGATCAAAGTTCATACGTTTGTAAAAATGTATGCAAATACCGAAAATATTTATGACGCAAAGTTTCTATGGACGTTTTACAAAACGGCGTATCTTTACTGGGCACTTTCTTCCTATAAAGCTCTAAATGGAATGGTTCTTATATACAATTTTAATAATTAAATGTGCAGTTATTTTATAATCGTTTGCATATATATTGATTTAAAGTAAAGATAAATAAGGGTTTAATCAAAAGTCCATAGGTGTATTCACTTGCTTTTACATTGTTTCATGTGAAAGTGTGGGGAGCTTGTATACTTTTATACTTTTACCTTACAGTGGTATAGATCAGAAAACTGAATAGACCACATACTAAAAATGAAAATCTTCAAATCGGTCCTATGACCTAATATAATTTCAAGAAGTCCGCTCAACTTTAAAAAACTTTCGTAAATCTAAGGGTTCATTAGAAACGTGTACAACAATTTGATTTTTATTGTTCTAAATATTCACACTTATCGGGAGTTTCGCCCGAAAAAATAACCCGAATTCGACCGGATTGAATACGACTATTGCGAGTTTCACCCGAAATTAATTTCGCTTCTAAAGTTCAAACGTGGAAGTTACAAAGTGTATAAATTTTAAAATTTTTTGATGACTACGATTTACTATTCCGCTAGTTGGGAAGCTTAACGCGTACCTGCTAGTTTTCGCTGAAGGTGGATACCAAAAGGTGTAGGTAACAGTTTTGAAATTGGGTTAGCGCAATTGTCCTGTAAGAAATTGTCAAAATTAAGAAGACCATATTATTCCAGCAGTAGGTAAAACGGCCTACGCTGGAAGACATACCACTTTTGGCCAGTCCAAGACTATTTTGCATAAACAAATTTTATTTCTACGTACATTTAAATATATAAATTCCGTATGGAATATCCGGGGTTTCTGCATTTTGACTAATAGTATATCTCTATGAACTTTGTTTAGTGTTTTGTTCCTGGAATCGACGATCTTATGGAAAAAAAATTTAATTAAAATACTTACATTTTGAATCCGCGTACAAATAGTGAATAGTGAACAAATTCAATTAATCAGCCAACCATTTCCGCCCGAAAAAGGTGTTGCCGATTAGTAGAAACAATGTTCGAATGCGGAAACTATTTGGGGCGAAAACGAAATTCACGGTAAGGGTGATTATCTTTTTTCAAATAGTATTGCAAATTTTTAAGTTCAATTGTGTCGTTTGTATTAGATTTCAAAGTTGTAGTATATGTATACGAGTATGAATGTGAAGAAAACTTTCAAAAATCGACGATCTCTTAAACCAGTAGTTATCTAGTGTCAAAGCGAATGTGTTCAAATGGTTTTATCATGGAAAATTCCATACTCAGACCACAGTATGCCGGTGGCTGTCAGTGCGATAAAAAGCCGGTAAATGATGCGTAAATATGTTGAGTAGTATGTATTTAATGAAATATGGATGAATGTACTATATACGTTTGTATTGTATGTTAACAACAATACAGGTGGAGACAATAAAAGTGGTCGAACAATTAGGACAAGTCAATAAAGTCGGAAGTAACAGCATCGATGGCATAAATATTCACAACAGCATTAAGGTAAACAGCAGCTTTAAAAAAGGGACGGTAAAAATACAAAACAACATACATATATTTATATGTTATGTACATCCATATGTGCATATGAAAAGCCAGTCTTCAAAATGTAAAATAAGTGCGTATTTTCGATACTATTTAACACAAAGGCTACCAGTATTTAATGAAGGAAAAACTGTAAAAGTTTCAGAGCCCAACTTTTTATTTTATAATTACAAATACATATGTACATATATTAGCTTCTTCACATAATATTATTAATAACACTGCTTTACAAAATTTGAAACCAAATTTTACCTACCCAAAATGAAATATTCGCTTTTAAAAGCGAATCCCAAAGGAAAAATGTTTGCTTCAGATTTGTACTAGTTTTCCAGTTAAAAGTAAAAATGCGAAAAGACTGTAGCTACTGGGAACCACTTGACCTATATTTATTATATATTCCTGTTTGTCCAATTTGCGTTTTTTTTGTTAAGCGTCATATTTTTATTTTATCTTTAGTAACAATTAAGTTCGCAATCAACAAACAAATGTTCACGAAGTGCTATTTTCATGATTCTTATTTATTAAAAAGGAAATGCATGGACTATAAGCATTTTTAGTATAATAAAGCTCAATTTTGAATTGGATACAAATAACCGTTGATTTTTGGCGATTTCTTCTCAACGCAATTTTTTTATATATAGCGTACTCTACTTATTCGTATATCTTCATGCAATATTCATACATGATGCAAATAGCTTTCTTTTATAAGTAGTTTTATGGAAGCCAACATTTTTTTGAAGACAACGAGAAGAATTTCGATCGTTATTAAAGTGATACTTCTCTATCTCTTTATTTAAAACTTCTTAAGAATATATTATTATATACAGGGCCGGGGCAATGTGCTGAGCCCAGGTAAAGTGTAAACTAATACTTGCACTGCGAACTTCACTTCAGTGGCACATAGAAGGTTGAAAAAAGAATTTAAAAAAAAAAACAAAGTTTGAAACCGCTCGAATTTCCGTGTTGAGAAAACTTCAAGTGTACACACCTGCCATATTTTATAACAATCGATTGTGATTTTCCATAATTAGTAAGGTAGACATGACTACGAACGATTGTGGTATTCGCAAATTTACTTGAAAAAAGCGCCAAAGTCTTTCCCAAAGTTCGAATGCGTTTTAACTTACGAATTTTTCTACCACTCATCTTGGGACTATATTACTGAATTGCTCCTCAAGTTACTAGAAAATTAGTTCAAGATATACATCGGATTATATCACTCAGAAGTTTTCATCACGTGACGAATAATAAGCCTACACAATTAGCTTGATTTTCCGTGGTAGAGGGAGTGCATTCAATTTAAAAGAAAAAATACTTCAGCAGAATAAAGAAACGTCTACTTACACAAAATATTAATTAAATAACATACACTTCATTTGCTAAATGCCAAGCAAGTGATTGCACAAATGGCCATTTAACTGTGGCTGCAAGCGTGCCTTTGATTGCCTTAATAATCTTTAAAGCTAATCTGTAATAATATTAATAATTGCAAAAATCGCTGGCATTTCATGTCTTAATATAAATAATAATAGTTTGGCGCGTAAACTATACAACGCAGTGTTTTGGCCGAGCTTCTCCTACCTTCTGTGGTGTGTGTCTTTATTATATTACTAATAGAGGGACCTGAAGTTTTGTGCCAACTCCGAATGGTATTTTATGAAATGGTTTTTTATAGCAGTAATGCATTTGAAGTTTTGCCATTGCCTGCCGAATGACGACCACTTTTTGTTAAAAACGTCTCATATGATTTCGATTGTGCTTGCACTAGCTGAGACTCGATGCCCAAACTCAATAGCATAGCGAGTTATAGCACGCATCGCTACACACTTAATCACAGTGGTCACAAGTCTTAAAAGACCCACATTTTTTCTCTGCTAAGGCTATAGGCAATATGAACTGGTTTGCAATCGATGAAAATCTGGCTCGTTCTGAAGCAGACTTGCGCCACGCGGACCAAGTTTTTTTTCTGCAGGATATGCAAAGGCCGTAATTTGCATTTTGCCTTAGCGTTTCAATTTTTCCTTGTTGGTTATTGTTTCTTTTTATAGTGCTTTTGATAGTGTTGCTTGTGTTTGTATTTTTTTATTTGTCTATCACACTTTTGCGCAATCTTATTTATATGTATGTATGCAAATTCATTTATCATAAATGCTGTCGGCCGCCTCAACAAGTCGCCATGAGTAAATTAGAAATAAACAAACAACAGAAATAAATTCAGTCTGCAGTTAGAAAAAATAAAAATAATCAGCTATTGAAACCGGCCATTCTGCACGTATTTTTTCGTAGCAACTCAAGAGCCAATGAAGGGGAAAAGCATTGCAAAAGCTTAAAGGGTTGCACGACTGAGCTAGTCTTTGTAATGGGAGCACGGCCTTGGCGTATGTGGCACGAAACGTGCAACATTATGAGTGCGACCATATTTTCATATGTATATTCGTAGATATGTACATACATACCTACATACATAAGTGTATAAGTATTTTATGTGCCATTTGCTAAAATTCAAAATGCAAATAATGTTGTTATTTCAAACATTTTGAATTTAAGTTATACTTTATGTCACCAAATAACCACAAAAAGTAATTCTGCTATGGCTGATGATAGACAGCGAGTGTGCATTATGTTGCATTTTCCAGTTACATGCCTGCTTATACATATGTATACATACACACTTATAGCTCGTCGGTGAAGTTGGCGAATTATCGCCGTTGGCGTTGTCACGTTTGTTCGCCAGTTGCTCTTTGCCACCGCCAATTCACTTCAATTCTACTTTAATATAATATTAATGACAAGTATTGATGATCTGCAAACTTGCGAATGACATTGGTTTCAACGATGCTGAAAAGTTTCTACGCACATACATACATACATATACATATTTCCAGTTGAGTTTTGCTTAATTCGCTATGCGTAAGGCAGGGTGTTTCAAAACATTCCAATCACTACTAGGTCAGAACTTTGCATGCCAGCAAACGCATTTTGATATATTTGTGTATGTATCAGTAAATATATTTTTTTATGTGTTAGTATATGCAAAAAGCATCATTTACCTATCATTTTTCATATCCACCCATCAGCGTTATAAGTACAAACATACTTACGTATGTACATTAGGGTGGTTCACAATTTATTTTTTATTATTTACCCCAGGCCAATTACTATTTTTGTCACCCCAGAGTTCTTTTATTCATGGAAGATTGTGCTCAACGAAAATAAAATAAATTATATTGCCAATTAGAACCACATTCATTGATTTTATAAATTTTGCGGCATTTGAAATCTAAAGTTCGAACGCATTTGACTCAAATATATATTTGTTATATTTACTGTTAATGTGATTAATTTAAAGGAATTTTATTGAAAATCTATTCTTAATAAGGGTAAATTTTTGAAAAATAATAGGTGATATAAAGAAATTTTTGGACGTAAATAACAAATTAAATTGTATATTAAATGATTTTAAAGATTGTATTGAATAGAATTGCTTTTACGACAGAAATTGAAATTTTCATTTTCGGTGTGCGAGATCTGGAACCGTTAACTTACTTTAATCAACTACCAACCCTGGGACAAATACATTTTCTTATCGAGGAACTTATAGAAATCTGGAACAAGGCATTTGTATCAACAAAGCAAGCAAAGCACTGCATTGGTAATCTTGAAAGAATGCACAATAAATGGTTACTTTTGAAAAAAAAAGAACTATGTCAAAAAGCAAATCAAAATGCCGTATCAACCTTCATAACATAAAAACAATTATGTTTAAGCTTCACTAGTTCTTCGAGTAAACAATACCAATATGCCGAATAAATACCAATAATGCAAAAAAACCTGAAAAGCATCGACTTGACTACAGACAATTTTCCATCCACAAGTAAAGTGTGGAGCAAAGAGCATGTATTAAGTACTCTAGATCGCCACAAAATTTTTGATCGACGATCAACAGGCAGCCAAACTGATCATTCTAATTGTCGCTTCACTTAGTCGTGACCTTTGGAAATTAAAAGGTCAAGTAAACGTAATGAGATTTAGCACTACATATGCAGATACAGGCCATGAAAAGGGAACATGTACTCTCCAGGAAACATAGTTTGATCGTCAATTACAATGGCTGGCATGTTGCCATCGTATGCTGGAAATAATTCCGAAGTGTTTAGATTGTGCTTTTGAAACCCTTGATTTAAGTTTAGCTCCTAAATTAATGGTTCAAAAGGCTTGAGAAGTGATTACAAAAACTGATACTTTATATAAAACAGATATGACTAACATGAACTCATCGAACTTGCATTGATCGTTTAAGGTATAAACCTCCGCCGAAATTCATTGACGAACCCCCAAGTCCAAAACTTATTGCTCGATGGATGGCTGTATGCGCTGAAAATATTTTTATTTAAAAATCAAAAGGAAATGTTTAACCCAACTAACGAAGAAGAAAAACAAATGTCCCGCTTTGTCAACTACAAAAGACTTATGCATTGTCAATGACACAGCAGAGACTGCTATATAATCGTTCCAAGAGTTTAACAAACCGCTAACAAAAGACGAAGATGTGAAGCAATTTTGCTGCAATTTCTTAAATTAAATCGTAAGCTCATATCAAATGACACAACCAAAAAAAACCCTTATAGAAATTGTTTAAAACAAAACCCAAAAATTTGTTTGTTTCGAATAACACTAAAAAAAATTTTACATAACATTTTTTCTTTCCCCATTAAACTTATAAAAAAATAGTCTAGTATAATAAAACCTCCTTTTATTTATACTTTGGAAACTTAGAGGCAAATTGCGAAGATTTTTAAAAGTGCAACATCGATGAGCACTCTTTTCCTTTCAACTAATTTACCTCAAATTTTAAATTTAAAGTGAACTAATATTAATTCTTTTGATATGTATGTGGACCACGCTAATGTAATGTTAATTCCGGGATCCTGAAATCCCAGCCTTTTTAACTCTCGAATAACCCGGGATTAGTCTATTCAAATCCCGGGATTGTTGAAAACAATTAATTTAATATAAATTTAAATTTATAACATTTTTATCGTAAGTATCTTCCCTTCAACTAAAAGCATTATTTAAAAACTATTTGATAAAACAGCTCCCCTCAGTCAAAGTTACTATTTAAGCTTAAAGTGCTCGCAAGATGGACTTATAAACGTGGCATCGCTTTAAATTTTATTAAGTTATAACTTTTTAAATAAACTCGTTGCAAGGCTCAAGCAACGGACGACAATTGTGTCAGATGTGTACGCTTTTTAGTTAATCTACATAATATATATAATCTTAAATATGACTTTTCTGAAGCTTCTAATTTTACTGTCATTAGAAAGGAGCTGGATAATATCATCCTTAATGCAGAAAATGAGCTTTGCTATGACAGCGATGTTAAGAACACTAACGACGAGGTGGTTGCGGTAGATAAATTGCATCAAGTTTTAACGAGCGAGTGACGAACAATAGAATGGCACACAACTCTTCAAAAGGTTTGGTAGATAACATAAATTATTATAATGGGGGGCGATACAGGTTTTATATGCAACAAATTAAAGTCCAGGTTAGAGGATAACACATTAATTTCTTTAAGAACGCATTTTGATCAAAAGCAGTAGTAATTTTGCCAATCTCAAAATGTAATAGGTGATGCATTGATGGCCCGATTCTGTGTTCTTATCAAATGTATACTAATATTCAAAATATTTATAATTTATCAATAACATTTTTTATAAAACTAATTAAGCAAAGCAAAAATCGTTTTATTTGTAATTGGAATACATAAGACTTGGTAAATTTTCATTTTTGAATATGTGTAAATAAATGATGATTTATCAAAAACCAGAATTGGGCTCTTAATACTGATCTCAAGCAGTGATTAAAAATAATTTAACTGTATATACTCGTATATTTGTACTTAATGAATATATTACTTTGTACGTTGGTAAAATTTTACGTTTATTTTTTTTTTGGGATTGAAAAGTCTTATAAATTTATACATGAATTACAACAAAATGTTCTTTTTTGTTATACTCGTATTAATGGTATATAATCGGACGATTACAGAAGTGTTAAAATTTTTTTTGACAAATTAAAAATTACGAATCAAAACTTCCTGAAATTTGGGATCCCGGGAGTTTGTTTTTAAATCTCGAAAATCACGGGATTAAGAAAATGCCAAAAATTGACATTTCTGGGACATACATATGCATGTGGTTACGTATACGCCACCTTCTCGACCGCGCCGTCTCGTCACTGTCCGCAAGAATGCTCTTCGACAACGACGACGACATGTGTCAACAACGCTTCTGACACTTTAAAATTGTGTCATATATAGTGCATTTTAGTAGGCGTTAATGCTTTTGACTGCTGATTGTTGTATTATCTGCGATAGTAATTGTAACCGTTACCTCGTTGCAACCTCGAATTTGCAATAGTTTTTCACTAATATAACGATCACATAAACTATACAACAAATACATAAAAATCATTCACATATTGGGCAGTAAATATGTATTTATTGTACTCGAAAAATGTCCAATGCAATAAATGATATGCACAAAACGGATAACGAAAAACTAATCGTCATTGTGTCTCGCCTTGCTAAATTCTCAAAATACGCTCGGCGCAAGTTGTGTTCGTAATTGCAATTTGAACTTGAGTGAAAATAAAAAATATCTGGGTCACGAATAATATATATGTACATAGTACGTATAAATAAACGAGTATATACATATATATTCGCTTATACATATATACATATAAACGAATTTGTCCCCGAAACATAAAAATGCATCGAATTAACGAAAATGCGAATAAAACGAACATAAAAAAAGTATATAAGTTGAAATAAATATTTAGAAGATGCGACTTAAATTGAAAATGAATGAATATGCGTATCAGTGTAAAGAATTTTGTTGGAATTTCTTTAAGTTTAACTAGCTAAACTTGGTCACGTTTTGCTGTGGTTCGAACGGATGTGATCATGTAAATATGAGGAACAGAATTATTAGAATGCAAGAAATATAATATGCTTTTCGTAAAAACTTATGTATGTTTTTATTACAAATCTATTGGATGACTCACTTTATTCCACATTAACCTTAAGATCGTAGCGTGCGGCGTTTAACTTTTCAATGTGTGAAAAAAATTGTTTTAAGAATTCCAGCTGCACCGTTCCGGATTTCGATTGAAATTTGACTTCCGATTCGTAATGAGCAACTCCAAAAACCGTTGGTTTTGTTATTTTACAAGATTGAATGAGTAACAAGGCAATTTTCTATTTACTGATTTAGCGAAAATGCTTAATATTTCTAAAAAGAAAGAGGTAGAACTCAAAGTGTGTTAAGTTTTGGTGTTCTGCAACAAAAAAATATTTACTTAGTTCACGGATTTTATGACATTATAATTATAATATTTTTTTCTCAAATTTTATTTTAGGACCTCGGATTTTCTTATAAACCGGCCTAATGGTTTAAAGTCAATTAGAAGCAATAATAAGCATATATTTTTAAATTTTTATGGTCTGTTGTTCCAGTAAATAATTTTTGGGTTGAGATCAAGGCAGATTTTACGATAAACTCAGTAGATTTACTAATTTGATTATTTTCATTCACCTTAACTGTCAAACTTTGTTTACATTTGATAAAAAAAAACAAACACATTTCGTTCAAGAAATTAATAAATATTTTATAAAGGTGTGTTGTGTATTTTGTGCCCAACTAGGGAAGAGTTGAGAAAGTGTCGCAAAAGCCACGCCGAAGGATTGATTGGAATGGGATTGTGGCATCACATTCACGAAAAAAATGTGATGTTCATATGTAGATAATTTTGCAAACTGGCACAAAACACGTACACCTGATGCCCAGCTTTATCAAAATGCTCAAAAATTAAATAAATAAAAATGTACATTTGTAATTTAATTACAAATTTTGGATGAATAGAATTAGTGAATTGTCAAATTTTGTTTACACTAGAGTGATTTGATAGTTCTTGTTTGCAAATTAAGATATATCAAGCAACAAAAAAATCCTTACAGGGTTGCAATTTCTCTTCTGAGGTTAAGAGTTAAATCTGCGTTTCACTGAAGCAAAAAACTATGAAATGTACAATACTTTTTACACATATGTAAGTAATTTTATCTAAACTTAATTATAGCTTAATTATTCTTTACTACATGTTAAAGTTCCATAACAAAACTATTCTCAAAGTGGTTCTATTCTTTTTATTCTTGTTCTTCGTGAAAAACTGGAAATTGAGCTCTCAAAGTTTTTTGAGCGATATTGAGTAATTAAATTTAATCTCCATTTATTTGTGGCAAAAAAGATATTCTTAAAGGGAAATTATTGCAGATATATTTATTAAAAGAAATCCAATTGAAATTCCAAACAAACCATTCAAATGAACTTGCACAGGTTTTCTAAATTGTAGCAGTTCTGCAAAAATTTCGGTGGAGTAATAATTTAGTCAATCCATAAGAGCCCCAGGATGTGTGAAAAATAAAATAATTACTGAACTCTGCATAAATCAGGTTGTGAACATGGGTTTTGCAGATTCAAGTAAGATATGAACATAAATACATCCTTGTATATCTTTTTGGCATTCGTACATTATTCTCTTTAAGGCGATGAGGAGAAGCAAGATGAATCCGACGAACTTTTTATGATGAACATGTTAAGCCTTTTGTGCAACCGCAGGAGTTATCACCTTGTAAATCAGAATAAAAATCCCAAAAGTAAAATTTGAAATGAAAACCAAAACAAATAACAGCTTATAAAATACGACAAAATAAAAACATACCGTTCAAAGTTGTATTTCATTACTACTCAATTCAAGCAAGCAACAACAAATTTTTTTAAACCATCATAAAATTTATGACATTATGACAATATTACTCTTTATGATACCTTGTAAATCACCCAAATATGTACATATTTATGTATATACATATGTGTATTAAAGGGCACAAACAATTTTAGGTTCTTCTATAAACGGGAAAAAAGTAAATGCCGGTAAAAGCAAAAATCAGTCTCTATGCGACGAAAATCAAATCGAAGCTTACCACCCTGAACATGTATATGTATGGTATGTATGTACGCGTATATAGTTTTACGTAAAATGCCGATGAGCTTCAGAGCAGTAATAGCCATAAAAAACTGATTATGAACTACAAAAAAAAAAAAAAAACAACAAAAACCGATAAATACCTTGCTTAGCGAACTTTGAGCCTAGCCAACAACAGCACCGACTTAGAAAAATTACAAAAACTAATTGGGAAGCTAATCAACAGCGGTCGGGATTGACGGAAACTGTAAAAAGTCACAACGGTTATAACAGTAACGGTATTAACAAGTGAGAAATAAATGATGTGGGCAACTGCAGCAAAAGAAAAGCAACAAAAAAGAACAACTAAATACATACATACATACAATGCACTTTGAATACAAAAGCAAACAATGCAGAAAAGTTGGAACAGAGCAAAACATAACTAAAATGCATGCAAATCAAACTGAACTAAAAATAAATAACACGAAAGTGTAGTAAGTAATCGAAGGTGGTTTTCATAAATATGTACATACATACATTAAAATTTGTATAAGCATCAAATTAGAGTTAGTTAAGTACATATGCACATGCCTATGTAAATATGTACATCATCGTCAAAGCTTAAAGCTAAAACCGAATGCAGCGGCGACAATAACAAGCAAAGTTGCACGTCTACAATCAGCGCTAGAAACAGTGAGGAACTGCCAAACCTCATTCCCTCTATACTCGTAAAAATATGTATGTACATATGTAAGTGGTACTCACGCGTCAACATAACCATATGCAGCTACTTGTGTGTAAATAATAAAAATTGAGAACTGATCACCCTTGCTACCTGAATCTCATCACCGTCTCACCAATAAACGAAATTATGACCTAATAACCCAATTTCCAATAAAAATCTAGAGGTAGCAGCTGTGACTGAGTGGTGAGAATGGGGTTCTCGTGGCCATGCGAAATTACTATATGCCGTCAATAATACGCTTATATGTATGTATGTATGTATGTATTTATTTATATCCTATAAGCTCTCGGGTGTTGCATGAATACCAAAGGCCGGCGAGTCGCCCGCATTTGCTACGGTATTAGTGCTGTGTGTCGTCATTGCCAACGGAGCGGCATTCTACGGACGCAAATGAATATTTGCGAGCACTAACCATACGTACATATGTATATATGTACATGTATATGTGTGCAAACATGATTAAACGTATTGAGATGCATAAACGTACACCTATAAATACATAAACAGGGTGGTACACAATGTATTTTTTTTTAATCATATCGCAAAAATCATCTTATCTGAAGAAGCGTATTTTAATGTCGGCGGCTAGCAAAGCAAAACTGTTGCACCTGGTTATCGGAAAACCCACACATGATCGCCGTGAAGCCAATACATCTTAAGAGAGTGAGAGTTTGATGCGTATTTTGAATAAATGTTCTTTAAAAATGCAAAAGGAAAGTACATTTCGCTCATTAGTGAGCGCTACAGAGGCATGGTAAACGTTTGTTTTTGTGACAGAAAATTTAAGAAATGGACTAGCGACCAATTCGATAATTTGGATATCAGCCGTTTCGATAATTTGGATATCATCCCTACATTTTTCATATACGAGTATTATCTTCACGCTATAAAAAGTCCACCAATAAATATCTAACCCATCCATATATTTACAAAAACGTTACTCGTACTCGTATAGCGAAACACTCACAAGAAAGTTTTTACCTTCATACATTCTATACAAACTTTACCTCAAAAACTCTTTGGAACTACAATCGAATTTTTGTAATTTAAATCAAGTTTACATAAAAGCTTGCTAATATGAGCGCACTTTTTTTTAAGAAATCGAAAGAAAGTTTTGCACTTCCATTTTTTATAGCAAGAATCCTTTTTATTTATTTATTTATTTATTAAAAGAGAATATAATTATAAATAATTTGATTGCCTGCATAATTAAACAGCACTAGCAACAAAGCCTTCGGCTGAAAGCTAGAATATAGAAAAGTAGGTTAGTAGAAAAACACTTTGTTCAGTTAAAAAAAATGTTAATACCATGGAAAGTATTATTACCTCGGCAGAACAGACGTGAAAGAGTTAAAGATCAAGACCATACTTCGCTTAAAGGTTTTTCCTATTTTCTTCTTATTTTTTGTTACCTGCAAATCACAAAAGCAAGGAATGTTAACAGGTCTCAAACTGTGACTGCTTACTGAATTCCAGCAAAAAAGAATACAAATTGTAAATTAACCGAATATATCGAAAAAAATGTTTCTCTTCATTTTTCCTTTTTTTAAGAATCCTCTAAATGCGCCACCCTTTATGCCTAACTAAAAACTTTGGGATATGTATTTATTTGTAGCCACTGTAGTTGCCACATGAGCCACAGCGACAGTCGATCTGCTTGTCACACCGCCAAATACGCACCGGCGCTGAGCCAAACGCAGCGGACCGGCCGGCCGGCCTGCAACCAAATACAACGCCAACTGGCAGGCCGTTTGGCATCTTGTTGCATATTATTTGTTCGGTGTGTGTGTGGTGTGTGTGCAACACGACCATTGACGGCTGTTGTTGTTGATATTGCAATGTTTATTTTTGCTCAGCACAGTTAATAGATTTTTGTTTCCACTTGGCTGCCGTTGCTTCTAGTAGAAATTAACATTCAGTTTGTACGGCTAATTATATGTATGTACATGCAACATTGACTAATGTAGCTTTGTAAATTGGATAAGTAACTTTTAACGATGTATGTAGATGTACATTAGACATTAGGGTGTCCGGTATATCCCTTGTTTAGTTGCGACTAAAACCACTTCTGATCTCTTTATATGAAATGGACTGTTCCCTTTTGTTCGAACATATCATATGAAGAGACTATTTGTTTCCTTCTATACCCGAATGTGTATAAATCAGGACCAGACTATTTATAAATATAAAAATCAAAGCTTCAAGTGAGATTCGAACCGGCTGCTCGAGGGTTGCTAAGCGAATGCTCTGCTTACGTGCCCATTGACTCATCTCCAATTATAGCCTTTTGAGACTTGGTGCGACTAATTAATACCCAAATGTACCCCATTGAGACTAATCCCGGAATACTCTCATTACAGATTACTCGCACTCCATTATTCACTGTTCAAAATCGCTCGCCACAATTGTTGACGCCTCCATAGGATCTTAAAATAAAACCACAAATTTTTATACCCGCGCACTTGTACACAAGGGTATTATAACTTTGTTCACATAACGGATGCTTGTAACAGCATAACGGAATCAAGATAGATATAGACATATATATACCAAAACGCTCAGAATGAAAAGAGAAGTCGATTTAGCGATGTCTGTCTGTCCGTCCGTCGGTCCGTCCGTCCGTGCAGTTGATAACTTGAGTAAAAATTGAGATATCTCAATGAAACTTGGTAGGTAGATTGTCTTTGACCCAGAGCAGGTTGGTATTGAAAATGGGCAAGATCGGTCAATAACCACGCCCACTACCCATATATCGGAAATTGTCGAAAATGCAAAAATTGCTATATTTCAGTAGCTATGGAAGCTAATATGCTCAAATTTGGTATGTATTGTTGTATTTAAGCAGGAAATCCGACTTTATCAAAACTTTCTACAGGGGCCGTGGCACCGCCCACTTATGAGTTCATATTTATATCTCTGGAACCACCCACCCGATTTTGTTCAAATTTGGTATGCCTATTTAAACGATATTTATCAAAATCTGACGATAACCACGCCCATCTGTCATATAACGGTAATTTTCGAAAACACTAAAAATCGGACATTTCAATAAATGTTGAAGGGAAATATCTTGAGTTTAGTATGTGGTGTTGTATTGCAGCCAGAAATCCCACTATATGAGATCATATTTATATGTATGGAACTACTTTATCGATTTCGTCTAAACTTGGCACACATGTTAGATTATACCTAGTTCTTTTTTTTAAATTTAGCTGAAAGCGTGCACCGGGTATATAAAGTTCGATCGAACTTAGCCACTTCTTTACTTGTTATATTATAATTTAAGTGAGTATTTGTAAAAAAACCCACGAATACTCACTTATATTGCAAAGTGCATATTACAACTGATCGTATATGTATTTACACATATACATACATATATACTCATAAATATGTATGTTGGCGTAGCAAGTTTTTTTTGTGACTTAGATGTTTTTGTACGTTAAAGTAGTCCTTCCGCCTCAAAAACTTGTAAACAAAAATTAAACATTTAAGAAAATCTCCGTTATTATTTAGAACACCATTTACTTTTACATAAATGTCAGTATATATGGTACATACATATATATATACTATGTACAAGCCTGCTGAGTGTTAAAGAATTTTATTTCTAAGATTTATAATTGAAATTATTAAACTTCATCTTATCTTCTGTGAATAAAATATTTTGCAAAATTTGAGAAGCTTCTCCGGTCACAACTGATCTCAAGTAATCCATTTAAAATTTTTTTGAAACGAAGGTACAAGCAATGTCAAGAAAATTCGTAACACATTTTTAATGATCGCTCATATGTAATGTAATTAATTGATAAATTAGCCATTTTATTTAACCAAGAAATCTATAGATTGATTAATCGCACATCATCTTGAAGTATTCTTGTTTTTTCGCACTACCTCTCACCATTGCTAATTTACGCCAGTCTCGAATGCCAGTCATCTTCACTTGTTGCTTCCATTGCGTTCTTGGATCTTCGTTGTCTACCATTGGTCTCCTTCGGTACGCGTTGCCCATGCGAACATGAAAAAAAAATATTTCATACAACTTATCTTTCGCAAGCTCCCAAAGCCTTCTTCATCGTTGATCGACATCGTAAATCGTTTTATCTCATATACGAGTATGATTACAGGCAAAATGAGGGATTTGTAGAGCGAGATTTATGTTCGAATCTGAAATATTTTCAGTTTAAGGGCAATCAAGAAAAACTGACAACACTGCGAGCCAAAAATCGAATCTCATGTTCTCATGCGCCATTTATGTAATTTTCGTATTTCACCGCTTCTCTCTTTCATACCCATAGTACTCACTTTTTGTTGAGAGTCGTCGGATAAGAACCCAAAATAATTGATAATTGCCTAAATCTTGTCGAAATCCTTTCAGCTGGGAACATACCAACTGCCGTGTTAATTTCAATACAATACAATTGTTAATGTTTCCAAAATAATATGTCTTTTGTCTTCTTCCATTCTATTTTTCGCATTTCATTCACACAAAGGCGCTTATATAAGTCCAACTCATTGTTTGTTAAGTTTTGCTAACAGCATTAGTTCAACTTGGTTAGATTAGACTTCCGACAGATTGTCTCGTGTGAAGTAATCAAACGGCATTATAAAAATTTAATAGAAAAGAAGGACTTCAACCCTGATATTGTCAAAAAATGAAAACTCTTTGAGATCCCGCTAAAAAACGCACATTTTTTATATGAAAATATTATTAAAATTTTCCAAGATTCGGCTTACGACAAATTTTCGGGCCCGTGGTGAATCCCGCAGTCGCCACACCCTACCGAGTACGAGTAAGGTAAAATACCCAATTAACGACACCTACCCTATTAGCGACGATTTGAATTTTATTTGTTGAAAAAAGTATATACCATATATGCTATTGAATATTACAATATTTTACTTTTACAAATTCTGCAGTGAATATTTTTCATGAAAATGTGTGCTCTTGGTGGCACCGCTGCCCATTTTTTTAAATTTCATAAAAATCAACTTTCTTAATTAACTATCTCTCTTAATATCAAATGATAACAGCGATATTGAGGAACATTTGTTCAGCAAATTTTGTGACGATACCTTACACCGTTATTGAGATACAGAGATTTTTTCCTAAGTTGGCGTGGCAACGCCCATTTTTCAAATCTTCATAAATACCTAATTTCTTAGTTCAAAATCGCTCCAAATACCGCCTTTCTCATAAGAAGTCGCGCAGGCTATCTCTCGTTGTCAAAAGTGTTTTGAACTTGAACAAACAATTTATATAAAACATATATAGGTTGACAAATGTGTATGAAAAATATGAGTGACAAGGCGAATTTAATAGGGTGGACTTAGTAAGCACCTGATTGATTTGTTTTTTCTATCGCCGTGGTACAGCAAATGTCAAAATCATTTGTTTGTTGGTTGGTTTTGACATTCGCTGTACCGAAAGCAAAAAAAATACATATTCGTTTTTTTTCATAAACATTTGCCGCCACCTTTATGAATTCGCCTTGATGAGTGAACAATGTAGTGCGCGACAATACGTATTAAAAATCAATTTTAAAGTAAAGCTTTTAAATGAATATAACAAAATAAGCTCAATTGCGAGTGTATATGTCTTCTGTCTTGTTTTTATTATAATTTCAAGCATTCAAAACAATAGTAACTTTTTAATTATCGAGTTTTTGTCACAATGGCAGTAAACATGTTTTCGTTCCCGTCGCATTTTTGAACTTTTAATTAATATTTAACGTGATAATGCTGAAATTATTCTTACTGAATCATTAAAAAACTAGCAATAGCTTTGTTGCAATTAGCAGAATTGATTTTTCATACTTCGTTGTACTCACATACTCAAAATCCATATCCCAAAAACAATTTCCAATTTTATACACGTATAGATAGATGATTGAAATATATTTAAAAATTTAACGATCAAAATCTCAATAAATACGCAAAAGAAGGTGATATTCAACAGTGTATTTAATGAATACTTTATATATATATATTATACTATATATTTTCAAATTCCCTTTTGAATATAAATTCAAAACTTGATTTTCCGCCTAACATTCTTGTAGTCTTTTAACATAATTGTTTTCGGCTAAGAGAAAAAGTCGGCAAACGCCACCCAAATACGAAAGAAGCAGTTCCCACATCCCACATCCCACAGGTGCAACTTGTGCTAAGTGGATCGAGTATTATAAAAAAAAAGAGGCTGAAAAGGAAAAACACAAATTGGATGTTCAAGAAAAAATAAGAATACGTTATAAAAATTATTTTAAAAAAAAGCAAGTAAGAAAAGCTAAATTCGGGCGAAACCGATTTCTATATACCCTCGCGATGTATTTTTACATGGGCGGTGCCCATAATTTAAAAAAAAACCCCCGTTTGTTTGTTTCAAATCGCTGCTGGCATTAAACTTACTTACTTACTTTACTTAATTTGATCCAATAAATACTGAAAAACGAAATAGTACTATAACTTCTACCGCTTTGAGTATTGTTGTTTTTTCCTAATAATTTCCAACAAACCAATCGGCCTTAAAGCTCAAAAATATTTAAAATAACGAAGTTTTTTGCATTTTTCAAAATCTCCGTTATATGGAAGTTGGGCGTGGTTATGGTCCGATTTCAAAAATTATTGACAGTGATGCTAATGGTATCAAGGGCAATATGTTCATCAAATTTTGTGACGATAGCTTACATCGTTATTGAGATACCTACAGACTTTTTTATAAGTGGGCGTGGTAACGCCCATTTTTTTAACTTTCATAAAATTCAAGTTTATTAATTAACTATCTCTCTTAATATCAAATGATAACAGCGATATTGAGGAACATTTGTTCACCAAATTTTGTGACGATACCTTACACCGTTATTGAGATACAGAGATTTTATCCTAAGTTGGGTTCAAATCTTCAAAATCACTCCAAATACCAAATTTCACTCAATTTGCTTTAATGGATACCGAAAAAACGGGATTTATGCATTGTTCAAAAACTTCCGTTACATGGGAGGTGGGCGTGGTTATTGACCGATCTTGACCATTTTCAATACCAACCTACCCGATCCAAAGAGCAATGTATATATCAAATTTCATTGAGATATCTCGATTTTTACTCTAGTTATTGTAACCACGGACAGACGGACGGACGGACATACAGTCAGGGCTAAATCGATTTCTCTTTTCATTCTGATAATTTTAGTATACATATGTCTATATCAATCTCGATTATTTTTTGCTTTTACAAACAACCGTTTTGCGAACAAAGTTATAATACCCTTGTGTACAACTACGCTCGGCTATAAAAATTAGGAGTAAACATTAAATTTATATACATGCGAGTACATATTTATTTTTTTGTTTATGAAGTCAATAAACACAGATTCTGACTACGCGAATTAGATAAAATTACATATTACTATAAAATATTCCTAACTTTACTTAAATAAGATTCAAGTCGGTTACGGAAAATATTATTTGGCAAAGAGAGATCAAACTCTAGAGAACTCGAAATTATATTGAATTCTTGCAAAGTTCTACTTAAAGGAGCATTTTTACCGACAGCGATTTACTTTTTTATTTTAGAACACATTTAGGGGTTAGGAAATTTCATAACTTACTAACATATGTACTTAGTTGGCGCATCAACCGCGTAAGCGATTTTGGCCCAGGTCAACAAAGCACGCCAGCTGTCCCTATCTTTTGCTAACTGGCGCCAATTCGAAATTCCAAGTATAGCCAAGTGTTTTTCCACTTGGTCTTTCCAACGCAAACGAGGTCTTACTTGTGCTCTGCTACCACCAGCGGGTACCGCGTCAAAAACCTTCAGGGCTGGAGCTATTTCATCCATTCGTATGACGTGACCTAGCCAGCGGAGTCGTTATATATGTAGCTCATACAGCTCATCCTTCCATCTTCTACGGTATTCGCCGTCGCAAAGACGCTAAGGCCCATAAATCTTTCGAAGAATCTTTCTCTCGAACACTCCAAGAACTCTCTCATCTGATGTTGTCATCGTCCATGCTTCTGCGCCGTACAATAGGACGGGCATGATGAGAGACCTATAGAGTATGGTTTTTGTCCGTCGAGAGATGACTTTACTGTGCACTTGCCTACTCAGTCCGAACTAGCACTTGTTGGCAAGAGAGATTCTGCGTTGGATTTCAAGGCTGACCCTGTTATTGGTGTTAATGCTGGTTCCTAAGTAAACGAAGTCCTCTACTTTTTCAAAGTTATAACTGTCAACAGTGATGTTAAATCCCAGTCGTGAATGTACCGACTGTATATTTAATGACAGGAGATACTTCGTCTTGCCCTCGTTCAACTCCAGACCCATCCGCTTCGCTTCTCTATCCAGTTTGGAGAAGGTAGAACAAACTGTGCGGTTGTTAAGACCGATGATGTCAATGTCTTCGGCGTATGCCAGCAATTGCACACTTTTATAAAAGATGGTGCCTGACCGATTTAGTTATACGGCTCGAATTATCTTCGCCAGCAATAGGTTAAAGAAATCAAATTTCATAAGGTTTAACATAATAACGCTCCGGAATTCAGGCGCTGTCAGTACTTAGCACACTTTGTTAAATACACGTCGTTAAAAGATCAAGTAGCGTCGCTAATAGGATAAGACCATTGTCCATCATTCGTCCTTGATAGCTTATATGCAGAATGTTCGAAAAAGTGTCATATTATCAATAATTGCATGTATAAAATTCCATAGCTACCGTGATTACATGCAAAAATGATAGAACTTCATATTTCAACAAAGATTCCTCAGTAAAATATCTCTGAAAAGACGTTTTCTATGTAGCGAGATCGTAAGATCGTCGTTAATTGGATATTTTACGTTACTTACACTCTATATATGTAGCTGCATATATTACGACTTGGATCGCCATTTACAAGAAAAAATATGTACGTTCATTTATTTTTCTATTTTGCATTGTTTCATCTTATCAAATGCCTACGAATAAATTATGGCGTACGGATTGCTTCCGAGTGCATCTATTTATATCCCAACAAATACGTAAATATGTAAGTACATATGTATGTAAACAAATATATAAACATTTATCTGTAATTTATTTATACACAAACTCACGTATATCGAGTGTATTTTATTAATGTAAACTTGAAAATGGCATTCTAATTTGTTATTCGCATTGCCAGTGAGTACGTTGAAATTTGTTTAAGATGTAAATAAATTTTTTCCGATCATTTAATAATTCAGTAATTTAGATAAAGTAAATTGTTTTTATACCCAATATGAAATATAATGCAAAATGCAACATGAATACATACATACATATATACTAGATATATAAAAGAAGTACAATGTACAATGTACTTACGACGTCCCTAAAAATAGTCATGGAAAAAGAATTATGAGATCAAAAGCGTTAAACGTGGTATGGTACACCCACACATTTCATTGAAAAAAAGGTGAATTACTATTTTTCAAGCCATTTATAAAGCCTGGAAACATTATTTGAAATTCGAAATTGAATCGTTGAGAAATTAAAGTATACTATGTATAAATGGATTCTGCATTTCATAAAACTGCTTTTTTTTTAATTACCCGGCAGATCCTTCATTGAGGCAATAAGCAACTAATTGCCTTCATGTCTAATTAACTAAATTAAGCGCTGTCTGAACCCCACATAACGTATGATATGCCGCATCTGGGCGTTTAAAATTATTTCAACTAATTTAAATCAATTTTGACATTACGTACTACTGCTTTCAAAGTGAATAATTTATTTTATTTTATATAGAAAGTACATAATTTTCCAAAAATATCTGCTTTTCCAAGGTTCATAGAATAGAAGGTTACGACAACAACCATGTTCGACATCTTGATGACATATAAGAATCAATTATTGCAGTTGTCATATTCCTAAAAAGTGATTCTGATAAAAATGCACTATTTTAGAAAAAAATAATTTTTTTTATTAATATACATACATATGTATGTATATTATTTCAACAAGTGCTGTTTTAATTTGGCGATTGTTACTGGAATTTTACTATTAAAGAATTAGCGTTAGGAAACAAAATTATACATTAAACATTTGAAGCAAATTTAAATTGTAATTTTAGTTCGAATCTTATTATGCCAATATTTAACATCAATAATGGTCGTTTGATTATAATCTCTTTCTGCGTTTTTCCTATTTTTCTTCTACTTTGAATTTTTCAGCTAATCAAAACTAATTTTAGACAGCACCTCGTTGGAACCTTTTATTCTAAGAAACTTGCTGCGTTTAGTTTACTTGACAAGTTTTGCCACTGCTTCATGTTGAAGATTTCTGGTCGAGTCGATACATTTCGGTACAATACAAGACCTCAATTAAAAAAAAATAATTAAATAGAAATCTTATTAAAAAATTGAGTTCATGCTGTTTACGTTTAATCAACGGAATATCTGAGGTTACCTGTGCTAAAACTGTATAGAAAAACTTTCCAAATAATTTGTGTTTAATTTAGAATCAATTTCTGGCCAGTTCGACGCTAATTCGAGACCATTCTCTAAAAAAATTAATTAACGATTTGCGAGCGAAAATGACAGTGTCCGACAGTTAACCCCGACTATTAGTCCGAGAGAGGAGCAGTTTCCTGCGATGTGGTTGTGTCCAGCACCCCGGTGTTTAGAGTAGATACGAAAGGGCCTTTATAAAAGCGAGTATGTTAACATTTTTGCATGTAGGTCTGCCACAAACACACTATAGTGGTCTAGTAAACGAAGTCTAAGGTTGAGAGCGAGTTGGCCATGCACTCTTTCCTTCCAAGGTAATTTAAAAAACATTTTCCTCTTTCAAGGTTCAAGCTTACATACATACATACATATGTAGGTAGGTAAAATTTCCCGAAATATACGCTTATCTTAATTATCTAAATTTTAGAATGTCGAATTTATTTTTGGTTTACGTATGAATTAAGAATTTCGTACTGGTCCATAGACGGGTTTGAAATAATAGTGGTTTTGGCTGTTGACGCTTTGCTAGGTATCATATAAAAAATAGCAATTTCTTACAAATATTCAAACAAAATAATTAAAAAAAGCGAAAAAGTTCAACTGTAAACTCAAATAATAGTATATGAAAACTTGCAAATATGCTTGCGCACTCGTACATACACAGATGTCATTATACATACAGACGTATATTTTGCCATATATTAAAAGTGATCGTACGGTCACAGTCGGGAAAAACACCTGTCAAAAAACATCACACGTTTCCGTTTTATACAAGATGACGCAGAAATGTCATTGAATTGCAAAAATTAAACATATGTTTAGTTATTTTAATCTGAAAAAAATATATTTACAATATATAAATATGTGAAGCATAACATTGTCAGTTCTCTTGTTCATGACAAATGAATTTTCCTATATACATTTTTAAAAACACATATGTATGTATGTACATAAATGTATGGAAAAAAATACACAAGAAATAAATTGAAAGAGAAATAGCTTGACATTAACAATAGCATATTACGTCTTTACCAAAAAATACATTCACACAAACGTGTAAATATTCGTATAATATGCACAGGCATCGACTATTTTCCAACTGCCGCGGCTCTGCCGAATTTTAAGTCATGACTAGTTTGGTACAAATTATAAAGGTTAAAAGCGAGTTTCCCTTATTAAAAATAGGCTACGCATTTTCAAATAGGATATATGTACATATGTATATCAGTTCGGAAAAAGTCTTAAAACAGTTTGAAAAAAATTCTGCGGATGTATCTCTCTGGCTTCATAAGTTAAATGTCTTTGTATATGTAAACTCACATGTAAGTATATACAAACATTAAAATTTTACACAGCGAATTAGGCTATTTAAGGTTTAACCCAATGTACTCATAGTCGCTCTTTTTGACAAAGGATTCCTTCCAGACATTAATTCCGCATAAATTTAGATACTTCATGTAAAAAGCTCCAAAAAATCCACATACAAAAATCCAATGAATGAACTAAGGACAACGAAACAATTTATTTCTTCAGTTGAACATATTTTATTATATTTAAAATTAGATAAAAGGTTTGATTTCAGCATATATTAAATGAACAAAATTGTATTATTTAATCAAAAACAAAAAATAGTATAACGATAAATTCATGTATTATGTAACTACAAGCAAAATGGAAATGCCGAAAAAATCGCTTAAGCAAAAAATAAAAACTGAAAATCTTTTTGCTGCAGAGCTACTATTCTTTATGGAATAATGGTGTTGCAATGCGATTTTTTGATATTTGATATAACCAAAATTATATTGATTGCAATTTAAGTATTTTGTTTTTTGTTTTAATTGTTCTATATCTGCATGGTTTGCGTATAAACATTTGAAGAATTGTGTGTGCCAAAGACGCCTCATATCTAGTTTTTCCTAGGTCGGGGCACAACAAGTGTTCCGCCAGGTGTTTATGCCACGTAAGGATAAAGGCTTTAGATTGATGGCAACATTAAATGTGTCTATTAAGATTCCATCATTCCTCCAAGTACTTACAACTAATTTCCGATGGTGATTTCGATGGTCGAAGCGTTAAATGCTATAACTGGTTAAGGACCGTAAAATGTCTGGTGTAAGCAAATTCTGGCCAAATAGTCTGATGCCTCTTTACCAGGGACGCCCGAGTGTCAACATAATTTAGTCGAGACTTGCATTGCCTAACTATTTTGAAGCTAAGAAGTTAGGGATCTTAGATACCTTAACCTCTTCCTATTCACTTTTTCCGTCCTCATAATCCATGAGCGTACGTTATGCAAATACTTTGACCTGAGAGACCAAAGCTAAGCGAAGTGACGCGTATTCTCATAATAAAATAAATAAATACATAAATACCACCGATTCTTTTCCAGAGTTAGTTTTGCAGGCATTAGATTATAGAAACTCTTCTATAAAGGTAATGGAAATATGTTGTGGCATTGAACAGACATGAGTGTTCAGATCTCTGCCACCAATAAAATCCGACTCGTCCCAGTTAATGTTACGCCAAAAGGTGACGGTCTCTTCTATCATACTACTGACGCATAACTTATTATGAGTGGAGCAAATCGTGAGGCTTGCCTTTGGTGACACATACTATGTGTTGCCGGAGACCTGTTTATATATAATATAATATAATTTTGGCGCGTACACTATATAGCTCAGTGTTTGGCCGAGCTTCTCCTACCATTTGTGGTGTGCGTCTTTGATATTATACCACAAATGGAGGGACCTAGAGTTTTGTGCCGACTCCGAACGGAAGATGTGTTAAATGAGAAGCTTTTTCAAGGCAGAAATACCTTCAGAGGTTTGCCATTGCCTGCTGAGGGGTGACCGCTATTAGAAAAAACTTTTTTCTATTATTAAGATTTTGTTTGCCCTGACTGAGATTCGAACCTCGAACTCACCGGCATATCAAGTTATAGCACGCACCGCTACCAACTCGACCACAGCGGCCACATGTTTACCTAGTCAAAATGCAGCCAAAGCACCTTTACTGTCTACAAAAAAGCAGAAGTCGAAATCTTTCTTATTGAAGATATTGCTAATTCTGGAAACAAGTTTTTAAAAATGCGTCTCAAAGGAATTTCTAGCATAATAAGCTGGTTGATGCAAGGGCAGTGTATGTAATGCGGATGCCTTCTAAAGAGTGCCGCAAATTTTAAGTTATTGAAATTTTTTTGTAAGAATTTCTGATTTTATTTTACTTTTTCGAACAATTTTTACTATCCGATTTAGTGATTGATGGGTCAAGAGATTCGCAAGAACTCGAATACATTCCAATATTCTTTTGAAATGCTAAATTCAGCACAACCATCAACACTTCCACCGCTCTGTAAGAAGTCATTCTCTCTAATCAGAAATTCTGCTTGTTATTCCATCGAAATGTGTTTACGGATCGTCTATAAAAATTCATATATGTACATACATATATACATACATAGGTACACATTTTTATTCTGAAGCGGCTGTTGCCGCCTGCGCTTATGTTTGTAAATATTTTGCTACAGTTTTACATTTGATGTTGTTATTACTTAATGCATTTGCAATGAGTATTTATCATTTATTTACAAATTACCCAAACGGAAAATTCTACGAATGCCTCCATGAAGATGCTGAGTATTGTCTTATTTTTAGACTTTGCCTATAACACCGTGCGATAGTAAAATTTAGTTACGCAGAAATCCATACTGTCTCGGATGCAGGTGTAGTGTATCTGTGCTTTAAAACTTCACTCAAACATCAGACTTTTTTTTTGAAGAACTTTGATATTTAAAGGACATGGTAAAAAGTTTTATGGAATCGAAACAGTCTGCATTTTTGGAGCACAATAACAAATTAATATTGAAAAAGCCCTTTGAAAAATGTGTACAAGTTTGAAGATCTGGCCATGTGTTGGTTTTTTATGTAATTTAGATTCATTGAATTCTATAGAATTTTATCTGCCTTCTTGTATAAAGATATTCTACATTACTCATAGTTTAATAGTCTTTTTAATTATTGAAATTTGAAAAATAATATTTTCACATTCGAAAGATTTTCTAAAAATTCATTTTGCAAATATTTGACCATGGTTTAATAATTATTTATCTTGTTTTTTTCACTCGTTCTGAAATTCTTTTGGTTTTTGTTGCACTGTGTTATCGTTGCTGTTGTTCTTTTTGCCCTCCAAGCTGCATACAAACCAATTTGAACCGGCTGGCCGCCGGCATGTCGCGTGTTTGCTCGCTTATCATTTCAACTGAAAATAAACAAATTTTGATTACTTAAGAAGGTGAATGAATTCAAATTATATTTTTATTAGCAATTTGTCTGCGGCTGATAACATAAAATGTGTGGTTTCATAGTGAAAGAATTTTAAAATAATTCAGATAGAACTTTAATTTGTACCGTTACGAAAACCAAAGGTGTTAAATATTTCACTTAACATTTTATTCAAATTCCTTTAAAACAAATAATTATTTTTGTGTGAAAAGTTGCTATGCATCATTTAACAAAATATTATTTAATTTGTATAATATATGTATATTTTAAGGGCAACACTTTCTTTCCATTAAAAAATTGAATATTGTATGTAGTACATACACACAAATGTACCAGGGGCGGTCGCAGGATTTCTTTTTGGAGGGGATTTTATGTAAAATCATTGGTTATAACCAATAATATTATTTATTCTTCTTTCAATATCGCAATTTGCTAAGGTACAGAGTCAACATTAACATCCAGATTGCGATGAATATTGAAAGAAGCTAGCCATTGAGACGATCTTCAGGAAAAACAGCTATGATTCTAAGTACTTGATAAACTGATTGGTTTTGGAAAGAATTTTCGTCATCCCTTGTCAAGTTTGGTTTTAAGACAAACCGGTTTCGGCGTTGTGCCATCTTCAGTGTCATTTTTCGTTCATGATAAACCTTTTTTTTAAACATAGAATACTAACCATCAACTGAAGTTACTTAAATACTAAATTTTTATAAATTTTACGATTTATTTATTTATAATAAAAACATACTCCTACTTCGCTTTAGAATTTGAAAACCAACATAAAAGGACAAAACAAAACAATTTGTTCTATATTAAACAATAAGAACCACATTTGATCCACAATTTTCAAACAAAAATTTCAAATTCTTTATTAAGTACAAAAACTTTACATTATAGACTTAAATTTTGTACAATCCAGAGAATCTGATAAATAAACCTTAATTCTACAACATTTTTCTTTTTGTTATCACATATTTTCGTTATTTTATAAAAGGTGGCACCCTTAAGCGGTACAGAACTTTGATTTGCGATGTGTATGCTGTCATAAAAGGTTTCAATATTTTTATCACCTTCCTCAGGGTAGTTAGTTTGTTCGAGATTAGTAGGTAAACTAAGCAGAGCATTTTTATGGAGCGACGATAAACTTTCCAGTTCATTTTATTGTAGTCAATCTAATGAAAAACAATGTTGTCATCATTAGGCTACCTCTTTACAGAGATATTAAAATATCTTTTTATAACATCTTTCGTAAACTAAATTGCGGAGATTTTTTATGCATATTTCCCAACAACATAGCATATTTCCAAAAATTATAAAGTTTTGATTGGAATTAAAAATTTTTGGGGAAAATCCCATACAACTCTTAAAGTGTTGATCAAAGTCGACACGCCAATATAACCTTGACTATAACTTAGGGCCACGGTTTTTAATTGTTTGATGGTAGGCAAATATTAACGTTTTATAGATCTAATTTTTCAAAAATAATTAATAATTGTTTAAAAAACTGATAAAAACACTTAATTAATAAACAGAAAAAATCGATATCACTTTCAAAGCGTAAGATATTGAAGGTTGTATTTTTTTGAAAGTGTTGTTTTAAATGAGGCAATACTTTTTTTCGGAGTTGGTCTTTTTGACAGTTGTTACTTGATTTATATTCAGTTTGGTTTGGCATTTCAAGACGCCTTGAAAAAAGCTCCAATTGCGGCAAAAAGTGGTCGAAAATTAGGCCTCTCGGCTGGAATTTATTCGAGCCAGCCGCGGTCCCACGAAATAATTTGTAAAACATCATGGCAAACCCTTATCTTTATAACAAAGCTAAATTTTTGGCCATATAATATGATTGATTTTTATGGGATGCTTAATCCAAATATGAAATCAGAATGAAAAATTGGATGAATCGTTTTCGAGATATAGCCGAATTACGGTTTTTGAAATTTGAAAAAAGGTCTACTCATTGAGGTGCATATATCTCTTACTATATATGATTTATCTTACATTTTTCTTCAAAGTACTAAAACTAATTTTATTTCAGTATAGTAACAATATTATATAGAGTTATTACTTTATCTTAATACTCAGTAGATACAGGCGAAACAAGAATTTCCATGCGACTAAAGTATTTTAAAGCTGTATTTTATTCTAGTAATTTTAAGGAATAACACTTCCATTTATGCAGACATTTAAGTTTTTCTAAAACCGAACCTGGTCCCATAAAAATCAAATTTTCGGAAACTCTAAATTCATTTTAGTAGGTCTAGAAGAATTTTTTGTTCAAAATAATAAAAGCAATCGTTATCTCGACGACGCGATATGGGTTGCAAAATCGCCCCGCCCTAATGTACATACATTCCTATTTCATAATTATTATTCTTTTATATCAACTTTCTTTTCATCTTTTTATTTCAAAACAGAAATTAAAACCAAGCCCAAATCGAAACCGAATTTCTTTTCAAAAACGAGACCGGAACGTTATTTTTAATTGTTTTCGCTGCTTTAATAATAAACTAAAAATACTATATACTCGTACATACATACATATGAGCATGAGTAGAACTTAAATTTTGAACATTTGTGCATTTTCTCATTTATATTTTAATTTATTTATGCACTTTTACATCACCATACACACATTTACATACATACATACATATATACATAAATAAAGCAATTTGTTTATGAAGGCGCGTTAGCTATGCGGAAGACAATTACTCTCTAGTTTGGTTGCAAGCGATTGCTTTTTAAGTAGCTTCTGTTGTTAATCGTTTTAAACATATGGGAAATTTTGATATTTCACTATTAGCTCGCAATAAAGTGGATGACAAAATAAAATAAAAATTTCTCTTAATGTGTGCATAAAATATTTGATCGAATATCCATTTCTAGTGGCCGCTGTGGTCGAGTTGGTAGCGGTGCGTGCTATAACTCGATATGCCGATGAGTTCGAGGTTCGAATCTCAGTCAGTGCAAGCAAAATCTTAATCATAGAAAAAGCTTTTTTTTTCTAATAGCGGTCACCCCTCGGCAAGCAATGGCAAACCTCCGAGGGTATTTCTGCCATGAATAAGCTTCTCATTTAATACATCTGCCGTTCGGAGTAGGCACAAAACTGTAGGTCCCTCCATTTGTGGTAAAATATAAAGACGCACACCACAAATGGTAGGAGAAGCTCGGCCAAGCCCTGAGCTATAAAGTGTAAGCGCCAAAATTATATTATTATTATTATATTATATCCATTTCTTTTCATACGATAATTGCACTTTACTATAATGAAATTGAGAGAGATGCGATGGAAATAAATCGATAGGCCCTTGCGCCGTAAAGTACTGTCGTTCACTCCGGTGGACGAAAGTCTCACCGAGATTCTTCAACATCTCCCTGATTTGCGCCCACGCCCCGACGGTAGAGAAGGACGGTGGGTCCAAAGATCGCTTCTACGATCGTCTTGGCCGCACGTATGAGCGGTGCCCCCACCATGATATACAAATCTTGCTTGGCGATTTCAATGCCAAGGTGGGCAAGGAAGGCGTCTTTGGTTCAACAGTCGGAAAATTCAGTATCCACGACGAAACGTCCGATAACGGATTGAGGTTGATCGAATTCGCCAGGGCTCGAAACATGGTAATCTGTAGTACCAGGTTCCAGCATAAGAAGATTAACCAAGCTACGTAGCTGTCTCCAGATGGTATGACACAAAACCAAATCGACCTTGTTGTGATAGACAGAAGGCATGCTTCCAGTGTCCTGAATGTGCGCACGATCTGATAAGCCAACATCGAATCGGATTATTTTCTTTTCACGCAAATAGCCATAAGGAAAGCTCGACGTCGGATAGCTGCAATCTCAAGAGACAGCCACCCACTTCGCCACCCGACTTGCACTCCTGCTCTCTGAGTGCAATAATCAACAGAACGATATTTCCGAGCAGTGGAACCATATTTTTCGCTGTCTAAATGCCGCCGCAGAGGAATCCATTGTATTTCAGACAGCCCGAAAGAACAACTGGTATGACGAGGAATGTCGCCCCGCACGGAACGTAACGACGCTGCCAACAGAACTACACTTTGATCGGGCGCAACGCGAGATGTGCGGGAGCGTTATCGTTAGTTAAAGAAGAAAGCATGAAGCATTTTTCGTTAGAAAAAGAGAGGCGGAAATGCGTGAGAGCAAAGAGCTTGAGATGCTGGCCAACCGGAAAAGCGCCGGAAATTTTTTCAGAAAGTACGACGACTAACAGAGGGTTTCAAGACCGGGGCGAATTCCTTTAAGAATGACAACGGCGACCTTGTAACTGATGAGGATGGACTCGATGTACCATCACCCGACTATAACGAAATTCGGAAAGCGATAGCACGGCTGAAGAACAACAAAGCCCCCGGGACCGATGTGCTACCAACTGAGTTATTCAAGTACGGCGGAGAGGAGCTGGTTAGGTGCAAGCACCAGCTCATTTCTAGAATAAAGTTGGAAGAACGCATGCTTGCTGATTGGAACTTAAATGTGCTCTGCCCAATCCACAAAAAGGCTGATCCTGCAGTTTGCGCGAATTATCGTGGGATAAGTCCTCTTAACATCGCTTATAAGGTTCTGTCGAGCGTATTGTGTGAAAAACTTATGTCCACCGTCAATGAACTGATCGGCCCTTATCGGTGTGGCTTTAGACCTTTTAAGTCCACCATCGAGCAGATATTCACAATACGCTAGATATTGGGAAAGATCCGAGAAAGAATAATCGACACACACCGTCTTTTTGTCGACTTCAAATCCACCTTCGACAACACGAAAAGAAGTTGTCTATATGCCGCATTGTCTGAATTTGGTATCCCGGTAAAAATTATACGGCTATGTAAAATGACGTCGAGCAATACCACCAGCTCCGTCAGGATTGGGAAGGACCTTTCCGAGCCGTTTGATACCAAACGAGGTTTGAGACTGGGAGACTCTTTGTCGTACGATTTCTTTAACCTGATGCTAGAGAAAATAATTCCTGTCGCAGAACTAAATCGGCCAGGCACCATATTTTAAAAGAGTGTGCAATTGCTGGCGTACGCGCAGTTACTTCTGCCTTCTCCAAACTAGATAGAGAAGCAAAGCAAATGGGTCTGGAGGTGAACGAGGGCAAGACGAAGTATCTCCTGTCATCAAATAAACAGTCGCAACATTCACGACTGGGATCAAACATCACTGTTGACAGTTATACCTTTGAAAAGGTAGAAGACTTCGTTTACTTAGGAACCAGCATTAACATCAATAATAATGTCAGCCTCGAAATCCAAAGGAGGATCACTCTTGCAAACAAGTGCTACTTCGGACTGAGTAGGCAATTGCACAGTAAAGTCCTCTCTCGACGGACAAAAACCAGCCTCTATAAATCTCTTATAATGCCCGTCCTATTGTATGGCGCAGAAGCATGGACGATGAGAGGGCTCTTGGAGTGGTTGAGTAAAAGATTATTCGAAAGATTTATGGACCGTTGCGTCCTTGCGATGGCGAATACCGTGTACGATGGAACGACGAGCTGTTCAAGGACGTAGACATAGTGCAGCGGATTAAGAACCAGCGGCTTCGCTGGATAGGTCACATCGTTCGAATGGAAGAAATAGCTTCAGCTCTGAAAGTATTCCGCGCGGTAATCGCTGGTGGTAGCAGAGGAAAAGGAAGAACTCCTCTGCGTTGGAAAAACCACGTGGAAAAAGACTTGGCTATACTTGGGATTTCCAATTGGCGTCAGTTAGCAAAAGATCGGGACATCTGGCGTGCTTTATTGACCTCGGCCAAAATCGCTTAGGCGGTTGATGCGCCAATTAAGTAAGTAAGTAATATACATACATACATCTATGGATGACGAAATGGTTAAAATGAAATGACATTCAAACATACATACATATGAAGATATTTTACAAATTCGAAACTTATCGAAAAAATTTATTACAATCGTTCGCTACTTAATTTAATTTATTTATTTTTGAGTGCGCAAACAAGTTCGAAGAAGATCGAGCGATTTCGCCCGGTTCCGACAAAGTCCGAAGGCGTTCACTGTAAAATAAATAAATAAAGTTTTGCTCACTGCGAACGTACTTATGTACATATTTGTATGTATGTTACCGCTTCGCTGCTCGCTGCCTATTACATAATAGTTTTTACAACGCCCCCCTACCTCTCACCCACTTAGGCAGCGCTGTTATCGTATCACGCAACGTCACGAAACTGGCAGTTTTTTATTTTAATTTTTAAAATTACCAACACCATTGTGCGTAATAAGCAGTGCTGTTGTTGTAATATCAACGCATATGTCTGATAGGACCCTGTAAAATTCAATGCCATCACGCAGCAACATTACCCACACATTTGGTCAGCTGAGACGCTTAAGCAGTGTTCTGAAGTTCGCGTTCGTATTTTTTTAACATACATATGTATGCTTATGTATGTATTGTTGTAGAGCATTCATTGTTATTCAAGGTCATTTACTATGAATTTGTATTTATTTCACCATTTCGGTATCTCCAAATTACTGCTCATTGTAATGTGAAAGATTTTTTTTGCTTTTTTGACTTCGTTAAGCAAGTAAACGACTGAATCCGATTGTTTGTATATTTTTGGGTATACGTTTTTTCTGTTCGCACATTTGTAATTTCCGCATTCTAACAGAGATTTTGACAAAGTAAAAAAAAAAAAATAAGAAAATCCGATTTCTAAGATAAAGTTTAATTTTGTCAAACATAACCGATACCTTAAGGCGAATTCATTCAAGGTGGTATATGTATTTCACATACATATAACCAAAAAGCTTTGTGTATTTTGCTGTGAATATGACAGAGAAACTTAGAATGGGGGAATTTAAAATTTTACACACTGGCGATTTATAGTAAAATTAATAAATTTAATGACTATATAATATTATACCAAGACGAGCAAAATATGTAAATAAAATAACCATTTTGACACTTTTACCACGCAACGCGAAGGTAGAATAAGCAATCAGCTCTGAACTTATGTTACAAGGGTATAAAAAAAATACAATAATAAAATATGAATTATTTTATTTACATACCTTTGAGACTAATGAAGTTTCTAGTATTAGAAAAACACTAAAAAAAAATTGCAATGGAGACGTGTAATTCATGATACCGAAGTACACAAACTTTAAAATTATTTTCTTTTAAAAATGTAATAAAAGTATATTTAATCGGTACAGACGTGCATATATTTTTAAATTTGATTTAACATCACATATTACAAAGAAACTTTAAATTTTTTAGTAAAAAATTAGTATACAATTGAATTAAATTTGTTCTAGCGATTTTCGAATTAAATAATCGAATGCTTGGCACATTTTGGTCGTACATTATGGTGTATGTAAAATATGTCTTCAAAATATTATAACTCGTTCTTAAATATGTTTCGAGATATAAAACCATAAATTGAATTATGCACGGTGCTCGGTGGTGTTTTCATGAATTTTTCAACGCGTTTTTCTCAGAAGCATTATTTTCAAAACGGTCGCCACGATAACTAAATACTAGTTCGATTGCGATGAAATTTTTATAGTTTACTCAGCAATCTAATATTTCTAGCCATAATTATGCAAAACGCATTTGTTTAAATATTTTTTCGTAAACAATATACACTAGAAAACATGGCAAAAATCGTATATTGTCATTTAACGTAGAGAAAAATTGTCAATTTTTACTTTATCAACTATATTCTGGTACCAGATATGCAAGATGCCATTTCATTTAAAATACGATCATAAGTGTATAAAAAATAAGTTTTATATTAGATCTTTATTCATATCTCTTACCTAAATACTTAACTATAAACATGTTTAATTAGTTATGTTTTTTTCTTTTGCTTCTTTACAGGTACATATATTCAAATCAAGAGTTAACTAGTTATGTTCAATTGAGAGTAAATATGGAAAAAAAATAGAGAGATTCAAGTCTAAAAGTATATTTACACGCACCAATGACGTCATAGCTACAACGTGGCTCCAAACTATCACCGCCGACGTTTAATGAATATTTCTTTTGTTTCATTGGTAATTGTACAATTTTAATTTCAAGTAACTATACTTTTTTTACTGATACTTCTCGGAAATACCATTCTAAATCCACTAAGTCTAATTAAGAAATATTTATGGAATCTAAAACTTGAGTGTAATTTGTATAAAACAACAAAAACGGGTGTTCGGAGCAGCAGCCGACACCGCAGCAAATATAATCTTAAAATTTATACGCACATATTATAATAATAATCAAATGCGAAACTCAACAATTTGCTTGAAATTATCATCTGATTACCTTAATCTAATTCACCGCGATCATCTGCCTAGCCATAAATATCTTTACTTAAGTGTTCTCACTCTTTGTTAAGCTTAGTAGGGCTAGACAAACATATGTACATATATATGTATGTAAGTACTAAATAATGTGTATGCCTTTTTAACTTATGATCTTGTACATAAATAAATTCTTTGCAAACACATTTCTTTGCATTTACATAAGTACATACATACGGTTTGATTATAAGTTGAGGGTGATAATTATTTCACTCTCTTGCGGCATTTTTAAGAAGACGGCGTGATCGTTAGCTTTTGTAATACAACCAAATAGTTAGAATAAAATTTATTGTCGAAATGATTGGAATTTAGCGTTTTATATAATTTTAATATAAACAGCTGCCAAAAAGGCTTGCAAATTTTGTCAACTAGTTTTACTTTGGATACATTTTTTCCGATGTTTGAGAAGTTTGATAGACAAATTAACAATTTAACTTCGATAAATATGAAAATAGCGTTTTAAATGACAGATTTGCTAAGAAAATTGTTTGAGAATTGTACTTGTACCATTATAATAACAGCTTGATAAGAAAAAATTACTGTGTCAAAATAAGTTCTTTCTTGATTTCAAAATATGTGTCGAGAAGATCGCCGCAAGGTGGTGTGCTTTCGTCTCTCCTCTGGAATCTAACCGTGAACTCTCCCTTGCTGCATGCGAAATGGGGTGGCATACGATTTATCGCCCATGCGGATGTCATTGCAATGACAAAGCGTATTTGGGTAAGTTTACGTAAACTTTATGCGATCTGATGCAGGGGACACTTCGGGACTTTTGGAATTGGTCCGGGCGTTGCGGAGGGATAACATGGTCCAGTGGTAAGAGAAGGCTTCTGCCCTGTAGTTTTGTAAGACAACCATAGGACAATTATGGTGTTTAAACCCAAGTATTTGGGACTAGATTTATACATCGGCGGTTAGACCGTTTCTTCGCTATGCAGTTAAGCTAGGTGGCTAATCTTGATGTTCTTGGCAAGGTGCAGAGAGTAAACATAATTACAGAAGCGGAGCGATACGTACAACACCAAGTGATTCTTAAAAGTCATACTGGATCTTCTGCCACTTTATCTGCTTAATTTTAAGGCATGCCGCAATAAAGCCGTTAGCTCAGTTTCGATTAAATCAAAGATCTTACTGCACTGCTACCAATCTCCACAGGAGATGGCTAAGTTGGGTTCCCGGTTACACGGATATGTAGGGTAACTTTTTAGTAGACGAACTTGTGAGGGAGGGCACGACCAAGCAGATTATTTCCGGTAAAGAACGCCTTGGTATGGGATGCGGAACTGCTTTTAAAGAAATTTGTAAATACTAATACAACTGTTAGCTGTATACAAAGTATGACCTGTATGATCTCTAGGCAATCTTGGCTCAAATGGGATCCAAAACGGTCTCGTAGTCCTTAGTCCTTAGTCGTCCTTAGGAAAGGACGATATATCTCAAGTGGTTGGCGCTGGAACCAAAGCAGTAAAACAAATAAAAGACAAAATAGGAATCAATTAAAATATTCTTTCATGAATTTTGTTGTAGCTGTTTTCATCAGAGTTGGTGTGCGATGCTGCTTGGTTGCTTTCCTAGTGCCATCTCCGTAGTCAATTACAGAAAGTAGAGTCCATTTTGTTGCACTTCTCGTGAAAGCTTATTTCAGTCGAAACCATTTTGATTTATTTACGCGCTTTCCGATCAAAAGGATTCCTATTCAATGTATGTGACATCCAGAGGCGAGCACTTTGAATAAGATGATGAACCCAAAACCCCAAACAAGAATGACGAAATTAAAATACCTTCAACCAACTATGGAAATATCTATATAGAGATATAACGGCTAAGTTTATTGCCCCGAAGTTGACTACTGATTCGGATATGAGTGTGCTCAACCCAATGCGGCTCAAATGTTGATCCTGCAACCTGCGCAAACTACCACGAACGAGTTTTCTTAATATCGCAAATGCGTATAATATTATATCGAGCGTATTGTGTAAAAGACTGAAGCCAATAATAATTGTACTTGTTGTACCCTATTGGTGCGTTTTCAGACCTGGTAATTATACCATCCACCAGGCTGGGATAATGCATCAGCTCTAAGAAAAGACCCGAAAAGAATATTCATATATATAATCTGCGCAATGTGTAAGAATTCAGCAATCAACGATTATATAGCTTTGATACCACGAATGAGCGAAAGAAAGGTTACGCCTAGCGGTATACCGCTATTCCTCTCTTTGTGATTTTGACAGAATCAGCTGTTTTTTCTGCGTCACACTGGTGTAACCAAAGAACATAAATGTATAAGAATGGACAACACGTTATTATTAGCAACGAGTGAATCTCCAGGGGCATGCTTTCTTACTCTAGTCAATCAAAAAATTAATTTGAGCAAAAGAGAAAGCATGCCCCTGGAGATTCACTCGTTGCTTCAAGTAACGTGTTGTCCCTTCTTATACATTTATGTTCTTTGGTGTAACTGAATTTTTTTATAGGGTAAACGCACCCATTTCTGGACAATGAACAATTTCTGTATTTTGAAGCTCTTTTTCTGCTATTAACCAAACCGCGAATAATTTTGTTGTTTGTATGAGTATATGTATAAATATTTTTTAATACTATAGCGTTTACGTAATTGGCATGCTGTGTTTATTACCCCGTAAAAATGACAGACGTCCTGATATATAGATGGTGGTGTATTTACTTTACATTGCATTTCATTCGCATTTTTTTTTTGTTTTGCTATCTCTCTTACCCTGCTCGACCAGTGTGACGTCACGGAAAGGCAAATCCTCTCTGATGGGCGCAATCTTGTTATCCATCAATCTTGCTTTGATACAAATATACGTGTTGGGCATGTGCAGGTTTTACGTGTCATACTATCTGTGAATATTTGTGACAAACACATACAATCAAGTTTGACATTTCAGCAGGAGCTCCTAGACATAAATTTGAAGACATAAAACAAATAGGATTTCATTTGTATTGATAATCAATTTTTTATAAGCGATTGTTTTATTCATATGCTTATTCAGAAATTTCCATTTTTCACTGAGAAAAAATGTAATCATTATTTACTATTCAACTAAGGAGAAAACCCTTTATGTTGGCTCAACTCAAAATGGAAGTGATGTTTTTACAATATTCGCAATGTCGTTCATTTGAAATTTTTTTATTAACTTTTTTGATGAATGTTTTCAATTTTTGCACAAAGTATATAATTTAGAAGTATATGGTTTTTGTCAAATGAACTTCGATTTAAAAAAATTAACAAAAACATTTTGAGTTCGGCAACTAATTTTTAGCTACGCCACTGGAATTATTTGTTTGAATCCAGGTAACATATATGAGAAAAATCTGTTTGTAAATTTTTTTACCAGCTAAGAGTAAAAAAAAAAGAAAAATGAGAAGCAGGTGTGCCCTGAAAGTCGCGGGTTCTTAAAGTTTTTGTTAAACTGTTGGCGGTATCGGCGTGGCTAGGCGTCGTAGACTTCTAAATTTTGTTTGGAAGCAATTTTTTTGAGAAGCAACGTTGATGCAATAAGTACTGTAAAAACATACTTACAAACATCTTCGTTGCATTTGAAATAATTACTCATATACAATTAACCGCTCATATACTATACGGCCTATGTACATGATTGGACGGCGGAGCGAAACAACGCATGCGCTTAACCCCGCCATTGGCCGCGATCAAGTTTAGCTGATTGCCACTTTTATTTTCACACTATTCGTTTGTTATTATTCTGTGTATTTTGTGTTTTAACTTTGCTTTAGCGGTTTGGCCTTTTTGGTGGCAATCGCAAAAGGTAATGTCAACTCACTGACTTTGATTTTTCGCCGCTTCCTCCTGTGTCGGCAACATAACACAAAACGAGCGGCTTGAATAGTTGCTTCGCGTAGTCTAAGGTCTTAGCAAAACTTCACCTTTGCTTAGTTTACATACATACTCGTATGTATGTGTGACATGCCGCGGCCAGCGAGATTCCCATATATATGTTCAGCCAAATATGTCACATTTTGTCGTGTCAAGTGTAGAACAAAAAATTACATTAACAACTTTGAGCTGATCTCTATGTGTTGCCTTTATTTCTAACAATAAAAAATTTGTTTTATAGGAGAACTTTTAATGAATTGACAAAAAAAATACCGAACTAATTTCGATAATTATTTCCTTCTATTGTTGCAAGGGTGCACAGTCCTATTTATATTTTTAAATTTGCAACCTTTGCTTTTCGACTTAAGTCTGAAAAATACAGAGATGTGCAAAGATTCGCCCAGTAAATTCTGTAGATCAGCGTGGGCCAAATATGAACACCGCCACGAGACTGTGCTTGCATATAGTAAGTTTATCTCAGCTAAACGAAAACTCCCTCGGTGCACTGAGGAACCTAACGCTAAGAAAATCAACGTACTTTCGCTACGTAAGACATTCTACAGAGAGTATTATACAACAAAAATGTATAATATCTGATAACGGCCTTTGCCGGACGACGTAATAAAATGTTAACATGCTTATTCTGAGGGCGATTGCGAGGAGAAATTGTTACTAAAATTTGAATGAGCTTTGAAGATATGACCATCTATCTAGGGATTGCCGCGGTCTTTCGAGGAGCCTACAACTCATCTTCTGCAAAGAAAAACGATATTCGTAGAAATAGTTGGTGCGAACTTAATTAGGTATGCAATGGGATGTTATTTTTAAAGAATAATCCACATATACTGTAGAATACTAGAGTAAATACAATACGTCTGAGGGACGGATTACCGTCAGTCCCGTGATGGCTTATGCTAATGCCATATAGTTTTTTCAGTCTCACTTCCTCAAGGAGGGCCACACACTCTTTAATAAATATAAATATTTCTGTATACTTTTCGATAGAAGAATTGATTTAAATCTAGGAGTGCTACAACTGCTCTCTATATCTACATATGTTTTTAAAGCAGCGGTCCGATACCATATATAATTCACTTGATGAACGCGGTGGCAGTCTGACATATCCTTTTATATGAGATCATCGATTGGTGGAAGGTTCAAGACAGGTGCACTCGAACCTCAAAATGTGGCTCGCTAACCACTGTAGTGTTTTTCAGGGCATTTTGAGTTGTAGGAAGACTCAAACGAGTAGGACAAGAAAGTTTTCTTAGTCACAGAATTTAGTAGTAACGGCAATTTGTAGCCACTCGAATTATCTTCTCCAGCATAAGGTTAAAAAAGTCGCACGACAAAGAGTCACCCTGTCTGAAACCTCGTTAGGTATCAAACGCCTCGGAGAGGCCCTTTCTTGGGTCTTTTCGCGCATCTTGTCGACAGTAAATTTACCAGGTCTAAAGCCACACTGATAAGGTCCAATCAGTTCATTGACGGTGGGCTGTAGTCTCTCACACAATACGCTCGACAGAACCTTATATGCAATGTTAAGAAGGCTTATCCCACGATAATTGGCGCAAATTGCAGTATCACCCTTCTTGTGGATTGGGCAAAGTACACTTAGATTCCAATCAGTAGGCATGTATTCGTCCGACCATACTCTGCAGATAAGCTGGTGCATGAGCCTTACCAACTCTTCTCCACCGTGGTTGAATAACTCAGCTGGCAGCCCATCAGCTCCGGGTGCTTTGTTGTTCTTTAGCCGTGCTATTGCTGTGCGGATTCGTCGCAGTCGGGTAACAGAACATGAATTGGGCACAAATCAGGGAGATGTTCTAGAATCTCGCCTTTATGCGGATTGTGGCGAGACGTTCGTCCTCCAGAGTGAACGACCGTACTTTACGGCGAAGTCTCTCACCCACCACAAATCCGAAACCAAATTTGCGCTCCTTTACATGGCAGCTGTAGTATACGTCGCAAGGGCCTACCATTTTCTCCCCTTGGCCCGCATTTCTTGGATGGCGGTGATGTCAGCCTTTGCTCTACCGAGGACATCAACCAGCTGGGCAGAGGCACCTTCCCAATTAAGGGTTCGGACATTCCTTAAATCGTTTGCCGTGGTCGTCATTTAAAAAGGGGGGTCCTGTCGGAGGCTTTGAATTGCTTTTCATTGGATATTAGTGGTACGTGGCGGGTGCCTAGCCCTGCGCACAACCCATTGATGGGGGTTAAAATTTTAAATTCGTTTATATAGCGAGCCGCTTGTTCCAAGACAGACGCCCGCTTGCAGCCGCACCTCCTGGTGAACAGACCCTGTGGTCTTTAGTGGACCCTTAAACCGAATATATCGGAGTGGCTCCACTAAAGCTCCCTCTCTATTAGCCGTGACCCATGGCTCCACACGGGTTGGTTACCATATCTCGAACATGCGTTGCTCACGTTGCCCAGGGTGCACGAACGTGGACGTAAGAGTAAGGATTGCGTACAGCCGTGTAACCGCATACCCAGAAGCGCCACTGTACCCCATTTTGCACTTTATTATGCTAAATTGATAGGCTATGAAACTGCATGTTTATTGATTCATATTGTATATATATTTTTAATTGTCATTCCAAATAAAATTGAATGACAATTTAGTTCGTATTAATTTATTTGAATGATTAATGAAAATGTATTCTTTATACAAATATTGAAAATTTGAATAAAAATATATTCGTTATTCAAAACTAGTAGAGTAATGAATGAAAATGTATACCTTTTTGAAATTTAGTTGTCTATTGAATAAAAATGTCTACTTGATTACAAAATAGAAATTGGTTAAATGTTTTATTTAAATAAGTGTTCAAAACTCGTTAGTTGAGCAAACTCTCGCAAAACTTCTAGTACATTATTTCTATACCCATCCCTCATAGTCGAAAAGATTTTCTATACAAATATGGACTCTTTAATGTACATACATAATATGATTTTTATTGAGAGTAATAATGTAATGCAATTGCCGTATTAGTAGACAAGTATAGTCAGGGAGAGTTGGGAACACATAGATAAACAAACAAGTTGTAAATGAATAAATAAAGTGGCAATTAGCAGCAATAATACATAAAAATAATTAACACAAAATGATACTATTATCGTATAAAAATCATTGAATAACAACGAAGATCAGAGCTTAGATCCAAATCAAGGCACTTAACAGACCGAAAAACAATACAGCACACTAAATCAACAAATTATAAAAGCATAAAGAGAAAAAGCGAATTGAACTTTTGAACGTTTATATAAATTAATTGATCAATTTATTTGTAGTTAATGTTGATGGGAGTAATACAATTTTAAACCAATATTCTGCCCCATTAGTCTATCGTTGTAAGGAATGTCGCCAGTTTGTTTGACCAGAGAGGAAAAAGTCATTGTTGGCGGGTTGAAATTTAAAAAAAAGAGAACATAAACTTATTGATTTTTTACTCACTGTGTCTTAAATTAGAATTTACATTATGTAGAAAAATTACTTGTGCAAATGATGGTGAGCCGCAAATTTTTGACTATTTACTTCTATAAGAAATATTTGAAAGTCTATAAATTGGAACTGTAACGAATTCAATGATACCCCTTAACAAATTTCGAACATGGAACTACCGGCGCATTCGGCGATAGAGCCTACTAAAATGATACTTCCTGGACTGTACCGCTTTCAGAGTTGTCCGTTTTTCATCCAGCTGTTAAACATACATTTATTGATTATGTTAACATATTCGTATGTATCATTCGCTTAAATTTTTGTTCGAATTATATGTAGAATGTAGTCCGGCTATGGCGTTATTTAACATTTCACCTTCGTTAGAACTCTAGTAAATTTTTATATGCATAAGTACGAATATGTATCTCGTATACAAAACACATGTGTTGGCAATAATGGAAGGCGAGATTGAATTCGAAACTAAGCTTAGAGGTTAAATAACGCATTCGCTTTCAAGCGTGTAATATTGAGTGTTTAATTGTTTTATATTTCATTTTTTCATACACACATAGAAATACATAAGTATAAACATATAGGTATATAAAATTCTTATTTACTGAAGCTGAACGCACTTCCGGCATCTTAAAATAATTATTTATTAACAACTTTGTTCAAACAGCAGCATTTTAATGAGTGTTGCGAGGGGACTTTGGTAAAAATCTTCAAAAACAATTACTTGTCCTGAAAAAAAAACTTGTTTGAAGATATTGAAAACAATTTTTTTTAATTGTTTATGAGCTTTAAGGCGGATAAGTTTTAGAAGGAAAAAACAACAATTTTTGACAAACCCAATCGGCCTTGAAATTCATAAAAAATTAGAAATGAAATAGTTATATGGCGAAAACCAAAACAAAAAAAAATTCAAAATGTTTAATTATATTGAAATTTGAATTAAAAGAATGTTTTATTTAGGATTTAGTAGGATGTTATGATTTTATGAATTTTCGTAAGAAAGTGATGCCCAAATGAATTTAAAACCGATATATACACTTTTAAAATTTAAATACGCCATTGGTACGAGTACATAGCTACCTTTGCCTTTCTTTACTTCGTAAACCATAAACAATCACAGTTGAAAGTGTATAAAGGCCTAATCCAAGAGGAGTATTTTTATTAGCGAGATAGTACCGCGATCTTGAGATCTATTGTATCCCTTAATGAATTACAATTTTTATTTAATCAAGCTTTCGAGAGAAATGCAGATATATATTCTATGTTAGAATCGTATCCTGTAAATGGGCTCCTTGTTTTGCGAACTTATTCCATCCAAAAAACCCAGGACACAGTTGATCAGACCATGAGTGCCCACTGAGCTTGTCAGGGGCACACCATCTCCAAGTTTGAAGTTACCTGTTAAACCCTAATATAAATTTTTATTAAACTTGAAAACCTAAGCTATTGCAGGTGTAGGTAAATTTAAGAAAACTAAAAAGACAAGGCTGTCAGCGTTCAAACGAATCTACGCAATGACGCAGCAAATAAAAACTGTATCTACCTACAGCTAAAATGTAATAAAAAGTTTTCACATTTATTCGTTACTTTTTAAATTTTCTTTTTTATTTTCGCTGTATTGTAACTATTTTATTGTTCGAATACATACATATACAGATTTATTGATTTCGCGCGCGTGGTTCGTGCTCATGCCCAAAGAGCGAGACATTAAAATATAAAAATTAAAATTAAGAAAAAACTAAAAAACATATTGCAACATCACTGTCGAAAAGTAGTCATAGATATTAGATATCTACAAAGTCGCGCAAAAAGAGAAACTTTGCGTTCATTATTTTTTCGTTTTCAATCTCAAATTTCTAATGATGTACTATACAGAAGTACTATGCTCGAATGCATACACATACGAATGCATATTGTATAATGACTACAAATAATTGTTTGCACATTTGCACGGCTATCAGCAATGCGTGATATGCATATCGGCGAAATGTATCTGTTGCTGCCATTGCTGACACTGCTGTTGCTACTGTTTACTCAAATGCACGTACTCCGCATTTGCCCCTCAAGCAAGGCTCTTGCACGCATTGCCAAACGCATCTAGTCGACTCCGTTGTTCAAGTCTGCTGCATGCAGAAAAATAACGCAAACGCTTTTAGGCCCTACTATGTACAAACAAACATAAATGTATACAGATTGCCCGGTTTGGTAAACTCTTCTGCAATTTTCATGCAATAATAAGTGTGCAGCAGTAACATTGAAAATGTCTGCGATCGTTGGAGTTGCTGAAAGGAGTAACATTGTTTGTTTCTATTTTTTGACAAACTTTAATTTAATATAATAAATTAAGAGGCCTTCTACGACTCATTTACGGTATTCAAAAGATGTTACAAAGCGCCATATAAAAACCACCATGTGAGCAGTCGTTTACTGGTTAATGGTTACTGGTAACATTTTCTGCCAGAAGCGCCCCAATACAAAATTTATGCGTCGAGATCACTGTAAAATAAAATGGATGCTTACGTTCGCATAGGCAGAATAGCTTTGAAGTGATCTCTCCAAGTAAGGAGTGAATAGTAATAAGCCAACTAAATGAACACCTGAAATTCAAGTTTATTTGGAGATGCGTGAAGGAACCCAAATCTCTTTACTGTTTAGAGTTTTGACAAGGTGCTGGCAATTGGAAATCCATGCGGAACGGATAAATATAGTTTGTAAGGTTCGTCTACCTCAAGACGTTTTAAGGATGATGAGGTGAAAGAATCTTTTAATTATCGACTTCTCCGCTAAACTGCTTTTAAGAGACTAAGTGCGCAGCATTTCTCTACTTCCAAATCTGAGATCGTCACCGCTCGTCCACTATCCTCTCTCTATCACTAAAGGCGTTTGCTAGAAGATCGTCATATTCCGTGAACGACTCCATTCTTTTTTTTTACTACTCCGATAACATTCCGAAGAAACAGATCAGTGTGTTCGTTGCTCACTCCGAGAGGATCCTTCGCCTCTCATAGCCCTCTCAAGCCATGAATGGGAGGGGGATAGTCTTCAGTCTTATTTATATATTTACGAATGGATCGCAATTGAATGATAGAGTTGGAGGCGGTGCCATTTAAAAGAGAGTCTCGTTTGACCATAAATTAAGGCTAACAGATTATTGAAGTGTCTCTCATGCCGAATTAGCTGCTATTAAGGAAATATTCGACATAGTGTTATACTACAAATAAATGCAAATATCTACTCTGACAGCCAGGCAGCATTCAGAGACCCGAAATCGCTGATGATGCGGTTGGTGAAATCTTGCTGGGACGTCTCTGTCGACGGCCTCGAACTACTTCAATATCCAGCTGATTTGGGTTGCAACGCATAGCGACTTTGCAGAAAACTCCAGTGCCGATGACTTGGTCAGGCAGGGTACCACGGAGGTCGGAAGTTGATTGCATGTGGTCGTGAAGCTGTTTCAAGCTACCATGGCACAACTCTCCGCCTTCCTTATTGCCTTAGAACTGATTATTTTTCTTGGAAGACTGCCACTTACCCAAACCTCAACTGTCACAACTTGTGCCATTCATAATTAGGGTACACTATTTTTTACATACATATACATATGAATAACATAAAAATTAATTTAATTCTGTAGCTTCCCGGCATAACCGAAAAAGTCACTTTTAATGCAAAATTTGACATCTGTGGGCGTTAATCATTCGAAAGAATGTAAATAAGTACTTTCATATTCAATATTGTAGCTGAATTCTCGACATTTCCAAACCGAATAAGTGCATTTTTCAAACAGATTCAAAACTTTAGGGCGCGTTTTCTCGAAAACAGCTGTGAGTGACATTTTCGGTTATGCCAGGAAGCAACATAATTACTATCAAACTTGCATTTATTTATCAAAATGTTAATGTATGTAAATGTAATTGGTTTGATTATACTGTGTATAATTTCGATTATTTGCCCTCAAGCTAATAAGACACGTATAAACAGGTGAGCAAATTTAAAGAGCTTATAAATCAATGGAACTCTGCGTAGTATGTTTACTGCCTCTTAAACTTGATCCACTAAATCTGCATTTAGGTATGCCATGAAGTATTTTTAAGACGTACGATTACATACATAAATCAGTCAAACTCCAACTTGAGTCTGACTCCAAATAAGGAACATTGCTTGAGAAAAACGTCAAGATAGGTTGCAGCTTCCAGCGCTTTCTTTACATGACCTCCTGCTTCCGTCCTCAAGTGAAAATGTAAAAAAAAGAAACAAAAAAAAATCATGCTTATTTATGCAAACGATTACTGTGTTTGTTGTTTTGTCTTAAGTACTAAATTAGCATCATGCGCACGCCGCTCCAACTGATTATCTTGCCACTCAGCTGCATACTTATCTACTGTTGTTTGTTGCTTTATACGAGTATATGGTTGGCTACCAACTTAGCTATTGACCATAACTAAGCAGCGTTTAAGTAGTTAGTGTCAATTTTTCACGCAATATTCATCAATTGTGTTTGTGCCAGTTAACAAAAAGGCTAGACATCTATAGAACTTTGGATAATTTCTCGCCGATATCGGTGAGCGAATTGTACTGAGAGGTTAAAAGGAAGTTTGACAGGCTCTTCGTGGGCAACTCGTACTTATCTACATATGTATTTACTAACGAGACAGATATTTAACAGATGACGGACCAAATAATTAATTTATATTCTGTCTTAATTACCGAAAGGTCTGAGGGATATCCACTTTATTTATAAACAAAAAAAACTATATATATAATATGTTAAGGTTCACTTTACATTTATTTCATATTAAATTTATTGGAATGTTATTTTTATTTCTTTGCGGTATTGGTCCTTTTATTTTTTTACCTGTTGAAGCCTGTCTGCAAATCGGGCAAAATTCGACACGAAATGACGGATGAGGAAATATTTAAAATTCTGCCAAAAATCTTTTCGAATCTGTAAGACATATTTATATAGTCAACTTTTAAATCATAAATTTGTCCGAAGTGTGGGATATCAGACATTGTCGGATAATTTTTGCTAACTGGGAACTTGCTGTTTAAATGAGATTTCTTGCAGTTTGCTTCGCAGCTCAACATGCGATTGGTGCAAAACTACCCCAATTCACGTCTTTTCGCAGCTGGGTAGAGAGGAAAAAATTAATACAGACATTAACGTTGTTCCCAGCAGAAAACATGATTACCACAGAAGCAAAAGAGGAATCGAAATAAACAGTAGAAACCGCTTACCGTTTCGCTTCTGTAATTCATTACTTTAACATATGCATGTCATTGGGCGTAAGCTCTTAAGGTAACCTACCTTCTATGTGCTATACCAGCAATGCGTAGATGAAATCATTACAAGACATTCCAAGGCAATGCCTTCTGGAGCACATTACTTATGAAAGCGATTACCGATTTTTTGCTGGGTTGTTACCGTTTGGCTATATAAATCGTTTGTCAATTCCAATACATCCAATTTCAAGTGACCAAATTGATATCTATTATACAACTCTGCAAACTGAATATTTTAAATCTTTTAAACTGTATTTATCTTAATCTCCGGCTAGGCGCAGCGGTACTTCTTCACTTAAGATTTTAAATGCAACAAATTTAGGTCCAGACTGCATAATAACACACTTAAGGCTAATATTTATTTAAGATTGCATTTTGATCTAAATAAGGAGACATTCGCTTAAAATGGAATGGGTGATGTATTTAATTTTTACATGATGTATTTCTTTTTTTACTGAATGGTAATTTTTTAATGTTTAATATTTATATTTGAAGTATAAATTATTTTGAATGTGTGTGAAATTTAACGTGGCGTGTTCTATTTGACCTGCAAATTAAGCTACGAGATTAGCTTTTTCTGTATGAAAGACTTAGCAAACATAAAGAGTGCTCATAAGAGGTTACAATTTTTAATATAAATAAATGATTTTCCAACGACCTCAAGGCATACTTTTAAAATGCCACTTATCATATTTTTCATATTCGTTTTTACCTTACCCTCTTTGCTCTAAACTTATTTTATATTCATATGGAATACCATTTTGAAATTTTAAATGTCTTCACTAATTGTAAAGATTGCCATTTAAAAATGTTTACTAAGAAATACCGTCTGCATTATCGAATTTATAAATAAAACGAAATAAGAACGCACAAACTTGACTACCTCTGACATCACTATAAAGTCACGTGTTTGTTTGCTTATTTTTTGCACAAAGCAATATCAAATTAAAAACATTTTGTTGTTATGTGACGCCATTGCTGCATTATTATAACGTGGAGTGTGCGATCGCTAAACAAACCTTTTTCTCAAGATTAAGTGTGTTATATGAGTTTTTATATATGTAAAATCTAACCATAGGCTAAAAATGAATTGTTTGTTCCAATAATCGAAACTATTAAACGTTGCTCATTAATTATAATTAATTATTATATTAATTTATTATTATATTAATTATATTAATTATAATTAAAGTCTATAATTATAGGCTTCGGAACTCTGTTCACCTGCATAATTTAGTGTTAGAAGGATAACGGAGTCTACGAAAGTTAGATGTAGTATCTTTTGCCATCAAATAAGTAATTTGAGCATTCACGACTGTGCCCACTAGCGCTATCGGAAACGGATTAAGAAATTTATTGACTTTCGAATGATTAGAGAAAGGTTCCTCGCAGGATTTAAGGCCCTTAATGAGGGCTCAATCTCAGGAAAGAGCTTTACAAAAGAAAAAGAAAGCCACGAAACTTTTCAACGTGGTATACGCTGTAGTGGCCGCTGTGGTCGAGTTGGTAGCGGTGCGTGCTATAACTTGATATGCCGGTGAGTTCCAGGTTCGAATCTCAGTCAGGGCAAGCAAAATCTTAATAATAGAAAAAGTTTTTTCTAATAGCGGTCACCCCTCGGCAGGCAATGGCAAACCTCCGAGGGTATTTCTGCCATGAAAAAGCTTCTCATTAAATACATCTGCCGTTCGGAGTCGGCACAAAAACTTTAGGTCCCTCCATTTGTGGTAGAATGTAAAGACGCACACCGCAAATGGTAGGAGAAGCTCGGCCAAACACTGATTATATAGTGTACGCGCCAAAATTATATATATATATATTCGCTGTAGGTGACAAAGGAAGAGAAAGTACTTCTATTATACTTTGTTGAGTCTTGGGGACTTTGGTCCTTTCAAATGGAAAGAAAAAACTGTCGACTATGTTGAACTTTTTTGTAGAGCAATGAAATCGTTCGGGCGGCCACTGTGGCCAACTGTGTAGAGGCGATTGCTATAAATCGGTGTGCAGGTGAAGTCCAAGGTTAAAATCTTAGCCGGGCCATGTAAAATCCGAACTATTATAACATTTTTTTTTAAAGCGTCGCAGCTTGGCAGGCAATGTTAAACCTCAGAAGGTACTTCAGCCATGAAACAGCTTCCTATAAATTGCATCTGCCGTTTGCGGTCGGCACAAAACTGTAGGTCCCTCCAAAATAAAGACGTATTTATGTACGGGAGAAGCTTGGTCAGTTACTGAGCTAAACATATAGTGTAAGCGTCAGTTATTATATCATTAACCCAATCCCTCAAATTTTTAACCGGCCGTATTCGCAGGTTTACATCTTCCGCTCTTCCACGACATATGAAATTGAGTTACTGTTGTCCTAAGAAACATACCTGCACATGGTTAAAGTATAAAAATTGGTCATAAACAAGAAAGTTTAAGAAATTTCCCATTGCTTTTCAGAGTAAAAAACTTCATTCGTTTTATATATGTATGTATTAATGGGATTTCCGGCATGCATTTAATGAGCAATAATTTCATAAATATTTAATGTGTATGTTTACAATCATGAAATGTTGAGGAGCTGTTTAATATGCCCAAGAAGTGCATACATACATACATATGTATGTATGGTCTTCACAGTCAGCCGTGTAAAGTATGTGTTCGAATGCGAATGCGAAAGAAATCAATGTGAAGTATTAACCAAACGCATAAGCAATAATTTACGTCAAAACCAAAAACTTGGTGCCCAAATTGCCGTAGCCAAATCTGAGTTGACTTAATACTTCAGGCATCAATTTATAGGTCAACCGATGCAAGCGAAAGGGCGATCAGAGTTGGCCCTTTTAAAAAAAGCGAGTAGAAAGTGAATGGACGGCCAAGTGAAAGATTTGCGGAATTTTGCGATTTTTGCGAAGTATAAGCCAACTTCATTTTTGTGTATGTACAAAACACATACGTATTTATATTTGTATTATGTGTTCATTAACTTTGGTAAAAAAACATGGCACGTTCGATTGATTGTGGAATGTGGCGAAGACAAAGAGGAAGAAAGATGATTCAATCGAGCGCTTGAATTGCACCGTTTCGGGGCGTATAAAGTAGGCAAGTGGGTCAGCTTTACTTGCGCTATACCAGCACGCGCGCACACAAAGGCAGCCGGCGAGAAATAAATATATACATACATACACATATGCGAATATATGGGCAAAGAAAACAGCAAATCAAAAGAAGACGAAATAAGGCAATGGCGCACTGTCGCTGAGTGGCATGAAAAAGGCGTGTGCCAGTGTTGCCATTTAAGGTTAACCTTTAAATACTAATGTTTTAGCGGCAACATGCACACGTTGCATGCACAAATGCATTAGCAAACAGTAAACAACAACAAAGCAACAAACGCAAGCGCTGCGACAAAAACAATAAGGTTGAAACTTGTTTGACAAATCGAAGCCGCGCATGGCTAAATTATCCAAATTTGTAGCAAACTATTGGTGTAAGCACCGGAAAAATTAAGCGTACTCGTAACGGCAGCAGCAAGAGCCGCAACAAAAGGGGTATTCACAGCGAGCTGGGTAACATTGTTGGTCGATATTAGATAATTTTTGCCAAGCATTTCTTTCGTGTAAAAACTTTTATTTACCTGAAAAAAATTATACCGAGTCCGAGCTGACAGTTGTAATAAATTTGTAGAGAAATTGTATAGCGCAGCAGCCGATTTGTGGCATTCATTTCGAGCTACGTTTTTTCTAAGCTAATTTCTGACAGATCACGTTAGCTTCTGTGCAATTGTTTTTTTGGTCAGTATAGTTTAAAATTTTATTAAAAACCCTTGGCATTCTGATTGTATTTTCAATCAAAATGTTGTTCAACGATTATGTAATTTTTTATGTTAATAGCCTTCTACGTCAATATGCAAAATACCATATTTCGACTTAACACTATTTTAAAGAAGATCATTTAATCCAGAAAAAAGAAAGGTTTCTTTTGTTTTATTGTCAGTCAAGTTTTACGTTAGATATTTCTACAAAAATGATACGAAGCGAGAATAACTATGAATGTCATCCATAATCATATCATACTATTGGACTATTCGGCCGAAACTGAAGCTTGACGTCACACAGTGCTTTAAGCCGATATCGACTTTTCAGTTTAGTTGAGTTTGGCTGGGAGCTTTGCAATATTAAGTGCTACTTTTTGATCCTCAACAATTTATAATGAAAATGGCGCACTAAATTAGGGATCTCATTAGAAGATATTAATTTTTAATGCGCCCTATATAGTTGGTAAATTAATGCATTCGGTAAGTTTAATGCAAATAAAACAGAGTGGAATTACTAATAAAACAAATTAAATTCAATGCATCCAACATTTTGAGCTTTAAAATTTAAATTTATAAATAATTTCTCAAACATTGCAAATATAAACTCAATGGAAGCAAAAATGCAAAATTTATGAATATCGCGGCCGCAGTCGGATTCAATGGATAAATTAATATTAAGTATATCAGGTCATCAGCCAAAAATAAACCTATAATTTTTTATAGAGAGAGTTTTAATAAATTTATTGATATGCTAGAATGGTTCAAAATCTTTGCAGTACTCAATTTTAACGGGTGTAACGGGCATTTATTAGTTGAAACTCAAAACGATTTCGACTGATTTTAGCTTTATTCGACTTAGCTCTCTAAATTCGGGACACCGTGCGACATAAGGTGACTGTCGCTTTTATAACAGAATGTACTTCGTCGTGCCCTTGGTCAGTAACTTTGCCCAGATGCGTGGTTTTTCGCACTCAATTGGGACAACTTTTCGCATCGATGTCGTCGTTTCGATTTTACACAGAGTGCTGTATTTAAATTTCAATTTGTTACGAACGCTTACACAAATTGACTGAGAAGAACAACTGAAGAATTAAATACTAAAACAAATACTGATTTAACTAATAAAATTAGGAAAGCCAACATCTAATAATTAATGGTTATTTGATTTTAATGAGAAAAGTAATGGGGCATTCCCACTTAGAAAACGATAACCGAGTAGAACCTAAAAGAATTTTCTGTGAAAACCCCAAATAACAATCACTGTTATGTTAACGACTTTAATCTGTGTATGTACATAGATATGTTTGTATAAACATATGTACATATGATCAGCTCTATTCTGAGCACTTGACAAATGAACAAAACAGTGATAATTTATCAACATTTTTATCAAGCAAGAAGCTCTTTGTTATTCTGTGGCAACCTTGATAAAACGTAAAGCTTCAGACTGCAGGGCTTTTCCGCACATGTGTGGTGAACAATATAATGAAGCAGAAAAATCTGATTTCTGTTTACTTTATATTATTCACGAAATATATTCTTCTACATCGTAGGTATTTCACATATTATTCATTAATTTGTAAAATAATATGTAAAACACGATCAAACGTGTCACCTGTCAAACGAAAATTCTTCATAAACTTGTTATCACTCAACGATAATGGATCACTAGCATCTCGTAAACTTCTTAAGTAACGCGTACGATCTCTATTTTCACAATTTTCCTCTTCGTCAAACAATAACAATAAAAGTAAAATATCTTCTTCATTCTAATAAATTAATTTTCACAACTATGCACAAAGAGTAAAACAGATGTTTTATTTGTCAAGAGCATTTGAAATCTTGACAGTTTATCAAGAAAAGAGCGTTTTATTTTTGACATATAATAGAAAAATCTTGAGAAATTGTCAATCTTGATAAATAAGCAAGATGTTGAATTTGTCAAGTGCACAGCATAGAGCTGGATGTATGTATATATGCAATTAGTGATTGGCAACAACGGTAGATGTTATCCAGAACTGAAATTGATGCGAGTCGCATTCACGCAAACACCAAAACTAAAAACATGCACACAGTGGCGGTCACCTTATTAGATGCACGACTTCATTGTATGAATAGATCATTTAATTCCTGTTTTCTTATAAAAATTTACTACTACAAGAAAACTGCAAGCCTGCTTACTGTAATTTGTATTCCTCAAATTCTTTGTAATATATAATGTATGGTAAAAATTAACAACAGTCTCGTAATATAAATGTACATTATTTCGATAAACAATAAAAACATATTAATATGTAAATATGTGGTTGTGCTTTTGGAATTTATTTATTTATGATTAATTCAGTCAATGCATACAAAATTCTTACTGACTATGCTAACTAAATGAGTAACATAAAAATGTATGACTAATACAAAAGTAGGTAACTTGTATATTAAAGTAACTCTAAGGCTAAATTTTTCAACACCAATACTGGTAGCGATATATCAATGTCCACGATATGATATGATTAAGATCATTTATCTCTCTAAGGGCACGACAAATCGGAGCATTCATAGAGTACAGCGACTTCGAATAAGGCAATTAAAAAAGGTCAGAATCTCGTAAATTTCACCACGGTATATTTAAAGGTATTCACTGTAGAATATCAGGGCAATCAACGACTCCAGTAATAACATAAAATATAAAGGGGCAAGAGAATAACTTTCTCCTATCCTCAAGTAAATTTAACTTAATGAGCTGACAGCGTGCAGGGTATGAAGGAAACGGCTCAGGAAAATTTAAGGGTCGTAACGCAAATAAAATAAAAGTATTTTGTGCACGCTCAATTCTTTTTCTAGGACCAAAGTGAGAAGGTCGCCAAATATTGGCCGCATATTCAAGGTGTGACGTCACAAATGCACTGTATAGAGTTTTTAGTGTATATTGACCTGAAAAGTCTGAGCTATTTCGTCGAAAAAAAGGTAACATCGAATTGGAGTTAGATACAATGTAGTCAATATGGCTTTTAAACATCCACTTCGAGTCGAAATAGATGCCCAGATCCTAGACCTGAACTTCAGATTTAAGAGTATTACCGATAATATTAAATGTGGTATTGAATATTTTAGCTTTCTGGAATAAATCATGTGATAACATTTAGTAGTAGTGTGGGGGGCCCGGGCCGCAACCACGTCTACCCTGCCCTTAATCCGACCCTGTGTACATGTGTTCGAGTAAGTTTCGGAAAAAATCTATTACCAAAGAATTATATTGAAAAATTTCTTAATTTGCCTTTTCGTAAATCAAATACATTTTATTAAGTCATTTATTTTATGGTATGACGATAATGAGTATATTCGGGGCCTCGAACAATCGGTTCTTATCGCTTGGCTCTGCTATTAAATTTTGTTTCGATCAATGCGTTGATTATTTGCTAAGTTTAAGAGCGCTTGCAGTGTATATGTGAACCGTTTACTAAAAAAGTGTTACCAAGTCATATACCGTGACCGCAACGACTACTTAAATTTAAATTTCTCATCGGACCGTTATCGTTTTTCAGTGTGCGCCAGTGTTTACCTTAATTAGTGGACGAGTTGTGTGATTATTTTGTTTGATAGCAATACATGTATCACTGAATGGGGATGTGTTATAGATTCTGGAATAAAATTACAGTTACGTAGAGCCTTATATTTTCGAGTGTAATGATAGACCCATGATGCAATACCCAAATTTCTCAACTTGCCATCCCCAGAATAAACGTAAACTTTCCATCTACATAAGTATGATTATGTGAATGCCCTATACTTTAAGGAAAGTGCTGCAATTTTTTTGGAAAATAATCATTCGAAGATGAGGCTGACTTGATTCGCCTAAAAATATCGCCAAAGGACTAACAAGGGCATGGACATCCTTTAGAGCATGATGAAAAATAAAGAGGTGACTTCACAAGCTTGACAACTCTACTTAACGCAGTTATATTGTGGTCATGCATTTAGAAGCAGTAAGAAAAAAGTAACTTTAAGGTCTTTTTGTACAACTTTTAAGTGCTTTTTAAGTTTGATACCTCGCGCTTTCTTTTTTCAATAAAAGTATTTAAATAGAGCGAATTGTTATTGATACATTTACCCGATCTTTAATAATATAAAATTGTAAATGTTTGTTTCTGATATTTTGTTATAAATTTCGGAAAGAAATTTCATCTTCCCATTTTGCCTTCTTTCTTAGAATGGATTAAGTCCTAAACTATATATTCACAAACTCGGTTACTTTCAAAAACAATTACACTTTCCTTTCTATGGAATTACCTTGGCAGCGTCTGAAACTGAAGTCATAGCAGACTTACATAGATAGAAAGATATTTATTTATTTCATGTACAACAAATATACATGAAACAACCGGAAGAAAAACAACACTAGCTCAAGGCCATCAGCTGGTTTTACAATAAAAAATGATTTTTACTTATTAAGAATTACAAGCACTATACAGTTAAAAGATATGTATGTTAAATAAGTGCTTACACCGAAAATATTTAAATTTACTAAATTAAATGAGATAGGCTATAAAACTAGATATCTTGGTTATGTTTAACGCTGTTGTGTCGGAGAGAAGTTGTGATGGAAAAGCTGTGGCAAAAATCCGTTGTATTTGAATGGAAAACCGAGGGCAGGTATCTAGGATGTGCTTAACCGATGTGCTCAATGATCCGCAAAAGCTGCACGATGATGCACCATGATACAGAATTTGGCCGTGAGTGATCTGCGTGTACCCCAACCGAAGTCTTGTGAAAACCAGAATGTCTGAGTGTTTAGAATCCGAGGGAATAGTAGGCCTAATTTTTGTAGTATTAATGACTGCATAGTGGTGCTAATATTCCTTCCACTTTGGTAAGAAATTATTGTTAATGTGCTGTTTTATTAGCATAACCAAGTCGGCTTTTTCAAGAGCGTCAAAACAGATGACTGGTTCATTATGAATGCTCTTTGCAACGGAGTCAGCTAGTTCATTACCTTGGATGCCACAATGGCCAGGTATCCACATCAATTTAATTTTATTATTGTGTTTGATGAGCAAGTCCCTGATGTTGGTTGTTAAAACGTTGTCCGTTTTGAATTTCCGGAGAGCATCGATGGCAGATAGGCTATCAGTACAAACGCAGAAATTGCCCTTGGCTTTAGAAGCTATAACAACGGCTTGATAGATGGCAAAAAGTTCGTGGGTATAGGCAGTAGCCCTTTTTTAAAACTTCCAGCTTATCGGATACTACTGCAAATGAGGATGAAAATTTGTTTTTTGAGCCATCGGTATATATGAAGTTGAAGGCTTTTTGACTTAGCCCAGCTTTATATTCCAGAAAAATTTGGGCTTAAAGGTGTTTTGCTTCTGATATGTTTGTAAACAGTTTTCAATTAATAAGTCCAATAGAAGCCAAGGCGGATAGTTTGGATACCATTTTCGAGATGGTTTAACTAGTAGATTCATTTGCATATGTAGTATCAGTACACGGTGTATTGCCGAAAGCCGCTTAGGGAGAGCCTTTCGATTGGAAACTTTAAGTGTTTCGCCAAAAAGGTGGTTGTTGTTGCAGAATAAAATGAAATAAATTAAAATTAAATACAATTTTGTATATAGGCTAGGGAGTCCAGATTCGGTTAACATATTGCCAACGGGAGTGGTGATGAAGGCACGTAAGCTTTTCCGCACAGCTGCGTGATATGGCGTACAGAGAAGGTTTAAGTTGCTTTTGGCACTAGTTCCATAGATTGGCAGCGCTTAGTCAATAACTGATATAATTAATGCTTCAAGATTGTCCTGTTTACATAGTATATATCAAAACATCATCGGCATATATCCCATAACTTACATTGTACTTATCTATAATTTGACTTATCTCATCAAATGCAATAATAAATAATACCACCAAAAGAGGAGAAACTTGAGGAATTCCATTTTGCAAATCATATATCTCGGATGAAAACCCATTTATCCTGACTATAAAATTCTTCTTGGTGAGAAAGTTTCGGATAAAACCATATATTTTGTTGCCTACTTTCCAGTTTGCTCCGATACGGTCAAACCCTTTTGGAAATCAAGGGCCGTGATATGTTTTTTACTGGATAAAGCGTTTGAACAGAAATGATCGAAAGTTAATAATGAATCGATGGTCCCGTGACCGCTTTTAAACCCGACTAATTTATTTCTGTAAGCAAACCACATCAACCTGTGGGAAATTATTTTTTCCAGAACTTTACGGTTACATGACAGTAGAGTGATAGGACAAAAATTTGATATGCTATCCATGGGTTTGTTGGGCTTATGGATGGGAGAGAAAATACGGTTATACAGGTTCACCAGTCTGGTTTTGATCGAATCGGGTAGGTTTTTGATCATTACGTGAGTAATGCGGTCGTGTCCAGGAGAAGAGCTCTTAACCATGTTACCGAAATTATTAAATTCTGCCAATATGATAGGATTATCAATTTCTCTTGCAGAAGGAAGGTTATTGTGAGGGCAATATATTTCCTTGAGGTTTGGGTCGGATCGTACGCGTTTGTAAGTATACCAGGCAGATTGCTTTATGGCCCGCAGTTCAGCAATTTCATTATTCCACCAAGGAAGACATTTTTTGGAGAGATATCGCCTGGTTTGAGGTAGAGATGAAGTAGCTGCAGTAAGGATAACCTTTTTGACTTGAGCAGCTTTCTTATTGATGTTGTTGCTGGGAAGATAAAGGTTATTAATTTTCTGACATAAGTTATGATATTTTTCCCAATTTGCCTTCTCAGTTAAGAATTTAGGGACGTGCTTCAGCATTTTCGTTTTACTACAATTTAAGTAAAAAATAATTGGATAGTGATCACTGCCGCAGAGATCATCCATGATCTTCCAAAATAAGAGTGGGTAAATATTCATTGAGGATAAAGAAACATCTACATAACTAAAGGTTTTGTGCGTAGAAAAGTGCGTAGGTGATTTATTATTTTGGACAGATAAGTCAAGTGAACATATAAGTTCCTCAAAATCTTTGCCCCTCCGGTTATGGATGGGGGAACCCCAAAGCGGGCTCCACGCATTGAAGATAAACCACTAATCTAATAAATCGCAGAGAACTCAAAATACATTTTAATTCGTGAAAATATATAGCGTGGTTTGGCGGAAAATAAACTGGGATCAATGTGAAAGGTAAATTTGCTTTGATTTCAAAAGCAATAATGTTTAAATTAGTCTTAATCAGAATTCGTTTATGGGAGATACTTTTTTTAATTAGCCGTGAATATTTGTACGATTCGTATTGTGTAAATATGATATGTACCGAGAAGGGGCTAGGAATGTATTCACGAATCCGATGTTGGTCTCTAGTAGAGCAAGAAAGTCTGGTTTATATTCCAAAATGAGAAGATGAAGCTCATGATAATTATTAAATAAACGGTTTATATTCCATTGTAAGAAAGTTAGCATATTTCAGGTTTAAATTGAAAAAGGAAAATAGATACTATATTGATGTATATATGTATATGGAGAACTTATTGAGCATTAACTGTCGGTATTATCTGACATTTTTGAAGTAGTTGAGTAATTTTGTGTATTAGCGCTATTTAAATTTTGGTGTGCATCTTCGAGAGAAAAACTCTCATCGTTAAATCGTTCATCTTCTGAGCTAATGTTTGAGTGGAAAGTTGATTGGTTGTTGGAGAGTATTATCTTTAATTGTTGTTGAACTGATTCTTAAGTAGTTGGGGTGAGATCAGAGTGGAGAGTTTTTTGGTAGTTAGCCGTGATATGAGTAGAAGCTTGAAGACAGCTAGTTTCTTTATTGTGCTGTGGAGTAGTGGAATTATTGCTTGAGAAAAGTTGTGTGTGATCGTTGGAGACTTTTAGATTTGAAGATGATTTGTGAATCCTATTTGTTGACTTGGTGTTTGAAGTATTTTTATTGTCATTAATTTTTGTTGGTGAATAAACGGTATTCGGCGTAATAGTAGCATGTGCGTTTCGTGGAGACGAAAGCACAGTGGCGTAGGAAGTTGTAGTATTTTCTGGGGGTAATGTGACTTGCGTCCGATAAATATTTCGGGCTTCGCCCATCGAGCATATATTTCTGGTCTTTATAGCTAATATATTAGCTTGCTTAAACTTTTTACACTCACTTGAAGATGGTGGATGTGGCTCAGAACAGTTTGCACACATAACTCGAGTGCAAACATCTGTTGATGGGGAGGGAAAGAACAAGTTACGCATGTTGGACTTTTTTTGCACCAATTTGCTGTGTGCCCTAGTAATTGACATGATTTACACCTGATGGGGTTGGGGATGTATTCCCTCACCTTAACGGAGTGCCACGAAATATCTATCTTGCTTGGGAGTTTGAATGAGTCGAAGGACAGCAGAACAACCCCACTAGGAGTTGGCTTAGTATCAATCATTTTCTTGAACTTATGAATTGAAGTAACTCCTTGGGTACTTAGCTCTTTTACAATCTCCTCGTTACTTACTTTATTTAGGTATGGGGCATATATTGTTCCCTTGGTTGTGTTGAGCGAGTGATGAAAATAAATTTTGACAGAACATACACCATGTAGTTGCGTAGTAGCCAAGAATTTTTGTGCAATTTTTACATCTTTTACCAGAAGCAGAAGGTTTCTATCTTGAAGCTCAGATATAGAAACAACATCTTGTATGGCTTTGTGCACAGCAAAACAAGAGGAATCTGACATTTTTTTTTTATCTTCACCACAGGCTAGAATAAGAAATTTGGGATCTGCCACCACCACATTTGGAAGTTCAGGAAAGAGATTAACATGCGAACCATTAGCACTTTTTTCTTTTTTGCGTTGGTAATCGTTTGCAAGCAATCCAAAACGATTCGCCCTACTACCATTATGAAAATACACCAAGTCAAAAAGTATTCACTTGATGCAAAAATAAGAAGCAAAGCTTTCTCACTAATCAGAGAATATTCACAAAATAGGAACTGAAACCGCACTGAACTACACTATGAAAGCAAACTGAACACGACCAAACACTTTGAGTGCTAAACGCTGACTGCAGACCTACATAAACAAATTTAAATAAAACACATTACTAAAGTGGAAAAAGTCTAAGCCAATGTCAGAGCCCTTTATATTAAGTAAACCATCCTAGTTTTTATAAATAACATTTTAATATTTTTTGTCAAATCGGAATTTTTTGCAGTTTTTAATATTCACACAATTTTTTCCGTAGAAAATTTCCCTAGATTTAATTTCGTGAAAATCTCCTCCAAGTACATTTATTTATGTACAAAAGCGGAGCTTGGCTTAATAACGCGCCCTTTAGAAATTGTATGCACCCATGTATGTAAGTATTTCTTATGGATTCTGAATTTTTAAAATATAGTTTATGGCGTCTTCGTGAAACTGGTTATACTTTTTAATAAAATAATTGAAAGGAGCACTAGAATTTTACTTTTGTTTTGCATAGAGCTGCTGTATTTGTCTGAATTCTAATTTCCCCTTTTTTGTACCCGAGCGTGATTGTACACAAGGGTATTACAACATTGTTCGCATAACGGTTGTTTGTAACAGAGAAATCGATTTAGCCCTGACTGTCTGTTCGTCCGTCCGTCTGTCTGTCCGTGGTTACAATAACTTGAGTAAAAATTGAGATATCTCAATGAAATTTTGTATATAGATTGCTCTTTGGACAGGGTAGGTTGGTATTGAAAATGGTCAAGAGCGGTCAATAACCACACCCATCTCCCATATAACGGAAATTTTAGAAAAATGCAAAAACTCTGTTTTATCGGTATCCATTAAAGCAAATTGAGTGAAATTTGGTATTTGGATCTATTTTGAACTAAGAAATTAGGTATTTATGAAATTTATGAAAATTTGATATTAAGAAAGGTATTTAATTAAGAAACTTAATTTTTATGAAATTTTGAAAAGTGGGCGTTACCACTTATAAAAAACGTCTGTAGGTAAGTATCTTAATAACGATGTAAGGTATCGCCACAAAATTTGGTGAACATTGTCCTTGATATCATTAGCATTACCGTCAATAATTTTTGATATCGGACCATAACCACGCCCAACTTCCATATAACAGAAATTTTGAAAATGCAAAAAACTTCGTTTTTCAGTATTTATTGGAAGAAATATTGTAAAGTTTAATACTAGCTGCGATTTGAAACAAAGAAGCGGAAATTTTATGAAATCAGGTTCACCGACCTTACAAAAATATATCGCGAGGGTATATAAAAATCGGTTTCGCCCGAATTTAGCTTTTCTTACTTGTTATTATTGCATCATGTTTCTAGAAAAACCCTTGATTATAATTTTAGGCTAATTAAAAATAAAACAGTTTCAAGAATCGTTGTTTGCCTATTGGCAAGGCATCCATAGATCCAAGCTCAAAGAATTATCTAAAGTTGAAATCGTAACTAAAAAGTCTAAAATAGGAAAGCCAAGAATTTTGTGTTCGATGCAAGTTTGTTCAAAATAATGAGGCGCTTGTTGGTCTGCGCCAGCTCGTTTTAAAGGTTAAAAAGAAAAGTTGGAAAATGGATGTAAGCTCGCCGGCTGGTGGTATGCTGAGCCTCAGTAATCGTATCACAAATCTAAGCAAATTTTGCTTGAATATTGCCTAAAATCTTATTAAGAAATCTGTTGAAAATTGTAGAAATCGAACTGAGCCCTCGCCTAGAATTTATATAACGGTAATTTATGAAAATGCGAAATATGCGTTATATTCTTAATTCTAAATACGTATCAGGTCTGCTCAACAAACGAAACAACACAATTTACTTTCGTTAATGAGCACAATTAACTTAACAAAAGATGTTTATTACGTTTCGGCGCCTTGTTATCAAAACGAAATCAAATCGTTAATGTTGTTATGTATGTTTTACGTTAACAAAGCGCGAAGGTTCACGATATAAGCTAACAGGTTGCTGTGGCATTGCCAGTACACTTTAAATAAAATGTTTAACGTTTTAATTAACGTATTAATGTTAACGACAGCGTTTCATTTCGGTAATGAAAATAATTGAAAATAATCCTTGAACAATAATATTTTGAAATGTTTTAACCGAATTTTTCAGCACTTAGAACAAAGTTGCTATCAGTTTCTTAGAGCCACTATGTAAAAACTGATGTCAACAAATGTGTACGTATGATATTGCATTTCACTCTAACACATTAATATTACCGAATAGGCAATCATATAGCTCCACTGCTCACTCTCGTCCCTTTTATTGGGTCAGTGCTCATTATAAAACCATTAGTACTGAAAATATTCAGTTATACCTACATATGTACATGAAATGATATATCTTTTTTTTTTTTGATTTGATTAACAAGTTTTTTTATCTTTTCAATTAAATTGTATTGATTTACTACGATAACCGTAATCATGGTAAACAAAAGTTATATATTTTTGACGAACTAGTTTTTGCGTCTTGCAAAAAATATCACTGGCCGGACAAACTCCGGTTACTCCATCAGTACTTTTGCGCAGAGCTCCGTTCATATTTTATATTGAATTCAGAAATCCTATTTGATTTATAATTAGCATATAGAAAAGCTATTTTTTCATTTACAACTTAGCTTTTATAAAAACACGATGATTTAAATGTTTTCTCAACTTTACACTTCAGAGTTTTCCGAATACTGCGTGCCATTTGCAAAACTCCTATGAATTTATTATATGTTTCTTTCTCGCATATTCGAAATTAGACTAAATGGTGATTGTCTCTTTTGTACAACTATAAATGACAACCATTTTACCGGACATCTGACGGTCAGTAAGGGAAAACACGAAAACTTCGTTGTCTCATTCTCGCATATAGGCCACCATAGTAAGCGTAGCGAGTCGCGGATGTCTCTGTTTGGCAAGCAACAGGCAGTCGTTTTATCGGGAAGCTGACAGTAAGTGCTAATTTTATGAATGAGAGTGCATTGGTAGTTCTGTCAGCATATTCTTGTAGGGTACATATATATGTATGTATATGTATTTATGTAAATACATAAATCACACTCACATTAAAAAGAATGTATGTATAAGGTCATAGTAAACATATTTCAAAAACATTGATACTCCTTTCAACTTTAATGCGAGTATTCAATTAACAGCTAATCTACAATGGTTAGTGCTTCGTCACTTCCCAACCGTCAGACAATGTTGCATGTTACTCAATGTTCGTTCGCGTGGTGTGTGCACCTTAGTAGCAGCGCGTTGACGTGCGCGCATGCGCGGCTTACAGTAATTAATCATTGTCATAATTACACACAACATTTTTCACACTTTCATTTGGAGTTTGAATTGTAGATAGTTATGAATGTAAGTAGCAACTGCAACTCTTCACTCGTACTCGGTGGCTTAAGTCAATGGTTAATTATACAGAGGCGGTTAGTTAATTTTTGCGAATTCAATTGCGCATGGTTAGTAGAGTTAGTAGAGTTTTTATGAAGACAGAATTATGTATAATTGTACATACATAGTTACGTATATTTTGAAATGCTAGTTTATGCATTGTAAAAAGCTTAAATGTATATAATATCGAACATATTAATATGGTCGCGTTATTTAAAAATTTTTTGGCTATTTTTTCTGTTCATTTAATGTTTGTAATTTTTTATAAAAGTATAGCTCATTACTTAACAAAAACCATTTAAATCCAAATTTTCAAACGTTGTGCAAAATATATAAATATTAAGCAAACTTTCACCAGCAATTCAAACTTTTTTCTCAGAAATATTTTTAAATCATCAGTAATCACTAGCTCAATGATATTAACACTTTATTGTAGTAAAAAAGAAGCGTATACTAAATTGCATTTTTTTTTAAATTCTTATACTTCCGAGAAAAAAGTTTGAAACCTTGGCTTTTATTAGTTAAATGTAAAAAAAAAACTTATTAACCCTAAAGAAACAAAAAAAATAATACACATACTTTTTTTTAATTCCATGACTATATTCCTTTTTTGGACACTGTTTTTTCGTGTTCACTATGAAAAGCATAAAATACACACATTTTCTAAAATGCATAATTATAATTAAAAAAAAAAAAAATTATTGTTGCTATACTACCCTATGGAAGTTAAAAAATCTCGCAGATTTACACAAAATATTTTTTTTACATATGTACATATGTACATTCGCTCATAGATTTTTGTATGAATGGCCGTAGTAAAAAATATGTACATATGTATGTAAAGTCAAATATTTTCATAATTGCAATTAAAAATGTTACAAGAAAATGCAACAGAAGATGGAAATAAAATAACTTCAAAGTTGTCGGCAGACTGGCCGCTTGTTAAGAGTGCCGCATCGGCGTACACTTTTATGCAATGCGCGCACATGTCCATGTATATTTTACATTTGAGTATATGTGCGTGTATAGGTATACGATGTTGCTACAGGCGCCGGCTATGCGGTGGGTGGTGACGCCAACAACTTGCCACACATTGTTGGGCGGTGTTTATGCTTCTTTAGACAGCTGCAATGTCCATGAAACATTACCATGTGGCATTTTTGTATATTTGTATATTTGAATGTTTCTGTATGTACATGCATATGTGAAATTTTATTACAAATCAGTGTTGCAATAATTTGCCCGTTGTGCCTCCGCGATCGCAATCGCTTTTGGCGGGCAGTGCTAGTACTTATCAGCATAACACTCACATTAAGAAGCGCAACATATATTACAAGTTAACTTACAATGAAAGCTGCACATAACAGAAGCTTGTCTGCTTGTTGGCATGCGGTGCAACAAAAATATATTAAAAATGAGGAAGAAGAAAACAGTGCGCATACGTGAAAAATAATAATAATTGCAATGCATAACTCATAAAATAAATTCGAATTCGATTAACTAGTTAATAGAAATCCGCATGAAAGCAAAATTTTAATCAAAACACATAACAAATTTTAATTGATTCGTTCCACGCGGAGGGCTCGTACATAGATGTTGCTTATAGATATGTATGTGGCAAGCTTACGGTGGAAGTAAAAGCGCTAAACACGTGTGAAATGAGATTTATTCAAAAAAAAAATTATTATAACTCTTTGGGCGACAAAAAGTTCAAGAGTTTTCAAACCCCTTAAGGGGGTCGGATCATTTAAAAAGAAACAAAATCGATTTTTTTTGCTTAATCTCTTCCAAAACTATCTAAAAACATATATGTGAAGTATCAGCGTTGATTATATGAAAGAAAACAACTAAAACAAAGCGGAAAAACGATCAAACTATTCAAGTGCGCCACTGTGTATGAACGAATTACACAAAATTTTAAAAACACAGTCTGGAACCTTTATTTATTATTGATTTTGATAATATTCTTACTGACGCTCCTATAAAATGTTTTCCTTCAAATCTATGTCGCAATTTTTTTAAATAAAATTATGAAAGAGCGCTAGTAAAAAACAACCATTCATGTTAAGAACAAAATGCAAATTGCAGCCTATTAAACCAGGACTGCCGAAAATTCTAGGTATCATTAAAAAAATTAAGGGTCATTTTTATCAAAAAACCTTTCATAACATTTCTGCTCGGCCTTCTTGAAAGAGTACGATGTAGATAATTACACATTTTTTTACTCAAGTTAGACTCAGCATATATACACTGTCAAGCTTTTAAGTGTTTCGGAGCACTAAGTTCCATTTTTACACAAAATTGGATGCAAATTCTTTGAATCAGCAGAAATTCGCATCCTTATACTTTTAACCTTTTTTGCTGCTGACAAACAAAGTAATAATGCTATGTACATACATACATAGTTGAAATTGTAAACATAAGATCGTGACGATACAACCAAAAAAACGTGAAATCTAAAACGTCAGCGCGTACGTATACAAAAAATTATATTTGATGTACTGCTGCACACTTGTTTTGGGATAATGCCCTATCGCTTTATCAATTTTCCAAACTTTGCAACAAAAGTTTTATTGGTTTTGTTAGAGAATGTCTAGTATTTTAAAAGAAAAATAGTGGAAAATATGTGAAAGAAAACAACTAAAACAAAGCGGAAAAACGATCAAACTATTCAAGTGCGCCACTGTGTATGAACGAATTACACAAAATTTTCAAAACACAGTCTGGAACCTTAATTTAACATTGATTTTGATAATATTTTTACAGTAAAAGAATTAAGACGTAATTTTGCAGTACATAATTCGACAAAGATCCATATTTTTTACACTTTTTATTAGTTCTCAATCAACTTAATATACATTTTCTTCGTTTTTGTATCCTCGGTCTTAACTTAATTTCAAAGGCTTTTACTTATTTTTTTTTAATTTTAAATATGTGGTCTTTGACTTGCTTGGAAAATGATAGTTACACTTTAGCATTTTTTGATATTTAATGAATTATGCGATTTTAACATTGCAGTAAACACGCTTCCGAAAACTTGTTTAACCTATCATCACAAGGCAAATTGTAAGCCAAAATGCAAACAGCTACTCACACATTATCATTGATATATAGCGAAAAAGTTGCCCTGAAAAAAGCTAGACGACGCTAAAAAAATATGATTTGATCCCTTCGAGATAAACAAAAATTCGCCTATCGCACTAATGTATCGAATTGATCCGTTTCTGTTACAAAACATAACCATTTGTGGTCAAGGACCTTGTTCGATACTGCAGCATATACATATATGAGTTTTTCAAATTGTTCGACGGCTGTGAATTAACGCTAGCGGATCAACTCTTAAATACTATTCCATTTTTATAGAGTTTCGAGCTACATACATATGTGTGAAAGCTCTACTTTATATTCCATCGATAATTTAGATAAAAATCGTCTGAGTCGAAGATGCAAGAACGTAAGACAGAAAGTGGACACTTAAAAAAAAAAGTAATAATAGACCGAGATTTTTCGTCGCAATCAGATGCATTTGCGTTTTCGTATCGAATTATTCGTTAAATCGGCAAGATAGCAGCTGTAAGCTTCAATAAGTACCTCTATTCTTTTTAACTCAATGTTTGGAGTTTTGATAAATGTATTATCATTTGTTTTAATATTTTTTAATTACTCCAAAAGCAATTTTTATTAAATTTTTACTTGTACCAAAATGTGAAAATTACTCACCTTGTTGCATGAATATTTAAGCGATATGCTTAGCGATCGGTTAATGAAAATCCGGTCAACGATGCAAATCCAATAAACGCTGCCGATTAATTCCACAACAGCGCACACATGAAAATATTGGCTAACATAAAGCGAATTACCAAGTAATCACATTTTGATTGAATGTCCATGGGTTTAAAAACCAAAAATTCAACGCATAAATGATTGACCGAATATGGAAAACTGCGTGAAGTGATTATTTCCGCTTTAAAGTTAACCACAAGCACTTGTTGCTGGCCAACGTAGCGACCGCTGTTGCATGCTCCTCTCTCGCATCCATAGCCAGAAGCATAAACGGGAATGTTGTTAAATTTACAAAAAGTTATTCTTGGCTTGTAGATACACACACACACACTCATATGAGAGTGGCTTTGATTGTATGCTTGTTTATTTTATTAACACGGAATTAATTAAATTCGTAATATGCGGCGATAGGAGGAAGTGGCTCAACGGCTTTCGGCTTTTGTGATTGCGGGTCGACAAAGGCGGGAGCGGCAGTAGCAGTGTAACTGCAGAAGGCTAAAAAAACTAAAAACACTTTCACTTTTTCCATTTTTCTTTTGGCGCGTTTGGCTAACTGACAGAATGGCTAGCTGGCATTGCCCCCGTTCGCGATTCGCAACGGTTTCAATGTGACTAACGTTGTTCGTAGTCCGTTGCTTTATACGTTGGTTTGGTGGAGTGGAGGAAAAGTGAAGCCAATCAAAATGTGATTATAAATTTTGTAATATTAAATGTTCACGGGACTGTGTGCGCCTACAACTATTGGTCGCCATCGAATGTTGCATAAAATTCAGTTGGTTCGGGTTATTTGCAATTATTTTGGTGGATAATTTGGGGCGGCTTTAATGCAAAAATGCAATATGAAAACGAATATATGAAAGGAATCGAAAATCTTTGGATAATATCCTCACCAAACAATTACCGTTTTTACTATTTGAGGATCGCTTGGTCATTATTTAACCCTCTGTCCTTTACGACCCAATAAGACGTATCTACAGAGTTATAACAATAACCTTTGAACAGTTTTTAGCAGTTAAAGCATTTAACGTATTTATTAATGTATTTAAAAAGAAACTAAATTCAATTAGTTTTTGCGGTGAGCTATATAATTTTGAAAACTATTGAGGTTCGGCTTACTTTATTACGTCTTAAGGTTAAAGAAAAAACTGAATGTGTCTCTATATTTGACTCTGTAGTTTTGGCATTTCTAAAGATATATTTACAGGCTTTTCAGCTTAAATAGATCTACAAATTAAACTTTGTATGGAAGAAAGTAAATATTTACTTCCACACAGTGTAATTGTTGGGATATTGGTGGTCGAAAAATTTTGTAATATGAAGGGTAAAGGAATCCGTTTGGGAAAATCGGAGGTGCAAACTCTAAAATTAAGAACTAATTTTTTATAAAATTTTCGGTTTTTTTTTTTCAAAATTTCCAAGGGGGTCGGCTGAATCGAAAGCAAACCCGCCACACCTGACGTAAGATTATCACAAGCAAAGCTACATCGCTTGACACGAACTAAAGGCTGACATAAGTGCAAAGATAAAAGTTTATAAATGTGATTTATTTTTGTACAAACCTACTATGTTCATATTATGTATTGATATGCACATACATACACATACACACGCTTTACCAAAATACTTATTTATCGCGCTCAACCCAACTACCGCTTTGCGAAGAAAAGTAAAAGTTGAAAAGTCACTTAGTAGGAGATTTCTCTGGAATCGCCAGCCTGCATGTTTCGTGGCTGTACCCCAGTCCGCTGTCAACTAGCGTGCCATTCTCTTTCACAGTCGTCGATTGCCGGCATTTACGATCGAATCGCGCTTATTTTGAATATTTTTTTCTGCGCACTAGCAAACTCGGAGCTAATCAGAGCATTTCTATAAGATTAACCACTCACTTTTCCACTGCCGCCGATTGCTTTTTATGATTTTAGTGATGATGGCTCAATTTCATATAAAGCACAAAACGCTAGTTCTAACGCAGACTTTGTTGTTGAGCGCCAAAAACGAGGCTAACGCTGTTCGAATTGCAATTTTATCCTTTCATTTCCAACATTTATAATTTTGTTGATATTTAATTTTTCCACAGCACTTGAATTGAAATTCCAGACTGCCTACCGCGAAACCGCACCTTCGCTATTGAGGGTAACCCACATTTTTTTAGCGCTCCATCTGCATGTGCCGGCAAAATAAGTGGCATGAGTGTGTGCGCGTGTGAGTTCGCTTGTGCGCATGCAACAGCTGCGGCACAAAAGAGCATTAACAACTGCTGCAACCTGTACCGACAAGATACAAACTGGCGATAAGCGCTAAACGATTTGCAGATTTGTTTTTTTATTACGGCCCAAATGGCTTTATTGAATTATCGTCTTGTATGGCTAAATACAAACGAATTGGGTTAACAAGTGCGCCAGCGCCAGCGCCAGCTCCAGTGTTTTTGTTGCGTTTGCGCAGTGGCCGGCACCCGGCCGGCGAACTGATTTTTGCCGGCGATTGCTGCAAACCGTGGTATGTAAATGGAGATTTTATGAGCGGCGATTGGATTTATGCATTCAATACAATTTATGACTTAATTTCAATTACACTAGCAATTGCTGCATTCGGCTTATGTGGAGTCAAAACATTGTCAGCGGATATACAAGTAAATATTTTGCTTTACTTTTTTTTCCTGTTTCTTTATTTTGCGTTATCGTGCGTTAAGTGTTTTATATCTAATGTAATATTTGTTTTTTGTTTTTAATATTTTCACACTGGAATATACAAAAACTTGTATATTGTTTGCGACAACTCGCCAAATACTCTGAATAATTTCACGTCACACTTAAGTATGTACAAATGTTTGCATGCTTGTGTGTTTTAAAGCAGAGGCAAAAACAATATAAAATGAAAAAAGAAAATGTAATTGATTTAGTTTCGTCTCCGTAAAAAATATTTCGAGCGTAGTTCTTACTTACTTAATTGGCGCATTAACCGCCTAAGCGATTTTGGCCGAGGTCAACAAAGCACGCCAGCTGTCCCTATCTTTTGCTAACTGGCGTCAATTGGAAATCCCAAGTACAGCCAAGTCTTTTTCCACTTGGTCTTTACAACGCAGAGGAGGTCTTCCTTTTCCTCTGCTACCACCCGCGGGTACCGCGTCAAAAACCTTCAGGGCTGGAGCTATTTCATCCATTCGTATGACGTGACCAAGCCAGCGGAGCCGCTGGTTCTTAATTCGCTGCACTATATCTATGTCGTTATAAAGCTCGTACAGCTCATCCTTCCATCTTCTACGGTATTCGCCGTCGCAAAGACGCAAAGGTCCATAAATCTTTCGAAGAATCTTTCTCTCGAACACTCCAAGAGCCCTCTCATCTGATGTTGTCATCGTCCATGCTTCTGCGCCATATAGTAGGACGGGCATGATTAGAGACTTATAGAGTATGGTTTTGGTCCGTCGAGAGAGGACTTTACTGTGCAATTGCCTACTCAGTCCGAAGTAGCACTTGTTGGCAAGAGAGATTCTGCGTTGGATTTCAAGGCTAACGCTTTTATTGGTGTTAATGCTGGTTCCTAAGTAAACGAAGTCCTCTACTTTTTCGAAGTTATAACTGTCAACAGTGATGTTTGATCCCAGTCGTGAATGTGCCGACTGTTTATTTGATGACAGGAGATACTTCGTCTTGCCCTCGTTCACTTCCAGACCCATTCGCCTCGCTTCTCTATCCAGTTTGGAGAAGGCAGAACTAACTGCGCGGTTGTTAAGACCGATGATGTCAATGTCAACGGCGTACGCCAGCAATTGCACACTCTTATAAAAGATGGTGCCTGACCGATTAATTTCTGCGGCTCGAATTATCTTCTCCAGCATCAGGTTAAAGAAATCGCACGACAAAGAGTCACTCTGTCTGAAACCTCGTTTGGTATCAAACGGCTCGGAGAGGTCCTTCCCGATTCTGACGGAGCTGGTGGTGTTGCTCAACGTCATTTTACATAGCCGTATAAGTTTTGCGGGGATACCAAATTGAGACATTGCGGCATAAAGGAAACTTCTTCTCGTGTTGTCGAAGGTGGATTTGAAGTCGACAAAAAGACGGTGTGTGTCGATTATTCTTTCTCGGATCTTTCCCAATATCTGGCGTATTGTGAATATCTGGTCGGTGGTAGATTTACTAGGTCTGTCTGTTCATAAGTTCAAATCAGTGTATTGACGGTGGGCTTAATTCTTTCACACAATACACTTGACAGAACCTTATACGCGATGTTAAGAAGACTAATCCCGCGATAATTGGCACAGACTGCAGGATCACCATTTTTGTGGATTGGGCAGAGCACACTTAAGTTCCAATCAGCAGGCATGTGTTATTGCGGCCATATTCTAGAAATGAGCTGGTGCTTGCACCTAACCATCTCCTCTCCGCCGTACTTGAATAACTCAGCTGGTAAACCGTCAGCCCCGGGGGCTTTGTTGTTCTTCAGCCGTGCTATCGCTTTCCGAATTTCGTCATAGTCGGCTGATGGTACATCACGTCCATCATCATTGATTGGGGATTCGGGTTCAACATCATCTCCATCGTTGTTGCAGCTGCTTTCACTAAGCAGTATGAAGATGTGCTCCCTCCATAATTTAAGTATGCTGTGGACATCAGTCACCAGGCCGCCGTACTTTCTGAAAAAAATTTCGATCGCTATTCCTGTCGGCCAGCATCTCAAGCTCTTCGCACTCATGCATTTCGGCCTCTCTTTTTTTCTCACGAAAAATGCGTCTTGCTTCCTTCTTCAACTCACGATAACGCTCCCGCACAGCTCGCGTTGCGCCCGATCGCAGTGTGGCCCTGTAGGCAGCGTCTTTACGTTCCGTAGCGGCGCGACATTCCTCGTCATACCAGTTGTTCTTTCGGGCTCGCTGAAATCCGATGGATTCTTCAGCGGCGGTATGTAGACAGCGAGAAATATGGTTCCACTGTTCGGAAATATCGTTCTGTTGATTATTGCTCTCAGAGAGCAGGAATGCAAGTCGAGTGGCGAAGTGGGTGGCTGTCTGTTGTGATTGCAGCTTTCCGACGTCGAGCTTTCCTTGTGTCCATTTGCGTGCGCTTTTTGCTGCACAGAGGCGCGTGTGGATCTTAGCTGCCACAAGAAAATGATCCGAGTCGATGTTGGCTCCTCGGATTGTGCGCACGTTTAGGACACTGGAAGCATGCCTTCCGTCTATCACAACGTGGTCGATTTGGTTTCGTTTCTTACCATCTGGAGACAGCCACGTAGCCTGATGTATTCTCCTATGCTGGAACCTGGTACTGCAGACTACCATGTTTCGGGCCCCGGCGAAGTCGATCAGTCGCACGTCACACTTACATATGTACAAATGTTTGCATGCTTGTGTGTTTTAAAGCAGAAGCAAAAACAATATAAAATGAAAAAAAAAAATGTAATTGATTTAATTTCGTCTCCGTAAAAAATATTTCGAGCGTAGTTCATTGAAAATAATTTTGTTTGCGAAAATTCATCCCGAAATTATAAGAAACATTATATAGTAAATGTCACTAAAAATCGTACAGCAAAGCATAATTTAATTTTTAAACTCTTTCTTTCTTTATAACATTTACGAAAATTATTAGCAACTTTTATATTACGCCGAAATGATGATTGCAAAATACGATAACAATCGTTACATACATATTTTCTTTCTTTGTGTAAAATTGACAACATTGCATAAATCACGCTTAATTAGGCGTCACTGAAAATCGTTCAGTGATTTGTACTTATTTAGAGTCCTACCATAGTATTATTTAAATGTTTATGTTCTCATTATGTGTTAATCGAATTTTTTCGCAAAAATGAAGCAAACATCCATCGAAGTTCGTCAAATCAACCAGTATAAAGAAGGTAAATCTTATGGTTAAATCGCCAAAATTGTGAATCGGAATTGAAGTACGGTCTAATAAATCATTGCGAGATATAAAAAAGACAAGTAGTTGCAAATAAAACTAAAGTTCCCATATATAAAAAGTTAACTGCTAGTGATGAGCGGTGGATATTGAAGTGAAAGAAAATCCAGTCATTTCTGCGTCTAAAATCGTTTCAGAAATTAAAATTTACTTAAATAAGGAAGAAATGGATCCCCCAAATTTACGACCGACAGTGAAACTCCGAGGAGAGTCGTAACATGGAATGGGAAATTTGACGTTTAAAGATGGCTGCATGGATCAGTGAAAGTATTTAAGTATACTTAAGGACAACCTTACACAAAGCGCTGAAAAGATGGGAATTTCTCATCTGTATGCAGACAATAATCCTAAGCATACTGCATATAATGTCCGCAAGTGGACCCTTTGAAATTGCCCTAAAGTACTGCAAACAATTGCTCAGTCGCCAGATTTTAATGTCATCGAACATGTTAGAATTAAAAAATTAAAAGCCAAATGCATTCCTGTATTAATTCTATATATACTCAAATAAGCTGTACGATTTTTATTGACTGAATATTTTCCTTATCACTTTATTGCACTGCTGTTATTTTTATTAAGGTACCTAAAATGTTTTATGTTTTGTTAAAAATTAATAAAATGTCCTTTATTCAATGTTAAATAATCGTTTTTTATATAATAATCCATTGCGGTTTTTAGTTTTTCCAAAAAGTCTTAGTAAATTGTACCTGTACGATTTTAAGTGACATTCACTGTATATATTACGTTCCTTCTGTTCAAGTGCAAAATGAGTCTTAAATTAAAAAAAAATTAGTTTGCACGTTATTAACTCATTATACAGTGCTGACTAAATATTTTTGGGATTGTCTAGAATGGCAAGTCTCAGTTGCCATTTTATGTATTTCTATTTCGATTATTTTATGTAATTCTATTTCGATTAATACATAAGAAACTTCCGTAGCCAATGCAAATGGCGTGGGAGAAACTGGAAAATGTATTGAAAGAGGAGCTAGAGAAAAAAAAATAATTTTTGTTTTGAGTTAGGAAATTTTATTTTGGTGATGATTTTTTACGTGGAAGTACCACATGAGAATGTAATTTTTATTATCCGTCAAAAATTATGATAGGTCCATTTGTACTGTATAGACGCTGAATACTCGTCGAATAGAAGTAGAACTTATCAATATAATAAATATACATTTAAAAAAAACCCCCCGAAATATTTTTTGGATCCGCCCCTGACAGAAGCCATAAAAAAAACTAAGAAAAAACTACCAAAAAAGGCAAGCGTATAAAATAGTTAAAATGCACACCAAATTAAAATTTTAACCCTTTATAACTTAACTAAGTGAATTGTTTTTATTCTCCTAAACTTTTTTAAATTCTCCACAATAAAAATATAATAGTTTTGAATTTCGTTTACCAAGCTCAAATATATTGAAAATTTAGTAGGTATTAATTTATTTAGATTCAATAAAAAAAATTATATTTAACACTAATATACGAATAACACTATATAAAATAACCCAGCCAATTTTATTGTGTCGGATAGTGATATTACCATATACATATGTATATGTAGTTTGTCTATCGAGTAAATAAATAAATATTTTCGGACAATAAGGTGATTCATTTTAAAAAATTAGTGATGCTTCGCTTTTAAAAAGCATGCATATATATACTCGTATACAAACATAAATATACAAACGTACATACTTATTAGTAAATATATGAGCATTAAGTTTTCGTAGAGCTGTTCGTGCTCTTTGCGACATATTTTATATAAAATGTTCAGAAGATAGAGCCTTTTCAAACTTGGCGTACAGATTGTATATTCCTGGTAAATAACTTATCAATGCAATATGCTTGTATTCAACACCTAAACTGAACCTCTGAAAAAACACGATTTACCAAATAAAATCTGTAAAGTTCGTAATTTTTTTTCAAAATGCATTTATTTCACTGTTTAAAAAAAATAATAATCCAATTTTAATGTCCACAGCCGTATGCAGTAAGTCATGCGAATAATGTGCGTAACATTTATTTTTAAGGTATCTAAATGACATCAATTTTTTTTCGTCATCCCTTGTCAGTTTTGGTTCCCAGACAAAAAGGTTTCAGTGTTAAGCCACATTAAATGTTCTTTTCCGTTCTAACTTATTTGTAATTGTTCGTATCCGATAGTGTTATATCTAATCAAGAAAATCCTAAATTAAGTAGTGGAAGCTGGAAATGATAACACATACATATTGGTTAGTATAGTAATTTGAAACGAAAAAAATTTTGTCTTTCAAAAAAAGTTGATAATATGGTGATTTAATAAAAGTAATTTTTCTTCTCTGTATGTTTAGAAATAAACTTTTGTTCTCATACATTCGTTGGATCGCCCTAATGTGCACCATCGTAGATATAAATATTTACAACGGCGAGAACAGGCTTAATTAAATTTCGTTACATCAACACTATTTGTCGTTGCGCATGCCATAAGCTTCACGAACAATGGAATAGAGGGAGTATGTGCAAGAGGAAGTTCTGTTTGAGAGTGGGCATCGTTAACTGTATAACACTCAATTTCAACATTTACAGATGCTTTTCATGTTATTCAATGAAAGTATTTCATATACTGTTTGACAAGTTTAAAATTCTCTGAGAAGAGAAAACTTTCACAGTTTCTAAGAGAAAAATAAACCTTGACACATGTTAAATCGGCCAATGGAATATTATCTTGAAGTTTTTAAAAAACATATACAATAAGTTGCCGATGACGAATCTAAATCTTTGCGCTGTGGTCTAGGGCAAAGAGAGATGTGTGGAAACTAAATTGTGAGTTTTGAAAAAGGTAGAGATCGCCTTAGTCGGCAAATAATCAATAAAGTTCTCTATTGTCGAAGAAAAACCACAATATATAAGTCTCTAATAACGTCCGTCGTTTTAATGGTCGGGAGAAAAATTCTTCGAAATATTTGTGAACCTTAACTTTAGCTTTTCCACGGCGAATACTGCAGCCGATGGAACGATGAGCTGTACGAGCTTTACGAGAACTTGAAAATCGGGCAGCAAATTAAGATCCAGCTGTGAACGGAGCGCATTCTACGTAGTACCTGCTAAATAGCAAAATCTTATTAATTATATGTGTTTTAATAAAAACAAACCTTTGCAAAAATCCTTAGTAAATAATCATAATTGTGGGATATAAAAAATTAACTTGTTGCCAGCATTAAAAGCTCGACAACTTACATATATCGCCGACTGAATGTTTCCCATTGCCATCTCAAAGCCATCCATGGTCGCAAAAACTACTGAGCTTAGCACACAAATGATCGATGACTTCGTGTCAACCTACAGAAAAAAACTCACCGTGAATTTGGGTAAATACAAGTTTTGTTTCTTCGACAAATTATAAAAAAAAAATAACACAGTGTTACAAAATGGAAAAAATTGAATGAACTTTTAAAGTGACATATTGAAAATTGTTCACCTGGTCGAATATAACTCAAAACGGTTTTTGGAAAATTTGTAACACCCTCAAAATCTTGCTTTACCGTTAAAAAACCGTTCTTCGGAAGTGTACGCGCTAATCTTCTCATTACTTGGCCATTTCTTTACCGATTTTCAATATGAAATATGTTTTGGAAAGGTAAGGATTATACCTTTAAATTGAGATATAAAGATCTGAGCTAGCGTGTTGTAAGTTTTCATCGGGTAAACTTGGAAAATTTGTTTTTTCTTCAAATTTTTCTACTTTGACCGCATTTTATTGCAGTATTTTACTAAAAATATATCAAGTATGAGGAATTATTTTGAAAGTACATTCATGTCCAAAAATTTTGAGTGCTCATGCAATGAAATCGGACAAAAATTGACGAAGCTATTAAATTTTTTCTGCTATTAAATAAATTTACCTTGCGAAAAGTTTTTTTTTTTTAATTTTTCTACTTTGACCGCATTTCATTGCGTTATTTTACTAGAAACATAGCAAGTATGAGGAATTATTTTAAACACATTCATTTCCAAAAATTTTGAGTGGTCATCTAATAAATTTACGCCGTCAATTCAACCTTGCGACCGCTTCGCAATTATATTGTGTAATAAGTGTGGTAAAATGTGTGATAGGCGCAACAAATTTTGTTGCGCCTGCGGTCTATTTGTTGATAAGAAATATCGGTTCGATTTAAGAACAAATAAAGCTGTGGTTGAAGCGTTCAACCTCTTTTTCAGTTGCTCATACGTGGAAAGTGCTTGGTATGAACCCGAATATATTTGTTCGATGTGCTGTACAACATTAAAACAATGGAAAACCGGTAAATGCGATGACCAGCGTCTGCCGTTTGTGACTCCTATGGCTTGGCATTATCAAATATATCACAAGCCGGAGGATTGCTACTTTTGCCAAACAAAAATCACTGGTCACCTCTATAAAAGTCGCCACCTCATAGAATATGCCAATGTGTTGACTGTATCGAAACCGATTCCAAGAGGAAAACAAGATCAGCGAACTAAAGACAAAAATCCAGCTACATTTCCTGATTCAAGCCACAAATCTTCTAATGAGGTAAATGACGAACCGTACCTTCCAACCAAAGCAATAGAAACAGAACGTCATTTCGTGTCAAATCACGATTATTGTGATCTTGTGCGGGATATGGATCTGTCTATAAGACAGACAGAGATTCTGGCCTCCAGATTAAAGCAGTGGGATATAGTAGACAGTAACTTTAAAGTAACGTCTGCACGAGACAGAGACCTATCTTCGTTCGAAAACATTTTCAAAGCTGATGACACCAATAACAAACTAGTTTATTGCGTTGATGTGGATGAATTGTTTGCTGCACTCGATCACGTGCACTGTCCACAAGATTGGCGATTATTTCTAGACGGTTCTTGCAAAAGTAAGTATTTAATGTGTTATGAGTGTGAGAGAACTAAATTTGAATACAATTTATCAATTCATTTTCAATTGACTAACATCGTAGGTCTGAAAGCAGTATTGCTGCACAACAGAAATGAATTGCCATCAGTTCCAGTGGCATACGCTACTGATATGAAAGAGACTTATCAAACGATGGAAAAAATTCTACGATTGCTTAAATACAATAAATTTCGCTGGCAGATTGTCTCGGACCTTAAAGTCCTGACAATTCTACTTGGAATGCAAGGTGGCTACACTAAATATCCTTGTTACTTTTGTGAATGGGACAGTCGTGATAAAAATCATTACAAGTGTAACATATGGCCACCGAGAAAGTTTCAAATTAGCAAAAATAATATTCTCATTATTGCATTAGTTAAGCCTGATGATATAATTTTGCCGCCATTGCATTTAAAATTGGGGTACATGAAACAGTTTGTTAAACGACTCGAAAAAAACAGCGAGGCTTTTCTACACCTGAAACTTGTATTCCCCAAGTTGAGTGACGCCAAGATTAAAGAAGGTACTTATAAAAATTTCCCAACAAGAATTCTTCAAAAAGAATTCATCCTAATTTATTTTTACATTTTGATCAGGAATTACAGGCGTTTTCGTTGGACCGCAGATTCGTAAGATTATGACTGATGATGACTTCATAAAAAAATTGAACCCAGTAGAGAAAAGAGCATGGCTGAGTTTCATTTCTTTGTGCCGAAACTTTCTTGGAAACACGAGAAGTTCAAATTACGTTGAGGTGGTCCATGAATTTTTGGAAGCTTATGGAGAAATGGGATGCAACATGTCTATAAAAATTCACTTTTTGCATTCTCATTTGGAATTTTTCCCGGATAATCTTGGTCAATTCAGCGACGAACAAGGTGAAAGATTTCACCAAGAAATCTCCAACATTGAAAAACGGTTTACAGGAAAGAACCAAGTTAGGATGATAGCTAATTACTGCTGGTCACTCAAACGTGAAACAGATGACTCGTCTTATAAACGCAGAAGATCAAGCAAACATTTTTAGCTATAAAGTTATTTAGCATTTTAATGATTAATTTTTTTTTATTTTCAGTCACAATAAAAATTTAAAGTTGAAAGATAATCAAAATGTATGAATTTTTAAATATGGTCATCATCTAAAATAATTTAAATAGTAATAACTCTGTCAATTTCCAACCGATTTTCGATTGAAATAGCTTAATCGACGCAGTACTAAATTCACTTTAATAATATTGTCTTTGATAGGTACCTTTCTGAATTAAGACTATCGTAAAATCGTAGTCAAAGTTTCAAAATTAATTTTTTTTTATTAAGTTACGTTAAATTAAGTTATTTTTTTTTCTCTGTAGCTTCGTCAGTTCTCGTTTGATTTTGATGAGTTATACGCCATTAAAATAGTGATTTGTCACCTTTCAAAATATATAAACAACTTTTGAATCGGATGAAAATTCGCAAAGATATTGATGATTGACTAGCGAATGACCTCGAAAACAGTTTTTTGGCCCTAAAATGAGATTTTGGGGGTGTTTCGCAAATTTCAAGTATACAGTTTTTCTTAGTTTTATAAGGCCTAACGCCTAGGCTAGGTCTCTTTCAAAGTTCATTTTCAGTGTTACACAGTGTAATTAGTAAATGCCACTTAATACGAGTCGGTTGAAAAGCAGTTTTTGAAAAACAAAAAAAAAATACCCACACCCATAACGGAACGCGTAGTACTCATAAATGTATCCACTCGGATAATCTCAGGTGTACGCCAGCGGCGCTTGACACACTCGTTAAATGCTACGCACAAGTTCAGCTGCAACAGCACCGATAACAACAACAACAATAAGGACTTATGAAATCGTTATGAAATTATTGCTATTAACTATGCCCAGAGCAGAGTGTGCAAGCGCTGAACAGAAAGTAAACAAGTGTGGCGGAACGTGGCTGCTATTGCATCAATAGCAACAACAACAACACAGCGAATATTGCAGTGCGATTTGTTTCAAACGAACATACATGTATGTATGTATGTATGTACATAAATTAATAAATTTCAATATGTTGCACAGTAGCTCATTTTCTGAAAGCCACTCCATAAATTCGAAAAATATTTCAACTGAGTAATCTATACAATATAAGAGGATCTAATAATTTAAGTCATTAATACAAATTTTCGTATTATGCAGTTTTTATTATGATCAAATATTAGTGAATGCATTCTAAATACATGTTTCGAACTCGAAAATTTTGAGAAGTAAAATCGGTTTACGCCGTTACAATATCCTTCTTGTTGGAATACTAATTCTTTGCTTAAAAAGTACGCATTGGACACATTTTCCATATTTGAAAAAAAACTTGACGGTCAATTGTGAGCGGTGTAGTTAACTGCGTACAGTAAATAAATGAAAAATAAAAAAAATATGACTTCCTAATAATGCTATTATTAAAAAAAAAAAATTGCATGTGTTTTGTGTAAAATCGCCACTGTTAGCCGCTCTGAACCGGCTGATGATTGTGCATATGGGACAAACGCAACCTTAATGCAAAACATAATCATAAGACACCAAAAGTTCATGTAAAAGTGGTTACGCATTGCACATCTCTATTATTCTCCTCGCAGAAAAGTGCATGCAATTTCTAGTATTTCTTTATTAAAGTTCAGCTCATTCCCTAATAAAAAACCACAAAACTTTATTATAACCATTCAACAACAGTTTATTATAGACTTTTGATTTTCAGTATATCATATCGCAACAGGACTTTTTTCACCTAAGAAAATCTACACATAATGGCACACTCCCAATGGCTGTAAATCTCCTTTTTTTATTTTTTTAAAAAACAATTTAAATTTTATATTTTTCACTACAATTCCAGCTTTATTTTCAATTTTTAATATTTACATATATTAAAATTTCAAATTATCAATTAAAAAAATCATGATATGTCTAAAATTTATTTGGGAAAGATTTTTTTAAAGAAATTATGAATATACTTACGTAACTTCGCCTGAAGTTTTATTCTCTAAAATTAAATTGTTTTTAAGTTTGAAATAACGATGCGAATTTGTTGAGTTTTTATACATTTTAAATAAAGTCTGCGTTAGAGAATGAACTGAATTTTATTGGAAAAATAATAATATTCAATAAACGAAACTCTGCTATATAGTGGTGTCGTATAATTCTGATAAGCACTCTATTGTAGCTCTCTGTGAGGCTAAGGAGCACTGTCCATTCAATAAATAAATTTTTGCAACACAACGCGACAGGGGCAAGAAACGGTGGGTGGGTTGCTACGGCGGCAGCGTTAAACTGGCTAAACAAACCGGCAAATCGCGAATCGCTTATGAGTCGAATGAATTTTCCGCATGTAAATCCATACATATTCTGTTGTAAACATATGTGTACTGATGTATTATAGATGTTAATTTATGCACAAGCTAATTTAACCCGCCACATAGGCAGCGACTCTGAAAACGCACAAAACAAAAAACAAAAAAAATTTGTCAGAGCAAGAATACAAAAATTTATCGAAATTATGTGCATATGAACGTAATTATTTATACAACTATGTAGGAAATACCTATATAGGTACATAGTACATAGCATATGGTTTAAAAATAAGTTCACTCAGCTACATGAAGGATATGTTAGATTAGACACCAGCATCTAGTAGCGAAAGGGCCTTTGTGATGCCGCGCGGCGTTACTTCTGTTACCGTTTCGTGCTCCGTAGGAGTCTCCTTAAGTGTATTTATATTGTAAAAAAAAAATCTATAAAATGTACGGAACTTTTTAACCACTTAAAATATATTTATTGTACAATATTATATTAAATGTACCACAAGGTTGCATTCTAAATAACTATCAAAAAAATTCTGATTAGTATATTTAAATTTTGGGGTGCTGTTAGATGGTTTGAATTATCCGACTTTTTTGTTATTATTTGGCCATATAACTATTTTATTATACACTTTTACAATTGGTTCTTGGCAAAACATTTTTGTTTAGTAATGAACTTCATTTTTATTAAAATTTATTTTAAAAATTTTACATGAAAATTGTGAGGATATTGCTATAAATCTTATTTTACGCCCAATTTTTGCAAGTGACTGATATTTTCGTATGAACCAAATCACTTAATCTACAAACACGATTTTTTGAATAACGCAACTATACAGCCACCTAACGGTTTGATAAAAATTTTGTAGACATTTAAATTGAAAAAAGTAAGTTATTGACTTGATTTTTTATACGATTTGAAATTAAAATTGGAACATTTTTCTTACTTTGTAATTAATCTCATTTGTTTTAAAGGTAAATTTTGTCAAAGGAAATTTGGCATCCATAACAAACCCCAAAAAAAGAAGCAGAATTATTTGTAACAAACGAGTTTTTCTCATTGTTATTGAGTACAGAAAATATAAAAATGAAATGAATTTTTTTATTTTCAAAGGACGTACGTATGTTATGTATTAAGGCCAGCTAACTAACTAAATATTATTATATTCTTAACAAATGCCTTTAAAATTTCTGCAAACCCAAATATTTCAGATAAAAGAATTGATAACTATTTTGGATTCGTAATTTTCAGTATCGAAAAAATTAGTTCTTATTTGCAGTAAGCGACCTTGAAAACTCTCGAATGCGAAGTTTCGAGAGAGTTTAACAGTTTTCTGAAAAAATTAGAATCGTAGTCAGAAAACTCAAATATAAACCCCTTAACAATGAAATTGTCGATTATATAAAAAAACAAAATTGTTTACCACGCATTAACTTATATATTCAAAAAATATAAAATGAGGGCAATTAGGGTTTTTATAATAAAACGTCCAGCGCGACACCTCCAAAAACAAACATTTTTTTAGACTTTAAAAATATTTGCCTATTTTTTTTTAATCACTAACATGAGTTTTAGTTATAAAAAATTATTTTAAAATATGAAATCATTAAAGGTACTTTTTGTTTTGTAATGCCTTGCCTCTTTTCTAGTAAATGAAGGGATTTGAATATTAATACTCGTAACACTGTGGCAGTCGAAATGCTGAACAGCCGGAGCACATAGGGTTTCATTTTCTTCGTTTTTTGTGTTTTTTGTTTGTTTTGTGTTAAATAGTTTTAATGATTTTGGCAACAACTGTCTTATTCATTATAATAAAATCAGTAACAGAAAAAAAAACGAAAGTTTAGTTACGCCTGCGAATGCGTGCCGGCATGTTTCGCACCTCGAAAGCTTTAGCCTAGAAAATGGTTGTGGACTTTGGAAGCTGGTTTTATAGATAAACTCTGCGTACTTTCTACTAGAGCAGCTAGCGCACATGCGGGGTGAAGTAGTTGTATACGAAAAATTGGCATCAATACAATTTAACGCTTGCACTTTTGTTGGTTTTACAATTTGCAAAACCGGCCAATGCGTGAATGAGTACAAAGCAGTCCAAGGTGGAAGGTGCGACAAAATAATTGCATATACAAATAATATTCGAAAATGTTTGCTAAACAGTACAGCAACTAAACAAATATAATTGCTTTTTTTTGATTCGCTTAAATAGGAAACCACGAATTTTTATTTAGTTGCAGATAATTGAGGTTTAATAACAATAACAATATAACTTTAGCATAATTTCTTTAAAGACAAATTGTTACGCAAGCGCCATTCCACGAAACATTCTCACGCAGTCACGCTTCACAAGACGATAGTACTGACTGTTTAGTCGCGGGTGACCGCAACCAAAGCGACAAAGCGCACGCACAGCAATCTAACGTGCATATTTACGTATGTAAATATGTATAGAAATGCACGTACATATGTGTTCCGACTATGTTTATATGGGCACATACTTACACACATACATAATCTCGTTAACTAAGTTCTTGCTGAAGCACAATTTGTTGCCCTCTAACTTCTTGACCAATTTCCGCTTTGCTATCATGTTTGAATGTAATGTCCACAACTGCAACAACGCCGGCACCATCGCAGCAATTGCCGCCGTGGTCATGAAAGGGCCATGTAGGCGCTCAATGCCGCACAGCGAGTCATGCCACTAAGCTAGCCAACCAAACGAATTAACCTTAACACACACTCACACTCAAATGGATGGATATGAAAACTTATTCACTCGTACTCGTACTCGTACTCGTACATACAAACACACTTAGATATTGCAAAACCCTGCAGTCAAATCCCGAACTAGTTAAAGAAACTTCTAGTTCGGATTTAGCGTGATTTTGGTTAATTCGAATCACTTTGCTTATCCCCGAGAATAGCGAAATCTGTCGCCAAAGCGGCATAGTTGAAATTCCACTACATTCGCGCATGCCGTCGTGTGAACGCTGGTTTGGCGACTTAAAGCAAGTTTGGACCTAGTAAGCTATTGATTGTGGTCGGAATGAACGAGCCTCTAAACCATATTCACGACATCTCCGTTCTTATATTTTCTTTAATTCATATAATGTCACTACGTGGCTCCGACCCATACTCGTAACATCTTTAGTGTGCACAATTTTTGCTGCATAATAGATATAAAGATCTAGTTGCCTTATTTTTTCACCGATTAGTAGTTGATTAAAAACTTGGTACAATATATATTAAGCCTTAAGCCCGAACATGTGCGAGTGTGTTTCGTTTTTGTATCGGTGATTGTCACCCATTTATATGATATTTCCGTGATGGTGATTAATTTTGCATTTTTTTTAACGTTTATTCGAGACTCTCGTCCAATTATTCTTTATTGAGAACGAATATGTACATACATACATAAGTACTTAACCATTTACAAATAACCTAAGCTCCTAACTAAGCTATATCTTTGTTGGGCATTGCTGTGGACCACTAGATTTTATCTAGCGATTTAGGAACTGGTTCCAAATTGAAATTTCGTAGGATGTGGTAAATTCATCAGGTACTAGCATGGAAAAGGAAACTAACACTACCTAGTAATTGTTCGAAATTCTTAAAAACCGAATTAGATCGGGACTAGTGCGTTTTCTTACTGGTTATGAGTAACGCTAACAATTGTATACACACGTATCTCACGGTTACATACAACGTTGTATGCCACATACTACGCCACATGTGAAGCTCCACTCCGACAAACCACAGCTACGTTACTGACCAGTTGGATATGTTTATCTCTGCAGCGGTAATGTGCAACATGCGCCCTTGATCGTAGCGCTAACAACAACTTAAGCACATCGGAGTGTGGTCAGCCCTCGACGATAGGTCGCCTCGAATTGTGGTGAACGAGTGACCGTCGACAATTTATGGGCTCGTTGTAACGGAAATTAACATAAATTAATATAATTGTATACCTGTAAAAGTAATATCATACTCGTTGTCAAATAAATGCATATATGTATGTACATACATATAGTTTGATAAAAGCATTAGGGTTTGGCAGATTTGTGTCGGACTTAGAACAAAATGCCACTATAAAATGTATAAAAATATACGATTTTTTCATTTAATTTAAATAATAAAACAAATAGTAGAAGAACTTTTTGCATCGAAGCTCCATTGAAGTTTTATGAAATTATAATCACTAATCAAAGATATTGCAGTTGGGATACCATCTAAATTAAATTAACAATGAACGCAAAAAACGTCACCGGAATATGTGGATTATATTCACTATTTTAATAAAATTTGGGTTACTTGTCCTCATACGTAAATGAAAATAAATAGATGCCAGAAATGAATAGGGTACCTTAATTGGCAGTGATCACTTACGCTCAGTACTTCCGTAACAATACTAACTATCGCAAATCAAATAAAACCATTTAATTGTCTTATACGGAAATATTGATCCCAGCCCCAACCATGCTACTATTCCAAAGGCCTTTCCTGAATGCGTTTTTCTTTCGCTACCCACAAACGGGCTTCCAGATAAGCTCTTATAGCAGGTCGGTGCGTGGGCCTTTTAAAGCCACATCCCAAAAACTGATTTTTAATTAAAAAAAAAATTCACAGGATAGCTTTAAAAATACAATCACATGGCTAAAAATATGTTTAAAAGAAGTCATTAAATGCAGCAAAGACGACAAATAAAGAGAAAAAGGCAGCAAAGATCCCAGTTCATATGATGCACTTTTAAAGCGCGTATTGAAAATGGTATAAACTTTTAAACTTACTGCTAAGTGCATTTTGAAGTTAGAGAAAGGATAAGAATATGTTGCTAAAAGCATTATGAGCCAGGGTTATTCAAATATTCAAAATAAAGCTTTTAAACAGACACTAAAGCAAGTAAATATTTTAATCGCGTACTTGATACCCACGAAAGAACTGCTAGTATAGAGTCGAGTATGAAAGGTTACTTTAGTTAGTTACTTTATCGGAGTACATAAATTTGCCTCAAGACATTCACAGACTAAAGCGTGCTAAGATGTTGTTAAGACAAGCAATTTATCTTAACCTAAGAAATTTTTAAGTAAATAAAATTATGCTTGCTTACTTTATTTCCACTTTAACCACCTAAGCGATTTTTCTTTGGTATTTGTTTTTTTTTTTTAAGTGACGGGTCCCAAGCTCTCCATACAACCATATTCTGCGGCATTTGCAATTTGCTCATTTATAGTGCGAGCAGCTTGCTCCAAGCCAGACGCTCACTTATAGACGGACCTATCGTTGAACAGACGCTGCAGGCGCTGGTGAGCCCTCAAACCGAATATGTTAGAAGTGGCTCCACCAGTTTCTTCATTTCACTATATTTCACTACCAAAAAGGTATTTAGTAGCTACCCAAGTGAGACTTTGGTGAAACCAACTGCAAGTCGTGAACTGTTGGAACTTTATTTAAAAGAATGGTTATATCCATTTCCAAGTGAATGGAAATCAGAAAATTTCCGCTCTTACGTGGGTTTCTGTACACGAAAACATCATTTACATTTCGAAGATATCAATGAGCGCATGTCAACGATATGACAATGATTTTTGGTCAGCAAAGTTTCCTCTGGGCAAAGCTCTTGTTTGAAGATCATATCTTCCTCAAGTGGCATAAAGATGAAACTTTTTATCTGATACTTCTATTTTTTTAGGATTATTTGACTTTATAAGTTCATGAATGTCGCATACGGCAGCATAGAAATAACCGAACGAAGTACTTATTTTTCCAACTTCGCAGAGCTTGCTTTACTTTACATCACAATCGCGTACGGATGTGCATAGTATTCAGTTTTGCTTACGAAAGGCCTCCCATACTCCTGCCTCCTCATGACAGAAAATACTCGTACCTGTTGTTGCAAATTATCACCGCAGCCATTGTGGTCGACTAGCACTGCAGCGACGAACTGTCTACGCCAAGCACTTGTCGTCATTAGTGCAGCGCCTTTATCACAATTGCTGTTAATGAAATTTTCATTTTTTCCGGTGGTAGTTGTGCTCGCAGTAAGTGCTTTTATTTTACATAATTATCTACTTGCAATATTGCATCGGTAGTGATATCAATCTACACTCATGTGTGACATACATAGTTGTATATGGCTGTGTTTTTATGCATCACCTAAATAGTCATATTGCAATATGATAGCATTGTGGCATTTTCTGTTGCAGCTGTTGTCTGTCGTCTCGATCACTGCTATACTTTGACTTCACATCAGTGATTGGAATTTTTGAGTGATTTATTTGGAAATTTTTATTTCTGTATGAAGTATAGATTGTAATTCATAAAGCAAATAATTTTGAATGAGGAATATGTAATTATTTATTATTCATCTAATTGTTTATAACGAATGAAAATGTACAGGTATTTCTCTGTCACAAATAAAAGGTATTTGAGATCTGTTGTATTTGTCATTGTATTTTGCAATCGTAGTTTCTGTGGCTTTTATAGCAAATTTATTTATTATTAATAATAATAATTATTATTATTTAACAATAAAATATACGTTTATTTCAAATACAAAAGTGTAAGCAAATACAATGGTTGGACCCTGTGGTAATTGTGGTTTTTCTTTTGTACACTTCTCACAACTGATCACAACAATAAATATATTGAATCGACGGACGTTGTAAATTTTCATCTACAAATACGAAAGTCGAACAAATAGATCTTTATTGATGCGTGTTCAAGTTAATCGGCAATTTGATTTCTACAATTAACAGTAGTAAAATCTAATATTTGCGTTTTTTTCGCTTTTTCGCGGTATATTACGCACTTTTTTTATTTCTTTGTGGCACATACTTATAAATGTGCTGTTCGGAAAATTTAACAATGACACGAATAAAGATATTACAACAGGGTGTGTTCGCGATAAATCCACATTCGTTGTAAAAACAGTAAACCATTGCTACCATTACCATAATACAACTGATCCCCAATAATTATGGATATGGTATCGATTAATTAATTCATACTTCATTTAAAGAAACTATTTTTTTTGATTCAGCATTAAAAAATAATTTTGAATAAGTTATGGAAATGTTGTAATTTTAATATTTTGTAGTTTTCATAAAAGTTTAATATGATCAAAATTATATTTTTGACCAGTGGCATTGTTGCCATATCATCCGAAAATAATTATTTGTATTTTGATGTAATCTAAATTTTTTAAATTTGAGATTTGAAATCAAAGATTATTTCGTTTCTTAGTTTTCACGTTCCTATTTTATTTATTTTTTCTGACCTGATCACCACATCCGTTTTAAGTCTTATAAAGGACCGAAATGAGGCTTACAAATATTGGAAGCGTAATCCTTCTGCTGAACGCTAGAGTACATACAAGTATCTACGAAATAACGTAACTAAAAAATTGCGCGAGACTTAAAGATTCTATATTCAGAACAAATTTAATGAGACAGCATCTACGAAAGACGTCTGGAAAAACTTAAAATAATTAGGATGCTGCGTGAAAGATAAAAAAGCATGCACTATTGATGATAATATACTCATACTTCTTAGGTGTAAATTGTCAGCAAGAATGTGAGCCCTCTTTTAAAATGAATTAAAGTCTTGCCTGCAATTCGACAATTAAATTAACATTCCACTCAACCACTGAAAATGAAATTACCGAATGTATTTATTCTATAAAATCGAATGCCATTGGTGTGGATGGCCTTAGCATTCGTTTTCTTAAAATAATTTTCCCATATACACTCGCTTTAATTACGCATATCTTTAACTTAATTTTGACGTCATCAACATTCCCTGGCCAATGGAAAGTTGCACACCTTTTTCCGACTCCTAAAGGCAACCTGTATGATTCTCCCCAAAATTATAGACCTATCAGCATAATATGTAAATAAATTGTATTGGACTTGAATAACTTTAATCTTTTATCTGAGTACGAATCTGGCCTTAGGTCTGGCCATAGCTGTTCTACTGCAATACTCAAAGTAATGGATGACACCCGCCCAGCATTTGACAATAAAATGCTCACAATACTGGTTCTCTTGGATTTTTCAAAGGCATTTGATTATGTTGATCATAATATTTTTTTACAAAAATTACAATATTATTTTGGTTTTGACACTACAGCAGTAAAATTAATAAAAAGCTATCTTTCGAATAGACTACAACAAGTGCAGTGTAGTAACAACACTTCCCACGTCAGAAATATTTCCTCTGGTGTAACACAGGGTTCAATCCTTGGTCCCATACTATTAACCATCTTTTTTAACGACATAGTAAACTGTTGCCAAAACTCCGTAATACACCTACATATATGCCGATGATACTCAGATATACCTATCGCGTCCTATTGGCCTCGGCGAGGATCTAGTGAGCAGATTAAACGATGACCTAAATAGATTATCATGTTGGGCCAAGACTAATGGCCTTTGTTTGAATGCAACCTAAACACAGGTTTTACCGATATCACACGATTTTATAGATCTCAGTAATATACCGCCTATAGTCCTGGAAAACACTATAATTACATTTCAATCTGTTACTAAACTCTTTTTTATTCTTAGTTTTACCTACTTGTATGTACACACACTTACGAGTTTGCCACCTATTTTCCTTCTCTTTTTAGTATGCTCTTTCTGTCTTACTTTTTACTTTTTTTTCTCTGTTTTCACGGCTGGCTAGGCCTTAGTAAGTATAGTTTAAGACTAAAATTTGTTATTCAGATGTAAAATGTACAAAAAAAATACTAAACGTCTTACAGTACTTGTGAGATATATGTATAAATAAATAAAATAAATAATAAAATAATGGCAGTTTACTCTGTAATTTGATATTATCTCACTTATCAAAATTGCCAGGTGATAAGCATTTCACAAAAGATTAAAACAAACACAAAATATAAAAGCAAAGAAAGACAATAATCTCTAACTCATAATCTCAAATTTTGAGACTTGAGAATATTGCCTTCCCTTGCTTCAACTGGTCTAAAACAAGACAAATTCTCTGTGTAAACAAAGCGAATTCGCAGAAGGTTGAGTTGCTAGAACATCTGATTTGATTCATTTATTTCATTTTAGCGGATTAAATGGTCAAACGCTCAATGGCTGGTGTACTCGTAGTAAATAACTGTAAGGATTATAATTATAAAATTTGACAAACAGTCCGCCAAGAAGCAAAATCAAAATATGTACCTTTAATTTATTACTTCTATATTCGCATGTATGTACATATGTTTGTTTACTAACACCTTTTGTGAATTTGCCTTGGGTGTACATGTCAACCATTTGGCAGCTGTGGCTTAATGCCGGTCGCTTTAAATGTGTTTAGGCATTCAGTTTGCCTCGTCATCGTGGTCGCCTTCGTTAGCGTTGTTGATTTTGTTGCTGTTGTTGCTACTACTACCGCATCAGCTGTTGTTTACGGAAGTGATGCAACTAGTCTTGCATCGTTGCCTTTGCCGCTGTTAGCGCGCGTCTCAAGTTACAATGTTAAACTTGCCTATTGTATATACATACATACATACGTATACAATGTATATATGTTTGTGTGTTGCGCGCATGTTGATATCATCTTTATTTTGCGCATGCCTGTTGCTGGTAGCTCAAAAATATCTTTTATTTTATCTTATTGTTTTTTTTTTTACCAGTTTTTCGTTTTTCTTTGCTCACTTATTGCTTCTGCACTTTGCACTACACACTCCGCGATCAGCAGAACAACAACGACTACAGAGGCAGCGAATCTAATGATGATGACAATGCCGATGCCGATGTCAGCAACAGGAAAAGCGATGCCATCAACAATACATACTTGCTCGCTGCCACATCACTTCTTTGGCTAAAATCTGACATAGCGCCTGATAAACGATCCGATTGATAGATGTATTAAGACTTTTATCCCGCTTTATTGTTATTGCCGTTGTTTATCATGCTTGTCAGCATTTGCTTGTTGCTGCTGTTTTTGTCACCGATTAATAAACCACATTGTTCAAGATGTCAGCGGCCATTGCTGCGACTATCGCTGCCTGCTTTGTGCGCTAATGTGGTGTCTTAGCAGTGACTCGTAAACACCGCCGCAAGCGATAAGCCGTTGATGAATGCCATGTCAAGCGATCAACAGTTTGTGGTGGAAGCGGGTGCGATAGCGAAATGGCGAATGAAATCACTAAATTCGTTTTTTCGTCTGTTAACTGCTAAATTGTTTAACATTTTTCAAAATATTTTGTAGTGAAAAATTACTAACTAATTAGTGACAAATGAGTTAAGTAATTTTTGAGAGGTAAGTTTAGTTAATCAGTGGAAATTAGGAAAACACTAAAAGTAATGAACATGTTAGCTTAAATGTATTTTTTTTTAGATAACATACTTAGCATAGTAACGCTAAACTAAAATAGGAATCTATCATTAGAACTTTTTTGGGACATAATGGATAACGTTGTAAAACGTACTTAAAAGCCGGTTGGTTATCAGTTATATTGGGTTAAGATGGGAAAGCGTGTTGTCCATTGTGAGTGCGCTCTGAGTGAGTGTTGTTATGAGGACGTTTTCTGAGCGGGTTTCTTTTTAAGTGCGAAATTAAGGTATTTTTCATGGCATTTATCATTTGCAGCAACTACTACCCCAACAAAGCAACGCTTTTTCCCCCCTCGTTTTTTTCCCAATTATTTTCGTTTTATTCTCCTTAGATGTATCTGACTTTTAGGCTACATACGTTCCAGGGTTCCTAATTGGTCTAATTACTTTTTTGTAAGATGTGATAGCTAGTGTTGCAGGTGGGAAAACGGCGCGGAAGCACTTGCGACAACCTTCTTTGGCATCCAATGTTCTTGTTTGACCTTGCTGTTTGACCCTTGTTAGCTTTCTCCTCCACATAGCAGATGAGAAATTCAACTTTACTTGCCTTAATATCCGCAGATAGAGAGTGGGGATTTGCTGCATATGTTTTTGAAAGAAGAGTGCGTGTAAACCGTAAAGTGGATCACAGGAAGTTCTTGAATGAGGTTTAACCCAAATAATCTTTCTCACTCAATTTATCTCTAACTTTTATTGTAATATTAAAATTAGGTTAATATGAGTGTATTGCGGAAAGAATTAACACAAATCTGTACTTTTTCTATTGTATATAGGTTAGCTTTTCTAAGTTGTTACCCCAACAAACATAAAAAATATTTTATAGTTCTCAAGTTGATATCCAGGATATATTTCTCCAGCTGATATCCTACATTAGATAGCAAGTTGGTATGAAGGTGAAAATAAAAACTTTCTTCAAGATGGCATCATCAATGCAAACAGCTGTTTATTGTGCAGAAATAAATAAGTGATAGCATTGGCAAATTGCAAGCGATTTTGAATGTTATATTAAAGGCAAGCGCCTGAGATCGTGAATAAATTTGTTGTGTATAATAAAAAAGTGAAATCGTAAGTACCACAGTTGAAATGTCAATTTATATCAATTTATTCATGGTGTTTTATATTAAAAATCACACATACATATTTTTCTTCAGTATAAAAATAATAACAATCATAATTTAGCGCTTACACTATATAGCTCAGTGTTTGGCCGAAGTTCTCCTACCATTTGTGGAGTGCGTCTTTATATTATACCACAAATGGAGGGACCTACACTTTTGTGCCGACTCTGAACGGCAGATCTTTTTTATGAGAAGTTTTTTCATGGCAGAAATTCTCTCGGAGCTTTGCCATTGCCTTCCGAGGGTTGGCCGCTATTAGAAAAAACTTTTTCTATGATTTAGATTTTACTTGCCCTGGCTGAGATTCCAAACTCGAATTCAATTGAATATCGAGTTATAACACGCACCGCTATCCACTCGACCACAGCGGCCAGTATTGCAATCATAAAATTGAGATCCATTAGGGAATACAATTTAAGTTCAAGTTGTGAACTAACTTTTTCTCAACTTAAGAAACATTTTCTTGCGATAGTTATAATTCTCAAGTTGAGGCACTGTTGAAAGACAACGTTGTAGATTTGAGACGTACTTTAGTTCTCAACTTGAGCTTTAATGCGACTCAAGCCAAAATGTTTATTGGCTACGGTCAAAATCTTTCTATAGTAAAACATTTTGAATATAAATCTTTGTCTGCGATTTTGAATAGGGACTCAGTCTCATTGATGTAATAAGCAGAAATGTTTAATGTGCAACCTTTTTTGTCCATCGTTTTGGTAAATTTTTGTTGTTCATAAAAAATGCACTTTGGTTTGCGTATATATTAGTAAGAACATATGAAATTTTTTTGTTTTTCTGCAACCTTAACTCAATTTTAACTATTCCAATTTGTACATATCAATTAATTGCTAATACAAATGTTTTAATAAATATTTCTGAATAAATAAACAACTTTTCTATATTCTTACATACGTATTTCTTTTCATTTCAGGTTCGTTCGTTTAATTGAGTAATTTTCACATAACATTCTGACGTTTATTTAGATTGTAACTACATATGTACATATATGTAAATACATGCATAAATAATGTTTATGAATGCTGACAGGTTCCTGTTTAGTAAATTCATGCATAAGTGAGTAAACATTGTGTAATATATTTTATGTACATATATTGAACATACAGAGTACTACATATGGACATTAAGGTGCCTGATCAAAAATAAATATATAAAAACAAATAATTTTCTACCGCTCGAATCTTAGAATTAGTATCAGATGATTTATTTAGAGGTAAATTTTAAATTTTAAAAAAAAAATTCTTTCAAACTTTTGTTGTAATGGTCCATTCTAAACTTTAAATTTTCGAAAACGCTTTCGAGCTTTTTAAGCATTTCATAATAGTTGATTTATTCCGGCATACTTTAAACGTTTCGTAGTCCAAAGTTTATATTAATTGTGCACCGAATCTTTCTCCCAGCGAGTCCATGTTTCTGCGGGCTCTATTGCAAGTGGCGCGATCTTGTATGTTTCAATAAAAGTTTGTTTGAAAAATGTGTAACTTCTTTAAGTTCGCAAGAATCCAAGTGCTGCGAAGTGAAGGGTTAAATTGTTTTTATAATGGAATCTCTAAATGTAATACTGAAAAGAAGTCATTCGTAAAATTAAATGAAAATTTTTAGCAAACATGTGAAAGTTTTAAAAATAAATAACATATAAAATAAATTTATCTCTGTTCCTAAAACTTTCCATTCAAAAATTGTTTATGGTACATTCAAAAAAATTATTGGCAAATACTTAAAGCAAATTTTTTAAAATCCTTGTTCGCAAATCTTTTAATTTCATAATTCTTAAATTAATATTCCGTTTACCTTACAAAGTTGTGCACTTAAATTTTATTTTTGAAACAAATCGACTTTTCGATGGATCTGGGTTTAACTGAAGAAAATAATTTTTGGAAAAAAAATTCTTAACTATAATTCTTCAAACATTGATACATTTTAATTATGTCTCGCTATGCGTGAAGTACCTTTATAGACATACTTATGCAACAGACAAATGTATGTAGATTATATGCAACTTAACTGAAATAAAAAAAAAGCTTTGGCGTGTGTAATAAATTATTTACATTACTTTTACACATTTTCTACTTTTTCTTTAATGAGTGCAATTTCCGCAATTAAATGAAACACAAAGGACTGCGCTTGCCAAGGCAAAAGAAGTTACATATGTACGAGTATGTCATGCATACAAACATATTTATGTTTAGATATGTAGGTAGGTAATTTGTTTGTAATTATGTTTGCACGCATGCGCACCCCTTGTCATGTGCAAGTAAACTAAGAGTGTGCAGCGAAAAAAAACCATATTGTGAATAGGTGTGAGTTGCGAGAAAATAGTAACATAAATACATGCAAACAAAGCGAGAAAATGTTGCAACAGGTGCTCAGGTGCTCAGCGGAAAAACTAATTAAATTTTAGCCATTACTTTCGTATAAAACTGAAAAGCTAGTTTCGTAAATGTGCACAATCTCTGCTTTAAATATTTGGAGCAATCCCCGTAAGCCATCATTGGCATTCATTGAATTAACACATGCGCAGTTCCTAATTTTTACAGTTGACAGGTGCGCATTTAGGAATGTTTGTCATATGAAGCTAATGATTTGCTTCTATATTTTCCGACACGTTTTTACGATGAGTTCAATGGACGCTATTTTAGCAAGAAAGCTGTGAGCTCGTGTGTGCCGTGAACGCCGGTGGTGCATCAAACCAAATGCCTTTAGTAATAAGAAGACCAACTAATTCCACGTTTAGTTGAATTTTATTTCTGTAGAGATGTACTATGTCACATGCAGCCATATTCAAGTAAATAAAGAAAAACGAAATGCATGGTAGAACAGTAAAAAGCAAATTGTGGAGTGTGTCTGACTGTCCCCTACTAGGCCCTCCTAGTTGTTTCCGCAGTTTCAACTGCCGACTAATAAGAATGTTCTTCTTGCTAGCTTTCAGCCTAGTCATATTGCTTCAATTTCTAATGCTTCGTTTGAAACTGTTACCGAAATCAATAAATATTTGTAGAAATGCATTCTTCTTGCGTTCCTATTGATATATTCAACCTGAGGATACTACCATTGCCATGATAAATTAAAAAGAGTACCTCAAATAGAATAGCGACTACGTCTAAAACGAAATGGCTTTGCGAATTGACAAAGTGGACCTTACGGTGTCATTTCACAAAGAGGAAAAGCGAAGTTCAATATGCTATTGGTTGAACTACTTTTTAGCACTTTACTGAATCCGTTTTCGAAGGCAATTTCTTGCTGTCTTGGATAGTATGGTTTCTTAATCAAGGGCAACAACTTGATCGTGCCACTACTAGACATAATCATCCCATCAATACATCTGCAATTTTAAACAAATTGACGCTAAGTTGCCAGGAAAGATCAACTGGACCTGAATGAGTCTGCAGTCAATTTCAAAGCCACAAGTTCTTTAGGTCTGATTTCTTAGCCATATACGATATTTGCTTAGCCCACAATTTTTTCGTCAAATTTTAGATAATGCCATTAAATGTTGTACCGGATACAATTCCAAAATTTGTGTTTTGATTGGCGACTTCCCTTGCCACACACATGCAGTAGACCATTTTACATAAAAGCTTTAATGCGAGTAACATATAAAAAAGCCCATTTAAGGCTGGTTGCTTGAAATCAAAAAGGTGGAGTCCTAATCCTACAGCTACCTTCTTTGGCGTGTTCTGAATAGTTTTCTCTTGTCCTCTAACGACTAGAAAACTGCAAGTGCTCATTAAAACCAAAATATAATGAATTTATAAAGTAATAAAAGGGAAGAATTAAATTAATTTGTTTATCCTTCTCACTGCTTTTATTGATAATTTGTGCACACATACGAGTACAGGCGAACATAAATGCAGTGTATAGGTTTGTAAAAATGCTTCTAATCGTTAATTGATTAATTTTTCTTTGGAATCGTGTAAATCAATTTATGGTATTTGCAAGTTTTTTTCTTCTACAATAATCTGATTTGACTTCAATTGATATTATTGTTTTCCGCTGTGATACTATTTATTTCTCATAAGAAAATGTCCATATTAAATTTTTTTAGTTCAGCTAAATTTGACGTCACAAATTTCCACTTCTAAACATTTAGTATGGTGTACATAAAAAAAAGGTTCGTAGTTCCATACCTTTTACTCGAATTTTCAATTTTTCCAAGACGGAAATAGCAACAAGCAGTGGCATAGCTTTAAATTGTGGGACCAAGGCTGAGGAAATTTTGCAGAAAAGTGATTTTGCAACTAAAACAAATATAATCTTACTTCACATCGACAATGCGTCAGAGTAGTTTATCAAGTATTCGTATTCTTCCAATAGAATGTGAAACTACATAAACTTTCAAATACGAAAACATAATACGTAAATTTTGCGGCGATCAAGTCAAGAAAAGAGCACTTAAAAATAAAGGGTTGTAGTTGACCCTTTCCATTTAAAAACGCAAAAAAAGGATATAAAATCATAACTTCAAAAAAACAAATTTCTGCTATTTGGCAGTTGATCAGATTAAAGTTTCAACTGTCTATTTACTTTAGAAAATTTTTGAAAAAAATTAAAAAAAACGCATTTTGAAAAAATAAATTTTGAAAATTTGTATGCATGTTTAAAAAATAAAGTAAACTTGTAAAACTTAATTTTAACAAAAAAATGATTAAAATTGCGAAAGATTTTTGGGCAAATCGGCTTTATTTATTATTATTATTAGTTACTAGAGAAATATAAAATATTGCACTAACATTTATAGCACACCAGCTGCTGAGGCCTACGGTCCTCGGCTTTATTTAAAATAAACCCAAAAGTCCGCCATCCCACATTTGAATATAACAGAATCGACTAATCATTTTCGTTGGTGTACACATTACATTTGCCGAGTACCTAATACATAGTACTAAATGTACGTACAAATAGGTCTGCACGTACATATGTTTGTATGTATGTAATTGTATGTTGCAACAATTGCAGCACATGACCTACTTTTCCTAAATAATTACATTGAAATTAGAACGCTGCTTATTGCTACAATTTCTTGTGCCACATTTATACATGCAGCACCGAACTATGGCAGTAAATTGAAGAGCGTGCAACACAATACCGTTTGTGATACCCGAAGTCATAATTTTGCCAAGCATCATCTAACATTCACCGTACACGGTATATACATATGTACCAGTGAGTATGAATGTTGCTGAATTGCAGAGGCCTTGATGAACAATTGTTTTTGTTTATGTATGTATGTATGTATGTATTTATGTCGATATACGTATGGATGTATTTTTAGTGTGAATGTGCGACTTCTTATACTCAATCAAGCTTCATCACAACTGTTGCACAATGAGTTTCAACACGAAAGATAAAAACAGCAAAAAATTTATAAAATATTAACCAAAATTGGAAAACCAGAAGATATAATGGCAACCAGTTAACCATATTCAATTTATGCCACATTTCTATTTGCTCTGCCCGCTTCCGCCCAGCCAATATCAAGCGTTCTAGTAGCAATTCAATCAAGACAGCTCACAACCCAACAAATCAACGCTGGCAACTGAGGTAGCAACAAAGCAAACTAAATATGAATATGTAATATACGTATGTATGTTGTTTGAATGTATCACGTGTATTAGCCAAAAAAACAACAAAATTTAGCAGCAAAAGGCATCAGCGGCAATCAGGCAGCAACAATAGATTTAGCACCTACACAAACGCGCATGCGTACATTTGCCAATAAGATTATGAATCTAAATTGTATATTTATACATACATATGTACATTAATATATGTTTATGTATGCATGTATGTACATACATAAGAATGCATGCAGGCCAAGTTTTCAAGCCAGCAAGCAACTTGGCACAATCAATTTCAAAGCAATTTGTTCTACTTCAAAATAAATTATTTCGCTGATACTTTATATTTTGCCATTATTAACTATTGCTTAACCTTGATGCCATTATTAAACAAAATTGGAAAAAAATATCAGAACAAAATTGAATGTACATACACACATTCACATTTTTATAAACATTTGAGTGTGGTTGAGGTAAGAAAAAAAAATCGCTGTCAAAATAATCACTCATAAAAGTGAGAAATATATCTACAAGTATATTTAAAAGTGGTAAAAATAGCAATAAAAGTAGCAACCAAGTCAGCAATATCATACAATACACATTCATGCACACAACACGAAATAGCAGAAAAAAGAACAATAAACAATATAAAATAAAATACATATCAGCAATGCACAAGCGCTATGGCCAACAACAATGCAACAGCAACTGCGGCCAACTTGCCTCCATGGGCGTGTGCACTACAAACAACCGCAAGTGGGCTTCAAATGCCACAAGTGTTGGAAGCTAAACGCTCGTAGGGGGGGTTGTTGGAGTATTGAATGGTGTTGTTTAAAGGTCTTACTCACTCACTGACTAAGCAAATATGTATATGTATGTACATACATACATTCATACATATACATATGTATATGGGTTTGCAAATGTTTTGCAATTTGATTGAAATTCAGTTTTTCTACTCACTTTATATAGTGAATGTGAATGTGGCGAACGTAAGTAGCGAGATTAGATGCGGAACAGACTGTGAAACAAAGGGGAAATCTGTAAAAAAATAAGAGATTTTAATAATAAAATAAAAGCAACGTTCATGGGCTACAACAACAAGCGTGTGCTTAATTGACATTTATTGCACGCCCGTGTACAGCTGACTTTTTTTCTTTAATTTTGTCTCTTTGTGTATTGTCAGCATTTATGGTTGTCACTGAGGTAACTTTGAGTGAACTACATACATATTTCTACTATGTACTCGTATGTATGAATACACGTTAAGGGTGTACTTATTATAGCCGAATGCAAAAAGTATATTTTCACCAATCAGTGATCCGTAACAGTCAAAAGTAATCGAGACAAGAACATACAAATACGAGGTGGGTTCTAAAAGTAAGTTAACTTTAAAAAAAAAAGTCACAGTGGGCCAAATCCGGTGAATATGGTGGCTGAGGCATGATTGTCCTATTGTTTTTGGACAAAATATCTTTATTTTTATAATAAATTTTTAAAATAATAGAGAATGGCCGAACAAAAATTTATTGAACCATGTGTTTTCCTCCGTCCATCTGCTTACAATTTTTAGTTAAATTCTTGTTTTCAAAAAAGAGAGATCACTTATCAATCTGGCCCTACCCACTTATATTTATTACATAAGGGCCATTTTGTGTAAAGTGTTTCCAATTTATGAACAAATATTGCTATTTAGTTGCTTTTGTTTCCTGTATTATAATGTTGTAGCCGCTGTGGTCGATAGGGTAGCGGTGGGTGCTATAACTCGATAAGCCGCTGGGTTCGAGGTTCGAATCTCAGCCAGGGCAAGTTAAATCTAAATCATAGAAAATTGTTTTCCTAATAGCGGTCACACCTCGGATGGCAATGGCAAACCTCCGAGGGTATTTCTGCCATGAAAAAGCTTCTCATTAAATACATCTGCCGTTCGTAGTCGGCACAAAATTGTAAGTCCCTCCATTTTGTGGTAGAATATAAAGACGCATACCAAAAATCGTAGGCGAAGCACGGCCAAAACTGAGCTGTATAGTGTAAGCGCAAATTATTTCAATTATAATGTTTTGGTCACGAGCTGGTAGTTTGCAGAAAAATAGATATTGATTATTTATTTTTTTTTAGTTTTGAATTTCTTTAGTTATTTTTTTTATTATTCTTAGTTAACCTGATCCTGTCCAGATACTTTGCTACAGTTAAAATGATTAATAATTAAGTATTTGTATTATATGTATTTCACATACCCCATGCTCATTAAAAATTTAAACCAGTTAACAAAATCAAGTAATAATATTTTATGTTTGAAAAAAGGCTATTCAATGTAATTTGAAGTTGTTCATGACAAGCCTCTTAAAAGGGCCTCAGAAATGAGAATACAGATAATTCGGTATTCACCTTTTAATATGGTGATAGTTCGGTCGAAGGTTAATTTATGCTTTCTTCTCGAACTGTTTATAAAATATAAATTACTTATTTTTGGTTAAAGATCCATACACATTGTATGCAAAGCGCCAACTTGCCCGAAAACGGATGTGAGTGTAGAAAGAAGAATGACCCTTATTCGGCAGTTATCGCATCGCAAATCTAAAAATCGATATTTTAAAATATTTTCCAAACTAATGCTTTTTTACTTTCTTTGATGACGAATGGAAAATATCATACATTCGCGAATAAAGAGACACGAAATCATTTTTTTTTTCAATTTTTAACTTTCCTAATCATAAAATTTAACAATGGTTAAGAAGCTTGTTTATGACTTGCATAGTACAAGGCGTTTACAAAATACAATTGAATTATACGAGAATGTAGTAAAATCGGTGTCATGGAATGAGTTTGCGCTACTCTTGCCCTGCGTTAACACACCGAGGGCTTCTGTGCTTCACCATCCACCTATATTTCATTGTTAATGATAAAACCTCTTCAGGGTTCCTGTGAGTGATCGTCTGATAATAAGAAATTTAACACAAAAGACCATACACCTTAAGGCAACCCTAATAAACATACGTACATACATACATATACACATACATATGTATGTAAATAATTTGTAAAAGCGCTACATTTCATTAATTCTAGCGAACGGGCCAGACTGGCTGCCACCATTCGCTCAAGTGGGCGATGTAATTATATATATTCTGATTAAAATTTTTTTTCGTTTGGGTCTCATTATCGTAGATATAATTTTTTGAAAATACACAATGTTTGTACGTACACTAGGGATGAACCGATACCAGGAGTGCGATTCGCTAACGCTCGAAGTTCCGAAATCAGCTAAACAATCACAAATGTTAGCAATGTTTCTACTGCGTAACTCTTTTTTAACACTCTACGTGATCACAAAATCAGCTGTTGCTGTTAATTTATCCGCAGCTAGTTTGGTGTTGTTAAGCATGAGTTATTGAACCGCTCATTCGTTATTCAAAACGGATTAATTAGTTAGCTAACAAATCCACATATCGAACTCGTAAGAATGGCTGAATCGCACTCAGTGAATATTAGTCACTTTTGTTCCAAGTACTTATTTGTATAATTTCCAACTTTTGAAGTGACATTTCTGTACGGTCGTAGAGTGTAATTCCATGCAAATGAAAGGCAAAATCTACGTGTTTCTTAGTTAAGTTATGTTGTGTTGTTTCGTTATTTTAAGTTACGTTATGCTATGATGTGATATGATGTGTTTATGTTATGTAATGTGACATGGTAATGTGATGTATGTAACATGTAATTTTATGTTTTACAATGTGATATTTGACGTGATGTGATGATATGATGTGGCAACGTGAAAAGATGTGACGATTACATGTGATGTGATGTGGCGATGTGATGTGTTGTAACGTGATATGATATAATATGATATGGTGTGACGATGTGATTGATTTATGACTTGTATAACGTGTTGTCTTTTACAATTTGATGCCGAGCCTTGCAGCAAATAAATGTATATGGTTCAAGTACTCGAAATTGTAATTCGCAATTTTTGTTAAATAATTTTTGTGTTTTGTTTATACGACATTTCAACATAATCTCCTATTAACTTTATACACTTAGTCCATCGTTTTCCAATTTTTTTTATTCCTTCCAAATAACCGCTTTTCTCAATATCCTCAAAATAGACGTTTGTTTCTGTGATGAGCTCTCCATTTGAACAAAACATCTTACCAACCAGCCATTTCTCAGTATCTTGCAGTATTCACACAAAAAAGTTAGTTTTTTACAAACTAATGGACAATCATCTAATAATTGTTAACGAATGGACAAACGTTAATGCAAATGGACAACACGAATAATTGTTTATGTAGATGTGTACATACATACATATGTACATATGTAAGTATGTTTGACGATTGGCCGCTGCGCCAAGAGGTCATTGTTTCAATTCAAATGTGCTTGTTTGTGGCGCATGTTTTATGTGATTTCTATAGGCATACTAGTTACCGGCTCGCTCGTTGCTTGCAATGCGATATTTGGTCACAAACAAGTGCTGGCGGTTTTTCAACTTTGCACAAAATTCGTGCAAAAACAAAAGCAGTGAGAAAACTAGAAATTTTTAGAAATCGTGCACAAGTAGGCGCACATTATGCCTGTGGTGAGCAATTTTATTGAGTGACGAAAAGCATGAGTTTAGACGCGCCTTAAAAAGCGATAAATGCGAACAATGTAATCGAATCTATCCAATCGAATGCCAAATAGTCTGGCAATATGCGAAATGCCCATTTTGGGGCAGTTAGGTGCATGAAACGAACGTGCGCAGCACTTTTGGTAGCTGCTTTGGATTTTTTGCTCTCGTTGTCATCGTCAGTTTACCGCTTTAACTGGAAACTTGCAGTCATTTTGTGATTATTGCAAATGCAAGCACATGCCTACATACATACATACATATGAACATATAAGATTGCATGCGGCGCGATGCACTTCTCAAAGTAAAGTAGTATCGCACTTACTAAGCACACGCGGCGGCAAAAGCACCCGAAAATAGTACGAGTACATGGCTCCACTAGGTTTTTGCCGGTTGATTGACGTTTGAGTGGCCTAGCAAAAGCGACAGGCACTTGCACACATGCCAACCAACCTAAAAGGCAATTCACCGGTCCAGCGCGGCTCAGCAGTATGCCGGCCGGCCGGCAACTTTTTGGCCGCACACACACATGCGGCACCTTAACTATTTGACAAAACGTGTTTGACAGTTTTGCAATTTATTATGTATTGCTTCAACTTCAACTTAATAAATGTCAAATGAGGCCCGGCAAGTGGCCGCTACCGACATGTGTACACGTACATATCTGGCATAATAGTGTCGTCGCAGCGCACCGCCAAAGTAACAGCAACAAAATCAACGATAATAGCAACAAGTATGTGGTAATACCCAGAAAATTGTGACGGATCAGAGATTTCAATGACGGCCTTATCAGCGATTTATCTGCATTCAATAAAAAGTGGTTTGGGGCGCCCATACATAATATGTTTACATGTACAGTCATGTACAAAAAAATACAAGAATGCCAAGTTTTAACACTTTTTTAATTTTTTATTGATAATTTATTATTAAAACTAAAGTTAACAATACACGTTATTAAAAGTGGTAAAGCTTTCTGGAAAATTCATCAAGCTTTTAAACTGTATTCAAAATTTAGCACAGTTTCAGGTACGCAGTTTTATAGCACTTTTAATTTTAGTGTAATGAATTTCAGGCTTCTGGTATCGAAGGTGTTCTGCCTTTTCTCCCATTAAAAAAGTTAATTATGTTCATGCGTTAGAAGAAAGCAAATTACTAACTATCTCGAAAAAGAATCGATAGTAATTTTTGCAGCCTTAAAATCAGAATGAACTACGAAATTGCCTGCCTAGAAGTTGTCTTAAAATTTTCAACAAAAAACTCGAAGTTTTGATCAATATTTATGAATTTTGTACAAAGTACATATACAACTTGTTTCATATGCTTTTAGTTTTAAAGTTATTTAAGGGTTTATAGATATTTTAATATAATTTATTAAACGAATTAAAAATAGTCAAAACTTGTCAAAAAAATTTGGCGCGCCTATTTTTTTGTCCAAAAGTGTTTGTTGGCATGTAAGTATATATGTACATATGTATGTGGCTGACTTCGAAATGCCAATATGAAAGTAGCAACATTAAAATGAAAAACGACAAACATATAAAACTTGCCAAACGTTCGGTGAGCACATAATGTCGTTTATTTTATAGATACACATAAATATTGATATCGTGGTGGGTATCCAAGTCCCTTACTTGGCTTAGGAGACACACCCAGGATATTGTCAAAGCTTGGCAGTATCGCATATCTCACGAGATTATATGAATATGCTGTCCATTCAAAATGGCAAAATGGTAAGCAAGTCACGCATTAAAGTGATCAAGTTATATGATTTTAGTAGTTAAGTACCTAAAAAGTATAGGAATTCACGAGTCAAGTTTCGGATGGAAGTATGTATTATAAAACTCTTCAATGAGTAATTACAAAAATTATCATAAAAATAGAAGGCATACAATACATTTTTTAAGTAATATGCTTATCAAACTAGAATCTACATATTTGTTATTGTTTGGCCATATTTTTGAGCATAAGGCCGATCATTGGATCCTTCTTCCAAATGCCACCTTCTGTTTACGCAAACTTTGAGAGGGTAAACGTTAAGAGCTGCAAAGCCGTTGGTATAATGGAGTAAGCAACTGTCCCAAGTTGAATCTCCACCGACGCCATTTCATTCAGTGCTTGAGTTTGAGTGGTATAACTGGCGTCTAGGGGATTTAATAGAATAATTACTTTCGGAGTGTCCCAGCTCACCCCAGGTACTATAGTTCTTTCAAAGAGTATGCGATAGACAACCCGGTCTCAAGTCTTTCTAAGGTTCCATCGGGCATATGTATATAATAAAAAAAAATCAATTCACAATATTTTTATTTTTTTTTAATAAATAACTATGAGAACTACTTATAGGACATTAGTAATTTTATTTAACCCATTGACTTGGTGCACGTTTTGGCAGAGCCGAAATTTCTTTTCCGTGTGTGAAAAGGGGTGCAGCATAAATTTTTAACCTCGCTGTTAGAATTATTTGCATTCGAATAATGTATGCTGTTTTCGTTTAGACTTCCACGATTTGATGCAAAATTTTGTGAAAGCCATTCAAAACTCGTTAAAATAAACATTAAATATATAAGACAACTAAAATTGTATATATCTAATTTACATACATATTTATGCTCCTTTCCAAAATCAGTCAAAGCCATTTTCATATACTATACATACATACATATGTCACACTTCATTCGTTTCACAAATCACCATAACTGCTAATTTCGCTGCAACAACTTACAACTTTGCAATTTTGTAAACAACATTAAAATGCATATATTTGCCAACAATAGAAAATTATCTGTAACCGAATGCTGAAATTGTTGTGAAATCTTAAAGCTTAAACACGAGTAGTTTTTGCACAAAATGTTTGCTGTAGCCACAACAAGCGACCTTGCTGATCGAGTCGCAAATGTGAAGCGTTTTTTTTTAATTTCTTTATTCTTTGTAACAATCACTTCAGTCTTATTTAGTTAGCTCTTTATAACTATTTTTTTGAAAAGCTGTTGCCCGCTTTGTTAATACGAAGGTATTGGGTTTATTGGAAATAGCGGAAACCATTTACAATTTAATTAAACCTTTAATATGTTTGTAGGCACAGTCCTACCATAAAGAAATATAGAATATATCGCTTTTAAACCCTGTACTGTGGCCGTTGTGGTCAAGTTGATAGCGGTGCGTGCTATAACTCGATATGCCTCTGAGTTGGAGTTTCGAATCTCAGTCAGGGCAAGCAAAATCTTAATCATAGAAAAAGTTTTTTTCTTATAGCGATCACCCCTCGGCAGGCCATGGCAAACCTCCGAGGGTATTTCTGCCATGAAAAGGCTTCTCATTAAATACATCTGCCGTTCGGAGTCGGCACAAAATTGTAGGTCCCTCCATTTTGTGGTAGAATATAAAGACGCATACCAAAAATGGTAGGCAAAGCACGGCCAAAACTGAGCTATATAGTGTAAGCGCAAATTATTATTATTGTTAATATTGTCGGCAAAGCTTGAAAAATTTTTATCCATCTGAATCTGAAATGTATTTTTAGTGTTTTTGAAATGAGTGATATAAACCTGTTTTAAATTGAACGCAGCGTAAAGATTTTCACAAAAATTATTTATTATTTATAAGGAAGATGTCGACTGTTAGGAGCTTTTCAAGCATTCGCTTGTGCAATATACTTACATATATAACTTATGCACATACAGGTAGCACAGGCGATATTTAATGCCCTAACAGCAACTAAATACTGACCTATTTTAGAGCAAAAATTTATGTGTCATGACCGCGTAATTTGTGGATTACTTGAAGCTGTTGAACAAATAACAACAATGAACCTTCAGATCTACACATACATATGCATATACATATGTATATACTTGCATGAGGCTATGTAGGCGTATATTTGTATAATTTTTCTCGGCATGACTGAATTATTTTCAATTCGATTTTTTACCTTTGCTGGCGTCACATTAGCAGCGCCCACACTTTGGCAGCTGCATGAAGCAGCAGCTAATATGCGAAAGTGATTGTTTACAAATTAACGTTTATGCAATTTGAATTTATGCAACACAAACATCGGCCCCATAACAGCATAAAAGAGTGCAAGCAAATCGCAGCAATAAATTGCTTGGCAGCCTTCAAATGATTGTCGCGTTTAATTTGTGGCTGCTGCTGCTGCAAAGACAACGACGGCTGCACAAGGCCAGCGTTTGCTCTCGCTTTTGTTGTAACCCTGTTGCATGGCGTTTGTTGTGGTTGTTGGTTGCTAAATTCGAACTGTCACTATAAGCCGCTTAAAAACAGACACAAAAAGGAGCTTAGCATGTTTGCTTGCGGTTGTTGCTGCTTGCAAAAAGTGGCACAAGCAGCTTGCCGCTATGTTTGCCACTCCCTCAGCTGAGTAGCTGATTGTTTACGACGGTTTCGTAAACTTACTGCGCAAGCGCACATTCCGCATCTGCATATTCTCGCACATGCGATTATTTCCAGCAGCGCATTGAGAATCAGTCAGCACTCTTTCGCCGATTGCAACATCATAACAACAATGCCGCCAATAGTACAGCAGCATTTGAAATGTTTGCTAACAAAAAAACCAGAAAATATTAGTGGCGGCGCTTGTCAACGGCAACGGCTGCTTCACTCACTGAATGCCTCCGAAATCATGTTGCAGCTTTAACTGTCTGCTGCGGTTCAAATTGTTATTGTTGTTGTTTATTTTATACGCACAGTGTGAGGTGTTGGAAAAGCCTATATTTATGCCTTTGGTGGCATGTCGTTTCGGATATGGCGCCTATGCGTGGCCATGTTGAAATGTATTTGCATAAAGTTCATAAAGATTATGTTTTAAATACATAACAGCTACAACCCTATGTACATACATACATACATAAGTATCTACTTTAAATCTGAAACTCTTATATAGAACAATTGTTAGAGAACAACATGAAGTTTCGTACAACTAAATTGGAAGATTAGGTCATATGTCTGAATTTTTTAAGATAAAAATTAATAATAATATTAATAATTTGGCGCTTACACCAAGAATGATATATTAGAAGATTGCGACATTTCTACGTCATAGCATACAGGATAAGTGTGGGAAGCAAGAATAGAATGACAGCATTAAAACGAAATTGAAAACCAACTTGTGCACACACGCGTGAAAACCGAAAGTATTTGTTTACTTTGTATTCCATTTATGTATTTAGGTAAATTTAATAAAATATTACTCTTTAATATGTAATAATACTCAATACACATTAAAATTTGCTCCGGCGATAAAACATGCAACTATATACATACATACAAATATGTAAACTAGAAAGGATAAAAATGAGTTATGCCGGCAATTCCGCTGCTTCGGAGTTTCACGTTATTTCTAATGTATTGCGTGGGTGTAAAAAAAATAAGACAGGGCAGTTTTGTTACAAAAGTTGTTTTTTTTTTACTTAATAGTTAAATTTGTCCAACCCTTAGTGGATTGGTGCATTACTCGGCATGTATTTTGCTACCTTAAATTGTTGCAATTAGCTACTGCACACTTAATTTTATAAATGACTTTATATTATTTAAACTCACTTAATTTAAAGTTTTGCGCGCGAATGTAAAATTCTGTTCGTTTTCCCTTTTGACTCGTTATTCTTGTATGCTATGACGACACACAGCTGTCACGCCGAAACAAAAAAGATTACGGGACGAAAGTGTCACAATCTTCTAATTTATCATTCTTGGCTTAAACTATATAGCTCAGTGTTTGGCCGAGCTTCTTCTACCCTTTTGAGGAGTGCGTCTTTATATTATACCACAAATGGAGGGACCTACACTTTTGAGCCGACTCCGAACAGCAAATGTATTTTATGCCAAAAAATCTCTCGATGGCGTCAATGCTTTTCATCTGATATGAACACTTAGACGCAGAAGCAAACCAAGGAACGAAATGGTAATCTGATAACTACTTATTTCAAAAGATCTTTATATTTTAGCATTAGTCAACCTAAAGACACTTTTGTTATTATTTATTTTAGGCTATTCGATCTAAATACTTTTGTGCAAGAAAAGAACAAAGTTTACCAAATACGACGAGGGTAATATTTTACTTACGCAGTGTAATGCAATCCACCTTGGATGTCAATATATTTCTAATATTTTTCATGTCTGATGTTAAAATTATAAATGTCCAATGACATCGGTTTTGCAACCTTTTCGAACACCAACCGTTGCTAGAAATCTCTCATAAGTAAACTCAGACGATTTTACAGTGAATCGCCTATTAGACAAATCTGATTCAAATATTTTATATAAACTTAACGATACCGGGAAAGTAATTTCTTTGCTCATGTATTCGTTATTTAATTCGTAACCCGATTTACTTGTTCTATGTTGTAACACATATGAAGGGAGACACCTACAGTTTTATGGTAATTCGGCATTTGCAGAATTATTTTATGATAATCTTTTTCATGGCAGAAATTCACTCGGTGGCTTTCCATTCCCGTCCGAGGGGCGAACAGAACAAGATAAAACATTCCTTCAATGCATAGCTAACTAGTTAACGCATAGTAGTTTCGTTTTGTTGCACTTCTCAGGGTTGGTAATACTGTGGTCTACGTTCCCACTCTATAGTAAAAAGCATTTCAGCCACTCCGCGGTTATTTCTATCCAGCTTAGGCTTCAATGCTACCTTGACTCACGATGCATCAAATTAAAGATGATGCTTTCCATGGTACCGCTACTTGACAGCTTTTGTAAACAAGCCATTTCTTTGCATGTGTTTCACAAGTTTCAAGAACTTGAAATTGTAAATGGCAATATTTACTAATTTATTTTTGTATTATTTGTTTACGTATGAATGTTTAAACTTTAATTTCGTTCAAGGCTTAGGTGTTGCTTTCTTCCTAATTGCCTAAAATTGCCTAACCGAGTATTCATTGTCAAAATGTCCATTTGGTTCCTATAGAAACAACATAAACGAGACGAGCTGATTGATTTTTCATATTTTTTAATTTTTGATGACGCACACAAGCAATATGTAAAAAAAGAGATGTACAATTAGACATATATCAGTATGTTTCTTGCAGGGTTACGTTCACAAATATTAAGAAAACATAGAGTAATATCAGGATGAAACGATGAAACTTTAAATTGCCCGCTCTATGTAAAAGTGGCTTAACTCTCTTTTTTCTAATTCTCTACTTTCTCGTGGCGCCATCTTCTTAATTAGGCACTGCACTGACGTCAACATTTTTGGGACTGTGTAATCTTGATAAGTATCATTCTTGACTTTAACTCACCTACAACTTTAAGGATACGTCCCTTCAGTCCCATACAACATCTATAGATATACCTAGATATTGTGCATGTCAAGATTATACTATCCGGGTCTGCGTACTTGAATGACAAGGAACTGTTTACAGCATGAATTATTATTTCATGGCTTATTATTGAATCCAGCGCTAGACTGGATAGGACTAAAGGACCTTTATAACATCACGTGTACTTATATAAGCATATAACCAACTCTTTCGTTTCCTCTTATTGTTTCCTTTCTTCTTAATTTCTGCTGCGGGGATAATTTAATAAAATAAAATATTTTTCATCGATCGACACGCTTCACTTATAATTCAGATGAATCAACAAATAAATAACAATTTTTAAAAATCAAAGAAAAAGTGATGTCAGCGATGGCTTATTATAATTGATTGGTTTTCTGTGAGATATTACAAATTTTTACTTTTTTTATCAGAGCATCTTTACTTTTGGTGGCCAGATCAAATATTTCAAGGCAAATTATTCATGCTTGGTATGTATGTATGTATGTGTACATTATGTGTACATATGCATACATACCTACATATACATATACAGATATTCATCTAAGGCCAAGTGAATGAGATTGCATGCTCTGTTGCATGCAACAAACATTGTTCATTGCTGCTCTCATTACTTCTGCATTATTTGTTGTAAGTGGCTGCTTATAGCTTTTCTCCCTCTATGTTAGCTAATTTCAACGTTGGCTTCGAAAGCGACAACAACCAAACACCTGGACCTATGAACACGTCCGAATGGCGTCGTTTACATAAGAAGACTTTCACTTATTTTCATTTTCACTGCTTGCATTACCGTTGTCGGTCGGTATATTGTTATTATTGCATTGTATGCTTTGTCTTTTTCTTGGCTATTATTTGCCACTTTTCTCTTGCCCCAACTCCTGGTGACTGCCATTGTTATGACCTCACCGATTGGCTTGTTTTAGAGTGGCAACGGTTTTATTGTTAGCCTTGTTGGTGTTGTTGCAGCAGTTAGTTTCAGTTTATCTTAATTAATTACTTCGTAGCTTAAGCTATGTTGTATTTACTTATTTATCTATATACTCGTATTACGTTCATATTTTGTTGGTCCAATTATTTATGTTAGCGTTGTAAATTTTGCACTGCTTACTGCTGTTTTTGCCATTACAGCAGTTGTCAACAACTTTTTCCGCCTTTCTTTGATTGTAGAAAATTTTCTTTTAAAAACTTGTACAACAGTGAAGATAAATATAAATGAATGTGAAGTAAAATAGAAATTAAGTTAGTAAAAATTAAATTAAAGAGTCCGCTGAAAACTGAATGCACTGCTTGGCAGTAAATATAAATTCAAAAATGAAGGATACATATGTTGTTCAATACATACGCGGTGGCTGCTATAATTGCTGTTCTATGAACTTTAATATGAAGAAAGGCAAACAAAGAATGTCGTATTTTCACTGTCCTCTTCTTTTTTTATTATTCGATTCTAAAATAAATACAAATAGGTGAGAAATTTTGTGTTCGTTTCCACACTCAAATAAGAAAAAAACTTCGCCTACGAAACTTTCTTAGGGAAAATAGTTGGCCTGAAAATCAGCTGATTGCTTTTAACGAAAGTATTTTGAGATGCATGTCCTAGACAAAGATGTATAATTATTAGTAATGTTTATGTGTTACATTGACATTTTGTTTTGACGAAAATATTTATAGTGAATTAATGATAATTCACAATTTTATTAAGCTTGAGGACAGTTCGGGGAAGATTTTTATTTAGGAAAACAACAACATTTTTTAATGGTATCAATTATAGTATTATTTCAAAAATCACCACATTTCCTCATCGGACTTCTTTTTATTAATTACATTTATTCTCCTCGCTTTCACGTTTTTTTCTTTTGCGACCCGCTCATCAACAGGTCACCATTTAGAGCTTTTATTTTTGGATTAGAGGCTTTATTTTGAGTGTGTGAATGCCACCTTTGTCTATATTAGAGACTGAGACTGCTTACTGAATTCGGGTATTAGATAAGTGCTAAAAGAGGACGGCGAAACCTTGAAAAATTGAGTAACGCCTCAATGAGCTCAATCTGGAATCACTGATTGCGAATAACCTCCCGTCGTGACAAAATCTCCCGTCACGAATTCGGGAAAAATGCTATCAGACGTTTTCGTAGTTTGTGTTGCCAACTGTTACGCCAAGTTCGAATGCGTGTTACCAGCTCTTTGCACGAAATTCAGGGGTTTTTTGTTTACTTTTTTGACAGCAGTTGAAAGAAAGTGCTTATAATTTCACAGGCAAAGTTTACAATAGTTATTGAAATACAAAAAATAATTAAATGAGTTCTATTGTGGAAGCTGTTTTATTAAAAGAGCAAGCGCGAAGCCCGAAACAGATGTTTCCAACCCGCAAATCCGTTTTATCGTTTCCTCTAAATTATTGAATTTTGTTTAGATATGGCTTCCGTTGTAAATTGCTTTTTAGGTCCAACCAAACCTCTAAAATAAAGAGAATAACAGAAACAAAATATCGTTCTACTTTTTATAATAATTTAACAAATTAGCAAACATTTTTGCCTATTTACTTCTTTTCCAGGTGGTTGCTGTTAAAGTTTTATGTTATATTATAGTTGTATGTACATTGGCCCTTTTTACTTGGGTTAAACACAAAACATTTAATTCAAATAAACAGCACTTCCTTGTGCATATATGTATGTATCGATTCACTAAGATGACTAAGAAAGTCGTATCCTTAACTGGAGGCCCAAGGCTTTTCAGCTGCACGGGGTTTATGAAAACACTTGGGCAATGTCTGCCCGCTCTTCCATCATACCCACTAGTCTCATACTAACTCCGGTTAATGGATTGTCTTGACCTGTTGTAAAATAGATTTCAATTTATGCACTACAGTCATTAATAAACACTTCTTAATTTTTAATTACTTTAGTGAAAAATATCCACTTAGTTTCTAGTTCACTTGTATTTTTTTGTCGATTTTAATTATTATTTTCACTTCTCCCGATAAAAGAAAGCATTCGTAGATAATTCTCACGAATAAATATCAAAAATGCGTTCCACTCGGAATCCGTAATGGCAGTCTCCCGAATTTCGTAAGAATTTCGTGATCACGTCGGAATTGGTGATAGCATTTTCCCGACGGAATTTATGATAGGCCTAATCTATCTATGTATGAGTTGAAGATTATTATCTTTCCTCGCTATCACGTTTTTATTGTTTGTGTTTGTCTTAATTTTTTGACCTGCTTATCACCTGATGACAATTGAGAAACTTGGTTTTGGTAGTAGAGGGCTTGGGACCAACTAATGCCAACTCGTCTAAAATTTTGACTTTTGTCTATTAGAGACTCATAATGCTTACTGAATTCGGACATTGAACTACATTTTATTTTCAAAAGATTTCTTTCATAGAAATAATTGCATTTAGTTACGTGTATGTATGTATGTACATAAATATATTTTTTTCTTATTTGTACATATGTACATATGTAGATATGGTTAGCTAAGTAGACTTTTTTAAAAAACAAAATTTAATACAATAAATATGGACTTAGCAGCTTTTCACTCTAGGTCAATGACATATACACACATATGTGCATACATATATGTATATGTATCTACATACCATACTCATGTATGTGCCTATGAGTTTGTAACTCTAACAAACAGGTGCGTGAACGTCTGGCTCGTTGTCGTGTTTATCTGTTTGACCATCTCTATGAGACAGCTAAGTGCCGCTAGGCTGCCACAAAATAATGCAGCAGCAGCTTGACCGATATTTTTTTTTTTGAATATTTACCCCACATACAATTGTACATTTGATTGTAGGAGTTTTTAGATATTTTGTTGGCATCAGTAAAGTGTCATCGCTAGTTTCCATTTGGCAACATTTCACAACTAACCTCGAAGGTCAAGTAAACAAGCGGTTAGGCAGTAACGCAAGGAAAATATGTAGACATGATAGTACTAGTAGGTATCTTTTGTTAGTCCATGCTAATTGGCATTTTGGGCGCGTATACAGATTTCGGATTTTCACGGACACCGCAAAGCGTTGCCGCTCCACAGCTATGGCCGGTGCGAAGAGCAATCATTTGGTGGATTAGTTGACGTTGAAATGACTGCCAAGAAATATACTTGTACGTACATACATACACGTGAACAAATAATTAATAGTTTTTATGCATGTAAGTGTTTCGAGGTAGACATCCGCTAATAATGGTTTCATTAGCATTTGATTATGCAGATATGTACATAAAGAGTATAAGTAAATATGTACGCGTATACGTATACATATGCATATGTATCTAGAGAGACCATTCGTATCATAACATACAATCTAGTGGCAGCAGGGAAAATGGGTCGAAGCATTCAGTTCTCACTGCATTGCATTAGACAAGCAACCATTTTCCGAACCAAATAAATTAAAAGGTATATTAAAACAAAAATATAATGATATAGTTCAGTTTTTATGCAAAGGGATGTGTTTTATGCATCTGATTAAACCTCCCTTTCAAGCGGCATAAAACTACAAATTAAAAATACATATTAAACTAAAAAAAATATATTTTAAATGCAGTCAGTAATTCACATTTACATAAAAAGGTATACGCGCACTTAAAATAAAAACTATGTATACATAGTGGCAAAAGATTTTCAAAATATAAATGTATTCCACTAATTAAAGGTTAACACATTGTATGTAAATGTATCGTTAAATGGTATAATAAGACAAATTTTGTTTTTGTTGCTCTGCAGTGTGACCAGACGTTACAAAAAATTATGCCTTTTAAAATGGGGAAAAAAAAGATTAGAAAACGTCAGATGCTTAAAAAAGTCAGCGTTTCTCGAGCAAATGCATTGACATTATGTTTAGCGATAATCACTACAATCACTGAAGGATCTAAAGTTTGATACACTGACAGATTCAAACTTGGTGATGGGAAAATGCGGCCGGACACCCTGGCAGCTCTTAGAGCACTAGACTCTAGCGCGACGGTATCTAACTTGGTATACAGTTGAATAAGACAGTTACTGTGTGGGGAGTTATTTCGATGGCAAAGAAAGTGCTGATTCTCTATAAAAACGTGAAGCCCAATGAAGCCTGTATGGCTTCATCAGAGTTTTTCAAGGAGATGAGAGCACTCTTAAAACCGGAACCCAATGGCGATCGTCAAAGAGCAAAGGCAAGCCAAAACATTCTTTGTTCCTTCTTTAAGAGTCTCTGGCCGCTTGCCGAGAGGGTCTAAGAGCTCTCATCGGATACCTGACCAGTTACGTTGGCCTGCGGTACGATGTTTACACAATGAAACTCTCTGAGGTAGAGGATTACAGATTTTGTGGACTAAAGAAGGAACCCGCCACACATACATACATTGTGCAAAAACCCACGTATAAAGGGTCTTAGATTTAAACACCTTGGAAAACGGCTATCATCTCTATCCAGAATCTGGAATATGAGAATCTCATAAGTTCTTTATTATATACTATGTACATAAATAGCTCTAGATTGTGGTAACAATTTAAAGTGCGAATTATACATAATAGTAATAATAATTGACAATTTTATTTAATTTAATTAAGAAAAAGACAACAAAAGCGGATACCACTTCCTTATCAGACTTCTTTATATTTTATTTATTTATTCTTCATCACCGTTTCCCAGGCCCCGAGCGCAATAAAAACTTAACAAATAATAATAAACTCAATGATAGTAAAAATAACTCAAACTTTACTTCGGTTTAAAAAAAATTAAGAGTGTCCAAGTCAATAAATAAAAATATAAGATTATTTTTCTATCGCGTAAAAACATAAAATAATAATTATTAAGATTCAGATTGACTTAAAAATAGTATCAATCGATATTCACGCTAACTTTTTTTTTAAATTTCGCTTGATGAGTTAATACAATACGCAAAGGCAAGTTTTAATTTTTCACATAACTTTAAATTTTCTCTAATGCATCTGCAACGCACACATATACACACATATGACTACATATAAATGTTTACCACTTCGCTGCAGTAAATAATTTTATATTTAAACTAATTTATTTTGAAATCAACTTAAAGTACCTTTTATGGAAATATTTTCAATAAATCAAACTAACTATTTTTGTTTATGGATAGTCACAAAAAATCACTGCTGGAATAAAGTAAACAATTTCAAGTGTCTAACAGACAATGTAACGATCACAAGTTTTGAGACTTGAGATTATATCAACTTACATCTGATTTATTCATTTAAGTATTTTAAATCAATTTCTGTTCATTTTATTTGAGTTTTTTATTTGCTTTCATTTTATTGAATTCAAAGATTTCGTTTTCTGTTTTAACACAAAAACAAATATGAAAAAGATAGAAGAAATGTCAAAAGAAAATGAAACGACTTGATGGTACAGGCACAAATGTACGTTGAAGTTTAAAAAAAATAAATAAAAACTTTCTGAAATTTTGAGCATGTAAGTAAATTCAGAGAGTTATGCGATCAGAATCAGCGATGCCGTTTTCACTACGATCGTAGTTTTTCACTTCACTTTATTGGCCAACACTCTTCTTTGACCAAATTACTTTGATTTTGAGCTACTAGAATTTACAAAGAAAATTAGATATTATTCTTTGAATTTACCTTCACGCTCAAAATTTCAGAAAGTTTTTCTTTTTTTGAAAACTTTAACGTGTAAGATCAAAGCTAAGAATTAACAATTTTAGATCCAACTTCTTTAGGGAATACTTAAGTTCCATTAAATAAACTTGTTCCCAATTTTATCAAGGAAATTTTTATAAACGACCTCGAAAGTGAATGGCGTCTTTTGATTTTGAATAACTTTTCAATTGAAAAAAAAAATAAATTTGGAAGAGTTTTGGTTTCATGTGTTTAAATTAAAAAGCTCATTGGACGAATTCATGTACCCACACATTCGAACTTTTGTTGGAGCGTTGTTAAGTTTACCTCATACTTAGTAGTGCCACTACTAAACGGGTTTTTTCTCAACTGCAGTTAATAAAAATTTTAAAACGAAATAAATTAAACGTAAGCACCACCGTTAATTCTCTAATGATAATTAATTTAATTCCTTGAATAGGATTCTATCGATAGACATATTCGCTCTTATCGTGGGTTTCGCCCGAAAAAAAAATTCACGCGAAATTTTTTCATTCGCCCGGATTGAACCCGCCTATTGTGAGTTTCACTCGGAATAAATTTCGCTTCGAAAATTCGAAAATGGAAATTACAACTCTGAGATGTGTGACAAAATGTGACAAAATTTATCAATTTTCCAGATCTTTGAAACAAAAAAGTCTATAAAATTTTCCAAACAAAATTGGCCTATAGCTCATAAAAAACAAATAATAAAGAAGTATTTATTAGATCTGTGCAAACCTCTTCAATACCACCAGCATGACTACAATTTGCTAGTCCGCCAGTTGGGAAGCGTGCCTGCGATTTTTCGCTGAAGGTGTATACTAAAAAGGTGTAGGTAACATTTTTGAAATTGGGGTGGCGATCCTTAAGTCAGATCCTGTAAGAAATTGTCAAAATTAATGAGTCCATATTATTCCCACAATGGGTAAAAGGGCCTTCACCGGAAGACATACCGCTTTTGGCCAGTCCAAGCCTATTTTGCATAAAAACATTTTATTTCTTCGCACATTTAAATATAAATTGTTTATCCCTTTCCATTTGGATTAATTTTTCATTGCAGGCCCCATTTTTACAAATCCCCTTACAATATCCGGCTTTTCCTGCATTCCACCTAAAAGTATTTCTATTTCAACTTTGTTTACTGTTTTGCTCCTGGAATAGGCGATCTTTTTACTTTTTACTTACATTTTGAATCCGCGAAATTTTTCACCCCTTATAAATTAATGAACTAATTTTACTAATCGGCGAACTATATATAAGTGTTGCCGATAAGGGGAAACAATGTTCGAAATCGGAGAATTTGCGTTTGAAATTTATAATAAGCGAACAGTGAAAAGTGAAATATTTCGGGCGAAAACGAAACTCACAGTAAGGTTGATTAATAAAATATACTCGTAGCAAAAAGTGATTTGCAATTTTTGTTCTCTTTAAAATTCACTTTCCAGTATTTTTAGACACTCGTAGTGCAAGTTTCAGGTTTTTAATATTAAAAATGAATTTTACTCGTACCTCAAGTACTTCACTTTGTTTATGTATATGCGTTATAAAAAAAAAAAACATTTGCCTAGCATACTTATTTAATGTGAATGCAATTTTGGTTTTGTTCGTAACTATTTTATAATAAAAACTGAACTATATTAATTTCAGAAATGCAAAAGAACTAATACAACACAATTTTTGCTTAGTTTGCTACATTTCGAAACTTGTTTTCGATACACAAATGCTATCACTGCGTACCTGCAACATGCAAAATATAAAAGTTTATTTGTTAAAAAGAAATATTAATAAAAACAATTTTTTTATTAGTAAAAAAATAATATACTAATTATGAATTATAAATTTGTTAAGATTTTTATTGGTCTTTAACTAAATAATAAATCACAATGTTATTGAGCTCGAGGCCAGTTTTGTGGAAGATTTATTTGGAAAACACCACAACAGTTTTTTTAATGGTAGAAGTTATAGCCGTTATTTCGGTGATCGCCACATCTTCTCATCAGACTTATTTTTATTAAATTATATTTATTCTTCATCACCAATTTCCCAGGCCTTAAACCAAGGACCTCGGCTACATGCTTTGCTACGCTTCCACAAATTGGTCGTATATAAAGCAAATTAGGAATACATCACTTTGATCAGCTTCGAAATACTACGATTTTTCTGTCGTTTCACTTCCCTCGAAAATATACGCGCGGCAACACTGATCAGAAATTGATTCATTACTCTGATCGGGTAAAATCCCTCTTACGTTTTATTTTCAGATATGTACGAGCATTTAAACGTCGGCTGTAATGCACCAAAAGGTAGCGAAAATTCTCACTCATGACTTTTTAACTAGTTCCAGTTAGATTTTGTAGCTAAATTGAATGGTGCTAACTTTATGAAGCTTTCATAAAAAGGCTAGCTTTTCGTTTCACTACACATTTACAATTGACAATTTACATACAAATGTACACACCAGAGAACTGCAACGAGTGCAGAAATTGTGTGTATACTCGCGCATGTAGCCGTATTTTGCATGCTTTATTGTTTTCGTGTACAAACCGTCGCTTGTCTGTTTGCTCATAGATCAATACGATCATGACGATCATACATGCTCGCTACATTATCCGTCGGACAAATTTGCGTCAGCATACAAAGTTGCATGTATGTAACACACTCGCCGGCGACAAACGCTCGCGACACTCAAGGGTTGTTTGCGAGCCACTCGGGTTACCCGTAACAATATTTTTCTTTGCAAGCAGTAGTTGATTAGCGATCTTAAGTGTGTTTTCTATCATATTTTTTGTATTGTTTTTTTTTACGTGTGATGGCAGATACTGCAGATATTGTTTCTGAACAAATCCTTAGTGTGAATTACGCTTTGTCCAGAAATCTTTAATTTTCTATCTAGCAGATTAAGAACTTTGAAATTAAATTAAGTCTTATGAAATGTTTATTTTCATTTTAAATTTAACTCCTACTATTTAAAAATTTTTTAAATACTAACCCTACATGTTGGATCTCATGAAATGTTTTTGTTAAATAACTGTATACAATACATATTAATTAAAATTAACTAAGTCGTTTCTTTTATCTGTAAATAATAGGATAAATACTTATGGCGTTTTCTTTTCTACAGAAAATGTTGCCTTAACATTGCCCTCTGCGCACGTACACACAAGAGCGGGGCAATGAAGTGCAACATTTTTTGTAGAAAAGAAATCGCCATTAGTAGATGCCCGAGTGCACTCAAGTGTGTACATGCGCAAGTTTGCGCCTTCACATGCACGGCCAATCATGTGAACTACCACACTCGAAAATGTAATGATATATCCCGCACATGTCAGCCTTATGTTTATGAGTGAGCATGAATGAGCGCACAGCAGTAGACGGCTGTGCTTGCTTGTATCAAATTTTAGGGATGATGAATATGCACACTCGGGCGCACTCAATGCCGTTCTCTGGTACACACATTCACATACTATGTACATCAATATGTAAATGCACTTAAGTGATCATTTTCACACACACTCATAAGCTAATATACATACATATACTCATACATTTGTATAAGTGAATGCATTGAAATGTTAAATCAGTTTTGTTGTGGGATCGTGCAAGTCATAAACTATTAAATTTATGAGCGACAAAAACAACAGCAAATGATGTAACTAAAAAGCAAAGCAAAAAATTGAAGAAAATAATAGGAGAAGACAGAAAGAGAGCGAATACAAAGTGAGCATAAGTGTCGGAGTGCTTTCGTAAATTTATATGGAGATTAATTAAAAGCTTACAGTAAGTAAAATAAAAAACTACAAAGAAATGCTAATGTTCGAAAATGTTAATTAAAACTATAAATTTATACAATTTTTTAAGGAAAGACGCTTCCCTGTAGAAAATTTCTAAAAACTCACTTATTTATATATTAATTTAGTACGAAGAGTCAGCAATTTTGTTAAAAAGAAATTTTCAAGTTGAAGCAAATTAACGTTGAATTTTAATAATACAGCTTAAAATGAATTGTAGCTTTTGGAAAAATAATAATTTTATTATTATTAAACGACGAATAAATTTTTGAAAAATTTTTCTTTGTATTGTTGCCGACCAATGTGTTTTTTTTTACATAAACAATAATTTGATTTCACCGATGTTTATGCAGGAGGAGCAACTTTACGAAAAGTCTAAAGCCCGAATGTATTCAAAGTCAGTGGAGCGTATCAGCGATCAGAACATCCCCTTTAGTAGGCGGGGTAGGCTTCCGCAAATTATTACAGTTGCGATGTAATTAAGAGATTGGTTTTTCCAAAATACGACAATATAAAGAAAAAGCTTCTAATTTACAGATACATATAATCATTTATGAAGATAATCATCTCGAAAAAATAACGACAAACATTGCCTAATATTGGAGTTAATTTTTAGAGTTTACCAGCTTATGACATTTTTAGTTCTCTTAGGTAAAACAATTTTCCAGAAACTGGCCAATTTTAAACAAAAAAAAGCATATTACAAACTGTAACGAAGGGAATAAAAACAAAATTCACAGCTCATCATCTGTATATGCTGGGAAGAGAGATATTAATGCCAAAGAACGTATATTACAAAGAAGGTGCAAGTCCCGTTCCGTTTCGCTAACAATATATCTCTGCCTATTTCACCAAACCGAAATGCATTCGACATTCGTATCAGAATCTAATTCGATCTAATTATGTTCGTATGTTCTTTGTAAATGTAAAACAAGAAGGCGCCTAATATACAGGGTGGCCCAAATAAGACCAGCTGATGTGAAACAAAAATAACATTTTTATTTTTTAACATAATTTATTTTTTATTTTAAAATGAATACGTACAGTCCACAACAACGCATTCAAATTATCAGTTTTTATTATTCTTCTCAACGATCAATTGTTCTGACGCAGCGAAATTATCGCCATTTTTTTAACGTAAGATCAGCGCCCACATCTTCCATGATTACAACTTTAATGGGGCTACGAAAATCTAAGGGCAATACATCAGCATCAGTCACACCCAATCAGATGCACTGTTTGGTGCGGTGTTATGGCCACAAAAATCATCGGCCCATATTTCTTTGAGAATGAGGATGAAACGCCAGAAACGGTCTCCGGGGCTTCTTACAGAACAATGATCGACAACTTTTTGCGGACAATGGTGGAGCAACATCCTGATTTGTGGTTTCAACAAGATCGAGCCACTGCGCATACTGCTAGGCAAACTGTGGACATGCTGCGTGAAATTTTTGGTGAACGCATAATATCAAGAAATTCAGATTTCCCTTGGCCTCCTCGTTCACCAGATTTAAATGCGCCCGATTTTTTTTATGGGGATATTTGAAAGACAAAGTGTATGTTAACAAACCACAGACACTTGGACAGTTCAAGCAGAATATTCGCGACGAAATACGGCGCCTGCAACCAGAAACATTACGCCGAGTAATGCAAAATGCGCTAAAAAGAGCCAATGCCTGTATCGAGCAAAATGGTGGTCATTTGTCTGATGTCATATTTCACACATAGTCACGTTAAATTTCCATAAAATGTATTTAACATATAAAAATAAATCATTAAAAAAAACCGTTATTACAAGAGTTACACGGATTTAACATCACTAGGTCTCATTTGGGCCACCCTGTATATAAGTTGAATAAGTATTGCATAAAAAGGGTAATATTTAAAAATCATTAAATGCGTTTTATTTTCTTGTCAAAAAATTGTGCGATCTATTTAAACGTTCATACCTCACGATGAGCTAAAAACTTGAAGCTTTCAACATAACTCATATCGCGATGGCAATATCGTCGGATTTGGCTCTAAACTAGAATTTGGAATAATAGTTTATTGTTGTGATACACTGCTTCGCTGTATAATTACAAATTTCCAACAGGGTATCTAAATTTTATAGTTGCAATGTAAGTGGCAAATACTTAAGAAAAAAAAACTAAATATATATATGTATGTATATATGTATACTCTTCCACAAAGAGATTGCCTTCAGACTGCGAGCTCGTATGTGATGCAAATATATTTATGAGCATACACTTGTACTCGAATACACTGTTTGTGTATGTAAGCCAAGGCTCCTTATTTAATTTATTTTCCATTTAATCTGAAAATTTAAATTTAATGTAGTAGTTGTTGTTAATTTACAATGCTTTGCCTTCACAAATATAATTATAAAATATATTTTTTATATTTTATTATGTTCTTTCATTTAGTATTAGTTTTTTTTGCAAAATGGATTTATTAATAATAATGCAAGAAATCGTAGCAAGTTTCTTGCATATACATGCATGTATACAAATGTATGTATATTATACGTCTTACATACATAAGTACACATGTATGTATGCATTTCGTCTAGTTCTTTGGTAACTGACAGCTAGTGCACTCCAATCTACATACTTCTATATATTTATCTGCATATGTACATATACATATATGTATGTAAATGTATGTATTTCTATTTTATTTTCAATACATTGTTTTTATTAAATTTTTTTTTTTATTCAGGAATCTGGTGAAGCTCATGATATCAAATAACTGCCTTGAAAAATTGGTACAAAATGCAGATTTCCTCTGAACAACTTATGGTTTGGTAACTTATTTGGTACCTATTAGCCTTTGAGAATTTAAATAGCTTATTTGCTCTAGCCAAAAGCTACTGATAGAAAGTTCCGCCACCTATAATCTCTATATTGTTTTGGTATTTCTAGACGCTGGAAAAATTGTTACGGCTACTTCTTTAATTGAAGTGTTATATTTCGTTTTGAAGACCATCACATCGTTGCTTTAATTTTAATATAACTTTATTATTATTAACTTGGCGCTCACACTAATTAGCACAGTGTTTGGCCATGCTTGCGTTTCTCTTGTTGAAATTTTAATATATTTAGTTCATCTTTTTCAACATTTGATTTAATATAAAAAGGATATCAAAACAAGTAGCAAAAAAAATGTCGGTTATTATTAAAGTTCAAAATATTGTTGTCTACCGCTTCTAAACAATTACGGTATTTCATACATTTGTCAGATTTTTTGTTTAGATTTTAGAACATAAAATCTTTCCAAACTTTTAAATTAAATTTTCGGGTTCTTTAAAAAAAATTTAGTTTTATGAGCTCAAAAAATTAATTAAATAACAACCCAAGCACTTTTTATAAAAAGCACATATACTTAGTATTAATTTCAACTTAATCTATTTCACAACATATATATGTATGTATTAGATCATTACTAAATTCAAATTCCTTGCGTTTATAATAATAAATAACTTATTATGGTACTTCGAAATATTTAGTAGTGTATCGATATTTACACTTGTCCCAAAAAATTCAAACAGTGAGTATTAATGGTCCCAAAAATAATGTACTATCGATATAATTTGACACCTCTTGCTTGTAAGTAAGTGCCGCAGTGTGTTTATGAAAAGCCCAGCTACTAAGTTCATTTGCCACACTAATTGCTCTGATTCTTGAATACCAAATTTAGATTGGGTTTTGAAAATTTTGACACTCTCATATAAGCAGCTATGTATAAGAATAAAGTAGTTACTTTATTTAGATTTACGATTTATGTATTTAATTTAGCAATCTAACTATTATGGTTAACAATTATTCTTATGAACTTGTATCCTAAGAAAATCTTAAGAAACGTCAAAAAATATAAGAATGTTAATGTTTGTGCGTAAACTATTGTAAAAAAAATGCTAGTAGTTGTTTTGGAATGAACTCTTGAAAGTAATTTTTTTTCTTATTTCATTTATTTTACCTCTCTACATAATGAAACTGTACGTAAAAAGTACTCAAAATTTTTTTTTTTCAATTCTGAGAAGAATTGGAAATTTTAATGCAAACTTAATTAGTTGTTTTTAATTTATACAAAGTTAGAGCTTTGTTTTTATAATATTTTTGTTAGAAGAATTCTTTTAAAAGGTATAGAGAACTTTCACAAAGGAGTGGCATTATACATATGTGAAAAGAAATTTCGAATATCCCAGGAATTAAGAGGTATTAAGATGGCAAGCAGATAGTTGCAAATGTCATTCCACTTTTGCCCCAGCCTGCATAGCTTATGTGTCCCTCTTCCTAAAAATTTCACGTGAATGTTTGTACATACGTACATACTAAATGATAGCCGAGCCTCTGGCTCTTTACTTGTTAACTCCTATCATTTGAATTTGGTTTAAAAGTTTCTCTAATCTCTGTACTGCACACAAAAATTTTGAGTGCAAACGATAATTTCCAGTTTGCTTGAGTTGTATTTAAAGTCACATTTTTTGCGTTCCAGTTTCCTTTACCTTTTATTTAAATTTGTATTTTTGTAATGTAAACATTCGAAAACAGGAATGTTAGAACTAAACAAACAAAAACGAATGTACTTAATGAGGTCATTTGCCTCATTCTCGTGGAAGTTCAGTTCGTACGAGTATTTTGCTCCCAAACGATGGCGTTGTTATTGTTGCCACTGTTATTGTTTACATCCAGTAATTAGTTGAAAAGTGCGTTGCAGAATTTTTGATATACTAAATAGGTAAACATGTTTAAACATTGCACTCAAAGCACACACCAACAGGAGTACTTTTTGGCATGTAAAACTAGATTTAAAGGGCTTCTGTTCTTGTTTTCTATTTATTTTACTGTTTAACTAATAACCAAATTTATTAATAAATTTACTAGAACACATTTTATCATATCATAAAAGCACATTCCGATGCGGATCTAAGCTACATAAGGCAGAACGGTGTAGCTGCTCTGTGGCATGAAAAACGTTTAAAATATGTAGTGTGCTTGAACTTGAACAGCCAAAATGAGATTATTACTCTGAAATAAGAAATTAATCATATTTTGGAATAAAATTAATTTATGAAAAAACTTAAACAAATTGACGCAGTCAGAAAACGAAATGTCAGCCAATACGTAAAAAGTAAAGAACAATAAGAGCAGCAGTGATGGCATCGAAATTTGTGTTCTACAAATTTTGTTTCCCGCCAATTTCCATTCAACTTTGAAGAGTTAACAACACAGTGTCTTGCTTTGGGAGCCGTTTGAAAAAGAGTGAGGGAGCTAGCTGCTTATTGAGCAATCCTTTAATAATTGAATCATGTGAGAAAACTATATGATATATCAAAAGCAATCAGAAAGTACAATGTGAGCGGTCCTAAGGGCACGTCTCCACAAGAAAAAGTAGATGTCCTAATTGTTTTCTATAGCATTTATTAGTTTTTGTGTATTTGGTGCAATTATTTATTTCTTTTATTATTTTCAGCATATTTGCGCTTTATTAAAGCGAACTTACTTGTTTGACGCCAACATACAAATGCTTATGTCAATACATAAAACTGCCCACATATAAAAAAAGCTGAAACTCCGATTGAATACAAGATCACGCCTTCCCGCGGGATTTGACAGTTCTGAAAAATAAGTAAACAAAAAATATGCAGAGAAGGATATTAAAGAGAATCTGATTTTTTACTAATAAACGAGTTTAATTTAGAAAAATTGTTAAATTATACGTTGTAGACAGCGATTTAATTAGTAAATAACGAACAAAATTGGAAAGAAATGTGTTGTGTGAGCCATCTCTGTTTCGCGTTGCGTATGAAAGCGTTTGATAAGCAAATAGAATATACAGGCTCTTATAGGATGAACTCCATAGCCATGCGCGTAAACGCAAAGAAAGGAGAAAAATTCGAACACGCATCCGAATACATAAAAAAGCCCTCATCTTTTGGAAAGTGTCAAGGAAAATGCGAAAATTTTCGCTAAACATCAAAATAAGTAAAAAGCCAAGATAGAGCAGACGTAAGTAAAATCGGCTCTTATAAGAATTAATCATTTTGTTTTTTTTTTGCTAGCAAATTTTACAAACGACCTTTAATTTTGACATACTAGTGTTGTAAAGTGTATTCAAAATATATAGGGTTGCTTATAAGCGAGTTGGAGGTTCTTTTGCCAGTCGCTTACAAAAGATGACGACTAAAGTTGAATTTTCTCCACTTTCATGTATTTGTTTGCGTTGGCGGCCAACTTTAAGTGGTTTATATTTGACGCTCTAGTGTACACAAATACATTTAAAAAGAGGGTTTTTGCAGCTTGGTAAATATTTTTTTGTTTTATTCAAATGTACTATAATTATTTAATTAATCGCGAAAAACTCACTTACTTAGCGTTCCAAATATAGTTCATGCATCCAGTCTTTTCTTTTCAAATTGTTAAATATATTCTAGGTACATACACTGCAACAACACTGCCAATCACTATCAATATGCAATGCAGTTAATCGTGCATTGAATTAACTTTTATAAATAAAGATTTCCAAACGAAATGCAACATTATCTAACTGTTATTTTTACAACTGTCAAACGCGCGCATGCGCACACTTTGGAGTTGCTAAATTTTTACGCACGTTGATGTAAGTAAGTCAACGCAAGACCCACAAGCACGCACAGGCCTCCTATGGAGTTCCTCCTTAATTTCATCAAATATATGTATGCCGGATAAAATATCATTTAGTGTTGTTTAAGTTCGGCCAAACCTGTACTTTTTGCAAATTCAACTAATAATTTTAAAAAAATGGTGGTAGAAAAGCAGTACTGAAACAAAAAAAATTCCAAACAGAACCCTCACTCGGTTACGGCTGCCTTTAAAATTGCATCCCAATTACGAAAGCAAAAAATAAACATCTGATTTGATAAGAAAACAATAGAGAGTGCGCATCCGCTGTTCAAACAATATATAACTGTAACTCTTGGCCGTGAAACGCGCCTCTATTCAGTCGCAATTAACAACACTTGCAGTTGACAATACATACATACACATTTACAACAAAGGAGGGTGGCAATGAGATGGGAAGAGGGTGGCGGGGGGGTTGGTCTCATAGTTTAGCAGAGCGGTAGTAACTGCGGAATAGATTGCGAGTGGCACCGGATAGCAACTAAGCAACGAACTAGCAGTCGGCCGTCAAGTGAGTGTCATCGAATATGTGAATGGCGCGCGGGTGGTGGCGCCAAGCGAAAACTGATATCAATTAACTACCGCAATGACAGCGACGTGTTGCAATGAAACGCTGTAAAGACACGTGCGACGGCGATAACAACAGCTGTAGCGAAAAGCAAAAAGCTTTACGAGGGAAGCAGTCTTTTCGTGACGTTCTGATTTAAAATACAAAAATTACAAAGAAAAACAAATTAAAGTACTTAACTTTTATTTTAAATAATATTTACCGCGTCAAATTAAGAACTACAGAACGCTCTTAAATTTAAAAGGTGTTTCGAGAATTTTACGACTGATAACTCGAGGGTGTTTCTGTAATGAAAAAGCTTCTCATAAAATACATCTGCCGTTCGGAGCCGGTTCAAAAGAAAGCTGGCACACCAATAATGGTAGGAGAAGCTCGGCCAAATAATAAAATGATTTTATGTTCAATAATTTCAAAATGTAACTACATTTTTTTGAATAAGTCTATTGCTTCAGCCTCTTCACAAATAAAAAAATTGAGATTCATTGCGAAGGGTAAGGCATGGTGCAGTTAAATATTATTTTCCTCCAATGACGACGTTTCGTAGTGGATTATGATTAGCCGACATTTTTATTTTATTAAACGTAATATTATTAAACGTAGAATTTAAATATTTCTGACTCGTTCTTCTATTTATTTTAATTCTCTAAAGTCTCTAAAGCGCAATCGAAAGTCATGTACTGTTTTGAAATTCGCCGTGAAATTTAAAATGTCAATTGACCACCCTCGTAGGCTAACATAAAATTATCGTGTGTTTGGTTTTGTTGTTGTAATAATTGCATTGACTGCATTACGCTCGCATATTACAACATCACACGTAGTATTTGTGCATACTGCACTTCGCCAGACATAGTCAATAAAGCCCACAATTCCGAACAAGTGCTATATATAGTATGTGTGTATACAAGGGCCGTGCGCAATACTCAGCCCATGGGGGGTCTTCGGCTGAAAAGTCATTTACGAATAAAATTTGATGAATACGATTCACTTCTTTTCATATACGTTAATTTGCCAACGGTGGGTTTCAACCCCCAAAACCTCTCCCCGCCTTGCACATGGCCCTGGTGTATACATATATGTGTGTATATAAAAGTACTTGCAATCGACCGATCGCTTAGCACACGTCTGTACGCTGAATATTTCCCATACAAGCTGACTTTTTTCTATACCCATTTAATTTTTTTCTACTCGAAGTTCTTGCCTGCATTTTGGCATATTAATAATTCAGCTGGCACTTTGCACTCACGTCTGCCTGTTCGCATGTCCAGCTGTTGCTTATGCAATTATGAACTGCGCATTTAATGCCGTCCACCAACCGACAAATCGGCAGTGTCTACATCGCCCTATTACGATTGCCTGGCGGCCTGCGGTTCATTGTCGCGCCAACGCATTTGCATTGTCTTATCGCTTTGGCCGTTGCGTCGCATCGCATTGTCATTTTCTAAGCAATATAAAAAATAAAATTGATTTATTTATTTAAGACAACATCCATTTGATAATTTGCAATGAGGACTAGAAGTATTATCAGTCACATCAATCAGGCACTCATTGCTAGATGAAATAAAACGATTTGCAAGAGCTTTGCTCGCTCATTATGGGTCAGTGCGTATTGGCCTTGACTCCAAGTGAATATTTAGTCGGCTACATCTTTACTAAGGCATAGGCGGCGGGTTGGTCAAGATTTCGATGAATGATTGTAGGAAGAAATGTAAGCTCTCAGGCTAGGAGAGATACCTTAAAGAAGTTTACCGAAAACGAAGGAAAGTTTTTTTCTTTGCCAAAATCATTACTTCTACATTACTAGAACGGTTCTGATTTATGTACATACATACTAGCTGCAGGCGCAGTTGCTACAAGCTTGTAAATAAATGTATATGTAGATTTTAGAGATTATCCTAATATCAGAATTTTTATAATTGCTCAGATCTAAAATTTCTGAAGCGGAGTTACTCAATTTAAGTTTTTGAGATATGGGATTGTATATCATAAATTTCGTTTTTATATTCAAATTTCGATTCTAAGCACACAATTAAAAAAAATATGTATTAATTATAAAATTTGAATGATTTTCAATTATTGTCAAGGTAGTACGAATTGTCCCATTCTGGCAAATGCTATTTATTAACGAAATTTTCTTAAAACATTTTAAGAAAAAATATTACAGAAATTTATTTCGGGAGTAATTCTTAAAGGATTCGATATATAGTACATTCCGCAACTCTTCGTTAGTTATTTTTAAATTTTCTTGACTGCCGTTTTCTTTCACACAGAAAAAAGAGCTTGGTTAATATATGTAACTAACTTGCCTAGTTGAATATGGCGAAATAAATTTTACTTTCTTACAGGTCTGAAACTTATTTGAGCTTTTAGATTGGATTATTATAAATAAGGATTGAATAAAATGTAAATCTTGTGTTGAAAGAAATTTTACCAGACTTGGTAGAACACATATTTTCTTTGACTACACGATAAGTTAAATGAAGTTTGCAGGAATATCGAGTTAATATAAAGGAATCTCTTTTAAACGCAAATATTTATTTATTTCTGGGCTAAAAACGAAAATATGTTATTTTACATTTATTTGAGCGCGTTTTTCCACAAAATGTAGGTATTGTGTTACATTACCACTTTGTAAATAATTTATTTTATATTATTTCGAATATTACCATACGTTAATAATAACTCTATAAATTTATTTTAGGTGAAATGACTAATTTTGAATAAAAAATTTACTTTGTTATAAATTTTGGAGATATATGATTATAGATTTCATTCGCTTTATGTCACTTTTAAAGGTTACCGAACATGCCCGTTTTTTTATATACATACGAGTACATATGTAAAGTTTAGATAATTGCCAACTTGATGCAATATACATATGCGTGAAAAAAAATTGTCCAGGTCTATTTTGTCTGCGTTCAATTATAATATTATTTCATGTATATGGAACAAATTTCAAAGCCATATGATCATCAGTGCGCATATTTTTACATTTTTAAGGGTTTTCGATGTAAAGTTTGTAGGACAGGTGTCAAGAAATTAGTCACACCCGTTTTTTGATGCTTTGCATTTTGAGATTTGTATGTTTGTATGGAACTATGCTTTAAAGTAAACGCTTTTCGATTCTATATTGTTTTCTTCTTTTTCTTGTCCGACACGGTGAATTGTTGATATTTGTTTTAACGATTTTCCGTCATCCCTTGTCAAGTTTGGTTTGGAGACAAACCGGTTTCAGCGTTTTGCCATCTTCAGTGTCAATTTTCGATTCTCCTATTTTGCGGTTTTCAAAATGTATATCCATAAAAGTTACATAAGAAAAATTAAAGCCCTACGCTAACCTCTTTCATTTTTACCAGAAATATCAGTATATGACGGTACCACCAGTTGGGCTAAAACCACATCGGTTCGATAACATTTAAAAACAATTCTTGGTTTTGCAATCTCATATTTATCGAATCACCATTTAAGAAATCAATTCTATTTAAAGTGTTATTAATAAATGTTTTATTTTTTTTTAATGATTTGCTCTGGCTAGTTTATGTGTGTGAGTTTAGGTGAAGTTAGATTAGAAGTGGTGTATTTAAGAATATTGAGTTTAGGTGTGCGGACTTTAATTGTGGTGGGATAAATTCATGTTTGGTCAATTCATATAAAGAGAAAAGAGGAAGCACTTGTTGCCACCCCCAGCATTTTGGTGAACACCATTTCTGACGGTACCATTTGCGTGCCCTTCTAACATAACGTAGTATAACATAGTTCCAAAAGTCGAAAAATTGTGCCATAAATACGTTTTGTCGACGTTGAATCTAGATCCTTGGTCAGTTTTTCTTCATCACGTCAGCATTTTCAAATCTTTATAGTCCATTTACTATGATTTTTTGACATCAGTTATGAGTTTTTTGAAACTACAATGTTGAGCAATTCAGGGGGATTAATTATTTCCCAATACAAAGAGTTTTAGGCTTAAATTTTGAGGTAATGGAAAATTCGGAATTGGTGGGGAAAAATTCACCTCGAATTGGGGTATGATGAGCTGCAGAAGTACTTTCTGCCGTCCACAGCCATTTCTGTTTTGCCTTCACCTTCTCCAAATTTCAGCTCAAAAATGTTTGGCTTAATGGAATTGTACTATTTTCTGAGGCATATTTGCGATGTCAAACAAATTTATGTAAGATTCCAAGTGAAAGTTGACATGTTAAAAAAAATGCACAATCATTCAATCAAGAAATTAGGAAGCTTAGACAATATCAACCATTGCTCATTCAAGCTTCCGATGCTGCCGCAACATATGTTTTTACAGCTTTTTTCACACAAATTTCTTCCGAGCACTTTTATTATTAAATTTATTTTATGAATCTCCGAATGCGTATACTTATGTATAATATAACGGGAAAAATCGGTGAAGTACCAGACGACCAATTACTACATAAAGAAGGCCGAAGTGCTCATTATATTTCGGCAAGTGGTTTTAAATCCAATAAAATATTTTGCTTTCTCATTTTTCGATGCGTACAAATGCCCCAATTGCAGTAATAATGCAACAATAAAAATCATAAATGTCTACAGCATTCATATGAGTTGTGGCAATAATTTTTGGAAAATAATGATGAAAGTATGTTATCGCAGCAAAATAATCTCAACTTTCATTTTACAGTGCAAGTACGAAGCAAAGCTTGATAAAGCAATAAGCAAGGAAATCAAGCACTTACAAGCAGTCAGCGCCAACAACAATAATAAGAAAACAAAAACAGATTCTGGTCGGTCATCGGTGGTATAAGCATAAGAAATACCAACAATGGTGGCAATAATAATGACAGCTGTAGCAGCGCAGAGTTTATTGAGGAGGCGCATGAAGATGCCACAACCCGCCGCAATCGGGTCAGAGCGAACGATAAACCAATAACACTGACAACAAATCGTAGATCAGAGCGTAAAGTTGGAAGAACGTGGGGCATCATGAAGGCACCATCAACAGAGTCAACGTCAGCGCCATAAAATGCAACGGCGAACAAAGGGGCAGCAACAACGCGCACACGTCAGCACCACAACACCGTTGCAAGCCATGAAAACTCAACAACAACACCAGCAGCCACAGCAGCAATAACACCAAGTGTTTGAGTAATGCTAATAACGTCATAAAATGCAGCCAACAGAGCAACAACACATGCGCACTTGCCTCACAATAGACACACCAAACACACACACAAACACAAGGGTGGAACTATTGTTGCTGCGGTTATGGTTGGCTGTTGCAGCTGCTGCATAGCGCTGCGGTCGTTTCTGTTTCTACTATTTGACTTTGCCACAAAAGTTTATCAACCACGGCATAATTTATCAAAGCCGCGACGAACAATCGGCAAAGAGTGTGCCATCAACTGTGGCGTCACATCGTTCGAGCGCGTTGCACCCACACGCCTGCTGCACACACAACGGAATGACGTTTCAGGCAAGCCAGCCAGCCGCAGCTGGCGAACAGCAAGTTGCAAGTGCATTATGTAGCATGATACGCTGCCGTTATTCAACAACATTCGGCAAGTTGTGCCCGCGGTGGCTGCGCCATTGCACATTGTATATCTTCATTAGGCTCGCTTGCAACACGCACGATTTGTTTGCAAGTGCAACTGTGATGCCCTCCATTCGCTTGCAGATATAACGATTCATGATTAGCGGTTTGCATTTCTCCACCATTGTAAAGGTTTTGTACAGTGTACGGTATTCGGCAATAATATAGGCTCACTTAACATTTCTCTCGCGAGGAACAATGTGATTTTCGAAAATTATATTTTCTTAGTTACTAGCTGTTACTTAGCTATTGATTAGAGTAGTAGCATTTTCCTTTCTGTAAGAACTTCAATACTTATAAGTTTTAGAAATTCAGCCAAATTTTCCAACATTAAATCCAAAATTTTCAACAGAGAGGCCAAATTCGGTTCTAAAAACAAACAAACACCACAATGTTTAATGTTTTTCACGTTTTACTAACTTCGTTAATTGTCATTCGAATTCAGGAAAATCGGTGTTAGAAGCGCTTCCAAAATGTGGGTGTCGTTAATCTCAGTTATATTGTAAATTTTTTCATAGACATTTTTTTCAACGATCGTGTTTTTTTTCGTAGTTTATTAGTATAAATTGTGAACCAAAAATAATCGTATTTATTAAATAGCAATCACCTTGCTTAAAATAAAGATAGGTTTAAGTAATCTGATCCAAAAATGTTCATTAGAAGGCCACAGGCGAACTCATTTACATAGTAAGTATTTGTTGAATGAATTCGACCTCTGTATCATCACTTTTACATTATAATTAAACCACTGCTATATGTTTTTGGTCAGTCAGAATAAATAATAAATAAATTGATATTTGTTGGAACGATTTTCCGTCATCCCTTCTTAAGTTTGGTTTGGAGACAAACCGGTTTCGGCGTGGTGCCATCTTCAGTGTCAATTTTCGTTTGATGTTTAAATACTTCGTTATCAGAAGTTGTTGAGAAAATTATCAAGAGTAGCACAGAAAGTAAAGTAAAATGCATTTGTTATTGTTTCTTGAACATTATCTTAATGTTGGTTTATTTTTGTACTCTGAACATATGTTTGAGTAATTGTATCGACCTAAATTGTTGAAATATCGCACTGTGCCACCGGCTAATGTAAACATTGTGATATTTTCTAACTTGTTAACACAAGAAGTTCCAATATATTTTGATTCTTGAAATTTTTGGGTACATGTCTGCTCCTCATTCTCACTGTACCTAAAGATCTGGTAGTCTTCTAGATTTAAGTGTTGTGGCTATGAACGTATGCAAGTGCATATATTTATGGAAATAATCTTGAAGTTTTGTGAATTACCCTGTCTAGGCTTGTATGGAAGCTGAGTATGACTTGAAATCATGTAGATATATATCTAACCTTAGATAATTTTCTAAGTCTCGATGTGATTTTCATTAAGATAATGATGTTCATTTAGATAATGATTTATCTTTCTAAGATACCTGTCTGAAAACTACAAATTCGTTAAAATAAGATCATCAAAATGATGCAAATAAAAAGTTTCACTGAACGATTTAATATTTTTTTGCAGTTTTTCAGACAACACGCCTATCTACTTTATCCGAACTCTCTTAGAATTTTCATTTTGATCCTAAAAATGTGTACAGATAAGAATTAAAGCCAAAATTTTCGATAGTAGTATTTTCCTACCTTATTTAAAAACATTTTATCTTTAACAAATAGCTATATAGTTAAATATAATTATTTATAATTTAGGTTTATACCATATTTCTGTAAATTGTGCGAAAACATAAATATAGTTAGGACATTTACTTTATAAATAAGGGATCGGAACTTTTATGAGTCTTTTCCATAAAGTTATCTTCAGATTATTATTTTTTTACTTTTTACTATAAAGCCAAAAGAAATAAATTATGTTTAATCCACACATTTAAATTCAACTTAATGTTTTATGTTATGAATTAAATTTTTTTAACTTTTTACATGTTTTCTCTCAAGCAAATTATTCGAAGTTTCTTATGTAATAACTATACTACCTGCATTTATCAGAAAAATTTAGGCTTCAGTTTAAAAACTTGTGGTAAAACCTTTAATTGTATTCTTAACACAGTTGTTAATAACAAACAACAGAATTCTCCTATTGTATAAATTGTTGCTGGCAATTGTAATGCCATGCGGAAAGATGTTGCAGGTGCACATGAAACGGCAAACAAATAACTTAAAAATAAACAAAACACAATAACAATGACAACAGTTACAGTAGCTGCAACAATAATGTAAACAAAATACACTGTTGCAGAAACGTGTAAATAAAGCTACAAAAAAAAAATAAAAACAAACAAACAACTCCCACTGTGACGACAAATGTTATTGTGGCATGCAACAAGCGTGGCAAAAGGTCAGCAACTTTAGCTGCACAATAACAATAGCAACAACAAACGAACAACAATGAAAGCATGCTGAACACTTTAGAAATAAAAAAAAAACCCTCGCGATAATAAACATCTACAAATTTTCGGTCTCAAAAAGCATGCCATATTTGCTCATTTCATTTTGCTGTTGCATGAAATAAGCACAAATTTGTGATTTTCTTCCCCTCATATGGTCTCGATTTCGAGCGCTGGTGTTAGTGCATTTCGCACACACATATTTTTGCCACCAAAATAGTAAATCATCGCATTCTTCGCGCGCGCTTACTCACTCGCCGCATTCGCTAAAATCGCCCAGCTGCGCATGCGCGTGCGCTCGCAGCTGTTGCTTGTTGTTCCTCTTCCAAAAACAACACCTGAAGCGAAAAACATAACATTTCGTTAAAAAGCCGTATGCTCGTACAGCCAAAATTGTCTTAAAAACAAACTACAGCAACAACAGTCATGTTTATACATCAGGGCCGGATCTACGGGGGTGGAAATGAGGGAAATTTTGCCCCAAAGAAAACCAAAGCAATTGGAAAATCCGGGTTTAAGGATTTGTACTTCACACGTGGAAAATTGTATATTAAGATACTCGTATTATTTTCAGACAATACTAATTCTGGAATAATTTTGTTCGAGATGTACATTTTTGATTAATATAATGTAAACAATAAATAATGAAATTTTTTAAAGCATATTATTTAGATTGGTAGTCTCTTTAATGACTAACTGATATCAGGAATAGTGCGTGCTTACTAGACAAAAATACGCGCCTTTATATGTAAATGAACCGCGTTATATTATTAAACGTAATTTTTTGGAAATAATGAATTTCCTCCAAAAAAAAAAGCGTGCAATCACTTACTATTACAACTCAAATGACATTTAATGACTTATGGTACGAAATGAATCACTTGACTTTGAAAAGAAAACGATTCACCGGCCACTGGTCCAGATAAGGTTTCAAACTGTTTTGAATATTTCATGAGTAATTTTTAGAACAAAAATACTAGCACTACTCCATACTCATCATGATATTGTAGTGAAACTAGAAGATATCGTCGAACGGTTTGCAAACCTTGGAGCACACCGAATGGTTTTGTAATTCGTGTTTTAGTAGTCTGCTATTTCTCATAGTTAATTAATAAAAGCGTATTTTTACACAATGGTGAGGTTCTGTCATCCATACAATAAGATATAACGAAAAATTTTATATTTCAACTTTAAAAATGATTTTATAAAATATAAAATATGTGTAAAAGGTGTTTGAACTAAAATAACATATGGTAACTATCATATCTATACCCGAAAATTTTTTTACACAGAGTTCCTCCCCAAAATCAAGCTCACGATCCGCATCGGACATACATTCATATAAGCGTGTACATACAAACAAGCTGGGAATGTGACTTGAGCGCGCAGCCGCAATAGAAACCAACTGTGCTACAAAGTCGCATTTGCCACTTACCAATGGCCAAAGCACACGCGACTTTCACTTTCGTACAATACGCGCGCGAATTGTTCAAGTTGGAGGAGCGCTCGCATGGCTGCATGCTACTTGTTTACTAATTCACTATTTACTACTATCATATAAGTATGTATGTTGGTATGTACGCATACTTCTTGCCTTGCCGAGTACATTAATTGCCCCTCTCTTTTATAGCTAAAATCAACAGCGTGTGCAATGGCATGATTCGTTTGCTATTTTGCAGATTTACGCTCGACACCTTCGCTTTTGGCACATTGCAACATTGAATGCCACTGGACGGCCGTCCGTCGATCGGTCCTCCTTCGCCATCTATGTAGTGTTCACCAGGCCAGCCCCTCGCTCGGCTTTAATATTTGTATGTATACATGTATTCGATTGTATGCGTTTCGGTGCGAGTTTACATTTGGTATGCACGGTATGCCGCGAATTGCAACTCTGCCTCTAAAAACGCGCAATGCGGAAACTCGTTGAGACCAGGCGAGTGCTATTAAACAGCTTGTGCACACAAACACAGTCGACTATTTTAATGCACAAACTATGCATAAATTTACATACAGTCAAGGATAAAACTTTTCAAACAGCGATTTTTTTGTACTACTCGCACTGTTTTTCGTTTTAAGACAACTCTTCTTATAAGGTTATCATATAAAACAAGTTGCAAGTTGCATTAAAAAATTAAATAAAAACGGCAAGCTTTTTTTAAACTATTTAATGTTTTGCGCGCGCATTTTAAAGCTCAATATATCTGAGTGAAAAGGACGACTATCTAACTAAGATCCCTCTTCTTCTGTCAGATTGTCATTTATGCTACTACGCAATTTTAAATATTTTTCTTTTAAATTACAGTTAGCTCATTCTCTTACAAAAACCATATAAACCCAGATTCAAATAATAAAAAAATGTACATATAAACATCAAAGGAATTTCCATCAAAATTTTGTACTTCAAAATGTATAAAAATTTTAGATAACTAACTTTTGTAGCCTTTCATTGTTGATTACAATAATGTGCAAAATTCACGTCGCTAAATACCCAGCCGCAACATTTCTCATATACTTAACTCATACTCGCGATTTTTTATTTATTTATTTGTAGTCACATGAAACTTGTATTTTGATATAACCAAATTCAATAGGTAACAAACATGAATGGAAGAAAAAAATCTGTGATAAATGTACAAAAGTTTGAATATTTAACGCATTTGTGCCTGTATATAATATTTTATAAAGCTATTGAAAAATGCAAAAAAAAAATATAAAAATTATTTTAAAAACTCAGCCAGCGGATAGTTTTCGCCAGAACTGTACAAATCCGCGCAAATACTTTGATTTTAGTTATGGTTCAATAGAAAATATTCCAAGTGCACACATATTGCGTTGTTGCTACTTATACTCATATCTTTACATACATACATAATTATTTATACATATGTACATGAACATAGTATTTAAATAATTTATTTAATATCTTCCTCTTTTTCGTTGCAGGTGCGTATCTTATGGAATCTTGCAACGTGTATGCAATTATGCTAAAATATGTACAAAGCAAAACGAACGGAAAGCTTTGGTGCTTCAGCGAACTAACTATGAAATTTTTGATGGTAAATAGTACGGCAAAAAAAGTGTTTGTGCTCAAAATTCCAGCCGAATTAGGCTCTATATCCTGCGATGCATCACAGTTATATAATATGATGGATCAGCGATGAATTATCCAACAATATGACTTCAACTAATCTTTAAGTTACACTGCAGGAATTGAAGCTTATATTATAGTAACTTTAAATTGCATTCAAAAACTCTAGTGCTGATTATTTTCTGTATATTTTCATATAAGCAAACTAACTAACATACTTTTGCCAGGCGATGATCATAAAAAAGTCAGTTTTGGCTACCGCTGCATGTGGTACCAAGTAGCAATTTTCTAACTACTTTACGCCACAATTTGGTCGAACCCAACGTTACCCATATAAAACCGGATCCATACCGACCATATCTACATACGTCCATTTTTACCTTTTTTATAGATTGTTAACAACATTTATCTAGATATATCTGCAAAGTTCGCGTTTACTTTTTCCTTTTAATTTTATGTTTGCAATCGATTGACAGTTGATTTATGTCACTGCCACATCTTTATTTTATTAAGTTTTTGGATTGTTATGCATGATTTTTCAGCTTCCTAGTTTTTAACAACATTTATCTAGATATATCTGCAAAGTTCGCGTTTACTTTTTCCTTTTAATTTTATGTTTGCAATCGATTGACAGTTGATTTATGTCACTGCCACATCTTTATTTTATTAAGTTTTTGGATTGTTATGCATGATTTTTCAGCTTCCTAGTTTTTAGTTTTTATGCGTTTGATAAAAATGGAGTATTTTTTTCGCAACTAACGCAAAGTAGTTATTTAAAAGTTAGTTAGTTGTAGCAGCGCACTGAACGAGCAATTGAATATATCTATACCACAAAAGGAAGGTCCACAGAAACGGCTATACACGAATTTGTAGCGCTAATAGAAAAGTCGCTGGCCCTCAAAGAATACACGCTGATAGCATTTCTAGATGTTGAGGGCACGTTTAACAACGTAATACCGATTGCAATCACCACGGCGCTATCAAATATCGGCAAACGAAGCGTGGCGGTCTGGTGGCCAGCCTTGGAAAAGAAAACAGCAGTTCTTACATTGCAGAAAGTACAAAGAACGGCACTGTTATGCATCAGTGGGACCCTACGTACTACCCCCACGGAGGCCATGAACGCTATTATAAACATACTACCCATAGAACTGATGGGTAAGCAATTCGCAGCGAATACTGCTTTAAAATTGCTGGAACAAAAATTCGAGAGGTCACACCACCATTCTGGTACACTATAAGCTACCGAGCAAAACCGAGTATTGCACATCAATGTTTGCTTTCAACAATAAGTATCTCACAGAGATACCCAGTCGATAGTCGTGGTCGGAGGGAGTCCGGGGCACGAAAATTCAATCAGATTTTACACCGACGGATCCAAGCTTGATAACAAAGTAGGAGGAGGAGTATACGCTGATCAACTCTGGCTGGCGTCCTTCTTTCGCCTCCCGGACCACTGTAGTGTCTTCCAAGCCGAATTAGCGGCTATTCAAGAAGCTGTAGACAATCTGCGCTATGTGGTCACTACTACGAACATAGTGTATATCTACTCCGACAGTCAGTCCGCTATTAAGGCACTTGACTCTGTCTTGATAAATTCGGAAACGGTAGCAAATTGCCGCAGATCCCTTAATGTGAAGGCAGAGCAGAAAGCCGACGAACTTGCAAGAAGGGGTACTTCTGTACCACTTTCTACGGCATGGAAGAGGTTATGTATGCCACTCGCTTCCTGCAAACTCAGTATCAGAGATGTGCCCCGAGTGGAGCATAAGGAAATCGCGAGAATCTCCTGTCCTTGAGAAGGTCAGAATTATCTGTGGCTATGGGAATTATTACAAGTCCCACCTGCTTATAGAGAGACACGCAGAATGACTTGGAGTGCCCTACAATGATTTTTGCAGAAGCTGCTTGGACGAAGAGGAGCCTGAAACGATGCGGCACCTATTATGTGAATGCCCTGCACTCTGCAGGAGACGACGAAAATTCTTAGGCTCCGGATTTTTAAAAGATCTAAGCGCTGCTGCTGAGCTGAACATAAGGAAACTGTTAAAATTTGTCGTTTCCACGAACTGGTTCGAGAAGGAGTAAAGGATTGAGATCTCTGTGGTATCACAATGGGGCCAACATAGTGGCCTAAGTGTGCTGGCGGTATACCGCCAACCAAATGAACCTAACCTAACCTATACCACGGCTCAGGTTATTTTTTGCTTTGACCACCATCCTTCTATAAAAATATATGAGGCGACGAGAAATTTTTTATAGATATCAAAATTTTAAGAGGAATAAATGTAAAAGAACACGCTCTAGTGCCAAGGGACCACGGTTGTGCACATAGAGGTTAACCTTGTTCGTTTGTGGATATAATAATAATTTATATGTACATATGTATATTGTGTTAAAATAAACATTAGGAAATGTTAACGTATTTTTTTACAGCTATTTCGAACGCTATGCTTTATTAAAATACAAAATAAGTGTATGGCAATTCTTCCCAACAACAACATCGCTTACTTTCGAATTATCAAACATAATTTTTAGTTATTTTCGAAATGCTCAAAATAAAAATTACCAACGAATTAGCAAATCGAAGGCAATTAATTTAAAGTTGAATATCTTTTGTTACAGACTCAAAATAGTCAAAATAACATAACAAAATTAAGAAAACAAAGTGTTTTAAAACAAATTTGTAAATAGACCATTATTTGTAGATAGGATGGAAGAAGAAAATGTTTAAAAATAGCCACACGGAAGGCAAACCACGAAATCAAAATAACAACAAGGTGGTTTAGCTGATAATAGTTGAAAAATGCGAACTAAAAACAAAATCAAAACACTAACTGCAATAGAACGCATAACAATAGCGTTGGCAGGCACACATTCATAGACGTACAAGCTATGAAATAGCATTGAGAAATAAATGAATTGTTAGCAAACAAACATTCGTTTGCGACGGCATCGTCGACGATATTGCCTGTATCGTATATACTCGTATGTACATACATATGTATGTACTTATTTGTGTATGTATGTATGCACTTACCCAGCAGTTCTTTTATAATAGATTCAAACTAGCAAAAATTAGGAATTTTAATTTAATAAGTGAAATTTTCTGCTTTAAGCTTAGTATGGAGCTCATGCAAGAAAATCGAGAAATTCATATAATATGACACTCAAGAAATGAGAAAGGAATGTTCTTCTTTAAAATTTTCTTAAAACAGTCCGAAGCTCTTAAGAAAAAGAATGCTCGTATATTTACATATTTAAGGAAATGCACATCAACGGCAAAGTACTTTTCCAAGCACTACAAATAATGAAAAATATTTGGTATGTTTTCTAAGCTTTACATGTAATAATAGTAATAAATAAATAAATACCTATTAATGCCATTGGTATTGTTGCTGTCAGTCTTTTGCATATGTTGCCCCTGGTATATGATAATGTGACTAGGCTATTATGTCCCGATGCTGCCTAAATAGCTGGCATTTTTCACTAGTCAAATGACTAGTCCGCAAAGGAGAGATATAACAGAGCCTATCCTACTTCAAATATTCGCCAGCTGAACTAATGTTTAAAAAATAGATTAGCACGGAACTAGTGTGGTTAGAGCTTAAGAAACCGTTAGTTATAAACTAATACCAATGAATTGTTTTGGAAAAAGGCAATGAAGAGCAGTGCCAGTGAGAAATTTTTGTAATTCATAATTATGATGGAATACTCTTTTAATGACTTTTAAATGAATTCTCCAGCAGGAAACATCTTCTCGCTTTTCGTTTATCTTAATGAAACGTTTAACGATTTCCAAATCCACATAAAGAGGTGGTGTGAAAATATTATCAGTCGATAGCAACGGCTCTTCAATTTGGTTATTTTAATCTATTCTTACTTAAGTTCGAGGTTCCCAATTGGATTTATCCTATTTGTTATATTGTAGCGAAAGTCACCAAAACAAAACAAAAACACATGTTGTCCGTGTATCCAGAAGGGAGTCCTCGCAAAGAAGCGACAACTTTAAAGTCATCCAAAATTATTTTCATCATTTCCTAGTTTTTCTTCGTTAATTTACTGTATCCGGGAGAAACATCCGATTTCTTTCCTATTCAGAAGAATCCATTCGAAACCCTCTTCGAACAAATCGATGAAAATAAGTAATTCTGTAGATTTATATCTTTGATATCGTGACAAAACACGATACCATTCTACTTGTTAACGGTAACAAATACTGTGGGTTGTAGGCTTGTTGATTGTCAAATAACAGTAGTTGGGGTGAAGAAAAATATACAGTGTTAAACATATTAATAGCAACATCATTCAAAATGACATCCAGGTCATTCTTTAGCATAAACCATAAAAATCAAAGTTTTAAAATTTGGAGAAAACTAAAAAAAGTACAACAAATATTATATAGATTTTCAACTTTTTTTTTCAGTTTCTAAAAGTTCCAACTGGCTGCGCATTACGTTTGATTTTTTAGAACTCTTTTGTCAAGGGTGTTGCGACTTTTTTCAATATAACGAATAAGCAACATTTATTTTTATAACGTTGAATTTGTACACGCTTGACTATGTCTATATCATAGCGTGGCCGCTGTGGTCGAGTGGGTAGCGGTGTGTGCTATAACTCGATATGCCGTTCGTTCGGATCTCAGCACGGGAACGTAAAATCGTCCATGCAAACAGGGCCATAAATCTTGCGAAGAACAAAGAACATGGAGAGGCAATGCCTCCAAAGACTTCTCATCGCTGATCAAGGTCGTCCACGTGTCTGCAATCTTCAAAACTACTTAATGAAAATGTACGAAATTCAGTACGGTCACTGGGCAAAAGTTATGTCCTCTTCGACTCTTCTTTACTTTTTGCACTAAGGTTTGCCGCACAGCAGTATGATTTAGAAGCACTTGCAAGCTTACTATTCAGTTAAGTAAAAATTTAATAGGTTAAAAAATTCGAAAAAATATGGGAAACTAATTTTCAGTCTGTGTAAAGTTTGAGGCTTGGGTTTATAAGAATTATATTAATTAAAAAATATATGAAATTAAATAAAAGAAATATAATTACCCTGATTGTGAGTTTCCTTTTCGCTCGAAATAGTTCACTTTTCTCTGCTCGCTTATCATAAATTTCGGGCGAAAATTTTTCGCTTTTGAACATTGTTTCCCTTTATCGACAACACTTATATCGGGCGGAAATACTTGGCGAATTAATTGAATTTATTCGCTATTTTTTGAGAGGCCAAAAATAAACGCGGATTCAAAATGTAAGAAATTTAATTTAAATGAAATTAAATGTAGCTGAGTTATGAAAACGGCTACGTATAGAGCTGAGTAGTTGCGGACTGCAATGAAAAATGAGTCCAAATGTGAAAGGGTAAACAATTTATATTTAAATGTGCGCAGTATTTTTTTTTTTATGCAAAATAGGCTTGGACTGCCCAAAAGCGGTATGTCTTCCAGCGTAGGCTGGATTCGTTAGTTTGGACAATTTCTAAACGACGATTGCGTCAGTCCAATTTCAAAACTGTTACCTACACCTTTACAGTATCCACCTTCGGTGAAAAATTGCAGGCACCACGCTAAGTTTCACAACTGGCGGAATAGCAAATTGTAGTCGTCAAAAATTTGGAAAATTTATAAATTTTGTGAAATTACTAATTTTACACTTCAAGTATACACATTTCAGAGTTGTGTTTGAATTGTCGAAGCGAAATTTATTTCGGGTGAAACTCGCAATAGACGTATTCAATCCGGGCGAAACTCCCGATAAGGGTGAATAATTCACAATTTTATTGAGCTCGAGGCCAGTTTGTGGAAGCTTTTTTTGGAAAAAACAAGAAAGAAATATATAATATTTTGTACACGAGTGTAGATGTATGTATATGCATATGTACATACATAGATATTGAAATGCTTTTGGATTGAATTATGTAAATGCGATTCAATGCACCAAAATACTTAACTGATTTTCTGTTTGCATTAATTTGCCGAACATTAAAATAATGCGACGCTTCGTATACAAATGGTATGCAATGTGTACATATGAGTATTAAAGGCATGTATGCATGTACGTACATATGTGCAAACATAATTTGCTTCAATAACGTAGTAGTAGTAGTTACGCCAATCGTTTTCCTTAGTGTTCGCTGAACTCACCTGTTTTATTTGCACTGATTTTCGGCAGCAACTTAAGTGCTTTATTTGAAGTATTCATTTGCAAACTCTTCACTTTCGTTTGATTGTTTACTTAAAATTCGGTACGCATGCGCATGACTGTCAATTTGTGTTGCACTATTTGCTATGCTAGTTCACCTCAAAATATTTAAGTTGTTCATGTGCAAAATGACTTGAATATTTTTGTAGAAATCAGATGAATGATGAATTCATATGCAAATATATATTCATGTGTACTCGTGCCAAGATTTTGACATAAATCGAATTGAAAATAACGACGTGCTTTAAATAACAAAATCGATGACGATTCTAATTTTTAAATTTCTGTTAATTGTTTCCAATGTCCTTTATAAGTAGCTAAGTTTGGCCTAAGTGGAGCTCAATATCGGTTTTGTAATTTAAGGTGATTAAGTATACATATATCCATTGTGTCTTTTGTTTTTTTTTTTCTCTCTCTTCAAACGATAAAATGTTAGGTAAAATTCTTTTAAATTTATGGGTTTGGTATTTTTAATACTTTTAAAAATGCTAAAAAACTTACCGAAGCCAATTCCAAAATCTATCATTAAACAAATATTAAGGTTTAACTCGACCAGGACGAAAACTCATTCCGAAATATTTAGATTTTTGTTTGCATCATTCTTTTTGGTTCAGCTATACCGTTAATTTCCCTTTTACGAGATTTTGCATACTTCTGGCCGAACAAATATGTAATATATATACATCTCTGCGCAAAACAATAGTAACGCAATTAGTTGCACATTTTGACAATTTATTTTTTTCTTATTGGGTTTTCGTTTATTTTTCACTTGACAAATACAGTACCATCACAAACAGAAAACAACTTAATTAACCAAAGTTTGAATATTTGCACATAAGTATGTAACTGAACAAAATCAACAAAATTCCATTCAAATTAAAATTTCAAAAAAAAATTGTAACATGTTGAGAGAAACACATGATATTAATTAAATTGGTTATACAAATATTGTGTTTTTTAAATTAATAATATTTAGTATGCAAATTGTATCTCCCAATTTTAAGAAGGAAAAATATTCTATCCCAAAGGTTTAAAATTGCAGACATAAAAAAATATGGATGGAGTAAGTTATCAAAACCGGCTGGCAAAATGCAGACCCTCCTTTTAAATGCAATTATATGCCTGCTTTTCAGCTATTCTAACTGCCATTTATCCATATGTACAACCAATAATTTATTTAAGCCACACAGCCTGCCAGGCATAGACAATGAAGCAATGCATATGTTACATGTCTACGTATGTATGTACATATGTATGCATTAGACTGAATCGAAAAAAGAACGTGGATATTTTTTGTCCTTTTAAGAGCCGCGAAAACCGTTTTTGTTATAACTGGAAATACTCTTTTGGACTTCTATATTCCCTTCCCATTTCATTTAATGGTAGTAATTCATTTCCACGTAGTTTAGTAGGTTGCTGAGAGTTGTAGTTTTTAGCTTAGGCCCGATTAGCACTTAACTGTAGAAAGTTCTAAAGACCCTACGACCATTTATATTAGTAGTTATAATAGGAGTGCTCTATTTTAAACATTGGAAGAACGCATTTGGTTAATAATAAATATAAGAAAAGTTTGTTGCTTGATGTTTTATAATAAACATAACATAAACTGTAAAGAACTTCAATTAATAATGTACTAATTTTTCTGGGAACAGTCTTTTGCTTTGCTGCCTTTTTTATATTAAGCTTGAATTAGTATTATTCAGTTGAACTAAAACATCGACTGAAATGTATTTTATTTTCGGATTTTTTTCTAGAGTGTCAAAATCTTTAAGCAATGGTGGACAGAATATTATTAGCAAAGTTTGAGTTAATGAGAGTTTATTGTCTAATTGTCACCAAAATTAGAATTGGATTTAATTTGGTGACAACCCCAACTTTGCAGCCATGAAGTCGTGCTGTTCTCAAAAAACTGTGCTCATAAGAACGTTTGTATTTTAAAATTTGACTGTTGCTGCTTGTCGCATGCTGTCTACAAAGTGTTCAAAGCATCAAGGTAATTTGGAATAAAGCCATTTTATTATTTGCAAATTAAAAAATTTGTTTCTTGTGAATTTGATTTGGATATTGAGTGTTTTTGTTACGACATGACAGAATTCTCGACTTTTTCCGAGCTATACTTTAAATTAATATAAAATCGACACTTTCGTTTGGATATCTCATACCTAGCTTAGATATTTTTGTAATCATCTGATCATATCTCTTGATCAGCGTAATTTTTCATAGCTGCCAAAAGCCATTTCATGGTGCCGAAATCTTTCATCATACGTAAGCTTCAAATACAGAGTGGGCTTCAACATTTTATTTTCGTTAGGAGCCGACCCGGCCTAGTGTTCATGCCATAGATGCAGCTTTAATCGGCCAGCAATAATGGGAGTGAAGCTTCCCATAAAAGTACGAGTATGTTTGTATATATTTAGGGTGACAAGTAAAAATATGATAACTCCATTTCACATTTTTTTAAAAACTTCATTTAGACTTATCACCAAATATTCAAAAATATGGAAAATTATATTTTAATAAAATTAAATATGCCATCGAAATTTGTTGAGGGATGCATTATACTTATTATAGTATAAAGAAAATTCAAAATATTCGTTATATTCGTTTTATAACTATACTCGTACGATGCCGAATGGTATTAAAAATGTAGTTGTCATTTTTGTACCACTTATGAAAATAAGTATGTATTTGTAATGAGTAGTTTTACTTCATCTGTATCTATATGTATGGTATGTACTAGGCATGTCAATGGGATTGCGGGATCCCGGGATCTTAGCCTCCCGAATATCCCGAGATAAGTGTATTCAAATCCCGGAATTGCAGAAAACAAGGAATTTAATAGCCATATATTTTTTAAATTTTGTATCATTCATAAAAAATAAATACGAGAGGTCGGTTTCCTGAAAAGATGAAGATGCACATTTCCTTTAACTTTAATTTACATTTTTTCAAACAAAAATAACCCTCAAAGAAGAAAAACAGAAAGAGCAGATCGAATAAAAAACACACTAAGCATACATACCTTCAAGATTTGTATTGAAATAAGAAAACTTAACATGTGAAATAAAAACAACAAGTTTACTACTGTTTTATTACGATAACATAATATGGCAAATAACACGGCTTTTTAACTTCCTAAAGGTTTTGTTTTTACAAGAGCAATTATAAATGAGCTGGAGAACATCATCCTTGAGTGGAAAATGAGCCTTACGAGGTGCTTGAAGTGGATAAAGCAGAAAGTCTCAAAGATAAATTGCATCAAGTTTAAACGAGCAGCTCGCAATTGTCCAAGTAATCGAGAGGCTTGGTAAAAGAAATTGATAGTTTTTGTAATAAAGCGATAAAGGCTATGTCCTACAGGGAGCATTTAACTTTTATTAAAGTTTGCTAAGGAGTAATTCTGTATCGCTCAAAATGGAATTGGTGATGTATTAAATTAATGGAAAATAATTTTAAATTATGTATTTGCATTTGCTCCTTTACCCAATATGTAAATTTGTTCTAGAAGTGTAAATTATTTTGTATGTGCGTATAATTTTGCGTTTATTTCTTTTTTGTTCTTGAAAAGACCAATAATTATATACACAAATTACAACAAATCGTTATTCTTTGTTATATTAATGTTATTTTGAATACTACTATTATTATATTAATAATTACAAATCAAAACTTCGTGAAATTCGGGATCCCGGTAATTTCAAGATCTGGAAACTAAATCCCGGGATCTCGAATTTCAATAAAATGCCCATAATTGACATCCCTAGTATGAACATATGTATGTATGTAAATTTGTATATGTAGGGTTTGTCGTTGGTTGGCAGCTGATTTCATGTGAATGTACATACAAACATATGTGTGTAATTATACAGGCGTACACGAATTCATACTTTATGATTCTGCATGTTTCGTTCGACGAATAGGTAGGTTGATTAAACAGCGAGATGGCAAGGTGTCAATTAAGTACCGTTAAGAGGAAAGTTTGATTTCGCCCTTTGCAGCGCACCACTCCTTTGTTTTTATTTTATATTTCCTTTGATTTTATTTTCCTAAATTTCGTTTATGTGCGAATGAAAAGCCGATTACTATATACAAAAGTCAACCCTATCTAACGACTATCGTAATAAGCCTAATGGATGGGAGTCAGGGCCGATGTTATTGCGTTCAATATCCAACGCAATAAATAAAATTAGTATTTAAATTTAAAGTTAAAAAATCTGATATCGCTTCTTTTAGTAAGAAGTTTACCTCAGAAACTAAGGTGTCACCGATCGAAATTGGGTTTCGCTACTTAGAGGAATAACTTTAACGTTGGCGGTTGTTGTTGCTGTTGTGCATTTGCTATCGAATCCGTCAATCCTGCTCATGGAGATCATCTAAAGGGTTGGGTATCAAAGGGTAAGGCATGTTTCGTGAGTGGAGTTTACGGATCATGCGAGAAGATGTCGTGCATGGTGTTGTAGCTGTTATGGCAAATCCGAAAAATAGCAGTTTATCCTACTATAAATTCCAAATCAGCGCTGTGCCAAGATGATCAGGCAAAATCAGAAGCCAACCCGCCAACAGCGTTTCTCTAACTCTGCCTCCAAGTGCTGCTACTAAGCGATTTGAGAATATTGCGACAAGCAAATCCCACCAGAATCCAGTTTCCGTCGATATGTACATATGTCGATATCTCATAGGGTAAATATTGTCACCGAACAATTAGCAGGGCAAAGGGCCAGGTTTTGTTTAATGAAGAGACTGGCAAGATCGGAGAGTTAATCATTCACGGTTAGGAAGGGGTCGGCAGTTGCATTGTCGATAATCATTATTGAACACTCATCGGTTTAACCCTAAGTGGCTTATATAGTTCCCCTCTAAAGCGCACTCATTATCATCAGGTATGGCTGCTGGCGTCCCACAGTGTCGCGAGCCCATATAAGTTGCGGCAAAAAATATAAGTAATCGTTGCAGTGTCAGCAAAGTCTGCATAGGAGCGTCTCATGATAATTTTATCATAAAAATTTTGAAAAAATTAGCAACATCCGCCAACTTGCACGCCAAGTTAAACATAAAAAGTGAAATATTTATTGTTTTATTACAATAAAGAGAAATAATTACATTTCTGAATCGCTTTCTAAAGTACATTCTTCTTCAGTTTCTCTGCCACTTAATAAAATATATTGGCTAATGTCTTTAGAAATGGGCCGATTTTTTGCTGCAAACTTTTATATGTGAAGTAATGAGTGGCTCTGATGTTAGTGGCTAAATTTACCATAAGGTCTTTATTGGGAGCCTGTCTAGAAGTTTTTTGAGTGTTGTTTCTACGGGTATTTCGAAATTCTTTGTGTCTTACTTCTAATGCATCTTCTGAGAGCATTCCAATAGGAATATTGAAGTTTTTTATAATAAGCACTCCCGTGCTCCAAAACTTTGTGAACTGTTGCAGGCATTTTATAAAACGAATAACTTTTCATATATATTTCGTATGTATTCTTCAAAAGATTTTCAAATGTATTTACATTAACTTGTTTTCCACTAGCAAGAATTCTAAATTTTAAGCAAGTCCAAATTTCGCGACTGCTTTCTAAATTGCAGATTTTGAAAGGAACTAATGCAGCTAAAAAGGCGAATTGATCGGTGTCTGTTTCAATTGAACATTTTTGTTTATAAATACTATGACCTGAGCTACCATCAAAACCCCATTTGCACTGTAAAAGAACATTTATATCTGAAGAAATATCTACGGTTTGTAGTAAACTATCTGCAGTCTTATTTAATAAACTTTGCAAAGGTACTGCCGCGGTTGTTTCAGATAGAATTAAAGGTTTTGGCAGCAACTCGTCCATTGCTTTTTCAATTCATAATAAATTATATTTCCGCACTGATAACTTTAAATCATAAATTAAAGCAAGCGCTTGATAGATTGATAACGTCTTAACAGTTTCCAAACCATCGTGCTTTCTTAAAAAATTTGCAGCCGCTTTTATTTCTGTAGGGGGTGTTGAAGAGATTAGCTCATGAACCTTGTGCCGTTTACTTCGCTCGCTTGCATCTTTAAACGCGATTCTTGGCCTGCCTCTGCTAGTACTTGGCTCCTATGAAATATACAGAAATGTTATTTATTTTAAATATAGAGACGAAAAAATAAGCTTACATGATCAATTGGTGGACTCGCATGAGCAATTGACTCGCTTAAACCTTTTATTTTTATGCACTGATGCGTGCCGCTCTTCAAAAGACGCTCTTTTACGATAGCTAGCATTCCGTAAGTTTTGGAATTTAAGTGCTAACAAATCTAATGTTTTACTAAAATTTTATTATCTATAGGCTTTGTTGCATTTTCTTCAACGCATTTTACCATAGCGCTTATTAAATCACTGCGCTTTAATTGTTTATTTGACAGCCATACTTCACAAGCGAACGTATTTTCACATTAAGAGGCACTGAAAAAAAAATTACAAATCTATCTATCTATCTTTAAATTAAAGTACATACTTGTAACAAATTCCACGCAAAATTTTAAAAATGTGTTATTAAATGTATTTTTTTAATTGTCCACTTAACTTTTGTAACTTTCGATATTTTCTCTTCACAAAACAACTTTTTTTCGAGTAACGGTACCCCGAACAAAGTAATTAAAACAGATAAGAAAACAGTGTTCTAGTAAGAAAAAACTACATTTTATAATAAAATAAGCAGTTTGATACACATATGTATGTTTATAAACAATTAATAATAAATACTTACATTTGGCATACAAAAAAGTCTTTATCTCACTATAGTATATAATTATTTTATAGTGCAACTTTGAGCTTGTAATATTTTTTGTAAAATTTCTTTTTGGTATTTCTTCCAAACTGTACAAAAAAATATCAACAATTTCGACTTAATTTTTTGTGATTTTTTGCCACACTCGCAACCCTGCGCGTCCCTTTAGAAACCTACTCTACAAAACCAGCCATCTTGCAGAGGAGGCAGCAATTGAGACCGTTAAATGCTGTGGTTGTTCTGCTAACCTTTCGGAAAGCTGTGCTGATGCTACGCTGGCCAAAATAGTAAATGTAGAACGAGAACAGCAAGCTAGTTTCCTTGCCGTAAGCAGTGGTATCATCTTTATTATATTCAAAATGTAATTAGCAGTTTGAAGCAAATTTGCATTCCACGCAATAAGATAAAAAAGTTAAAAGTAATACCTTCTAAAACACATTTCCCTTAATGCTAGATCACTTACTGCAAACTTGCATAAATTTAGAATTTTTTACTTGATATTGTCCAAAACTGCCTTTCGCTTATTTCACTTCATTACGGAGAACGCATAGATGTGGAAATATTGTCCTCTCGAAACGAAAGAAGAAGCGCTCACCAATTTTTTTTTTAGTCCACACTAATTTTGAATTTTTTTTTTCATGATTTTTTTAAAAATATTTTTCTTACATTATATCAGTCTTGCAGAAGAAATTATTTTAAAATTTCAATATTAAAATAACATTTTAAACTAAAAGTAAATGTCTCGAATGAAGAGTTGTTGGATTCGGCCAAAATCATTTACACAGTTAAAGCACCAATGAAGACTTTGAAAAAAATTTCTCCGTTCCGAAACTGTTCCAGATTGGTGTCTCTTTCCACAAGACTAGTCCTCTCTGAATCTCAAAACGACGGACTCAGTTGTTTACCGACAGTGACTTTGTATACTACATACATACATATTTGGTACATGAACATGAAATATTGAAATACTAAAGTTGAATTTTGAACGTTTTGAAAGTCTTCTGATACTTTGTGTGCTGATCTAAATCAAATGTTTGGCTGACGTCTATGATTACAAATCTGCAGTCACGTTTCAAAAATTTTAACGCCGGCTCTAGGACTTAAGTACGTACATACATAGGTTCCAGGACTGTCCGCAAGAGGCGGGTTTTGTGAACTTAAATGCCACACCCCTGCTGGAAATTTGCCTACACATTTTCCATTATATAGTTTACAAGAATAATGGTAAAAACATAATTGTTTTAAGATATCTGTAAAACTTTTTTTTGAATTAGCCTAATGACGAAACAATGAAAAGATTTAGGCGAACGAAAGGTATTGTGAATTCAGCGGCTTGTGGGGATCACCTGTTTTACAAAAACAAAAACGAACGTCATATATAATAGCGTTTCAACTCTGTGAAGGGAAACCAAAACCTACCATCTGAACCTACATTTTCTGGCACCACGCTCGTCTGCACAGACACAGTCGTGAGTAGTGGTAGAGAGTTTGCAGCCAGAATCAGCAGGAGAGGAAAATCTTTCTTTAGAAATGTCAACTTCGTCGCCTACAACACTAGAATTTTCGATATCACAAATAATACCCGCCATCAGCCTGTTTGTCAACCAATCTACGAGTATATATCAAGTCATTGAGTCGATAAATGGACTGCGAAATCATGAATTTCCTGACAACGTTGAAGAGTATTACCGAATCACGATTAACGAGTATATACCATTCCTATTTCTTTTCATTACGCATTTGCAAGATCGATTTCTAAAACACCGGGATATTTTGTGTAATTTTGCTTGCCTCTTTCCTAACAAAAAAATTTTTCTCGTTGCAAATTGTTTGAGAAATATATCTCCATTTTGCATCACTCGGTGCCAGAAATATGGACAAGTGAAGTTCAGCTTTGGAGAAAATGCATCGCTGATTTAAATACTCAAAATCCATTTGAAGCTTTGAAAATTTTGTAACTCCGATGCTTTTCCAAATATTCATCAAATACTTAGAATCTGAGCCGTTTAACTGTTACAACTGCCGCGAATGAAAGAACATTTTCAACTTTACGCCGCCGAAAAAATTCTTTAAGATCGGCTATGAAAGAGATCATCTCAATTGGCTAGCTTCTCTCAACATTCATCGCAATTGCCTCAGTATTAAAAGATGTTTTTTCTGTACTTCAGCGAATTGGGTTATTCAAAGCGAAATACCTTTTTCTTTCAGTTTTATATGCAATATGCAGAATATTTACTCTAAATAAAACGATGATAATTTTGGTTGTTATGCATGACTTTTCATAAATCCCCCTCCTAGAAAAAATCCTTGGTATGTTCAAACATCGGACTTCAAATAAAAGTCATCTATTGTCTTCATAAACCACGGAAGGCGTTGCAACGAATTACTCACACATGGAATTTAACAATTGCCAATGAGAGGGGATTGGTAACCCGATCTTGTCCGCTCTAATACCACGAAGCACATAAGAACTAAAAAAATGTGTCACGTCGTTTTTCTTCACTATATGAATCCTGCTATTTATTTTCATTCGAATTCCCTTTAATAAACAGTGAGAGTTACAAACACACATGCACATACAAGCCCTACAGCAAGATGAAATGGTTCAGAACTCGCGCAGAACTAGCACAAAATGGAACGGTATTGGTTCTCGTTTAATCTCTAGACAATGATTTCAATTGTCTTTTTTAACACGGCGATGTCCTACGAAGTATAAATTGAAAGAACCAATAAGCTTTGCCGACAGCGTAACAAGCGAAACACGAATTTCAAAAGTCTCGCTTTGAATCCGTTTGGCGGTAGCTCGGAGACAATCACGAAACTGATAGCGTAGAAATATCGACGATTCAGACTGTCTCTAAATTTTGCTGCAGGGAGTATACACAAATACATCTGTATGTACATAAGCCTTCTGGGTCACTGGTTGTCTCCCGAAACGACATTAAAACGTTCATAATTAACTCCATCTGCTAGCGAACAATGAAATGAAGAAGAATAAGCAGATATGTGGAAGAAGAAGATGAGTACCAAGAGGGAGCTTACAAATTTCATCCGCTTGTGAAATTACTCCTCTCGTCGCTGCCCGCTTTAAACGCTTGGTTTTTGTCGCTGTTAAACTTTTGCTCTTTTTGCCGCGTCTGCCAATATTTCGGATTCCCTTTTGAGTTTCGACTCGATTTCTCTTCATTGTTGCTGAAGAATGAGTTATGCAAACGAGTTAACGGTACTTTTTTGAGTAGCAAACAAAAATATTCCAAACGCCTCAATGGATGTGCGGGTGTGTAGACAATAAAAAAAATAAATAAAAAAGACAGTTGAACGTTTTTAATAATTAACACCGCTACTAACAACAAGCTCAAATAGCCATTCTCAATCAATACGAGATCGTTTTCAGCTTCGCACTTTCCCACTTTACTGTGCGCTCAAGCATTCTGATTAGTTTCTCGATTCTGTTCGGTATTAGTCTTCGGTACTTCACCAGGTAGAGTGCGTTGACTGTTGGCGTCAGATGAAAAGCACCTACAGCTACTCCAGTACGCTAAGAATACTTTTAGCTACTTTTCATTTACATACATATGTACGAGTATACTTCGAGTGAATTGCCAAAGAGTCAAAGAACTTTGATTGATTAAACAGCTAGCTAGCGACAGGTTGCCACTGACCGGTCGTTGACTTAAGGAGTGCCCTGTATTCAAAAGATTCAATTTCTGCTCACCAGGCGTCTAAGTATTAGCCATATGCAGGGTACAGTTTGTTAATTACAACTTTATATTAACTTTTTAACGTAGAATAAAGCGAATAATACACAGTTAATCCAAATTTTATGTGGCATATTTGATATTGAAAAGAAAAAAATCATAGCTAAGAAAAGCAGAGATTTGAGATAGGCCTGGATGACCACAGGAAACTTAAATTTTATCCGATCCACTACCTTATTGTTTTTATTAAATTTCGACATGGTCAGCTCTGCCAAAAACTAATCCCATACTTCAAAGTAGAGCGAGTTCTCAATTGAAATTGTGAAATTGCTAGCCTTTCTGCACAAATTTGCAAGGCAAAATATGCGCTTTAGTACAGTGATGCCAGATACAGGAATTAAGCCGCATTTGTGGTGATTTCTAAATCCACTTGGTGACTGATTTTTTTCCTTTCTTACTGAAATTAATAAAGCTATATAACCACCCTTATTGTGAGTTTCGTTTTCGCTCGAAATAGTTCACTTTTCACTGTTCGCTTATTATAAATTTCGGCGGAAATTTTTTCGTTTTCGAACATTTTTTCCCCTTATTGGCAACACTAATTTCGGGCGGAAATAGTTTCGGGATTAATTGAATTTGTTCACTCTTTTTTGGGAGACGAAAAATGTACACAGATGCAAAATGTAAGTAATTTAATTTAAATTTATTTACATAAGATCACTTTTTCCAGGAACAGCACAGTAAACAAAGTTCAAAGAGGGATAACATTAGAAGAATGCCGCAAATGCCGCATATTGCAAGAGGATTTGTCAAAGAAAACAAAGAAAATGTAGCTGAGTTATGAAAACAGCTAAGAACGCAGATGTTTAGTTTGGGGCCTGTAATGAAAAGTTAGTCCGAAATGAAAGGAGTAAACAATTTATGGTCCATTGAATAGTTCGCAGAAATAAAAATTTGTTATGCAAAATAGACTTGGACTGGTCAAAAGCGGTATGTCTTCCAGAATAATCTGACTAAAAGAATATTGCGCCATCCCAATTTCAAAACTGTTACCTATACCTTTTTAGTATTCACCTTCAGCGAAAAATCGCATGCTTCCCAACTGGCGGAATAGCAAATTGAAGAGATAGGCACAGATCTAATAAATACCTGAACGATTTTTTATTGACTGTTATATTTCAAAGATCTGAAAAATTGATAAATTTTTTCAAATTACTATTCAATTTGATTTATTTGATAATTTTGCACTTCAATTATACACATTTCAGAGTTGTAATTTCCATGTTCGAATTTTCGAAGCGAAATTTGTTCCGGGTGAAACTCTCAAAAGTACAGATTCAATCCGGGCGAATGAAAAAATTTCGGGAGAATTTTTTTTCGGACGAAACTCACGATAAGAGTGAATATAATATTTGTTGTATGTATTTTTCAATGACGAATCAGAAAAAAATAATAATATTGTTTTTTGTGAAATTATTATAATTAGCGATATTACAGCGCTCCATGCCTCTTCCACTCATACATATACATACATATACCACATCCTCACACACTGACAATAAGTTAATACATAATTATTTTCTACTAAAATAATCCTTCGAATAATTTATATGGCAAAACAACGTTTGCCGAGTCAGCTAGTTTTTAAATAAAATTTTAGTTCAAAACTTGAAAACTTGAATATTTGCTAATTTTTCATTATTTATTTAAATATTTACCAACATAACATTTTGTTTTAAATGCTGATTTTCTTACATGCTTAGTGACTCATTGGTGCACGTATATACATACATACATATTTATGTAGTTCGACACAAACTATGTAATAAAATAAGTTAAGTTTCTTATGATATGCTTTGCGATATTAATTTTTTATTGCACTCTCTTCTAATAATGTGCATGTGTGTACGTATGTATGTAACGCTATGTAATGCTACTATCCATATTCGCTTTTACCATATGTATGTACAATGTAAAAAGCTTCTCTTTGAGTCACTTCCTGTACTGATTACTCATCCACGGTCATATAGAAACACAAAATAAAAACAAATCATTATTTTAAGTCACTGTTAAGCCACGAGCCGCATTTTCCACCTAACATGCTACCGAGAAATATCAACAAACGCGCAGAGTACAACTTGTGGCGAGTGATCAATTGTTTATTCGCCAAAGAGGGCAAACGGCAGCGCGACTGTCTGATCGCTAACTCTTGTACAATAAACAGCTGATCGACACATACACCGAAATGGTTGATCGATGAGCGCTCGAAACGTGACCAACACGGCAATTCTTATTGTTATCGCTGGAAAATAGACCTAAATTGAATGACATCGAAATGCAGTCGCCAAAAAAAAAATATAAAGAAAATAATATTCAATTCCATTCCAATATAATTTTATGTAAATATGTATGTACATAGATATGTATGTAATAGAAATAAATGAGCCGCAATGCACGCTCACAGCTCAAAGGCAAAAATGCTGACTATCTACTATTACTCGTGGCCGTTGTAAATAGAGTGCACCGCGTGTGCAGTTACAGCGACTGTCACTTTTATATGTGACGCATTTTAATAGCGAGTATATATGTACATCAGCGGCTTATGGTTTGATAGCGACTGAGTCATATACGACTCGTAGTAAACTAATTCGCAAAGGCGCATATCTGGCAACTCGATAGCGCCGTGGTAATTGAAGTCCACTTGATAGGTGTACATGTATGTATGTATGTATGAATGCGAAATATGAAACTCGGATCATTGGAGTCCTGAATAAATATTTTGCGCTGTTATGCACGAGGATATACCCTTTTCGCGCTTGAAGGAATGAATATATTTAAAAGTGAACTAGTGGTCGTGATTTTTCTGCAATATTCGTAAAAATTTCCATGTCAAATCTTTCAAATAAGATTTTGTGTACAAAACTCCCTAAATGCTGCTGTAGTAGTAAAACATGTTAAAAATAATAAAATAAGTTCTTCTATTGCCAATTGAATGGGTTAAAAAAATGCATGCTAAAAAAAAAAAAATTAAAAAATGTCTGAAACCAATTTGTTCTTTAAATGAAAATTTGTTAAATTATTTTCAATATGGTAGAAAGTTTTACACTTGGTTTTATATGTTTTTGATTGAGAATTCTCTGTATTTTAATTGAAAAATAAAAAAATAAATATATATTTTCCAAAAATGTCAATATATGGGAAGGCTGAATTTATGTCGTAGACTGTTTGTTTACATTTATTAAATTTTTAATTAGACGTTTTTTCTCATTTGACAATTAGTGCTGATTTGAAACTTTCACGGCAATTCAAATGCATATGTTGCTGGCGAAATTCCACGGCTGTGAACTTCGTACTATGCTTAAATATACATTTCATATTATAACGGAGTAAGTACATAAATAAAAGTTTGAAAATTTCACAAAATATTAAAAAAGCTTTCCTTAAAAGTTTGGTAAAGTCCGTTTGTAGCATTTCTAATCAAAGTAAACTAATATAAAAGGTTTAATTGCCTGTAAATTACCGACTCACCCTAAAACACACCAAAGTTTTCATTCAAAAAATTAACAAAAAAACCCGTTCAATGTGAAACACATGATAAAATAAATATTTTTCATAATTATTACTTTTTTTTTTTTAATTTTCCGATATTATTTTATTCGGAACACAGGACTAATTCTACCATTCAAAGATAATAAAAATCTCTCCAACCGCCCCAAAGTTTTAAATGGTGTAACTTGACTTTGTTTTATATGTTTGTGTACACTGTTCGTAAATTATGGCACAAACACATATTGTGACATTTGGACAATTTATTTATCCTCCATTTTTTTTAAATTAATGTTCAGTTAAAACCCCGTCAATTTAAATTTAAAAAAAAATTTAGTAAATATTTTTCGGAATTCATCCAAATTTCGAACTTTTACAAATAGGTAGCTCAATCAATTTGCAACAAAGCGCAAGTTTCTACTGCCTACGAATTACCACTGATTTTTTAATTTTTTTTGCTAACGCTCTTTCGCTATTTCTTTCATATAAAAAGTAATCGCGGTCTCGCGTTATATGAAGGAAACTTCCAGAAAAAAATTATCAAAAATCAGTGATAACTTGTAGACACTTGAAAATTGCACTTTCTAACACTAAAGTTAAATGAGCCAAAAAAGAGCATACTCAAAAACAATTTTATAAAAACTTTTTTTAATTTCACAATTAAAAATTTGCAGAAATTTTATTAAATCTTTGAACATTTTGTAAATAGTTTAAAAATGGGTGTTCTTGGGTTTAGGTGAATGAACCATATTTTACTTAAAAAATAATTTTAATTAATTAGAAGAAAAATAAAGTGCCCAAATCTGTCAATACATATGTGGTTGTGCTATAATTTGTGAACAGAGTATACAACGCCACATAATATGAAAATTTGAAATCTTGCTATTACATTTTATCACATATAAATTAAATATCAGAAAGTTCACTAACATACACCCTTTAAACACAAATTGTGTACAAAACATGAATAAAAACCAAAGATTTCGTTTAAAAAAATTATTTTTTACTTTTTTGAGAGAAATCGTATTGTGAATAAGAATAACCCTTTAGTTTTGACAATTTTTTTTTGAATTGTTGATTGTTAATTGTTACTAGTTCAAAATGGATAAGAACAAATTGAGGCAATTGAAGAAAATAGTTATTATGAATTTCTCACTGAAATGTTAATGGTAAAATCGAAATATTTTTTCAACAACAATTCCATGCACATTTCGAGACACCCTACCCTACTTATATGGAACAATAAAAAATCTATAGAGACATGCGTCATTAAATTGAATATTTGTTCCCTTTTCCTTTATTTTTTTTTTTACACCAGCATTAATGCTCAGCTGTCAAAACTTGAGCCGTTGCGCCAAGGAAACAATTAGCCCAAATTAGGACTGTATGGTCGAGCTGTTTGATATATTAGAAACATATGTATGTATGTACGCAGGTACAAATAACAAATACAAATGTATGCATATCTGAGAGCTAGCATCAGTGAATTCATATATTTAGTTGCCGCGTTGTGCACGCGTACAAATACATAACGAATTGTACCCATTTGAAACGGTAGAATATTTTACTTTGCCACGCCACGAAACACTCCGCTTGGACATTGTGAATGCGTTGGAGTTTCCATCACCAGCGCCACCACAACCTCCATCGGCCCAATATAGCACCCCACTCATTAGTGACGTTGTGCTTATTGTTCGTTAGAAAACGGTCAAATAGTTTGGCCTCCTGAGTTATCTCGCACGAAACGTTTTACGCGATCAGCGGCTACCCAGCAGTCTAACGCTTCTGAGTGCGCCTTTAGGTTTTATTTTTCAGTGTGCACATATGGAGTGCTCCGTTTTTAACTTGCATTTACTAAAAGTACGTGTTATATGAAATACATATACATATGTCCTATCCAAATCAACTCATCTGTCCACTTATGCCTTCAGCTGTTACCGCATTCAGGGAAGAAGCCACATAAGTCGACTAGAAAAGTAATAAATGCGCAGAACCTTCGCAAACTGGGCAAACTATACATTTTTACACCCTTTCAAATAAAATGTTAAAATTTGTATAGAAAGACTTTTGCACAAACAGGGCATATTTGCGCAAGCTGAAAAATGAATGATTACAGTTGTTCATGAAATAATTAACAAAGATCAAATAAGAATTATGTATACGTTTATTTCAGAAAGAATATTAGGAGAAAAACTCCGATATTGACAGAGGATTCGTAAGAGCAAATAAAGAAAATATGTCAGAATTTTCTGTATTTAATAAAGTGGTAGCGGTACGGCAAAAACAAAATTTACATGCATGTATTTTGGTTTTGCTTTTACCACATAAACTGTTAGAACTTCCATATATAAGGTGGAAATAAAATTAAAAAAATTGATTATTGTACACAATTAATTGTTTCGGGAAATAAAAAATCTTCAAATATACATTGTATGTAGTGAACAGACTTTCGGCATTAAATAAATAATTTTTAACTATTACCTTAATTATAAGATTTGCCTTATAAAAATATACCACAATATCTACAGTTACTGATATGCACTCATATTTTGCTCTGCAATTCACTAATTAAGATATCGCGCTCATACTTACGGCTAACTATTTTTTGCGCCTGGGGGGTGTTTGATCAAAATTGATCTGGCTGATGAAATATAACTTTGTAATAGTTTTCTAAATAAGCATTTAAAAATAAGCGAAGTTCATAAATATTTTTCTCAGCTTTAAAGCGTATGTCAGAAGTAATGGTCAGCGGATTGTGTAAGGCGATCATGTATACTACTTTATAGCGATATTTACCAATAGATACATATGTATATAAAAATCAGCCATTTGAAATTAAGTAAAGTTACCCTTATATTTTCGCATCTTTCTCACGTGGTCACTGTAAGTCTGTAACAGATCCAACTCTGTAAGTGCTAAATATGTTTTAAATACATGAGACACTACTTAGAACCTCATCTATTTAAAAATAAGTAGTGTCCGGCGGCTCTGGGATCTGGAACTAAACTCTAGATAAGACATACTCTTTGTTTCCTTGCGGAAAAGCGTATGAACAATGAGTGTTATGCGAAATATGACTTAGTGAACAACGATTTGATGATTTTTATTGAAATCTCTTATCATCGGCATAATTGAATTTATATATCCCAATGGTTTTTACTTTTCAGGTTTGATCGATAAAAAATGGTAAATAATTAAAATTTGATTTGTTTCTTTATTAAAATGTTATATTATAATTGGACTTTTATCTTTTTATATATTTATGGATTTTTGGATAATTTTTTTTCACTAATATATTTTCGTTGACGTATGAGGATATTTGCAATTTTAATTTTTATATTATTTTCTCAGATGCAATAATTATTTCCTCATCCCTGAAGTAAAATATTGTTCCCAATTTGAAAATAATAAAACCATTCCCGGGATTTTTCGCATTTTCATTAATTTACTAAATTTATTAAAGATCTGATGCAGAAAATATAAAATAATTAATTAGTACAACGTTTACAGGCTAAAGTGCACTTTGTAGAAAATTGCAAAAAAAAAAAAAATTATAAAAATGTCATACTTTTAAAATTATCTGGAGAATGTATGATCTTTTGTGGCACATTCATCTGAATCTATACTATTATATAAAATCGGTTATATGGCTCTCAAATTACTGAAACGATTTAAATAATTATTTTAAAAAAATGAAGCATTTGTGAAAAACGACTGAGTGGGATACTTATATTTTTAATTCTTGGGATATAAGCACCCTTTTTGGGAGGGAAAGTTACAAAAAAATGCAGACGTGGAAGCATTAAACTATGTGGTCGCCAAGTACAACGAATAGCTTTAATAAATCACTTTTTATATCGGGGGGAACCAAACAGTTGTATTTCATACGAATAGAGATAAGTACGTTGGCAACGCCGCGGGTAACTCCTAGTTTTCAATATAATAAATTTCAAGTTTGATGCAGCTACAAATTAACGTTGATTACTGCGCTTGCTCGTGACTTTTTAAATGGCAAAAATTGCAAAAGAGCGCCAGTAAAATGTCAACTTGATTAATATTCTCTTGAAATTTGCTTTTTATTATATTGAAATCGATGACCACTCTACTCAAAAATATGCAAAAAATTGTGTTAATAGAAAGTATCATATTTTATGGGAGATTTTATGATTTTTTTTTAATTTTGTACAAAGTGTAAGAATAATTAAAATTAAATTAAAGAAAAAAATTTTTAATTTTTCAATACTTTTTGTAAACGCAATTTATCTTAGGTTAGGTACGGTTAGATTAAAGTGGCTGCCACCATGGAGCACGGTGGCACACTTAGGCTGCATATAGAGAAAGCCCGTTGTGACACCACTGGCGGGAGCCATACATTCCTTCCATTCCTTAGAAATTCAACCATTCCGTAAGTTTAATGTAGTGTAGAAAGCTAGGAATGCTTGCCGAGTTCAAGTCGGCCAAACACTCCATGAATTAAATTTTGAAGAATTGGTTGCGCGTCTTGGTTAGGCCAGGGTAGTGGCAGAGATAAGGTTCAATACTCTCGCCTTCTTCCTCGTTTCGGCAGCTGCGGCAAAAATCATTGGTTGAGTAACCTAGTCTCGCAAGGTATCTTACTTTAAATATTTTTTAATCCATTGTTTTTTTAATACATTTTAATTTTTGGTGTACGCAAGGGTCTGCCTGAAGACAGTTTGATAAAGTTCTCGCAGCAGGCAGTCGTTAATTCGATAGATAGGCTATCAATATGTTAAAATAAATTGAATTTTGTGGCAAAACTAACATTTAATGCAATTATACTTAGAGTCATGATCGGTTTAGTCACTGATAAGAGCAAACATACTTGTAAAGTGGCGTATTTGTGCGAAAGTAGCGATTTGCCCATATTGACCACGAGTATTATCTATGCACATGGAGAGGTTTATCTACCACAAAACGTGCTTGGAAGTATTTTTGTGTTTATGTGCGAGTACATGACTTATCGACTCAATGTTAAATGTGAAATTCAGTTTGCTAACTACATATTCGCAGTACGCACAGCACAAAAAAAAAATGAGAGTGTCTGGGCCGCGCTATGGAAGTTAAACTTCTCTTGATTAATTTCTAATTATAGGTTTCAAACGGGGAAATACGATTAAGCTTAGCATAGCGTATTTTGTAATCGGCTTAAGTGTTACGTTTGACCGCCGCCTGCGGAAGCCAAGAGCAAAGAAGTCAAAGGAAGAGAAAGTACTATAACTTCTACCGGCTATAATTTTTCGCAAAAACTAATGGGCCTTAAAGTTAATAAACAATTAAAATATCCTAAATAAAGTTAACAAATTTTGTTTAGGATTTGCCACAAGAACAATGCAAATGAACATATTCACTTAAAAACTCGCGTAGATACATACATATGTATGTATATGTATGCTTACATAAAAAGTAAAAAATTTCAAACTCCATTTTTTGAAACAGAATAAAAACTTTAAAATTTTGTTGACAAATTTTAGAAACTTCTTTAATTTTTGCGAATTTCGTATAAGCTTTGAAACTTTTATTTATATGGCTTCGGTTACAGATCATACTAAATTTGAAGTGAGAATGTTCAATAATAAATAAATACATATAAGTTTCAAAAATATCATTTCAAAATGAACTACTATTTATGTGAATAAACATAGCTGTACATTCATAGTACATTAATGTACTTAAACAAACTTACATTAATACATATGTACATATGTAAGGCAGGCAATGGCAAACCTCCGAGGGTATTTCTGACATGAAAAAGCTTCTCATTAAATACATCTGCCGTTCGGAGTCGGCACAAAACTGTAGGTCCCTAGATTTGTGGTATAATATAAAGACGCACACCACAAATGGTAGGAGAAGCTCAGCCAAACACTGAGCTATATAGTGTACGCGCCAAAATTATATACTCGTATATGTAAATCTCTTAATTTCGCAATCGCATAAAATCATTAAGGAAAAGATGAAAAAAAGGTTATGCCAAAGGCTTCATACCTTTCATGAATAAACGAATTGTAAGAGAGTCGAAACAATTTTCGATATTTAAGATTTCGACTGCTATAATAGGTTAGGTAGCAGTGGCTGCCAGCGATCTCACCAGCACACTTAGGCCTTGTTAGGCCCATTGTAGTACCATGCGGACTAAAAATCCCCTACTCGAATCTGAAAATCCTGGTCAGATCGCTTAAGTCGCTGAAGAACTCTGATCGTAGGAGTTTCTTCCTTGTTACTCATAGTGCGGGACACTCACATAAGAGGTGCCTCACTGTTTCAGGCTTCTGGGGACACCCAGTCTCTCTGCGCGTCTACCTATCAATAGATCAAGAGACAGATCTCCCCAGCTCAGCAAGAGGCGACATTGTGATTTTTTGACGTCCCATTCTGGCCACAAGAGTTTGGAATTCCTGCAGGTATTACCGTTATTCCAACGGTTCCCTGCTTACTTAATGGATGAGTCCTTTAGGATAAGCTTACAGGTAGCGAGCGGCATACCTAAACCCTTCCAGCGTAGTGAAAGCGGAATGGATGTTCCCCCTCTTGCAAGCTCGTCCGCTGTTTCATTTTCCGGTATATTGCTGTGCCCTGGTACCCATTCCAGGTAGAAAGCAAACTGCTTTGTGGAAAATTTCAAGATTTAAGCGGCTTAAATGGAGGGATTTTCATGCTATGTGCAATAACAGAACAATCGGTTTTATGGCAGCTATATGTTATATTTCTTTGATGATTTTCACTGTTAATATAGGGCGAATAATCGCGGACCTTCTTGCATTCAAATCTATAGCTACTTAAATGAAGGAGCTATGGAGCAAAATATAATACATGAACAATAAGCTCCCATATACGTCATGGTCGTTTGATCTGGCCGATTCCGACAAAACTCTAATAAATTATAAAAAGGCACCTAACTGCCGAGTTTCATTCAAATAGCTCTAAAAATGAGGGACTAGTTTACGTTCAAACAGACTCACAGAATGGCAGTCAGACCGACATGGCTGAATAGACGTAGCTCATCATCCTGATCATATCGGTATACTTTTTGATGGGTCTCACTATTATCCATCTGGTACTTCAAACATCGGACAAACTGGTATATTACCATTTCTATGAAAGGTAAACAAATTTCGACATACTTACAATTGCATACATATGTACTTGCATATACATATGCCAACAACTGGCCATAGGCTAATTAAAGTAAATACCCGCCCGAACCGGTATTTTAAGGCAGTAAATTAGTGACGTTGGGGACAGTTATGCTGCCGCATTAATGATTCGTAGCCATTTGAGTATGTAACTTTAAGTAAAATATACACATAAAATTATCAATACATCCTTAATTATGTATATATTCCATTAACTAGTCAAGGTTAACTCGCTGAGACCCATTAATTAGCATAACACATACGTGAGTTGGTATGTACATACATACACGGCCACTTTACAATTGGGTAAATACCTAACGCAGTCGCTATTGCCTGCAGTTTATATAGATGTAATATGAATGAAGTGTCATTAAAAAAAATACACATAAGTATTGAAAGCTCCCCGTTTTCTAAATCACAAATATGTTATGGAAACTAAACAAATGACTGGCCTAATGGAGGTTAATCCATTTTTATTGTATTTACAAAAACGTGTTCAAAAATAAGTCGTTAGCAGTTATTTACATGCTTGCGAGTGTGTACGTAATAAGATGCAATTATATCTCAAACTTGAATAGTACATTCACGTTTCTGAGTGTCACGTCAAACACTTTTCATAAACTTTTGGTGTTTATGCTCATTGAACTCTTTTTTGGGACCAAATTTGGCCGCATTGTTAAAAATCGTGATGTCACTGTAGGGAAACTTGACCGAGCTGCTGAATAACTCGGCAACATTGTTTTTTGTTGCACATTTTAAATAAGAGAAATTAAACAAACTAAACTATGTTTTACTTTTTTTTAATAATCCAATGTAAACGCTTGAGAGTTTTTCATAAACGAGATTCCCTTAACTCGAGTTAACGCCGATGGACCGCTTTTCCAGCTAATTTTTTTATAATCCGAAAGTTTTTTTTTCAAATATGATACGCCGAGTAATTTACAACTTACAACCGTAAAAAACACTGCTTTACCGTCAAAAAAAAAAATAAAGAATATTGAAAAGTTAGTATGAACCTTTCGTGCTCAAAAGGCATTTTTGTTTTTACTTTTGTATGAGAAGTTTTGTGTTTTTGGTTAACATTTTATTCAAAATCGTATTTTGCTAAACTCCTTTTTATTGCGTTCAATGCAAGGTCTAAGTTAGAACATTTTTTTATTTCACTTAAAAACTAGTTTTTTTTTAATACGTCGTTAAAATCAGGAAAGCTTTAATTTTTTGACATATTCACGATTTTTATTACGAACAAAAGACAAATATTATAAAGTTCTGATGAAAATTTGGTTTCTGATGATATTTGGTGCTTTCTTTATTTTTTAGCAGTTCTCATAAAATTAATGAAATTCAGTCGTTTGCATAATTAAAGCCTATAGTACTACATTAAATTTGTGTCCTTTTCCTCTTTTACATCAATTGAATTTATGTTCGACTCTACTTAAGAGGTATTATGAAAATAAAATAAATTCCAGTTTGAAAATAGGAAAATTTATGACTGTCAAACAATTTATTAATATCAAACAAGTACAAAAAAAAAGCTGTCTTCGGCCATGCTTCATACCTTTCATGAATGGAAGAATTGTATGGGCGCCATATGTAATATTTATTCGATATTAGTGATTGTGACTGGTAAACTCGTTTTCATAATAACTATTTATTTGGAGGGATTTTTGTGCTTATTGCAATATCTGAACAATCGGTTGTATGGAAGCTATATGTTATATCTATTTTAATCTATATGATTTTCACTTTACAAATATGTTTAAAAGGACCGATATTTGTACAAAATTTTAAGTGTCTAGCTGACTAAATGAAGAATTTATGGCCAAAAATGCAATATCTGCAATATCGGTTGTTTATCCGATCTTAATGATATTCACTGTTTAAATAGTTCTTATAATAATTATTATTTGTACAATGGCAATGGTACAATTAAGGCTAAATCAAATATCTGAACAATCCGTTGTACGGCAGCTATATGTTATATATCTTTGATCTGTATAATTTTCATTGCTTCTATAGAGCTTAGAAAAGCGGACCAGGTTCTTGCTGCTTAATTTAAGGAGTTAAAAGGCAAAATATAATATCTGAACAATCTGTCGGTTCCGACAAATGTCTAATAAATTATAAAAAGACACCTGACTGCCGAATTTCATTCAAATTGCTCAAAAACTGAGGGACTAGTTTGCGTTCAAACAGACCGACAGACGGACTTGGCTAAATCGACTCAGCCCATCATCCTGATCAAATCGGTATACTTTTTTATGGGTCTAACTCTTGTCATTCTGGTACTTACAAACATCGGACCAAACTTAATATATAATTTCTATGAAAGTTAGACTCGGATAACAAACAGTATTTGCATTAATTTTAATCTCGGTAATGTTGACAGCTTAAGTTGAAGAGAGTGAATGGACGTTATCCTCCTCTGAAAATGTCCTGCTTTGTGAATATTTGATGTACGAGTAGCTTTGACATAGAAAAAGGCAATTAACCATAATATTGGTATCGGTCCAAACCGATAAATGGTTCTACAAGTTCTAAAATTCAAAAGAGAAAATAAGGCAAGGAGAAAAAACTTTCCAATATTGACTTAACTCTTTTTGTGATGTAATGTGAATTTTTATCATTTTTCTGTGATAGAAATTTCTAGCTTTTAATTTAATCACAGTAACTAGGATAGGTAAAAGAAATTTTCAAAAATATTTACAAATCGTTTCAATATAATAATATTTATAATAGGGGAATACCGCATTTATTTAACGAGTCATTGGTACTCTAAATATATGTGTATGTATGTATGTATATATACATACATACGTGTAAGCATTCATATTTACATACATACATACATATTTGCGCGTGAGCAACAAGTGACCATCTTAACTTTGCAACGAATCATCAAGCTTCTAAATATAACTTCGAATATTATACATATGTATATCTACATACATACATAAGTATGTTCGCATGTACTCGTACATAAATGACTAATTTTTCACTTATTTCAAATTACGAGCTGAGCATGAAATCGAAAGGAAATATGAAAACAAACCGTTTATTCCCACATACGAAACATAAAATAATAATGATCAAACTCGTGCCAAATATTACAGCTGAATATGTGAACGAGTGGGTGGGCGTGGCCGTGAAATTTATGTACATATGTGCACACAGCAAAAGTAATACTTCATACATATGTGCATAGATACATATGTATGTATATATTTAAATGTGGATTTGAGTAGGCGCAAATATGCATTTGTATGTACGTACATAAGTATTTATGTATGTCACTGACTTCTAAAAGTAATAAAAGTGGTAAGTGCCTCGTAAATTTTTGCGGCATTCAAATACATACCCTGCAGGTAATGAAACTCACCTGAAAGTGCATATCTTTGAAATAACTTATACCAAATTGTGTTCATTATTTATTGATATAATACTTGATAACTGTTTTTAATTGTTTTATATGGCGATGGTGACTAGCACTGGTACCTGTTTGTTAGATATTAACTCAATTGAAGTTAAATTGTTCGAAACAGTAACGATACCTATAATGAAGTACCTGCTTTAATTTATTCAAAGCCTGTGATAACTACTCCTTTTCCAAAAGTATTACGGAAAAACAAAAATGTATTCAGAAAAGATCAAATGTATGTATTTCAGAAAAATGCAAATGTATTCCAGAAAAACACAAATGTATTATTTTCGTATTTTATGGAATATATTTGCGTTTTTCTGAAATGCATTTGTGTTTTTCTTAAATACAATTGTGGTTTTCTGAAGTTCATTTGTGTTTTTCTGAAATACTGTTGGAAAAGGTGTAGTCATAGGTACACGAAAATAACTCAAGATCCGACGATATATCAACATAGCATTAATGACATGCAACGAAAAACAATTAAAGTCAGTCAAACGAAGAAAGTCATTATTAGTTTGAATTGGTTAATTTTTTCTTGTTTTTGGGTTGAATCAACTTTTTTTGGTGGAAAATCAGCGATCTCATAAAATTGCAAAATTACTTACAAAATGTTGTTCCATTTGAATCAGTCCTATTCTGAATAAACACACAAGGAGAATTTGTTCCCTTCTTCCATTGCTTTAACATGTGAAAGGAAGAACAATTCCCCGTTAGTTTCTATTCAGAGTTGGCTTGTAACTGTTTACTGATTCTAAGCTTAGTTTTCTATAGCTGAAATAAGTATCGTTGTTAAGAATATCTCAGCTATACCAAGAAATCTAGCTAAAATTTTAAAAAAGCATTGTAAAATTTATATATGTAAAAATAAGTAAGAAGCTGAAGTCAAAGTAACCATTGCTTTTTTACTAACAACTAGGCTTATAATTAATTGAAAGCTTCAGTGTGTAAGTAAAAAAAAAATAAAACATGTCCAAATACTACCGTCGTTTTTTAATATATGTACATAGACTCGTACTTTCGTCAGCATTACCAGCATATTGGATCGAGTGGACAAAGCAGTTTCAACAGTTTAAACGAGTGTAACGGAACGTTTAAGTATTGTAAATTCATGCGCGAGGTTGTTTACTTATTTGTTGTTATTTCAATTTTTATTTTATGTTACTCTCGGCATTTTCCTGTGCCTCAGGTATTATTTACTTTGCTTGAGTTTCTATTTTTATTTTCTTTTATAATTAGCCGGTTGTTCAAGTGTTTTAGTCGAACTCTTGTTGTTGCGATAATGCGATGAGATGTTATTGTTATTGTTGCTCAACATCATTTATTTCGGCGCTCAAATTTCACTTTCGAACGCTGAGCTTTTCTCTTAAATATACAGCTGCTATTTCTCTTTGCAGATACACATGAAGAGGGATTGAAAAGATTTTATTTTTGTTTTACAGTTGTCAGATATACAGAAAGATTCTGGTAAGAGCAAAAGATGTTCAAGCCAAGCGGCAGTGGGTCGCAACTACCTGTGCGAACTGCTAACAAAGATGCGAATAATCCAAATTTATTTGTATGTACATACATATGTATGTGCGTGTGTATCTGTATGCTGACACAGCAAATGAGAGTGCGCGCCAACGAAGCAGCAAATACAAAACCAGTAGATTATATAAACAAAAACACCGCACTCGGGGGCTCGCGCGCCCTAATCCAACTACGAAATTCAAATACTATACCAACGATAAATACATACATACATACATACGCATGTACATATGTATGAACACAACATCGATAGATACGACATTCAATTGGCAGCGAATGCGACGCTGGCGTTGTGAAAAACCCCGCAGAGTATGAAAACAAAGACGTTTCGGGTTTCATATTCATATGTATGTACATATGTATGTAGTTGTGTGTAAAGATACTACAACTCATGCCCCCACATACCGACAAGCGAATATGAAGGCGAAAAGGAAATAAACATATCACAAAGCATAGGCAGGCAGGCACTGTGAGTAAACAAAGGGAGAGCGGCTCAACACCGCTATACGAATTGGACGACCTGCTTCGCACTCTGGGGGATCTACAAATGACGGTATAAAAACAAACCAACGAAAATATCTATACACCAGCGCGATTTGACTGCTGCAGCGACTGCGTTTGTAGACTGGCGTTGCCGCAGATAGCGTTTTTCAATTTCGAACGCGCCGAGAGCGCACATGCACCGTTGTTGATGGTGGTAGTTTTAGCTACCCATCCCAAACAAATCGATTGCGGCTGATGGTGTTGGTGGTGATTGGATGTGTCCAACACTGCCAAGCGCGCCGGCTCGCTACGAATCAACGTAACAACTAAGGTACATACGGAAACGAAACAATCGTCGAGCGCAGCGCTGAGAGCGAGCGGCGACAGTCAATTCCGATAGATACCGATCCCAAAACCCAGTGCTGCCATCCACCAGCTGCTAGTGGAGTTTTGTGCAGTCGTAGAATCATTCTTGAAAGCGCGCGCGAATCGTCAACAAGTCAAAGTCACAACGTCGCAAACTCGGAATATAGCAAAAGTGAAAATAAACATTTGTTTCTGTTTGTTTTCTGTTGGCTTGATATTTAGCCGGAGCATATAGTATATACATACGTGCGGCCACAGCGTTCTCTTGCCACTACATAACAGTGTATATTGTGTTTGCCCACATACTCGTACATACATACATACATACATATCTACATACCACCACCCAAAGTGGGCGAGCGTATTTGGCAAAGTGTTAGTGTTAGTGAGTAACATACACACATACAAACATCGAATATAAGAGAGTGAGCGAAGTGTGAGTGGATATGCATTTAAAGCTTTCGTAGGCTCTGTGTTTGATATTTTTTTTTTGCATAGAACGAAGCGTTGCATACAGATTCGTTTAGCTCGTATGTACTTGGCCTGCTGCCGGACTAGCTAGCTGGCTGGCTGGTTATTTGGTGCTGCCAAGCTGACATTTGTGGTAGTAGCACTTTTGACGTACGCGAGTAAAGCCATATGCGAATGCGAACGTAACCATAGCGCGTTTACTGAAAAAATTAAATATCAAAAAAAAAAGTGAATCGGAATTATTATAAAAAGCTGCGACGAAGCTCTTTTATCGCGACTTAAAACAATTTCAAAAGAAAAATAAACAATTAAAATAATTTATTTGCAAAAATAACAAAATACCCGGTGCGCTGTCATATCTAGCGGACATATAACCAGATATTTGCATGACAACGTCGACAACCAACCGTGATTTACCAAAAACCACCAGTGCGCATTCACTGAACATTTCTTAGTTGCATAGCGACTAACTTTGAATGTAGCACGATTGAGTTGTAAGCAAAAAAAGTTATTTACATATCTACATATGAATGTACATACATATGTATATTAAAAAAATGCAATTTTCAAAAAGAGTGAAAAATATTTAAAATTTTCAGTGATTTGTTATTTTATTAAAAAAAAATAACCACAATTTTCCAAAAAAAAGAGTGAAAAATTTGTAATTACCTAATTTTTAAATTTAAATAAAAGCTACTGAAAGCATTAACTTAAACAATTGAAAAGTGCAACTTCTTAATAATTGTATGTGAGTGTAACGAATTGCGCTCAAATATGTGATGGCTTGCGAAAAAATGTATATGAACAAATCCGAGCAAAAAATAAAACTACAAAAATTAGGAAAATTTCAAAGCAAACATTTTAAAACCAATTGAAAATAAATTTAAAAAATAACACGTATTTATGTATATAAAAAGTTTAAACCGAGTTGAGCTGATTTCATTTGTTGTTTATGGTTTGCGAAATAAAGCTTATTTTTTTTAACGAAAACAAAAACTAAGGGAAAATATTTCTAAAAACTATCTGAACAAATCAAAAATATTTAGCTGAGTTTCAATGTTGCTTGCTCTTCAACAACAATTTCAATTAGAAAATTTACATACAGTTGTAACGCACTATTTATGTATGTATGCTTGTGCAGATATTTCAAAATCAAACTGAAACATAGTCGAACGTGTAATTAAGCATATTTTAACCGCACTTTGTGGCAATTGTAATTGAAAAAAAAGAGTTATTCATTTTGAAATGCGAAAGCTTTTGAATGTAAGGACTATTTGAAATTCTATTATGTTTCCAGTTAACGGTAAAAGAACTAATCTTAAGACACAAAAATGTAACTGAAATACATATTTTAAATTTCGGGCAAATTATTATTATTATTATATTTCCCTTAAAACCATGTAACTCAAAATTTCAAATTTACAAAAAAAAAAAAAAAAAAAAAATTTTTAAGTTTTGATTTAGAATTTTTCCGTCTTTGTGGTTTTGTTGTTACAGTACAACAACATGCAATGTTTAATTGGCTCAGAATGGCCGTTTAATTTTGACAGTTTTCCTACAAATTTTCATATTGAAATATGTATGTATCTCGCCCATGTGTGCAATTAACATACATACATATGTACGTATGTAGGTATAAGCATACATCCAAAACAAAAAAAATGTCAGAAAATTGTATGAAATCTATGTCAAACACTGCTCGCCAAAAATTGTATGTGCGTGAAATTAGCAATTGCCTAAAATACTTTGTGTCCCCGATCCGCCTAATTTTTTGGTTACAAGTGCAACATAAAAATAACACTTCATCTACAACAACTATAACAACACCAGCATACATACCTACGTCCGTGTTAACCAGCATAGACCCAGAAATACTCGGCATTCGAACTGCAAACAGGAAAAAAAAGGCCCCAAAACGCCATACAGTACGCACAATAAAGCACGCACATGCACTGAAATCCATCGCTGTCACTTACCGGCCGGCATTTTGTGCCAATTAACAGTCGCACAACATACTCGTATTCTAAAAAGGCTAAGGCGACACACGGCCAAAAGCAATGCAAACAATTTCTGCAAGAGCACCGATTTTTACATTGTGCAGCTACATATGTATGTATGTACATACATATATATGCACGCATATCGAAAATATATATATATGTACATATATGTATCTGTACATACATACATATATATGTGCCGCGTCTGCCCAATTGGCTGGCTGTTGGTAACAAATTTTCTTCTTGGCCAACATGCTTGTGAACGCTGAGCTTTAGCATTTCTGTATGCGTGAGTAAATGCGTGCGTGTGTGTGTATGCGCACACCTCTTAAGTCCGTCTGTGTGCCACTTCTCGGCTGACACGGTTTCGTTTACCTATTCTGCTGGCAATGCCAATAGCCAACCGACACACAGACATGACACCAACAAGTGCAACATATTTTAGCAAGACGCAGCAACAGCAGCAACAACAACAAGAGATTTCACAGAAATAAATAAAGCAGAGAATTTAAAATTTGTGCGTTAGTGTTGTTGTGGTGAAATTTAATTGCACGCAATTTAAGAAAAAAAGAACACTGATGGAAAGGCAAATCAAAAAGAAACAAAAAAATCAGCGCAAAACCCAAAGAAAGTAAAAGAAATTGTGGAAATTATTTAAGTTAGACGAAGTGTTGTTGCTTTTTCTTTTGGTACAAAAAAAAGACACTAAAAAATGTTCGAGCAAAATTTACAAAAAATTGCAAATGGGCGAATAATAATGTGCAAGTTGTAAAATACACGTACGTGCATGCATGTGGGTGTACATAGATATGTATGTACATATGTATGTAAGTATGTGTGTAAATAATTTGCACAATTTTGAATCTGATTTTGATCAGAAACGAAATTCTTCCTCGCTACATTTGTGATGCGCGACATTGTGACATAAATTCTATTTTAAGGCCAATTTGTGGATATATACACACATATACATACATACATATATATGCATGTGCAATAAAATTACATAAGTAAAAAATTCATTGTAAGACACTAACCAAAATACTTGTGTATAAAATTTAAAATATCGCAAGTTAAACAGTGGTAAGAAAAGTAAAACTTAAAAGTGATTAGAAATGAAAAGTGAAGTCATTCTTGCCTCTAATCATATACAAGTGCGTTAAAATAAAAAGAAGAAGTGCAGCATAATTAAATGAAATTAAGCAAGCGAAAAACTAAATCAAATACAAAAGATACTTTGGTTTGAAAGCTCGAAAAGGAAGTAAAGTCAATCACAAAAAATAAAAATTGAAAACTTACTCGAAATTTTAAGTGCATACAAAAGTTTGTGTGTGCTTTTTTTGAAACCAATTGTGGCGTCTACAGTCGGCGTCAAAGGTATGAACAGTTTTGTTTCTGAAACTTTATATAAAAAAATATGTATGAATGTGCCTTTTTTAAATTTCTATTGCCCGTTTTAATGTTATTCTTGAAGTTGTTCAGATAAAGCGCTTATTAACTATATACATATGTATGTACATATATAGAATACATTTTTATTGTCTTAAAAATGTTTTGTACATGCTCGTTCATCTTACAATAAATTATTTTTGAACGTTTGTATATATGTACGAGTATGTAGGCTAGGGTCCCTGTAGTGAAACATCAACCTAGTCAGAGAAAATATTAGTTTGACTAGTTGAGATTCCGATGCATACTAGTTCTCAAGTAGTTTACAATTTGTAAATTTCCTAAGTATCTTATATGTGGAAAAATATAACTGCCATAAAATCGTTAATGCTAAATATGTTTTAATCAATTTAGAACACTTTCTTATAAACTTTAAAAAATCTGTTGATTAAAATGTACTCTTCATATAAATCGTTTTAAAATATTTAATTTGACTACGAAAGGTCAAAATTAACGCTTCGAAAGTAAAACCTGCTAAAGTTTAATAAGTTGTCTTGTCCCAATTAAACAAATATGTACTTGTTTATGTTAATAAATGTTTGTAGCTACTCATACTACATTAATACTAATGCATACATACATGTGTATATGTATTTATGTATGTACCTTCTTCCTTTATAGGTCATGGCATAATATGAAAGTGATGCAAATAAAGGAGACGAACTTAGTCGTCAAAGCCGAACTTTATATACCAGCGCTCGATTTAGTTAAAAAAAAACTTCAATTAAGTAGTTATACCTTTTTGCTCTCATGGAGACAAAGCACTACGATTCATTATGGACGAGTACTTCTGTAATCAAAATATCTTTACATACAAAATTATCACGGGTTGTTTGTACTGCTGTATAATCGAACGCAAATACAGTCAGGGCTATGCTAGGCTATTAGAAACAAATTTTGTTAAAACAAAGGTTTTAAATATTATTGGTAACAAAAAGTAAAACTAAGTTTCAACATTTTATGCGCATATGTATGTATGTGTATATATTTACATAATGGAAGAACCTAATAAATAATATATGCACGTTACTATAATATTTTATATAATTTCTTTCAACAGGAACCCATTGAGCTTAAGAAACGTTTGGAAGAGGTACGTCTGCTCGAATCGCGACGCTCTGCACGTTTGGCCGATCAAGAACGCGACACGGATTTCGCACGTCTCGCCGATATGGGTGGCGATCGCCGCCGTACAACATCACACAGCATTGAGGTGCCATTTTCCTTAACGCCGCAAAACAAGTAAGTTAAAGAAACTCACAACAAATATTTATCTTTATTATAAAACAATAAGCATAACTTTTGCATTAGTGTTAGTATATATAAAGTTTGAAAATTACTTCAGGATTAGTCTCTATAGGGTACTATTTGGTATTAACAAGTCGTAACAAGTTTCATACAGATATTATTGTAGATTAGTCTTGTATTCATCTCTTTCGGTATATTTATTTATTTTTGTTTTTATAAATAAACTGGTCCTCATTTATACATATTCGAGTGTAAAAGGAGACAATAAGTCTCTTCATAGGACATGCTCGAACAAAAGGGAACGGTTCAATCCATATAAAATGATCAAAAGTTGCATTAGTCGCATGTTCCCTTGCGACTATTCCCGGACTCATCCTAGACTAATCGCATTTGTTGGAAGGTTATTACTATTAACTTTTACCAAGGCATTTTTAATAGGTAGGCGCAGTAGAAAATTAAAAAAAAGTATGAGCTCTGTGTATTATGTTTTTGCGTTTAAATGCTAAAATTTCAAAAATATTTTATCAGCTACCTTGAGTTGTACTGAAAACATTCTTATCACAACGAAATACAAAATTTTACAATTATAATTAAAACAAAACTAAAAAAAAGTTTTTTGCGCCTACCTATTTGATGTGCCTTGACATATGTATCTTGACTTAAACATCATTCAACAGCTATTATAGTTAGCTACAAAGCTCCAAGCGTTGTTATTTTTTCAATCGCTCAAAAAGTATGACCTAAAAAGAAACTAGAAATTTGTCGTTTGCTACGCGGCCCATCATTGCCAAAGAAATGGGGTCACATGCAACCCATTCCAGCTACATTTGAAAAACACACACAATATATTATGTGTCTACATACATACATATGTATGTATACACAGACATAGTTATGTATATATATATGTATGTTCATTTGTATGTATGAAAGCCCTTGCACACACTAACAAGAATGTTGGTAAACAAATATACGTGCATGTATGTATGTATGCATGTACATATATGAGGAAGTGTTAGTGCGGTGAGTGGAGACACAAATTCTGAACACGCACCCTCCCATACAAGTATAGTTTTTTATATGTACATATGTACATATGCGTATACATATAATGCATGCTTGTATGTTCATATTTACGCACTAACTAACTATTCACAATTCGAGTTTTTGTTGTGTCGTCATTTCGACGCGTATCTCGAGTTAACCGGCGCGACTTGGCGACGTCGAAAGGCATCCATCGACATTCATATGCGCATATACATTTATGTATGTACATATGTATGTATATACATATGCATTTATGTCTTTATCTATGAGCATACAGTTACGAACGCTGAAATATAAACGCCACACAACGAAGCTTTGAAATTGTTTACAAAAAAATTATAAAGAGTTAAAAATGTCAGTCAAGTTTCCAAAGTATTAATATCTATCGATAATGATTTTGAGTGGGAGAAATTTTTCAAGTGATCAATAATATTTTAAGGAACTATTAGCGAGATTAATATGTATAAGCCTTCTAAGCTTTTATTTTCAGCACTTTTCGGTACATTTTAGATGCTTTTCAGTATCTTTACGGCATATTTTTCTGTTAAACTAGTACCGAACTGCACTAAATTTGTCCACAGATATATTTCCTTAGTTGTCTCGAACTTGTCCAGGGATGGTGCCAAAAAGTGCGGAACTTTTTCGGGATTAGGCACGAAGAGGTTTCGCATAGTTATTAGAACTTATAAAGTTTAGGCTCCCTCATAGAGCTTATGAACATACTTAAAAAGTAAGTCCGAAAATAAAACGTTTATAATAAAAGTCTCAACATGAAAGTAATCGATGACTTCAAATAATTTTTTCGTATTATATTAATTAATCCGACTTTTGTTATGATAATAATTCTAACACTCCAGCAAACACATTTTTTAATTATAGAGAGATTTTCGATTTCACATTACAATTCTTATGTTTGTATACAGTTTCTCAAATCTAAAGCAGAATTTTATGCAAAAATTATTGTAACAACATTAACGAAAATCAGTTTTATGTATGTCGCAATAAAAACAACCATAGGTTTTTCTTTATGTCGAAATCTATGTAATTAAGTCCTTTTTAGTGTAGAATATTTTATAGTTTACAAAACTTCCTTAAACGGGTTTCCGGTAGACACATACGACTATACAATAATCATTCTCCAACCTCAATCTTGCTGAGATAACGTGCCGCCACTGTACTTTCTTCACAATTGGGTATTGAATTATTTAAGTGAATTATAACGAGACAACAAAACAATGAAAAACATTTCGCGCTGCAAACTATTTAAACTATTTAAAACTCTTTAAAAAAACTATGTAGTAATAATACAATTTCTAACTAAATATTACATCGCAAATGGTTATCTAATCTAACGCAGACGTGGGCATTGGGGGCAAGTGTGCGAGAGCGAAGATAGCGAGCATAACATAACTGGGCTGGGTTGTTGGTGTGAGTGCGAACTTGAAATTTCATTTTATCTTCGGACAAGAAAAGGTGTTAAGAAGTCATAAACTAATGCCGAATGCGAAAGCGATAGGCAAGTTGTTTGAGCGACGCGTCAATCGCTCTCTGCATTTCTTAATATTTTCGTAGTTTTTTTCGCATTTCATGTAATTAATTAGCTCTCTACTGCGTCTCATGTAGACGGTGCGTCGCTGTTAGCTAATTTTTTTCTTAATATTCATTTTTTTTATTTTCTAGTGCAAACAAGCAAATGCTACGCGTGCAGTGCTGATAAGAAGGCAGTCAGTAGGGCAGGCAGCAAGCCGGCCAACTGTAGTGTGATAAGCAAGCGGGCGAGTATTGGGGAACCTACTTCTTTATACTCGTATAATTACAACAAAAATATAAACTTTGTTACATGTTCCTATTTACACCAACGGTCAAAATAATAAAAGCACAATGGTTTTTTAATTTAATTTATATTAGTTTAGAAAGCTCCTTTTTTAACAGATATCTCGTAGAATTTATGTCAAAAAGCTGCTCCTTGCTTAAGAGTCGAATTAATCTTAACTATACTACTCACCATAGTGTTATGGAATTTCATTACAAAACACAATAAATACATTTTTCAAATATAAATGATTCGAAAAAAATGTATGGGAAATATTGCATTTTGGTCCAGTCATTGTTTAAAAAAGCACACAAAATGCGGTAACTTCATCTTTAACACTTTGTGCAATTTAAAACTATCCAAAAATCCACGACAATATTGTGCCACTTCAAACTTAGACCCTGTACAAAAATTTTCCCACTTCAAAAACTTCTGAATGGAAAGTTACATACAATTGTATATCAAAATTCCCGGAATTTTAATGAGTAAAATTTATACAAATATTGAAACTTGTATTTGTGCGACCTGTATTATAGAATGTGTTATTTGTTATTAAAAAAATTTATCACAATTAAGTAAAGAAAAAATAGCAAAGTTTGTCAATACGTCATGTTAATATTATTTTGGTTATAGGTGTGTATATGTATGTATGTATGTATGTATGTCCACATTTACAAGTATAAAAATGATAGGGGGCCAAGTGTTAGAAAAGTGATTAAGTAAGTTGCGTCGTAATTGATATACCAACAATAATGGAAATAATGCCGCGGCTAATATTCTAATTGTGTACATTTCGCATTACTTAAATATATACACATAGAAATATAGTATTTGTGTAAATATAAATGAATGCATTCAATTGTATATGCGAGAAACAGATCTATTTAAATTGTTCGGCAAGAATTACGAGAAGAGTTTGGGGAAGACGTCACTGTCTCAATGCCGGCCACGTTCTTAATTGATAACTGGCAATAGCAGTCCATAAATATGGGAAGAAATGGAGCATAAATGGCATATTACTATTGCGTATTTATTTGAATCTAAGTATGTATACATACAAATGTACTCAAGTATATTTATACATAAATACATGTGTGTGACTATATGTCATGCGTACGTTGTGAGCGATGTGTTGTGGAAACTAAATTTTTTGCTGAAAAGTTTATACTTTTGATATATTTATAAGAAAATAGGTCAAATTGCTGCTCAATTAAGGCTTGGTTGCTTAAAACTATTGCGCCACATTAATATTTAGACCTTAACGATTTTAGATTCCGTCGTTTCATTGTAATTTGCTTTAAATTGCAAAATAAAATTCACCCCGCTTTCCACTATTTGATGCACTTTATTTTTTACTCAAAATCCAAATGAGAAGGAAACTTAAACATATTCTCTAATTTTTCATTTATTTCTTATTACAAATTCGCCTACACATTTCCTTCTCCGATTGGCATCTTACTTTGTTTAAAATAATTTTAATATTATTTAGGTTTTGTAAAAAAAATATTTAGTTTGCCTTGCTTTTTTAATTTCAAATTAATACACACTATTATTAATTGAAACAAGTTAAATTTACAATAAAATATAGAGATTGTACATATCTGACATTAAAAATATACTCGTATGCCACAGCTCATAACTATAAACGCCCCTAATATATTTCAGTTACAGATTTTTCTCATTTTTAAATTAAAATGTAGCGAATTCACTTAAAAAACCATAAGAACCCTAAACTTGTATGTTTTTTTGTCTTCCCAATAAAATCTTCAATAACAATTGTTAAATAAAAAAAAATGTTACGCCGTCCACAAAATTATTTTTTTTTTTATTTAGTTTATAGGTAAATATAATACATACATAAATAGAAATGACATTCAGAAAAACGTGTTTCATGTTTTAATTTTATGCTCTATAAAAGTTGAAGAGATTTTCTAAAAGTTGATACCTGCAAATGATTTCAGAATATAAGCAAAACAGAAGAAAATCTTAACCATAGATTAATGTATGTTGTCGCTGTTAACAATCAAAGATGTTGTTTTTTATAATATTTCCACTTGTTTGTTATTATTGTCACTTATATGTATGTTCGCTTATTGTTGTTCTTGACATTGCCGGGCTTTATTAATGTTTTGACTGGCATAGTGCTTTGATCGCACACATACATACATACATACGTACAGTATATAAATATCAAAACATAGTATCTACAACTACGTACGTACTCTATTGAGCGAGCCACTTTTATAAGTATCTCTGTTTACTGTTATTGTTGTTGCTATCTGACTGCTGCTGACGAATGCGGAAATAGCAAATTAATTTATATTTTATATATATACATACATATAAAGTATTTATATGAATGTGCGTATGGGGTAGTGTAGCAGCATAGTAGCACAATGAGAACAGGGTTTCCGAACCAAAAAATAAAAATGTACCAAAATTGTTGAAAAAATTTACCGAAAAAGAAAAAAAAGTACCAATTTTTAAAACAGTAAAAGGTTTCTTAAACATGCCATTACATTTTACATATATTCACAATGTTTTTCTTGATACAATACTCGTATGCTCTATTTTTTATATAAAACTATTGTTCGCAATCAAATAAAATCGCATAAATTCATATTTAAAATTTTGTATAAAAGTTAAAATAAATTTTAATATTTTTACAACGCAGTTGTACGAGTATAGCCGATTTATGTTTCTAAATTTTTTATTTTGAACTTTGGTCTTGCGAACTTTTTTCTTATAACGCAAGTATATTTGTAATATATTATATTTTATGATCAGCGGTCATTTTAAAGAACTTTATCATTACAAAAAAATAACGTAAAAATGTTGTTTTTGCTTTCTCAATTAAAAATGCTCCAAGCTTGCTACAATTTATGCAAAATGCAACACTGATGGAAAATTCATAAGTATGTTTATGTTTATATGTATGTAAGTAGGCGCATATCTTGTTTGTTCTCTCGCCGGCAGCGCGAGTAACAAATCGAATGACGTAAAAAACCACACGCTACATATTCCAATTCCAATTGACTTTAACTTGATCGCACATATTGCACTTTTACGCAGCATTGACTCACATTAGTGTGTGTCATTACTATATCGAAATACGTACATATGTATGTATATACATATATATGTATACAATGAATAGCTATGCCATGCACCAGCAAGTACTATGATGGAGGGTTTTTGAATATCTCTCAGAGACTTTTTATATTACTAAGCAGTGGTATGAGCCGTACAGTGCGCAAATCGATTAACTATAACCATACAAAAATTATATACTTTCTGAAATAAATAACTTATTTCTCAATGACCAAAAAACGGAATATTTCTCGGAAATCCATCTTACTGGGGTATCTGTTTTCGCACATGCACGTTAACATAGCTGTCAAGTACTTGTCATTTTGCTCAATCCCATTAATAGCCAGTCACAAACGGAGATTGAAAAGTTAAAACATATAGAAATAAAAGTCCTCAAACATTAAGTGACGCACTACCGCGTATGTGCGTACATACCCTCTAACAAATTCAATCTGAAGCATTTTAGTAAAGGCTTTTTTTAATCTCATCCTTTAAGATCAGACCAAAAATGCAGAAGATATGGAAAAATATGTAAAAATATGCCCAGAAAAAAAATTGTTGGGACTACCTCGCAAAAGCACTCCGTTTTTCATCTCTTTTTATTATAGACACATATGTACATATGTACTTACAATACATATGTACTTACAATACATATGTATATATATACTTGTGATCACCTAGACGTATACGTTACTATTACGCACACACGTACATACACAACAATTTTTTATTGTCGCCTTCCTTCATTCATTCTCATTGAACGAGATATTGTTATGCTGATAGCAGAGCAAAAGCGCACATACGCCGCCTATCTGTATTTATGTATGTTATAAATACTACGCAATCGGCGCTTCGCATGCGCTTGTTTGTTATTATTATTATTGTTACTGCTAGACGTCTTGCGTGCATATATTCGTGTTTTTTTTGTGTTTTTCTCAGCTCTCGCTGGGAACGCTTAGCGCCTAATTTTTGTGCTGTTTTGTTTTTAATACTACATATTAAGTATGTATATGGAATTTATAGTAAACAAGCGATTTTTTAATATGCAAATACTAGTTCAGGTTGCGTCAACAATCAGTACGACTTGAATAACCCAATTCTAAAAAGAAAAACATCAAGTTATCGCTCCGCTCACAACTAAGTAAGAATTTATTTGCTTTCAACCTTTTATCATAATTTATTATGTTTTTGCTTCAAGTTTTATGCGTTCAAAGTCTTAAATATTATTTTACTGCGAAAATATATACGTTAGTATATTTAACCTTCGCTCAAACACCCACATAAAACCACTTAAATTCAATCTGCACATGTGCAGCTCTCATGAAGGCTAACTACTCGGCTGTTACGGGTATTCGTAAAGCAAGTTTTCCAGCTGTTTGGAGCAACAAAAAAAGCACAATTACAAAATCTCCTTCAATTATCTCAATTTATGTACAAATGTAAGTGTGCGCGCGAATTAGAAAAAATATCAGTTAGCAAGGTGGTTGTGTCGATTGACAAAAGCCTGTAATTATTAGCTTGCAAGGCTTGATTTTCTCTGAATTAATTTGCATAACCTAGCACAAAAACAAATCGATTTATACACACCTTGCAAAAGTAAAAGAAAAAACAGAAACACGCTCGGCTTTGTGTTTCGAGCAACCAAAGTTGTGAAAAAACACACCGAGTTAAAAGCCAAATAAACTGAAGCGTGCAATGCGCACTTACGAAACCTTCTGTGTACGAGTATACCAAAAAGCTCCACATGCGGCAAGGTCTACAATGTTTGTTGGCTACCCAGATTAGTATTGTCGGAAATACCAACTTTGAATGTTAATAAATATTTCGACCTAATGCTGCATATCCACAGTATTTATTGATGGAAGATTTTTTTTTTTTTGAAAAACGGCAATAGCCTAGTGATGAAGGAAGGCATAGCTACTTATATCTCTACCAAACTTTTCTATTTTTCCTTGAACACCTTCCAAATTATAGCGTAATATTATCGGAAGGTCGATTAAAAATTTGAAATGCATAAAATTAAGCTTCGAGCTAAGTGTTTGAACATATTTGTGTAGACGACGGTTTAAACCATTCAACATTTGAATTATATGTAAGGGCGTTCTTTCTCTTTATATTCCACCGTCGAGGAACGGGCCAAACAATTTCGTTTGTGAAGAGAATATATTCGATAATAACCCGCGCACTGGACGACTAAACGGAGCTATTTAGTACGAATACAAAAATATAATTTCGAAAAGTTTTGGTACTGAGAGACAGATCGCATATTTTTTCAAAGTTATTGTATTTGTCGCAATACAAAATATTTAACGTTTTCTAAAAATTTTGTTAAATTAAAAAAAAAAATTTAAGTTAAAAAACACTAAAATCAACCTTTTTAAGCTGGGATGTCGTCTTTTGATTATGATGTACTAGTTTGTGTTTTTGAGAAAATTACTTGTTTTTGAAACCTACTTGATTCGCAGGGGATAGTGTCGAGAACAAAAAAACTTGTTAACATACAAAAATAAATAGTATGTATTTGTATTTACTTTTATCGATTCAACCCTAACTGTATCCAGTTTTAATATCTTTGTTAAGGCCACGAGAAAAAGCCTTCGATTCAGTTTCTATTATTCAAAAGAAAATCGTTGGAGTGAGTGGTCCAAGGTAGCCACATCCGTGAGAACTTTGCTTTCATATTTACTGAAATAAAGAAGAAATGTATGGATTTCTGTAAAAGTTTGAAATGTTACACATGTGGTTTTATGTGAGGTTTCTATAATTAAATATAAATTAAAAACAATAAAAATTTGCCAACATTTGTTGTGGCTATTAATTTTGTCACCGCTGTAGTATATAAGCCGGCAATAACTAGTCAACCATTGAGCAACAAGATATTTCATCTCATGCGTTTTACAGTGCAATTGGCATGCAATGAAATGTGCTTGCAATGATTTTTTCTCACTCCTCACTCCTCACCTCAGCTTAATGTCAATATAGGAATAATTGTCTTCTAAATGATCGATGACAATAACAACTGGCGTGACAACAATTAACAAAGAGCTATGCAAACCATAGAAATGTGAAAAAAATACATTCTAAGTCTAAAAAGAAATATGTAATTATATAAGGAAGCCGGCAGTGGCGATGTGTGCTGCACCTATTTGTAAAAGCAAAATCAGCAAAAAAAAGTCATCAGTTTGTAGCTGCAGCGCAATAACAAAATGTGTACAAAAAATTTCCAATAATAACTACGGCCTGAAATCTTGCAGATAAATAAATGTATACATTTGTATATAAATGTGTGTATGTATATATGTAGTATGTATGTGGCCACGTGCATATTAAAATAATAGAAAGTAGTCAGACTAAGTGTATTGAAAATGGCAAACAAATAAAACATAAAATGAGAAGTAAAATCAAGCTTAACCTACGAGCTGTTCGTGCAACCCTGCATACAAATGTTAGAAAGTCTGAATTTTTTTCAGAACTGAATCGCACAAGCTGGGCAGCGAAACAAGAACATATTTGCCTTTTTTCTGATAACATAAAGAGTCGATCAGATTACAAATTTTTCTAAATTTTCAATACCTTTTCCGTGGTAACTAAGAACCGCGTGAGTCAGATCCTGAAAAGTATGAGTTAACTCTTATAGATATTTTCAAGTTTTATTAGTAAATGCAGTGATTTTAAATATTTTTATGAACATGTTCTAGGAATGTCTAAGTTTTTATTCTTTTTTTAACTGAAAAATTTAAATTTCGCAGGCTGTGTAATCGATATGCATATCGATTTTTCTATGCGTCAACAGTTTTACTTCGATTTAAATCGAAATTAATTTATTTTTTTAGCCCCGTATATTCAATTGATTGCAAATATTTATCTACTTTTCTACTTAGTCTTTCCAACGCAGTTAAGGCATTTCACTTCTGCAGCAACTATCTGCTGTAACTCCGTGGAATAATTTCAAAGCTGTAGCGTGTGCATTATAATGCTCTGTCATTTAAGAAAATGTAATAGCAAATTCAAATTAAGTGGTCAACTGATAAGATTTAACGATAATTAAATTTCCAAGTTAAAAAGTGGCGCAATAGTGGCTGGCGTGCATGATAATAAAATCGAAATATTACAGAAAACAATACGCTTACGTGCATGTTACTACCTGTATACACTCGTATACATATACATGCATGTACATATACATACTTTAGCTATACAGGTTCGCCTTCAAGTCACTTGTTTGCGAGGGTAAACAATACGTCGTCGACAAACGTCACAGAGGAAAATAAAACAATTTCACTTTGCGCTTACGAAAAGTTTTCAATATGTTTTTGTTTCTCAGACTACTTTTGACGTCATACTGCAATTTGCACTTAACATCGCAATCACAAATGCACTTACTTACATACATATGTACGAGTATATACAATTCCACTTGCATACGTACATACATATATACCTACATACTTCATTTCCTACGTCGACAGCTTGTTTCACACTTACTGGACGTAACGCCACAAATTGCATCACATTCTTTATGACCTGAATGCATCGTAAATTGAATTTAGGCCAGAATTTATGCTGTTTTTGTGGTTGCAATAAAAAATAATTGCAAAAAATAACATTAAAACATAATACCTCTCAAAGTCAAATGTTATGATGGTTGAATGAATAAGTGTTGTGTAGTTTTCGATATCAGCATATGCATATATTTATGTACATACATACATACACAAGCAGTTGTACATATTCGTATATGCCTTGGCAAAAGCATATTTGTGAAAATTAAATGGCTGCTAAGACTTTAAAATCACTAAATTCATAATGATATTGCTTGCCACTTGGGTATGTTAATTTGTTATTTTAGAGATGTTCTGTTGAAATGCAGTTTATTATCTAAAAAAAACTGTATGAAACCAAGTTTCAAATACTCTATAAATCCAAAAATAAACTTTAAATTTTCATCCAAATTTCAAACCCTTATCTCTGTAGAAATTTTCTGAGTATTCAGCTATTGTGTTTATATGTATTTTGTATCGAAGATAATGTGGCAAAAAAAATTTCAAATATTAACGTAAATTTTAGCTACTTGAAACTTATACTTTATTGTAATGCACTTTAAACGGATACAAATATGTAAACGGCTAGCATATATAACTATTTAAAAAATATTTTTTAGTTCTCAGAAAAAAATTTAAATTTTGAAAATCAAATATACAAAATTTTTGATTAACTAGTTTCCTACAAAATTGTAAACTCGGTTTTATGTATAATGTTTCGGTAAGATAATTAACTTAATTTTAATAAAAAATGCTTAGAAATAAAAAAAAACATCAATATTTGTTTAATGTATGTTTGGTTTGCTGACAAAGAAGATGGCACAGCTGGTTTGTCTCCAAACCTCACTTGAGAAGGGGTGAAAATCGTTCCAACAGAAAGACGTCCACATTCCACCCTGTCGGACAAGAAAAAGAAGATAAGAGTTCAATATTTGTTTGATAAGTATTTAGTGAAGCAAATAGTGTTACAAGCAATAATTTGTTAAGAAAAGTCCAAAACGTTTCTGTATATATAAGTACATATATAATACTGCTTATTATATTAATAAGATTTCCTAAAAAAAAAATACAGAGAACTTTAAACGTAAAGTCAAGCTTTAAAAATTTTTGGGAACTTGAAAAAATTTCAACAATTTATTAGGCCCTTCGCTATGAATTTCTCGAGCGAAAGTTATATTATTATTTTTTCTATTGTTTTGTTTCCCTTTTTTCTAATGCATTGCGAGTTCGTTCTCTGATTGATGTCTATATTGGATATCGAACATAATTTTCGTACGATCATTATAATGTTTATTTGGATGTAACTTCTATTAAGATAACACATTTTTTTCGATAAAGTTAAAGTTTGTAGCACATTTATTTCCAATAGCCCAATAAAGAACAAGTTTCAAGGGCTACAAATAATCGTTATATTTGACAATTTTTTACTGAATCATATCTTTACAATTGAAAGCAATGTTAAAGAAGTATACAGTAAGTTAATAAACGTTTATATGATCGCATAGATGATGAATCAATTTGCAATATTTATTAATCAATCGAAATTTTACCGAATAGCCTTCACTGCAAATTTGCTACAATAACCTGCATTTTGACTTTACAACTAACGGTACACATACGAGTGTACATACATACATATAAGTATGTAGATATGTACGTATATCTTTACATAAGTTTATAACAATATTTGTTATTTCACAATTTCAATACTTTTATAACAGTTTGAGCACTACGTTATTTGTTTGCTACTTTTTAGAGTGCATTACGATTTTTGTGCTGCAACTCGAGGTCTTTAAACAAGTCAATTGTTAACGTTGAATAGCTATCAGCGACTAGAAAAGTTTTGAAATATTTCCGAAATGTTTAAACACCTCAGGCCGACGAATGGAAACGACATTAAAGACAATCACTCATTAAATTTAATGAACATTTTCAAATTTAAAAGCACATGCACTCCTGCAGCAGCATACAAATACTTATGTATACATGTACATGCTATGTAAGTATATGTATATGTATGTCGACCGCGAAATATTTAGATTCAAGCCAACGTCAAGGTAAGTTAATATAAGAAAATTACAACAACGACAGTAATGGCACTACTACCTATATTGCGCCACAATGCGACTGCTTAGTCATAATTGTGATTTCTGATATAAAAACAATAACTCCACTTTTGACAATTTCATTTTTTTTTTATTCAGTAATTTTTTGAAACAAATTGCGATCTGAATAACGATAATTCCTTTTGCTATAGCATTCCGCAACAATTTTGTTATAATTTTCAAGTGTTTTAAACTCTGCTTGTGAAGAGTTTCTCAGTTCTCCATCCGTTCTCATTACAAAAAATTAAATGTATTTATCATGTTTATACGCTTCACCATAGGCACAAATATATGTACATACATATGTACGATGTACGAACACAAATCTTGCTTCAAACTCGCATTTGTAAGTGGCACTTAAGGGAACTCGAACACGTATAAAAAGTGGGCAAATAAAAAGTAACAAGTAGTAATAACAGTAAATAAGCTAAAATAGAAAACTGCTGAAAAACCCAAATTTAAGGGTAACATGTACTATATACTAGATCGGCTTGCGTTCAAAAACCGATAAACAGGCAGCTAAAAGACCGCTGTAACTAAAATTAGTAGAAATGCGCCAGCGCACCAAATACACAGGCACAGACATTCGGGGCGGAGCGGTGGAAGAGACAGACATAGCACAGCAGCAGTGTGGCATGCCACGTTGCACTTTGCAGCAAACGTTCGGCGCATTCGATTTGGACGCAGAGCTGCATTTATTGTGTCGATGTGTTTTTTCCTTATCAAAAATTACCCAAATTCACGAACGTGACACAACCATTTGCGTTAAGTTGTCAGTTGCGGCAGCGGCTGTATGCGCCATGTGGGCCGCTAGTTGGCCGTCAACCAGTCGAAGGGGACTTGGTAAAAAAGGTGCTGCAAAAGCTAAGGTACATTCGAATATTTTTTTTGTTAACAGCGTACAGATTTACCTTAATTAGGGGAAAAATAAATGTAGTTTTACAGTTGTATACTGAACATAAATAGACGAAATGCAATCTTTAATTTTACACACACACACATACAGTGCCATACATATACAGTAATACATTCTTATTTTGTATATTATTTTTTATACACTATGTTTCAAAATTATAAACACACCACTTATAGATATTTTTTTTACAATTGATTTTTCTTTTATTAAATTTTCAATATTTTTCAATTAAAATACATTTCATCTCTACCAAAACAGTATAATTTCAAGTTTCAAACTTTTTGCTTTTTTTAAGTATTCAAAGTATCTGCAAAAAATCGTCAAAAATAAGCGATAATTTTAGGTACTTTAAACTTGGAATTGGTTTGACATAACCTCAAATGTCTTACAAAATTGAGTTTTTTTTTAAATTATATACAAAGTTTTAAACTTGCATTCCTATGGCTTAAGGGGTTATATACAATTATTCTCTGAAAAAATTGGGTTTTTAAGACTTTCTTTTGCAAAGACGGGATTTTTTTTAATAATCAAACACGGTGTGTACGTTTATATACTCGTACATATGTCTGAAGATGAATAATTTAATTTTTGAGTTAAAAATGTGCCTTTTTGTTGGCAATTCACCTGTTGCGCTGATACACTGTTTTTCTTACACGCTTTGTGGTGAGCATTATAAGTAGGCAATGGATCATCTACAATAAGGAAAACAGCATTTTTCTTTAGTTTATATCATAACGCCGTACTTGAACGAAGACTTTGGTAAAGTTTTGCACGTATGTACTTGGGGGCATTCGGGAGGAGCGCGCTGTTGACAGCTGTAACTTTGCTCTAGTGCTCAGATCTTTATGAAAAATGGAGGAAATAAACTCAAAAGGATATACCTTAAGAAAATGCAATAAAAAATGTCCCCTTAAGTTGCAGAATTCACTGATTTTTATTTAAAAATTATTTAACTTTAATAAACAAAATGTAAATTGTCGTATTTAAGGCTGTTATGTGTGTAAGATGGATTACCATATATATATATATGCACTCAATAGCATAAAAACCTTGCCTATTTCCACAGATGTGTCAATTCTGTTGAATACATACATTTTTCCGCCTCCTGCGACAATGTAGCATGCAACCAAATTAGTATGTGTGGCTGTAAGGCTACTGCTGCTACTGCTGATGTGTTTCTCTCCAAAGTAGGTACATCTCAGATCACCATAACAATAATTCGTCTCACGAAACGTCAACTCGCCTGAATGTAACCATTGAATTGCTGCTTCTTAAACAGCTCTCTAGCGTTTTCTGTTTTCTATTTTCTCTTTTTTATTTTCCACTTAAATATTCTAAGCATAGAAAAATATATCCGGCAGGCAACAATCCACAGATCGACAATGTAACTCAATCAAATAATCCTTTTTAAGAACAAAAAAAATAGTATTTGTTGACGAAAAAATCATAGTAAAAATGTATGTAGGTTGGTTGGCAAAAATTGATCGGTAGAGATTGAATGTCGCACTGCTAGTTAGTGCTCTTGCATGTCTCAATTATTATGGCTAGCCAATCAGTTTGGCTGCCACCACAGTGCAGACGCTGACGACAAGCAGTTGCAATAATTCAATCGTCGAGTTCCAAGAATTTGCTATGCTGATTTGGTGAAATCTTTGCAATTGCATTACAATTGACATAGAAAATGTATTTGTTGCATGTGGCATGCGAGTTGCGATAAAACTATTTTCATATCATCATATATGTACCTACATACTGTAGCAAAGTAAGTAATGCAATGTGTCTAAAAAAATAGGCGAACCTGCTGCTTGACCGTTGTTGCTGTAACGAAAACCCTCGGGCAAATATTTCTATCACGAGCCAACACTTTAGCCTTCCTATTCTTCTCCGGCGCATGGCGCATGGCGGATGGTTCATTTGAAGCCGCCCGGGAGAAATGTATACATACTACATACATATACAGCAACCATGTAGCGGGTAATTGCATGAGCTGAACGCTTCCAACAATGGCTTCATGAATGCTCGCATGCGATTTGCATCTCATCTGCCAATTGCCGCAGGGAAATTGCATCTTACGAGTGATGTGTCGCCACTCTCGACAGCGCAGCAAATTGAGTTTTAAAATTTTCAACTGAATGATTTATGCGTTGTAGTTAAGGCGGAAAGAAGCAAGAATATGTAGAACAGTATGAATGTGTGTGCGTTAAATATGGAATTATATAAACATATGGCAAATAAAATATAAATTCGAAATAAAATCAAATGAATTTATGTTAGTAAAATAAACTTAACTAATTTACAAAAATATGGAAACAAACGAAATTAAGTTATGACATTAAATCAATGTATGTACAATAAATTAAATGAAATTGTACTTAAATCACACAAAAAAAAACAATTCAACTAAAAAAATTATTGCAATGAAACGAACAGGTTTCATCGCCAATTTAAATTTAACCAACATTTTTATTTTCTATGGGTTTTCATATGAATTAAAAAACGAAATCAATCTTCCTATTAATTTCATTAGGCTAAACTGTTTATAAGTGAAAATTATTAAAATTAATCTTAATTGAAATGCAATTAAATAAAATGGATTTACTTAAAAAAGCGAAATTATTTGTAATAAATTAAGGTTAAATAAAGGTATTTTAATTTAAATAACCTGCTAAATATTAATTAAATATACTTAAATAAAACTAAAGACAAATAAATTGAAAAATATCGAATGAACTTAATTTTATTTAGTAATTTTTAATTTTATGACTTTTAATGAATAATAACTGACAGTTTTTTATTGTTCTAGAGGCCAGTTCAGTAAATCTGTTTTTTCCAAAGAAAATGTTTCATACACGGGCGTCAATCTAAATAAAAAATTATCAATTTTTAATAATTTAAACAATACAATGGACTAAGTTATATTATAAAAGCTAGACTTAATAAGATTTAAGTAAATTAAAATAAATAAAACTAAATTAAATAAATACAGAATAAACTTAATTTAAAAAAAAAAATTTAATTCAAATGAAATAAACTAGACTACGTTAAATTAAGTCTTTGTTCGAAATCTTTGCAAAAAAGGTCAAATAACATTATATTTTATTTTGAAATTTTTTTTTTTTTAGTAGGCAGTTGTGTAGTTTTGGGCCCACACCAAGTGACTAAAATTAACCGTTGATTTTTAAAAATTATTTTGCTGAGGTTGTTACACCTTTTTCTTTCAAATAAGGTTGCATAGAGCGAATACAAAAAATTCTCAAAAATCAGCAGTAATATTTAGTCATTTGAATCTTGCTGTATATTTGACATTTTTTTTTTTAAAAGTAAACATGCATAAGTTTTAAACAACTTCAATTAAATGAAAAATACAAACTAGCTATAAGAGCACAATCAAAGATATTCTTTGTAAATAATTCATGTTAGGTTTCAAATATTTTAACTGTCTCGCCACACACCATGATTTTCTCACGGCATTTGAACAAAAGCTATTTTCCATCAACATTCCAGCTGCAATGTAGATATTTCATTAAATTACTGCAAACACTACCACAACACATTTGTTGTTATTTTTATTTATTTACATATGTACATATGTACATACATATGTATGTATGAAGTGATTATGTACTTGTGTATGTTCATAAACCTGTGCGCAAGCCTACTCGCTGATTACATACACATAATCAAATACGAATATGTATGATTTGTGAGTACAATTTGTAAAGGAAAAACCTGACAACCGCCAGGCAAGCCGGTTGGGCCGTCAGCTACCGCCTCGGCGGCAAACGTGAATAGTTAACTGTAAAACGGCGCATTTGTGCCGCCAGCCAGTACACCAGTAATGTTGTACGCGCGACCGATACAAGTGCATACGTACATACTCGTGCAATGCGCATGCGCGTGCGTATGCGTTTAATAGGCGAACAAGCGTAACTAGCAACCGGCAATAAGAGGCGAATGAGGTAGACAAGTAGGCAGGTGATGGCCAACTGGTAGTCGCAGCCCTGAATTAATCGTGATTCTCATAGTTTTTCTTTCTATTTTAATTCTAGTTAATATTTTGTTTGCATATGTGTTTGTGTGTTCGTGTTCCGCATTAGTACCGCTATGAGTTGTACGCTTCATTGTATTTATGTACAGTATGTCAAGTAATTATTTGCAAATTGAAAATTACAATAAAATTCGAGTTCGACAATTAACAGCACCAGGAAGCGAATATCTATGTTTTAAACTTTTTTTTTAAATTTAATTTTTTAGTTAATTTCAATTTATTATATCCAAGAAAAGTTCATGTTACTAAGAAAAAAAAACGGAAAAAGAAACAAAACAAAAAAGGCAAATTCCCATACTGTGAATTAATTGTTTGCAAATTCTGAGTAGGCGATGTAACGTCAGCAAAATAAAACGACCGGTTTGAAATTCTGGCAAAAAGGATTTGTGGCGACACTTTGCAGTGAAGTAGCGAGTTGGAAACAGTCGCATTATAGGGTTTTTACCAAAGCAGTATAGCTGGAGTTGATATTGTAACATACCAGTTGGTTTATTTTAATTATTACAAAGGAAAATCAAAAAAAAACCTTGCAGAAAGGTTCTCAATAAAGTTAAGAACCATGTACAATATTATAAGCCGCGCTGAGAAGTTCTCGAGTCCGACCAAAGAAGTTGACAAGAAGAGATGAAATTATAATCCATACATTCAATTGAAAACAATGCTCAAATTAGCGCCAGAAAGCTTGTCAAAAATCTAAAAAACGACTACGGCATAGAGTTATCGTATGAAATAATTCGACAAGTACTCAAAAAGCCCAATTATTCCTCCGGCATTTCGCGGCGGAAGCCACTTCTGACTTCACAGAATGTTTGCAAAAGGATATCAATTGTTATTTACCAAATTTCTAAGCCAATGGATTTCTCAAACAACGAGTTTTTTGCGATTAAACTATAATAATAATAATTTTGGAGGAAATCGCTCACCGCTTTCCAAAATATAATTATAATACCCAGAGTCAAATTTGGAAAATTGTCCGTCATGGTATAGGGATGTATTTCTAGTACATACATATATGCTTTGAGAATTTTTACGGAAATAAAGATAAAATAATTTTATTTACATATTTTGCCAAACGAGTTAACGGCTTTGAAGACCTCCAAAACGTACAAAAACTGGAATATAGGTTATATCTAGATAACGACCCTAAACATAAGCCGCAGCTATGTATGACTCGGCTGCTTTCGCACCTTCGCAAGGTTCAGACAATAACCCAAAATAAAATTTGTGGGCATACATGAAAATAAGTGTTGGAAAACGGGCATCATCAACAAATAAAAATTATATAAAACGGAATGGGTGAAGATACCCGAGCAGTATGACCTTAGAAAATTTATTGATTCCTTGCCAAAAAAAAAAAGCTTCAAGCCGTTATTGATGCCAATGGTAACCACACAAGGTATTAACAATAACAATTTTATCGAAACTAGTCTTATTTTGCTTACGTTATATCGTCTAGTCAAAATTTGCAAGCAATCAATTGACACTATGAAAATTGTATTTTTTATTTTGTTTCTTTTCTCTCTTTATTTCTCTTTATAACATACATTTTTTTTTTTGATATATTAAAAAAAAAAAAAAACTAAAATTTTATTGCAATTTTTGACTTTTCAAACACTTCTTGACACACTGTATCTACATAAGTATGTATGTATGTAGGCCGGCGGGTACACTCTCCGGCTGTGTGCGTATAGCATACAAAATACAAATGAGCAGAGTAAGAACAACTGGTCAGAGCGGAGGGGCGAAATGTTACACTATCGCAATCCTGAGTTGTAAACTAGGGCGACTAGATTGACAGCTGTTTGCACTAAAGGTGGGTTGCAATGCCCATACAGGAAATCCGCAACATTGGTATAGTCAAATTTCAAGTGAATATTTTTTTTTTGTTTTTTTTTTTGTGTTATAACTTATGAGCTACAAAAAATTAGCAGAAGCAAAACAATATGAATTCAATTTTTAATTTTTCTATGAAATAAGAAATAGCAGCAAATAATTAAAAAACAGGAAAATGTACTAAAAGTGTGTAATATGCAACTTGAAATAATAGCGCCTCGAATGGATGGCGAGTTTTGAATAGCCAGTTGTAAGTATTTAAAATGCAAGCCGTCAAAATATAGGTGCGGCTAGACTTTGACACCAATCACTAGCCACTTACCAATGCAAGCACTCAACGCTGCACAAAAATACGTGCACACAAACCAACACCTCTTCACGATGACCACCTACTGCTTGCAACTAAAAACTTTCTTTGTATACTTTCATAACTTAGTACGCTGTAAAATTTTATATTACTACAAAATGAGTTGAAAATAAAAAGAAGAAATATATGTAAATTGTGTGGTTAGGTGGACAAAGCGACAAAAAGAAGCGCACAAATTCGAAATGAGCCCAGTGCTGAACCTTCCGCTCAAATCTTACATAAGTCTACGCTAAAAACTTGAAGGAAAGATGTTTATTTTTTTAAATGAACATTTTTTTTACCTTAAATTAAGGAAAATATTTAAAGTTTTTTAAACTGAATGTGTCTAAAGTCGGAATAGTAAAATAAATAAATGTACTTACAGATTTTGCTTGAAAATGATTAGCTGCAAAAGCTTATAACAATAATTTATAAATAAAAATAATATACGAGTATGAGAACTCCGAGGGACAGGCTTTATTGCGAAAAGCTTTTCTTTTGTACAGAGGTTTGCCATTGTCAGCCGAGTGGTGACCAATTTTAGAAACAACTTTTTCTGATATACATACGCGCGCAGAACTCAACGGCATGTCGATCACAGCAGCCGCATGAACAATAGTTTAATTAAAATTTAACATAGTAGATTTATTACAAAAAGCATGGTGAATATGTTCATATGTAAATATGTATGCATGTATGTATGTACATAGATATTGAAAAAATTTCACTGCATAGGAATAAGTTTTGTGAGTGACTACTAACTTCCTACGAACATTAATAGATCTTCATACGTAACTGACTAAATACATATGTATGTATGTATGCATGTATGTGTAAAGGTTACGAAGCTATTTTGTCGAAAAATTCATAGTGGGAAATGGGTAAAGATAAGAGAAAAATAATAAGGAACTAAAAGAAAAAATTTTAAAGACTCGCGCAGTTAAAATAGAAATCCACGAAATAACTGGAATTGCTATTAATGTAGGAAGCCAACACCATACGCCATCGTCACAGCCACTTGGCCAACACGGTTTGAAAAATAAAGACACAAGCAAATTTGTATAAAAAACTCAGCAGCACACGGGCAAGTTAAAACTAAAATACGAGAGCCAAGGCAACGGCAGTGAACAACGCATGAGTACATATGTTACATACTCGTATTCATAAGTGAAATTAAAACCAAAGTAGTAGAAGAGTTAAAAATATTTAAGAAGTTATGCCTATGAAGAAACTAGCTTGCCGGCATCGGTTCGCACGCCACGCACTAAAAATTTCATCCGTTAGAGTAACCATCTCGCTCACACCTTTTGCCACACACGTTCGCCGCTTGCGACTTGCTTTACAGTTATTCACAGACAAAGGCCAAAAACCCCACAATAACAACACGTACAACAAAAAAAAAAAAAACAAGCAAACCACATCAACGTTGAGCAAAACAAGTGCGTGCGTCAAAATACGCAAAAGCGAAACGAGGCAAACAACTGTATCGAAAATTCCATACAAGCAGCATAAAAATAAAAATAAACAACAACAAAACAATATGTCGAATACCACTTTCGCGCTCACCTGCTCACTGTCGATCGGCCGACCCGGCGGTAAACCCCAAGCACATATCATTTGTATTGGCATATACATCTATATGTATGTACAAAAATATGTTTTCACATTAGAGAGGCCCATAAATGTTTAGACAAAATGAGTAAAGTCGAAATTTGAATGCTCTCACCGTTTTTAAATAATTAGTAATTATTCTTTGAAGTTTCTTGAATAGAACCAGTTTTTGCCGATTGTATAATATTCTTTTTCGAGCAATCTAAATCATTTCTGAGGCATTCCAAATGAAATGCAAGGTCGACATCTGCGCCTTCTTAAAACTGAAATTTTAGTGACTTTAAAAATTTACTTAGGCTTTTGGCTATAAAATTGTGCTTTCAAAGTGATGATGATTCTTCTTTCTTTTTAATATTGTCAAAGATGAATTTAATTCAATAAAGTTTGATTTTTGCTCTAATGCAGATTATCAAAGGGAAAAAGAATTTAAAAAAAATCGGGCAATCGGTCATATCATTGCTTTATACCCTTGCAAGAAAACGAAATAAAATGTAAAAAAGTGTCTACGAATGATGACCCCGATTCTAAAATTTTTAAACTAATGTAACTAATAATATAATAATGTAATGTAATACATTTAATTCAGATCAATCATACATATACATATGTATCTAGTAAAAAATTATATATTATTAAATCTGTGCAATAAAATTAATCATATTGTCATTTAAATATGCTATAAACCGTAGGGGGGTTTGTATGAGAACGTAATTTGATTGTAGCACAGAGAGGAACCCGTCACAAAAAATAACACGTCTTTTAAATTTGTTTAGCATTTTAAGGAGACTTTGAAGATTATATGTTTTTTTTTAAAGAAAATCGGTGGTCTCCTTCATAGTTTTTAACTAAAAAAATAGTTAATATTTTAAAAAAATAATTTAGTTTTTATAAATTTTTTATTAAAAAGAATTTTTTCATAAAATTTAATCATTTTCAAAGAATTTAGGCTAAATTACTTTTTTTGTTAAAACTAATACTTTAGCCGATTTTTTTACTGGAAAAAAATTTGTCAAAATTTTGCAAATCTTAATTAAATCGCAAATATTAAAAATTCTAATAAAATATTTTTATCACACTATTCTAGACACAAAGTATTACAATTATACCAATTTTGAAGAAAATCGCAGATGTCGACCTTGAATTTCATTTGGAATGCATCTTCTTTTAAAATACAGTGAACCTTTGACCGATCTCCAGAACTCAAAATTTTTTTTGTAGATATTTTGAATTTTTCGAAAACAATAGAATTCATATGATTTTTAGTATACATTATGAATAGTGCCTACTTTTGTTCCTCCCGAGGCATAAATAGTATATTATTGAACGAATTCTTCACGTATACGTGTCTCTATACATGTCAAATAAACATACATTTTTATGGAGATACTGCACACCCAAATCAATTACAGTTCAACGAAATTTAAAAAATACGAAAATTTGCATATGATTACCAGAAAAGGTAGCTGCCACAAAAAACTTGATTTGTCTCACGAAAAGCGGGTATAGCAATTTTCATTCGCCCTGTCACGACTATGTAACAGAAAGGACTAGGGGATGTATTTACGATATAGAACAATCCTAACTAGTAGAGAGCTTAAGAATTCTGACATTATTTTTTTGCTATCACATTAATGTTCATATATCAATATATATACATATACATATGTATTCTGTAGACTAAAATGGAATAAATAAATAAATAAATAAATATATATATATACATATATGTATATACGTATGCATAGCATATTAATTACGGCTGCTTGTTACTTAAGTAGCTTCATAGTCAGCGTCTCGATATACAGACGTAGTATTTACCGAGAACCAGGCATTTCGGCATGTATCATTGACGAAATAGCTAAACAAAATCTTATAAAAAGTTTTTACAAAAAATCAACTTATTTTTATATTTTAATTATAAAGTAAAGTGAAAAAGGAATAAACTCAAAGAGAGTACATTACAAAGAAGTTTCGCGGCGTCTCGTTTTCTGTGTTGAAATATGTATGTATGTATCTCGCGTTAGTTCACCCCACCGAAGACCAATTGGAACGCACTAGATTCTAATGCCGTATTTTCTTTGATATACTACTTAAAGTGATTCCTTAATTTATATCTTTTCTGAGACCATTTTTTGGTTCTGTATATACATGTTACATATATATGTATGTATTTATGTAGGCATGTAATTCAGTTTTCGCACTTCCGCCTTTTATACAATTGTACGTGTTTACGCGTCATATTAAGTGTAGGACTACTAATTAACAACAACAACTAAAGTAACAATAACAGTTTGCCACTAGATCAATTGTTTACGTTTACTATATATGTACATACATAGTATATATGTATACATACATACGTAACCAAAAGAGGCCGGCATAAATATCATCGCTTTTGGAAACAACAACTGATATAATATAAAAACATGTATACATATGTATGTATGTGCATATGAATGTACACAAACAAATTTACTTGTTTGGAGTTTTCATTGCCAATTTTTGTGAATTGGTTCAAAAACGCCTTCACTCAAAACCAGAAAAATGCGGATGTGGTAAAAAATAGTAGTTAAACATTATTTTTTTATCATTTTTTGTTTTCTGTGTAACGCGCTCTCTACTTTCTTCGTAGTACTGTAGAAACTGCTTAGCTGTACACGTACAATCTGCATTGAAAACTTATATGCAAAATACACCAAAATGATAGCAAATGAAAAAACTATCCTATAAATAATGTGACATTATGGTAAATTAATTTTTCTCGATTTAGTTCATTTTTGAAACAACATTTCATTGGGTTTTCAAATAATTGATTAGCAATTAATTTGTTTTGATTATCTGAAAAAGACACTTACACTATTTCAACTAACTTTAAATAATTCAACGTCTTTTGTACAATCCGTAGTAAAACCTCAAAAAATTGAATGAAGTAGTGGAAACACAAGCAATATTAATTAACAAAAAAATGATAAAGAAGAAGTTATAAGGTTATTTTTATTATCAAATTCAAGATATGATTTAGTAAAAAATTTACAAATGTGTACCCAAGCACTGAGGCGGCTAGGCAGAGTGTACCTTACCTACTCGTTATTAAGCTGGTTTTATCGTATTTAACATATTGAATGTATTTGTATACCTACATTTTTATGCATCTAGCTGTTTTGTTCGTAGTGCGTAGCCAAAAAAATGTGTCACGCGGTCAGCACGTCGGGCAATAACAACTAACGCACCTTTTTTTACCGGCGCACGACTTCTTGTCGGCAACACGCGCGGCAACGCGAGTGATTCTCGTTGTCTCTTTCTTGAACACATAAACATAATGATCATATCTTTTATACTCGTACTGCTGTGCGATATATATTTTTTTTTAAATACGCGTCAGTAATCATTTTATGTTCATAAAACTTCAGAAATTGAAGCATACATTTTCTATGAGCTTTTCGCTTTTTCGTTCTTTTTGACAATGTGGATGGTTTTTATTTTCGTTTTGCTTTAAAGAGTCAAAATAATTTAAAAGCATTTAATTTACATACATATGTACATACATATGTATACTCAAAATACGTAGGTGTAAATCAAAGTGTGTTCTGTTAATTTGTAATTAAATAACCGGATTATCCATTCGAAACTGCGTACTCGGTAATCCGTGATTTTAAAATAATTCTAGATTTTAACGATATTAAAGCTCTTTGTTTTATTATCTGTTATCACTATTTATTGCTTAAAAATAAAGTATAAAAATGTAAACAAAATTGTCAAAGGAAAAAAGTGCTTAGATATTACATAAACACAACAAATTATGCATTAATATTATATATACATATAATAATATTAAAACGATCACAATGCATACAACAGCTACAATGCTTTCATAATTTGCTAAACAATCTTAACAGCTGAGTCTCAATTTTGCAGTTGATCTTCTTTAAAATATACATCCATACAAACTCTACATACTCGTATGTTTATGGGATCGCGGATATACATTTTCGTGGTTATATAACTAATTTATATGTATAATTCTAACGAATAAGCAACAGCTAGCCGAATAAATGAAAACGGAAGATTAATCACAGAGTCGGCAGTCCTCGACTACTCGAATAAACATCTACTGCTATTCGCCTAATGTCGTATCTTAATATTTCGTTTTACCAGTTAACCGAATATTCATAGCCCCAATAATGACGTACCCCATATGATACATGGGCAATCTATGAGTTTATATACAAATGTATTTTGTGACAGAAATCGCCAACCCTAAAAAGTATTACTCATGAATGCGTAAAAAAATATGCGTGTGGCAATCTATTTTACGTTTACATACCCTTTAGGAAATTAAACTAGTGTGAACGAAATTTACTAACACTCTTTATTTCACTGATAACTACTTCTCTTTTCATGTAACCAGCTAATTTACTTAATACGCCGTAATTTTCGGACATTGTTTATACTTCTTTGTGTATCTATGTTTTTTGTTATTTCATTGATATATTAAAATATATAGAAAAAATGCAATATTAAAATATTGGGAGAGCAACCGACGGAGAGTAAATGAGAATTCCAAAATAGAAAACGAAACTTAATTAACTTAAATTAAGTAAATACAATTTACATGCATATATAGGTTTTTGAAACCACCCTGTTTTTCCGTCACTTTGTTTACGCCATTAACGAAACTGTCAAAAAAAAATATCAAAACAACAATCAACAAGTAACACTAACCTCAATAACAGAACATAGGCACAGCAACACAATAACGCACTTAATAACTAAATAAATAGAAAATACATATGTATGTACATAAAAGATAAGCCAACTAAAGTTTCAGATGAGTATAAGTATGAGTTTAAGAACAGCTGCTTATGGTACATACTATATATGTATGTATATAAATATGTATTATTGCATTTATTTACATACTCGTATGTACATACAAAACACCAGTCCGTTTATTTGCTACGATCTGCAATCAAGTACAAGTATGAGTAACAGAACTTTTCATTGCTGTTTGCCACATGCAACATTGGGCGATCACACTCAACGATGTAGTGTCAAGCGACAGCAAGCAAATATTGTTTGTTATATATAATTATATGTATTTATGTATGTATGCGTTTGCGCTAAATCGCTTTCGGGCGATACGTTTATTTGTAACGTGCGCTAAATCAATATTTGGCTTGTCAGAATTTAAAAAACGCGTTCGTATATATGTAACATACAGATGTACATACAACATATGATAATATAGTGTTTATGTAGCATCAGGAAATTGGAACAAAGATAGTAAATGACACATACACGTGCTGAAATTACATTTACATATTTCTGCAAAACTTCACGCGCACATTTCCGGTGAATAAACAAACAAGCAAGTGCTAGACTTTCACAATGGAACCAAATCAATACTCGTTACTGTATTCGTGATTGCGGAACTGTATTCGTTTTTCATGGCCAACTATGGCGATAAATTGATATGTACTATAATATTTGCCAACAAGCGGAAGTTTCGTCAAAATTGTTGCACTTCTAGCTATACACCTTACCTTTTTAGTGGTCTGTTGAAGCCAAAAAATCTGACATGATGCAGCATACACCTTTTGCAAAGTACATATATACATACATACATAAGTATTTTTTTTTTGTTTTACGAGGAGTAAGCATCGAAAGCCTTCATCCCGTTATTCTTACCAAGTGAAGACAGGTCCTACTGCAATTGCTCTTTCCAGTGTATTCGAGAAGTTGCACGAAAGTGAGTCCCTTGTCTAAAACCTCGTTTGGTCTCGAACGGCTCGGAGAGGTATTCTTCACACTTTACCTTACGGTCCACAAACTGCCGAAACCGTTGGAACGGACTTGGTTATAAGCGGCACCCATTTTGTTATATGCTGTGCAGCCGAAGATCCTGGTTGGCAAGTTCTACTGAAGCATTGGAGACGAGCGGCAAAAGCCGCGGTACATCTGCGGGTAAGGTGCGTTTGGTTTTAGCCCGCGTAACCTCATCCCCTAGGCGCTGTAGCTTTGCTACTCATTCGTAGAGATGTGTCGGAACGGACAAGGTTCCGAGCAACATCTAACGGAGCTAAACTTAATGTGGGTGGTCCGACGAACAAGATCCATATCCGCCCTTTCCCGGGGAGAGTGCGTTCAGTTCCAACCCGATGTAAATTTGAAAAGTTTCGTAAAAACTCACTAACGATCGTGACTGTCGGAACGGACGTGGTTCCGAGCAAAATCTATTAGGGTAGTACGCTGTGTAGGTGGTTGAATTTTCAGCTGTTTTTTTCTGGCCTACACCGCTACCTTAGCTTTTGATGTATTTCTGCAATTGCGCCACCCAGGCTCAGATAGAGCTGAGCATTATATCGATTATGTTAACCGGACTGAGCGGATTTGCTGATAGAGTACTTATGTTATTCGTAACTGCTGAAAATCGTGTCGTACCTTTACACATATGCATACGTAGCCTTTCGAAGCGACCGCTGATAAAAAAAAAGAAATTAAAAAAATAGAAATAAAAAAAAAATAAAAAATACCAAAATTTTAATTTAATTTAAATTAAAAATATAAATAAACAAATAAAAAAAAAACACAAATAAAATAGATAACGAAAAAAAAAAAAAATAAACAAACGAAATAAAAAAAATAAACGATGTTAAAGAATGTAACTCAGAAATTAAATACTTCAAAAACTGATAATAAAATATTAAAAATGAAAATCTGTAAATAAATATTAATTTAATATGTACATATGTACATATGTAATTTAATTCAGTGACCAAATACTGAATAATAAACATGAAAATGAAATAATTTTCGAAATTTTCGCATTCGTATTCGCGTTCAGGAGATGATCACCTCTTTAGGGGGTAAAAAATTCAAGTTGAAAAGTGAATACATTTTTTAACGCGTTTTTAGCCAAATTTTTCATTATTCTCTTATGAGAAATTATTGAATTTTGTAATTTTACGGAAAAATTAATATGTCAGAACGGTGTTGCTTACAAAAAAAAAGCAACCCGCAGGCAAAATTGTTTTAATTTTGTCTTAAGTGATTAATTCTCTTTAAATGTTCATAAACCCATGTTGTTGGCTTTCTTTTACACGAAATTTTAGATTGTGACCCAGCGACGGAACACTGTTCGCCGTGTATTTTTGTTTCTCGCAAAATTTACTCCGCAATCCGAGTTGACGTGGACTTTTTATTTTGTTACTCAAAGCGAATTACTGTTATGAAGTTTATTAGCAAACAATTAAAGCGGACAAGTGGACGCCCGCACTTCAAATAAAAAGTTTTATAAACATAGAAGCACATACAAACATAAGTATAAATAACTGAGGAGTTTTAAAAAAAAATGTCTAGCAAAGACTTATTTTTTTTCAGTTGCTTACAAAGGAATATTTAAAAAAAAACTTAGAAGACTGAAGTGAAATTATATACATAGTACTCCGCAGAAGAGAAAGATAGGTAGGAAAGGTGGTGGATATCAAAAAATTCACTCATATGACATCGTTTTAAGCAGGAAATAAAGCAATTGCTCAGCTTCACAAAATTAAAATACTCTTAGAATAAAGACATAAAGAATAAAGACGTTAACGTGTTTAATTTTAAATTAAAATTTGTTGAAACACTTTATGCGCTGACTTTGTTGTTTAAGTTTGCCAGCTAGTCACTAAAGACGAATTGTATTTGCGGAAGACTTTTGCGAAAACAAAATAAAAACACTTAATTAGACAACAATGACTTAAAAAGTTAAAACGAAGCAAAACATGCTCAAGAAAACAAATAAAATAAAAGCAAAACCAAACTAAGAGCTTAAGCGTTTCGAAGACGAGTTAGCACACGAATGCCTATGACGCTTCTTAAATTCAAAAGTGAAAGTTGACTTATTTTTCGCTACACAGTTTAATTTAATTTGTTTTCATTTTAGTTTTATTTTTTCACAATAGCTGCACATTTTATTTCTTTCAGGTTTTTACTTTCTTTAGCCTTTTAGTACGGAATACGATTTCTGTTTGACTTGGTTTTTAGTTTGGTTGTAATTACGAAGTTAGATTGTAATTTTAATTTTAAGCCAAATCTCTTAATAATTCGAACGAACAGCAAGGCCATGCGCTTGCCATAAGTTGAGCTCGCGTCACGCGTCCCACTCAAATTGTATTCGGCTATTAAGGATTTTTTCGAAATTATTTATAACGGTGCAGCTCACCTTGTTTTCAATTCTTTGCATTTGAAAATCGCGATTTCGGTATAAAAGATTCAGTATTTGGATTAAATCAATCTCTAGCAACAATTTCATTATAATTTTCAACCTTTAAATAACATTTAAAAAAAAGCAGTTTTGTGAACAAATCAGTTTTAGTAATAATTAATAAAATTGTACAAGATTCATGTAGTCAAATAATAAAAAATATATGGAAAAAATTGCGGAAGAACGTCAGTAAAAAAATTGACAAAAGTCAATAACAACTTATTCCAGCATGGAATTGCACCTTGTGATGCTTAAATAATTAAAATTTTTTTTTTAATTTTTGTATAACGCACTGGTATTGTAATTATATGGTTTTTGTTAGTTTTTAATAAATGAAATCAATTTTAGTCCAAAAAGGTTTTATTTTTATAATTTAAAATTTTTATAAAATTTGGTGAGATTATTACAAATTTTGTATATCAAAATTAGACCTATTTGTTTTTTGTTAAAGAAGCATTATTATTTTAATCTAAAGATTTGATAAATTAAATAAAACAAAAATGTATAGTCAAAGCTTTGATTATATTAATATGTAATATACTAAATTGTTAACAATTGATGAAGAGTTAAAGCAATACTTTTTTTTAATTAAAATTTTAATGATAAGCGACTCTAAAATATGTAAAATTACAAATAAACTTTCTTAGAGTAGAGAATGGAATGAAAAAAAAATTTTGAAAAAAAAAATACACTAACATTCACAGTATAAAATTTCAATCGAAATCTTCTCCTCCTTCGATAAAATATACCACTAGCTAGCGCGGAAATTTGTTCTTTAAACACTACCGTTAGTTTTTGGTATTTATATATTTATGATAATTATTCTTTTCCTCGTCCAAATCGATATAATTATTTCGTACTTATACGTACATATCTATCATTCATATCGCGCTACACATTCGTTGTGTATAGAGTTTCCAATGGCGTGTGTTAATCCAATTTCACAATTGTTATTGCAACAAATCATCATACCTCACATGCAACCATTCGCTGCGCCCGAATTCAATTAAAATGCCAAATGTAGTTGATGTTATCAAATTATTGCCTATGAAATTGCACCGCACCGACGCATACATACATAGTTCCAGCTATACTAATGTGTTGGCAATAGCAACAAGGTATTTGTGTTGCCAACACCTTTTAGCTAGGCAGCGAGCGCCGCCTTATACTATTCGAAAATCAGATAACATTTCTTGGCATAAAAAATTAGAAAATACCCACAAATCAATCACGCAGCAACAATTGGCTATAAGTTGCCAGCAATTATTGCTGCGATCAATTTCACTAGTCGCATTGTGGAGCGTAGGCCGGCGGCTGTTAGCTGTTGGCTGTCGGTATGCCTAACGCGTGTAACAAATATTCAGCGGCGGTAAAGCGAATAAAATGGAGTTGGGGGGGTTGTGTAGGTGAGCGTGCGCACATGTCCGCTGCATGAGGTCCAGAGAATTAGCTGACGCCAGCAATTGTGGCAGCACACGTAGATACACCGCCGCTGCTCAATGAGCGTAGTGGGTTACCGCTATAATGCAATCACTTGAAGTTGGAAAAGCGCAAAATAAGAAATTTTGGGAAGGGGCTACACAAAACGAAGAAAACGTCTAAATTTTTTTTTAAAACACTTCGTTGCAGTTGCCATTTTTATTTTGTGTTCGCGCCATGTCCGCACTACGCGGCAATGGCAACGGCAACGACAATGGCGTTCCACCAATAATTGCATGCAATCAAAAGCGAGCCAACGTGCAACATGCAGTGCGAATACTGCAATTGCAAACTGCACACTGTGGCAAACAATTTTCAAATACTGCCACACTAACAACAACCACAAAACGTAACAAACAGCTAAACGATGGCAACAGTCATTGCAGCGTGCACGTCCGTAACCCCAGTCAATCGCTGAAACTGTTGTGCGGCTGCGGCGAAATGTGGTTGCGACTGTCAGTGCGTCAATTGAGGAAATCAAAGTTTATTTCTCCGGCAACAATAGTCAGAAACTAAAGGGGGAAAAGACTCAGACAAAATTGAGCTGAAAAATTAGTTAAATATAAATCGTAATAAAAAAGCAAAACAATTGGCGCGAAAATATTGCATTTCGAATCCCAACGACGCTGGCCACCAGCATTCGTAGCACACCACCAACAGTCGCCGTCTGCCATATACAACCGCAACACTGTAGCGCTGTCCCTCAAACTGAGTGCCCTCAATTGCAGTATTGTTGCTACTGCGTGCCGGTTTTGCATGAAACCAAACAAAAAAAAAAAAAAAAAAAAAACTGCTTGGCGCATGCGCACCAGTCATCGCCGGGCAACAGCAAAAACAACTTAATGCTGACAACAGATAGCAACAATGGCAACCGCTTGCAATTTAGCATTTGCTTGTTTTTCTCCCAGTTGAATGTGGTAAACAACATGCGGTATGCAACAGGCGGCTGGCGGCTGGCGGCAGGCGGCGAACAGATCGTAATTGTGTATTACCGTTCCGAAATAACGGCATTTATTGTAGCTATAATCACAATCACAACCAGCCGCAATGGCTAACAGCAGCAACACGCGAAACATTCAGTGATCCTCAAAACAGTTGATTGCGTGGCATGAGTAGTTGGTGACTAATGACTGAGTGTGCCCAAGGACCCAAGAAGTAATATGAAAGAGTAAAAGACGCACCTGTTATTGTCATTAGAATGAAAAGGTAGTGGCAACATACAGTCGCTGCGGTAGTAAGTGATTTTTTCATATGAAATTTCTCAAGAAGAAGGATTTTGAAATTTTGATTACTTATTAAAGTCGGCCTGAAATGAACATTTTCAGTAATAAGTTTCCAACCAAGGTGATATGTTAATAAATCCTTCGTGATTTTATATAAACAAATCCATTTGAATTGTGATTTAATTCGTCCGCCAAATAAAAAAATAAAAGCAATTTTTGATTTGATTCCTCTACTAAAAAACAAGTTATGGTATAAAATTTATTTGTCACATATTTTGTCAACCGAATAAATTATATGTATATAATATATTTGTCATATTATTCACTTGACCTTTTTCTATTAAGATATACTCATTCGCGTCTAGTTATTTATGGCATATGGCTTTAGGATCAATGTTTAATCGGTATAGTTTTGTACCAATTGGTAGGCAGTTTAGCATCAGTATTGTTTTTATTTTGTAGCCAGCTCTGGTAAGTCTCTGAACCCTGTCCGAAACAGTTCAAAGCAGATGTGAATCATCCTGACAAGTTCAGGATCAGTTTGAGATGCATATGAAATCCTTTCGGGCTTTCATCCTTTTTGCTGTTAGGGCCTTTGTGATTTTAGATCCATTTGATTTAATTTTATTTAGCTCGAGGCAAAAGAGTTTATTTGGAAAGTAGAACAACACTTTTGGTGGTGGAAGTTCTAGCCGCCGTTTCAGAGATCAACACATCTCCTTATTAGACTTGTTGTTTTATTTAATTTATATATTCTTCATCACCGCTTGCCAGGTTTGAACCAAGGAAGCTCGGGTTTCAGAGCCAACACGCTAAATGCTGGTTTAAATTCTCATAGACAATAAATGCATTTAAATTGTGATTTGATTCGTCGAATAAATTTAAATTTAAAATAAATACATATAATCGTATAAACGAAAGTATTTCTTGTATTAACAAATTGATTTTAAGATTGTGACCTGTTTTATTGGAAATTTGTATTTGGAAAATATAAAAAAAATAAACAGACTTTTTTCTTTCTCTATTTCGTTCCATGTACTCTCAATTTGTTATGCCGAATATTAAACACCTGAGGGATTGACGAGTTATTACGTTTAATCGGCAATAATTTTCTGGAATAAAATCAGTCATTTCAGATGAAGAAAGGTTATTTTTTGCTCCATTCACTTCGTTTTTAGTACAAATTATATTCTCTTGATAGTGAAATTTAAATATTCTGCAAAATATGAGGACTTAAAAATATGTATAAGCAATTATACATACATATGTATGTACATATTCGAACAATCAATGTTTTTCGTTTTCCATATGTAAAAGTATGTGATTATAAAAACACTTTTGTAAAAAAAACCGATGAAGTCAGCAAACACATAAATGTTCTCGCGATTGCGTCAACTGCTCAAAATCCAATAAAGCACTAAGCACCTGCAGCAGTTTAAGTATATGTTTAAATAAATATGTATGTTCATTCGTTTATAAACAGGAATGTGCATGCGGCCTTCATACTCAACGAAATAAAAGGGGACTTCCTTCGAACCGCACAACTGCGAAATCAAAGATTCAAACAAAACAAATTAAACTATTGCAGACATTAAGGTCAGCTCAGTGACCGCATTGCCGCAAGCAATATCCCTGCTGCTAGAGCAATCACTCCTAGCTACAAAACGATTACAGCAACATTTATGGCAGCATTGCTATGGCCAACGGCTATGATGGCGTTGGTACTCTGCGGAGATTTTCTCAGGAGGATACACTACTCTGCAACCACTTCTTTTGTTGTGTTTCATTTCTTTTTTGTTTTTTTAATGCGGCAACAGCTCACGACGAGATGCGGTGGCAAGCTTGCTGTGGCGTTCTGATCCACTGCTAAGAAGGCATGTAAATTAGGCGTGCGAGGAAATGAACATGGTTGTGCTGTGGGGCTCAAATGGCTAAAACTAAATTTTGGTAGCGCAACATAAAATTGTATTGCATGCGCATGCTTTCCAAAATGCTTTTACGCGGGAACACCGTATTCTACTCGTATTTCCTCGACTGGCTGTCCGACCGACTGTCTGAGAGTGAATGCTATGTATGTTGTGGCCTCTTGGTTAATTGTGAAATATAACATTTAGGAGTGAAAAATATTGAGCGCGTAAATAATTGTGGTTTTAGTCTTTAAGGTCCTATATTCTATGCAAATCTCAGTTTGATTCACTTCCTTACATCGCTGTCGGTTTTTTAAGCGAATTAAATCGCCCAAGTATGATTTTGATTACCAATTGCTAATTCACTTGCTAAAGCTGAACTAAACGAAAATGGGATTTTAGCTTCAAATTATCTTGTTGCATCGTCCAGACGACTCACGTTCACTATTCTCTTATGTTAACTAAATAAAAAAGAAAATCATGAGCGATGTTTGCAACATTTATTTCATTTATACTAATTTATTAAGTTACTTGCCACAAAAAGAAAATCTTAACAATATCAGTGAAGTCATCATCAATGATGGCAATGACGATGACGTACAACCGTCCGCGCCTTATTTGGCTACGCTTGGCATACCACAATCACCTCAACTACTACACAAACTCTTGCGGCAACACACAGCCGTACACAAATACCTCCAAACAACCACGAACATTCGGCTTCCATTCTCTTCAAGCAAACATATTGTGTCACTGTCATTACCGTCACCCAGTCACAGCCGAGTTTGCACAACCGACTAACCCCACCCAGCTGTCGCACAAAAAAAAAAAAGAAACACGGCCACGCACATACATACGTACTCGTACATATATACTTATACATTCTTATTTATATGTGGATATGTATGTGTGTACATTCACTCCTTTATCGCAAATGACTTTCTGCTCAGCTGCGATAATTATATATATATGTATGTGTGTATGCATATATTTTTAGAGCCTAAAATGACTCAAAATTAAATTATTGCGCAAGGTCAGTGAGCGCTCGCTCGGCCAAAGTGCTAAATGATGCGGGGATGATGAGCTGCGAAAGAAACAAAGTGAAACCCTTTTTTCCAACAATTGTGCTCGCGATCGACATTTCTTTTTGCTCTGTTTTTAGAAATGTACAAGTACTTATTGCATACAAATACATATTGAAAATTGCAAAAAAAATTGAAAAAAACGATTAACCATGCACTTCTGTTTAAAAGGGTATTAAAGCATATATTTTGCAAGGTTTTTGTTTACATTGCTTTGATGGATTGATTTATCTTACTTAGCAGGAGTTGTAATAGTTTTGAAAAAGTTGATGATAAGAAAAAAAGAGACGTTTGAATTTCTTTCAATAGAGTCGTAGCCAAAAGAAGTATAGGTTGAATGAACCATGAAAAAGAAAACCATTTTAGGCAAGTCAAGCGCATACAAATCAGTACAAATAAACTACTGTAAGTTATAGCAAGCAACTCTAACTTTATTTAGTATTACAAGCTTTTAGCTACTGACTTTTAGATTTGATTTTATTTCTAGAATGAGTATGAGATAACATTTTTGTTGACTTTCTATAAACACCGCTGAGTCGTAAAGGCTTACATAAAATCGCGCTTTCGCTTGATTACTTTAAATTTTAAAGCCGTTTTTCCGGTAGTTTTCAAAATATGGTATTCTTCCAAAAATATTACTACAAAAATTAAAAAAATATATATATGTATGTGTACATATCTAGGCTACACAAGTGCCTGCGTTTACATTAGACCCATACATACATATATGTATAGCAAATAACAAAAAAATATTTTACATAGCCAGCGAATGGAGCCAAAATGCACTTAAAGGTCGATTGTTAAATATATACATAAGTAGATGAAGTAGATTTGTAGTTATATGGCATTGAAAAAACCACACGTGCCGCCGCCATTGTCAATGCGTCGCTCATTTGTTTAGACATCTTCCGTTTGACCTCTTTTAGTGTAATGCACTTGGAAAAAATATTTTCAAATATATATTTTTTCTCACAAAAGAACAAAGAAATTAATTACATATTTTAAAATATTTATTGAGATATACAAAAAAAAAATGCCAAACTATATTATTCAGTGGGACACTTCAACCGTCTGCTGTTGTAGTTCAGTAATTATGAAAAGCGGCGATCGGCAATAAGCATATTTTTTTACTGTGAAACGTATTTAAGGTTGATAGAGTAAATTATTGTTATTCTAGTTTAAATATCGGTTATAAGTATTTATTGATATTAATGATAGGGAGCATCCATATCGTTAAAGTGTATCTACTATATCACTATCGAGTATCAAAGTATATCAAAAAATTATGACAATACCAAAAAGACTGCGCAGGTATTTATTTATTTATATATTTATTTATTAAAACGAAATCTATTTATAAATAAATATACTATATATAAAAAAAAACAGCATTAGCTACGAGACCTTTGGCTGTTGGCTAAGCAGGAAATAACTTAAAATATTTCAGTATACATTTTATAAATAATAAAAACTTATATGTAATATGAAATCCTGAAGTTCTGTTAAATTAGGTTTGGGAGATATATTTGAATATGTTTGATATATTTAGAATAGTGAGCTCTTTCAGAAGTACCGATGGCGTAGCCATGGGGAATACCTGTTTTCTAATACTACTGAAAGTTGGGCATGTGTTCGGGTGAAATGTGTTTGGGTGAATTCGCTGGGCTGTTGCAGAACCGACATCTTGACCAGTCATTTTTGTCCAGGAGGTCAGGTATTACATAGTAATTAAAAAAAAAATCACAGGCTTTCGTAGATTATAAGTAGGCTCGATCAATAATTATTTCACACATTTATATATTTTAGTTTACAGCATTTAGGAAAGTTATTTATATTTTTCTTTAAATATATTTTGTATCCATTTACTTACAGCTCACGCAAGCGGCCACAGCCATACATACACGATTGCTTTGGCGGCCAGTGTGGTGACAAAGAGGATATGGAGGAATGTCATGCAGCGATGATTTTAATGAAACTTTCTCATTCACCGAAAAATGCAGGTCAGAACAAAAATTTTAACTAAATCATACAAAACGAACAAAAAAAAATCAAACGCTTGTTTAAGTTGAACTTTGGATTGTCATTTATATTATAGTAACATATGTATATAATTTAAAATAAAATTTTATTTTTACGCCAACCCTACTCAAGATATTTTCTTGATTTTCATTCTTACTTTCAGAAAAATGGCTTGGTTCTAGTCCGGGCAGCTCATCGTCGTCGGGTAGCTCCTGGAGTTCGGGCTCATCATCACCACCGCTCAGCGATGACGGCCATGCAGGTCTTAACACAAGCGCCATATTGAACGACGCGAGCGCTCGCATACGCACGACATCAGTATCCACCTCGGATGAAGGCATAGTTGTAGACTTCAAGGAGGAGGCGCCACGCAAAAAGAGGGTGAGTAAATGAACCAATTGCTACTAATAGTTTGCAAATATACTATAAGTAATTTATGCTCCACCGTGCACGCGGCAGCGACTGCAGCATTTCAAAGTGCCTAAACTTTGAAAATTTTCATTGCCGCCGCCATCTGGTGACCCAAATTTAGCTCCAATCTGATTGGCTACTTATTCTGTGTTGCGGTGTCGCGTAGCTATGCAAATACTTAAGTAGGGGAACTTAATGCAAATTGCCAAATTTTTGCATGCGCCAATTGTCAAATGCATACAAAAACACAACGCAACGCATATCAAGAAGTGTGAATATTTTGGGGTTTCAATTGGAGCGTTGAGCGGCTTTCATGGTAACGATTTGCCCATACATACCTACGTATGTATTGCTTTGGCGTACGTACACAAATTAAAATGCTGCATACATTAATTGCACACACTGGTCATTGGGATAGGTTGTCGATATGTTTTTGTTGCTATTGTTTTGGTGGCTATCACATACAATTTTGACAACACAGATTTATTAAATTTGATGGCGCAGGTGATAATAAACTACATTCTATGCAAGCATGAAGGCAAAAGTTTGCAGCCGTCACACTCCGTCGCCCATCCTCCACTGCTAAACGAAAAATCTCAATCGTTGCTTGCCTCAGCCAGTCTTTATATACCATATATATATGTAGACAGAGTGTGAGGCTAATTAAAAATAACATTTATGTAAATGATCAATTAAAGTCGCTAGTGCAATTGCGTATACGCAACCAACAGCACACTTCACTTGACGGACGCTATCAACGTTGCGTATACGCCCATAGCGCCAGTGTCAGCGGCACCAGAGCGTGACACACATATGTATTAACATACTTACATACGGTTAATTGATCGTCATTCTGCCGCGTTTGGCTTGTATATATGTATATGTACATAGTTGTAAGACTGGTTGCAGCATTCAATGCCAGCCGAGTAGCCGCGCGATTGGGACGCCCTTCAAAGCGGCATGTAATTTATGCACGCAACATCCGCCATTACAAGTTACAACATTGTTAAATACAAGCAACCAGTTTCACTGGTTGATACAAAATTACAAAAGAAACGCCGTAGTAACACTGAAGGTGAAAGCTACACGAAGACTAAACAATGAATACGTAATTTTTTAAGGTACATACAAAGGAATTATAATTCGATACATATACAATAAAATATTCATGTACATACAATGCTAGTTAGTTAAATTGCCTTTTAAAAGAAGTACTTTTGTAAAAGAGGTACAATTAGATAAAAATACGTACATATATTTATATTGATCGGAAGGAAACTACTTAGTTCAATGGCTAGTTTCCCAGTATTTGTAAATGTAAATTTAATCCAGCAGGTGGCGCAATAGTCGTTATCTCTGCTCTGCTCTTCATTTGATTTTTTCGATGCATATATATTCAGATAAAACATTCATACATCTAAACATTTTCGGAAATTACATGAAATGGATTTATTTATACGTCACGATTCGACGCCTTATGCACAAAATAATTTAATAATACTTTTAAGATTTATTTTTGTATAAAACTTTTATATTTTGACAAATTTTATTTTTATTAGACTTGAAATCTTAAAATTCACTAAAAAAAATATTTGCATCATTGTTATGCTGACTTTGGATAATACAGCTTAATTATCTTAGCAAGATGTGCCAACGCTTCATTGAATGTTGAATCTAGAAAAATTAAATAACAGAATTTGGTTAAACCTCATTTTTTAAGCTGTTTAACGACTTTAGTGTTTTTCTTTAAAAACGTAATTTTATATTTACATGTACATATATTTTCAGGAAAAATTAAAATAAAATCCAAATTTTAAATAATAAAATGTGTATATGCTGCTTTTTAAAAATACTAAAATTTATATTTACAAATTTCAAAATTTCTGAAGTTTAAGTTTTTTCACAGCAGAGTATTGAAAAATTATTTATAAATGGTGCCCGAAAATTTTTGAAGTAAATGTTGAGAACCGCAACAAGTGTTTCTTCTGATAACCTATCCTAATCTTGCAATACCTAAACTCACCAAATCCACCATAATTAAGATGACCTTACGTATATTCGTTATACCTAAACCAACTACACCTTAACTCACCGCACCTAAACTCACCGCACCTTAATTCAACACACCTTAACTCTTCACATCTAATCTCATTACTTCTAAATTAACCACAGTTGAACTCACCAGAGATAAGCTAATTTCACCTAGACTGCCAAACCTGCACTCAAGGCAAATAAACTCTTTACACCTGAACTCTTAACAATTGAACTCTCTTCAGCTCCATTTACACTTACCTTGCTTGACTTCACCTCACCTCAACTTTATTCACCGCACCTAGCTTTACTCTTCCCCTCATTACCTCATCTCACCAATGTCACTTCACCACAACTCACCTCAGGATTTATTAAATAACCATACAAATGTATGCTTTCAAGTTAAATTAATTCACATATTTTGTTTGTATTAATTTAGATAAACTTTAATTCTGCACCCTCTCTTTTTTTACAAATATTCTCACAAATTATATCTATTGCTTAACTTATTGTAATGTTTGTTGTGTGAATTTATTTACATTTATTGTAATGAGCATTTCTAGTTTGTTAAATAAGATTTTGCACAATTTGTGCTACGGTTCAAAACTTTAATTGTGCCCCTCTATACAGATTAAACAGTATGTAATATTTAAATTCATTGTTATACGTTCATGACTGATTTGTATGTCTATGTATATATATGCGTATATATATATGTATATACATATGTATGTATATGAACTAACCTTTATCTTATCTTTATCTTGCCAGATTCTTTTAGGTGGTGGTACGCGTTTTGGCGCTTGTATTTACTTAAGACTTAATAAATTAATATGTAATAACAACAATTTCATTGCCATCGACGATGTGAATTAATTAGCCTTGAAAAATGTTGTTTTTATTATTATAATTTTAGTTTTTATTTCTGATACTCAATTTTTTATAGAGATAGGTATGTACATACATACATATGTATGTATGTGTATAATTTTTTGGAATTTGGTTTTCGACTTATTCTTTATATTAAATGCTTACGCTGATACAAAGTGTTGTTCATTGTTGTTTGTATGAATTGGTTTTGTTCGTAATCACGCTTAATTTTTTTTTACTTCTCCAACTGCGTTTACTCACGTTTTATTTGTCATTAATTTCCTGAAATTTGCTGCTCCTGTTGCCATGCGACTGACGGCTTGGTTTATTTTTTAATTTTAGCCCCTTACGGAAGTATTCTTTTTTCATTTTTCTTACAACAGCTAAGAGGGCGCTGGCATATCAGCCAATGTCTGTGTGTTGCTTGTAACCATCAATCATATTTCAGAGCTTAGAAAAGTCTTAAATAAAAAGGAGTGCACATTACGCTTATACGTAAATTTAGATTGCATGCGATTTATTATTATTTGTGCTCATTTCAACTTCGCTTAGTTCGCCAACTGCCATTAACTACATATTTTAAATTTTTCACGCTTGCAACAAAATGTTGGCACAAAAGTGCTTTCAGCAAGAGTATAAAGCAAAATATACACTAATTTTTGTACATACTGGTACGAGTATACGAGTATGTTAACTATAGCAGTCGCCGCTGATCGTAAATGCGAAGTGTTGCAAAGGCAAATGCTTGACACAGTTTCTTGGTTTTGTATGTGTTTATGTGTGTGAGTGTTTTTTTTTTTTTCTTTTTACATATCACAATTTCGTTTATTATAATGGCGAATTGCAAGTGGCCTCATAAACGACGAAAAGATTGCCAAACAACGAATGGCACATTAAAGTTTTCGCGGTTGCACTTTTGTCGGGTGCAATAAAGTGATCAATGCTGCCACAGACACAAACACAGGCAGCAAAAACTAGAAATTGCTTTGATGGCACGCTAATGGGTCAGTTGCAATTACCAAAGCGTAGAAAACTTAAAAAAAATACTAAAATTGCAGCAAAACACTTGAAATTCGCTTTTCTGTGCACTTGTTGTTGTACTGCACTGCATCTAGCAGCGCACAAGCAGATGAGTCAAAGCGCAAAAATGCACTTAAGTAGCTCTATGTATGATATGTATGTATGTATATTTGCTTATATTGCACATACATATACGAGTATATGTAAAAAAAACACACGCCAATACATTTCGATAACTAACAAACTGCGTCTGTTCGCAGCTGTGAAGCAACCAAATCGCTACTTCGAGAGACCAGCAACAAATCTAAATAAAACCAGACATCAACACGTACATCAAAATCAAAAAAAAAAAAAAACTTAAATAAAAACCCGGAACAGCGCTACTCGTGCACACGTGTAGCTAAGCAATAAAATGGTGAAGTATGTAAAGAAACAAATTTCCTTCCACAGCTGCATTGCATTAAATTGTCATAACAACACGTTTCGTTGGCAATGATAACTGCGGCCGCACCAATTGCCCAAGCGCGGCTGGTGGCACCCGTATTATTTCAATATATACAAACAAACATACATACATACATACATTGTGAGTGGGAAACAAAGGAGGGCTTCATGCACTTCAGTTTCAGTTATTGCGCAATACAACTATATGTATAGTATGTATGTATGTATTTACTAAGTATGCGCAACATTTCACTCTTTGTTTTTCTAAACAGATGTGCGCACGACGATGCCAACACCGCAACGAGAATGGTGCTCGTGGCGTATGCGCAACACTTCTTCGCTGTGGGAGTTAATTGGTGTACTGGCAGCAAGACGGCATTGAGTGCGATTATGTCAAACATAAGAGTGTGTTAGTTACTTAATTCATGCATATATACATAGGTATGCATGTATGTATTTGTAAGCATTAGCACTGACAGTCATGGACAGACTAGCTGACTCTAATTGGCTTACAAGTACAAGGCGGTACATTTGACCTTCTCGTAAATTACTAATACTGCCACAAACCGCATAGTGCATTCATCAGTTATGTATTATGCAATATGACAAGTGCGCAACTAGTTTGTTTTTAATTTTTTCATATATATGTAAAACGTCGGTTGTTTCGGTAGTGTACAATTTTGATCGGGTATTAGCATTGAAAGGCCCATAATGGGAAAATACAACTGACTGTACCCAGTTGGAAAATAAACTGTTATCTGACCAAAACCGTTTATAGCCAGCGCATCTTGCATCAGCTTTTGGGCCTTACTCTCATAAATTATTGTCACATGGAAATTCATATCGCTTGTGTGTGTAAAATATTCCTAAAATATTTTTTGAAAACTGTATGTTTAAAGGTATTAATTAGAAATACATTAACTAAATAACTTTGAATATGAATAGAGGTATTCACACAAATTTTGCAACTTTGGCTAGCTGTTCATTAGTTTCTGTAAACTTCTCTTTTTAACTTATTTCGTTAGTTTGGTGAAGACTGATGTTATATGGCAAGTCGATTTTATTTGAACGAAACCTTAAGATGCAAAGAAACTTTATTTAACGCATATATTTTCATACGTAAATATGTAATTTTTACGACTAACGATCAAACTGCCAAGTTGTTCACTCGAATATTTCGCACATTAAATTCTAAAGCGACAGAAATCAAAAAATCAAAAAAATGGTCGATTTGTGGACATAAACTTATTCACAATAAACATCACCAACTAATGAAAAGACTTTTTTCTGCCCGATTAGCTTTTTTAACCAAAAAATTTTAGTAGCAACGCAGGTCAACTTCAAAAATACTCATAAATAAGGCTTCTTATGTTTAATTTTTCTCAGCATCCAACTATAATTAGTCGAATATTGTAAAAGTAGAACTGTTTACAAGTTATTTTTAAATCTCCATTTTTAAACTTAAAAAAAAAAGATATGGCTACTAAATTTTCAATATCTTCGACCTTAGCGAACCGAAATATATAATGTTTGTTATAAGGACTAAGTAGCTTGTCCAGGCAAATTAAAACTATTCAAATAAAATGATTGTTTGCATTTATCAAAATTATCGACTGACTGTTTTATAATAAACTTGTCTCGGATATCTAAATCATATTTGGGTGGTTCAGTCCATGTATAATTTGTTAATGTTGTTTTTAAATGTTCGACTAAAGTTGGATATGATTCTTGTAGATTTTTCGTTAATCTTATCCCGAAAGCCATAAGATACTTTTTGTTGCATTTCGAACATGTATTAGTTTCACCACATTAAAAATGACGTTTAACGGAGCAATAATAATTAAAAGCCTGGTAACTTTAACGATGACAATATCAATATTTATGTATATATGCATATGTACTTATGCATATAACGCATCAGCATTTGTTCAATAATTTCTATACTAAAACTCAAACGAAGTAAAATTATGTACGCGACGAAATTTCTTTGAGAACGCCAAGAACGTAGCGGAAAACTTGTCACGCACTTAACAAGCAAGCAAAAAAAGAGTAGCAGCAAAAGCAAATACAAGCGGACAAAAAAATGCATATACTCGTGCATGCATACCTATGAATATACATATAGATATGTAGGATTCCGGTTGTTAATTGTTGCATTTTTTTCGAGTTAATTGCGTAATTAATTGTAAGTGCAACATCAAAGACACCGCTTAATAATCACGATTTGCTGTTTTATTTATTTCTTTCTTTATTTTGCTAGGCTTAGTACTTTTTTTTTTTTTGGTTTAGGCTCTTTGTTGCTCTTTCTTGGAAACTGAATGAGTGAAACGATGAAATATAACATCAGTGTCACATGAGGATAAAGTTTGCGAGTAATAACACAATCATAAGCATTTGCTTATATTAATGTTCATTTGTACATTTGTACATACATAGCTCCATTTCGCTAATGGTTTTAGCTGACCTAATTGCTAACCTAAGAGAGCACTTAATTGTTCATATAATTTAAAGGAAGAAAAACCATATGTAATTTTGAATTCACTGTATATGTTTACGTTTATTGTTTTAGAACGTTTACCTTTAATCGTCATGCCTCTATTAGTTGTACAAAATCTGCAATTGTTTGAAAATTGCCATATGCTGCAAACATTACTTTCCGTACAATAAAACTCAAACGAAAACGTATTTGTGTAGCTCACAAATTATCAAGGCTTTCGTTATAAAACAACAAATGCAAATGTATTTGTACTCGTATTAGACAACTTGATTTGTAATTTAAAAACTACAATAGATGAATAGCTTGTCGTAGACTTGCCGGTATTTGCCAGCCATTATGGCGCTGCTAGAACGGGATATACAGCACAGCTATGCTACAGTTATAATAGTTGTTATCAATAAGATACAAATTAGTTTTATACAATTCTGTAATAAAAGTTAAAGTTTTAGCCAAAAAATTATTTTTATTATCTATAACTATTTTTAAATCGTCATGTGAGCGAACATATCTTTCAACTCTATCAGAGATTAATACTTGCTGTGCAGTTTTTTTTTGTAAATACTTAATAAATATTCGAGATTATATTCCAAACCCAGATTTAAGCTATTAAGGCACTAACAAAGTTTTTTCACAATGTTTAACAAAGTTTTTAAATTTTATATTTCATTTCTCATAAGATTTTCTTTCAAATTATTTTATTTCAATTGCCAAATTATTTATTCGGTGATATCAGCGTCTCGGCATGACTATTTCCACAATCTGATTCCAGGCAATGGATTGTTTTAATAATTGAAAAAATTTAAAAAATCAGTAGTAATTTAATAACATATTTTATTTTTGCAAATTTTTTCTTATACTTATGTTTATTTTTTATTTTGTTTCACACATTTTTTTTTAAATTATTGGGGTTACATTTGATAACACAATTATGATTTTTTTTCCTTTTTCGGACTTTTTTTTTATTTTTTTAAATATTTTAATATCTTTGATTTTTATTGAGACTTTTTTTCCTTCTTCCGATTAAGTTACGGATTTCGATTTATCCAAATTGAAGCTTTTTGAGCACTCTTTTATCTTATAGCAATTTTTAAATAATAAAATAAGTACTTTTGTTTCTAACTAAGACATTAAGATTTTAAAAACAAAACAAAATTTCAAGAATTTTTTAAACTTGAAATTTTAAGACTTCACTTCTCATAAATATTTATCAGTTGATTAATTTTATATAAATATGAACGAAACTTTTCTAAATATACAAAAGTTGTAAGAAATGAAATCCAATTATTTTAAATAATGGTAATAATTGCAAAAAATATCTAACAACAAATATGTACATATATTGAAATTAATTATCGTTTAAATTGAGTTTTCAAAACATCTTTTATACATTATTTATACCATTTCATGCCATGAGTTATTTGTCACAAATTTTTAACTTATGTTTAGTTGGCGAGTTCTGCGTCACCAAATTGTGCTGTCGAAAACTAAAAACAAAAAAACTAAAACACATTCTCTTACAAAACTTTTTTGTTGGCAATTAATTTTTAAATATGGTAAAATTTAATTACATTTGACACACACAAGCAGACTAACATGTTTGTATGTATGTATTTACGTTTGCATGTTTGTCTTCACAAAAATACTCTAGGTACGCATATTTGTGTACTCTGGCGAATATAATTTTCAAGGTTAGACGCGACCAAACACACCTTTCAGCATTATTTCTATCGTCCACTCAAAAGCAAAAAAAACACAAATTAACACAAAAAAATCAGCTAGGAAAATAACATTGACCAAAATTACCCGAGAGAAATATCAATTATCTTGTGTCAAAAACGAAAAAAGAACATATTTGTCGGAAAAATGTACAAAAGTGTATTGGCAAAGCACACTAAACACAAACTAATTTTAAACTTATTTTCTGTGTGTTGGCGTTTCTTGCAAACTTTAATCGTAATGCAATGGCCAAATTGTCAACCGTAAGCGCAACATATTTATATGTGTATACAAATGTACATAAATATATGCACATGAATACCCTGCAGTGAAACACCAAACTAGTCAAAAAAATATACTAGTTTACAACTACGTAGAATTTCCTGATTGAAATCGAACAAGTTTGAAAAAGACCAGACTTTTACCAAATACTCGTACAAAACGATTTATGCATGCCTTATATTATTTGACAATATTGAATTGTATACATAAACTAATAGAAGACTGGTATGTTTGGTCTATAATTGGACTAGTATGTTTGCGTCTATTTTGTACTAGCATGAGACTGGTATATATCTGACCCAATTTTGACAATGGTCATCTCCTAGGACAGACAACCCCATGTTAAAAATACCATTTGCTTGTATGGAAAAAAGGCAGTTGGCCGACTACATAGTTGGGGTTGTGATGTACACTAGTTAGGAAGTAGTTTACTTCTAGTACATTTGACTACAGGGTATACATACATATGTATATGCATCTACATACATCACATATACATATATCACATACACATCACAGTATATGCATAAAATTTTACACAATTAAAAGTGAAATTTTATTTATGTGGCATCAGAATATGGCAATTATTTTTAAATGAAAAACCGTGAGTGTTCTGTGCACAGATAAGAGATCTTTTGGCACTTTTAACTAAAGAAGAAGCACTAATTTCTAGCAAATTATGCTCAAAGCGTAAAAAAATACACTCAACAAGTACATTCTTTACCTTCCTTTGACATGTTTTATTAATTTATTTAAAATTGCAATTTCATCTAAGCTAAACAATAATTTTAATGCTCCCAAATTTACAATTATTACAACGAATACAACTAATAAATCAAAAACGTTAAACATTGAAATGCGTGCATATGGAAACAACACATACTCGTACAAGTACATACTTACTTATGTGAGTGTGCAACTTTTTGCAAAAAAAAAAAACATGTTTGAATTATGTTTTCCTTTTCGTTAGTTAAAAACTTTGTGACAAGTCAGCATATAGAACACATAAACACTCATTTCACATTTGCCAAGATAATGTACGATTGAGAAAGGAAAAGCAGAGGGGGAAAGCAACTCTATCGCTTGTTTAAAAGACGCAATTACAGCGTGAATAAGCAAATAAATACAATGATATGACGATGCAAATGCAAAGCGAAAATTTAATAAAAACCGACGCGCACAAATATAAATAAAATGCAAAGCGTAAAGCCACGCGCACATATACATTTATGCATATGTGAATACAAACAAACATACATACATACATATACATATACATATCTTTATGTAAATAAATGCATCTATTGCATATTGTATTAGTTAAGTTGCAATGAAATGTGTCGGTGCAAAACAATGGACTTCAGATGGAAGTCACTAGCGCGTATCTCAATAAAGTTACGTGCATAGCATAGCAGTCAAATAGTATCGCAGAAGAGTACAGTAGATAAAAAACAAATGTGCAAGATTTCATAAAAAATTTGCCGAACACAGCAATTATAGCAGTGCACATATTGAAGAGTTTCAACAATATATTGTTCTTTTTATTTCTTTATTTATTTTATATGCTAAACGCAAGTTTTTTGTAATTAAAAATCTTTTTTTTTTAATTTTTATTGTTTTTCAAATAAAAAACAATTCTCTAAGTTTATAAGTCCAAATTTAAAACTTTGTACATAATTCAACAAGATTTCAAAAGTTTCTATTTGGTTGTTCACTATGCAGAAAGTGTTCTACAAACAAATCAAATATATCATTTGATTTCTTTATTTGTGGAGAATAAATTTGAATAATAAATATTTTTTTGCAAAATTAAAAAAGTTGAAAGAGTATTTTTTTTTTAATCCTAAATAACAATTAAATTTGATAATTAGTATTTTTTAACATAAGTAATATAGCGTACGATAACAGTTATTAGAGACTTTTGTTAATATAAGTATGCAATTTACTTATAAAGTCAGCGATATACATATGTTAATGACTATAAATTTTGAAATTATATTTTTAAAGTCGTTTCTTTAAGTTAATTAATTATAAACAATACTTTTCTTCACCAAGAATGTACTATCTACGAATATTGATATTGACTTTAATAAGTCTGACTAAAATATGTGGAGAAGTGACTAATTTATATCAATGGCATTTGAAAGTAAAAAATATGACTGACTTTTTTTGATGACTTTTATTTATAAATGTGTGCACTCAGTCACACAATCACAATCAAAAATACCAGTAAATTTTGCACTAAAAGTTTAAATCCTTAAAAAAATTATATTTTGGTTTTATAATACAAAAATCGATATGTTTTTATTTAGTAAAATTTAAAATAAAAGTTACAAAAGTTTTATAATAAAAATTGCAACTGTATTCAAATAACAATGTCTTAAAAATTATCTCATCGATTTTAGAGAAATTTTATTATTTTATTAGTTTTATTCGAAAATATTATTTTTTAACTGGAACATCTGCAATTGGTAAACGAATTATTGTGAGGTCGCTAAGTTGGGGAATATAAGCGTCACACAAACCTTTCGGTTATTAAAAAATTAAATTAATACACTTGCTAAAAGAAATGCTAACCACGCAGTTGTAGTCAATATGTACCACACACAACCCACATCGAAAAACAATATTTATTAAACGTCAATCACGCGCTGCGCATGCCCGACATGTAATGAGCCATCGGATAGTCCGTTTCAACATGATCAACATTATGCATATGTATAAATATATGCGTATGAATGCATTGGCTTTGAGATACCTAATCGCCCTACAATGCGCATTAAGCTAAGCTTCATTGAAGTGACGGCCACCATTGTGAAGGCTGTCGCCGTTAGCGTCAAACGCCGCTCAAATGGTTTCAAACTATTCTAAAATTATTTACATATGTATAAATGAACGTCGCCTGCATGCCATCACATTTATGGTTGCGTACAAAATGGCATGCAAATAAATGCTTACTATGTGCATACAATTACGCACATACATCGTTATGTTGTACATATATACTATGTATGTATGTATGTATGTATGTACATACTCATATAATTGTGCCAATTTTGTATGATGTTATTGAACAATATTCGAAAAGTCGGAAAATAAAATATTCAACGTATCTATGCCAAGTGCACAATTTTCATGTTCAAGGTGACAAAATCAGCACAAACTAACAACAAGGCAAATATGTAGTAAATACTCGTATGTATGTCATTATGTTTATATGTACTCGTACATTGAGTTAGCATACTACTTAAAAGTATTCACACACAGTCAACCAATGCAAGTGCATATGAATTTTACATTGTAGGCAGCGGGCGATGGTGCAAATTGTGCTGAGGTGTAGCCTGTCAGTTGCTTTTGTTGCTTGGTTTAAATAAAAATTAATTGCAGTAAATGCATTGCAATAACATCATCATCGCCGATCGTCCGGCAGCTTGACGGCACCGTGTGGTGTAGCCCCAGCCGGCATTGCCAAGCGATGCATCTAAACGTATAAGCGCCTAATCCAAAGCCACAACGAATGGTGAGCACAAAAAGCACCCGCCCGGCTGCCAGGCTGCCCGATGCGCTATCGCGAAACGCAAAAACAATCAGCTGCGCGTTGGCGTCGCAAATGCCATCGTCATTGCTTTTGTCATTGTTGCTGCTCGTTTGGCTTTAGTTGGCAATTGTTCTAACGAATTGCACATTTCTTGGCAGTTCTCACTCACGGCTAACATTCGCGTTTGACGCGCGCATTGTTTATTTTTTTTTTTTTTTTTTTTTTACTATTGACGCGCGTGAGTATGCACTCGCATGTATGTACATATGTATGTAGGTAGATAAGAGTAATCACCACGGATTTGTAAATTGCTCATTTTCTGTGTCGCAATTTTGTACTCGATATTTTATTTTGTTCTCACGTTTTATTTGAACTATTTGTTACTAACGCTATTTTCCTTATATAAATATCTGTGTTTGTTAAATAACCGATACCTATATTTTTATCTTACCTACAGTTGAAATTGTTGCAATCTCACAAAGGGACTAGTACTAAATTGTCTAAATTGTCTAAATTGCGACCAAACGAGTGCCACAAGCTTATGCTTTAGTCTTGTTGCGAATCCCATTTCGTTGTGTCGCTGTTGTGTTCCAAAATAGATTCATTTAACACTAGATTTCCGCGCGCCTACGTAGTGTCTGTATGAATGTATGTACATATGTACATATATAGATAAATAAATAAAATACATACTCGTTCATACGTGATATATAGTATGTATGGTAAATGTCCCACTGACTCGATTTATTTATATTTATTTGCTGGGGGTAATTGCAGCCATGATGCTTTATCCGCGCGTGTGCTGATTTCATAACGAAATTACCTGCTTATGACGAGCACTGGTATTTGTGTTTGTATTTTAGCTGCAAAAGATGCACTTATTTGCACTTTAAAATTGAGTAATCTAACATATATTGCTCTCATATGTACTCGTTAATAGATATTTACAATGTATTTATATATATATACATATATGTATATACAGTATTACTTGCATAATTAGCATTAGGGTTGCGACTTTTTTCCATCTAAAAGTAAATGTTTGTCGTTCTTTTAAAGCGAGAGTCTTTTTATGCAATAGCTATCTTTAAAACCAAAGGCCTTTCATGCTGAATTCCTTGCTTTTGGCGTTCTCTGCTTAGTAGCTTTAACCTCCAACCCATCGACTATTAAAGTTTTCCATATAACACTTTCCAATGAAGCTGGGGTGGTGAAAAAAATATATTTATAAAAAGGTTATTGGGTCAGAAAAAATTTATTCAAATTTATTAAGGAGAAGAATAAATTAAAATACTAAGCAGTAATTGACTTTTGTCTAGTGCTCGAGAACTAAATGTATGTCGTTCTTCTCATTTTATTCAAAAGGACAATAAAAGTCATAAGTCAAGCTGCAAACAAAACATTGGGAAGTTTTTTTTTTCACCAAAACGATTATCAGAAACAAACTATCGAGTAGGTTTTCAACGTTATATTTAGAGAATATTTTGCATTTACAGCACCATTGATTGACAAAAGAATTTAAGGAAGAGGAAATTGTTTACATAACAATTCTAAAAATACTTACAAGCAATTTTTACTTCACAAACACATGCGCAATAAGAATGAAGTGCGCAGGAAATTCAGAAAAAAATTCTAGTATGATTTCAAAAATTTTAACGGAAATTTGTCAAATGTTCACAAACTTTTCTTGAAGGTTTGGAACATTGACTCACGTGAATTTCGGTAAACTATTTATTATAATTTTATAAATCGCCGTGCGTTCAAAAAGTTCACCCACATTTTTTTTCTCAAAGGTTATCGTTAACGAACTTATGCTGTAGTTTGATTTTAAAGTAGTAATTTAAGCACATAATTCTTGAATATCACAGCGAATTATTTGAAACCATAGCAAGTTAACTGGAGTATGTATTAAATACAATATGTAAATTAATTACACCCACTACTGAGGACTAATGACAGTTTGTTATAAAATAAGTGGCTTGTAAATTATATGGTGATAAAACTCGTTGTAAAAATAAATTAAAATTTAATTGAAAAACGCAGTGTTTCCAATTGAAATTAAGGAAAAAAACAGATAAACAAACGATTTCTATGCTTAATAACTTGCTGTTTACAAACAAAACAAACTTGAATGGTAAGCTTTGTTAATATTTTTCCAACAAAAGCTGCCTACATCCGGCAAGCGAAAATCGTAGCACTCTCTCTTTCTCACTCTTTCTCATTACGGAGTTCTTGTGTCCCGCTGACCAGAAGTTCCTATATTTGATCAGCTCAAAAAAACTAAATGTAAACCAAACAAAGATGTTGGTTCTCATCAAAAACTCTAACGAAAACATTTTTCCGCACAGTTTGGCGATTATTTATTTACTCTTGCTTAGCACATATGTACATACATACATACATACTCGTTTATACATTTGCCATTAAAAAATATCAAATAAAACCAAAACGATTTGAGCTACTTGAGCTTAAACGAATTGAGCGTTGCGCGTTGCAGCGTAACAAAAATAAACTGTAGCTCGTTGCACGCGTGCAACTCGCACATATTCGCTTGCACATAACTACAAAAATATATTTCATACTCGTATATGTATGTTAGAGAATGCTTACAAACCGATGCATAAATGCATGAGTTCGGTTGGTTGGTGAGTGAGACGGTTTTGCGGGCAAGAGCACTGGTTATTTTAAATTAATGGCAGCTACACAGTTTCACTGCGCAGCGCGGCAACCCTCGCTCAAGGGTAGCGCCCACTGTGCACTTTGTGTGAGTGTAAATGGGCTATGCAATTGCACTGACTTGCATTGCCTATTTCTGTTCTCATTTTCTATTTTGCTTTGTTTTTCTTAGTGAATCAAAGTCCACTGCACCAACACCAAAGTCAACCCTAGAACCGGCATTTACATACTAGTTCGTACACTATGTACATATGTATGTATGTATATGTAAAATGTATGCTTGTGTCTTCCGGCCGGCCGGCGAAAATTTGTTGCGCAAAATTGTTGCCAATTCAGCAGCGAAGCTGCCAACAAACTGCAGCTCTTCCAATTGCAGTTTTTCGCCCAGATCTCCGGGCGCCAACTATTCTTGAATGTTTTAATATGCGAGCTAAGCTGAATTGAGCGAAGAGAGTGTGCAAGGCAACAACTGCGAGAGCGAACGGAGGAATGTGCATGTTTTTGTTGATGTTCACATCATGCACGGTATTGTGGGCTAAAGGGCGAGGAGATCGATGGCACGTGTACAGAAATGCTTCGTTGTTTTTTTTTAAGAAGCGCATGCAAGCGTGTATGTGTATGTGTGTATGTTTAATGTATGCACGCTAAATGTGTTGGTATATTTTCTTGCAGTTTTTGCACGACTTTATGTATTTTTTGCATTCAGTTTGTCAGCAAGCTAAATTTCTGTTGTTCTGGGTAGTTTGCCTGAACAAACAGGGCTGTTTCGAAACGGTGGCGTTACAAACTTCAAATATTTACTTACACTAGAATTGCATGTCAAACTCCTTTTAAGTTGAAACTAGCTGCAACACAATGTACAGCAACGCATGCTACTTACTACATATTTTGACCTATTGCCGTTGACTTGGCACACAGGGCGTATAAGTAACCTAAGAGTAACACACACACTTTTTTTAAAGTGGAATTTTAAAATGCATATGCAAGCTCGCTTTTTATACTTTTTTTGTGTACTAATGAATGCAGTTGTTTCGATAAACAATCTAGCTGATCAGAGCAAATTTCATACAGCGCTACATATTGTTCTATTTTACTTTCAACAGACTTTAGTTAAATTACAGTTTATTCCCTAAGAAGTTTTAAACTTTGTAAAAATAATTTTAAAAATTCAAGAAACATTCACAGACATTTCAAACTTTACTATTTGTTGTATTAACCTGCTAATGATTTGCAACTCATGTATGATGCACAACTAAACGAACTTTGATTCGAAAACCAATAGTTCACAATCAAACTTAGTCGGTTGCAAGAACTTTCGAAGTGCGACAACTGCATTTGCACGGAGACAACTACTTTTAAATAAAGGCGACTACTTTTAAACACAAACAACTACTTTTTAAAAATAATTTAAGATTAAATAAGATCATACAACTAAATTAAAGTTTTTTTTTTGAACCATAATAAGTATGTGTGCAACAAAGTGAACAGCGGATAAAAAACTTAGTTGGATTGTAAGGCATAAATGAATTTTATAACTAAAACTCATAGTTAAGTTTATTTGTAAATACTAATAATAGAAGCCTTAATCCTTCAACTTCACTTCCAACCAAATTTGAGGGGTTACTTTAGTATTACTATTTATTAAAACTTAAGTATTTTTTATACCCTCAGTTTCTAAACTAAAAGTTCACTAACTATGACGCATGTTCCATGAATGGGTTATAAAGTTGCAAAAAAACAATTCTTTTTTAAATTTATAATTGAATGATAATTTGTTTAATTATTATAAATTTTTTTATAAATTTTAAACTAAGGTTTAGGTTTTTTTATTTGAAAATTAACTACATTTTAATTGAAAAAATGCAAAAAATGTTATTTAAAAAAAAGTCAAAACTTATCAATATTTGGCAACCTTAAAGTTAAAAAATATTGACGAATGTGGTAACCATCTGTTTCTAAAAATTGTCACAATTTTCATTAATAAAATTTGCTGGTAACAAAAGTACTCAAAATATGTGTTCTACTTGAATGACTAACGCTCTGTACAAACACCAGCGGCAAAAACCGAATGCCACCACTGTCATGGCCGACATTATTGTGGTGGCTCGTGTGTTAACGCTTTGCTAATGCATTCGCCCGCCACTGCTTGAATGCCAAACACTTCTATTGCTGACATTCAACGATGCGAGACTATGCAATGTTGAAATTCACCTTCAACATCGCCATTGAAAATTAAGCTAAGCGAAATGGTAAAACAAAATACACTGATAAATACAAAACATGCTAAACAAAACTTCCGACAAGTGAGTGTCTGCTTTAATTTACATAAACATTTTTGACTTAAATAAATCCTTCTTTACAACACTTTAAAGGCTATTTCGCAATTCGGAACGCGCTGACAGATGAGCGCTTATGTTGTTTTTCCACTACATTCATATGTATGTATGTACATTTTTTTCTCTATTATTTCTTATTTTTCTGGCCAGTCATCAATACGCTTGAATTTTGTATGTAAACAAAGCAGCTAACCGCTGTTAACCATCAACCGCCAACCACCGGTCTTAGCGTTCTTTCCGGATGATGTAAGCCACCAAGCGGCATTGTAAACATACAGGCTACCGCACGATATGGCCATGATTACAATTTACCGCACTGCTCATGATCGACTACACAGGTAGCAATTGGTCGAATAATGAATGCCTTATCTACTACATATACACATTCGAGTACTATCTGTCATTCGGACGAATGAATCGCTAAACGGGTGGTTTTCCTATTTAATGTTGCGTAATCCAAAAGCAACGACTACACACACACACACATACAATTGTTTATTTGTTCACGAAAGCTAATTAAAAAGACAAAAACTTGGAAACACGCTATTTCCATAGAAAACAAGAAGGGAAGTTGTTTAATTGTTTAGTTTTGCGGAAACGATTATAATTTGTAGTTAACTCCATAAAATGTGCAGTTGTGCATTTTAATGGAAATCAACTGAAGTACAATAGTTTTAAAAAGCTTTTCACAACGAGAATATTATCGATTAATATCATTAATGCTACTTGTAAAATATTACAAATATCAACTTTTACGCAATTCAATTCTTAAGTTTACACTTTTTGTGCAATTTCTTATTTCGTTTTTCACATTCCGAACGTCTGTTCTAAAAACAAAAAAGAGAATGCGCCAAGGCCACGCTTGGAAGTAAAATTTCTCTTATTTCGGTTTTCATCATTATATAATGGTGAAATATAATTATCGTAATGATGAAGTTAATATTAGACAAAATAAGCTAAACACTTTACTTTGCTTTGCCCCATGTGATAAGGTGATGTGTGGTGAGAAGAGCCGAGCTGGGAAGTTAGATGAGATAAGGAGAGGTGAGTTGTGGGGTGAGCTTAGGTGTCGTGAGTTAAGGTGTGGTGATTTTAGGCTTAGGGAGATTGGGCTTAGGGAATTTTACTATGGTGTATTAAAGTATGGTAAGAAAGAATATTTTCACGAACACTATTCCCGTCGACACCATTTCTGTCTCATTCGAAATGTTAATTTTTTTTATTTAGTTTCTATGACAGAAATTTAAAAATTTTATCCAAAGAATATTTGCTGATGAAGTTTATCAAACCTTTAACTGTCGTGTATTTTATAAATCAAATTGTAAGCTTAATTAAATATTCGAAAGCTATTAAACTAATATTTCATATTGGAACGACTTTTGTTTTTAAAATACTTGAATTAACAATGTCTGTTTATATTTTTCGTTTTCTACTCTTTGTTCAATTTAAAAAAACATACCTCGCTTTTATTCCTTATAGATGATTAAATAAGTACTTAGAATATATATTTTGTTTTTGCAAGTTGAAGTCGATTATGTTCTAAATCTATTGACATAAGTTTAAAAATATAAAATAAACCACTAAATTAATTATTTTATACAATATATGAAATTCGAAACATTTAAAACACATTAAAATTTTACGAAAATCATCAAAAAAAAAATAAAGTAAAACCACCAATGTATCTGCCCAGTTCCTTGTAAAAAAATAATAAATGCTAATATACTACAAGTTGTCATTATGGTTTAATTAGATATGGGTAATTCGCAGCTTTACGAGTAATTATCCAAACGAATAAGTGTCGCTTTTATACCCACACCTTTACTCTGTTGTAATTCATCACCCTCACGCTTCTCGAGAAATTATTATTGTCACGAAAATGCAAATGTGACAGACAACATTGGCAATGAAACTTAACGCGATTTCATAGCAGCGCAACAAAGGCAAAAACGAAACTTTAGAAATTAGCTCGAAATGGTTTCAAGGCTCCTTATGACCTAGAAGGCTACCTAATTCATTTGAAAGAAAATTTGTAAAAACACCATAAAAAATAGCTATCATCAAAGCGAGTCACGTCTATAAAAAATTAAGTGATCACATTGCGTGAGAGATCGCTGCATAGAAACGTACAAATGCCCACACCTAAAATTACCTGAATAATGTTAAAGAGTAAAACGATTAAAATAAACGAACAAAAACTCCAACTTTTTTGGCTACACGTCTTTGTGTCAAAACTCTTATTCTATTGAAGGTTTGTCAAGGTGAAATATTACATGTAATAGTTAGTTTCTTTAACATATTGCAAATATTCGCACGCGGCACACAAATACAGCCAAAGTACACGTTTGCACATGCTTGCCATACCGCCCGCCAGTGAGGCGTTGCAACACTTTTCAAGGTCATCACAAAGGGAAGAACTGCAGCCGCCAGCTCCCGTCCCAACTAGCAGTAACCGGCACACAAACACATATATATAAATAATTGCATTTAAGGGCTCATAAATTACAGTAAATATACATACATATATGCAATGGTTTGCAAAAATCAATATGCACCACAAAATGCGGCGAATTGAATTCAGCAAAATGTTACTCATACGCCACGAGTCACTTCTACAGCCGAAGCAAAATGTATGTACAGAAATAATGCTCGTACGTCTCCGAGTAGGCTGTTACGGATTGGTTTAGTAGGTCGCTGGTGTCAACACAATGCCCCAATGCAGCTGAAATTGGCGATGTTCGCAGAACAGCTGCCCTTAGAATTCGCTATTTTTGGCGAGTATATGTGGTCACGATTGGCAAGAAGTAATTGTGGGATTTCCCGCGCGAAATATGATACAGATACATAAAATGCCGGTAACTGGTTATGAAACGAGTTTTAAAATGAAATGTTGTCAGTTGCATGTAGAGTTACCTACTATTTCAGTCGTAAGTGTGAGTATAACTTTTACGCTCAAAAGTTTGCGCTAAATTTCAGTTTTTTGAAAGTGATGCTTTTGCCGGTATCTGTTGCAACATCTGCGCATGTCTGCAAGGGAGAAGAAAAGAGAAATTCCAAATGCAAATTGAAACAAAACAAAAAATCTTATTTAAACATGTTAAACTTAAGTACGTAAAATGGGAAGCAGTAGGGCCACACGACACCACAAGTTAATTACTTTAAGAAAGCAGTGAGGAAACCCATAAATGAGACCTAAAAATCTTACAAAAACTTTAAATAAGATAAGGGCTGAAAAAAGTACGCACAATCGTAAAACAGGCAAGGAAAAGCTTACAAAAGAGCAATAAACGAAAAATGTACAAAAAATGGCATTTAAAATCGTCTACTTTACAAGTCAAATGAAAAAAAATTATTTTCATCAAATGTAAAGTTTTTATTTGTTGGAACGATTTTCCGTCATCCCTTGTCAAGTTTGGTTTGGAGACAAACCGGTTTCGGCGTTGTGCCATCTTCAGTGTCAAATTTCGTTCAAGGGATGACGGAAAATCGTTCCAACAAATATCAACAATTCACCCTGTCGGACAAGAAAAAGAAGAAAACAATATAGGTAAAGTTTTTACTTTGAGTGAGACTTTGATTTGAGTCAAGTTTTACAACTCAACTCAACTTTCGATCATCGCAGAACACTACTTTTTAACGAAGACGATCGAAATTGGCTGTAAAGTAGAATAAAAAAATAATAGTTGAGTTAAAACATTCATTATATAGAATTGTAAATCATAACAGAGACATAAACCTCTATAGTTATAATAATATTGAACCAAAAAAATAAATCTAGAAATGCACTTTTATGTGATTAACACAAAGATAGACCACAAATTTATTCAAGATGTCAATTTCAATATTCAGTGTTCAAAATTTTTAAATGATCATCAATAAAGGTCATTGAATGAAAAGTGTTTAAGTACTATACTAGACATATCTAAGTTTATTTTAATTTTGAAATATTTTATTAAAAATTATTTATTTAACGCAACGATATTATTATGTTGTTTAAAACTTGATTATGTTCGCCTTGTTCTTTTATTAATTTAATTATTTATATTTTATATTTCTTGTCTTTTCAGGTAAGTAAATACTATTTTAGACACCACTTATTAATCTGCAGCACATTACATAATTATACGCAAGTAAGTAAAGTGCTTGATCAACAAGCAAAATTATATCGAAATACATTTTCACTTATTGCATTACGATTATCTAATCGTATTTCTAAACGTTCAACAACACAAAAGTTATTCAAGTATCACACTAAAAAATACTCTTCGTACTAAACACAAAATAAAATACGACGAACAAACATACATATTTCAGCGTGAGTGTAGTAGTTAGCACATCCGCTACCGAAAAAAATCTAAATTAATCTCAAACGAAAGTAAAACAAATTAATATAACTAAATAAACATTGTGCTTCGCGTGTTGACGGCGACACCTACTTTCAATTTCCGCGCGAAATCGAGCAAAAAATTCTTAAATCGAAACACATACTGATATATTTATGCATGTGAATATTTTAAGTAAAATTACGAAAAGGGTAGAATTTTTAAAAGAACTTCAAATGTGCACATTGGCTTCGTGCCGAGCAAGCAAACTGCAGCCGTCACTGCTCTGAAAGCGTCATCAACCAAGCGAAAAATGTGTACGAAAATATTCGAAAGCTTTAAAATCCACATCACAAAAATATAAAAGAAAAACAAAACAATCTAAGCAACATTTTTTTCATAACAAGCATGAAATTAGCTACGATTTAAAGCAATTTTTTCGAATAAATAATTGTTTTATATTCGAACAAATCCGCCCTCGCTGTCACCCTAATGCCTTTCTATTCGTTTTGTTGCACCTGAAGTCAATGCCATTGCCAATGCCATACACAAACACATGCTAACATGTATGTATGAGTATGTGAATAGCACATATACAAATATGTATGAAACACATATGTATGTACATATTGGTTGCCCAAATCGTATTTACTAAATCATATGCATGAGTATTCATTTTAGTTACATACATAACTCAAATTTATGTATGATTTGTTTTTCCTTTTAATCCTATTTTGTTAGATTTCTTATACACATTCGCACATTCGCCACTGTTAAAGATTCATTGTTTGTTTGCAACATTCTTGCTAATAAGTATTTGAACGCTGCTTATACATGTGTATGTATGTAGTAAAAATATATGTAGGAGTACTAACATACTATATGAATACCTAACGTGCATATGTATGATTAATATTTGTATACAGAGTTGCTTACGTGTGTATGCATCTAAGCAAATATTTATGGGCCACTGTGCGGGCGGACGACTGCGCAAATGCAGGAAAAACAAAAACAAAACAAAAACAAATGATATATTCAGTTTGACTGTTAGCGTCATCAGCGTCAGCGTCGACGTCAGCATCGCATTCACTCATTCATTTAGTCAACCTATTCTATTTATTTGATTCCGTCGACGAGCAAAAAACTTGACCTTGTACTAGGTTGATTGCATTCTAGCGGTCAACGGCTTTACCGCTGCGATCACTGCTGCGATCGCTGTGCCCCCACACCCCTCCATCACACCCACGAATTCCATAGCCACTTTGCCGCGAGCGGAAAGAGCAGCAAATGAGCGTGCACACCCCACCACCACCCGCGTTTTTTAACACTTCATACTACACACTATGTATGTATTTATGTATGTTTAATGTATGAAATGTGAATGTGCGAAATGTGTCGCGAGGGAGTAGTGGGCGCAAGCTATAATGAAACATTAATAAATAAATGTATATAAATGCATGTACAAGTGAATGCAAAATATGTTGGTTTCTTGTTAAGTGTAAAAATCCTTGCTCCTACGAGCAATAAATGTACATACATTAATTCATACCCATATATGTATGTTAGTATATGTAATCGTACGTGTAAAAGGAAATAAAAATACTCAAATATCTTTAAAAGAAACTGGGGCAATAGCAGCTATTAGTTTTGATGCTTTAAGAAACTAATCTTCCTCTAACAATACATCGGAGGAAGAAGATGCCAAAAGCAGAATTTCGTTTGATCAATTTTCTTTTGCTTCCTAGCGCCCATTGGAAATACCAACATTTTACCGCTTTCGCTAAGAAACTACCCAAATTTCTCTGCCTCCACGTGCATTTACTATGTCGAATACTTTCAGGGCTGAAGCATTCGCACCTATTCGAACGACAAATGCAAGTTGAAAGTAGCTTTTTGAAACAATTTTAACAACACTTCCGCAATTTCTTCCTACAAAAAATATATTTTTTTTTTAATTTTAGACATTGTTAAATTTGTTTAAGTTTTGTATAAAGTTTAAAGCTTTAGTTTATATGGTTTTTGTTTATCATTCAGCTGTATTATAGCTAAAAAAAAATATTTGAACCTTTATAGTTGTCAATATGTAGTGATTTTACAACTTTGAGAAGGAGTGTATACTTTAAACATTCTATTTATTCAATTTTTATTTTTGTTTTGTTATTTAAATTTACTTTTTTATTTTATATTCCAATGATGCGCTTTGAAAAGAGAAATTATTTTTTATTTTCAAATTCAAGGCGCATTGAGCAGTTAAGTAACTACATTTGGCTATTCATTGACCAAGTAGCTAAATACTGAAAATCAAATGAGCTGTTCTTCCGCTATCACAAATTCAAGGCTCTATGGACCGAAACAATAAATTTTTGGCAAATTTTCTTTACAAATGCATTTCCCAATGCACCAATACATATGTTCCATACATGCATTTTTTTAACCTATACCCGCGTCAGTGTGAGACTTTAACCCACACTAAACCTCCTACTGTAATTTACCGATCCCTCGGTACCACCGTCAGGTATTTCGTCGGGAGGTGGTTTGAGCACTAAGCTCGATCGTACGTTTTAAGTCTATTGTAATCAGTAGTGGTTTCAATCCGCTCGACGCCTTAAAATCTTGATACCTTTGCTGTATCTATGCCTGAAAAATATTATTATTTTATACTGTCTTCTCGTTGCCTATTTTTGCGGTTGGAACGTCATGCGTACTTGTATGTACCATAAACGTAAATATGTACGTCAGTATTAAATATTCAGCTGACTCCAAAATATACTACCATTAGTGTAGATCTTTTTTTTTTTACATAGTTAAGTATGTACATACTACACATGTTTGTATGTTCACACAAGAACATCTGCCCTCATTTAGATCTACTAATTGATAGCTCAAACAAACGAAATGTGACGTGACAATCGATAGAATCAGTCATTTAAGTGCTCTACAGAACTGTCGGTAATTATTGAGCATACATATATATTGGTACATATGTATATATGTACATACATATATCTGTACTTATACATACATGTTTGTATATGTGTGCAAGATACATACTATATTCTCATCTTATTTAAATGAAAATCAGCTTAAATGAGCACATCAGCACAAAAAATGTAGCCACACCTTCAACCCAGCTTTGATATAATTAGATAAACAAGAGTTAAATATAAACATATATACATATGTATATATACATATGTGTATGCAACAATACGTTCAAATAAGTGCATGCATATGGTATGTATGTATATTTCCCTTTTACTTAGTAGTCTTTCAACTTCTTTTGAATTTATAATTATCTTTTTATTATTGTAAACAATTTCTTCTTGTTTTAGTTATGTACGAGTATATGCGCAGTTCACTCTCCTTGCTTTGCCGTCATGCGTTTGCTTCCAAAAATAAATTTTCAAAAAAAAAAAACTAATAACGGTACTAATTTAAAAGCTTTATTCGTTTGCTGCTATGCTCTAAGTTTTTTCGATATTTTACTGCTCTTTTGTCGTTGCTGATTTTGTCAACAAATGGAGCCGGCGCATACATACATACATAATATTCCAATGGCTTGATCACGTGTTTACCCGCATTCGCTTTTGTTTGATTTGTATTTTTTTTTATGAATACTATCCACGAACAAATTACCACAAAAGTAAAACTCAGAATTTTTTAGATCGATATTTTAATAATTGTGATAACTTTTTTATTTTATTATTTTTTAAGTAAAGCGAATTTATAGAAACTTTACTAAATACAAAGCAAATTTGATGCTTTCAATTGTTTGAGCTTAGTGATTGTCAAAAAGGCATGTTTGTAACTGCCTTACTTACTCAGTTTTCATATAAAAAGCAGAAAACAATGTTTTTGAAAGTGTGTTTTGTGCGTCTGTTGATAAATAATTTCGATTTTCATTTTAATTTATACGCGGTAAATTAATATATTTCCGCTTTTCTGTTTAGTTTCTTCTCTATTCGCTTAAACTGACTTTGACAAATCCTACTTTGAAAGCAAATCAAAATATACGTAGAATTTTGTTGTTATAGGAATGCCATTGAACTGACCTTATTTGTGTGTATATCTGTTTCTAATTGGTTATTTGAAATATTATACTAAGCAAACGTTTCAAAAATATATGCCGACCAGCTCTCACGCAGTCGATTTCGCAGTTATAGAATATATGTACATGAACATTGGGGCATCGAAAGAAAATTACTTCACTTCAATTTGTAATGGTTTTTCAATTTTCAATAACAAATTTTTTATTTTACTTCTTTACTTACATTTGCAAAAATGCAAATAAGTATGTGACACTAAAATGTATTTCCTGCGCAAAATCAGGTGCACGATTGCTATCTTTTAAGTTCATTTTTTTTTGTTTTTCATTATTATTTTTTGGTTTGTTCTTGCTTGCATGTTTTTAAGTTACTCTTTTTTATTTCATTACAAAATAATTAAAAATTAGCAGCAGTATTTTTTATCATTCTATATCCGCGAATGCTGTCAATGAACCGATTTTTTGTGTCAATGCCTTCTGAATTCAAAGGTCATTATTTTGAGTGTAGGAATTAGTATGAATTTTGCGATGGAAAATTGTATAGCTCAACTTATTTTTATCTGCATCTTAAGCTGTACAAAATCGAGCTTTATACATTTCGCTGTTAACTTAAGGTCAACTAGATGATGTTGCTTTTATGTACATATGTATGTATGTATGTATATAACAAACATGGATAGCTCTTTCAATCGTCAAGAGAATCTGATAGTGTATTCCTGACTTAACGATATACACAATTTTCACTTTTTTGTTTTAATTTAAATATGAATTATTCTAAATTTGTTTGTAATTAAAAAAAGCGTACAATGACAATGTTAACAAAAATACATTCGCAACCTTCATTTTTTTCCAATTGTGTTTTTTCCTCTCACTTTGGACCCCAATCTAAATATATTTCATACTTGCTTGATTATAAGTGAATTCAAATTGTGTTTGCATTGATGACATCAAGTAAGCGCAGAAGTAAAATAAGAAATACATAAAAAATAAACCACTTAGCCGGTATTCGTCATAAGTATTGCGAATAATTTTATGCGCCAAAATAACAGCAGCGCAAATAATTTTTTTGCTACGGTTAATTAAATGTTTTTTTGTCTACTGGCTTTTCGAATGTTTCTCTTTTATGATTTTCATATGTTTTTTATTTTTACTTCAATTTGCACTGCATAATTTATAAAAATTGCGCATCATTTTTACTTTTATTTTATGACTTCTTTCATTCTTTTTTTCCCCTCTTCCTCTTTGTTGTTCGATGCGATTGCTGTTGCGATAATGCTACAACAACTAACCAGAAACGCTATGTTAACGTTTCTATAGAATAGAACATTAGGGCTTGCTCTGTACACAGTTTCATGTTGTTACCAAAGATATTTATTTTACAAAAATGACCACAACCTAGAACAAAAAATTTCAAATTAACTTTCAAAAATGTACTGAATGTAATTTACAAAAACTACGGAAAGAAAGGTGAAGACATATACTTTTGCTGTTTTTTTTCTCTCTTATTTTTCTTCACATTACGTTTATTCTTTTTCTGCTTTTTCCTATCCATATGCATTTTTGCTTGACAATACTAAGGTATCGTAATCTTTTTTTTTTTTGTCTTTTATAACTCTCATTTTGACTATAATTTATTTTCTATTGCATTTGCGTGCGCGTGATTGTGTTAGTGTGAGGGAGCGCATATACATATATGTATGTGTGTTAGCGTTCCGTTGGTTGTTGAAACACCTTCAAGCATACTTAAAGGTGAATAATTTGGCAATGAATGATCTGTTGACCTTGAGCGATTTACAATCGGCCAAAGTTGTGTGAAAAGACAAATACAAAAGAAAACATAAGATATACTCGACCATCAATAATGGGTATAACAGCGTACCGAACGTACCAATGCCCACACCAACAGTTATTATTATTTTTTTTTGTTAAATTTTTTCGCAATCTCACTCAAACGTCACTTGCAGAAGACAAAGTATTCAGTTGCTATGTGGTTAGCAGCAACCTAATGTCGAATTTAATGATCAAATTTCTTTGAAATAATGAGCATTTCATTTTTGCCTAATTTGTATGCACCGAAAATAGCAACACTTACCATTCACTGACGTATTTGCTGACATTTTCGCTTCCTGTTGTGAAGCACCTTTCAGATAAGATTTTTTGATGGTTCGTGCCACGAATTGCATTTGACTTGATCGCGCAATAATAAGCTAATGGTGTGGCCATATATGTGTATACATAATTACATACATACATATTGAGGATTTTTTTCCTTCATCGTTTGGTCGATGTTTGATCGAGCCTTCCTCCGATGGGCGCTGCTAGACTTTCTACTTTCCTCGTTTCGCAGTTAGATTTCACAATTGTTTCTCAAAATGTTTATAATTTCTATAAGTATGCAGTTTTGCGGTCTATTCAATATCAAAGCGAAAGAATGCATGTTGAAAATAGTCTAACTATTACTTAAAAAACCGAAAAGTTCTAAGAAAAATTTTAATGAAAATTTATAGAAGCGTTTTTAATTTTAAACAATGTTTGATATCTATGTTGTTGAATGAAGTTAAATTTGCAATATAATGTTAAGATATTACTTGAATCCATTTTTTTATTTCACTATACAATTATACTAAAAGGAGGCTTAAACCTTACTCCGCAGTGGCGCCGATGTACATTGTCATTTAGGAGAAAATTCAAAATGATATTATTACTTATGTATGTTTAAGAGTTTGTTTGCATTAATCTTTTAATTACATATAGTTCGATAGATAACAGAAACAAAAGTTAAAACCAATTTACAAATGTCTACAAATTAAACAAATTTCTAAAATAATTCATCAAAATATTTTAACTTTTTTATAAACAATAATTTACAATTTTATTAACTCGAGACCATTTTATGGAAGATTTTTTATTTATTTATTTAAACAACAACAGGTTTTTAATGGTAGAAGTTATGGTACTATTTCGCAAATCACCACATTTCCTCATCAGCCTTTTTTTTATTAAATTAATAATATTTATTCTTCATAACCACTTCTCCCAGGATTTTAACCACGGAGTTCGGAGTTGCAAAGCCAACACGCTACATGCTGTGCTACGCTAGCCGCTTTTTGATAAACCTTTTTACAAAATTTCTGAGGGTGAGGTTTGTAGCCCATTAAATTTTTTAGATAAAAACAAGTTAGAAATCAAAATTCGGGCGAAACCGAAATTATATACCCTCGCGATGTACTTTTGTATGGGCGGTGCCACGGTCATGTTTCAAAATTTCATAAAATCCCGTATATTTCTTTCAAATTGCTGCTAGTATTAAACTTAACTCATTTTGTTACAACAGATACTGAAAAAACGAAGTTTTTTTTGCATTTTTCAAAACTTCCGTTATATGGAAGATGGGCGTTGTTATAGTCCGATTTTAAAAAGTTTTTACGGTGATACTATTGTTAGCAAGGACAATATGGTTACTAAATTTTGTGATATACAGACATTTTACCATTAGTAGGCGTGGTAACGCTCATTTTTCTGTATTTCATAAAAATCTAGTTTCTTTATTTACAATCGCTCTAAGTATCAAATTTCAATTCATTTGTGCTAATGGATAACGAAAAAATGACATTTTTGCATTTTTCAAAACATCCGTTATATGGAAGATAGGCGATCTATGTATCAAGTTTCATTAAGAAATCTCAATTTTTACTCAAGTTATCGAAATCACGGACAGACTGTCAGGGCTAAATCGATTCCTCTTTTCAGTCTGATCATTTTGTTAAATAAAAGTCTATATATATCTTGATTATTTATGGCTGTTACAAACAACCGTTAAGCAAACAAAGTTAATATACCCTTGTGTACAAATACGCTCGTGTATAATTGTTGAATAATATTGAGAATACTGCAAAAAACTACCTTATTATCAAAAAGTGTGTATCTATTTTAATTTTTCAAATATGCTATGGCCGACTCCGTTTCTTTCATGACTAATACATATACGTACATATGTATGAGTTTAAATCCTTCCTGTTTATCCAACATTGAAACTCATTGTTCTAAGATTAGCTCTTTCATAGCTTATGTCAGCAGTACAATGTTTTATTAAAAAAAAACAAATATGATTAATGACATAATTAGTAAAAAAAAAGCACTTTATATATATGTTATACGGTTTGTTACTAGAAAAATATTTAATAGCAATATTTACATTAATCATTCTGTGTTAGAATAAAATCTTCAAATAATTAATATAGCATAAATTAGTTATTACAAATAAATCACTAAACCTTTAATTTAGAAATTTAATTCGCGGCAAAACGAAAGATCAACGAACATTAAAAAAAAGCAACCAACACTGCAGCGACAACATTACCATCGCATTCATACCTACAAAAACATACAATAATAATAACAACAATAAACATTGTGTCTACGGCCTTGAAAACTCATCGCACAATGCCATTTGGAAAACGGCTAATTTGCTACCAACAACAATCATAACAAGAAGTAGCGATTTGACGGAGCAACAAACAAACCGATAAAAACAAAATAACAAACAAATTAAATTTAAGTAAAGCGCGAAGTTCTCGAAAAGAAGATGATTAAGAAGAAACACAAACTTTTTTTTATTAATATCTCGCACATCAATGCCGTTGTATGGTTCCTATTTTGTGGGTCTGACACAACAAAAAAAAATATTTTAAAATTAATCACAAATATGAATAATAACACGCCCGAATGTGATGAAATTAAATCTAAAATAAAATATGCAAACATAATTTATAAGCACAAACATATCTACATATATGTACTAAATACAAAGTAAAAATTGATGTGCTTCATTTGGTTAACTCAAATTATTGCTTTCTGGTTATTATTCGCAAGCCCGTTAGCGCCGTGCGAATAAAAACCAACGCTGCTTAAGACTGACGCGAAACAACCACCAGCGTTGTCGAATATACCTGTTTAATCAAACAGAGTGTGACGAATATGAAGCAGCGTCTATAAGTACTACGAGTATATGCATTGGAAAATAAAAATAAAATAAATATCAAAAATATATTTTAACAATAAAGCGCAAAACTTCGTGGTTGGAGTTTACTCGTATAATGTGTAATTCTCTTAAAAGATGCTGAGCCATTGAAATTTGGTTGAAATACAAGTTTACAAAATTGCGTCACCGCAACCCGCGGTCAATCGTTTTACCACAGTCAAGACTTCTTGCAATTATTATTAATGCAAATTTGTGTGGCCAACCAAGCCAATGCCAACAGCTCTCTTAAATGCGGAATAATAAAAAAATATATGTTAATATAAAAAATATAGCGGCCAAAAATTAAGCACCACCAAAGAGTCGAAACAAGTTGCAAATTGTGGTAGCAATAATTATGTTTGCAGCAACATCCGCTTTTATATTGTTTAAAGTGGTTATAGCAATTAAAAACAGTGGATTGAAACTGCTCGGCACACTCCCCTTCCGCACTGCAAATGATTTATTACTGATCTTGCTGCTCATGCGTTCATGAGTCAGTGAGATTTCCTGATTTATTTACTTTTTAATCGTTGCAATTATATATATCACGACCTTAAAATTTTAATTAATTTCGACAAGTTTATTTTGATGTGAAAATGTCAAATCATCGCCTCATAATTCCATAACAACGTACCTACGAGTACAAATGTACAGTGCAGCAAAACATATAATTTTAGTTGAAACCAGATATTAATGACACAGCTACGATCGCATATATATGTATATATGTAAATTGCTTAACAGTGCAACAACAATGAAGACAGCTCAAAGCCTGTGTATAACCTTCTTTTAAAGAATGAAAACAAATTTATATTCCAATGTGATTAGTCCCTTATGAAGTGGGCGTTGTAGCGAAATGTATACGACATAACGAACGACCTTGTATTTAAAAAATTGGCTTTCGGTAGAAAATGTGAAGTTTTAAAAAATCCATTCACTTGAAACTTACACTTTTTTATACCACAAGTTGTGGTTTACAACTAAATGGACTACGCATTCCGCAAAATGATATAATTTGTTTTAATTCGAGATTTTGATATAACTTTTTTTAATTTTGTTTAATTATTATAATGTCGGTTTTTTTAATTGAAAAAATTAGAAATTAAAGATAATGATAAATAATTAAAAACACTTGCCAGTTTGTAGCTATTTTATTTTTATGGTTAGTAGTTTTTTAAGCGTATTATATAACATACATACTGGCATTTCTAGTTGGTGCTTCACCACTCTATTGCTTCTTTGATAGCGGCTACCTACGTACACTCGTATGTATATATATGTATACTTAAAATTGCTTCAATAATATGGAAGCAATCATTTCAAATTTACAACTCTCACGTCCAATCGCCAATGCTCTCTGTACTTATTCTACTTGCAAACAACTATCTAACGTGAATGCATCATGGCAGGGAACTCTGCCTCAAGCTCGAAAAAAACCCCTAATTCCGCAAACAGTAATATAATTTTCTTAAACAGTTTTGATCAATAAATCATGCTATAAAAAGATTTAATAATTGCAATAAATTTGTTTAAAAGTTATTGATATTTTGTATTCAAACGTCACAAGCCTATTAAATTAGATTTTATTTGAATCAATATACGTATTGCCTGTATTTGCAATTTGCCAATTCATCACATTTACTCTTGTATTCCATAAGTAGCTTATGACTAGAATACGAGTAAATGTACTACAAACTCCCAGCAAACACAATCGCTAATGTTTCTTGAATCAAAAACGATCTTAGAGAACACTCGTATGAAACACTAATATAATGAAGAATTTGTTTTTAAAATATTTTTTAAACTGCTCCCATTAATACAAAGGCCAATAATGCTCCAAAACATTAAAACAAAACCATTAGAAATGAACCTAAGAATACGATTGACGACAATTTTTTTTTATTATTTTTTTCGATATAGATAACTAAATCCCATTTTGTGGAGAATGCTATAGTTCTCGACAGTTTTTCGATTAGTTTTCTAATGTTCTACCTAAGAGTTCGACTCTTTCTCTAATCATTATCTAACTTAAATGTTTGCTGTGCTTACGTATCTATCTACCTAGAACGGATTTCGGGCATTTCCAACTGTTAATATGTATATACTAGTATAAGCATATGTGTACATAGATTGTTCAATAAGTCAACACAGTATCCCATTAATTGAGTTGTTGCCTTTGGCGCATTTAGCAAATAAGTTATGAGTACATACATGTGTATTTAGTTACTTATGAGTGTACATATGATATGTAGTATCTTATTACGATAAATAGCATTAACTTAAGTTGTTGAACACCATCAAATGGCCTTCTTACCCCGTAATCGCCTGCAAGACAGTGGCACTCCTCTTTCATTTTTTTTTTTCGTTATTATTATTTTATTATTGCAGATCGTTTATTTGCTTTGTGCAGCTGCACCTGCAAAAGCGTTAAAACCTTATTTCACGCTTGCAAAAGTTTAATTATAAAATCATTTTACGTTTGATTTCATAATTCGTTACCGTAAATGAGAGTTGGGCAAAGAATAGATTGGCGATGGTGACCTACAAACATTTATAATCAAAATAATTTCGAAAGTGCAATGTTGTGTATAAAAATTGGAAATGTAGGAATTAAAAAACATAAAATGTTTTTTTCATTTTCTTCATTTACTTCATTCCCTAGCAGGGTATGTCAATCGCTTTTATTTCCATCCAGCTTCCAGGTAGCCAATCACTACATTACTTTAGTAAGAGCTACAATTTATATTAAAATTTAGTGCTGAAGCTTGTCAATATGGACTTTATGTAAACAAAAAACACAATTAGTTTGAAATATTTCCAACATCATTATACTTATTTTTTTAGTGAAACATTAACGTCTCCTGGAGTTCAAAGAGCCATACATCCATACACATTCCACCAGATTACATCCTATATAATATTTACCTTAAAGTTATTAGTAAACCAATCTTTTTTCGGTGCTCCATAATTTTCCATGCCAGAGGCATTCACCTAACTTTTCCCATCTTTCTTCACAATATATATGTAGAAATATGACAGATATAAGTATGTATAAACCATATAAACAACTTTGTCTCAAACGCAGTCGCGCTCCTCAGTGAGGGAGACTAATTAGGGCACAGTTTCTTTCAGTCATCACCTAACTTTCAACTTTTGTCAAGTGTTTGTGACAGCTGACAATAAGCACTTGAATCCTTTCACAAAATGAACACATCACACGAGAATGCTCGTCTGGCCTTACATCTGACAGCTTGCACGCCCATTCATCCATTGAGTTAAACGCGTATTTGCAGACTTTCCGCTTCATTGCCGACACACATTTGCTTGTGGCGCATCATAAACATTTGGTGTGGCCTTTCGCTGGTTATTCGCCATGCCCCTTGGCTGCTGTGTTGCTAATAACTTGGTTTGGTTGTGGATATTTGGTTGCAGTTGCAGCGTTGTGCCACAGATTATTGGAAGAGTTTCAAAGCAAGGAAACAACAATGTGTATACGAACGCATATTATTTCTTACTTTAAACTTAGTTTTATTATTTAAAAAATATACTTTTATGCTCTTCTTGATAACTTTGCATTGCAAGCTTAATTATTCATACATGTGAAGTGCTCACTATATTTATATAACAGCCGAGTAAATGCCATTTATTTTTTTTTAATTTTCATTATTTTTTAATTTAAATAATTGAAAACTTTAAATACTATAACAACAACAAAATAATTCGAATTACCCACATTTTTAATTTTGATAATGTTTTTGGGTACACAATCTTATAGCTCATGTAATTTTAATGTAATAAAGTGCAAGTTTCCAGTAGTTTCACATTACTCTTAATTTTTGACAATTTTTTAGTCACGCTCTTTTTAAATTATTTTTCCATATAACACATGCCCGCAATTTTTCTACATGGAAGAAAATACTGAATTAATGTCACTACCTCATGAATTATTTAATGAGCTACGAAACTAAGTACTCAAAAAATTTAATTTTTTTTTATTTAGAGTTTTTGTTAAAAGTTTTTATTAAGTTTGAAACTTGAAATGAATTTAGTTTTTGTTGGAGAATAAACTGTATTTTAATTTAAAAACATAAGAAACTATATAACAGATAAATAAATATTCAAAGCATGTCAATACATGACTGTCGTATAATAATTATCATCAGTACGTATGTAAGTACATACATATGTATTTAATGACGACTTCGTACCGTTTGCGCAGGTAAAACGCGCCGTAACGAGTGCAACAGTAGCATTTAGCGAGCCATTAAAATCTTGGTGATTTTCCGCCACATTCTCTGTTTTATATTTATGCAAAAGTAAATGTGAGTATATACGAGTATGTATGTATGTATGCATGTGTGTACATGTATGCTTTACATATAACAATCGATACTAAACCAGCACCATGCTTGAGTTTGCACTAATGCACTGTTATTGTTATTATTGCTATTATTTACACACAACAGCAAAATCATCAATAAAATAGCAACAAAAATGCAACAAAAGCCAATTGCAACGGTAGTGGAAAAAATTGCACATCGTTTCGGCGTCAAGCCGTCTGCCAACCAGGCATCTAGCCAACAGCTTAGCAACAAAACGCTCAGGTGTATACCGCCACTGTGCGATAGCAAGCGTTCGTAACTATTGACATGAACACCCTGTAGGAAAATTGACATTTTCCCAATTGCAATGGTGAAACGAAAGTTTGCAGTTTTTCTAATATATATGTATGTACATACATACATACATGTGTTTTGTCGAAAAAAAAGACACTTGACCGTCAGAAAAATAGTAATAAATCTACGAAAGTTTCTGTCAGCTGAGGCTTTGCCATTATTACTTTAAAATGGGCTACATATGTATGTAACTGCTATCTAATTTTTATTAATAATGATTACACGACATTTTTTTTGAATTTTTAACTAATGAAATTTCTCTTCTCTTACAGAATTTAGAATAGTTTGTAAAATAAAAATTTCCACGATGTTATCCCATGCGGTAGGTTAAACAACGTTTGGGCATACGAGTACATAAATGAATAAGCTTAGTTTATTTGACTTTGGCGCTTGCAGTTTGCTATATAATTAAGTTAGCAATAGAACTTAAAAACAATAAGATAATAGATGCAAGCAAAAAAGTTCAAAGCGACCTTTAATTATAGAATCAAATGAAATGGATGAACGCCACTGTTTCCAAACCAAATTCACTTCGAATCAATTTTTACATATTTGTTTCATATACAAGCATCACAGCTGAATCGTATTAATTATTTCCCCTATGAGAAATGAAAAATTCCAAGTTTTGGAAAATCTTTTAAAATCAATGCAGTCTGGAGTTGCACTTTTTTATACAAAAATTAATTAGGAGTTTAAACTGCATTACTCACATTTGTGTTTATTTTCCTTAGTATATACATATATGTGTGTATATGTACATACTATAGATACATATGTATGTACATATGTATATAAGTTTTAAATCAATGCAAAGGCGAATAGCATAAAAGTGCTGGCCCAATACAAGTTCGATTTGTTTGCTTGTTTACTACCATGAAATGTATGAATGTTGACTAGATGGCCAATTGCTTGAAATACTTCTAAATTCTGAATAGTTTAAATTTCTATTTGACAACGCTTTGCAGGCATTGGAAATTTTCATTTCTCAAAGCTTAATGTGCTGGTAGTCTGAAGGCTTTCAAAATTCATTACTTAAAAAAAAGTTATCGATACACAATGCTTTACTATAGATAGTATCAATTTTAAACTGAGAAAAACTTGTATTATTATTAATACTAACACCGCTTCAAGGCTCGTACTTAAGTTCACTAAAATGCAAAATTCTAAAATGAAACGTTAAAATATACAAATTAAATAAATTTTAAAGCCATTTTCAATAATTTTGTTTTATTATCCATTCAAGTCTTCTGAAACAAAAAACAGTTTGCCATTTAAAAATATCGATTTTCAAGGATTCTATACTTTATCGACGCCCATTTTTTTACATATGTGTATATATTCGACAAAACTATTGATTTTACTTGAATGAACCCCCCAATGGTGGCCATAATGTAAGATTTTCTAATATTCGCCAACAGAATTTTCATAATCAAGATACACGCTTTGAAGCATCGAATTACTTGCATTCTGAACTATGCTCACGTATAGTATATACATACATATATCCGAGATATACTGTAGCAGGTACCAACGTCTATGTTTAAGTGTATATAATGGACCGGCAATGCAATTGTGATTATGGCTATTAACTGTAGTCGTTTTTGTTGTTTGTTAATTTAAGGTAAACTATACCATGGTCGCATTCAAAGAGAAATGATTCATTGTTTCAAGCGTACTTATGAAACGCCGACGCCGTTGCTATTCAGTACTGTTTTCTCTTTCCTTTTGTTCATACATTTTTATTATTATTTAATGTGAAAATTGTTTCTTTGTTGATGTTAGTGAAAATGCTTCCATTTCCCGTTCAACTTTTTGTTGCTTCGTTTGCCTGTAAATTTTGAACGCTAATCTTTTTTAGTATATCTCACATTTCTTTTTGATAGAAAATTACTTTCTTTCCTTATGTTCATATATTATATATTTTTCACCTTATGGTTGCAACGAGTTGTGCAAAGACTTTGTTATTGCTTAGCCAGTTTAAAAGCGAACGTTAAATGAAAAGTAATATAGTACGTATAAAGATACAATCCATACATTATGGCGGCTCAGCGAAAAACTTTTCAATTTTTTTATACATGTTATAAAATATAGTACTAATTCACAATTTTATTGAGCTCGAGGCCAGTTTATATTAGATTTTTATTTGGAAAAAACCTCGAGATCAAAAAAATTGTGAATTATTATTCATGTATAAGGCCAATAAAAATTGTAACAAAAAAGAATATGATATATTTTAGAACATCCACCAAAAAATGTTGGATCAACATGGCAATATTCGCAACCTAAAAAATATTTGAAAAATATATAAGAAAAATTAAAAAAAAAAAATATTTCTTAAAGCCTTTTAATTACATCCGAATATAGCATAGAATGATGGCATTGGGTTAATCTTTGAAAAGTGTATTACTAACGTTCAAAATATTTTATAATTCATAAGCCTCGTTAAAAATTTAATCGGTTAACGTTAATGAAATTGATCTTTCACTGCCTTCACCACAAATTTTCTATTTTCTATTCTCATTCTGGAAAATTCGCTGTTAAAATTAAAAAAATGTTGGATGAAATAAATTATGCTATATACATAAGTTTTTCGTAAAGCCACGTGATTTTGATATGCATTTGCGACACGGTCTACTTCAACAAGAATCCAAAAAGCGATACAAAAGTTGTAGCTGATTAATACAAATTCACAATGCCAAGTATTCGAATTCAAACGATTTGAAATATGAAGAGTATATATGTATGTAAATATGTACATAGGTATGTATATACATATCCTCACGATCCCTTCGCTACTGTTTTCCTTATGCCCGTATTTGTTTTAGCAGGCGACGTACGCTCCTCCATTTGAGTATCGTCGTCACTCACCCGCAACGCACTCATCGCACGCCATGCACACCTGCGCCACTATGCAAATCGCTTGCAATTATCGGCCGGTTGGTGCAATGCCATCATAAATTTCCGAGTAATAAATATATAATTGCACCGTGACATTTACACGTTGGCGAGGCGACGCATGGCACGCGGCATCGTTGACGCTCGCAACAACATTGCATGTCCCACACATGTCAATCAGTTAGTTAGTTAGTTAGTCACATTGCCAATCTACACACACACGCCATACATACATACACACATACATCTGTACAAGTATATGCACTCATATCGCGCCGATTAGCCAATATTACGTCGGTATTCTGCTGTCAGCTGTCACCACATAACGCAAACCTCCATTCCACTTTACGCACTGACATTTAGGCCTCTGAACTTTTGTTATTGCAATTGTAATTTACTTATGTATATGTACATATGTATGTACACTTGCTCCTAATTACATATACATCATATGTACATTTATTTAGCTGGGTGCTGACTATTTCGTATGAATTTGCGTTTAACCGTAAAATTGTCAATTGCCAATGAATGAGGAAAGGTAATTCCGATATTTGTAATGTCATTTATTTGTCGTTTACATTGTTATACTACTCTAGCAGAAATTGCCTTTGGAAGTTGTTGTTTAGCAAATGTTGGTATTTATTGTTGTTATTTTAAAACATTTTATTATCCGTGTAAATTCTTGCTGTTGATTGGATGTAATTGCAAATGAGTTGAGAAATAATAGCTGATCATCGCTTAGCCAATGGAGCGCTGAAATGGAGTGGGGGTGTGTGCAACTGTAAAAAATGTGGAATTTTCGGGATTCCTAATGATTAATTGCAAAACATTAATTAAGACTAGTCTTCCGTAGTTCGCTTCAGAGCTAAGAGATTGCACATTGTATGTACATATTGCAAGTTAAGAGCTTCAAAGCGATACATTTGTGATTAATTGCAAAACATTATTAAGCTTTAACAAACGAGCTTAATTTTTAATTTGCTTGCTATATCAATTAGATACCTTATATCTGGTTAACGACAAAATATTCTCAAGTAGTTTGTTCTTGTGCTAATTAAGAATGTTCTTTAAACAAAACGCCGATTAGAAACAGATTGAAGAAAAAAAAACATATTTTAAGACATACTCAGAAAACTTTAGTGAAATGTTTACAAATTTATTATTTATAAAAATATTACTTAACATTCGTAAAGAGTACAACTTTCTTTATAAGTTTAATAGTTTTTATTAAATCAATTAAATATAGCCATTTAAAGCGGCGTACAGATAGAGCCTTAATTGAGGCAATTAGCAAATTATATTTGGAGTGGACAACATTTTCTAATTGACTCAATTAAGCGCTGTCTCAATGCCGCAAAAAGATTACTTTTTACAGAAACATGCTCGATTTATAGAACGACCATTTTTCATGAAATGTCAATAACAAATTTCTACATCTTTTCTCAGAAGTTTTAGACAAATTTCCTGCTCTCTTATAATTAGAAAATTATCTAAGTTTTGTACCAAAGAAACGTATCCGTAATATTAGAAATAAATGTTAGAAACACATTCAATATGTTATCGGTTGATCAAATAATTTATAAAAGAATAATACACGCATAGAAGAACTTACTTAAGCTTAAATTTTTGCCTGATATTTAAGACTACATATTAATCTTAAATAATTAATTAATACATATTGCAGAGTGTCATTAGCCTTAATTTTGCTGACTGCGTTCTACATGTTTAGTTCTACATATTCGTATTATGTGATCAAGCAAAGCTGTTTTTTGTTTAGTTACTGCTCGCAAATATTATGCAAATTTAAATAAATAAATAAACTTGCTTGACAGTGCATAAACAAGTAAAGTAAATAAATTCAAATAAAAGAGAGTTAACGTTAACACCAACAATATCGAAAATTAACTTCGTAGATTTGAGCAGGTGATTGCACCAACACAAAAAATAAAAACGATTGAGTAAATAATGTCAATCAATACAAAACAAATTGACTAAGCACACTGGTTTGTGTATGTGTGTTAGTGCGTGTGTATGTAGATGCATATATGTATATACTTAGGTTCATTTACCTATTTCAAGGTGCATTCACTTATCGCATTTTCGGCAAATATGTGATAATTCAAAATGTGAAATTTTAATACAAATGCGATTAATCGTATGATTGTTATCTTAACAAATGAAAGTGCATAACTCAAAAAAAGTATGTACATAAAGATTAGATTTAAAAAAATTATCATTACCATTCAGCTTTTATGCAATTTCACAATTATAACAAATGCATTCTGATGTTTTTCTATTGTGGTTTTTGCTTTCTACTGTTGACATGTGTAAAACCTATTTGTCTATTTAGCTGCTGTTTTACGATTTCAAACCAACGCCTTATGGAAAAGAACGTGATAACAGAGAGAGTAGCTTTTGAAAAACATAAGCGCCTGCATGAGAGAAAATGTTTCATGAGGTGGCAGCTGGATTTCGTTGATAAAGTATTTACTTGTACTTATTTACTTTCCTGTCAAATTCCACGTACCGCTCGCCATTTAAATTTCGTCATGCAAGAAATTTTCTCCTGTTTGCAGTGAAAGAGTTCGTGTGATGAACTCGTGTTTTCTTTTTCAGGGTCTTTTTTGAATTATTGTACGCTTAACTTTTCTTTAGTGCTGCTTGTTATTATGCGCAGTGGGTAGTGTTATAACTCGATATGCCACTAAGTTCGAGGTTCGAATCTCAGCCAAGGCAAGTAAAAGTGAAATCATAGGCAATGACTAACCTCCGAGGGTATTTCTGCCATGAAAAGGCTTCTCATAAATACAACTGCCGTTCGGAGTCGGTAAAGACGAACACCACAAATGGTAGTAGGAGCTCGACCAAACACTGAGCTATATATTGTAAGCGTCAAATTATTATTATTATTATTATTATTGCAAAGAGAGCTTCAAAAGCTAGGGAGTCGAGTTATTACTAAAAATTGTGTTTATGATTTGAAATATCGTTGATTTATATGCTTTTAGGTGTTGAAGAATTTACAAAAAAAAAAACGATTGCTTCTACTGATCAACTCATAGTTAAGTCCAACCATCTTGCAGCCATCAGTAATCAATGTCGATCTAACTTGCTGCTGTTACCGCGCATGCGCCACATCCAAATCAATGCCAGTCGACAGCAATTGATTAATGTCATTGCACTTCACTTGGCTACCGGCAGCATGCTCACCACCAAATAATCCAAACGAAAAACATGCCTGCAAAATAATAAAAAGGACTGTTGCATTGAATCTATGACATAGATTAATGTCGACCGAGACTGTACTGTTTTATGGCTGTGTGGCTGCAATAAAGACGTCCGTCTGTCAAATCGAAACTAATGAGACTATTGTTCACTTCAAAGATAGAAATGAATATTTTATAAAAAAAAAAAACCAATAAATAATCAAATTTACTTATGTGTGCATAATTACAAATTAAATGTAAAAAAATGACACTGAAGATGGCACAACGCCATCAAGGGATGAAGAAAATTCGTTCCAAAATCAATTATTAAAAAAGTGTTTGTTGAAAAATTCCAGTAATGTGTAAGTTTAAGATGGATAAAGAATATTTTTCACCAAGAGTGTTGCACAATTTCTTGCATACAACGCGTGAATGACATCTCGCAACAGCTTCGGCAAATGAAAAGAAATGCTAGCTAAGATCTTGCAAATGGCTTTCAGAGAACAGCTGAGTAAAATTTGTATGAAAATATGGACTTTATCCATTGAAGAACGCACAAGTACCAAAGTCTAATAACTTCTCTTGGCAGAAGTGTATACAATTTTTAAGTATCAAATTTTCAAACATACATATATATGTATATATATGCACGCGACAAAATACCTATTAACTTACATACATATGTAGGCAAGCATATGCAAACTTATATAGTTTAATGCTTTGGTTTCTACATTGAAGCTCGCTTGAAACTCTAGTTGCAAACTTTCCTAGCAACATGCAACACATGTATACATATTTGCGTCATTTTTTGTTGCTTTTGTCGCGTGATTTAGTGGAATTATTTACTGCTTAATTATAGTTGGATTTCATGTAGTCATTGAAGTCAAAAACATTTAATAATAGAATTTTAGCATATATAATTTGACTTAAGCTATTTTGTTTTCGAAAAAAAAAACCTAACCTTTCCCAGAAATTGTGTAAATTTCTATCGAACTTTGATTGAGATAACCTACAAATGACTAGCTTAAAGAAAAATAAACATATGTATATGTTAAATATTTCATCGCGATAATGCAATTACGTCAAAGAAGCACTTGCTAATTCGTGTAAAATGGGTTTTGGGTCAAAACCTCACACCAATATTTGTCGAATTTTCTGCTGTCAACCTTCACCAACTTCAAGTCCATGAGCCTTTTACAGAGATCGTTAAACATCGACACAAACTTTTTGAAAGCTAATTCCTAAACTGCGCCAACCTTCTCGCAAAAAATCTTAATTGTTTCGTAGCAAACATTTTAGACATCTAAAGAAAAGTTTGTAAAAAAAATTAAGTTGATTTCCCTGCAAAGACGTTAAAAATTGTGACCGGAAATTGAAAACCTGTCACACAAAATATACAAAGACAATTTGCTAATTGCCTCAATTAAGGCTTTATCTATATGATTTCTGTCATAGATACTCGCCGTATTAACTATATGACCGTCGTATGTTTGAACATTCCTCCTTGTCTACCGTTCTTCACCACTTGACTTTAATTCCTTTACCATTTTCCTCTTTTACGATTAGTTTTTTTTATTTGCAATTTTGCTTGTGCTCACCTTCTGCCACTATGAGGCCAAAACAATTGCAAGACGCCGCGCAAGAAAATGTTTTGTCAATACTGTCAATGCTAACGATTAACATTGAATAGCGCAGGGAAGGAGACGCCCACAAGAGGAGGCAATAAATGCCATAGCAATGCTCGTATGTAACAATAGTTGCAAAGCAATAACAACAAGCCAGCCAATGTAAGTGGAAGTCATGTGAAATGAGCATACATACATACGTCGAGGCATTTGACGCGAGCCCAATACCTGTAGAAACCAAATACACTATCTGCAGCAGCATTTGGGCCGCTAAGTGCAGCAATACAAAAACAAACGAATACAAATGTACACAGAGCAATGTCGGTGGAAATGTTCGCAACACGACAACGTATCAAAATTTATTGCAATGACAATTTAAATGAGATCTATGAATCCATTGCCGATAGCCTTTATTTTTATTTTTGCTGTTGACAGCATTGGCAGCAACACCTATAGTCATTGTTTGCGCATCAGCATCGCGCTTTTCAAGCTGCATTTTGCGCCGCTTGCACTGCCGGATGCAATTCAATTACAAATTCAGTTACAGAAATCCAACACGTTGAACTCTTCTTTTTTGTTTCGTTATACATATACACATATGTACATATATTCATACACATAATCGCCAGTTTGGCATCTGAGCCTTTGTCAGCGGCATTAACATACGTAAAGTGTCAACTTGGTGCGCTACTGTGCAGCGCAGCGAATCCATATATACATACATACATACATGCATACATACGAGTACAACGACAAAATGGGCAGCAGTCAACAGTCGAGTAAAAGGTTGGAGAATGTTTTCAAGCAAACAACCACAAAATTGCCTAGTTAACCATTTCGTGCCTGCGCCGACGTAGCCTTGCAAGTTGCAACACTTTCTTTCACTCAGCGATCGCAGATCGACACTTGGCAGCAAGAAACTCAATGAGTTTTGTTGTTGGGTGCAGTTCAAAAGGGGTAATTGATTTATCGTGACAAGAGCAACTTGGCAATAAAGCGATACTTTTAATTCTCGGGTTTTTTTTTGTAGTATTTACATGCTTGTGTACATTCGTATTTATTACTTGAAAAGCATCTGCAATGATGAGCGAATAATTTTGTAAATCGAAGCTTAGAGCTTAGTTGACTAAAGAACTTATAGGTTTTCGTAAAAGATATCACAAATTCTGTGCCTTCTACATGTGGATGGGTTCCCAAACCTTTGCAAGGCATTTTGTGTTCATTATTTTTGGGGATCGCTGTGGTCGAGTGGTGCGTGCTATACCTCGATATGCCGCTGAGTGTAAGATTTGAATGTCAGCCAGGGCAAGTAAAATATTAATCATAGGAAAAGTTTTTTTCTAATTGCAGTCACCCCTCGGCAAGCAATGTCAAACCTCCGCGAATTTGTGGTTTTATATAAACACACCGCAAATAGTAGGAGAAGCTCGGTCAAACACTGAGCTATATAGTGGAAGCGCCAAATTATTATTATTATTTTTTGATCACCAATCTCAATTAGCCCACCTTTAACTTCCATAGGAGCAGCGTCAGTAAAAAGACTTGTCAACAAACCGAAATAAATTTTTATATAAGGAATTTTTTAACAAAATATGGTCGAAACTAAATGTCATTTTCGTAGTGGTTTTTCATACAATGCTTCAAAACCTAATTCGGAATGTAAGTACAAAACCACAGGGAAGGTTCCCAAAGAAAACAAAAAGCTATGTATTTGGGAAAAGTTTTAAGGAACAAATTAAATTGTTGACAAACAAGAAATCATGAACAAAGGTGTCAGGAGCATACTCTTTTGAAGAACGAAACTCTCAGAAACTTTTTAACAGAAAAACAATGGTATTAAAAGTTTGGATCAATCACGCCTGGTAGAAGCCATTGTCAAACTAGGAATTTATACCGAAGTGCTGACTGGAACGAATGGAAAATGTTCAACTACATATGGGTATGTATGTATGTATATACATATGTATGTGCGTACTTTCGAAAAGTGCAGAAAACCACAATATTAACAAGACACTCACTGGTATTAAAGGAGACCACAGCAGCTCTTAAAAGTGTACAATAAGAAAGAAAACAAATGAAGATGAAAATCATAGTCGTTGTTCAGGCTTAGCTTTACACACATACATATGTACATATGTACATCTATCTTTCTTCAACCGCCAAGTGGTGCTCTCGGATCGCCATATGGGATCTGGAAGACAGCTTGTGTTGCCACAACAGAAGCATCGAAGAGGTTGAGGACCCTCGACAGACATCGGCGTAGCAGAAGCGACTGACCCAAGATGTTATGCTTGATGGCAGTCCCGTGGGGAGAGGAATTCGACGGAAAACAGGTTTATCCTGGTTTTAAAGGGCCACTTAAACGCCCCCGAAAAAAAAGAACTTACATACATATGTATTACGGCAGGATAGTGTGTACGTGTCATGCATTGGAAGCGCATTGCAAAAACAAAAGAGTTGGCTGCACTCTGTAAGGCAGGTACATACATACGTACACATGACTTACCATACATATATCCGATCTATTCTCGATTAAATGCAAAAAAAAAATCTTAAGCAAAATATAACAAGAGCATTGGAAAACTGAGCAAGATGCCATGCAGCAATGACCGCCATGGAATTGTTTAAAACATCCTTAGAACGACGATAACGCTGGTGAGTGAGACCAGGTAGAAGAGTACACACACTCATATGTATACAACGACCCAAAAAAAAAGAAAAAGAAGAGGCGTTCATAGAAAAACCGAACATACGCTCGACGGCCAGCAATAGCTCCAAGTCCATCTTATTAAACAACGGAACACAACGAATCACATACATACATATAAACAAATACAACTACATACATACATACATAAATACGTACATGTACACATATAATTACAAGAACAAGAATGCTATCAAAACAAAGGCACAAAGTGAATGCCCTTCGTTGGTGACGTCACTACGGCTGCAGTTGTAACTGAGACGCGGCAGTAACAATAAAATCAAGATTGGCAGCGACTATGCCAGATGAAAACATTCCCAAACAAAGGCGACGTCAACGGTTGTGAAGTAATGCCACTGAAGGTGAGCGAACTGAAAACATCAACAGGAGAATTACAACAACAGTTACAAAAACGACCACCGCGAATGCCGGCCGGGCAGCCGGGTAACCGGCTTGCAACAAAATCAACAAAACAGAAGGAGAGGTAAACAAGCGCAAAAGAATGGGAGAACGAAATGCAATGATGCAAGTTGATGATAGAGTCACAATCTACGACGGAATAAGTGAGGCGCAAAAAGAACTGCTGGGGACACCAAAACAAGCCAGCGCAGTGAATTTGTAAACAAAACGCTAAAAACAGGAAAATCAGGCAGCGAATAAAGGGGCGATGAGAGGAAATATTATGCATGTACAGACAAACATTCACATACATATACACTCCCAACACATACATACATACATACATATATAGAAAATTAAAGAGGAGGAAAGCAATGCAGAACTACCACAATCAGTGATTATTAATGCGAGTGAAGAGGATGGGCGAAAAATGAAACCGGAAAGTTAATATGTATGCATGTATGTACATACATACATACAAATGTGCATATGTGTGATCATACACATGTAGCAGGGATTACCGATTACCACTCTAAGTGGCGGGGAGTGAGGTAAAGTATTACAGCGAGAAAAAGTGGAACAAAATAGAGAATCCCGAAGAAATGCGGGTACCAAAACAAAACACGATTCAAAACAAATGCACTGCTGCAGTTTTTAACGCTAACAACCTAAACAACAACAATAACAGCATAACAACATGCAAAGGAATACTGGGAAAGCGGAACACGATTATGAGTGGAACGAACTTTGTGAGCGATCCCATTTACCCATTAACTATGTACACATACAAATATATACATACATACATATTTATATGTGTTGCATGAAAAGACGGTAATGAAGTTTTCGATGGAAATAAATACATACATACATGAGAGGATAGTAAATATACAAAAGTGGTGATGAAACACAATTTGAGAATGTATTTTGAAGCAAAAAAACAAAAAGCTGTACGCCGTAGTTTGAGTGCGTTTGGTATAGGACAAAGAGACTTTGGCCAAACGAAAAAGGGGGCTCGGTCAGCTGCGTGCTGCAACAGGCCGTTTGCCATTGACACGCAGCGCACTTGCAAATAAACAAATAAGCTATGTACATATGTAATTGTGTATTATGTATTGTATGTAAATACGATTATTTAGCGGACATAGTCACCCTAGTCCTTCTTCGCCATTCTTCTCATAGTCAAATGGCCGATTTTGTTGGCGCTGTCGATGTCGCCAAACTTTTTATCAAATACAACGCATCGCCTGTTGTTCGCAGAAAAATAGCAGTGAATTTGTAATGAAGCTCATTCACGCACGATAGCATATATCCAAATGTATGTTTGTGTGTAACATATATATGTTTGTATGTGTTTTTATGTGGACCTATTCCCATACCATAGTAAATAATAGACAAACGCAGAACGCCGCAAAAAAAGGCGAACGCACAACCTTAGGTTGGACGCGCACAACAGATGCATTTGTCCGTTAGTCAAGAGGAAATGAACGACTGCAATGGCCTGCGATTGTCGCAAATTTATGCAGTTGCATAGTTGTTGCGCTTTTGTTTCAATGCAATGTAAAATGACTCAGTATGGCATTACGAGTTTTGCATATAAAGAGCCATGAATGTTTATAAAATTTAAAATGCAAAAAAGTTAATGAGAAAATGAGGAGTAGCAAATCCAAGTGAGCAGTATCTAATATTTGAATATTATTTTGCGCGGCGATGCAGCTGCGTAGAAGCCATTCAACCGAGTTATGACGAATATATACATACATATGTATATTGTCCTATGTACATATCTGTTACTAGTGTATGTATATGTATATATTAGGGTGTTCGATTATTTGACTTTTTTGTAAAACCGGTTTTCGAATTATTCGAAAAATTGCAATTTAAAAAAATCTTGTTCCTAATTTTTAATCAAGCAAAAACCGGGTAAACCGGTATTTGTTCCAAGTAGGAAAACACTACATGAAAGAAATATTTTGAAAATAAAATGTTGTTGAATTTCCGCATTTAGTAAGCCGCATTATGCCCGAATTCAGTAAGCCGTCTCAACCTCTAATAGAGGCAAAAGTCACAATTTTAGACCAGTAGGTCTCAAAATAAAGGCTCTAGTCTCAAAATAAAATATCTAAGTTGTGTACTGGATATAAGCAGGTCACAAGAAATTAAGTAAAAACAAAAGAGAAAAACGTGAAAGCGAAGAAAGGCAATAATCTTTAACTCTTACATAGTTTCAAATTTTTAAACTAGAGATTATACCAAATTACGGAATTCCACTAGAAGGACTTACTGTCAGTAAGGCGTAACACTTACCTAAATATATAAATTCTTCTAAAATACATTTGCTGCATTTTTTCTAAAAATTATTTGGATTTCGAATATACGAGGTTATAAGGTTTTTATCTAATTGATAAGAATTGTGTGGTTTCCGTTTCAATAAAAATATAATGCATATGTAGAAAAGCACAGAGCCTGGCATGGGTCTCTTCTTAAAATATAAGTTCCCAATTATTTTAGACGATATATGCACACAAATACGTAATTGAACAACTTTTCCCTTTTTTATACCTTTCATAGAAATGTTATATTAAGTTTGGCCCGATGTTTGAAAGTGCCAGATGGATAAGAGTTAGACCCATCAAAGAAATACCGATATTATCAGGATGATGAGCTGAGGCTATGAAGCCATGTCCTTCTATTCGTCTGTTTGAACGCGAACTAGTCCTTTAGTTTTTGATCTATTTCAATAAAACCTCGCAGTCAGGTGTCTTTTTATAATTGATTAGATATTTGTCGGAATCGACCAGATCGGACCATTATAACGTATATGGGAGTCGATTCTTCGGATATTATATTTTGCTCCATAACTCCTTCAATTAAGCAGCAAGAAGTGTTGCAAAAAGGTCCGCTATTATTAGCTCTATATAAGCAGTCTAAATTATGCAGATCAAAGATATATAACATATAGCTTCCATACAACCGATTGTTCAGATATTTTATTTAGCACGTAAACCACTCCATTTAAGCAGCTAAAGTTTTAAAATTTTGTACACATAATAGTTATTATCGAATAAATTTAACATATGGCTCCCACACAATTCATCCATTTATGAAAGGTATGAAGCCTTCATAGCCGAAGAGTGCCTTGTTTTTTTACTTGTTTTTTTTTATCAGCCAAGTCATTAATTCTTTAATCTTTGTTCGATTTTTTATCGCTTTTTTTTATCCGGCCGCTACGGTTTTTTTTTGACTAAAGTCATTTCAACGAGCACTTCAAAAGTTTTGGCAAAAACTATCGGGTCTACACTGACCATACACCAACTGCCGCTAGGTTTAAATATTCCTCACATAACCTTACCTTTTCCTATGTAATTTCATTTTAATGCATTGAATTGAATTTAATTTAATTAAAGAGAAAACTTTGTAATCTAAGCTTACAATCTAACCATTTACTGTTTTACATAATTTGAAATTATTTTCTTTCTTTCCAGGTGAGTGAAATGAAACAATATCGAACTTTTCATGTAAGTCATTTATAACAATTTTATAAGTACTTACATAAATATGTACATATGGGACAATCATTGTTAATTGAATAAGTGTTGAGCTCAAGACCCATCGAACATGTAGCAGCACAAAAACCAAAAATTTGATTTTCTATTTTTTTTTTATTATAATAAAAATAATAAACTATAATGCTTTAAGTACATTTTAAGGTAAGTAGTTGATAAAAGAATTTTGAACCTTTATCTTATAAAAGCACAAACAATTTATACAGATATTTTTATTTATTTAATTTTTCTACTGCTGCCGAAGCAGCCGAAGTACCACGGTTTTATTTTCATACCCGAGCGTACTTGTTCGCATAACGGTTGCTTGTAACACGCCCACCTCCCATATAACGCAAGTTTTAGAAAAATGCATAAACTCCGTTTTTTCGATATTCCTTAAAGCAAATTGAGTGAAATTTGGTAGGAGCGATTTTGAACTAAGAAATTAGGTGTTTATGGACGTTTCCACGAATATTTATGAAAAATTGTCTGTATCTCAATAACAGTATAAGTTATTTGATATGACTAGCATCACCGTTAATAATTTTTGAAATCGGACCATAAACACGCCCAACTTCCATATACCGGAAATTTTGAAAAATGAAAAATAAACTTCGTTTTTCAGTATTTATTGGAAGAAATAGAGTAAAGTTTAACAGGTGTTATTTGAAACAAAGAAACGGTGTTTTTATGAAATTATGGGCACCGCCCATACAAAAATACATCGCGAGGGTATATAAAAATCGGTTTCGCTCGAATTTAGCTTTTCTTATTTGTTTTTTGTTGTATAACTACTGAGTATTACTTATGTTGCGTGTCGTTGGATGCATCTCGCCTTGTCGCCGAAAACGCTACTTACATACATACATTTATCAACCGCGAGCAAAACAACGTTCACCGATGAGATGGCGCTACGGCGTTACGCAATTTTACTAATTGCCCACAATAAAAAAATGCAGTAATGGCAATTAAAAAATTTAACGTAAAATGAAGGCATAAAAACATGCAAAACATAATCCAAGAAGTATGCATTTACGAGTATGTATTAGTAGGTACATCTGCGATAGTAAAAATGTGTAAACGCGGCTGCGTACATACCGAACAAACATTAAAAAAATATTTCTCCAGCATTGGAGAAGTTCATAGTTATCAAATTGATATTCAACAATTGAGTAATTCGGAAATTGTTATCCGACATAGTCTTCCAACTAATTTTTTATCTAGGATTGGAAGTAGAGATGTACTCGAGAAAGAAAATTTTACTCTGACTTGGCAGCACTTATACCATTTAGAGTATGGTACTAGCTAGTATTTTCTCAATTGAGTAATTCGGAAATTGTTATCCGACATAGTCTTCCAACTAATTTTTTATCTAGGATTGGAAGTAGAGATGTACTCGAGAAAGAAAATTTTACTCTGACTTGGCAGCACTTATACCATTTAGAGTATGGTACTAGCTAGTATTTTCTCAAGTCGTGTACTATATTTACATTTAACATTGAATTCCCTAGGCTCATACCAATTGACAACTCGATTCACAGCTGAGGAATTTTCCAAGCGATCGTGTGCGATAAATTTATGACTAAAGAAATAATTCTAGAAGAGCTGCTTTAAAAGGCCTTCTAAAGGGCGGTCTACAAAAGCCCTTCTGCAAGCTCTTCTATGGGTGCGAAAGCACAGAGGACCTTAAGTTTGTGTCACTTCATAAAACATACATAATTGTATATAAAAGAAAAGGGAGTGTAATTAGAATAGAAGGTCTCTCGACACTCAGGAACCTCTTTTGGAATGTTTTTTAATCGCCTGAGGTTATCCTACTGGGATGTAAATATATTGTTTACTACGTATTTTAGATCAGAAGCCATCCTTTCTGTATTATATTTAACCACATTATTAAGTGCAACTCACTTTTCCCTACATTGCTTAATTTTTTCGCATTTCCTTTGGTCTAGTGCTATTTTTGGAGCATTTGGACCTATAATTGTAGCTTTCTTCTTAGAATACGAGTACAATAGAATGCCTGCTTTGTATACTTCTTACTGCGAAATTTGAATAAAAAGCTATTTTTGGCTTTATTCAATATATTTTACGACTACATATGTGCTTCAAGGTTGGAAAATGCTGAACTGTGATTCAGGTAAAAAGACTTCAAAATTTTAAGATAGGTTCACCAAAGGACAAAAAACCTTTAAAAAGTGATCGCTACGGAATATTTTAATTTATTGAATAATCGAGTAGAAGCGGCGTATCGGTAATAGGTTGTTGGCACAAGCATGTATGATTTTTTATTATATCAACTCCATATGTACATATATATGTAGATACATATCCACCATAAAAATATGTGTGTATTTATGTATGTATGTACTGACAAAAGAAAAAAAATTAAGAAGTTAAGAAGGGTTACGAATAGATAATGCTAGGTGTTTTCAAAAGGCTCGTCATTCGCTTTATTTTGCTGATTACTTAAACAATTCCATTACGATTTTTTTACTCTAATTTCATACCTCCGGCTCCCTCTTTGTTATGCCTGTGTCACAGTTTTTCGACCTATAAGTCGGTCTACTTACTTATCATTTTAAAAAACACAAAAAATGGTCAAAACGCTGCAGTTTCAAACAAACATATATTTCAAGACTTTACTAATTTTTGTACATTGTGCCCGCATGCATAAATGTGTGCAACCTGAAATCTTTTATTTCCTTTCATGATTAGTTCAGTGTTTTCGTGGTCAGTATCGCACTAAAAACATGCCGAATTTAAGGAGAACTAAAGAGCAAATATAAAATAAAAAAATTAAAACAACAAATTATGTATCGATTTTGGCCGCTGCGTTTGTTTACCTAACTTAATAGTCCGATGCATTAAAATCGGCTGCAAAAAATTGATATTCCCCCCGCTCAAAAACTTAAGTGAAGAAACAGAAAAGGAATACAATAAAATAAGGCAGTTTAAAAAAATAAAATAAGAATGAGATGACCGATTAGGTTTATACCTAGCACAGCCGACGGACTGCATAAAGGTTCAGCACGGAGCAGATACTTTGGAGCGGCTGCAGTACAAATCCAAGAGGAGACTAAACTCATTATTGTTCACTTTAGCGCTGCTGCATGTTCTGCCTCTGCTGCCGGCTTTGTTGACGCTCAGAGTACAATGGCTTCTGCCTCGCTCGTAAATTGCGCGGCAATCGCTGCTTTTGTGACTTTTTCAGTAAACCAAAAAAAAAACGTATAAGAAAAAAGAAAGGATGGCATATGTTTGTGAGTCGATGCGTACACTACTCTGTTGCATGCATGCATGTACATTATACTCGTACATATAAATATGAGAGTTGAGTCTTTGTTGATGAATTTTGATGCAGCAAGGCCGTACAAACGCATGGTGAAGCATCACTTAGCGCACTACGGGCGGATGGACGCAGCGGGAATGCTAACTTAGTTATTTTACGCGATTTTCTCAACAATTCCTTTTTTTTTTACTTTTATTTTATTATAAATTTCTCTTTTTTATTGCTTTTCGCAACACTTTCGTAATGAGAGGGCATTCGCACCGATCAAGACTGCGGTGAACTCAAGTCAAAACCAGTGATCAGAAAACTCATTTCGATTGGACATTCTTCAAGAATGTGTGGACGAGCTAGCCTGATTTTATTGCGCAAAGCTCTCTTTAAGCCCGTCTGCATGTATCTCATTATAAAGATCACAGTAAATAATGCGACAAGAAGAGCAGAACTAAAATACGAGATAAAATGATAAATGGACCGTGGTAATATACATTAGCAGTGGACGCAAGCTAACCTCAGCGGTCCAAGCGCACTTATTTTTACCAACACACTGTACTTATGTATTTATAAATATGTGTATGTATGTATACATACTTTTATTAAGCAACCGGGAAATGGTATTGTCCCGCTTCTCGGTAAAGGGCCTATTTATTTATTTTTTTCAAGCTGTATTAATGATATGGCTTTTGTTTTGTTACTATTGTGGCACTGTTGATTTCGCATTAAATTGCATTACGTACTTATGCGTCATCTCGTTCGCATTTTAAACCGATTATTGTCACTTCAAAGCAAATATCTACTTAATTCCTTCGTTGCGGATATGGGTAAGTTACGCAGGTACAGTGGACACCACGCAATACCCAACCTTTTATACACTTCGTATCAAGGCTTTTATGGAATTCTAGGTCAAGTTTGCTAGATCCCTGAGGCCATGAGTGTCATTATAAATATCGTACTTAAAGATTTGATGGACGGAATTTTTAGCAGCTTTGGGAATTATTATAGGCCACTTACATATAGGGAGGCACACAGGACCATTAACTAGAAAGGTTCCTCAATAGCGTTTGCAGAAGGAGAGTTAATGAAGAACAGTCTGAACTTATTCAAAAGCAAGTAGAAATTAAATTTATGAAGGTAAATGAGAAAAAGTCTAAAAGGCTTTCGTTGGCGCAGCGTTCATTAGCAACCAACGCGAATGCCAACACGAAATTTGTATGTGGACGAGGTTTTACTGAGTGAATGAACTGCACCAATTTCTTGGGAGACGACAAAAAATGTTTGTACGCCGGATTTAAAAAAAAAACCTATGTAACAACGGCTAAGATAAATGTATGGCAGTTTCTCAAGTTCACGGACTTGTTCAAGGAGAAGTACGAGTCTGAAAACTCTACACAAAGATTCAAACGTAAAGGACTTAGTGTGCTGGTGGTAAGCCGGCCTACCCTAATCATAAAATACTGAGCCCTTACTCCTTAGTTCTAATAGAAAATAGTTTATATTTTCTTTCTTCTACAAAATCTGGTGCGTAATAGTGCTAACAAATGCTTAAATTTTAAGATTGAAGGACATGGTGATGCTCTCATTATAGAAATTTTCAACGATTTCCTAAACATACCGAAATGCAAAAAAAAAATGTCTGCGCGGATTTGCAAATAACTTTCTTCCTATCCGACATTAACAATAAAAAAAATATACGAGACGAAAATCATTGACTTATCAAAGTCTCTGTCCTTTTATGCCCTCGAATAAAGAAAGCTTCAAAAAAAAAAAGCAGGAGCTACTTAACAACAAATGTGGTAAATATCGGCCATGTAATCGTGATATGAAATTGGCAGTAGCGAACAAAAGCCAAATAAAATCAAAATGAAATGTTACAGAAAGCAAACATTTATAAGTAAATGCAAAAAGCAAACAATGCGGCGAGAAGCTAAAATGTTGTCATGCAATAAACTCCTGCAACAAATCAGCAACAACAACGAACTCAATAACAAACAAGGGACAACACGCTGCTAATAAACAAAGCAACAACCGACAACTCCGTAACAACACTGACGCATACTCTGACTGCGCCTCCAACTCTGACGCGTCGATTTGTGGCATACAACTGACGCGCTGCTTTCGGATTTTATTTTTCGTCCATTTTTATAAGAAAACAAACAGCGACGACAGCTGCAACTGCAGCGACTGCAGCAAACCGGCATTACTTTCGACTTTTAACTCCGCTTTGCACTTTACTACGCTTTGTTTACATTTTTGCGCATCGTGGCACCAACAGCCGGATCAAGCTGTCTGACTGCTGTATCTGCTATTGCAACGACTTGTCTTGCCACCATACATGCATACATATACTTATATATGTTTGTGTGTATGTATGTACGTAAATAGTTTGTTGATATCTACAAAAACCATCATTGTTATTGCTACTGCACATGAGCACGAGCATGTTGTGATGTCAACATTATAGTATTTGTAGCTTTGATATTTTTAAAGTGGTAGCGGGTTGGTGGAGCTTGCTGCAGCCAATGCACTCCTTGTAACTTTCTAAGCACTTTTGTTGTTGCAATTATTATTTTGTATAAACTTAAACTCTACAAATATAGGTACATATAATATGTACATATGTATGTACATCAGAGGCGTAGGCAAGCTGGAGGGAGGTTTATGAGGTTCACATCTCCTTTCTTCCTTTAACTACTTATCGGCACTTTAGATATGTTTTTTGATGTGACCGCTTAAGTACAGCACAAAATCTCTGTCAAGTATCTCTTTATTTGCTAACTGGAAGTGGAACAGAAGAGAAAGCTCATGCCGGAATTCAGTTAGCAGTTTTATGGCCGAATTTAGGAACTTCGTATCGTCTCAAGTCTCAAAATGAGCTAGAGATTATTGCTTTTCGTTCACGTTTTTTTATTTTGTTTTTATTTAATTTTTTGTAACTTGCCCATCACCAAGTCACAATTTTAAGACTTTATTTTGAGACTAAAGGCTTTATTTTGAAACTAATGAATGCCAACTGGTCTAAAATTGTGACTTTTGTCTCTATTAGAGACTGAGATTGCTTACTTAGTTCGGCGGTTAGTCTCTAATAGAGACAAATTTCACATTTTTTAGCCAACTGCCAATTAGTCTCAATATAATTACAGGAAACCAGCATTAGCGTCAGCTATATTTATCCATCTTTCAGAAGTTGGCATGAACTCAGTTTTATAATTTAATTTGAACCTATCAGGAAATGAAAAATACGACCCTCAAGCATCAGAAAGTGCTAAAGAATTTCAAAAATCAATCATTGTAAGTTCCGCAAATTTGTCTGTCACAGTGCCATTAAAACACACTTTAAAAAGTTGTGTAATGAAGGGAAAGGATTATCAGGTAAACGAAAATCCGCTTACCCCTCTGAAATAAATTTACTTGGTTCCACCCCTGATGTGTATTCTATATACACGTGTTGTTGTCGACTGATTTGTAGCAACAGTTGCAAGTTTCAGAGCGACTATTGCAACAGCTAACACACAAAATTTCTTCTAACAACGTTTTATATGTAAGAATAAAATATGTAAGTTGTACGATATGACAAGTATGTATGTACATACATGCGTTGTAGAATAAAGCGCGATCATATTTCTGTGAATTGTATTCAAATCCTTACAAAATATTAACCCAAAAAAGTTATGCTAACATAACCAATATTAAGCCAAATATTCGGACGAAATGTCTCTAGCTACTATGCAAGTGGTCATTAGAGTAACAACTTTTGACCTTAAACAGCCCAAAAAAATTTCAATGTTTTTCAAATTTCTCCTCTTCAAAACACTATCTACTATTTGGATTATACGCCGACATAAAATTCGTGGGGCGCTCCAGCTAAGTTCATTGGCATATACATATGTATGTATGAATTTACATTTGTGTGTACTCAAATCACAGGCACGCAAACTCTTGCCAGCACACAACATTCCTTGCATTAAAGAGGTGCATAAGTTCGGAAAGCGTTCAGCCCTCTTAAGCTAATGTATGAGGAATAAAATGGAATGAAACGGATAAAAAGCATATAGTATGTGTTGTTCATACTTATGCTAAAATAGCAGGTCATTTGTATATAAAAAATGTGTGTATGTTAGATTTGAAGTCTCCTATAATAAAGGGTGTTTTTTTAGACGTGTGGTTTTCAGTGAGGCAATACTTTTTTCGGAGTTGGTATTTTTGACAGGTCTTTTTACTTGATTTATACTCAATTTGGTTCGCCATTTCAAGACGCCTTGGAAGAGAATATTCTGCGCGTTTTTTGCTGACATACAGCCCCAATTAGCTAAATTCTTGGCCATAGCCATAAATTATATGCGTTTTATTTCTTCTTAAAAACATGTCTAAAAAAACATACGTAAATATCTACCGAAGGGCACAAGTTTTAAGGAGTTCCCAGTTAAATTGGATTTAGGTGCGGTTTGAATAAATTTCTTTAATAACTACTTTTTTAAAACTCATGTTTGAACACTCGCTAGTCAATTTAAATGTCGAGTTTGTTTGTTTAAACAAATTTTGTTAGCCATTATATTTTAGACTGCAAAGCTTTTAACTATACTGCAGTGTTTTGACCCAGTAGTGGAAAGTAATCAATTTAAACGTGGAAAAGCAAAAATGCTATTTAAATAAAAAAACTTTATGAAAAAATGCATTCATACGAGTGAGTTTCCCGACAAATCTATCTATAAGTATCTGATTCTTCTGTATTTTTGATAGCTTTTCCATAGAGCGTTACTTCATTTTGTTTATCATTTTTTATGTTAACAGTGGTGACCGCATTAATTTCTACACTTTTAAGCTTTATTTAAAGATAGCTTTCCTTACATAAAAACACATAAAGTTTTGAACATAGATAATCAAATATCAAAACATAAATTAGCTCAATTCTTGTGGTTGTGAAGTTATGGTATCAAATTCGTTAATACAAAATTTATAATATTTCCACACCAGCATTGTTAACCAAAATATTATTGATTCTGTAATGACATATGGTGAGTTATGTACAAACATATGTACATATGTATGTGAATTGCAAATCTCAATATGTCCATTGGTTCTATGTAGAGTTTCAACGCCAACCACTCGAAGCGCTATAATGCTAAGTACCGACAAAAGAAGTGGTTCGAACAAAGATTGCATAGTTTTGCGGCTTACAATAATTAAAGCAATTGCCCAGCAATGGGCCAACATAAAGTCTTTAAACGTAACAGCAGTTCAGTTCAGCCGCACGTGCGTATCGATGCAAACTTTCAATTAGCGCCGACCAACCCTAAAACGTTTAAAATTACCAACCACAATTCTTTCAAGCACTTTTCCACTGTTTTTTCTATGCCCGCGCTACTCCCACTTTTGTCACTTATTTCACTTACGTCGCATTTCTTTTCATATACGGTATTATACAAATTCATGGGGGCAATTTCTGTTTTAATGTTTGCCGCTTTTTTTGCAAGTTACCGCAGCTATTTAGTAGCATTGCATTTTACTGCGTACGAGGGAGAACAAGTCACAAAGCACACCATGTAGTTATAAGCAGTTCGACGGTATCAAATGTACATACGATTCATTTCTTGCAACTGAAGTTAGATCTATTTATCGTAAGAGGACAATGGCTTTGCTAAAATGACACATTTTTGGTTTGAATTTAGGGAAATGAAATTAATACGTGCTACAACTATATTAGTTTACTCGCTTAATTATTTACATTTTTATTTTTGTTTGACCGTTTTCGCTCAAAGATTTCCAATGCAAAGACTTACAAAGCAATCAAATACAACAAATTAGCAATATGATGTGTAATTTTGAGAAGTGCGCTTTACTTTCACTTTTGCGCTTCAATGCACATTTTTATTACTTTGTCCAAAAGTTTGACTCTTATTGACTTATACACTTGTTTTCACAAAGTTCAAAGTAAATACTCGTACTTAGCCGCACGACAGTCGGATCCGATGCAGTCTTATATAAGGTCTTAGGAAATATTGTTATATGTCTTAATTTTAACTCACATAAGACTCACTGAAGTTCTAGTGAACCGATGCTCTCGCCCTTTTTTACTTTGCAATCCACATTGGCGACAGACGTGCAATTATCCAATAAAAAATATGGCTTTATATCTTAATTTGATGTGAAACAAAGCCATAAGGCGTAATTTCCTTTTGCCTTATAACACTCCGTCGTCGTTTTTATGTTAACAACCTCAACTTTTTAACGGCTAAGGACTATAATCACAGTAGTATTGATCAACAATTTATCTTCGAAGCGTTTATGATCCAACTGAAAATCTTAAATAACAAATATTATCAGTTAAATGTGAAATACGTCTCTACAATGCTTCTCTAATTCATTTCGAAGAATGAAAAATAGCAGATTGCGCATTCACAAGCCCAGAAAAAAAAGGCAAAATAGTGAATTTAGGAGCTTTTAAATTCGCAATTTTTTTATTGTTTTTTTTTATATATTTCCTTTTCCGTGTTATTATTGTATGTTTGTAAATTCAAAGAAATTATTTTCACAGATGTAAATACATTCTTCACTGCATATTCAAAAGAGTAAAAAAGGCCATGAATATACCTTTACTAAAATTGTGTCTACTATTGATCTGTATGTACGATCTGTGTAAATATTATGACATCTGTTTCTGATGCTAGTTTCAAAACTGCATAAAAGGTGTGTGTACTAGCGCTATTGATACACCCCGAGGTTATCCTTTAATATCTCCATAGCGTAGTGTTTTTTGTACTTAAGTATGTATGTACATATGTATGTATACAATTGCATAGTCCTATAGAATTACGCGTTAAACTAACCTTATACAACAAAATCGAATGAGAACAAAAATTGCACCTGTTATATAATATATAGAGAATTACGTACATATGTATGTATGTATGCTATCCTTGTCACTTATGAAAAGTAAATACTTCAAGGTAGAAGGAAAAGCGTGATGAATTCAGTTCACGTACATAACATATGTATATTGTATTATATATAAGTAAAAACATCGGGTTCCAACAGCGGTAGAAATTTTAGTGTGTAGAGCGAGCTACGGGATGGTATCTCCATGGAAAATGGTCACAAATATGTGGTTAATCTTGGAGTTAACCCTTGTCGGAGGGTATTTCACCAGCAACACTCGCATTAACAAACTCCTACTTACATACATATACAAACGTACATACATATGTGTAAGTTAAAAAAATGAGCCCGAACCCTAAACCAGGCCACTGCAACCTACGCTGCTGTATTTGTTTTCGTTTTGTTTTAAATGAGAAGTTTGAAAATTATTGAGGGGGAAATACATACATATATTTGTAAGTATCTATGTATGTATGTATGTAAACACATACAGCAAGCAGTGGCATACAAACAATATGGCGCTGCATATAACACGTTGAATACAAAAAAAATGTCAATAACCTCGAAAATTTCACCACAGGAAAGTCGCCCAGTGGCTATGTTGAAGCGATATAATTTTTCCGATGTGACAAACATTGCAGTGAACAATAATAACACTGATAAATAAATATTTCCTTACCATTTTTGCATACATTAAAATATACCTTCATATGTATGTATGTATCTGCATTAAGGTGGTCCAAACAGTCTGAATTTTAACGCTCTCATTCCCTAGAATTGTTCTAAATCGAAATATGTGTACTCTAATTTAATGAGATTAAATAAGATTAAATAGTTAACATTTTAACATAATTAAATAACGAGTTTGTTATTGGTTTTGAAGTCTTCTGAAGTTCACTATTCCAGATTAAACATACTGATTTCCATAATAATGATACCTAAACCATTTATAAAAAAAAACTCTTTTCCTCATATAAATTATACGAAAAGCTTTAAGCCGTCAAAGAGACCTTTAAACATTTTTTGATTTAAAACTAAAAAATAATAAAAATATAACTCATTAAAGAATGGTCGAGAACATTAAAACTCCGACTTAATTGTTTTTCCCCAATACATATTTGTATGACCCTAATAAGCATAAATATGCACACAAATATTGGTGGATGAAAACAGAGGAGAATCCAACGAGGGCACCGGGAAGTTGTTACAAAGTACCGCACAGGTATCTATGTATGAATCTAAAATCCCGGAAATACCTGAACTCGCACAAATGACACGCAACTTGTATCTACTATGGGGGAAATATTGCCCGTGTAGAGCCCAACTTATTCTACATACATAAACACACATACATACATACATACATAGGCATCGAAAGGCTGTGGTACAACGTAGCATGGTGTGTGTACTCGTATGTCAGGACCGCTGTGGCTGATTGTGTCGCGATGCGTGCTATAACTCGATATGCCACTAAGTTCGAGGTCCGAATCTCAGCCGGGGCGTGTTAAATCTAATACATAGAAAAAGTTTTTTGTTAAAGCGGTCACTTCACGGCAGGCAATGACTAACCTCCGAGGGTATTTCTGCCATGAAAAAGCTTCTCATAAAATACATCTGCCTTTCGGAGTCGCCATAAAACTGCAAGTCGCTCCATTCATGGTAGAACACAAGGACAAATACCATAAATGGAAAATTTAAGTTATATAGTGTAAGCTCCAAATTATTATTATTATAACATAATTCTTATTATTATTATAACTATGAAGCATACTTTCAGCCTGTTCATGTAGGGATTAATGTGATTTCAAAAGAACGTCAAAACTCAATTTTTGTAAACATTCAGTATGCTAGGAAAACGCTAGTCACATTATGTAAATATCGCAAGATTGTGTTTGTATGATGCATGAAGTAATTCTAGAATTTGCAAGATATTCACTTCAACTGACACTATTTCATGGCTATGTAATATTGTCATTAATCGTATATAAATTTTAGCCCTAAAAGTATAGCAAAATTAAGCATTTAATAACAACGCCGTTGAATACCCTTTATAGTGTGCTTATCCTCAGCGTCCAGGTGTGTCAGGTGGATAATTTTCTAGAATATAGAGAATGCAGCGTGTGGCAGGACGTCACTTGCAATCTTAAAAGGGGATAGGTACATATTTCATGGCTCGTGAAAAATTAACGGAATCAAAGGAATGACAATTCTCAAGTCCATTAGTAGACCTATAAAAATAGAAATGAAACTTTCAAAAGAGAAATACTAAGTAACGAAAGGTGCTATGAATTTTTATATTAGAAAAATAATCGAAAATGAGCTACGAGTATAACTAAATTATTTTATTAAATTGGAAATAATAACTTTGATGACAATTTTTTAAGTTTCTTTGTTTTTTTTTTGTTTATAGCAGACTGTAAAACTTTGATTTAAACGGCTTCTATTAAAGGTTGAACTAAATATAAAACAAAATTACACAAATAAATATATAAACTTATGTTGCACGCAATAGCATTTTAAATTTTAGTGCTTAATTTGTGATCAATACGTTATTTTTATTAATCAGTAAAAACCAAGCATTACTCGCAATAGTTTCTTTAGCTTTTGGCATTTGCATTATAGCTGATTACATTAAACGGAGTGTATGAAATAAAAGGAAAAGTTTCATCCAAAATACAACACTTTTTTCTTGGTTATGGGTGAATTTAAATTTTAGTGTGTTTTCAGGCATTTATGTATATTTTAAAATTTTTAGAATCATTTTCAAAATCCTCTTGTGGGTATCAAATTTAAGGGTTTAAACCCATCTAGATACATATATATATTCTTTATTTGAGCAACGTCAGTAAATTAAATATTATACTAGAATTTATTATAAGTTTTGTATAAAATTTTAAGCTTGAGTTTATATTTTTTTTGTTAGAAACTGGACTGTATCTATTTTAATTTAAAAATATTAGATATAAAATAAAACAAAAAATTAAATAGTTAAAACTAGTCAAAACGTTTTATAATAGGTAGAAATTGTCCAAAAAAAATTAATACATCCAATTTACATATTGTGTTATTCTTCAATTAAAGCGCAATTTCCAATTTTTTGTTTTATGAAATTTCTAATGTACATATGTACATACATAAGTAGGTACATAAAAATATATCGCTGAAGCAATTATTCATTACGCTCGTAACCATTATTTTAACAAAAACTTAGTTTTAGCGATTGTTCCAGATGACTTTTTAACAGAATACGTACTCGTATACTAGACGAGTATTCAATTTCGTATGGAAAGGTGATAATTTTTAAATCCAAAGTCGAACATGAAAAATGTATTCAAGTAGGTAATTTCAGCCTTAGAAAACCTCCCATTTTTTAAAAATATATAATGTATAACAACGTTTCAAATAAATATATGAGTACATATGTACATTTTTTATTAGCTATTTATTTTATTTATTTTTACCTTAAACGTGAAGTTAAAGACTATTTTTTGGAATTTGAGAGTTGCGAAAGTTGAAATTTTACCTTTTTCTTTGCGCGAAGTATACTCGCATATTTCATTCACTTTTAAAAATATCCCCATAACGAATATCTTATCAACGCCTGGCAGAAGCAACAAATCAATTATCAAATGTTTTGCTATATTAGTATTGTTGTAATACAAGCAAATTATCAGTGACTATTTAAGTGGCCGCAAAGAAACTTATCAACAAAGAGTCCACTCCTCCACCCCGCCACCTTTACATACTCGTACAAGCGCTTCATATCTCCTTAACGGCGTCTTTACAACTAATGTTGTTTCTATTTCATTTAGCGGAAAGTAAGCCTTCCTACAATCACTATTTACCAAACGTCTAAGCATGTGCTTTCATTTATCTGTACATATTAATGCATGAACATGCATACATATGTATATATGTATACATGCATACATGTGCACATACGTAGATGTGTGATTGCATAGAACAACTTTGGGGTCATTGTCACCAAGGTCGTATAGCAGGGTAATGCCCACTGTCAATGTCATTACCAACTGTAGTGGAAAGGCGATTGTTGTTGTTGTTGTTTCAAAAGTTGGTGTTCGATTGATATTGGCGTTGTTAATTACCACTGTAGCTGCCCATATCGCCATTCGTTTAACTATTTGCATTAACACTTAGAAAATTCGAAATTTTATTGCTGCACTCGCAACGCCTACATATTTACTTATCCCAGCGCGACAAAATGTTCACAAAATTCGCTTTATTTGCACATACTTATGTTCTTGTTGTAAGCGGTTTCTCTCAATGATAATTAATACATTTGTTTTTAACTAAAACAAAATTGTGCTTTTGCTATGATACTGCTTAGGTACATTGTCTGCAAGCTTCATGCCCCAATTCTTGTCGGAGAGTGTAATTTTTTAACAATAGAAATACGTACATGTCTTATTAGAAAATCCTTAATTTTTTATTGGAGCGTTTCAAATTTAAATGAATAGCATGACTGTATAAAAAGACGAATAGGGGCCATTTGACTTAATTGGCAAACTTTTTTCAAAGGATTTTTAAAACTATTTTCAGAAAGCAGTTCTGTAGACCATTCCTAGTGATAATTATATTTCGTCTTGTGTATTGCGTTCTTCTTTAATAAAAACGTAAATTTTTTTACGCATTATATAGAAGTGAATGAACAAATGAAAATGCTCAACAATCAAGATATTTTTAAAACGAATGAACATCTTTTGTTTTAAAATTATAAATTTAAAACAAATTTTAAAGTAGTTGGATGAAATGATCACTATCCCGGTATGTCGATTTTCCAGTCCCTTCTACAGATACCATATTTAATTGTTCACATTGAGTCATCTCTGTGGAATACAATATTTTTTCAAGAGATACAAAAAAAACAAAAAATCGTCGGGAATCACTTTTAATGGATGAACTGTTAGTTACTTTGTTGAAGACGCACGCATACTCACACACTTACTGGGTATTTTTGTTCGTATCTATGTAACTAAAAGTTGTAAAAGCGAAAAGCTTATACATACACTTTTTTTGCAAACATACATATGTATGAATGCAGTTAGGTATTAACGTACACATTTGTACATACATATGCATGTATGCAAGTGTACGTTCATATGGATTTATTATTTGTTCTCGCTCGTGTTACTTTAGCGGCAATAAAAATCTCACTCCCAAGCACACAAACCGTATAGTACATTTGCAAATTTACGTGCCTATTTGTCTACTACTTTATTTGTATACGAGTATGCATGTGTGTGTTTTAAGTAGTTTTGCGGTGAACGCCCCACTGTCGTGCCAATCACTTTCAGTGCATATTTAGTGAAATGAATGACCTTCAACTTGGCCGGGCCGGCTAACGAACTGTCCAGCCATACTTTGCAATAAAATTCACTGACAACAACTGCAATAGCAATTTTAATAAATTCATACATGCATACATAAATATGTATGTAAGTACATATGTGATGTAATTGCTAGAATGTGTAGGATTGCTATTTTGTGAGACTTTCTTCGATAGTTTTTTTTTTTGTTCTTGAAATGCATTTTAAAAAGAGTGATAACTGCGCTGAAATTAACGGAAGGCACGGACAAACCTATGTAGGTAAATTTTTTTTTGTTATTTCTTTTGGTTAACTCAAAAATTTTATACACATACTAATATTTTCGAATGTACATATATTATTTCATGAATTACATAATTATTTACTCGCATTGTACTTCCGGCCATAGTACAATTGTCGGCAACATTAAACGCTGAGATAAGCCATGAAGCGATGAAGTAGCATGCATAAATATGTAACATATGTATATACGTACATATGCAACTTTGAGTTAAACAATGACGGGATAAGGAAGGCAATGATATCTCATTTGATCCAATTACACACTTACATGCAAACATACGAGTACATATGTATGTATGTATGTCTGTGCGTAAATTAATTTCGAAATATATTCAATTAAAGATTTGCAATGAAATATAAACTAAATTTATGGTCATTACGGTTAACGATTAAATGCATTTAAAAAATTCTCCTTGCAATATCTTTTTTGAACAAAAAAAAAACCTGCCGAGCACGGTTATTCAGAACGGTTTATACTCCCTCGCGACGCGACGCCAAACAAGTTCTCTTCTACAGGCCGTTGACTTCGAGCGCACTGGTACAGGTTCTATACGTCCGCTTCTCTGTCCGGTCGGCATTTGCAGTAAATGCGCTCCAGTTTAGTCACCCCTAACCACCCTAAATTTGGATGACAGCGGCTAAAAGCACGCATGCATGCATCATCAAGCAGAGAAATTGACACCTCAAAGCAGGTCAATGCGTTTTCGTTGTAAGTAATGTGTTTTCATTGCTGTAAAGAATTTGCGCAATATCAATACATACATACATAAACGTGTATATATATACATATATGTATGTGTATGTATGTATGAAGGCAGACTGTATGTTTTTAATTCTCTTGCACTGGCATTAGTCACGTACCAGAATTCCAACTGTATTGGTTTGATATGCATTTAATGAGCACACTATAGTATATACTCGTATATTCACGATTGCGGATACATGCGCTTTGTGTGTAAAATACCGCAAGATTGCCAGTATCTTAAAAAATTAAAAACTAAAAGTTTTTATATTTAAACAAATTTTTTAAAATTTATTTTTAAAATTTTTTAAGGGGACCATAAAAAGTTCATATTAAAAAATAGCTAAATAAACAATAAGATATTATGATATGAATATGTACATATGTATTTATGTACATAAATATGAATACACATACGAGATGTGTTCAAAAAATAAGGTGCCGACAACGAACCTTAAAGAAATTGGTTTTTGAAAATCGACGAGTTACCATAAAGATGTTGCGGAGGATGTTGACATATCGATATCAGTCAGCTCGTGTCATGCAATCTTTTCGGATAATTTGGGCATGAGCGAAGTTTGTTTCGAAACTTCTGAATTTTGATCAGAATAACGGTCGCATGAGCATCGCTCAGGAGCTCTTGAATGACGTCAGTGATAATCCTGATTGGCTTAAAAGAGTCATAACTAGTCACGAATTATAGGTGTATGGTTATGACCCAATCGTCCCAATGGAAGCACCCAGTAGAGCAAAGACCAAAAAAATGACTCCCTCTCTGGAGGAGCTCAAATCTATACCAAAAAGTGCTTATGAGAATTGCTTCGAGAATTGGAAAAAGCGTGGGCACAAGTGCATTGTATCTAAGGATGATAACTTTGAAGGGGACAATATAAATATTAATGAATAAATAAATGTTTTTTCATAAAAATATAAAAGTCACACACCTCATATTTATAAATCACTAAGGATGATAACTTTGAAGGGGACAATATAAATATTAATGAATAAATAAATGTTTTTTCATAAAAATATAAAAGTCACACACCTCATATTTATAAATCACTAAATAGTTAAAAAGTAATTTTCCCATAATAAACTTCTCTAACTACGAGTTCAATCAAACCAAATAGCTTAAACGAATTAAAGCTGTAGTCATTGATACTTTGAAATAAAATACCGAGTGGTTGGAGTGGGATCCTCAAATAAAGTTCAATATTCTGCAACAAGAATAATTAGATTTTCAGACCAAAACCGCCGACAGGCCCGCCACAACCACCAGACAATTGGCTAACGACCGACGCCGCCACATTTACGTTACTGTGTGCATGTGTGCGTACGCATTTTCAGTGATTATTACATCGTCCTTTTACGCCATAATTGACGTCTACATGCCGTCTACAGCTGCGTATTTCGTCTACTCATCGCTTTACCACTCGACATTGTTTGTGTGCATTTGTGCTCTCGTTACACTCATTTGCTTAGAAGAATGGCATTACGAATTCCTAAGCACGAACTTGGTGGAACGCACAAAAATATCGGTGCCTACAGCCTACTTACGCACACTGGTATCCATTCCTCCGTTACCTCCTTGTAAACGTTCGTTGCCCCGAAAGCTCATTGGAGAGCACTGTTATTTCATTCGCTCGGTTCATTTGCCCTAACACAACAACCTTAAATACAACCTTCACTAACCGTCTAGACGTTCGCCATTTATTCGGCGTATCATTCCATTTTGATAATTTTACATAAATAATGTGTATGCTCCGAGCCGAGCTGCTGTCGATGTCCTGTTTAGGGTAAGCAACGTGAATACCTACAAACAAGTATGAGGTATACAAAGCCTCGTTCTCCAATCTTTAAGTCAAGGAGGCAGCATTCAGCTACACCAGTCATTTGGGTTATTCAACGAATTCAATGTCACTGTGCTTCAACGCCAAGGTCAAGTGCGCCGACCGGGAGAGCCTAAAATCATTTTCGCTGAGAAAAAAAAAAGTTTCAGACACACTGTACATTCGAAATTTAGATGAAAGATAAAATATGTTACAATTTCCCCAAAGTTCTCATTCTTTCTTGCTACTATTTCAACGCCTGCTGTGAAGTTGCCTACAAAATACGCATTTATTATACGAAATGTTATTGGTAATTGTATAAATTGACTCCCGTTAAACATAAAAGTTTGTAAACTAACTTAAATTGATTTAACGAGAGTTTGGAAACTTTTACTAAGCCCTCTTAATTTATTTTATTTTGTTTTTTAACGTAATACCTAAAAACAAGGCACGAAGTATTTTGCTAAAACGCCTATTTTTTGCATCATTAATTTTTTGCTTTATGAAATGCATCGCTCATTTATATGAAAATCCAGTTTTTAAAATTTTTGCAAAAACAATACGAGTTTAGACCAACTTCGAAAATGTAAATACACACTTTACATTTTTTTCTGAGGTTATAAACACAAAATTTCAAAATATTACGAAAACTCCATAATTTCCTATAAATTTTAAATAAATATAAAATAAAACGAAGGGGTAATCTGGTTCTGAGGTTAGAAATCTCTCTCAGGCTCCCCAGACTTTGGAAAAATTTACAGTGTCGGGAGCAAACATTCGCCAGACAGACTTGCAAGGCCAAAAAACGGCCTTGTATTTTACGCAAGTTTTCCATCTTCACACCTATTAGTACATTTAGCTCACGAGGTGGTTGACTTTACTTCTGTTTGTTCAAGCAATAAACAGCAGACGACCGAAAGGCCAATACCAATACAGACTTCGTCTACCACCTGCACCCACGCAGGGAAATCGGTTGTCCTTGAATTTGAACACTCACACGAACTTTCTCGCCGCCTAGCTTTCAAAGGTTGTCCCGTGTGGCAAACATTTTACTTGTAGCAGGAGTTTTAGAAATGACACGCGATTTTATATGCCTGCTGTAACCTTCATACAAATGTAGCACAACGTAAAGAATAACTTGATTAACGAGTGTGACAACAACAGAAGTGTTCAGGCGTTCCATTTCAACGTTTCTCGCAGTATTCATTTATGCGATTGTCTGTATCCTTAATTTGTGTTTGTTTGTGAACACTTACCATGACGCCGGTGCTCATGGTTCTCAAAAAAAAAACTTGTGTCTCGTTTCGTTTTTCTGCTGCATGTTTCCTACGCAATTCGTTGCCTATATTTAGGCGTTAGAGACAGTGCGTGCATGCGTACTTTGTATGATTTTCATGAGTACATACGTAACGGGCTAGTGTGCAAATGTGTATGTGTAGATATATTGATAAATTTATATCCTGCAGCGAATCACCGAACTAGAGTGATATATTTCTGGTACGGAACTAGAGCGATTTCGATAATTTTGAACTATTTCGGAATTTTCTTGCGAATAAAGACATCTATCGCCAAAGTATGAAAGCTGTAAACCAAAACACAAACAATGATGTCGCGTGAAGGCTACAGCTTGCGATTCTAGAGATGCGGGCTCGATTCTTCTCTGGGGCATATAGCTTTCTCAAATTAAATAACTTAAATAATTCACTAAAAAAATTACCACAAATATGTATATAAAATTATATGAGCTCTCACTACATTTGCGATGAAGAATTATAAAATATACTTCTTCCATTACACTCTTTGCCAAATAATTTCAGAAATTTCTTTGGAAATTTTGTAGTGAAAAATTTTATATTTTATTGAAAGACAAAAAGTTGTTATGAAAAAATTACATTTTTAAATTCAAGTTATATCCACCTTTCGTTTTATACCCGCAGATGTGATGTTTAATATTTTAATTTAAATAAAAATGCAATATAAAAACAAAATAACAAATAGAAATAGATATAAAATAAAAAAATGATTCGCAGGTGGATTCGAAACTTTATAGGAGTTAAACAGAAGGCAGCAATTTTCACCCATTTAAAACTAATATTTTTAAATCGCCATTTGCCTTCACGACTTTTATTAAAAAATACATCGAATGTATTTTCCAAGATTTACACCTCTCGAGCTAATTGTTTTCTAGAGAAATATATATGATCTGCCCTAACTACCATGGCGGGTTTGGAACGTTTTTGCTTTGGTGATATATTTTGCTGCATTGAGTTATATTTGTTGTAGGCTGACAGATGAATAGCCAATTTCACTCTACAACAAGCGAGAGTTATATTAAAATTTCAATGTCGAAACATTAAAGATATTTGAAATTATTGGAAATTAAAAATAACATAGATGATGGGCGTTCGGAATGCAGTGATTATGAACTAACTGAAAGTGAAGTGGATAACAAAGGACAATATAATGAATAATTTGACACTACAGACGAATGTAAGTCCTCAGGTTAAGAAAGAAAGTGAAGGCGAGAATATTTTGAACAGGCGAAGAGAACAGAAAAAAAAGACCATTATCAAGTTCAGAAAGTGAAAATGATGTGGACGACCGATGTACTGAAATTGCGGCTGATGGTACAATTTGGCAAGAAATTGAACAAGGCTCAATATCTGGCCGAGCTCTAATTTATACAATTTTTGGGGAGACGGGCCATATGTCAGCATATGCCAAACGACATATAATGAAGGGCATTATTATTGACAATTGTGTAATAGAGCACATAAGAAAATGCATAGAAAAAGAAGCCTCTCCAGTATTATATATAATTTTGGCGCGTACACTATATAGCTCAGTGTTTGGCCGAGCTTCTCCTACCATTTGTGGTGTGCGTCTTTATATTATACCTCAAATGGAGGGACCTACAGTTTTGTGCCGTCTCCGAACGGCAGATGTATTTAATGAGAAGCTTTTTCATGGCAGAAATACCCTCGGAAGTTTGCCATTTCCTGCCGAGGGGTGACCGCTATTAGAAAAAACGTTTTCTATTATAAAGATTTTGCTTGCCTTGACTGAGATTCGAACCTCGAACTCACCGGCATATCATGTTATAGTACGCACCGCTACCAACTCGACCACAGCGGCCACCAAAGCCAGCGTTTACAAAATGATTAATTTGTTCTAATCTCGGGAGTATGGTACAAATTCATTGAGAATAGCAAAAATTGCTACAGGCCTGGGGAACATCATGTAACTATCGATGAACAGCTCTTCCCAACAAAAGCGAGGTGTACGTTTACACAACATATGCCGAACAACCCGGATAAGTTTGGTATTAAATTTTGACTAGCATCTGATGTCAGCACTAAATGCTAAATAGATGGAAAATGTACATTCGAGAACCCAATAATTTGCAAAATATGCGGTGAACATAAATAAAGTTAGCATATTATTTATTTGTTTGCAAAACTTGAGATTCAATTGAAGAATATTTAATTTTTTCTTGAATAAATTATTTTTGTTTTTTTAATTTAATATATAAACTATTTTGAACCGTTAATTGAAATCAATTATTTTATTCATGTACCAAATTAGCCTAGTTGATATATTTTTCGCTAGACTTAGTAATATACATACATAACATTTTAAAGACTGGTCATTTCATCCGCTTTGGTAGGAATATGAATACATAAAGTATCGGTAGGTTTAATATTGCGAATAATTAATGTTAATAATTATAGAGATTATCGCGAACTAATAGTGGTCCTAAGTGAATAAGAAGCTAATCAGTTTAAAATTAGAGATTTTCCCTACGGGATATGTTTTAATGTCTGTTATCTGAAAGTTGCGTACGTATTTATGTATGTATGTGATTAATATCGTTTGCCGCCGACTGCGTAACGTCTCGTTTTCTACTAAATCCCCAGACTTACTTTGCCTATGTTGTTGTACAAGGACTTTGTTGTTCTGACTTGCCATGATTGTTGTTGATGAAAGACGTAAGTAACTTATTTACATACATACATATGTATGTATACATGTACATATGTATGTAATCGCTATGAGAATCATGCATCTGACATAACTCCCAACTCGCTTGGTAGGTCATACCGCCTACACGCAGTTCGTACAACTATAAGGGAAAGCTTATTTTACAACGTCACGCTGAAATGATGTCAATGTCAATGCGAGCTCAACATCCCAACCATTACCAATCACGAATAGAATTTTGCGAACAGCTTTCCACTCAATCGATAATATAAAACTAAATTAGGCGTACACAGACAGCGTTTTAAGAATACGCAGTTGGCACAAACACTTGCATGTACTCGCATGTATGTATGTAAGTTAACGCTTCAGGCGAAAATCATTGTTAAATAATAATAATAATAATGTGCTTACACTACAAAGCTCAGTGTTTGGCCGAGCTTCTCGAACAATCTGTGGGGTGCGCCTTTATGTTGTACCACAAATGAAGGAGCCTCAGTTTTGTGCCGACTCCGAACGGTAGATGTATTTTATGTGAAGCTTTTTCATGGCTAAAATACCCTCCGAGGGCCAACCGCCATTATAAAAAACTTTTTTTATGAAATATATTTGTATTGCTCTCGCTAAGAGTATACTTATGCAGTGTATAATTTAAAATTTAGGTTTCATCACTGCTCAATCACATTCCCCTTGTTTTTAATAAGTACAACATACTTAAATAAATATAAAGAAAAATAAAAAAGCTGTTTAAGGTAAAATTTTATCGAGGCATCATAAAAATGCAATGCATTGGAATGTTGATTATTTACGAAATAAATACTGACTTTACTTCTCATATACCCTATTTTTATTAAGTTTTTCATAATTGTTCGACTTTTGACCAAAAGTGATTTTCATACAAGGCTTTTTTGCGCATAAATTTTTAAATAAATTCACTCGGCTTCATTCTAGCGCCTAAACAGTACCTTACACTTATATAATATATATATAGCAGCTTTGACGTCACTTTCCTTACGCCTACGACCGAGTTGAATTTTGAATACTTTACGGTCACTATATAGTGGTAGTTATGTATTTTATAGACTTATATTTGAATGACTTTGTTCGTGATCGAGTGACGTCTGCTTATTTGAAAATAAAACACCCGTGCAGAAATGTAATTGTTTGTTTATGAATCTCGTGTTTAAGGAGCTATTTATATACATGTAGGTATATATAATGTTGCATTAAAATATATACATATTTTTTAAGTAAGCCTTTAAATCGTGCTGATGAATGAATTTGGCAGCATCATTTATGGTCCGTTGGTTTAATAATCGAAGAAAGGAGAAAAATTAAAAACAATTTTAAACTTTCTCTTTTACTGGGACATGGGGTAATAACCGATTTTGTGATAAAATTCTCGAAAGGAAAATTCTCACTTTGATGGTGACTTCTGCTTAACAATTGTCCTAAGGCGAGATCCAAACATCGAAATTCAGTGTTTTGGTCAATCTACGAATGGAAACTTCATTGCGAATCTTTTTGTAATACTAAAATCCGCATTGCGCGGATTATTATTATTATTAGGGCATAGAGCTAGAATTTATCGAGGTCTCTTCGAGAGTATCGTAAAACTTGTTGATAATAATAAAGCGGGGTATGTAACCAGGTTAGGTTTCGTGAAGGTGATTATCACAGAATACGGACGCACTTGAAATATAAGGAACCGATCCTTTGTGATACCACATTAATTTTGAACATAAACCATGAGCTGCTAAGTAGAGAGTGATAAGGTATTTCCACCCACTCATCTTCCTGACAGCGGCAGAAAGAGTGAATTCCAATTTCAGAACCCAAATCAGAAGGATATTTGTGGTTCTGCATACCTAAAGAGCTCTGTAGACCACCCACGATCCACACTAGACCAGAAAAATATTTCAATCGCTTATATACTAGTTTCCGACCAGTGTTTGCTGAGCTAACATGAGGCTCATCTATAAGGTGCTGACCACCTGACATACATATTTTTAACAAAAATAATTAAATATATATGTAAGTGTGTATGTACTTTTATACATATATTTATACATTTGCAAGCTCAAATCCTGCAAAATCGGTTCTACTTAAATTAAGTATAATTTAAAATTTTTTTCGACTCACTATGGCCTGCCAACAATCAAAAGTCATTACCCTTCTCATAAAAAAAATACTGCAAGCAATTAATACTTAATTTTTTGTAATTATTTATTACACGTCATCCAAATTCATTAACTTAATGTAGCCGATTCCTTAGCGCTTTCTGTTCCCTCTGCTCATAAGTTGTTAACATCTTGGCTTCCCAATGTAATTAAGTTAATTAGCATTCGTGTCTTTTAAATCGCTAACAGCAAAAATATATATTTATATACTCGTATGCACTTCGTTGAAAAAAATATGAAAGTTAAGACTTCTTAAAAATCAAAGGCAGGTAAATTAATTATTTTTGGTGTTTCATTTTAATTGTTTTTTTTTTTGAATGCTCACATGACATTTTCTGAACGCAGGCAAATATTCGAGTAAGTAGTTCGTACTTGTACTTGTACTTATATGATTGATTATTTTTAAGTTCAATTGAAGTTATAATCGAATAATAACGACAAAAAATGGAACTGATAAGCTAAGGAAACCTATAGTTTGAAAATAAAGAATAACTACATAATGCATCTCGAAATAAAAACACTTTTCTAATGAAATTATAATTATATAAAACCTCAAAACTATCATTTGAGTCAAAGCTGAGTTTTTCTCCGCTCAATCTCCTGGCATCAAGCCTTATCAATTCACAATAAAATATCGATATAAGAGCATATAATGAAAGATGTAGTTTAATGTAATATCGCATGCGTAACTTTGCATTATATTTTTATGCGATTTTGTACCTTAAACGACGATAATCAATGTCCGTGAAAAACTCCCTTGCCTAAGTAAGATGTTTGTACATCCAAACACATGATTCAATTATAAAAGGTTATGTACTTACTGACAGCTAAATTCTGACACTCCTTAATCTATAGTTGTATTTTAGAAGTACGCAGAAAGGGGGAACAATGTGATCCCTTTTTGCGAAAAGGTACTAGAAAAGTACTAAGTATAATACATGTTAAAATATGATGGTTTTTAAGTAATTATTTGATTTATGTTTTAACTAGCTTGTACCCGCGTTTACCCACAAGATTTTACTCCACTATTTTATACAAACTGGCAAATTATAAAAATTTAATTTTATAAAATCAACCGTTGTGTGTAAAAACATCATTCCAGTTCTCCATCGCACATATGTATTTACCGAGAAACACATTCAAACATACAAACTTTCACAGTTTTAATATTTGAATTCTAATTTTTGATATTGCCTACTTAAGTACATATATATTTTTTTGCATATTTAACAGGTTTGTTCTGCATTTATTTTTTGATTTTAAAGTATTCTCTGATTCCCCGAAAAAAAAGAATAAACTCAGATCTTGACAGATATGGAGAAACTAACAACAAATCGAGGAGAAAGGATTTATATATTCCGATTCCGACCAAATTTGTTCAATGCAGAACAGGCCTGTACATTTTTTAAGTGAAAATAAAAATAAAACAACATGGTTATAGTGAAAACTGTGAGATAAAACCTTTTTTTATTTGCACTTAATCGACGAAAACTAGATTTTGTATAGTCTTCGTTAAGGTTAGTAAATTAGCAGGGAAACACCAAACGTTCGAGGCAACCTGTAAACAAAGAGGTTCAATTATTAGAATATCTCCCAATCGTTGCAGTTGCTATTACATTTAACTTACGTGTGTGTGCGTGGTTGCGTCTGAGGCAGCAAAAAAGTTCAAAGACGGTAGCTTTGCAGTTGGGCAGGAAAACACCAAACGCACGAAGAATGCTGTAAACAAAAATATTTATTAGAATACTTCCTTGTAGTAGTTTCAGTTGCTATATTACATTTTACTTACGTGTGTGTGCTTGTCGTGTGGGATATGATTACACTCACATACATATTATCTGCTGCAGGAAAAAAGCTCAAGTCGATCGGCGACGGAAATATTTATACATAATTATATATGTATATCCCGCTGCGCTGACTGGGGAAAGATATCCTGCAAATAAATAGATTTATCATTGATGCAATCAAATATAAACAAAACTCGTATTTACTCACCAGATCCTTGGCCAGTAAATGTTAATACTTATCCCATAGAAGGGTTTGCTTTCTACATACATACATATGTATTGTGGTTAATTACACTGGAAATAAGATGTGTTATACATATATTTCAAATGAAAAATTGTTATAATATTAGGAAAAAACAACGATTTTTTGCAAAACTTACCCAAATTCACGCAATCACAAAATCAAATGTCAACGAATAAAAAAAAATTATAAAATAGACAAATGATTCAGTAATGCCAACATTTTGTTTAATATGAAGAAGTTTACAATATACTACTATTACAAGTGAAAACTGTAGAATATGCAACATTCTTCATGAGTTAAGGAGCCGATTTGTCATGCGGGAAAGAGTGAGCTGCTTTATTACAGAACCTTTTATTATTGAATCATGATCCAAACAAACATATGTACATAAATAATGTATTGAATATGTCGTCGGTAAATTTTAAAGAAATTATTGAAGTTGCAATCGTTCAATAAAATATTACTCCTACAGCCTTAATCTCATATCTTTCGCAAAAATGAGCGCTTGACTATTAATAATAGATATTACAGAGCCTATAATTATGCCACAAAAACTTGATTATACTTGAAATCATAATGAAGTCCGAGGCATAAAGATATGGATAATAGTCAAGGTTTAAGTTTTGTCAAAGATGCGAGAATAAGAGTGAAGCATGAAATTATTTATATTTTTAAATAAGCCATAAGCAGCAAGTCAGAATGGCGCTGTCGTCGACCAAATAATGCCGACCGTTCGTGAACGGAAAAAATTACCTGCCTGATTAGAGAAGTTATAACGCAGAATATCATATCTGAACAATCGATTATATGAGAGCTATACTAGTATATTAGTGGCCGCTGTGGTCGAGTTGGTAGCGGTGCGTGCTATAACTTGATATGCCGGTGAGTTCGAGGTTCGAATCTCAGTCAGGGTAAGCAAAATCTTTATAATAGGAAAAGTTTTTTTCTAATAGCGGTCACCCCTCGGCAGGCAATGGCATATCTCCGAGGGTATTTCTGCCATGAAAAAGCTTCTCATTAAATACATCTGCCGTTCGGAGTCGGCACAAAACTGTAGGTCCCTCCATTTCAGGTATAATATAAAGACGCATACCGCAAATGGTAGGAGTAGCTCGGCCAAACACTGAGCTATATAGTGTAAGCGCCAAAATAATATTATATGTATACTATACTAGTATATTGTAATCGCCCGATGTGTGATCGGTTCCGGTAAATTAATAGTATATCGTTAAAAGACGGCTAAGAGCCCTATTTGCGGTCGAACAGACTAACGGACATAGCTTGATCGGCTCATTTCTATCAAAAGTAGAGAAACAAATTAATATATGTAAGTTATGACAAAAAACAAAAGCCATAATCAACTATATTTGAATAACCTAATAAGCCAATGTAATTAATTTTTAATGTATGTATCTCTCTTTTTTCTATTTTTAGGTAAGTCCCTTTGAAGTCAGTACATCTTCAGTTCAACAAATAGGATCTCCATTTATCGTAAGTTTAAGCAATCCAAATATTTGTTAAAAAGAATATTGAATTACATTTCTCTAGACATACTTGGTCTGCAAAAAATTGATATGGTAAATTTAATATTAGTGAAATGTGTGTCTCAGGCAAAAACTTGAAACAAATATTAAAAATCTCAAATTGAGTTCATACAACTCTATTCACTTTAATTCAGTTGGTATTTATGAACACTGCAGTAAAAGTATATGTAATACAGTTTAGTGTAGTTCATTGTAGTTTAATTTCTTTCCCTTCTTCATACTTGTCCAATCAAATGGCAACAACTCGTGCGCGCGAATGTCGGATTAAGTATGAAGTGAAATTATACGAAATTAATGTTTCTTCATTGCACCCATTGCACTTGTGCAGCTGCGCGGCGGAGCACGTAATGCACTTTCTCAAACTATATACATATATATATCCATAGATACTCGCATTTCTAACAGCATGCGCGAAATTGTTTTGTTTGGTGAAATTTCGTGAAATGCGCGCCATTTTGCATGTACATATGTACATGTGAGTAGCACAAATGTAATTGTGCACAATCAAAGCTTAAATTACTGTCAAGTCATTTACGCCCCACCTCCCCCAAAGTTGCACGACGAATGCCGTTAAAATGCTTTGCTTGCCTCAAATAGGGGCAATTGCACAACACTTTAGCGTTCAATTTACACAAGTAAAATAAAATTACATACATATACAATATATACTTAGCTTATGCCTTTCGTCGGCAAAGTATGAAGATTTTAATGCCTAAGCCAATTTTTTCGAAAAAAAAAAATAAAAAATTCGAAACATGTAGACCATTAATATACATATTAATTGAATACTGCAAGAGTAGAAAATGTGCTCATGGAAGTGCATATGTAAGAATTATAGATATAAATTTCTTCAACTATAATGATCCTGGGATTTTCGGCATCTCATTAATGACATCGCCAGTAAGGATTCACACTATTTAAAACGGAGAAAGTTCTTGAAAGCAGGGCGAAACTTTTTTACCCACCCAAATACTAAGTAACTAAGCTATACAATATACATTATTCCCCATACTTTAAATTCCCCAAATTTATGTCCACCATACTTAAACTCACCACACCTGAACTCGCCCCTTACCTAAACTCACCATAACTGAACACACCAAACATTATCTCTCAAGAACTAATAAACAACTACATACATTATTAATACAATTTTAGTTTTTACTCATATTGAATTTTACTGTTTCAATTATGTCTTGCATTTTTGACAACTGCAAAAATAAAAGCGATAATGAGCAACGCTCTGTTGCATGCTGGTTGTGCGATGGCATTGCTCATATAAAATGTGCCGGATTGACTGGTAGAGTCCTAGACTTAATAAATGAAGGAAGAGGTATTCGTTGGTCTTGTTTAAAATGCAGATCAACTGAGGTTGAACTTTTCCAATTTTTTAGAGAAACCAGAAATGGATTTTTCGAAATCGGCAAAGACCTTCGGGCACTTAATGATAAATTTAAACGTTATGAAAACGTGTTTAAATCATTTAAGTGCCTAGATAAACAAACTTCGCAACCTGTAAGAGAGACCAAACGCAAACGGACACACAGTCCACCCAAGGAAAGTATTGTGGCTCCTCTTACATTACTTCAAAAAAATATTTTGCCTCAACCCCAACAAATTGAGCTAATTAATCTTTTGTCTCCTGTCCCTCCGCCTCAGGGCCCGTCTTCTTCAACTTCATCAAGAGCTATCTGCACTCGCGCTTCTTCCTCTAATAAAAGCAATTCTGATCATGAGAACTTACAGGCATCTTCATCTGAGGTGGGTCAATCACCGCCTCAATCGCTTCCACCATCCCAATCTGCTCCTATTGTTGCAAAAACTGTAGCACCATTGGATGAGGCTGAATGCTCTGCAAAGAAGCTGGTTGTGGTTCCTTTGAGAAAATCGATTTTTGTTTCTAGATTTGCTAGGGACACTTAATTAAGACTTTGTTCGCGAATTTGAATACAAGCCACATAAAAATAAAAATAAAATAAATAACTTAGCTTCAATTCCTAATCGTGACACTGAGCCAAAAAACTAATATTTAAAAGGCTTAGACTGTGACTATAACGTAATTTGCTTTACTGAAACTTGGCTTAAACCACATATTTTTAATTCAGAGATCCTTCCTAATCAATATCAAATTTATAGAAATGACCGTAAGGACAGAATCGGTGGGGGTGTTCTTTTTGCAGTTCATTCTTCAATACCATCCGAAGATGTTAATATCCCCCTCATCGAGTCAATCGAATTTAAAGCCATACGAGTTATGGTAGGAAATGGTTTCTTTTATTTAGCTGCTTGCTACATCCCTCCTAACTCTGACTTATCGGTTTATTCTCAACATATTGCGTTACTTAGATCTTTAAGTTCAATGATTACTGCACATGACTCAATGATTGTACTTGGTGACTTCAATATGCCAGGCATATCATGGACTCTTATAGACGACGTTATCGTTCCAATATCATCAAAGGATAGATACAATGTGTTTTTAGAAGATATGGCTGAGCTCTGTCTAAATCAGATCAATTTAACTTCAAACAATTTTGGCACCATTCTGGATCTTGTTTTTGTTGATGACGTATCTAAGTCATCTATGAAGATGTGCGAACCCTTGGTTATTCCAGAGGACTCTTATCACCCTGCGATTGAGGTAAATTACGAAGTTATTGGTTATTTTAGAAATAATGTTGATAAATCAAGTAGCTCAAACGCTCGTTTTATTTTCGCGAAAGCCAATTTCAAAAAATTAGATCGAGAATTATCAAAATTATCATGGCCGACGTATAAAGATGATGTTGAACGTTGCGTCCAGCATTTTAATAACACTATATTTAGCTTATTTCAAAAGTTTGTACCAAAACGGGTTTGCGTACAAAAGGAGCAATCACAACCTTGGTTTACTAAAGAACTATAAAATTTTAAAAATAAGAAATCGCGATCGTTTAAATTGTACAAAAAAACTGGTTTGCTTACACGCTTATTTTGAATTAAATAAAAAATGCTACAGATCTTATTTGTGCAAAGTTAAAAGGAATCTAATAAAAAACCCTGAATCATTTTATGACTTCGTTAACTCTAGGCGCAGAGTGACTAGTTTTCCGTCTGCTATGAAATATCAAAATACCGTTTCTTGTGACTCCCAATCAATTTCCAACATGTTTGCCCAATTCTTCAGGTCAAATTACTCTATTAACTCGCCTCTGAGCAAACCTTATCCTTATAAACTCTGTTCCCTCACCTCTGCTATTATTCCGCAGATATCTTCCGAGGAAGTATTTTATTATTTGAGTAACTTAAAAGAATCATTTAAGGCTGGCCCCGATTCGATCCCGACGTGTTTCCTCATAAACTGTGCTAAACATATTTATGTGCCCTTAACTAATTTATTTAACTTTCTCTTAAGCTTGGGATTTTCCCTTCAGCTTGGAAAGAATCATTCATTTTACCCCTTTATAAGACCGGGAGTAGGTCCTCTATAGAAAATTACCGCGGTATAGCTAAGCTTTCTGCTATTCCTAAATTATTCGAAGCTATTGTTGTTGACCATTTAACGTATTCCATATTCTCTACAATTTCTAGCACACAACATGGGTTCTCTAAGGGTAAATCTACCGTTACAAACTTGCTTGAGTTCACAACTCATGTTTCAAATGGATTCAGAGAATTTATGCACACTGATGTTATATACACTGATTTTAGTAAAGCATTCGACATAGTAAGTCACTCTTTACTGATCCATAAACTCGATCTCCTTGGTTTTCAACCTAATCTCCTTCGTTGGATGTCTTCTTACCTCATTGACAGAACACAACGAGTTCTTTTTAAAAATAGTTCCTCAAACATTATTCATGTTTCTTCAGGGGTCCCGCAAGGAAGTCACCTTGGTCCGATTCTGTTTTTACTTTTTATAAATGACTTACCTTCTGTAATAAATTATTCAAAAATTTTATTGTATGCTGATGATGTAAAGCTTTTTAGATCTTATCATTCTGTTGAGGAAAGGTCCTTACTACAAGCGGATTTAAATAGCATGACTAACTAGTGTGAAATAAATTACATGCCACTAAACCTTAAAAATGTAAAGTAATGAGCTTTTCTGGCAGGGCTCTTCAACCAGCTTCTTATGACATATGTAAACATAACATCGAACAAGTGTTTAACTTTGTTGATCTTGGAATTACAATGGACCCGAAATTTAATTTTAATCTTCACATAAATGTTACAGTTAACAAAGCCAAGGGTGTTTTTGCATTTGTAAAACGGTGGTCAAAAGAATTCAATGACCCTTACATCACGAAGGCTCTATTCACAACGTTAGTGAGGCCCATACTGGAATATGGATCTGTTGTTTGGAACCCGCGCTATCAAGTTCATTCCGACAGAATAGAGTCAATTCAAAAATAATTTCTACTTTTTGCTTTAAGGAATTTTCGTTGGGATTCTCAGTACAACCTGCCGCCATATATAAGTCGTTTAAAACTCATTAATCTTCCTACACTTGCTAGTCGCAGAGAAATGCTAGGCATTGTATTTTTGGTCAAGTTACTGACAGGCTTGATTTCTAGCCCATCTCTTCTCAGCGAAATAAAACTAAACGTTCCCTCCAGAATTTCAAGAAATTTCCGGCCTCTCTTTCTGAAGCCATGTAAAAGTAATTTTGAGTTAAATGAGCCACTTCGTAGTTTGTGTCAGGATTTAAGCACTCACTCCGGTTCTTTTGATATTTCAGACTCACTTTTTTACATAAAGAAAACTATACTCAATCCTCTCAATAATTAATACATACATACATATACATATATTACTATTCGATCAGCTGATGAGCATTTGTTCTGTAGCTGAACAGTTTTAGATCTCGACACTTAACAAACCTCTGCCTTTGATGACTCGGCGCAACATACATATATGAAAAAAAAAAAATTTTTTTTTTTTTTATATATCCGTGGGTCATGCGGATGCGCCCCTCGCGTCGGTCGGGCGGGTATGGAGGGATAAAACCGTTGGGATTATTATTATAAACACACCACATTTTAACTTACATGTGATTGCAAGACGTAAACTCACCACATGTTAACTTCACCTCATCACACCTCACCTCAGCTGATTTGACCTCCATGTACCTCACCTCTGATTACTTTAATTTTGACTTGATCAATTTAAATTTACGAAACTTAGGTTTATGATACATTATCGTATTTTATATTGAGTTAAGTTTATAAGTTCACAACCATGAATTATGTATCTGGATTATGGAAATATTAAGAAATAAATCAAGAGCAATTTCACATTCCTCTTTACATACAAACTTAAGAATAAAATACTTACACCATAAAAGGTTACTCATACGCTACGGCGTTCGTTTAAATAGCAAAGATCCAGTCTGAGGTATTTTTGATGAAAATTCTATTTTTTTTGCAACATTAGGCCAAGTTTTAGCTGTTTTACCAAATACGTGTATATAACACACACATTCACCATTTATTTCGCTCTTATTTCATCTTTATACTTTTTCAATAAAAACAAGGAGAATTTTTAAACAAAAACCCATGTTTCTAACTTTATTTTATATTTAAAAATGTATAATATATCTAAAAATTTCAACAAACTTTCTTTGATATTACATATAAATTTGTTTCAAATAATATGCCAATACTCAACCGATGTATGTATATTCACTGACACTCTTTCATGCACGTTTTTATATGGATGGCATTGCAGAAAGATTGCGTCAATAAAAAAAATGCATAATCCAAAATATTTTTAATATTTTAAGTTCAAAATTTTGATAAAATTCTGTTGAATTGTATTAAGTTTGAAACTTGGGCATTAAGCGAAAACCAACTTTGTCGATTAATATTTTAATAGTATTTTAATTGAAAAATCAAATTTTTTTTAGTAATGTACAAGTGTAAACTACAAATGCGCATTCATATATATATATATAATATATATATATATTATATACAACATTACTATGTTAAAGAATTATATTTATTGCTCTTTATCTTTATGTTGCGAGGTCTGGGTTGAGACATTGGTCGCATATGTACACGCGCATCTATCAACTGAATAGAAAGAAAAGTACATAGGCATGTACTCGTATACAAGAAAATCAAAAGTGGGTCTACATAAAATGCATTTCATATGTAATTGGGTATATACATATGTGCATATGTATGTACGTGCGTATGGGAGAGTTTCTGTGCAATTGCATATTCTGCAAGTACATAATGAATAAATTGCTTTGTAAATATGCTTGACCTGGTTTACTTTTTATTCCACCGCGACGAGGCCCCACTCCACCCTACAATAGCGGAATGTGTCATGCAGACGTTGCATGCAACGAAGCTAGCGGCACGACCTTGCTAAATGCCACAAACACAAAGCAAATGGGTGGGCGAGAGCAGTGCAGCAATTTTGTTGATGAATGTTCAGTAGTAGATTTTTATAAGCATATATGTATGTACATAACATACTTATATGTATGTGTACATATTGTCCATACTCATGTGCATATTTAGGTATGTATGTACATACACATGTGCGTTAGGGTGACCGGTGCATGGAAAATTTTCTTGAACTACATTTGCGCGACCTTCAAATTGCACTAGAATCTAGCAGTAATACCAGGGCTAAGGGTTGGCTGAAATAATATACAAGTATATACTAATATGTAACCCGCGATAAGCGGGTGTGGGTGTGCTTACCTCAACACTTGTAAATTTTCTTTTAAAATTTAAAAAACAATAGGAAAATTTGCATTTGTGCAAAATATTACACTGTCGTGCTATTGTTTGATTAAATTTTGAAAAATAAAAACCTTTAAGAGCCGTTAACGTACGACTTCATCGCTTTGCTTGACAGTTTGAACTTCAACAATAAGGCGCGTAGCGTAGAAGATATGATACAAAGAACAATTGGATATTTTCTGTGATATTTGTTTATTTGTGATTTGGTTTTGCACAGAATCTTTGTATAAAAATAATGGAAACAAATTATTTTACCCAATTCCGTCGGTGGAATGCAAATGTCCAGCTAACTCGTCAACTGCGCAAAAATTGATAGTTGCCCATGATTTTACTCCACATTTTATTTGGCAAGACTCATGTGGAACCATGTATCGAACTCATCTATCAAAGAGGAGCTCTCGAAGTCTTAAGATTGTTTGGGTGCCAGGCTGTGCAAAGCGATACAAAGAAGGTCAACACTAATTTGTCCACCGTTTCAAATTATGAAGAAAGTAATCAAATACAGCTAATATTAACTTGACTATTAAAGATATCGCAATATGATATGAACCCATATGTTGTGTGCTTAAAATCACGCTGATCATCCTCATATCGTACGCAATTCGATACTTTATGTTAGACAAAAAACCTTTTCTAATTAAAATTATGGCTTGAAGTTTGTTTACCTAAGTATTTATGTACATATGGTGATCTTGCTGAAACTTTTATTAGCGTATGTCGCCAAGCTTTAAAGTTAGAACTGTATAAGATGTGGAAAGTCATCAATATATCGTTGGAATAAGCCATTCAAAAAATTGTACAATTTAGTAAGCTTAGCGTTCTTTATATCGGCAGCATATTGCACCAAACACACTAACATTTGTGCAGTCGAGTATATAGTATGCATGCGTTTTCTCTTTACCTTGACCGAAATCGCTGAAAGGAATTGTGAGATTTTTAAAATCTCAGCCTGTTAATACATATAATATACATACATACAATTTTTTTTTAGATTTATGTACATTTATGTATGTATGTATGTTTTGTATGTTGTATATTAATTAATATACCGCAATTTAAGCTTCGCACTGTATGTAGATATCTCATACGTGCGCCTCTAATCTAGATGTTTTTCGATTTTTTTTTCATACAACTCAAATAGAGAAAAAAAATGTCCTTACATCTATATTGCTGTTGTTTCCGCTACTAACTTTCGTTCTGCCCTAGAAAATCTATGCAGTCTCTCCTTACCACTGTCCGACCATAGCAAGACTTGACCCACTTTCCTTTAGCATAGCTCACCTTCAGTGCAACATAAAAAGGATTTGCACTGCACATATGTATACAAGCTCTTTATATATTATTCGTGACATAGTTTTTGGAAATAGAAGCTGCTATGCTACCTACAGTGGTACATAAATTTATTGTACATAAGTGAGAAAAGAATAAATCCATAAGAGTATGTACTGCAATACATTAGTAAATTTAATGAAACCTTGCGGAGTGCCTGTACATAGTCCACGCATATGCTGATGTTGCAAGCATTGCATTATTTTGGCTATCACACTTGCCATAAAAGTTGCAAAACTAGGTCACACCAGAAAATGGCAGCAACGATTTTGCTTCAACGCTCACACATTTTGTCCTTGGATAATGCCCGATCAAACACAGGGTTGAGTGTTATATGAAAGAAACATAGAGGTCTTGACCTTATATGCTATTGAAAAATTAAAAACGCACTTTTAAGTTCTAGTATCACATACTCGAGCCATCGCCCTCATTGACATTATTCTTCTTTGTGTCTAAAAGAAACCAGTTGAAATATTTAAATAACGAAATCATAAAATTGTTTGACTCTTTTCGAAACTATATTTACAGTTATTTGTTTCGTTTAAAATAAAGAAAATATATTATTATAGTTTTAGGCAGAAAAAAAACAAACGTTCGATCATAGAACTATAACAAAATATATGGGGATTAAAAGGAACATTTTCGATTGGATATGACTAGATTTTTTAGACATATGACAATGCTACAGAGTGATCAATTTTAAAAATTCACCCTCATCACGTTGACGTGACACGTTATTACGATACAGATGGTAGCGATTCAATTTCAAAAAAGTTGTTTTGAATGGTTGCAACATTTCAGTATTATACTTTTATCCATCGTAATCACATAAAACTGACCAAAAAGTCAAAGAAACCAATTTTACTGGCATTAATTTTCTAGTTAATCGGGATATTTATTAAACAAATATTTGTTTTCGCCACTTTTTATAACACACACAATTTTAGGTAAAATAGAATAAAAATATTCGAATGAAGTGACCTGTTTTGAAAGTCCTTAACAGCTCAATGTTGGACTGCCATATTCGCTTCCTTAAAATAAATAATACACACAAAATAAGGCCCGTTGTTTGCCTTTCTCATTGCATTCGTCTTTTCGCATTTGCGAATCATAGAAGAATATTTGTATTGATTTATTAATTTACATTGTGTGTTTCAGTACCAATATTAAATATTGTTAAGGAATGTTCATTGGCATTTCTTAAAAACCTAAGATATGTATGTTTTTTTGTTTGGTGTTTAAGATAAAAGAAACTAAAGAATTGTCTTTCACCCTTTCATGATTTTATGCCTTAGGAAATTTAATTTATACAAAGGCGAATATGCAAAAAAATGTGTGTACCTTTGAGGCTCATTGATAAAGTTAACCAGGGAAAGTGGTTCAAACTTTTTACAAACTATTTGTTTTATAAATGTTATTATTTCATTGCTAAGAGCAAGGAAATCATGTATGTACATATATACATATGTATGTACAAATTCATGTATTTTTACACGAATACATACATACATACTATTGGGGAATGAAAGTGACTTTCCAAAATGTATGCTTTGGCCCACAAATTTCACATTAAGTAGGTTAAGTGTTTTATTCTTCCAATAACTTAACTCTAAACTCCCGAAGTGAGAGCGCGTTGGAAGAGATAGAATATGCGCAGTTATTCTTTCAAGAGAGTGGAGGATTTGCAAAAGCTGTCCTTCCTATAAAAGAAAATAAAAACATTTAGGTGCTTACTTTATTTAGTAACTCGGGAGTATGCAAAACAATTTTGCTTAATGAAAATACATAGAAACTACTGCATTGCTTAATATATTGTTTTGCGTCCTCTAAAAGCTTAAGTATGTCTTATAATGATATTTGTTTTGAGTTTCTGAACAAGATCATATTTTTTTTTAAACACAAAAAAAATTTGCAATGTTTTGAATACGAAATTTCGATGAAATACGTCTTCGAACCAATTTTTAGTAGGAGAATTTTATTGTCATTTATGCTAACTTTGATATTTTAAATTATTTTTAATTAAACTAAAAACATTTGTTAAATAACTACCCATCGATATTAAATTCAAAATGTATAAATGTAAAGAAAAATGTACATACTTGCGTAGCTTCATCTTCCTTAAGTGACCTAATTTTTTCGGTACTGCCAATCCACCAAGAGAGATAGTGCTCTCTTAGACATGCACATCCTGTATGCCTTTCAACCCTCTTAATTAGTATGCTCTTAAACATAAAATTAACTCTTTTAAATCAACTCTTAGTTCGCACTGAATGGGAAAGCAATTTATCATTTTCACATTTCTCAATTAACCCAAGGAAACAACTCTCGCTTTTTTACTTCCTGCATGACGTACTCTTTCATTCATTTGTACATACATGTATATACATGTACATAGGTTTATATATATATATATATGTATGTGTGTATGTGTGTATGAACTATTTTGTCTTGCTCTTGAATGCATCCGAAAGCGTTGTGCCGCGCATCCCGGTCCTGCGCACCGCGTCCTTGAATATATGTACATGTGTATGTATGTACATATATGCATACATAAAAATATGTACATGCATGCACGGTCTTTACTTGTTTATATTTTGACCTAATATCCAGGGAGTGTCATTTCTTCTACTTCGCTCGTTAAATTAGATGGCGCATATACTTAGCTTACGCACTTTGCTGGTATCAAAATAAAAAAAATCTTGGTTAAGTTCTCTAAAACATCAAGGAGATATTAACAGATAGTAGGAAAATATATAAAATAACCTGCAGGATGATGAGCAGCACAAGGCGTCACGCACTGCGTTAGCTTTTGGAATGCTTCATATATATGTACGTACGTATGTATGTGTATATAGCAAGGTGTATGCTTATTAATAAATTGACATTTAGTACAAAAACAATCGAAAATAATTTTGCCATGTCAATAAAATACCGACAGATTTGCGTGATGCAACCCAAATGACGTACACCAGAACTCATCTATTTATCACATGTGATAGTTCTAGCGTTTTCCAGACAATATAAAATGACGTTTGGAAAATCTGCCACTTTTACTTTCTATGACGTCATGTATCACTCAAATTCAAATTAACGAAAATACGATTTAAATTATTATCGTTTTTCTTCAGGGTTTTTTTTATTGCTCTACTCTTTGTGCCGCTTATGCTCATAAAACTTAAAAATACAATAATGCAAATGCAATTATCAATAATATGTTAAACTAAGAAGTTTTTGATTCTCTAACTAAAACTATAAAAACTAAAGTATCAAACCTTTAGAAAATAGTCATCGTGACTAAAAACCTTTTAAGCATTTTTTAGTGATTTTTCGATTATGCAACTTTGTAGCCCATTTAATTTTAGCATATACATACATACATATACTAGTTATACAGTAAACTTAATTGCTCAAATACATGCAGGGAAAGATGAAATAAATTGTGAGGCTTTTGCTCCAGCTCTCCTCCGACTATTTAATGAAATTTTATTCTCTTTAAACAAGTACGAATTTTCATTTAAAACAATATTACGATTATATATATTTCAATATTTTTACACGATATAGACTTATAAAAAGCAGGTTCATATCGATTCAAAAACGATTTTCTTACTACCATCTGGCTTCTCTCATACGTATGTACGTGCATTTACAAAAGTATTACATAACATTTTATAAAGTTCTTGTACTTACGTAGTAGTTACATAAAATCACTCTCTTTATAAAATCAGGACAGCGTGCGCTTTATACGATTACATAGAAGCGAGAAAACCGAGAGACAGGGTAAATTTAGCCTTCAAAAACGTTGGAGTGAAACCAAATGCATACTCGTACATATGTATGTACATATAAATATTAACATAAATACGTAAATACATAACTGGAAAATTTTTTTTTTAGTTTTTTAATAAGAGCATAAGTCAAAAATGTATATACTATACGAATATTTCATATCATTTCATTCAATTCAAGAAATCACCGATAGCTTGAGCCCCGTAGTATGGGACCTCAACCTGAACTTAAATCCTTGTATGTAATGTTAGTTAATGTCCAGATGCAGTCAGTCAAAAGTTGCACTGACTCGCCCACCATCTGTTATACGTTTTGGTCTCTCAACGTTTTTTTGTTAGTTATTCGCTTTTTCAGTGTAACTACGGTTTTGTATTAAATTTTTAATTAAAAAAGTGTTCCTTATCCCTCGTTAAACGCCTGTCATGTGATCGTTGTCTTACACGCAATTAAAACAAATTACCGCGAATACTTCGCCACCGATTTTTCGCAGCGCGAGCGAATAATTTGTTTCAGCATGTGGGATTCAAATTAAAAAAACCGCTAAACATCCATCTTCGGACCAAGGTATCATGTGTTAATATCATCCTTTGTTGTGTAAAGTTATTAACGTATCTTGCAGATAAAATGTATTTTATTGAATAATTATTACCGAAAACGGGCTAAGCAATACTCACACAGAGACTTCCATGCAAACCTACATGTATTGTAATGCCAACCCAGCTTAAAAATCTATCGGTTTGTTTATTCAAAAACAATTTTGACGTTTTTCGTGAATCTTATTTTTGAACTTTTATCTATGTATGCAAGTATGCAAAACTTCTCATAAGAACAAGCATCAATAATTTTTTCAAATGTATCTTAAAACAATCCGTAAAATAAATTTATTTCGCAGGAAAATCAATAATAGTAAGGTTCAATAACTAAAACGTAGAAAATAATGCATTGTTCTTAACAAAATAAGCAAATTAACTCCATTTACTAGAGGAAAAATTCGTATTAGGAAAAATACATTTAATTGCTTTTTTTAAATTGCTTTTTTTAAATAAATAAATAACTGTTCGCGGTGTGCCTTTAATAGAAAAATGATTTTCTAATTCTATTTGAAACAAGGATATGTTAAAAAAATAACAATTGAAAAATTTGCTTATTCTTCACAAATAATCTATAAATATATGTACGTACATATGTATATGTGTACAAATACGAATTTTGACTTAATAAATGGAGTTAATTTGCTTATTTTGTTAATTACAATGCATTGTCTTCTACGTTTTTGTTATTCAACCTTACTATTTACTATTAATTTTTTCCGAAATAAATTGATGTATGCATATTGTTTTTTTACAGTTCCTATGTATGTACATATGTAGTATGTATGTTTATGAATGTTTTTTTAGTTAAATACAACGGGCAGTATTCTAATAGTGCAAACACTCACCACCGTGTACGTGTGCCGTTTCTTTTTGATGTGGGATACACAAAATTCAGCAAAACTTGTGCCCTTTTGTACCTTTTGTACCCTTGCTTGCATCAACACAATTTGTTTGCGTGCATACTCTTACACGCATCTGCTTTATCAATAACATTTTGTCATCGTAAAATAAATCAAAGCAAAAAACCAACAAATAAAATAGTCAATTCATCTATAATTAACATTATTAAACATTGCTTTTATGTTATTTTAATAGAAAATTCAATTTTTCTCAGTTTCTTTTGTTAATGATTTTAAAATGCGCTGTTGGTAACACTGTGTGGTGAGAGAGCACGACATCACGGCAAAAATCTAAATTTCCGGCAAACGAACACGATGGTGAGTTTCCATTTACATGGCACCCTCATAAGTTTGATCGTGTTAGCTGACACGTAACGGACGGCTACGTCGGTGACTGTTTGCACTATCAGTCAGGAAGCTTGCTTGCCACTGCAGCTGTCCAGTATTTATTATTTGCACTATACTTGTTCACACATATACGTACATATGTATAGGATATGTAATATTAGTATTATTTTTATATGTATTTTTGCACAAAACTACCCTTAACCAGTTATGAATGTTCATGCATTCTTGGGAAAATTCTTGAAAGAATTATATTTATCAGAACAATTCGGTTTTAGAAAACCCCACAGCCGCAATAAAGATCAAAATTTGGCTCAAATCAATGCACTTAATGCTGCCCGATCACAAGACTGAAGGAGTTTTGTTAAGCAGCAAAAGGCCGTGAAGTCTCTGAATATTCACGTGGAGATCGACATCATCACGACCAAGCCCGCTATCAAATATTTGGGGGTGGGGATTGTCTCCCAACTAAATTGAAAGGCCCATTTGGAGAACGTTGCTAAAGAAGCACTAAGAGTGCAGTCTAGCCAAATATCGTGGGACCAAGGCACAGCAACCGACTTCTTTACCATAGGGTTATTATACTGCTTGCGGAAGTTAATTAATAAAATGATAACGAAATTACGGGAAATTGTACACGCGGCCGCGTTTTCTGCACAATTTCAGAAATAAAATTACAAAATTTTTGGTTTTTTTTTTTTTTTTTTTTTTTTTTGGTTATGAAGTACACCATCAATGGTGTGTAATGGCAGGAGTTTAGTTAATCCTTATAATGCCAGGTTATCTTTCAACTTGTATTTTGTATTAATAATTATTTGGTTATATCCGTTTATAAGAATTCGCGATGCATATGTTTTATTAATGCTCGTTTACGTCCATTGTATCGTAAGGAAATATGATTCTTCTCGTTTGACGTTTAGAATAGTGGAGCCATATTACATGAATTTAGCTTGTGGCATATAAATGTATGCTTAAAACCGACAGGGCAAAAATAAGGAGTGCCTCCACTTATATTTTATATACCTTAAGAAAGGTAAATTAATTTTATCTTTATCAAAATGAATTTCAGTACTTGCTAATTTAGTTTACATATTGGAATTTTCAGCAAAATGCATACAGATTGATGTTTTTTTTTTTTTTAACTATTTACTATTTTCTTAGAAGAAAGTCTTAATAACTAGTTGCTAATTCAGTTATAACTTTTGTATATTTACATTGATTTTTTTTTATTTTTTTCTATTACTTAATTTGACACATTATGAAAAAATAATAAATGGTATTTGGAAAATTTAATTTTTCAAAAGTTTGAAATATATATGGATGCATATGTACATATGTACATACAATAATTACAATATGTTTTATTACTATAAAGCAATAACACATACGATTGTACATATATGTAAGTATCTATTCAGTCAGGGCTTTGTAAAATCTGATTGCTTTCAAAATCAAAAATGATTCGAATAGTTGATGTGTGAGAGTGCGCTGTAATTATACATAATTTGATTTATACTATATGTACGTATCAAGAAATTATTACGGACCAAAACTGTGCAATATTGATAGATAAAAGATATGATTCTGAAAGCGATCAGATTTAAAATAGCATTCAACTATATTTTAACTTGTAGCAGCTGACTTCAACTAATTTAGGTGAACTCGCAGTCAAAAAATTAAGATTTTACTTAAAGTAAATTAAAACTTTCTGACACTAATTAATTGGGATATCTTTTTATTAGGGACTCCAGCCATCTATTTGATATTAAATTGCACTGGATATAAATGGTCTCAGCTTTTTAATTCTCACTAACTTAAGATATGACTTTTCTCCCAAATCGTTCAATAAGCGAAAGACACGCACTTACTTACTTGACGGCACATTGCAAATGAAAAAGTATGCCTTCAAATTGCCCAGTGAAGCAGAAAACAAGAAAGAGTTGGAAGAATAATGTATTAACATAGAAATTATTTATTATAAATTACATTTCGCACATCATTGCATTTACGTATGAGTTTAATACATTTTTAAACTTACATATTTCTATATTAACAAATTAAAATTCTTAAAAAAAAAACAATAAAATAAGACTGAAGAACTCTTCATTTTTCACTTTTAAATGTCTAATGTATCTTGCTCTTTACCTCGGAAGTCAGTACAAATTTTAACTACTATTTTAAGGAATTTAACTTATATTTCATGCAACTCTGTCAGTACTTAGTAGTTTTAAATACAACCGTGCTATGAAAATCATCTCTGAAAATCAGGTGATCTCAGCGGTGAACTATTTCCGGGAAAACAGCTGATTCTTATCTTACCTATAGACCTGTACGATGATGTTGACCCCACGAACTTTACAGCTAAATGAAAAATTAGCCGTGAAAGTAACAAAATGACAGCTTATTTCAGGCAATAGATGCCAAGAAATAAACTCTGACATATACAGTGTTGTGCATATCAAAAGCAACAGCATTCAAAGCTTGCCACGTATATTTATTTATTTATTTAAAAAAATTAAAATTCAGTTCATTGTCTACCATAAACCATAAAAATCAAAGTTTTAAACTTTGTAGAAAACTAAAAAAAAGTTTAACAAATTTTTATATAGATTTTCAACTTTTTTCTCAAAAGTGCTAACATTTTTTGAGTATGCAGTTTCATAGTCCATTAAATTTTAATCTCACAATGTGAAAGTTTCATGTACATATGTAGGTCCTAGCGTTACTCATAATTTCTTGCTTGCAAATTTGTGCTGGCTACGGCTACTTTGGTTTTGCCGCTTTTGATATTCCTGGCAGTTTGTAAACAAACTAAAAATCGATATTACGGCTAACTCAACACATTTGTTTCTATTTTTTTGGCTATTTATTAATAAAACCGGAAACAAATCTCACTCTAAACTTATTTGAAATCGAATCGAAATCTTCTAAACGTAACTTTTGTCTGTGTATTTGCTTCGAAACAAGATAAATATTTTTGTATACAAATTATGAGCGCTGATTACCTCTGCATTACATGTCTGCAAAACTGTATACCCAAAAATTATATTATTTAACTGTTTATGCAAAAGTAATGGCCAGTAATTTTTTTCTTACAAAATATTTATTTTTGCAAGCGCTATCATAAAAATTTATAAAAAAATACATATGTACATATGTATAAGTGTATGTAGAGCTTTCGTTTTTTATATTTATTTATTATTTTAATGACATTTAACGTATTTTTCACAAATGTAGACATATCCAAAATAAAAAGTATGTAGTCGTTTTTTGGCACAGTCTAATTTGCATTTTTATACATTTATGCTGCATGAAACAATTGACCTAGTAAATTGTATGTACAATATACGGCGTACACGCATACAGAGAAGGAAGTTCTAATGTAGACGATATATATGTATGTACATATGTATGTATGTATGTATCTTCGTATGCATATTCGAGTGTAGTTAACAAATTCAGTGTAAACCTTTACTTGTTACTTGTCCTTTTACTTTTTGACTCGAATCCTTGGCATATTTGGCCTCGTTCTCATTCTCATTTGCCTCATGCGTGTTTGCCAGTGCACTTCAATATTATATGTATGTATATAATATTATAAACTGTTACAAGGATACGCCAAAATATTAATGCAACAAATGCACTACAACAACGGTACTCCCCTCAAACGAATTTGTGCGCCCATCGAATGCTGCTTCGCACATACATACATACGCGTATATGTATGTATGTATGTATGCACATACATATGAATATGATGGACTCGTTTGGAGTCGCGACTTTTTCATCGTCCTTCGTGTTATCATTCCAGCTAACGGTGTTTTTGCATGACACACTAACACATTCACAGTTGGAGCCGGTACGCCGCCGGTTGTAGATTTCGCTTGTTCTTTGTTGGCTTACGGATGATACAGCTGATTTTCGCGCGTAATGTAAAATCATTGCAAAACGATAAATGTTGAAGGCAATCCAAGTCAATAAATAAAAAAGCTTCAGCAAAACTGTACTGCCATTTTCGTGTTTCTTTTTTTTTTTTAATAAAATGGTAATTGGGTTATTTTCAGCGGGGCTATCTATCGTACATACTGTGTGTAGTGATAAAAAATGCGGAATTATTGCAGACAAACAAGACAATTCAATACTAAAGTAGGCAAACATTAACACATACATACATATGTATGTACATAAGTATTACCTTATTATAAATAGTATGTACATATGTACATGTACTCGTTCTTTTATAGCCATTCCAAACTCTTAGTACACGATATTATAAATTTAAAAAAAAAAAATAATTGTTTTTATCATATTTATGACCTTCAAAATTCTTCTTTTCACAGACAAACAAATCCAGATTCAGATGTACCTGGAAAGGCTGTAAACACATAGAACAGACGCCCAAGAAAATCGAAAGACACATAAGAAATGTTCATTTGGGGTGAGTAAGCGTTATCATTTTATAAATATGATATAATCATCTTTTGTTTATGAGCTTGGCAATATTTTTAAATTCAAACAATAAAAGCATTTTCAACGAGAATCGATATATGTACATATTCACGTCCTCTATAAATTATTCGTTTCATTATTTTATTGGAAATGTATCAAAAACTGGTACTTTTCGCGTGGTTGCATTTGAATATATCGAGACTCTTTTGTGTACGAGCAATTTGAAATAGGGCAGTTCAAATCCAATTGCATAGGTATAGGCTGATATGTATGTATGTATGTATGTATGTGTCAGGATCTTTAGGACAGCTTTATTTTTTGTAGGTTCTTCTTAATTGATTATTTTTAAATGCAATCCAACCGTGCAAATCGACAGGCTTCTCACATACATACATAAATATTCTGTAGGGATATAAGTTTTAGATCTTAACCACGCTGCAAGTTTCAAACATATTTATTGAGCTTGATACTAGGGAAAGGTCGTCTTTGTAGTATGATTTCATATATATTTTAGCTAGAAGTTCACACAGCAAAATTTCAACGAACACTACCCAATTCAACCTAAAAACAGAGTCAAGACAAAATCGATTTTAAATTTTGTAGCAAGGCGAATTCATAAAAGATACTGTTAATAAATCAGTTGATTGGTGGTTTGTTGTCAAAATGTATTGCTTCGTTACAAGTAAACAATTCCACCATTTAACTAAAAGAAATTTAAAAATATGATTAATTGCAGCTTTTTACGGTGATTCTAATAGCGTAAGAATTATTTTGCATAAGTTAAATACAAAGGAGATAAACTTTGTCAATAGCCCACCAAAGCGTTGAATTTTTAGAATCGCTACCACCTTACATGAATTCACTCTGGTTTGTAGCAGCATTTGTTGACAAATATTCGAATTTATCTTGACTATAACTACGACCCAGATATTTTAGCTAAGTGTTACAGTAGGGTTTATTTTAGCTAAGAGTTAAGCATTTAATAACGATCATTTATTGGCAATTATGAACCAAGGTCGAGCGAGTTGAACTTTTTTAGATAAATGCCTATTTTTTTAATATTGAGCATGACACATTGCACCGTTCCCTTAATGGGTTATATACATTGATTCTTTGAAAAAACCGGTTTTTTTGGACAATTTTTTTTTTGCAAAGACGGGATTTTCTTTTAATAATCAAACACTGCGTGTACGTTTATGTATGTATGTATGTCTAAAGATGTTTAATTTCATTTTTGAGTTTCCTTTAGTTTGTATCATAATGCCATACTTGAACGAAGGATTTAGCGAAATAAACAATTTTACACTAATGATGATAATTTTACTGAAAAGTTCGATTTTCGAAGGTCTAAAAATTCAGTTTTTTCATCAAAAAAAAATTGTTTCAAATAAAAATTCCTTTCTTCAAGTATGAGAGATTGCAGTTTTTAAGTGGCCTCCAAAAAATTAGATCGATGGGTCACATGGTTCTTGAGAAACCTTGCTCACCGCAACGGGCCGTTTTCAAAAACATCATTTTGAGATAATCGCGTTTAAAATTTTGCACGTACTTGGGGGCATTCGGGAAGGATATAATTTCAGAAAATGCAATAAAAAAATTGTCGATTATTTCAACCCACATACATATGTATGTATGTATGTACATAAGTGTATTATAACCCATTAAACGTCGTTTCAAAAAGCATATATGTAATATGTACATACATACATACATATGTATGTACGTTTGTGGACAGAAACTTCATTCATCTTTTATATCATTCGCAATGCTTATAACGCTACAATTTTTTTCGTTTATTTTTAATGTAACTCGATTACGTTTTATAAGTAAATTCGAGTTTAAAATAAACCGTAATGAAAATTTACATTTTTAGAAAAATTATATGTGCAGTTTTGTTTTCGTATAATAATGAACACATTTCAAATGGTCAAAAATTTCAATGGGTTTTTGAAAAAATTTTTCAGAGAATGAGATTTTCCAATAAACCAATCGGCCTTTAAGCTCAAAAATATTTAAAAATAAATAGTTATATGGCCAAACAATAACAAATGAGATTTGAGTAAATTGATGATATTTTGTAGCGATAAATTACTTAGTTCTTCAGCAATCACAATAATATCGTTTCCAATTAAAGTTTGATACACACATATGTATGTATTTACATAAATGCAGTACTTAAAATGAGAAGGCCTTGGGTAATCGTGAATACTTTTTCACTGGTAACTTGAACCAAGGGAACACTCACGCAGTCACCTTGACACAGTGTGCCAAGCAAAGTGCAAACTAAACGGCACAAAGAGTGAATGCGCGGCGCAGCAATGCAATGTACTCGTACGACATACATACATACATTCACTTTGACGGCACCGTCTGTCATCACGACAACAGCATGGCGTCAACAGAAACTGCAATTGCAGAGCGAAATCCTCGCCAGTTACACGAATATCTGGGCCAAGTACACATACATATACATATACATATGTATATACATACATATGTACGAGCTAAATATGTACATATGTAGTAAATAAATCGATTATAAGTATACATACATACATACCTACATATGGCACCCTAAACCAAAAACCGTCACAACTCAAAATTTGTTTAAATCGCTTTTATCTCATAAACCTATTCCCAGAATACTTCCCAACATGCTCCGAAAGTTTCTTCATCGTAACTATCTTATTTACTGGAAAAGTACGTTTAAAATATTACAACCATTTTTACATAAAATTTTTTACTTCTCTTGGATATTAAAAAAAAAAAATTTTAAATCCTTTATCCACATAAACTAATTCACGGAATACTTCCCCGACTGGTCCAGAAATTTTTTCGTAGTTACTATCTTCTTTTACTGGAAAAGTATGATTATAAAATTATCATCATTATTGTAGAGACTGTTTGTTTTGCCTCTCCTGAACATTTGAGATTTTTTGAGTTGTGACTGTTTTTGGTTTAGGGTGCGATATGTTTTCTTATGTGCATAGCATATTTCTAAAAGACAAAAATGCCAAACCAACAACGGTACTACATAGGAGTTTATCGTTAGTGAAACATTTTTGTAAACGAGTAGCCTCATATTTATTTAGCACTCCTAGCGACGAGTGGTACGTTTGTATGTATTTTGAGGCCAAGGTTCCGTACCCTTGCGCTGCTCTTCAGGAAGCTCAGTTTTCAATAACCATCACCCACATTTGATGCAAATGGGACCAATACCAGTAACCAAGCTGCCTTTTTCACCCAAACACGGACAAATAATTATACAATGAAAATTGTTTATACATATCTATTTTCGCGTTAATAGGTATATATTTTAAAACACTACACACTAATACAAAGCGAAATTTTGTTTTAATATCATCCTTTATCATATACATATCTACTTATACATCAAACGGTTATATGTATAATAATAAATGTATGTAACTTCAGCACTTGCATACAAGTTAAATTAGATATCTATCTAGTTTGTGTGAATTTTGCATCCTAAAATCGATACAATGTTAATGAAAATTAAATTAGAGAAAATTTTTTTTTCTTTCTAATATTTAGATACAGCATTTATAAATATATAGTTTTTCTTTTCAAAATTACGAATTTCTTTTCATTTTAAACGTAACATAATAATCTCCTTAATTAAATTTAATTCGACATTTAAGCAAACAATATCCAATAAGATAAGTATATAATTGAAATTATTGCTGTTAACAAAAAGAAGCAAAAGGAACAATGTATAATTCGTTTATAAATGATATGAAGCCCGTGCTTTTGTTACATAGATGCTTAAATAGATATACAACTTCAAATATTGGATATCAAATAGCTCGCTATGATGCTTACAATGCTTACAACTAGGAACTGAGCTACAGCCTACATTACAATAGGAGTACAGATAAAACGCCAATATGAAGGGATGGCTTATACAATATATAGGTGGTAAGAGAAGCACAGGAGTGGACTCTTATTTTAGGCTTACACGAACTTAAAAAATTAACTAAGATAATTAATAAATCTAAACATAATGAAAACATATTTCATTTTCCGTTTCACAATTTAATTCATTTGAATTATGATTAATGCAAGTAATTTATAAAGCAATAATTAACAGAAATTTAAGAATCAAACCATAAAGCGTTAATAATTTAAACTATCCCGATCGACTTGAAATGCAAGAACGAGTGCAGTCTATTCATGTATGAATTCAAGTGCTGTAAAGTAAATGCGCGTTTTGCTTACAAACTAAATCTTGACAATAAATATACTTTTATAACCGAACATTTACCTCGTGTAGGGTATGTATGAATATATGTATGCATACTTTTTTTAATTCAAAAACAAGCGCTTAGTCCGTATCTATTGCAATAATAAAATATTTCTCTTCAATTATACGTCAAAATTTCGTTTGAAAATCGCGTGGCTATGATAATATAAAAGCGTTGCTCCATTTTTGCACTTAAGCTAGCTGATATTTTATTTGAATAATTCTACTGTATTTTTACCACTAAAGAAACACAACATTTATACATTATTAGTCTGCGATGATTGTTTCTTAAAGTTAAGCTCACAATGCCATAACTCCAATGTCTTTCTTTTGCCTGACACGGATAGCCGTTTGCACTTAAAGTACCATGTATATATGGGTCACTTGTTTGTATGTGTATTCTGTGGTATTTACAAAAAATATTTCGAGGTTAAATAAATTCATTTCTTACAAATACACCATTGAAAATATATAATCACAAAAAAACATATCGTCCATTTTTAAAATTCTAAGTGTCCAAACGAGCATTAAATAGAGTAAAAATAGAACTAAAAAAATAAATATTTCATCTAGGCATATACATACATATATTAATAACTTTTCTCGATGAGTGGTTAGTGAGGGCCGTGATCGAATAGTTTCACTAAAAGAATTATAAATATGTCCCGCACGATTCGCTGGTGTTTCAATATACTTAATTTAATTGTGAGGATTCATAAGCGTATGAGTGATGTCCATTGAAGTTTCCGTAATTCCATTGACAGTTATTCCATTCGCTAAATTACCTGCTGAGAGAAAACCACATAAATATATATCCTAAAAATATTAAAACTAACTACATACCATTTCGTACTCCCTGCGGGGTATCTAACTGTGACCAGTATTGTTCTGAAGGGCTTTGAGTACTAGTTCCAGGTGGTGCCTGTACTGGTGCCCCTGTATATCTAAAGTAAGGATTTTTCAAATCCAAAGTATTACTCGATGATATCAATGTTCCATCGATGTGTAAATCAATCGTCACATCATAAGATTGGCGTCGATTAGCCTCAAGTAAAACACGTCCAGTTAAAAGCTGACCTTGTTTAATGAAAATCGGCATGGGCAATAGACAACGAACTTGGTACCAGTGAGTCAATGGTGCTGTGGGTGATGTGGACAGCCAAACCTGTTGACTAGATCCACAAAATTCAACATCAAACCAAAAAGCGAGACCATGACAAATTCCCGTTTGTAGGATGTGAAATTGGAGTGGTATGTCTGAAAATAAAATTAAACAAATTGCAAATAAAAATTTTTGTTACCCCAACATTCTAATATTTTTCATACCAATATTATGTAAATCGTTCTCATTATCACGAACAAAATCACAAACATGCCTTACGGATTTTGCCATACAAATGCGTATATCGAACGTGTCTACGATTGGCTGGCGGAAATACTCCTTCATACCCTCTTTATGTAAAGTAGTCAAATCAACACCATGAAACGCAGACTGATACCAAAAATTTGCTTTATTATACTGTTCTGAATAGAGAGATTCATCAGAGAATGGTGCAATGTGCAAATCGCCATGTGTGGGAAACATTTTTCCATTCGGTTTCAACCACTTTCTGGCATGCAAATATGTTTCCAACATGCGCTCATTGTAGAGCATATAACCCATAGGTTCTGATATAATTACATCCACCATTTCTGGGATATCGATTTCTTCTATTTTACCAGGCATGACAAAAATCTTATCTTGAACATTATTTGAATCTACCAATTGTTGAGCGTATTGTGCCATATTAGATGCTTCTATTGCATAGACTTTAGCGGCACCCGCTTGAACGGCGAAAAACGATAAGATCCCTGAGCCAGCCCCCACATCCAACACTATTTTGTTCTGTAAAATTATATCAATTAAATATTTTAAACGACAACAAATTGCAAAAAAAAAAAAATCTCACATGAAAATCAATAGAATTGCCAAGTATGGCGCGCTGGTATGTACTAGTACGAACATAATCCTGCATCATATTCTGTTGTTGCGATAAATAACCATAAAATTGGAAATACTGTGAAGCGGAAGACTCTTCGGTTCGCTGTGAAAATACTGATTTCGGTCGGAGATGTTTTACGCTATCAACTAGCTTTCGAAACCGTTGCTGTTCTGTAAACAAAATCGATTTATTGCTAGAGGCATACATATACCTACATAATTATATTAACTCCCGAATTCATTAAGCAGTCGCAGTCTCTAATAGACACTAAAGTCATGGTGATGAGCAGGTCACAAAATATTACAATAATAATAAAAAAAAAACTTAAAAGCGTGGAAAAGCAATAATCTCTAGCACATATTGAGACTTGAGATGAGACTGAGTTACTGAATTCGGGAATATTTATTGGTAATTTGTCTTACCATAGATAGATGTAAAACGCAAAAGCAAATTATCATTATCCAGTGAAAGTGCATACGTTTGGCGGCCTATTTGGGCAGCGTCTGCATCGTAAGTAAGCAAATACTCTTTCAGAACATTAGAAGTATCGTTATCTAAAAAATAAAGGAAAATATAAATTTCTTCAATAATGAAAACAAAAAACACTTACCTAGCGTAATCTTTAGCAGCACTCCTTGGGGGTCGTAAATGCATTGCAACGTGCAACTGTTCTTATATTTGCCTCTAAATTTAAGATTCGCTTCATCAACAATTTCGCTAATGGCGACCCCACTAAAACTGCAAGTCCCGTTTGCACAAAGACCGCCGTTGCCTCCGCCGCTGGTAACTACATTATTAGAGGTTGTGAAAACAGCGCTGTTGTTTTTAGTTTGCCCACTACTATTCAATGAGCATAGGGACGAAGATGAATTGTTGCGTTCAACGCGTTCATGAACAACACTATTTATATTTGTTGACATGTTTTCTTAAAAAAAAACCACACCAATGCTTTACTTTTGTTTAATGCCGCTTAAAATTCCTACTTTTACTAACTAGTAATTGACTTTATTGTACTTCCACTAAGCTTTCGAACTAGCGATTTTTGAGAGGTCCTCTGCTTAAAATTTTATATAAATTAGTTCGATTACGCTGTGCGCTAACGTAGTAATGTCGATATAATGTGTTCACAGCTAAAATACTTTTGCCTGGACCTTAGCTAAATTTTCCTCGTAATACCCTTTGTTACAGTACGCGGTTGGGCTATTTTGCGGTGAAAATATTGCTTTTGTTTGCAAAATTAATTAATACTTTTCATCAATAAACCGCCGATGAAGTGTTGGTTTGGTGTAGCTTTAGTTTTCGATAGCTAATTTGTTGACAATTTTATATTGATTCGCTTTCTTTACTTTTTCCACGGCTTTGTCTGCAGCCTTCCGATCAATGCCTATTCGTTGCTTCTTCTTCTTCTTTGGAGGTTTCTTTGTTGCGAGCACGTTTTATTTTACTTGGTTATTATTTTACCACAAACAAATTTACATAAATCACTTTATTTCTACAACTTTTTAATACCCAGAAATATTTTTAAAAGCAATAATTCGCCCCGTATTTCTATTTTTTCTTACGGCAATATATTTGCAAAAACTTAGAGCTTCTCTTTGACAACAGCACCACAAGGCGACAAATAAACTACACGAATGCCAGCAATCAACTATCGCGTCATTTCACTCCACACCGTTGCTATAACAAAAGCTGTGTAGCTGCACTCATCATTCCTTCGCTTGATTAAGTGCATATGTTGCCATCTCTTTTTCCCTTAGTTAACACATCATAGGGTTGCATTACAATTATTGTAATAGATTTTCAGTTTGATTCGACAGTGGCAAAAATAGTATTCGCACAATATGCTCATGCAAATTTAGTACAATTTACATGGCTGCTCGGATAATAAAATTTCTTCCAAAAGCTCACGCCAATATTAATCTGCTTAATGCCAATGCTACTTTAGTTTAGTATTTTGGTGTATTACATATGAAAAATAATAAAAACACAATTTAATTACGAAGATAATTTTTTCTTACAGCAATAAAAAGGCACGACGATCTGCAGATTATGATGAATCATGTAGTGAAAACGACCATGAGGAAGAATTCTATTATACGGAAATCGAGGATGAGGATGAAGATATTAAAACACCGCACTCGACATCGCCACCCACTCTCAGCCACCGCGATATGGCGCGCCCACCACACGAAGATCCTGAATACCAAAGAAAAATAGTGGGAACTTTTAAGTAAGTTGTGATTGCGCGAAATCGGTAGAATAAGGTATATTTAAAGATTATCGAGAAAAGTAGAGATTAAAAAATTAATAAAACTTAAAAAGCGACATCAACCGATTTTCTAACAAATAATTAACGTTTTTAAATTGAAGTTACATTTTAAAATGTTACAGATTTTCCCCGGATTTCATTTAAAATATTTAAACCGAATTTCGTTAGGTATACATGCTTCGTTTATTATCAATAATACATACAACTTTTGCTCCCATTGTAACAAATATTACAATTTTTTGAGATATGTTGTTTAAGTTGGCAATTTGTGATATTCTAGTTTTGCTATTTACAACTTTAAAGCGATATCATTCTACTTAACCCTACTTCAGCACACGTTCAGTGTCAAATAAATAATGACGTTTATTTTTTTCTCACCAGACAAGGACGTGTGAATCAACAACAGCAGCACATTCAACAAAACCAGGGCCAGCATCTAAATAACAACAAGACGGTATTTCACGGCGGTACCTATGTAACAAATAGCAATAGTAGCACCAGCCAAAATATTAATCAAATGCAGAATAATTGTGTTTCTACTTCACCGCTAACTCATCACAACTACTGGCAGTCATCCTCAGTACCGGTAGTATTAGTTGCACAAACCGCAACTTCGTCGGTGACAGTAAGCTCAAGTCAGCAACATCCGCAGTATATTAAACACGCTCGATCATCGCCACGTCCGTCCCAGTCGACCGCGCCATATCCATCGCCAACGTATCATCACAATTATAGTAGCAGCCCGAATGCGTGCATTAGCAGTAATGGCAATGGCAGTATCAATAGCAACCCATGCAACAATCAAAGCAGTTCCATCATACATAACAATAGCAGTGCCAACAATATGCTTCAGCAATTGTCTCAACAAAATGTCACGGTGACGGCACATCACAGTGGTTCTCATCACAATCAGCAGCAACAACAGCCCCATCAAGTACCGGCGGTCACTATCACGCCCAATTATCAAAGCCATCAGCAGCAGCAACAACAAACGCAACTACAACACGTTCATGGCCACCAACAAGTGACGCAATCAGGCACGTCCAGTACTATAGTGGCACTCTCTACAGCACCCGTAAACCACCAACCGCAACAACAACAGCATTCACAACATACAGTGGTCGCCACTACAACAAAACAATCGCCGAACTCACCAAATAGACGTACTAGAGGAGAGAACAAGAAGTGCCGTAAAGTATACGGCATGGAACGACGTGATCAATGGTGCACTCAGTGCAGGTGGAAGAAAGCATGCAGCCGATTTGGTGACTGAAAGAGGCCTAAAACGTCGGAGGCGGCGGAAACGGTAGCAACGGCGAATGCGGTAGCAACAGCGAAAATAACTTCCACAACAACGACAGAACTGGCAGTAGGAACGAAATCAAAGTCATCAATGCTCACAAGGGAACCTGGAGGAAACACAGACACAAAGGTATCGTCAACTCATTTAAATACAAAGTACAAGCGAACGTGCAACAACTTTAATAATATTGGTCATAATAGCAACAGAAATACGACTCACAAATACAAGTATTTGGCAGCTTCCGCGCCAGCAACTGCCGTGGCCACCTCCGTTATTGTTAAGCCACCAAATAATTTAAGTAAATTCTCTGCTAGCAACAACAAAAACCACCAAAACACTGCCAATGGCAGCAACATTGTCCATGCGCCGTTGAGTGGCAACAATAATTATGGTACAAACACGGATGCTGATGAACACCCACAACAACAAACACAAGTTGTTACAACTGCCAATAACAGCAACAGCACTTATAACAATCATTCGCTGACCACTGCTGCCTCAAGCGCCAAACCGGACGTATGTATGCAAACGTCGCTGCCAATTAAATACTTTCCTTAAGTTCGAACACCACAAAAACAACGGATTGAGGGTAGTGACTATTGCAATATATAACCCCACTGCTGCCCTTTACGATAAGCTTGAGGACGACGAAATAAAGGCCGTATAAACAATACATCAATAATATATATAATGTTTATGAACACAAAATTGGCTATGTTCTCTAACATTTGCTGCAATTTTTTTATATTATTTTAATTTATTTAAGAAATGACTTATAATATTTTTCTTTTTTGTTATTGTTTATTTTTTGTTGCCTTTACTTATTTGATTAATAATTCATTTGATCCGCCTTAAATGGCAATTTTACACTATAGATTAATTTTATGGAATTAGAAAAATTTTTCTTTACTATTACAAACATATTAATATATATATATACTTCATACATATATATATATAGAATTACATACATATATATACAAAAGTTTACATTAATAAAATATATAAATACGTACATATAGTATTAAGAATTTCGACCTTGCGCGACTCTACTATCATACATTTATCCACACGAAATCCATACAGACAGTTGAAATAACAAAAAAGTTAAATAAGCAAAAAATCGTTTAAATAGATGTGAGCGTAAATATTAACTTTTAAAGTTACAAAGAAATGTGTATCCGTTAATTATATAATGCTACATAGACAATGTTAATAGACGAACGAATTCGCAAGCATATGTATGTGTGTATGTTGCATGAGTTCATAGATATGTAGATAATTAAGTATTACTTACATTAATCATAATAATCTTAAACAGCGGCAATGTTTAATTCAGTTAAATAGTAAAATATTGCAAGATAAAATAAAGGAAGAAGTAAACCAGGAAACAACTCAATACTAATTTTTAGGTTAAACTTAGAAAATGGTAAAGTGGAAATAACTACCTATGTACATATTTACATATACATATACATACGATTATGCCTGCATACACACAAAGTAATAAAAAAAAACATATGTACTTTAAATTCAAACAAGTGGTACCCAAACAAACTTGCTTCACCTAAAATCTTAACAAATGAATTCTGCAACGTCTCATATTGAAATAAGTTGAACTTAAGTTGGCATATATGTAGGTCGATTTTCGCTTATCACACTTACATATATATGTATGTGCATATGTACATACATACATATGTATTTTTTATATTTGTATGTATGTATGTATGTAGCTAGAACTTCTAGCGATAGGTTTTCGCATTTTTGACGGTTACGTATTCCCTTAAAGGATTTGAAGATTTTGAGATTTGTAAACAGATACTCACGACTTCAAGAAACCGTACAATATAAAGCGGTTATATTTTTTTTGGTTAAGTGTTATCAAATTGCCGGCGGGAGTATTAGGAAGTATATATAAAAAAGTGTGGTTGAGGTGTATTTTAGATCTGTTTGCTTCTCAAAAGTCAAATCAGCAGCTAGCGCATCAAGGATAATATGTATGCATGGAAAACTCTTTCGATAGTCGAGTCCACGTTAAGAAGTATCAATATAGCAGCATTGCCCAACAATGTGTGCGGAATAAATTTTTGGTTGTAACAACAACAAAAGCTCTACAAATAAAAATATATATCCATGTGTAATCAAATAGACAAAAGGGCGCACCAATTAAAAGCCAATACTATCTAATCCACTGTGCGTACACATGAATGTTTGTATGTTTGTATTATTACAGGACCCAAATACATAATATTTGTATTTAAATATATATATGTATATAAATATATACATATATGTATATGTACATATATATATATATATATATATATATATATATATACATATATAAATACTCTTGGTCATACTTAATTCATGCATGCATACAATTGCATTAAGAAAGGTATTCACTACATGCATACATATGTACATTGATATGTATTTTATTTTGTAGATATTAAAAGCCGGTTTTATCATATAGCTAGCTTAGGTTCTTTAAACAAGACAAAAAATCGTAAAAAATATACATATGAAACATATATGTATGTATGTATGTACATATGTACATACATATATGATTTGTAGGTTGTTATGCCGGAAACCTATTTGAATATGTACATGCTTAAATATTTTTTCGAAAGATCAATTTAATTTACATATGAACGTATATATGTATGTATGTGTGTATGTATGCGAAAGAAAACTTAGAAAGCCAAGCATCACACTTTAAATTTACCGCTTCGATATTTTAACAGCAACTACCAAAAAAAAAGACAGTTCAAGCTATCAAAGAAAGCGTAATTGCAGTAACGTCGAAATCTCGCAAGATAAAGAAATTAAAAAGATGTGTTCAAATTTATGTAATATATAGAAATCTAAATTAATTAATAAATTTTAAATATGTAAATGTACGTACTTGATTTATGCAGTACATTTCGTTTAAAGTTTTTAAAAATTTGTGTACCTAAATTTATGATTTGATATACATACATAAATTAGCATATGTACATACTTACTATTATGAATTTCATTGACGACCTACGATATCTTAATTTAAAAATACTGTTTAGGATGTTTCTATTCCATCCTGCTGTTTCATTCGTATGTATTATTATCGAGCTTCTACACACTTTATTTGTATTCTTTAATGATATCTTTATTTTTTGTTGCTTTCAATAGACTACATTTCTAAAATGTTTTAACACGGTATTAAGAGACAAAATGGAAGTATGCAATTGTTTTAAATGTTAACATGATTCGAATGAAATTCGTCATAGTGGTAAACGTATGTACATACTAATACGTACGTATGTATGTATGTTTATATGTATGTATATTTGTTTTCATTTTAAAGTTTAACATTTCTAATTTAAAAAAAAATAAGACAAACAATTATTTTAAGTTCAGGCCATGAAGCTGGAAAATCATCTGCATACATATTAAATCATATGTTGCTTTCTTGCATAGCTACATGCATAGTATGTACATATGGTATATGTATGTACACTGACTTATGTATTCCTTCTCACATCTTTCTATCTCTCTCTCTTCTAAGCAATAATTTTAAAACACTTGTACACAATTTTGTTATTGATTTTATTTTTGGCAAATTATAAAAACTATTTGTAAGTGATATTTTTACAAAGTTTCGTGGAGTAGTAAGTAGTAGCACATAAGTAATCGTTATAAAAAATACCCACAACAGCATACAAAAAACAATAACAAGTTGAAAAGAAGAAGAAAATTATGAAAAATTATGAATTATTTGAAAAAAGAAATACAAAAATGTAGGCCATTCACTTGCATAAAATCACGCCCGACTTCCCCTCTATACATATGTACATGCATACCTACATACATACCTACATACATCCATACATAGAGTTTATTGAAACAATATCTACATTTTAAAATTTAATAAACAATTGTTATTTATAATTAAAGATAAAAGCCCAAAACACTAAAAATTGTTTCTTTTGTTAAATGTTTTAGATTTTATTTGCGTATTACTAGAACTGTGGAATCTTTTTTTCGAAGCTGGAGTAAAAAATCATTTGAATGATTTGTAAGAAATATTGCGAAGTATCTTCAGTAATCAAGTTGTTAGTAAGAATCTTCATATGTTATTGGGGAGCATAATAAAATTCATGATACGTATAATTTCAACAAGCGTGCATTTTTAATGATATTGAAATAAAATAGCAGGCAGACCGATATACGAGAATTCATAAGAAATAAAATAGAAGTAAAGATAAATAATTGACGATTTGTCACACTAGTTTCTTGCATCTCCGAAGAGACAACAGACAACAGACTTAGCCAACGTGTCGCTCTATAAAATACTGTAATTTTTCAAATTAACTTCCAGAAGCTCAGTTTCAAAGCTTGTTAAAATTACAAGCCTTTGAATTGTTCTAATTTAAGTGGTGTTTTATATCAATAGCATGAATATACGAGTATGACGATGGAACTGGCTTTATTAATAACCATCTACCGTACTAGTAGTATGTGCATATTCAAATGTATACCAAAATGATCAGGAGATGAGCTAAGCCGATAAAGACATGATTCACATTTTTAATTCGGAAAATTGTTTTGGGTTTTGATCAGATGTGCAACGCCTTATTTTGGGAATGGGTTTTTGCAAAACGTGAGTCAGTCGTGCAAGGCATTAACATTGGGAAAATAGAGATTGCTCTTACATGAGGCGATGGACTTTGACAAGCAGAATGTCGTAAATTATATAATGCGAATATATTCTGGCCTTAAGACAAAAAATTAAAACGGGATTTTTTTTTCAATGGTCGACAAATAAGAATATTAAATATTAAACGTCATGCGTTGAAGTCGCTAAAAATGGCGGTCATTTCGGTAGCGCTAATTCGCTTTCATGAAACAGAATCAGTTGTAAGTGACATCATAGTTTGGCAATTATTTATTAGCCAGTAGGATTCCATGAAGATAAATTAGGGAGGCCTCCTTAACATAACTTATTCTAGAGAGCTTACCTAAGAAGGACTGAAAACATTGTTTTCCTATGCAGAAAGATTTTCTACTCGTATTTATGATTTCCGCAAAACCTTACATTGCATTAAGGGGTTAAGTTATTTTGTGAACTCAAAATCAACTTTGTCAATGGAAACGAATTGATATATTATATAATGGTTTTGCATACATATTCATGAGGTATATAAAACAAATTGTTATGAATTTTTTCAAAATAAATTGTCGGCATCTGATTTTTTTTTTTGTAGAGCTTCCATGGCCGGAACGATTTCATTCGCAATTTTGCACCTAGAACAAAAAATCGAAAAGAATTTGAAAATACATTCAAAATATAAGTGAACGTCATAGGATTTTTGCTAAATATTGAGTTTTAAAACAATAGCGACGATTTGGATGAAAAAATGCTGTATTTGACGTAAAATTCGTTGCAAACACAGACATTTGGTAAATTTTAATTTATTGAAAACATCCTTCGATCCTTCATTCGAAAATGTAATCAGCTGTATGAAAAATTTCAAGGCAATCCGTCGAAAATTGTAGGCGTAAGTGTTCCGGCCAGCTCAAAAAACATGGTTTTGAGTAAAACGCGTTTGAAGTTTCATATACGAGAGGAACGGTGATGTGACATCACTTTGATAATCGACTTTTCAGATGCCTTCGGGACTTTGTCCTTGCATAACACCTTTTGAATATCATTAGGCGATATCTGTAGGAGCATTTAAGGCAATCAAAAAAAAAATGGTAAACAAAATTTGCCCCTGCTGCAATGCGATTAATAGCTTATAATCAATAAATATTCTTCGAAAGGACGTCCTGCCACACCTCTTCTATAAACCCTTCTATGGGGAGCGAGAGAACAATGACTTCAGTTTAGGGCGCTCCATACAAAAGAGAAAACAAGGCCTCCCGACTTTCAGGAAGGCCATTTGTAATGGCTTTCAGCTTCCGCAGTTATCTATTGGGCTAAGAAGCGAACTGATAATCAATAGTTTGTGCTGCAAATTGATTCATAATGAATTATGTTAATAATTAATTTAACTATTAAAAACATATCCCTTTTTTTATCAGAGAGCGGTTTTCAATGTGTCCATCCCGTTATTGTTTTGAGAAATATGTGGAAAATAAAATTAAAAATCCAATTTTGAGAGAATCGAACGAAATTTGTGAAATTTGAACATTAATGTGCAATACTTTTTGACTGTTGAAATAAGTTTTATTATTTATTAGTACTCGTACATGGTATGATGTTAGATTCGAACAACTGTGGTTAAGAAGGCGACGATAGATAATATATGTACATACATATATAAAATATAAATATATGTATGTACATATGTAATAAATACGCTATTGGCATTTCCATGAAAATACAAAACACGACCTGAAATAAATGCTTTACGTTACAGGGAAGTGCATGTATGCATGTATTATATGTATGTTGGAGTCGCCTAAAAGTATGCACAACAAGAAGAACATTTTTAAAATATAAATTTAAGCCTTGGGCAATTCACAACGTGTCCTGGATGTGATATAATTGAAAGCAAAGTGCTGTTTTTGATTAACATACAAAGTTTTGACAGTAGGAATAGATTATATAACATAATCTAATTTCCATTCTTCACAATGAATTGAATAAATAACTTGACTTAATCTATAAGCGTATGTATATGATAAAGAAGTGGTCTTCCTAGTGCATCTCTACTTTTAACAGACTTAAAAATAAAGAAGGAAGTTATCAACTCGTCGAAGTACTAAATTTGGTTTTTATTTTATTCTTTCTCTATGTACATATGGAAATTCTAATCCTTAAGAAGTCGGTTTTTGCTTAAATTAAAATTACATGTTAAGCAATACTTTTGAAAATGTAAATTTGAATTTAAAAATCATGTATTCGAGTTTTTACTATATCATATGGACTTAAGAAAAGACTTACGAGAAAAAATCATTTATATTTTAGAAAGCATCAACTGGAATTTACATTAGTAACATGCAATTAAAAGAGCAAAAAATGTAGTTTAGAAAGCATTAAAGAATATTTGTATTTTTTAAAGTTTATCGCATACTTTCTGAAATTTAATCGAATTTCAATTATTTCTCAACGGTTAGATCCTTACCATCTAGGTAATACCATCCAGTTTTAAAGATACGAAAAAACCGATTTATTCGAAACTCGAAAAATTGTTCAAAAATTTACGAAAAAACGTATACACCTACATATTATGTATGGATACTAGTGTACCTATAGTTGCCAGTCTACTTGCCACGGCAACTAAAACCGTTCTTCGTATTATGTAAGGCGATTGATATCAGTATACAGAAAAGGTCAGACAATATCCCTGATTTTACTTTTTTGACAAGTATATTTTGAAGAAAAAGTGAAAAAATCTAAAGATCGGTTTAAAATGGAAACATTTATATACTTTCAGTAGCCGATAGCCAGTAGCGGGTTGCCCTGCGTAATGAAAATTCTAGTACAGTTGTCTAGCATCTACTAGTCTGCTGCTAGTATCCATACATAATAGTAGTATTAGTTCACCCTTATACACTCATATCCATGACAAGGGACTTTTTAGGTATATTTAAATTAAATTTGATCTCAATTCACACTTTCGAATCAACTTTTTTACCACTAGAACATATATACATTCATTATGTTTGTAGTTAATTTACCATTTCAATATCTTGGAACAGCTTTCTTGTACGAATATAAATACATATGTACGTATGTACGTATCATCGTTTTTCAGAAAATCCTTATCCTGTATAACAATATAAACAATTTTTATATGAAGAATATGCAAGATTTTACAGAGTTTTATCTTCAAAAATTTTCAGTTAATGAAATTTTATTCTCACAAGAAATGTTTTTTAAGAAAAAAGAAGAGAGCAACAGTTTAAGGAAAGCACAAACATTATATAAATTAGTTTTTAATTTATGCATACAATGTGTACGCACATAAAAAACATACTATATTAGGCGTCGAAAAAAAGACTTTCGCAATTATTAAGAAACTAGAGCCTACATACCTACACACATATATAATTACAAAAATATACAAATGAATGTATGTATATTTATTTGTGCATATGCAAAATATGTAAACATGAAAATACTTATATATTAGAAATTGATTCGAAAAATGACAATTGGTTCCAAAGAAAAAAAAAAACAAACAAATATAAATGATAACAATTCATTAAAGATTATGGTACTGAACATTTTATTACTTACGAATCGGCGTAATCGAAATTATTTATAAATGTCATACATATGTATGTATGTATGTGCATATATTATAAATTTGATGTGAAAAATATAACACTTTGACACTGCCAGACATTAACTACATTTCTTAAAAATCCATTCCCTCTAAACCCCTTCCCATATGCACACTAACTCACATACATTTGACTTCTAAAAGATCTTACGACTTTGCCTTCCCTAAAGTGGGCTCAAGGAACGAAAATATTAAGACACTCTCAAGAACTATCTTGTAGATGACATCAGCCCTCAAAGCGATTACAGATTTTTTTTTGTGAGAACGAATGTATTACTTCAGAATGTCTAACTTTCCTTACGCTTTTTTAACCCATTATACTATGTTCACATAAAAAAGATTTCAGCATAATTTACTTTTTAGATGTGTCAGGGCATTTTGGTGTTCACACACAGTCTATGTAGTTTGCCGGCTAGAAATTATCAAAACTATTTTTCGCGCTCTTTTCTGCAGTTCTTCTGCTAATTTTTTGTCCCAAGAAATACTAAAATATACAAGCGACGATTACTTCCGATTGTCTCTTGTCAGACACACCAAATAAAATCCACTCAAAAATCTCTCTTCCCTTTTTTGTACATTAGGTTTCACACCAAAGCAACAAAGGGTTGCATTGATATTTCCGCGCAAATTAATAAAACTAAAAAATAATTGAGTAATTAAATACACGTAGATAATTTTCTAATTGCCTCAAATTCCTCATTTAAAGACCCTCATGGTACCCCTATTCTTGAACATGGACTGCCATTTGAATGTTTGACAAATGAGAATAAATTAAAATGTAGTGGCGCTCTTATAAAATAACAAAAACAAAAATAAAGACTGAAGTTTGAATTCAAGCGATATTCATATGTATGTAGATGTGTGAATTGTTAAGACGACAACTGTCCACCCAATAAATCAAAACAAAGGTTGAGTTGGCATATGATTTAAGGCCCTTTAGAAGCGAAAAAGGAAGTGCATACCAATTTTCTATTGATACCACATCTATTTCTGGGGTAATAGTGTTTTTTGCTGGTATTTGTGTGATCAATGTATAAGTCATAACAAATTCGCGTAGTGTTGTTAAAACTCTTTTACAATCGTGCCTATTAGGTTAAAACTTCCCAAAAAGTCATATAAATTGCATATCTGCGATTATTCTTTAGATTTCCTGTTTTTTCCTATAAGTGGGTTTAAAAAATTTTCTATATTGTTTTTTTTTTCTTGTCCGACAGGGTGAAATATTGATATTTGTTGCAACGATTTTCCGTCATCCCTTGTCAAGTTTGGTTTGGAGAAATACGCTGCTATAAGACAACTTACAAACAGACTTGAACAAGGCTCGTATAAACTGACCTGTGAGTGTCAATATAGCTATATAGGACAAACAGGACGTAAAGTAAGAACAAGGTTTCGTGAACACATAAGGGACTACAACAAAAGGATACGAAAACCCACGGCAATACCTGAATCTAATTTTGCAAACCATTTGGTAAACGCAAAATGTTCACCCGAAAACATAAAGAAAACCGCTAAGGTACTGCACGTACAACAAAAAGGGCGGCGCCTAAATGCTCTTAAAAACATGGAAATATATAAACAAAAAACATTTTATGGGAGGATAAAAAACGAACAAATAAACAGCAACTCTGATGCGATATTTGCACTATAAGGCTTGTTTACAAAAAAACAAAACAAAGACGTAGGTAAAATGACAGATACCAATATACAAAACAAACCTGCAATACCCAAACGGACTAAAATTACTGACTATCTAAATGTTCTTACTGCGAAGGCAGTACCGCGCGAGACTTCAGATACCTATACTCAGGACACTTAACATTTACGGTTATGTACCAATACCAGCTTGACCAAAAAAAAACGAATTAAATACGGAACAACAGACATAAACTGAACAGAACGAAAATTGACACTGAAGATGGCACAACGCCGAAACCGGTTTGTCTCCAAACTAAACTTGACAAGGGATGACGGAAAATCGTTTCAACAAATATCAATTTTCTACACCCTAAAATTATTTTTTCGTGTTTTTGAGCCATTTTTTAACCGATTTTCAATTTTAAAACTGTTTTTTTGGTTTTTTTGTCCACACATTTTTGTAGTTTCTACGCTTGAAAACAAAACAATCGTTAATTTCTGAAAATTGGCCAGAAATTGTCAGAGATACAGATGTCGAAAAACTCAAAACAATGTTATGTGTCATGTCTTTTGGATCGATTTCGCGCAGAGAATGAAAGGTTTTAATCAATAATTAATGAGATACTTTTTTAAGTTTTTATTTTTAATATAAATACCTTGTCATGTTTTCGCAGTCATGAAATAAACTTCAAAAACGCTTGGTCAATATTTTGCTGATGAAAACACAAGATACCACTGCTTATCGGTTAACAAATTGCCATATTGTATAAGGTCAAGTGTTTTGAGGTAATGTCCTGCGATATTTATTTGGCAAAAGTAACAATCTTTTGTTTTATAGATAACTTGATAATGCCAAACCATAGGGATATTCCTCCGATTTCCATATTCTCAGTGTACTACTGCACGTCACACAAGCGTATTCAGGTTTGAAACACTGACTACTAATCTACGTTCGATTGAAATAACGATTAAATCCTTCGATCATGGCTTTATTTGTGTTAAATTCTAAACGATGCTTTTTATCCATGTAGAAGCCGCAGATATAACAGAACTGATTACGCTTATCACACATGACAATATTTTATTATTACGTTGCACTAATCTTGTATTCAACTTAAATTCAACAAATTTGTAACCAAAAACTGTAAAAAGAATGAATACACACAAGTGTACAGTCGCGTGCATTAATTCGCACTTGAGCGCAGTTGCAGCCTATAGATCTTTTTTATGGAAAATTCCGTTTCTTTGACAATTTTTGACCAATTTTCATAAATTAACGTTTTTTTTTGTTTCGAAGCGTAGAAACTACAAAAGTTTGAAGTCACTTATATTTTTAGTTTCAAAAATAAATACGAAAAACCAGCTTAAAAATCGAAAAAATTAAAAAAAAAACCTAATATTTCGAAAGCCCAAACGGTGACCTTTCTAAAACTGTATTAAAATCAATTTTTTAACAATAAAAAAATATTTTAAGGGTGTAGAAAATTGTTTAACCCGGTTTTGTATTGTTCTCGACCAGACCAACACCCTCCACCATGTCACTTCAAAAAGCAAAACCACTGTAGCACCATGTTATACGAGCATGTGTTAATTCGTTTTTAACATGCTTCGGGAAGATATACTGATTTCCGAACATATCACATTTGAAGTTATCATACTTACTTGAAACGAGGTCTTTCTTTTTTTTGATGGAGTCTACATTGCCAAACGCAGTAAAAATATACTTTAGTTTCGGTTCGGTGTTATTCTCCACAACCGCCCTAACATTACGGCAACTTGCTTTTTTAAAGGGTCTTTAGTTTTGATAGTTCGAAAACTCTCAATCCTATTCACAGTTAGATCTATTAGACAATCCCGGTCCATGTACCGAGTAGGAAAGTAAACTATTTGTTTTGCACAATAAAAATTAGAGTTTGTTTCCTTCACCAAATACAATTATATTGTAAATGCAGAAAAAATCAAGTTAGGTTTATGTGAATAGTATGTACACGATTGTAACGGTCTTGTTAAAGGTCACAGTTTAGGTTGAAACTTACTTTAGTTTTTTAAAACATTTGCGAAAAAAATTCAAAAGATTAATTTCTGCTAAAAAAAAGAATTATCAGGGCCCAAAATTGTACATTTTAAAGTCGCAAGATTGTAAACAATCAATAAAAAAAAAAAAAAAAATACGTATGCATGTGAATTTTTAAATCAGTTTATCTTAATTTTATAATCGTTTTATTTCTTGGAACATTTTCTGCTCCGAAGTCCTGTAATCAAAGTTTTCCGCTTATGTTAGCATGTGTGTTTATAAACAGAACTGAAAAGCTTGTTAAATGTCACTTGAACTTGCTTTTCAACTGCAACTTTAGTTTTACAAACGACTTGCTAAAAGTTAAAACAAATCAAAGCGAGAAGAATGCAAGTATTTAATAAAATTTGTTTAAGGCGCGTAAAATATTTGCGATTGATGTATGTATAAGTATGTATATTGGAGGAGTAAATTGAATAAATTTTGGAATAAGCTTAAACGACTGATTTAAAAAAACGAGAGAGAATTAATAAAACAAATGTTTTGATTGTATTAATATTTCTTTTCTAATAAATAAGTCCGAAGTTTTAATAAAATATTCCAACTGAACCGAACAACTCATCACTGAAATGTCCAATAAACCCGAAAAAAAAATTAGTGGATAACTTTCTTATTGAATTCGTTTTAATAGAAATAAGTATTATTTGTACTACGATGTTTTTATCGATGAAATTTATAATAATATAAAAATAATCATTTTGTAATAAATTTTTTACCTATATATGGATTTAGGTAGTGAAAACACGAAAACCCCATTTCAGATTTACAAAAATTACGTTTAGAGAGAAGTGAGTCCATGCTCAGGACTGTTCAATGGTAACAGTACTGTTCAAAAGGGAATTAAATTAATTAATAACTAAAAGGACATTTTTTTAAATACATAAATTAAGTGAATAAAATATGTAATTTTCAAAAGCGGATTTATCATTTTTATACTTGATATCACAGGCACATACATATGTATGTAACATACACTAGGCTATCCGCAGCGCCGCCTACTAAATGGTTAGCTATCTTTAAAAAACAAAAAAATATATTTATATTAAATCAAAAAATACATACAAGAGATGGAAAGCGACTAGTGTCTTTTTACGTACCGTCTTCCTTTTGGATTAATTTCTTCTTTAATGCACTAACCTCCTCTATTTGATCCCTCGAGTTTCCCCACTGGCGCGTACCGTATTAAAGACTGAACCTTTCGCACAGAATTGTAGGATGAACATGATGATGACCCAATTCCCCTCCATATCATGTTCTTGGTGTATGTAGGCAGTGAGAAAATTGCAAAAATATCAGCGCAATTATTGAGACTAAAGTTATTAATATCGTCGGCATGTGACAGCAATGTAGCAATGTGTTGCCGAAAGCAACTTTAATATAAAAAAATGTTAGTGTCGCGTTAATGAAAAAAAAACCAATATGTCAGTTTTTTAGGCGCCATAAAAGAGCTGTTAAAATTTCGTGTGTTTTACTTATCATACTTTTAAATAACTCTAAAAATACTGAACCATTTTTTCTACGTCGCTTTTTGTTTGTATTGTGAATATTGATGTTTTACCAGGAATATGGTAATCTTCAATATGCTTACTATGTTGGGAATGGCTAGTTTGATCAAATTATGGATAGATGTTGAAAAGATTTATCATTTAGTAAATAATTTTGAAACGACAAAACAAACTCGACTGACTAATACAAATCAATAATTGATTTTAATATGTAAATCAAGTAAACTGAGTATTGGACTGAAACGCGAAATTTTTTATTATGAAATTTAAAATGCATAGATTTTCTATGAATTCGGCACTATATATCTAAAAATTTTATAAAATTAAAAAAAATATACTTGATAAAACTACGTAGCTATAAAATCTTTTTCATATTTGTTTCTTTATAATATGTTGTATTAACATTAATTATGAAAAGAAATATTATGAATAGCTTGTATGTACTTACATGTATGTACATAAATATGTGAAGTTCCATAACAAAACGCATACTTATGTACTTACTAAATAAGCATTACTTTTCAAATTTTATAGGTAAACGAGAAAATATAATTTCCATTTGTAAAAGTTGTATGGGAATATTAAATTGAATCAATTTTTTAAAAAAAATTTAAAAAAAAATTATTGCGCTCTTATAGAAACTCCTCATATTTACATACATACATACTCACATATGAGCATAAATAAAGCAATTGGTTATGCGCGATTCAACACAATCATATGCATACTTATGTAGTTGGAAATAGCGCAAATTATTCTTGAACTGCTTACAGTTACTTACTTATTAAAGGATAATTAGAGAACTGTCAAATTCCACGAATCTCTGATAAATATTTTTAAAAATATTTGAGAAGCATAACAACGTTAACTTACATTAATGGCACATGTAGGTACGTGCATACCTATGTATGTACATACATTATTTGCAAATTGAGAGAGTGTTACTTTTTAATCAAATTTGAAAATGCTGTTTACTCGTCAGTTAGATTTGTAATCGTTATCGACTCTAGTGCAGTTTTCTTGACTAAGACAACTATTCTTAACATACATACATATAAGGCATCGAAAAGTTTTTCTAACGCTAGTTACTGTATTTGCTTGGTTAGAAGATTTACTTGTTACTTTACGCACAAAAACATTAAAATGTGTGATAAATACATACAGAGCTGTATTTCCTCATAAATATAATAATACTTGTATAATACCCGTAATACAAGTATTTTATTAAGCAGTAGTTTATGAATTAAAAAAATATATACTTACATACATATATTATAATAAAGGTACATACAAATAAATGGTAGTTGTAGAAAATAAGGAACGTTCATAAAAAGTAAATAAAAACGTGAATTATTAAAAAAGGTAGAAGATATTTTGGCATATGTATGCAGATTAGAAAAAAGGGGACTCACTCTCACCATCATACAAATTACTAGTATGAAAAATCCCTGCAATGACCTTATTTGAATTTGTATATTATGATCCGATACATTTTGAGAAGATATTGCATCTTATAGTCGAGGCAATCAATATCCATTAGCAAAACTCCTATGTACATATACGAAACCTCACATTTTTTAATGGCAAAACTCGTACTTATTGCAAAAATCGTATTTTACCTATTGGAATTTAGTGTTGTGAATTAAGCATACATTTTTTTGGCACATTAAAACGAACACATAATAGTTGTTACTTCGTTATTTATTTTGTGATCATTCCTTGGAAATGAATTGAAATTTATTCGACAAGTTTAAACTTTTTGTCTTTTTGCTTTTATTTTTAATATTTTTCGATAAATATACAGTTTACTCTAACAGAACCCAAATTAACCAAAGATTCAGGCTTTATATAAAATTTATAACAAGTAAAAAAAAGTTATAAAAATTTCGAACTTAAAAATACATTTTTTTTGAAGTATCCAGTTTTGTAGAACATGGAACGTGGATGTTTAAAGTGGCTGAATATTATCGATCATTCCGCAAATTCTTCCATATTGCAAAAAGAATCAGTAAAAAATTTAAAAAATCAATGTTGTTATATAGCCACATAAAACCTTAATTCTTTTGGATCAAAATTTTATAAACAACAGAAATTCATACAAGAAAAGTTAAATTTATTCTTTGAAAAAGCTCAAAATTTTGACAAATTTTTTTTTGAATTATTAAAAATTTTGTATACAGCATGAACATTGGGTTTATGTTTGTACGTATATAGCTTTTGTTAGAAAGTAAACAGTATTGAAATTGCAAAATATTCAAAGGTAAATAGAGTAAAAATAAATAGTCAAAGTTTTCCAATATGTGGATTTGAATTTAATTTGAAAAATTTGATCTTGAGATGAAACAGGAACGAAACTAATTATCAAAATTTTTTTAAATGATATATTTACATATATTAATAATAATGTCATACTTCTCAAAATAATAAAAAAATAAAGTTGCCCATGCCAGTAGTTATCGGTTATAGATAACGATTCTTGGATTATAATTTAAAATACATCGGTTTAAGCAGATACCAGTAAATTTACTGAAAGAAGTGATCGGTGCAACGTATAACTGTTACCCGTAAAATCAGTCCAATATTGGAATTTCAGTATAACGTCATATCATCATATATGTAATCAACTTTGAAAAGTCATAAACACAATAACCAAATCAAAAAATGAAAATAACAACTTTGATATATTTATGTAAAATTCACCAAATTATATTCTTTGTTGAATCGTAAATTCAAATCTCGCTTGTATTTTTCTTAGAAAGATAATAACTTTAAATTGCTTTGTTTAATTTTTATAATTTACGTACATAAAATAAGTATGTGTTTTTATTTATATGTACACACATACATATGTAAAACCGGTAAATAAAACATTTTATATAAAGACATATTTACAGTTGCCATAAGCCACATTTACTAAATAATTATACTGAAAATACATACACAAGTAAAAAAATAAATGTGTATGTATATGTACTTATGATCAGATCGCACACATATGTGTATATACTAGGGTGTTCGATTATTCGATTCGATTTTTGTAAAACCGGTTTTTGAATTATTCGAAAAATGGAAATTTGAAAAAAACCGGTATAAATTAAGAAAAAACCGAGTAACCGGTTTTGGTTCCCTGTAAAAAAATCTACTTAAATGTGCATACATAAGTATTACTAAATGCTATAATTTCTATGAATAAAATCTTTGGAAAATTAAATGTAGTCAGAATTTTAGTCCAGTTGGCATTAATTGGTCTCAAAATAAAGTCTCTAGTCTCATAATAAAGTCTCTAAATTATGACCAGGCGATAAGCAGGTCACAAAAATTAAGACAAAACATAAAAATATAAACGTAAAAGCGAGGAGAGGCAACTCATACATAGTCTTAAATTTTGAAACTTGAGATTATACCAAATTGCTTACATACAAATAAATGGTAGCTTATATACTCATTGAGTGAGCTAGAAGGACTTGTTGCCAACAAGTTGGCCAATGTCCTCTTGTGACATTTGTCTAAATATATAAAATCTTCTAAAATATATTTGCTGCGTTCTTTTTACAAATTATTTTAATTTCTTAACTAATTGATAAGCACTCTGTGGTTGCCGTTTTAATAAAAATATATCGGATAAAAAATTAGCCGATGAGTTGCCATATTTCTATTAAAGGTTGTATCTTCACAACTACAAAAAAAACCGGTTTTGGAGATAAAAAAAACCGGTTTTGGAGATAAAAAAAACCGATTTATTCGATATACGATAAATTCAGATATCAAAAAAACCGTACAATAATTTTTTAAAAAACCGGATTGAAGAAACCGAGTCAAACACCATAGTACATACTTACATATATTTCATATTCACATACATACTACATACATATACCGTAATCGTTTTGATTTATGCCAAATAATTCATGGTGGAGTAGTATTTGTTAGTTTTTATGTACATACATACGTACGTATGTAAGTACCTAAAAATATTTGATCACAGAGTTAATGATTATAGTACGGTAAAGTAAATACTGATATAATAAAAAATTCAGTATTTGAACAAAAAGCAAAAGCGATCTAATGCAATGAAATACATACACTAAATACATAGTTATACATATATAACAAAAATGAAAATTAAGAAGAATATGTACATATATATCCGTATGTCCGTATGCTAAAAAAATCGTAAATATTCAGACTCAAAACCATATACATACATATATATGTATATAAAAGTGTTTATATTTTGCAACAAAGTGAAATGAACGTTTACAAAGTACCTAAATATTTATGTGTACACATGTACGAGTGATTCTGAACTGGAAAACGGAAATTTAAACAAAAACAATTATTCAAATGCCATTCCATGAAATATACGCACCAAGTATGTACATACATATGTATTTCGTGCATTATTTTATGAATACGAATAGCTCTTCAAAAAAAAAAAAAATACCCACCAATAAACCCCGCGCAATACTCGTATCTGTAACGTTTCTAGCTTTCATTTCCCTTCTTAAAAATCTTTCAACTACCTAAGTAAATTAATTCTGCTTTCTCTATATAAACAAACAAATTTGTACCTTACTAATTTAAAGTACATGTGTATGTATATTTAATAAATGATACAAATGTATAAAATCATATTGCATAGACATTAATGCAAAATTATGTAAGAATGTATGAAGCATTCATGTACAGATTACAAAGAACAATATAATTTACTAAAAAAGAAGTTTTAAATGAAATAACAAGTAATACAAAAATCAAAAATCAGTATACATATAAATACATATGTATGTATGTGCATATGTTTAAAGAAATGTACATCTACAAATGTATATTACAGATTAATAAAGAATATAAAAGAAGACTTGAGTGTATTTATTTTTCTAAGCCAATAAAATAACGGCGTACACAAAATTTCAGGTAAATTGACCGAGGAAATTTGTAATCAAATCATAAGGTGTCTTGGATGTTCTACTGATTTATTTTCTTCTTTTTGCTTATCCTCTTTCTCCTTAAAATAATGTCTAATCACTTTCCTCTCTGTCTTCTAGTAAAGGGTGTTTTTTTAGACATATGGTTTTTAAGAAGAAATAAAACGCATATAATTTAATGATACTATAAAGATAAGGGTTTGCCATTTTGTTTTAAACATGATTTCGGGGCAAGTGACCAATTTTCGAACACTTTTTGCAGCAATTGGGGCCGTATGTCAGCAATAACTCGCCGAATATTCAAGGCGTATTGAAATGACAAACCAAACTGAGTATAAATCAAGTAACAGCTGTAAAACACAATTATAAATAACAAGAAGACGCATGCCCTACAATGCCTTAAATTTTGAACCGTCGGTGTAAAGAGAGAGAGTTCCAATTATTCGACTATTCTGCTCATCCAACAGTCAGTACACTTCTATAGAATAGCGAAAATTTGCTAGCTGTGGGAGAGATGAACTTGCTGCAAAACTGGACATCGTACGACATTGATTATATGTCAGTATGTAGATGTTATGCCTGAAATATTTGTTGGTAGTACAAATTTTAGTTCGTATGTACATATGTACAAATTATAGTTGTGCATGTAGTATGTGCAATACGAAAACGTTTATGGAATCGGCGAGGAAAGGAATAATATTTCCGATATGAAATTAATCGAATCACAAATAAGAATGAATACCTCGACTCCTGTAGCTTCTATCAGGATAATTCAACTTTTATATAACATTGCCATCGGGCTCTGTCATACATATCTACGCGAAGTTGGTTAACAATCGCTCGCAATATCGCACCCGGACATAATAAAACAATGCGAGTTGATAAAAAACTTGGTAAAATGTCAACAATTTCAGTACTACATATACTTGTACACATAAATTTGATCGAATAATTCAATGTCGAATAACGGGATTTAAATGAGAAATCAGATTATTTGAAACCAATTCATTTCCCCAACAACTGTGATAAAAAAAAGCTTTGCAATGTTTTTTTGCGCCGCCCTAAAACAATCGAGATGGAACATCGTGATCACATCGAATTGCTCAATAACACATCAATCTAGTGCCAAACGTTTGTTTAATGGTTTGCAAATTTCAATACAAAAGAGTAACAGTATACAACACCAAAAATATACTTACTACCACCTTTCTGCATACATCTTCGTTCGTATAAAAGAGCCACTTACTACTCGATCATTCATAGCTTACATTATGTAATTCCATCTGGCTATTCGTTAAGAATAGGCGTGCCGCTGTGCAACAAACTGATTTTTTTGCTTCATACCATAAATGTACATAGGAAATTACTTAATACAGTTATTTTTTTGAGTGAATAATTTAAATTTTGTTGCATAATGTAAACGGCGTCAGTGACCAGCACCCACTGGCGTTTGAACAATATTTAGATGCCGCTTAGATCAGTTGGGCCGTGCAATGCGTTTGGAACGGTTCAAGCAATTTTAAAAGCGCGGTAAATTCTATAAACAGTTACACATGTAGATACGTAAATAAAGTGTGACATTAAGCAATTACTAAAAAAATTTAAACACAAGAAAACTCGAATGACATATCAATGAAAAAAAAGCAAAAAGTGACCTTGGGATCTTAATTATTTATATCTATTTAAAATAAGTTTTAAGTTTCAGTGCAATTTGGCAGTTTTAATAAAAACCGACCGATAGATATGAAATTTAAATTGAAATGTGCAAACGCTTACATTCGTATAAGCGTGCTATAACACGAATGACATGAATTCATGCTTCAGTGGAAAAGTTGCTTCGCCTTTGGACAAGATTACATACTCAAACAAACAAAAAATTGTGTGTTGTTTGTTCGAGCACACTAAAAATTTTTGAAAACACTGTAAAGCGCTATGTCTGCACTGGGTCATCAACGACACATTCACATCATTATGTGCAGTTGTGCGATCCTTGTTTTTATATTTTTGCAAATATTACCTTCGTCAAATGCACATTTTATACATATCGATCATAATGCATTTCATGCCAACAACTTTCATCGGCCGCCGTTTTTACCGCCCCCACTGCCTCCAGCAGAACAGCTACCACGCCATGTGAGCTCTGTAGAGTTATCCCCAGCGGAACTCATGGCTGATTTGAGCAACGCTCTCACTTATCGCATACTCCATTACCATTCAATACTTAATAGAAATAACTTCGCCTTTTCTCCTACAGCACTAATGAGCGTGCTAATAGCATTGTACGAGGGCTCCGCAGGACGCAGTGCTTCGGAATTACGTAACGTTCTTTTGCTTCCAAATAGTCGTGATGTTATACGTATAGGCTATCGTGACATACATCGCAGATTGCGGGTGAGTAAAAAATTTTAAAGAAAAATATATAAAAATACACATTACCCAACACCAGACACAACGTTCAACAGAGTGCGCTCGCCGTTTTTTCTTTATCATGCATAATGAAGGGTTCCCCCAGTGAAGCAAGCCCATCCGACTTAATGCTTCCAATAAAGAGTAGAAGATGTTCCTCTGCCATCAGTGTTTACCGTGGCGAATACTTTCAGGGCCAAGGCCTGTGTCTGTGTCGTAAAATAGTACAGGCATAATGAGAGACTTATTGAGATTGGTTTTCTTTCGACGGAAGAGGACTTTTTGTTCAGCTGAAGGCGGTAAAAAATGAGTGTTTTGATGGTGGAAAAGCACGCGTAAAAAGTTGACGAAAAAACCCTTCATCATACATTTCCGCGGCCGATGACATACATACATACATAAATACTTCAATAACTCTCATCATTTTTGCCTGCGTTGAAAGTTAGCAAATGTAAACAAAAATAATTAAGTGATTAATTATCGAACTTTTTTTATAAAATCCTATATATGTATGTACTAATATTCTTTGCTGCACACTATTGCATGCGTAGCGTTTATTGCAACAAGTACTCGCGCTACGCTTGTTTCGTCAAACCGATGTCAACGCGAGCCTTAACTGGGTCAGGAAAAGCAAATACTATAATGAAAGATTTATTTAATTGCCATTTTGACGTCACAATGATACTAGAAAACTCACGAAAAGCAAAATATGCTAGAAATCATATTTTCTGGTATTCTTTTTGCTGTGTGTGTTCTGCGTATTTATTAGGGTGATTGACTTGGTTTTTTCACACATGTTTTCTCCGGTTTTTTCATAAAATGTTGTACGGTTTTTTTTAAGTCTTGATTTTTCGAATATCGAATAATCGGTTTTTAAATCTCCTAAATTGTTTTTTTTTTATTTATTTGGTAAGTATATATGTACATACGCGGCAGTATATCGACTAGCTTTAGATTCATTGTATTTTTTTTGAAACGGCAACTACAATGTGCTTATCAATTATGTACATATTATATACATATGTATATTCGAAATTCAAATAATTTGCAGAAAAATGGAACAAAGGTATTTTTAGAAGATTTTGTATATTTATAAAAATGTCTTAAGAGGGCGGGAAAACGTGGAAAATTTGTATAACGCCTTACTGACAATAATGCCCGTATTCTGTTATTTGGTATAATCTAAAAATTTAACGTTTTTATATTTTGTGTTTGTTTTGACTTTTTCTGAGGTGCTTATCTCTAGGTCCCAATTATGTGACTTTATTTTGGGCCAAACGGTCTCAAATTGTGACTTTTGCCCCTATTAGACACTGAGACTGCTTACTGAAGGCGGGCATTAAACAATATTTCATTTCAAAAAAATTTGTTCATAGAAATAATTGTAATTTATGTATATACTTCGACGTAGCTTTTTTCATATGGCTATTTTTTAAATAATTCGAAACCCGGTTTAAAAAAAGTCGAATATAATATAATATAATATAATATATAATAATATTTATACAATTAGTTTCGGTTGCTATCATACTATATGCTAGTGATAGAGCTTTTGAGAAAACTACCAATACGTTTACTGATGCAAATGATTCTAAAGAAAATTCGATGCCAGTACTCATAATTGCAAAACAAAGTTTCCAATAAGAAGCTCGGCCAAACACTGAGCTTAAACAGAAATTTCATGCTTGATTAGCCTTGATTTTGTAAAACAAGGCAGACCTTTTGCGCATGGGATATTTATTAAACCAAAGAATACTAAACTTGAAATATAATATAGAATTGTTTGAATATATCCCTTTATCCCCACGAACTGATCAATTAGGAATGTGCATTGAATCTGCAATAATAAAAAAAAAGTATTGCAAATTTTTTTCTATATGCTTAGACCACCGATGTTAACGATCTTTGTCAATGAACTATATGTATTCGAACCGTAGACATAAATTATGGGAAAGTGACGGGCAAGCTATTAACTGGGTCAGGAAAAGCAAATATTATAATGAACGATTTATTTAATTGCCATTTCGACGTCACGATGATACTGGAAAACTCACTAAAAGCAAAATATGGCAAGCTATTGTTCGTTCTCGTTAACAAAAAGGTGTTTTGAGTTGTTTACATCAATAAATTTGCAGGAATGTGTACAGATGAGGACTTCGTCGGGCTATTGAAAAAACATGGAATTTCATGGCATACTTTTCATTGCATAATTCACCAAGTTTCACTCAGGAATCAACCTGTCATGAAACTTGCAGAATTAACAAAGTGCAAGCGGGGCATCATTCAGTTACCAACAGAATATTTGTCAACTTATTAAAAAATACGAGCGCTCCGACCTTAAAATGTTCACAAATGTGCGTTGGCTAAGTCGGAGTGATTGTCTAAATTATTTTAACTGTTAAATGAAATTCAGTCGCATGATTATTCCTATTTTTCGAATACTGCTTTCATTTATGCAAAACTTAAACATGTTAAACCACATGATCATATTGCAATATTGGAAACACTGTTTAATAACTTTGAAGATAGATTTAAGGATTTTGCTTATTTTTAACCAATAATCGATATTTTTGAAGATCCCTTCAATTTCGATTTTAGCAAATACGAATTCAAATGCGAAGCGAAATGTTTCTTTCAAATAAGTCGAATATTATTGAGTTCTGGAAAAATTTGGATGTATCAATTATCCTCATTTGAAAACAATTCCTTATAAGTGCTTATCACTTTTTCCTTCGGCATATTTTTGGGAGCAAATTTTTACCTACTTAAAGTTCGTTTGCTCAATTTGAAGCAGGTGAATGCAAATGAATTTTTAAATTTTTTTTTATTTGTATGTACATATGTATGCATGTATGTTCCAAATGAATATTTGAAATTTTTATTTAAGTTTGCATTTATGCACGTACTATGTATGTACTACATTGATATGCAAAACCTTTTCATATGTTCTCATTGAAGCCCGATAAGTGAAAACTTTCGTTTCAATTCACGCAATTTCCGATTGGGTTGCTCATGCGGGGCAGTTCTCTTGTGCTCACCAACACAGTCTCAATTAAACTTTTGCCAACCACTGCTTTAGCCACTGGTAGATTTAATGAGCTTTGTAAAGTTGTTACATTTCCATATGATTTTTTTTGGCTAATTAAACATTTAAAGTATTACATGTTGTGAAATTTAGTGCAGTATGTTGATATATCTTGGGGCAATTTTCTGTCATCCCTGTCAAGTTTGTTTTGAAGACAGACGTTGTGCCATCTTCAGTGTCGAAAACGGTTGACGAAAAATCTTTGCAAAACACATAATATTCCTTCCCTGTCGGAAACTTCAGCAACCAAAAAGAATATAATACTTTCTTTTATTATTTCTGTTATTTTTTGGAAATCTAAAATTAAACTGGCTTAGATTAGTCAACCAAATTAAGCTCACTGGTAAATTTAATCGAGATATCAAACTGTATGAATATCTAACTATTGATATGTTGTTATTTAAAAAAGATGTATACATCAGGCATATTGCCATGCTAGTTAATACATAAATATATTATGGTTTCTAATACAGAACTTAAATTTTTTTTCCGTTATTCAAAACGATTCAGTCTTTTGATAGTTTAAAACTGCGTGGAAAACGTATTTTTGGGCTTTTTGCTGTGTCTGTTTAGCCGTATTTTGTTAAAATAAAAAGTTAAAAATAGACGATTTTGTCTCTATTAAATATATTAAATAAGTAAGTTTTAGCGATATGCTATTGTGAATGGGCAATTCGGCATCTTGCGGAAATAAACAAAGACACAGCCCAAATAAGCCAAGACCCAGTTGCTCTCAAACTGTTTGTTTTGCGTGCCAGCCTTGAATAAAACCAGAGAATGTAAATGTATATAAATTGACGTTCTCCGGTTAATTTAATGTATATAAATTACACAAGTCTGCAAAAAAAAAATAATTGAGGGCTCTTTTGATTTTTGTGTAATTCTTATGTTTTTGGGTGTGCTGAATCCGAAAATAACGTCAAGTTTTCTAACAATGTAGGTGTCAATGTTAAACAAGTTATTATCTTAAAATAAATAATAATTGCGTAACAAAACTAATTTATTTATGTAAAATACATTAATTAGTAAGCACTAAACACATTTCTTCTTCTCACTGAGACTCCTTTTGGTACATTTTCGCTTGTGGGAAGGTCTCTTTGAAGCGTCCAACAGTAGTCTGCCATCATTGAAACGCTCTATCTTCCCTGGTATCTTTTTTCCATCTCCTTAATATCTGGTGAAATTGGTAACCTTGCTCTTCACTCACGTCTCCTTAATTTTCTGGAAAGTAGTCGAGGTGGCAATGAAGAAAATGTACTTTTAAACTCATCAAGCAACCTAAAGCTTGAAATGCATTTAACATTCTTTTGACGATTTGTTTGTAGTTAGGATATCTGTTATTGCCTAAAAATTTCTTTATGACCTCTTTAAAGGCAATCCACCCTTCTCCTTGAGGATCCGTCATGGTTGTGATGAATTGTGGATCAGCCATAAGCCGTCTAATATCTGGTCCAACGAAAACACCTTCCTTCAACTTTGCCTCCGAGAGGCCTGGAAACTTGTATATTAAGTATTTGAAGCAATTTCCATCTCTTGGAAGTGACTTTACAAATTGCTTCATCAATCCCAGCTTTATGTGAAGCGGTGGTAGAAGAACTTTATGAGGAGGTACCAAAGTTTCAAGCAGGCAATTCTTTTCGCCAATTTTAAGCTCCCTCGGAGGCCAACACTTTTTGGTCCAGTGATTTGTTCGGTTTTCACTATCCCATAGACACAAAAAGCAAGGAAATTTGGTAAACCCAGATTGTTGTCCGAGCGCCATGCCCAAGATTTTGAAATCACCGCACACTTGCCAACCGTGGTCTTTATATTTTAATTTGCAAATAATCAATTCCAAGTTCGAGAAGGTTTCCTTGAGGTGTACGGAATGACCGACAGGAATGGAAGTATAGAAACCGCCGTTGTGAAGCAGAACGGCTTTAAGGCTTCTTTTTGAAGAATCGTATGAGATATTAAATGTATGACGAATTAACACGTATATAATTGTACCGCGCCACCTTCTACACTATCGAAGCGCGCACGTTCAGGTTACAACATGTTTATGATTGTTAATGCAGCTCACACAGGGTGTTCCTTATTTAGAAATTAATAATAGTTATGGTCAGAACACCTAAATACATAGAAATCAGTTAGAAATATCCAGACAGCATTTTTGTTGCAGACCTGTGTTGTGAAAACATTTGTGTTTTGCTTTACCTTACAAAGAAAACATTGTAACGTACATGTACATTTTAAGATTTGCAAGTTGACATACATATGTATGTAAGTACATTTACATCCTGGTCCCTTTGCTAATATGAGTGCACTTAGAGCTACCTAAGTCTTTAGCAACTCAGTGGCTGCTGGATTAGCAATGGAGTATGAAAATGACCTATTTAAGCCATATGCGCATGCCCAAAAATGCGCACAAGCAACGAAAAAGAATAAAGAATATGAACGATAAGACCGATTGCAAAACCATTTCTCATACAATGCCTCTCAATCTATCTTTATGGAGAGATTGCCATGAAAAAATTGCGCGACTAATAGATCATATTAACTGATCCCTGTCTTGATGCTCTCATCCTTACTTTATATTCCATGTTCAGCCTGACCAACGACTAATTCAATGAATTCAAATATACTCACATATATAATTTATTATTTTGTGTAAACTCAACCAGAACTCCCTTGAAATTATTTTTTATAAGATTAAAGCCAATTTGGGTGTGAACACCCACCCTGCAGCATTCGAAATTCAATTTAATTTAGCCCGGCTAATGTTTATGAATATTATGCGACGCAACTTCGCTAAGATAGGCAGTTATTGTAAAGAGGACGACGATGCTAGCCTTGAAGACTCGGTTATGGCTACCCTAGAACCGTCTGAACATCTTGTCCTTGAAGATTTCAATTTCTGATGACCTCTTCGCTCAAGCAGACCTGTAACAGGGTATATCGTTTATTAAAAGGTTTTATGGAAATTGAAAAGTGAAAAATTCATACAAGCACTTCAGATTTTCTACAATTCCGGCAGTTGGACCTAGAAATGAAGTTTCCAATACATCGAAAAGCCGGTATAGTAACGCTTTACCTGAATTTCACATGTTTTTTCTTCACAATGAGTGAATCCATTCCAAGTCGACTCTTTATTTTGAAACCTGCGTCGCAAAATTTTCATATATATCAACCGAGCGGTTATAAATTGATTTTCAATATACTTTTGAATACGAGGATATTATTATTAGGAAGTTTAATCGACGATATGAACATTATGTGTATACAGTGAATGGGACCGTCAAAAGGTATTTCTTTTTCAAACCATCTGAATAGATCTAATAGATTTTACGCATTTCAAAACAAATGAGTTATACATATGTAATGGGGTTGAAGTTTCCGTTATGTTAGAAATCTACTGAATTTTGAAGCGATTATCCGACATCCCTTGTCAAGTTTGGTTTTAGGACAAACCGGTTTTGGCGTTGTACCTTCTTTAGTTTTGTATTCGTTCTATGTAAGTATTTAAAGTCGTTTTATTATCACACAACTAAGCTAGAGACCTAAGTAAAGTACGACTAAGCGTTTTTAGTTTGTTTCAGTGCATCAGGTAGTTAATCGTAGAGAACTGCAGCTGTTTATTGGGGTGGTTCAAACATTACATGCGGTGTGGTGTTTACATGCTCGTTGACTATTTTCCGTCAAAAGTTCTTTTTTTTTTGTATATATACACGTTCTCTTATACGTTAAGACACCTTCCCTCATGTTGCACAGGAAGAACTTCAACTAAGTTTGCTTATTTCATAAGTGTGCATTTTTTGTTGTATGTTCCCGGTATCTAGTTAATATTTTACGACCTGTATGGCTAATGTATCTATATTGACATTCGCAAGTTAGTTTGTATACATCCTGCTTTTCCAAATGGTCATATTTATTCGTACCATTTTGCAGAATCGGCCCCACGTTGTCTTTGCTTCTAAATACTTTGTTCTAAATTCTGAATACTTTGGCGAATTTGTAGGACGTATCTCCTATCAGTCAGTCAGTCAGTTGCAAAGGGTGACGGAAAGTCGTTCCCAAATTCAGTATTCATATTTATTACTGACTTTATTAAATGGCAATAATCATATAAACACAATTTTCTTTCTCCGCAAACAATGTAAGGAGTATCTTACGTTACTCTTAATATTTTATATAAACGTACATTAATGGGGCCTAGGTCGAAAAGTATTGCTTTTACGTTGAGCCCCAATTTTTGACAGCTTCTATATTATTCATTTAATTTTAAAACTTTCACACATACGACATTAATTTTCAATTTAAGACAATGCCTTTTGAGTTTGATTTGATTTATTTAGGTTTACCGTATTAGTGCAATAAGATCTATATACATCTTTTGTAGCACAACATCAAGAAGGTATTACATTCGGACATTATAAAAACTTTTATCATAAAAAACTACATTTATTTGCCCTTCACCGTTGCTATTATCAACAAAACCGTCAATAATACCCATTCTTTTATTATAAACCAAGTCGTTTTTTAATAGATATTTCGTCAAATATTATTTCACAACTTTTCACTTTCTCTGGTATTTGGCTTATTATTTTTTTCACATTTAAAATAACTTTTAGGTCTTAACCTGGACTAACATACCGAATTGGACTCCAACGCCAAAACAATTTGTTGTGTAGAAAAACAAATTTAAGTTCATTTGTTATGAACTCGTAGGTTTTTGCCGACACATAATTTAAATTATGTGCCAATACTATCTACTCTTTCTGGCTGTACGAAACGATTATTAAACCCATTATGCTCTACGGTGTTTTTATATGAAGGAGCTCCCTGGATAAACCTACTCTAGCAAAGAATCTGGAACGGGCGCAGAGAAGCGCCTTGATTGAAATCAGCGGAGCACTTCGCACCACTCCCACGCTTGCTCTAAATGTGATGCTTGGCATTATTCCTGTAGACTTGGTGGGCAGAGTTGCCGCCGCCCGCTCTGCCATCAGACTGCGAAGCGCCGGGTTCTCACTCACCCTGGAGTACGGGCACTCAGGAGTCCTTGAACACTTCGTATTTATCCCCGAGAATGTCGATGGGTGCGTACCAAAGCTCGCCCCAAGAGGATCCTTTACAACCCACATCCCATCAAGGGAGGAATGCAAGGTGGACGACCTCTGGTACAAAGGCGCAGTGAACATGTTCTCGGATGGATCGAAGCTGGAGGCAATAGTAGGGGGAGGCGTACTCTGCGAGGAACTGTCGCTCCATTGTAAGTTTAGACTACCGGATTTCTGCAGCGTTTTTCAAGCTGAAATAGCTGCCATCAAGGAAGCAGTAGACTACTTGTGTCGCAGCACCATTAATACACAGAAGGTGGTAAGCATCTACTCGGACAGTCAAGCTGCAATCAGAGCCTTGGGATCGCTGACTCCGCGGTCGAAGCTGGTCGGGGAATGCCTGGCGTCCTTATCGGCCGCCTTGGAAATCTTTCGCATTCGATTGATTTGGGTACCAGGTCACAGCGACATTGCGGGAAACTGTCTCGCCGACGAGCTAGCTCGCCAGGGTACTTCAGAAGTAATCACTCCAGGAAGGAACGGCATTGGAATTCCCATGGCCACGTGTGGTCTGCTTCTGGAAAAATGGGCCTTTAGTCGACTTAGCAAACGCTGGGCGGAAACCCCGACGTGCAAAGTTGCAAGGTCCTTTTGGCCGGTTGTGGACCGCAGACGGTCTGGGGAATTATTAAACACTTCCAGGCCATTACTCTCGGCACTGATCGGTGTTCTGACAGGGCACTGCCCGATGGGGGCCCACGCTGTTAGGCTGGGCATCATTTCTGATCCAAGATGTGGGTGCTGTATGGAGGATGATGAGGTGGAATCATCTCAACATTACCTTCTTAGCTGCCCTGCTTTCGCTAGACTTAGATGCAGACATCTTGGCTCATACTTTTTCGATACTCTCGAGGGGCTCTCCGGTGTATCCGACGGAATGCTAACCTCCTTCATAAAGAACAATCGACGTTTCTCTTAACGCTCTACCGGCGGGTCTTTCAGTTCATGGAAGGAAAACTGCATTGTGGTGTCACAATGGATTATTAATTAAAGTCTAAGTGAGCCCTTTCGGGCTGGCACCTTACCTAACCTAACCTAACTATCTACTCTACTTTGGTGTGAGTATTTATAGTGATTACTATCATTTTGCAAAATTAATAGCATCAGCACTGGTATTCTTAGAAGCATCAATATGTCTATTTTCTAAATCGATAAATTTTTCTTTTACAATTTTAATTTCTTCTTCTAACTATTTTATTTTCAAATATTCATTATTTGTATCATTTATTTCTTGTTTAGGAAGTAGAATAGTTTGTTGGATAGGCTTTGGTGTCCATTCTTGGTTTAAGTTGGCGAAAGCCCCTGTCAAAAGAAGATTTGTTTAATTGTAATTAGCGTCGAAATGAAAATTTTGTTGGCCTCAGAAAATGGAAATTTCAATTTATACGCTATGACCCAAGTAATAAAGGTTATCTCCGTTTTCGGAAACGCGAAAACTGTTTTCGTCCCATCATATATGCAACCCTTGATGCAGCACCGTCTTATGGCTCTCTTCTCATTTCCATGTCTCATCATGCAATCAAATCCTAAAATAAATATTTACATAAAATATATATAAAATTCGTATATGCAATCATACGTACATATGTACATATTTACACATCAAAGACTACCTGTTTCAAAGATAATCTACGTATATACATATAAATATTCAAATGAAATGAAATGCTTAAGAATTTTCGGAAATCTAAATAATTTAAAAGAAATCATTAAAGTAATATACTTACATACATATATAAATAAATTTAAATTGGGTTATAAAAAAGAAAGTTAAGAAAATTTACATACATACATTAGTAAGTACTGGAAACGTGCATACAAATTGCATATTGAATTTACACAAATTCTAACTATCTATCCGGAAATAGTTTAGCTATGTCATCGGTTGGAATTGCTACTCGTTTTAAACTTTGCCATCCGATGTCGTCCTCCTTAAAGTGCTGAAAACAAACCTATTTTTGAGCGCTAAGTGTTCAGTCACACCAATTTAGTATATCAAGGATATATAAAAAGGCTGTTGCTATTAAACCAACAGCAGCGTTCAATGTGTTTTTGTATATTAGTGATTTTTGATTTGTGTATGTCTTCCATTCTGTAAATATTTCACGTATTCCTTACTATATCCTAGACATACTTTTTTGGATCCGAAAACCCGCTTAAAGGTCTGAGTCTCAATAAAGAAAATGTGACCATTACTCAAGGCTATGAAACTGTATTGAAGTTTTATGGTTACGATTTGGGAATGGACATGGTATCATCTACAGTATCTTTGACTACGTCTACTACACCATCCTTCAAAACAATGGATGACAAAGTGATGACAACAACAATCGCGCCCGAAAACGTCGCAATTAGCACTACAAACTTTACCACAGAAGTCGAAATTGAAAAAGAATCGATGAATGGAAAGAATGCTAGCACTACAAAAAAACCAAACCTTACGGCTTCATCTGAAATAGTAACAACAACCCCAGAATCAACAAACATAAATGGAAACTCATCAGAGACTACAACCAAATCTAACCAAATAATGACGTCAACAGAAAAATCGACCACAGAGGAAAATACAACAGAGCCGGAGACGTCAGCTGCAATAGAAGAAGGGTTGACTACCGAAACATTTGACGACAGCACAACAACAAGCGTTGCGGTAGCAAGTGCAAACGGCAATGAAGCGGCCGAGTTCGTAGCTTTATCCCCCACTGAAATCAATTCAACACCTTTCCAGAGGTTACAAAAGGCACGTCCGATAATTCAACCAAGCGGCAAACTGCAAGCGCCTCTTTCATCGATCTCTACACCTAAACATAGCTACTTACCACAGCTGGCGCGTTCAAGAAGTGGTCGCCACAAACGACATTTTATTGGTCTAAAAGAGGTCGACACAAATCTTTTTGTTACACTCTTCAGCCCGCAACATCAATCTCACCGTGAGTTGTATGCAATATCTCCGCCAAACACCGGACCTACGGCGCTCGAACAATACACAAACGAATACGAAGCTGAAACACTCGACGCAAGACTTTTAAATGGGGCGAACACTAAGAGCAATTACGGTTATAATACAGATGTCATTAGTCACGTGTTTTACTTAGGAAACCAACAGCTGATTCACACAACATTTAAAGTATATAACGCAGTTTTGTACTTTAAGTACTTTGAAGAATTAAAAATTAGTGTTCTTGAACTGGAACTCGATACACCGGACTACAATTTGATGATTTTCCTTCCGGATTATCACATGGATTTGGTAGCAGCAACGGCCGCTCTTGGTGTAGCTCCATCCCTAAGGCTGATTAGAAAACAACTAAAGCCTAGATGGGTGCAAGCTATTATACCAGATTTCAAACTGCATGGAACAATGTATCTCACCAATGATCTTCAAAATGTAAGTTTTTGAATATTTTGTTTTAGCTTTATTTAAAAGCATACATCATACTTGAAAGGTGCAGTTAACATAGTTCTTACATATGTGTTTTACATTTCAGATGGGTGTAAGTGATATATTTGAGCCAAACAGAGCTGATTTTCGTCCAATGACAGACGAAAAGGGTATTTATGTTAAGCACATTGAGCAATCGATAAACGTTAACATACGAACGCATCCTATAAATCAACTTAAACGTAAGTACAGCTTAACAAACTAAGCCAGAAACCCGACTTATAACTATTTACAGGAGACATAATTAATATAAGATCTTGGATAATATGAAACGTATCGATTGAATTCTCTCGAACGAATGAACTTTTATTTTTTAAAATATTTTAACAAGTATACAAAAACGCAAAGCATATTTTGTTGATCTTCAACATTCCTCCTCAACAAAATATGAAATGTTAAGTACAACTAAAGTTAACAACAACTTCATACATTGAAATAATAAAGTAGTATACATATGAGACTAAGAAAGGCCTAATATTTCAGCAAGTTTATGATGCTTATTTTTTGATACATTTTTCGTAAAAATATCAGCTACCATCTCGTTCGTTGAAGTATAGCTCAGTTCAAATTCTTGCCTCATATAAACTTCTCGAATGTAATGGTATCTTATGTCAATATGTTACCTGCTTTACGAGGTGCTGTGCGCTGACGTCGTCTCCATTCAATACCATCGGTTGATTGTCATATTGCAAACCTATTTCAGCCAAAAGTTTTCTTATATAAATTGCTTCCTTTGCACCTGCTGTTAGAGCCATGTACTCGGCTTCAGTGCTGCTCAGTGCGACGGTGGATTGCTTCTTAGACTGCCAAGAAAAAGCACAAAGTCCCAATGTAAAAACGGTGATTTTCGGTCTATCGTATCACCACCCCAATCTGTGCCGACGTAACAACACTCTATTGGTTTTCATATCTTTCTATATTGCGATTTGTACTTCGTAGCCTTCGAAAGATATCGCAGAATATGTTTCGCTGCATTTTCATGTTCGACATCTTTGTGAAAGTTTACATTATTTCAGGTCACGTTGCAAGTGCTAAATATATTAAAGATCCTATTAATAACTAAAAATGTGTCTTATTAACTTGCTTGCATTTATCGTTATTGTATTTCACTTGAAACCCCGCATCTAAAGGAGTTGCTACAGGTTTACAATTTTCTATATCATATGTATGTATATTATTAGTTGTTTCTTAATTAATTGCTCGTTGCTTATACTAATTCCTCCTCAATCGCCATTGCGGCTAATTTTTATACCCAGAAAATTAGTAAGTTGTCCTTTATCGACTAATTTAATGTTTATCAACTCATCCTTATCTGTACAAGCCGACATCAAGTCATCTACTTAAACTGCAATAATGCTTAATGCTTTCTCAGTCTTCTTTACGTAAAGACTTAGTTCGCATGCGCATGGAGAAAAACCGATTAATTTTAGAACGGAATCTAACTTTACATTCCACTCTCTACCTGACTGTTTCAGACCGTAAAGAGTCTTATTAAGCTTTAGTACGCGATTTGGATATTTTTCATCAATAAAGTTCTCGGGCTGTTTCATATAAGCCTCGTCCGACAATTCCCATTTAAGTATGCTGTTTATACTTAGTATAATATACTGGTATGTCCATCTGGTGTAAATACATTTCATTTCTCCAGCTAAAGCAATTATCATTCGAATTATTTCATATTTAACAACTGTAGAAAATATCTAGCCATATTGTTGGCTGCATCCCTTAGCTACTAATCTTGCATTAAATCGCTCGACTGTGCCGTTTTTTAGGGCGTTTTAATGCAAAAACCCATTTGTATCCAACTGTCTTTTGATTATGCGGTAAGTCCATTAAACACCAAGTATAGCGACTCATACTCTTTGGCCATTGCTTCCTTCCATTCTTTAGAATATTTTGAAGTAATTGCTTCTTTGACCGTTTGCGGCATCTCTATATCTCCATCACAACTCATGGCACCTAAAACATTAGGTTGATTTCGCGGTCAACCAGGTCTTTTACACTATTATGAATGTTGACGGACCGGACCTTTGGTCTTCTTGCGATAACGGAACAATTTGCTCCCCTCCATCAATATTCTCTTCTGATATACTTCTTGTAAAATCACTATCATTCCATGTAGCGTACTCTTTGTTATCACCTTTTATTTGGATTCGATTAAAGTCTTGCATTTTCTATGAATGCAACATCTCTTCTTACAATTACTGATAGGATCAAATAAACGATAAGCTCGGGATGTTTCTGAATACTCAATAAAAATATATTTTCTTTCCTTAGGACGAAATTTAGGTTTTTCTATTTTATCTAGTGCGATTGCCAGTGATCCAAATGCTTTTAAATGGCAAACACTAGGTTTTCTGCCTGTTCATACCTCAAATGAAGTTTTTTCTTCAATACTTTAAGTTGGTGATCTGTTTCTTAAATAAGCTGCTATCATTATCGCTTCCGCCCAAAAAGATTCTTCTAATTATGCATAAACCAGCATGCTTAGGGCCACTTCAACTAAAGTACGATTTGCTCGTTCAGCTATACCATTTTGTTGTGGTGTGTATGGTACTGTTAGTTTCCTTTGAATTCCATTTATTTTCAAAAACATATAAAAATCTGTATTAACATACACGGTACCATTGTCCCTTCTCAAAATGTGTATCTTCTTTTTAGTTTTGCGTTCTACAAGCGACTTGAAATCCTTAGATTTTACAAAAACTTCTGATTTTGATTTAATCATATAATAAAAGTCACAAAATATCTCGAGCCTCCTATAGAGTTCTTGTTCATTGGACCGCATACATCAGTGAGAATGATATCTAATACATTCTCTGTTGATTTTCTTTAGCTTTCGGAAAATATTTGGTTAAAATTTGGCTTTCCATGCAAGTTCTACATTGCATTTTATTAGAAAAGCCTTTCATAGTTATTCAAACCATTAACCATTTAATTTTTTGCAATAATGTTAAAACTTGAAAAATTTAAGTGACCATAACGATTATGCCACTTTATTGCGTTTTCATTATTAGTATTTATACCAAATAATTTATTTTCCTTGTCAACGACAATAAAAAGATTATTTGTATGCTTTCCCTTTATAACTCCTTGACCAAATTTGTCTTTAACAGTTGCGTGACTGTTGTTAAAAATTACTGTGTTCCCATGTCTTACAGCGCTGCTTACAGATAAAAAATTGCTTTGCATACCTGGTAAATAAAAAACATTTCTTAACGTCACCTTGATTTTTTCCGCTTTCAACGCCACATTTCCACAAACTTTGAGAAGACATCTTAAAATTTTATATTTTTTGTAACGGGGAAAAATTAAATTTTCTTCTTTTTTTTAAATTGATTTTCAATTCAAAGCTGAGTTGCCCATAACCTCTTGGATAATATGAAACGTATCGATTGAACCATTGTGTATAATAACAAGTGAGATATCTTTTCGATAAACGTCAAAATTTTGAACAGCTGAGATAACCTGTTTTTGCAAAGTAAATTCGCAACCCTGGCGTTCCTCGTATATTTTACTTGAATGCAGGGACGGATACAGGGGATGGGTTCTGGGTGTCTGGATTCCCCCCAAAAAATCGGTTGTCTAAGAAAATTTCAACCGTGTTTTCAAATTCGTAGCACACACAAAAACTCACTCTAGACAAAAAAATTAAAAATTATTACCCAGTAACTGGAATACAAAGAATGCTTTTTTGCCGAAAAGTATATTTTATTCTAAAAGTTTATGACTTATCAAACCGCCTTCGTAATATGCAATTTTACAAACACATTTACCGAATTTTTTAAATCAGTGTTACGTTGCCAGTCACGGTGGCTCCGAGTGAACGGTTCTTTTCTATTTTACAGAGATTGAAGACATATCTCGAGATATTGAGGTTACTAGTGACCTAGGTATTTTGGCAAAGAAAAAGAGGAGAATCGATGAAGCACTTTAAACCCCTGACGTTTTATGATTCTACTGATTCAAATGATATAATGCATTCAACATTTTACCCAATATTATTATATCTATGTTTATAATGGATATTAATCGAATATCTCAAAATATGTAAAATATCCTAAAAAATTGAAAGCCCCCCAAAATATTTTCAGATCAGCCTTTTCCAACTTCGGGCCATTCGTAATTGTCGACATATTGGCGGCCAGCTTAGGTACCCTGTCAAAAGCAACTGTCAACTAAGATATCTCACTTGTTGTTATACACAATGGATTGAACTCTCTGGAATGAATGAACTTTTATTTTAACAAGTATACAAAAACACAAAAATTTTTTAGTCATGGATAAATATTATTTCGAGACTTATCTATATATATAAAAATGAAATGCCCCATGTATGTTACCTCATCACTTGAGAACGGCTTAACCGATTTTCTTCATTTAAATTTTATTTGGTTTCCTTCTGACTGTAGATAGTTTGTAAAAAATATAAATTGTAAATGGTGTTGACAGACCTCTAAAAAATAAAAAAATAAAATTTCTTTGGTTGGACTACAATATGACCGTTTTTTTTATTTTTGGACAGTGTTACCATTTATAAAAAAATAAAAATTAATATAAAATAGTGGTGAGAGAGTTGCCATCTTTTTCAATTATTATTTGGGATGAATGTACGATGGCGCATAAACGGGCATTGGAAGCACTTGATCGAACGTTGAAAGATTTGCGAAATAATCAAGACCTCTTTGGAGGTACGATGATTCTGCTGGCCGGCGATTTTCGACAAACCCTGCCAGTCATTTCGAGGTCAACAGCTGCTGATGAAATAAACGCTTGCTTAAAGTCATCTAATCTGTGGATATACGTGCAAACCCTAAAGCTAACAACAAATATGCGAGTTGCGTTGCAAAATGATGAATCGTCACACACATTTTCAACACAATTATTAGACATTGGTAATGGAAAAGTTCCTATTGATCCATCCACTGGTCTCATTTCGTTTCCACCTAATTTCTGTCAATTCACAAAGTCGAAAGAAGAGCTGGTCTCGAAAGTGTTCCCGAAAATTGGTGCAAATTATAAAAATCATGTTTGGTTGAGCGGACGAGCTATTTTGGCAGCGAAAAATAAAGATGTAGATGATTTGAACATAAAAATTCAAAGCAAAATCGCTGGTGAATTGCACTCATATAAGTCAATCGATTCAATTACCGATCTAGATGAGGTTGTCAACTACCCAGTTGAATTTCTGAATTCATTGGATTTGCCAGGAATGCCGCCGCACAATTTGCAACTCAAGATCGGTTCAGTGATAATTATGTTACGCAACCTGAACCAACCGAAGCTATGTAATGGAACAAGGCTCGCTGTTAAGAAGCTGATGAACAACTTAATTGAAGCAACGATAATCATAGGAAAGTTTAAAGGCGAGGATGTTCTGATTCCAAGAATACCTCTTATTCCAACAAATTTGCCATTTCATTTTAAGCGTATCCAGTTCCCTGTCCGCCTTGCATTTGCAATGACGATTAATAAATCGCAAGGTCAATCTTTTTAAGTTTGTGGAATAAATCTGGAATTACCATGTTTTTCTCATGGGCAGTTGTACGTAGCGTGCTCGAGAGTGGGTAAACCATCGCCGCTATTCGTTTTCTCTCCCACCGGAAAAACAAAAAATATCGTTCATCACCAAGCTTTGCGATGAATGGTTTACTTAACTTTTGCAATGTAATTTTAAGATCATTTTTGCTTTTGTACATGTTTGTAATATTACAATAACCGTGCTTTGCATCATTATCTCAATATAAAATTTTAACTGAAAACAACTTATCTACCATGTAAATTTTGTACTAATTGTCAATACAACGACTGACTAAGATAAGTTTCAGACGGTTTGTCACCTACTTGAAAATTTAAACTTAAATAAGTTGATAAGATAAGCTAAATATTAGAATATAGGTGTCCAATGGAAGGTATTTGAGAAATCTTTGACTAAGAAATCTTTTTAACTAAGGCATTTTTCCAGATTAAGACCATACGATTTTTTGGATGTATTGTACTTTGTAGTAAGAGGGGCAACAATGCAAAAATACTTTAAAGGCGCAGCGAAGCACGCCGGGTATTTGCTAGTATTATATATTTTCGAGTCTTCATAGACTTTAGTTTTGAATTTTACATAATTAAAGTATGTTCATAATAATTATGAGACAGAAACAATTTATAAGTCCAAATGCGCAGGGCTTGTTCAGGAGTTTTTCGGGACTATTTCGCGACAATTTCAAGGCGAGTTTGGGAATATTCAAGAACCGGTTCGGAACTATTCAGAACCGAACATGTTTTGAACTAATTTCGATATGATAATGGCCGCTGTTTTTTTTCCTCATAAATATTATGAAAAAGCTTTTATATAAAATTCTTTGAAGACTTAAAAATATTAATCTCGGTGACAATTGTTACGGAAATACTTTTTAATATCTATAAGTCTTAAAATAATAATATTCGATGGGTAAAAAATATTTCTCACTGATTAGATATTATTACCGAAAGACTTTTATAATTCTTTTTAAAATTTGGATACCTTTTTAAATGCTACACTATCAAATAAATATTATTGGGTTTTACAAGAAATTCTTAATACTTACTGTAATTATTACGAAGAAAGTTCTAATGGTGACTGGATACATAAACTTTGAAGACTAAACATACGAGTATGTATCTAGGGCCATTCTAAATAAATACGTATATCTCAATTCATAAGTGTCAATTTTTAACATAATGAAACATGAAAGGACGCGGGAAAAATGATCATTACAATTTTGATGCATTAGAAGAAAACGTTTTTAATGACGCACATAAGGTCGTTTGATTTTTTTTCTATTTTACTACTACTTAGTTAAGATCAGCAAAACTGATGGAAATTAAAAAACTTTCCGACATCAGGATATAGAAGTATTTTTTATAAACAGGGTTGCGCATTATTACCAATTTTGATAAAATTTTCGCTCACAAGGCGATTCGCGGTGTTGAAACATTTAATGAAAAAATTTAATATTTTTCATTAACGGGTACAAAACAGTTCATTATCTATAAAAAAAAAAAACATATGAGCCGAAATTTCAATTTTATGTATACTCATACACAATCTGTACGTAATATGTACTATGCATTTCTAGCTGTGTTAATTTCAGTAATGTACACTTAGTCAATATTCTATTATGTTCTTTTCCATACAAAATAAATAATATGGTACTTTTGTTAACAAAAATTTGCGTTGGGATTACTGACAAACTGACAATAATTTATTTACATATTGTTTTTACAAAATTGTGTGAAAATTTGTAATTGAGGTAAGTAAATATATTTATTTACATTAAAATGTAATTTAATGTGTTTTAATTTACTCGATTGATCTACAGCGAGCGCCTATCTTGGTATTCCAGCATTTCCGTTACTTTTAAGGTAAGATTTGTGCGAAATATGAAATCATAAAATGTACATACATACATTAAAATTCATATCTTTACAGAATATTTTTCACGATTTTGGCATCGCTGCCCGACTATCCTAGCTGCTGTTTCCAGCACATTCTTTAGTTTCTGCATGCACTCTTCAGGTGATGTGGCGATAACAATGATGTCGTCCATGTATAAATGCATTATAATTTCGTTGTCAAGTTCCTGAAAAATATGGATCACGAAACGCATAAACGTTGATGGAGAATTGTTGAATTCAAAAGGCGCTCTACTAAACTCAAAAAGTCCTTCGCGCGTGACGAATGCTGTTTATGCTTTGATACGTTCTTCGACGGGAACATGAAAAACCCCTTTTTCCAGATCCATAACCGTAAACCACCTTGTCCCCTGCAGCTTAACTATGACGTCTTCGATTAGTGGCAGTGAAAAGCAGTCATCCAGCATCATACTGTTTAATTTTCTGTAGTCTATGCAAACTCTGAGTGTGTGATCCTTCTTTATCAACGACCACTCTACTAGCTGCGTTCGATTACGACTTCCGTACAATGTCCTGCTTCAGCCATTTGTCGACCTGATTTTTAACTGCTTCATCTGCTGATGAGCGACTCGATGACTGACGAAATGGTTTAATAACACCAACAGAAATGAGTTTCAGCTCTACAGGGCATTGTTTCGGTGCTAGGCCCAGCTTCTCATAGTCATCTATTAATTTCTAAAAAAATTTAGATATTGTGGTGGAGATATAATTATCGCAGCTTCAACATCACCTGTAGCAGCTAAACCCCTCATATGAAACATGTACTCATGAAACGATTAATCTTTTTTCTTTTTACGGTCTCTCAGCTGCAAATGTACATAGCACTTCTCAGATTGCGCTGAAACTCATCCGTTAGTGCCTCCTTTAAACCGTCATAATCACTTACTGTTTCTGCTTGTAAAAGCAATCTTGCCGAATCACACCTTTTGTCTCTAGCCTGAACATGTTTCTGTTTTGCGTTGAGTCCATAGGCATCGGCATTTTATTATTCAAAATTATCAAACCACTTTTGCACACTTTAGCAGGACTGCTAATTTTATACGTTCTGCGTCTGCGATTTGAGGTAAGGACGGTGTAAAATTTTTTAAAGTTTTGCAATATACATTTTTAGATAAACCTAATAGATACATATATATATTCTTATGTACATATGTTAAAGATTAGAATTAAAGATTTAAACAAAAACATTAAATGTCAAAAGTGAAATTAAGACGGCAGTTAAATAAAAATTTAATAAATTTAATTCTGTTGTTTTATTATTATTTTATTCATACGAGTATGCATATACATAATAATCGATTGCTCTAAAATGATTTATATCTACTATAGCTATACAATAGTACAAAATTGAAGAATAGCTGGACCAATTTCAAAAGGTCCGATTCTGTACTTGTCATAAGTTCTTACTATTACTTTTAACATTTATTTAATGTCTTTACTCAAAAACCAAGTAAAGGAGGAAAGCGATTTTTTAATTCTTTCTTTTTATGTCTAAAAATTTCATTCATTCTCAGTATTCCTTGTAGAATTTTTATTCCGATTTTTTTTTTCCAAATAACGGCTATTACTTATTTTTTTCCTTATTAGTACTTATTTGTTCTTTCTTTGTACTACTTTGAAAATGCATGCTACAATTATCGCAGCATACCATGTGGTGAATTCATACTGATTTCACCTGTATACATATTATTCCACCATGATATGTACATATAAAGAATTGGAAGATAATTACCATTAGTACTTAAATCATTTGTCACGGGGTATGCGTAGCCTGTTAACGTATGTATACCTACGTAAAGAAAAATTTCATATTCTTTAAATTACTGAAGAATATGAAATTTTTCTTAACTAAACCGACAAAAAATTTATTGATATGAACGTTAGTGAAATATATTAATAAACCTAGTACTCAAAAGAAAATAATAATAATTGCAACTAAAAAATGTTGCCGCTTAAATTAATTAACCTAAAAAATGATTTGTACCACTGAATTTAGCGAATTCGAATTGACTTTACCTGATAAATTCTTTTAAACAATCGTTCAGTTTTTTAACTGAACGTTATTATTTTTATTCAAACCGCCTCGTTTAGTAGAAAGACTTTTTAAATTATTTACCCCTGTAGGCACTAGGCGTCAACTGGCAATTCAACTGAAAGTGCCTATTATTACTTACTCTGAGTTGGTTTATAATAGGCTGGACTCCATTTCGGGTCATAAGATTAGAGTACTATTTAACCAGGTAACCCGATATGTGTATGGGCTAAGTTTGACCACATATTGCAGTGGAGGACAAGTATTTTAGGCTGTGAAATACAGGACTATTTAAAGGCAAGAACCTGTAGTTTTCTTTTCCGGCTTATCTCAACTAAGACCTCTAATTACCTTTATGAGAAGTTAATATTCCCATAATCTGAGCGCTCAAAAGAACTTATTGTACCAATATTTAATTTTATAACATCAACTAGACTGTTTTTCGTTAGTGCTATTAGAACATGGAATTCTATTCCACCCATTATACGTGGCAAGTTAAACAAAAGCAACTATGATAATATCTTATACTCTTATTTCTCAAATAAACTAGACTGACCGTCAACATTAGTTTAAGTTTTAGTGATAAATTACTTTTAAAATTATACCTGTATGATTTCATAATTTTAATGTTACTCTAATTTTGTTGTGCTAAAAAAGAAGAAGATTCTTGTTGTACTAATGATTCTTGCTTAATAAATAATAATAATAATAATATTAATAATTTGCTTGTACGATAAACCTAAATTTCAGTTAAGTATATGTAAAGAGGGTTTTTTTAGACGTGTGGTTTTCAATGAGGCAATACTTTTTTTCGGAGTTGGTCTTTTTGACTGCTGTTACTAGATTTATACTCAGTTTGGTTTGCCATTTCAAAACGCCTTGGAAGAGAATATTAGGCGCATTATTGTTGACATACGGCCCCAATTGCTGCAAAAATTGGTCGAAAATTGGGTCTCTAATAGGGTGTTCGATTATTCGACTTTTTTGTAAAACCGGTTTTCGAATTATTCGAAAAATGGCATTTTGGAAAAAACCGGTTTTTAATTTTTAAACCAATAAAAAACCGAATAAACCGGTTCTTGTTCCCAGTAAAAAAAAACTACATAAATGTGCCTACATGTTACTAAATGCTATTATTCCTATGAATGAAATCTTTCTGGATTAAATGTAGTTTAATTTCCGAGTTAAGTAAGCAGTATCAGTCTCTAATAAACAAAAGTCACAATTTTAGACCAGTTGGCATTAGATGGTTTCAATATAAAGTCTCATAATAAAGTATCTCAATTATGACCAGGTGATAAGCAGGTCACAAAAATTAAGACAAACCATAAAAATAAAATCGTAAAAGCGAGGAGAGGCAATAATCTGCAATTCATACATAGTCTCAAATTTTACAACTTAAGATTATACCAAATTGCTTATATACTCATTGAGCAAATTGAGCGAGCTAGAAGGACTTGTTGTCAAAAAGGCGTTGTACAATTTTTCATGGTTTTCCCGTCCTCTTATGACATTTGTCTAAATATATAATATTTTCTAAAATATATTTGCTGCATTCTTTCTACAAATTATTTGAATTTCGAATAAGTCTTATCTAATTGATAAGCACTTTGAGGTAGCTGTTTTAATAGAAAAATATATCGAATAAAAAATCAGCCGATGTGTTGCCATATTTCTATTAAAGAAGATTAAAAAACCGACTACTTCGATATTCGAAAAATCCCGATTTCAAAAAAACCGTACAATAATTTATTAAAAAACCGGAGAAAAGACGAGAAAAAAAAACGAGTCCAAAACCCTAGGCTCTAGGCTGGAATTTATTAAAGCCAGCCGCGGCGGTCACTTGCCCAAAATAATTTTTAAAACACAATGGGAAACCCTTATCTTTATAATAAAGCTGAATTCTTGGCCATAGTATTAAATTATATGCGTTTTATTTCTTCTTAAAAACCACATGTCTAAAAAAACACCCTGTATATATGCATATTAACAAATAAAGACGTGCGTGTTGAAGCCTCGCACAACCACAACCGGCTAGTTTTTTTATAACTCAATAAATTTGCAACTAAAGCTCAAACTTTTTTCTCAGTTGTATTTCACATATGTACAAATTTAATAAAGCAATATCTAAATTTTAAGTGCCTTAAATACTTACATATCTACATAACACATGAACCAAATTTTTTTTTGTATGATAAAGAATCGCAACACTTAAAAAAATTGTCAAAAATCTGCCGTAAGTTTTAGCGACTTGGAAACTTCATACTTACTTACCTACAGTTGTTCAGTTTCTGACTGGCAAAATGTTATTAGAAAAAACATTTTTTAACTTATATAATAAGTATACTCGTATACTTACATGCAGTGACTGATTAGGAACTTCAAATTTTTGTTTCTGATTTCAGCATACCATTTTTATTATTTTGCTGAGCGGAGCTCCGAATTCTTAACTTCGAGCTTTCGTATATCAGTATTGGTGTGGTAAAAAATTAAAAGCCTTTTATCTGGTCGAGTAAAACTTGACATTGGTTTGTTACTTTGCTATAAAACAGGGGGACATTTACGGCCTGAAAGAAATGTTAATAATACATTTGATTGTAAACTGGCGTGTTTTTCTTTATCCATTCGTTATGTTTAGAATATATTTTTCTGTTTATGTTATCGTTAGAATCTTCCGGATAACATGCTACCGATAATCGAAGCGCATTCTTTTAATTCGTCTCTTGCAATGATTTCAGATGCCCTTATAACGAATATGCAAGTACTTTATTAAATACAAGTTAAATCCATTGAGCATAATCTGGAATCTAATGGCGGCAACATATTCCTTTGTTGCTTTAAAATTTGTTGTCCCTTAAAATGAGGGCAAAGCTAAAAATTTTTTGGTTGCACGCTTGTCAGCATAGACCGGGGACGGAACATTGTGGACAGCCAAGCAGCTATTAAAGCTCTCAAATCCGACTAGGTAACCTCAAAACAGGTGACGGAGTGTCTTAATAAGCTGACTTGGACTGACGAACCTGGTCTGAGTTCTTTGGGAGCCAGATCACGCTGAAATCTTTGGGAACGAAATGGACATGCTCGCAAAAAAGGGGCATCAACTCCGTTTATACGTCCTGAACCTTTCTCTTAGTTAGGGAAAAAGGCACTTCAAAGGGCCTGCCTCGACAAGAAAAGAGGCAGAAGCCCTCAGTAAATTATACTGGGAAAATCTACCAGGCCTCCAAATCTCTTTTGGACACTTACAACCAAACAATATGCAGAGAATGCATGTGCTTATCAAAAAACCACTTGAGAATGATCAATGATTTCTTACAGGATACTGTAGGTTGAATAATCACCTGAATAAACTAGGAATATATTCGCAAACACAATAGATCTTAAGCAATTATAATAAAAAAAGATTAATTACAGTTTCATGAAAAACAAATATAAGTGTCCTTTAGAAGTGAGCTAAAATAAGAGCCCACCAGGTTCTGAAGCGTCTTTTCAACAGAAGGTGCGATTACGGACGGGCGTATGTCTCGGAGCAAGCGGCTCGCTATAAAAATGCCTTAATTTCTTTCATAAATTATCCAGGACCTGGTTGTAAAAAATCAATTTACATTGGGAATCAAAAAAACAGCCTTGGATGATACCGCCATTTTTTGAATACGCTCTGGAATATCCGGAACCTGTGTTGAGGGGGCGCCTCTGCCTGGCGAGTTACGCATGACTGACATCCAATTAAAGTGATGGGCGGGACAAGGAAAAACATTAATGGGCTCTGGCAACTTCTACTTAAGCTGCCTTATAAAGGAGCGCAAATTTGGTGTCGGATTCGTTGCGTGGCTGTCTCTAGATGGTTAGACTTGTAATGATAAACGGAATCACTATCTTGATCGACTCGTATCATTAGCTTGAAGTCGAAAAGCTACAATGACAACCAACGGGCACACACTACGTCACTCGATTTGCACTACTGCTGAGTGCCACAGGTAATGGAACGATATTTCCGAGCAATGAGACCACTTGTAGTTACGAGTAGATGGATAATTTCTTATGATGGATGACTAATTCGTGTCTAGAGACATTTGGAAAGAGTTAGAAATAAAGTAAAAGCAAAATGTCAAGTATATTAATTCGCGTTATAATTTTGATAAGCACCATATGGGCTTTTGATATTAGTTTTAATATTTTTTGTATAATAACGCTCTGTTTTTATCTGGGGTATAAACAAAAGGGTATTTTAGTACGCAAACTCATGAGAAGGGTATAATTGCCCAAGGAGGAGATGAACTATGCCTTACAAGATGGGTATCAACAGAATTAGTTTTGGAAATAGTTTATTTATCAACGACATAAATAACGGTTGCCACCTGTTTAAAATTGTAATTCAACTCTTTAAAAGCCACATTTATAAAAGGCTATCCAACTGTAAAACAATCAAAATGAAGTCAATTATTTAATTATGGAGTTCAACAGAAGCTGAATTTTTAATTTTGTAGTTTCCTACATATTCATGTACTTATTTTCAGAGTTGCATCCTAAGCCGATGACGAAAAACAAGTTTTACACACAAATCCAAGCGTGGCACCGCCCATTCATGTTAAAATATTTTTGCTATATATGTACATACATACATATCTGTCTCAAAAAGTATTTGTTGGGGAAATCTAAATATATTTAGTTTAAGGAAATTTTAAAATAATGCATGCACGATGGTGGAATAACATACAGGGGAAGTCAATATGAATTCACCAGATGGTATGCTGCGATAATTGTGGCATGCATTTTGAAAGTAGTAGAAAAGGGAGTAAATAAGTACTAGTAAGGGAAAAAAGAAGTAGTAGTTTTGTATAAGAAAACGGAATAAAAATTCTACAAGAATTGCTGAGAACAAACTGAATTTTTAGGCATAAAATGAAAGAATTAAAAAATCTCTCTCCCCCTTTACTTGGTTTTTGAGTACAAAATCTATCCTTTTGAAATGGGTCCAGCTGTTCTTCAATTTTGTACTATTGTATAGCTATAGTATAAATCATTTTAGAGATATTGATTCTTATATGCATACTCGTATGAATAAAATAATAATAAAACAACAGAATTTAAGTGGAAAACAGCTTAGCTGAAAAAACCACAATTTATTTAACTGCCGTCTTAATTTCGCTTCTTACATTTGATATTTTAAAAAAAAGATTTCTTTATTTTTTGTGTAAGTCCGACGATTTTGACGCACTCATCATTGCTGCTTGGAAATTCTCAACTTCGAATATTTGTTTACCGTTCATTTTATTAAAAATAACTTCCAACTCCTTGCTTTTTTCAACGAATTCGCTGCTAGGTTTCATTAGCCCTCCCTTAGATATTTGGTCTACCCATGTGACGCTTTTTTCGGTTGAAGTTTGAAGTGCTTTCTTATTAGGTAGCCAGCTACGTATTTGACCGAAATTGGTCAATTTCTTCGAAGTCGCATTCCTCTTGGTCGGCAATGACTCTGTTAGTTTCATCCAAATAACCACAAACATTTGTATGTGGAATGTCACTAAGCTCAAGCCACTCTGTGTCGTCAGCAGCGACCGACATTATCTCTTATAAACAATGCTAATTTTTCTGTGCACAACCGATTTTCAGAAAAGGTGGTACAAAGTTATGAATAGCAAATGCAAGGTAAATAAATTTAAACTATCGGTAGTTTTGAAGCTCTGGTTCGAACGTTTCATTTGTATTATAAAATTACCAAGCAAGTATTTTCGAAGTCTGTACTTAAATTGCATTGCACTGCGACAATCATTTTGGCCACCTTTTGCTCGCATCGCACTGAAAAAATTTTCACACAATTTTATAAAAGCAAAATGTAAATACATTTATGTCAGGTTGTCAGTAATGCCAACGCATATGTTTTGATCACAAAAGTTCCATTTTATTTATTTTGTATGGAAAAGTAATAGAATATTGACTAGGTGTACATTACTGAAATTAACACAGCGAGAAATGCCAAGATTTAAAATTATGTCATTTATTGACTTCACCTGTATATAATTACAGCATGGCATGCATCTCAGATACTAACTAAACGTTTCTCATTGCATGCCTATTTACGTAAGTTTGTGTGGTAAAGTGTTAAAACTTGATAAGGATATAAGAAACCAAGCTAAAACTCGGGATAGTTTGTATATGTATTAACTTAAATGATTTGTTTTAAGAGAGTTACCAACTGTTTAGAAATTCGATTAAAATATATTATTTAGTTGGATCAACTATTGCGTTGGCACCCGTATCGCATAAGAGATAGTTGGAAAAAGTTTAGTGCAACTTGTATAAAACCTCAAATTGAAGTTTTATACTGGATACACTTCTAGAAATGTGTGTGTTTTTGGTAGAACGCTTACATTTCGTATGGAGATAAAAAGATGTATTTCTTTTTTTGAGGCATTAATTGAAATATATTTTTTAATACTGCATATCTTTAGATGTATTTGTGATAGAAAATTGAAGCTTTGCAATGTAGATAAATCTATAAAATCAGTTCTATACTTTCTAAGCAGGTGGCAACACCGCTCAAAATTTATATCATGGACCCATGCATTTTTTGTTATATATTTCCAGGAAATTATGGATCTCAAACGCAACCTATTCAGATCTCCGTAAACCATCCGTTTCTCTTTTTCGTCATCGATCGCGACTTGGATGTTGCTGTTATGGCTGGTCGTATCCTTAACCCTCTGAATGTGCGAATACAATAACGAAATGATCATAGCCGTTCTTTCAAGGCAATTCCAAAACTTATTCAACAAGTAAAGGCTCTCAACCATTATCTGATTATATGTGTAATTTTTTAGATTTTGTAATAACTAAAAAAAACAATGGAATGGCTAAAGATGTATTAAAAATAAAAATTAATCCTACACGAATACTTCAAGAAAATATTGGAAATTCCAGAAAAGTTCTCTTTATGCAGAAGAATGCAGAACTCAAATTCAAAATTTTAATTATATTATAGCAAAAAGTGCGCGCAAATTGACACAGAGAAAGCTCCACATCGAAAAACTGTAGTCACAACAGACATCCATCAAACTCACCACTCGACTCGCACTCCTACTTTCTGCAAGCAGTATTCAACGGGACGATATTTCCGAGAAATGGGATCTCATTTCTCGCGCTCTGCGTAAGAAGAAGAGACGGCCTTAAATGTGTGAGTCGATTAGCTTGTGATGTTGCCCGACATGAAAAGCGTCAGAAAATTGTCTAAGGAGAAGCGACTGCGATTTCCTTGGAAATATATTTTTTATGTGAAAAGGGCGACCTAGCGAAAGAAATTTAATCAATTGCACAGTCTATCGTGGGATCAGTATTCTTAATATCGTTTGTAACTTTCTTTTGAGAGAATTGTGTAAAATACTGAAGCCCTAAGTAAATTAACTTATTGCACCTAATCAGTGTGGCTTAAGGCCTGCAAACTTAACTATCGATTCGGAATTTACAGTACGTCAGACATAGGAAAAGACCTGAAAAAGATGAATTGACACGAACCATTTTCCTGTCGATTTGATGGCTACTTTCGACTGCGCAAGAATAAGTCAACTTAATCCCACAATGCTTGAAATCGACATGACCAAATCGGTGCTAGTTAACTCCTCTTTCGAGGAACTAAAATCACTCATTATGTCTGTCTTTTTGTGTGGCGCAGAATCATGGACGATGGAGAGCATCCTTGTATTGTTGGAGAAAAGATTATTCGGTTCTTTTTTCCGGTATATATTGGAACAAATTGAGAAAAATTTAATATTTGGAGCGATTGTAAACAAAGAAATTGGATTTATATGAAATTTTTAAAAATACAAAAATCTATAGCGAGGGTTTATAAAATTCTGTTTTATATTCGCTTTTGCAACCAATAATAACTGACCATTTAATGCAGGTAAGCAAAATATGTACGTCATTCTGACCTTCCTTTACAAATGCATGAGTTGTGATAGACGGTTATTCCATTTGAAGCATCTTTGATAAGCAATTTCTTAAGATGATTTGGTAAATACGATCTGAGTCTGTTCATCGAACGCAAGGATCGTTTTTGGGATGTAAAGTCTTCGACGTGCGGCCATTATCATGGGCTAATAAAAAAATTTTGCATATTAAGTAAGAGTTAATATATTAGGTGATTGAAATTAGTAATAATATTAACTTTTTACATTCATACTATGTAACATACAAAGATACATAGTGATAAGTTATTCAGTTGAAAATACGAGTCTGATACATTTCATATTTAATGTTGAACAGATTCAAAGAGGGCCAATATTAAATAGTTAAATATTTTATGCATCGAATCGGCTCATAGCTTGTAAGATGATTTCTTCTACCTGAAAATTTCAATCAAAAATTGATAATTTTGTTTTAAAAAAATGTTTAATTTAAAAATACCTGTACGTAGTCTGGCGTCTCTAATGCGTACATTACCGCTTTGGCTACATCATCTACTTTGAGCTTGGGCAACTCAGAAACAGCGCGAGAATAAACGCTTAAAAATTCCGTATCTACCATTCCCGGACTAATACTCTGTATTCGAAAGAAATAAAAAAAATTTACATAATGATTTGTGGTATGCGTTACTTCACTTTAAATTAAAAAACATAGTATGGTTGTTCTTTAATAAGTCATAATAAAAAAATGCGTCTCTGATAAAATACAAAAATTGGAAAATCTGTCCTATTAAAAATTTTACAAAGTTGATTCAAGGATTAATCAAGCACTAAAAAATATTAGATCAATAATTTCATCTCATTTAGTTTTATATTCGTATCCGTCTATACGTTTTACTTTCTGCTCTGCGAAGTGATGCCAGTTATTCATGACAAGTTCTTCAGCACCTTCCGTTGTCTTTGTGGGCGTTCTTCCTTGCATGTTATATTTTCCGGTATCCGACACCCAAGCGAACAGAGTCAATAATCTTGCGTCAAATAGTTCTCTCGAAAGGTCTCTTAACATCGTTCATCGTGGTTCGACATAATATCTCGTTCGAATTGATAAATTAATGCATACTTCTGAGAGAAGTACGCTGTCGGAAAAAACTGACTTCTTTACTAAAACAATCAGGGCTCTTCTGTATTTTGATTTCGACAAATTTGGAGGGAATCGAAATATATAAATCCTTTTACCTCGATCTTTTTCTGCTGTTCTGTGAGGATCAACATTTATTATTTTCTTTTCGGGCAATCAGAGGCAATACTTTCTTTTCATTCCAATTCCGACCAAATTTGTCGAAATCAATAATTAGAACAGGCCTGAATATGTTTTAAAAGTAATTTTTATAAATTTAAGCACTTCTAAAGATCTTCGCGAATTACTTTTACCTATTGTACATGAATGCATAAAGGTATGCATATACATTAGAGGTATTGTATGGAGATTTTTGAAATAGTGTTCTAAGTTTACAGAATGGGCTTATTTTTTTCCTTTTCTCTCAAAAATAAATAAAAACCAAGTTTTATTGAAATCGATTAACGAAAAGTCGGCGCGGAGACGACTTGAAAATTTCGCATGTATTTTGAATGGTTAAATACCAGTTTTTATGTATTCTAATTATACATTTCGAATTATTTTATTAAATAAATAGTGAAAGGAACTTAAGTTTAAACATTTTTGTATTCATATTGATTTTTTTCCAATATATAATAAATATTTTTTCATAAACCTCTCTATTTTGTTGTTGGCAGCTGCGTAAAATATAAAAAAAAAATTGGTTTAGCTCATTTTCCTACAACAACTATTATACTATATATACTATTATACTATAAATTGGTATTAAGCAGCTTCAGTAGATCCGAATTCATAGATAATTTTGGAATGGAAAATTAAGTGGAGATTGGTGACAGGGGGTCAAAAGAAGAAGAAACCTATATAAATTATAATGAAATGGAAAATACTTCAACTTGTGCTAAAAGAGGAACAAAACATTTTGTAACACCGCGATTGCTTTCAGCACTTGATAGCGCCAAAGTAACCGATGGAAAGGCGATGCACATTCTCATGGCGACTGCAGAAGCATTGGGTCATTGCACCAGCGACTTGGTAATCAATCGTTCTACTCTCCATCGGCTGCGAGTAGAGCATCGACGAAACGAAACACGGAAGATTTAAGCCAGTTTTATTGACAAAGTATATTTTAATAAAAAATCACGAAAAATATATGTACATACTATGTTATATATAACTATTTATTATATTTTATTCTAGCTAAGTGAAACACAAGCAATGGTAGTGCACTGGGATGGGAAAGTACTGCCAGATCTTATTGGAAAAATAAAAGTTGAGAGAATTGCAGTGCTTGTTAGCTACAATGGCGACTCAAAATTTCTTGGAGCTCCTAAACTTATCTGCCACTGGAGAAAATATGTCTTTGACACACTGAGCAAATGGAATATTTTAGACCGAGTAGAAGGAATGTCTTTTGACACCACGTCCACTAATACTGGGCCAATGAATGGAGCATGCACCCACTTACAACGCATGCTAGGAAGAAATTTGTTAGTTTTACCATGCCGTCACCACATTATTGAAATATACTTGCGTAGTGTATTTGATTTACATTTCAAAGTGACGCAGGCACTAGAAACCTAAATTTTTGAAAGATTTGCCAAAGCCTGTCCAAATATTGATACTTCGTCATATAAAAGTGGGCTCGACGATGAGGGTATAAGATCCCAAATAAGCGACGATATCTGCAATGACATCAAACTATTTTGTCGCTCGCAATTACAAAAAACTTTTATTCGTGCGGACTACGAAGAATGTGTGCAACTAGTGCTTACATTCCTTGGTGACAATGGTGGTCAATTTAAAACACCTGGCGTTATAAGTTATGCACGCTGGATGTCAAAGGGAATATATTCCTTAAAAATATTTTTATTTCGTGAACAATTTCACTTGAGCAAATCTGAGTTAAAAGGCTTAGGCCACATTTGCGTTTTCTTAGTGCGCCTATATATAAAAGCTTGGTTCAAATGCTCTAATGCAATTACTTTTTCCTCTACAGGATTTAAATTTTGTACAGGAATGTATTAATTATGACAGTGTCAATGCGAATATTTCTTCTGAGTTAATCAGAAAAATGCAACAACACATGTGATATTTGTCAGAGGAAAATGTCGCAATGGCTTTTTTTGATTTCAATGTGTCTGTAGAGGAAAAAAAAAAATAGTAAAAAATCTAATATCCGAAGAGCCAAATGTTAAGTTACAAGATAATCGCAAAATAAAAAATTTAACTGCGTTGTTAAATTCTGATTTAAGCGAATTTGTTTCTAAAAACACTTTTGTAGTATTTAATTAATTAAGCATAAGTTGCCAATCGAGTTTTTGAAGTTGGATCCTGAATATTGGAAAACAAACGAGCAATTTCAAAATGGTCGTACAACATTACGGAAATTACTAGTAACTAATGATACAGCAGAAAGGGGTATAAAGTTCATAAAAGATTTCAACACTATTTAATGTTCCTAAATGTATAAAGCGTATTATTATAAAAATTACTTTCAAGTAGCAGGTTTATGTTATAGAGTAATATTATAGGTTGAACGAAAGCATTGCCTTTGAATACATGAAACTTGATTTTTTTCTATTGGAAAGCGATTTTTTATTTTCAAAACGTTTCCGCGCCGACTTTTCGTTAATCGATTTCAATAAAACTTGGGTTTTTATTTATTTTTGAGAGGATAGGAAAAATATACGCCCATTCTGTAAACTTAAAACACATTTTGAATTTTAAGAACACGTCTAATATACATATGTATGTATATTTTTTTTCAAACTCGTCGATGTTAGTACATTATTGCAATGTTATTTTAACATTTTTTGTTTGCTTTAGAAATAAAAAAGACATATGAAGACCACTTTACTTTAATTTTTTAATGCTGGTGACGTTTACTGGTAATAAAAACATTATTTTACGGTTGATTAATCTTATTATTATTTAACACCAAGGCTTAGGAGTAAACATTTTTCAGCAGCAAAAAGCGATGTCCTCATATGTCTGGCATATTCTTTGCTTTTCATTTCGATGTTATGTACAATGGGTATGTATGTATGTATTTATTTGTAAAGTGCTTAATGACTTTTCCTTTCAACTTTTGGTGCAATTTGCTTACCGTTAATTTAATATTTAATTTGAGAAAATGAATTTCCTGGCGCAGTGTTTGGCAGAGAGCAGTTATCGAATACTTCGTTGCGGGGTAAACACTAAATAAAGGCACTGGCACTTCCGGTATGCGATGCCCTAGAATGCTGAATATACGTGCGTGAAAAAAGAGACCAGATAAATTTAAGATTAATTTAGAAATATCGAAAATAACGAAATGTTTCTTAATTATTTATGTTTGATGAAGTTTTATTAGTTAACACAAAAATAGTTTTCCATTGTATTGAATATTTCTATCATTGTTGTCTAACACCACAGAAACATGCAAATCAGTGACCGATCAACGCGGGGTTTTAGCTCCGCACTCATAACTCCCAAACCCACCCCCGTTCATTCCTTCCTCCTTCAGGCATAAATATCTACAATCTATCTATTATTTTTCTTTTTCTTTATAAAAAATAATAAAATAAAAAATATAAATTATGAAATCATTCATTTACAAGATATTTTACACTAGTTTCTGGTATTAAAACCATTTGTGACTTATGTGGCCCATTTGGAATGTGCAATATGCAAGTATTTAATGTTGTTGAAAATAAGTACATTTTTCTGGCAACTTTAACAATTTAATATTTTAAATTTTTTGCACTCGTTATTTTACCGATATAAAGCTTTTAATGTTATAACCCGTTATATGCATACATACATACTATGTATGTATGTCTAATATTTATGTAAGTATGAAGCCGATATTTTTATCGTGAGAATTTAACACTTTTAAGATAAGATTGTAAATGGTACATATATGTACATGTATGCTCGCATATGTATGTCATCCCGATAAGATAGTAAAATGGATAAGCATGAATTTGCATTAACAACAAGTTCACATATACACACTTATATGTAGGTACATGTATTAATCGCAGTCGGTGTCTGTGTAAACACGTGCATATTTACACATAAAAACTAGCGATACAATTTTTTTTAGATTTTCACGATCTCGGGATCTCTTTATTACAAACATTCCAGAAATGTCGGGATTAAAATAATCATGATTTTGCAATATATAAACTTTAAAAAATTCTACCAATATTGTTTACAGAAATTATACCACAACCACATATTTAAACATTTGGACAACTTATTTTTCTTTTAATTAATTAAAATTATTTTTCAGTCGGAAAACCGTTCATTCTCGAACAAAAACCATAAAACTCCCTTTCGTATAAACTTTATACAAAGGGAAAATGATTTTAAAAAATTTTATCTAAATTTCGAACTTAAAAAATAACTAGAATTTCTTTGAGCTAGTATTTTTGTAGTTCCTTTTAGTTCCTTTGTTAGATAATAAATTACCGCTTAGTTTTAAAATTTTTGTAACTAAATCATTGTGCCTTTTGTATAAAGCTTAAAAACTGGATTTTTATAGTTTTTATTTTGGAAAATAAATTGTCCAAATGGGGAAATATTTAGTTCTTCTATAATAAGAATCTACATAAAAAATAAATGTCATTTAAAAATACTTTTTATTTAAAATGCCGATCATTTGATTAGGTAAAAGCAAAAGACTAAACTATGTATTAATAATTTTATACGTAGTTGCTATTACTTTAGAGTGCATACATCTGATGATGTAAGCTTAGTATGTACACTATAGAGAAAATTTGGTGTTTTTTTACAATATTATCAAAGTTTTATCATATTATATTATATTCGTTTATTTTTTTTTGCAAAAATTTTTTCTTGCAGCAACTAAAACCATATAAAGTAAACCTTCAAATTCCAAATATAAAAAACGTATAAGAAAGTTTTCATATTTTAAGAAAAATTTTTTGATTTGTAAAAACATTTTTGCTGAGCGTATTGTGTCTTTTTTTTTATATACAACGAGAACAAAATATATTTTGACATGGAAGTAAGGCGTAACACCCCCGACAAAATGATTTCCAAAATCGTTATTAAATTTTAGCCGCTTTCATTTTACACTAGCTTTTCGAAATCTAAATCTGCTATAAAACTGCAAACTCGAAACTTTTTTAAAAATTATGATTAAAAAGTTGTGTACAAACTTTTATTCATGTACATTACGTTAAAGATCGTACTACGTAAGTGTATGTATATTTAAAATAAAATAAATTAAAACTAAAAGAATATTATATTGGGATTTAGTATTAATTTTTATACCGCCATTGTATATATGTAAAAATGCAAGTAAGTTTAATGTTCAACTAATACAATTTGTAGTAAGATGCTAACCACAAGTTACAAGCACTGTTATATGCCATTGAAATGTATGTGCTCTGCTCAGAACTTTAAGGGAAGACGATAATCCATCAATTATTTCAACTGTGAAAAAGGAATAAAAAAATAACAAATTCCGAAAATTCTGGAATTGTTAGCAAATTAACACCGGGACTGATATTGCTAATGCACATGTAAGTTTATATACATAAGTAAGTATGTATACATATGATAAATACCGCATAAGCACTTAATTTAAGTGCATGTGGCATAAATGGCCATCAGGTAGCAAACCACTGACGCTCGTATTTAAAATAATGTGAAATGCCATATGGTGGGTGTTTTTGGATATGAATCTATGTATACGTACATGTAAATACATATGTACGTAACTTATGGAAATAATGGTATGCATTGATACGAATAAATATTTTTTTACTTATTTCCTTCACTGCAATAAAACTTTATTTTATTTTAATTAAGCAGTGACTGAAGACAAGACAGGGTAACCCCCGGGAACTTACAAAAAGTGCCCAGATGTAGGAACTTACGTTAGCAGTTACAACTATGAGGTAGTGATGGACTTTAGATTCAGCATAAACATAATCCACAATAGAAGCCTGGACTTCAAGCTAAAAAAATATATTGCCATTAGGCGACCCCTTGGGCTCGTTGGCAATTGAAAAGCAAAACCTCGACGAACAAAGATCTCGCTCTATAAATCCATCATCATAATTTTCCTTTTATATTTATAATAGTTTGTTTAATTTCCTTACATAAGAAACTTAAAATGTATCGTGGAAAGAGGATATTTCAGTACGAACCAGATCTAATGTGTGATGAATTAAGGTGTGCAAAGTTTTGAGTGATGGCGATGAGTTAAGATTTATTCAGTTCAGAAGTGGCCAGCAGAAGAAGCACCTATTACCGTTCCCAACTATTTCTGGATCATTCGCCATGTTAAAAGTAACTACTGCGCCATGTCGGAAGATACATATGTATCTATGCATGCAAATTATAATTTCATTTTTTAATTTGTTATACTAATGTATAAAACATAACGCAAATATATTACCATTAATATAGTTTTAGGAAATATACGGTAGTGGCCATATGATTTGCAACTATTTTCAAAACAATATTGTTTGCTGCTTGTGTTCTTTTATTAAAAAATAATAAATATACCAAATTTTCTTCATTCTCTAAAAAAAACCGTCTTAACACAATTTTTAAGCTTTACACAAATTAAAAAACAAAAAAATTGTGTAGAACATTTAACCCACTAGCTCGTCCACCGATGTCTTTTTTAGTTGTTACACTTGCAATCTAGCTCGAAATAAGGACAATTGATTGTTCATTGAGTTTTAAAATTTTGGTCTGCTCCTAAATTTAATCGTCATCCAGTAGAATAAGATGTTGGTGACTATCACACATATGTTCAAAAGAGTTATGTTCTGTCACTCCCTATTTCGATTTGCATCAGTTAGGCATGGCTTAAGCTAACGAACAACTGATTATGAAAAATATAATAAAAGTTTTAATAATTACGAAGATATTGGCAAAGTTTTAAAAACCGTGAGACAAGTTTTTCCATTTTTACTACCATCTCATGCCCTCAAGTAATCAAATTTTTAAATATAACATTCTATGAAAAACTCGAGTTTTTAATAAAGGATGAATCACTACCCAGCTGGTGTAAAACGAAATGGAGTTGAGGTGTAGCAATTCCTGAATACATGTTGTATGTATATACGCTGGGGCGTATGAGTACCCTTATAACTTTACTGAAATATTTCTCTTTCTTATTTATGAATTACAATCGCGCTGTTCAATTGCTTAGTTGTAAACAAGAATAGAACTGTAACGCTAGAATTCAATTACATTTATAATGGAATTACAAGAAAATGTATTACATTTTCAATTCCTTTTAAATAATTTTTTTTGTAATGGAATTAAAAAAAAAATACTTTTCAAAATATTTATAAGGGATTGAAAAGAAATCAATTCCTTTGCAGTGCACTGTAGGAATTGATCACTTATTAAAGTTAATGACGAATTTTATTGAAATTGCAATGAAATTGCATTTACCCAGCTCGAGTATGTTCATAAATAAGTAAAAAACCTTAAAAAATAAAATTTAAAATGGTGCACAAATTAATGCTATTATGATATACATAATACATGTATACGAAGCGAGTAGGAGAAACCACGAGGAAGCAAAAAATTGGTATATCTCTTTTAGAGGGATCAAAGTTATTGCTTGCCCAATATACGTACGGTATTAATCGGTCAACAGAAACTGCTCTCCAAGGAGTAGAGAGTGCTATAGAAAAATCACATTATTATGCAGCAGCTTTCCACTACATTAAAGTCTATACAATTCAAATCGAAAAATAGAAAGACATGTGATATCAATCACTATGCGAATAGAGGTCCACTCAGGAGAAGTTTTGCCTTTGGTCTTTTGTGTAGTGCCCTGATCGGTATTCTATTCGAGCACAATTAGGACGGAATGAAAGTAGTTTAATATGCAGATGTCGTAGTGGTAGCAATTCCTGATATCTTCCCCATCACGATCAGCAAAATCCTTGAGGGAGCTAGTTTTATTTTAACGGACATCTGCCTACCTTCGGTTCGAACAGTTGTGATCCGTGACTTTCCTAATTCTCTTTTCTCCGCCAATTCGGCAGTGCCGCGTGATTGTGTTACTTGCAGTCTGATTATTGCACACAACAAAATATACCAACCTCTTGCGGAATAGAAATTTTCCATAAAAACTTTGTGTTTAGTGAACAAGCAATATGTTACCTAACCCCAAGAATTATAAATTAGAAGATTGCGACACTTTCGTCCCGTTATCTTTTTTGTTTCGGCTTGACAGCTGTGTGACGTCATTGCCTACCAGAATATCAAGTCAAAAGAAACAGAAAATTCACATTCGCGTGCAAAATAATAAACGAAGTGTACAGTGGCAAATTGTATTAAAGACTACATGAAACCGTTGCATTTCCACTATATTTTGATATTAAAGCGCTTATAAATGTTTGTTTATTTTTCTGTTAACCTAGTAAATGTTAATATTGAGCTAAATAAAATTGTAAAATATTAAAGCGCTTAAACAAAAGAATTTTAGAATTAAATGTTCCTTATCCACTTTGTACAAATACACCAAAAGCTGACTCAACAACACCGGATTATCACAATTTCACATATTTTAATTTACCAATTGCTTTATACTCGTATTCGCTAAATTACCGCTGTTTTTGATCAAAAACTGATTTTTTGGTTGTTGGCGAGCATAAAACACAACACTTGTATAAATGCTTCACAATTGCACACTGGTCTGAGCGCGTTTGTTTACGTTTTGTTGGTATTTTCATTTCGCTTCATATTCATATTCTGTACGGTATGACGTAGAAATGTCGTAATCTTGTAATTTATCATTCTTGGGTACAAAGAGCTAGCCCAACCCCCTAGCCCACGAACCATAAAAAAAAAGGTAGGAAAAGGCCAAGTGATAACTGAGGAATTTTTTCCTTTTTTACCACCAATAAAAATGCTTGGCCACAAAGAACCCAAAGTTTATAACAATCCAATCCACCGACGAAACAAAGCCTTTAACAAAGTTTAGTGTGTTTGCCAAAAAATAAGCTCTTGATTCGATTAGCACCGAATTCGAAAACGCCAGCATGCTACGCGATGGTAATTTCGTTGTTGTGCTTGTGAATACGCAGGATATTGAATATAAATTTCTCAAATCAAAAGATTTCGGCGGATTATCTCCCATTTAGTGTCGCTTCATAAAACTTTAAAATCCAGTAAAGGTACAATATACGATGACGAAATACTTGACGACAAAAGAATCATTGGTTATGATCCAACAGGCCAGCAAAAATGCCATTATCGCACACATAAACCCCCACATGGAGTTAATTTCACAGGAAGCTGGAATAACATTTCACACCATTACACAAAAATCAACCCCAAAGGAAAGAAACCTGACTATCCACTTTATTGTAATCCCGCCAATATAACTAACTTTGTGAGACTCCGCATAGGTCACACTAAAATAACGCACGAACATATACTCAAGCAAAATTCTACACCTATTTGTCTCTTTTGTCAAAGACAACAAACAAGTATTGAACATATTTTCGTTAGCTGCCCCACCATAGCAACGCATAGAATTAGGATTTTCGACAACGCGACCCGCTACTCTTACTTGCGTCACCATCCGCTGAAAATATAAATAAAAAAAATGAATAACTTAAAGTAATTGGAATATTTGATCGAATCTAAAACAAAAGTTTATACTTTTATATTAAAAAAAAATTAAATTAACCTAATAAGATTGCTTATACGTAAAATAGCTGAAAGCCTTGGTAGCTATTGCTTTTAATGTATTCGGCCATTATAAGACTTATAATAACTTATAAAGAATTGGTATGGTCCCCAAGCCTGAACAAGTATGAAAGTTACAACGCCTGGCTTTTTTCAAAAATGGATCGCAGTGTGGATCCTGGGTTTTTTTTTAAGAATTTCTCTCTCGTTTGGGCTACTTAACTTTACAAGCATCTTCCAAGCAGATGAGCTAGGGATTGAGAGGACTGTTGGGAGCTAAAAAACCACAAGGGTATATTACAGACCGAAAAGCAGGCAGCTTGGCATTAACATTACCAACGACGAATTCATGGATAGTCAATGATTGCAAATTTATCTCTTTATGGTTTCCGGCCAAACGAATAAGAGGGCTGACAAATTGGCCAGAAGTGAAGCTTGTCTTGCTGTATTTTAGGCATACATGGTTTCCTGTCCGTTAGGAGAAATCAGCTTGCTAAAAAAATTATATCCTTTTATTAACGGCGAATTTTTTTAAATATAAAATATTGCAAAAAAAAAGATATTAATGATGTTTTTTGTTATTATAATACAAATTCTTCCCGGTACAGAACGCATTGGTATGCCATTTGGTACTTGCAAACTGATTTTAAAGAAATTTATATATGTACATATACTACTCGGAGAACCCTTTTACAGATGTTGTAGACGCTGCTGAAATTGCGATGTTGAGGAGACGGTTGTTCATCTTCTGGGCAAATGTCCTGCACTATCGAGAAGCAGGTTACCCAGGCTTCCACCATGTCAATTGTAGTTAAATATCAAACAATATTATTCACATATAATTTTATTCACCTGTTCATTACAATAATGTGACCCTTCGTTTTATTGGTGCGCATTAATTTTACACCTTCACGTAGGCAAATGGAAGTGGCCACAACATTAAGTTCGAATAAATCTTTTATGTCTTTGCCCGTTGATTCTGTTATGAAAAAAGGGAAATTTTTTTTGTTAAAAACATAAAAAATTCTTACAGTGTAACGAGTACCTGAAATGAAATTCGCCTTCAGCACGCCAGCGTTACATACAAGTATTGTCACTGGCGGAAAAGCATCGCGTACGTAATCAAAAGCGGACAAAATGCATTCCTCTTTGCTCAGATCGCAGTGGCGAGAATGAATTTTGCCAATTCCCGTCACTTGCTTATTCAAATCCTGCAAAAGACAAAAAAAAACGTTAACAAAAAGATCACAAAATGCTTTTTATGTGCATTGTTACTTAGTTAATTAAATTAAATTACGTTTGATAGTTTTTGCTTTTATAATTGAACGATTGGTATACATTTTTATTGCAGCAAATGTTTTAAAACTTTCTTTGCTGTAATGCGACTGATCATATTCTCTTTGTTTTTTTTATAAATGGAAAGTACTCTGATGTTCACTTGTTAAACTAGTATGGCAAGATGTTCAGGAATGGCGAAACTATGTTTATTTACAAAAAATAATCTTAGATTCTATCCAGCAAAAATTTTAGAATGCAGGATAACCTCCTCTTTGTCTTTCTTGTCCCGAAAGATTCGTTAATATTAAGAATGTGTCCACCTTACGGCGAGTCTTCCAAAAGTTTAGTATGTTTTTTTAAGAATTGAAATTATTAAAAAAAAGTTCCTTAAACTTATTCCGAAATGTTATAAATGCATCGCTTTGATTATCAAAAAAAGGCACATGCAATTATGTTGATCTTCTATAGCAGTCGCAACTTAATTGATCTTATTATCTTCCAATTGTTGGCTGGATATGAAAATAAAAGTTATACTCGTATAAAGGAAACTTTACCAAATTTCACATAAACCATTTTCGTGAATTTTATTTTATTTGCACTTATTTGGGTATATACATATGTATGTAGGTAACACACATACACACATATATGGGCAACTATTTATATTGAAGAATTAAAAATTTCAAGCAAGTATTTTTCTGAACTACAATAAATAAGTTCATTTGATAAATCAGATCAGGGCCCTATTCCACAAAACAACTTATCAACTTTTCACTTTGCACTTATCAAATTGTATTTTAGGGCAAAGTGATAAGTGTTTATATTCAACAACATTCTTTGCAAATCTCCCTTTACACGAAGCAAAGTCTTTGCGATCTATTGCAAAGTGAGCGTGCAATGTGTTCCACATTGAATCGTCATTGCATTTCTGTTATCACTTTTCACTTTGCATTGTGTTATAATGAGCCGAAAAATAAAAATAGAAAAAAATTTGCATTAATAAAGCTAATTAAAGAAAAAAAAGATATTTTATTTTCTAATTTTTAAAAACAACAAAGTAACTATATTTTTATAAAATTATTGTAAGTATTTAGAACATATTTAAACTTATATTTCATTTTGAAGGTTATTAAATTAGATAAACAGGCTGCCTGGGAGGAAGTTTTAAATAAAGCCCAATACCTGCAAAAAACATGGACCTATGCGAGGGACAGTTTGTTTGGGCTCTGGAAGAGTCTAATGGACTGAATTTACCAGAAAGCTATGTAAATTCAGAAAACCTAACACCTGAGTCTGATTCCATAATATCGATGACAAAGGAAACACCTGCAAAGGAAGAGCAAGAGCTCTACCAAGTTTCCAAGTGAAACTTTGGATAGAGAGAAAAAATTACTTGGAGAGCAAGCTCCAACTTCCAGGCTCTGCCATAACAAAGGAAGTCGCAGTGGCAGAAACTGCAAGTGTTTCGGAAAATTCAAATATTCTTTTGTTTAAGGAGTTTTAAAGAAATTTGTAAATTTTTTTTTTTCTAAATGAATTGTTCTTTTTTTCTTTTCTAAATGAATTTGTTTTTTTTCTAATTATTATTATTATATTATTTTTGTAAATAAACAATAAGCGAATTTCTGAGATCTTAATCTCAACCCACAAAAACTGCCCCTAAAAGAAACAAAGTTTTTGCAGTGGAAAAAAATCATAGTCAAAAAAGCAATTTTATTTCAAAACAATATTTTAATAGTTGGCATTATGAAAAGTACTGCAGCAGAGAAGTAAGCCTTTCCATTACACTCGCATGATACATATTATTAAGGGCATCATTTTCTAGTTCAGCATTTTCCAAATCCAATGCCTCAATGTCATTACCATCTTTTGTCAAATCTTGGACTTACAGCCGAATTCCGTAACACCCTTGAGAGTAATATGTGTAGTCTGGACCGCATATCATCATTACATTCAATGAGTGGTTTCCATGCCGATCCTCATATACATACTACCTCGTGAAACGTGCACTGTGTTTTGAAATAAAACGTCTATTATAACATCGACAACTCTATGAATGACTCTGCAAACTGGTGATTTTGCAACATCATGGTACTGGCAACCATTTCCGAAACAATGTAAGCACAATAGAAGTTGACTGCGCTGTATATTGTGTTCGAATTTTTCTCCAATTTTATTTAAATTGAAATCTACTTGGATTTGATTTAAACAAAAGCACTCTTTAAAATTCGGTCTCTATAATTTCTTGTTATAACCGCGTCTTCACTATCGTCGAACAAAAACTCACGTCTTAACATTTTGAAAAGCTTCACTAGTTATAACAATATGAATTTGTAAAGCGATCGTTTACCTTGCAAATTTTTGACAAACTTATCAACATTTGCTTTGCAAAAAAAAATTTACAGTTTTTGTGGAACGAAACGGCATAATTATTTGCAAAGTCTTACCAAATTACACTTTTCAATATTAATTTTGCACTTTGCAGAAAAGAACGTACTTGGAACAGAAATTGCAAAGAGAATATAAAAATTGCAAAGACTTTGCAAATTACACTTATCAATTTTATAGTCCTGAGGAACAAAAAGATAGGCAAATTAACGAAATATTTGATAAGTGGAAAGTGAAAAGTTGATAAGTTGTTTTGTGGAATGGGGCCCAGATCAGATTAATGTGAATTTAAAATTTTACTTCTTTTTCTTCGTTTTTCAGCTCAGCGCTACCTAAAAACTAACACTTAATTTAACAAATGAGAGCTAGAAGGTTAAAGCATAAAGTATATGAGACAGGAAATATTTAAAAAAAAACAAATAGGTCGAAAAACTCATTTTTATATCCCAAGTGATTTTTATAATTAGTAGATGAAGCGTGCGCATTCCAGTGCATATCGATTGGTGTTTTTGCTGTAAACCTATGTATAAAAGAAGTTGAATATGCAACCTTTAGTTGTCAAGGTAATTAAATTTTTTATCATCCATTAATAACTAATTGAGGAGGTCCATAACAAAACGCAATAATTCCACTTTTCAAATATTTTGGTTTTTTAACTAAATCCAATTCTACGCATTAAAACCTATGTAACCATTGCTATAAAACATCAAAGGTCAATAATTTTACTGTTATTCAACACCAAAAATATTAGTTCAGACCAAAATGAAACATTTCCATATCTATCCAATTAAATTAATTTTATTTTTATGGTTGTTAGAAATATTCTTTGATTAAACTACCTTTGTGAATAACTACTTTGCATTTAATATTGTAAACACATTTGCCAATTCTTTTTATGCTAAATATTTTGAGAAAACTTTGGAATGCATTGCAATTTTTCATTCTGGAAATATACGCATCCAATCTAAACGTGTTCTCGTGTGTTCTAATTCCAAGTACGCGTATTAAGGTAATATATAGTTCAACAGTGGTAACTCTAAAATAACTGTGAACCAGTAAGAACTATATAATAGTTGGTTATACCATTTTTTTTCATAAAAATAGTGAATTTTACAAAAATCATCTATGGCAGAAGCAACAGTGGGAAGTATAAACGTCGGGAAAAGAAGAAGTGATTCTATACAGAGAATTAATAATAGACGTGCAAACCGTCATAAAAAGTAATTTTTTAATGTCTTGGTATGTTTTCTTATCTATAAAAGTTAACATTTTTTCGCAGATATGCTGATAAGGATCCGTTAGCTCTGTCATTTTACAAACCGTGCAGTCACAAAGAAAACAGTGGTTACAAATGTGGGAAGTACAATTCCCATTTAATTATTCGCAATCATGAGCTGTTATATAAAAATAAATCAAAAGTTGATCAGGAGCAATATTTGACACGGCTGATGGTTGCATATGTACCCAAGCGCCACAAGTATACACCACAATACAAAAAAAAGACTTTCTCATGCAACTATTTTTTGCAACACAAAAACAAAAAAGAAAGGGTGTGTCATGCCTTTTTTCTGAAAGCATTGTCGGTTACAGGCCGGAGAGTGAATACTGTTGCACAAGCTATTTTTCATGGTAACATTCTTAAAGAGAACAGAGGTGGGGATAGGCTCACATCTCGGTTTAAACCAAAGAGAGAAAGTGTGCTAAAATTCCTCAAAAACTTACCAGCGAAAGAGAGCCATTACAACAGAAATAAATCTAAAAGATGCTATCTTTCACCAGAACTTAATATAAGGAAATTATGGGGGATTTATAATGATTCAGTAGATAATTCACTGAAAGTTAAAAAAACATATTTTTGGAATATTTTCAATACTCTTAACATAGGATTCTCTTCCCCTGCAACAGATGTGTGTGCTCAATGCGTATTAAATAAACAAAAAATCAAAATGGAACAAAATTTGGACTTAAAACAGCAGCTCATTACTGAACAAAGGACTCACAAGCTAAGAGCCAATTCTTTTTATGAAATTGCAAGAGATGAGCCTCCTAGATCTGTTAGCTTGTGTTTCGATATGCAGCAAGTCCAACCATTGCCACGTACTCCTATTCAAGAAGCTTTTTATTCAAGGCAAATAGGCTACTATACTCTTTGTGTTGTCGATATGAATTCTAAGGATCCGGTGTTTTATACCTGGACAGAAGATCAAGCTGGAAGAGGTGCTATTTGCGTTGGCTCTGCTTTATTGGCACATTTGGAAGGGCTCAGTCTGTTAGATGTGGATACCTTACGACATTTTTGCGACGGCTGTGGTGGACAAAACAAAAATATGCATATTATACATGCCTTAATGCATTGGATGTTAAGCAGTGCACCTAAACAGCTAAACCAAATAGAATTATATTTTCCTGTCCGAGGTCATAGTTTTTTGCCAGCTGATCGAGTTTTTGGACGTGTTGAAAAAGATTTGCGGAAAAATACTACTATTTTTGTTAAAGAAAGTTATCACAAAGTTTATTCTGCGCATGGGCAAGTTAAGATTTTAGGAGAGGATTGGCATCTTAAAGATTTAAAAATGTTGGCAGAAAACTACCGTCCCATAACCGGCATTCAGAGTATGAAAATTTTATTTTAAACTCTCCCTAAATCAACAGAAGTGTGTAGTGAAAACTTTTGAGACGTATAAAGTTGAAGGTAAAGAAAAATTTACCAGCTATCTTAAAAGAGACAAAGTACCCCCTCGTTTGCTTGATGGTATTGATCTTGGTGTAGCAATAAAGTCAGAAAAGAAGAAAGATGTTGCTAAACTATTGGAAAAACATTATGGCGAACAGTGGTCCAAAATTTCTGAGTTGGAGTATTATACCAAGATATTTTTAGATCAGCAGGGAAATAGTGCCAATGGAAGAGATGATATAACTTTGTGTGATTGTTTTGTTATGGACCTCCTCAATTGCACTAATGTAACAAAACGACTTTCGTGTAGTTTTTGATACCCATTATTTAAAACGTCAATGAAAAAATGTACAAACAAGTGAATAAAATTACTTGCTAAGTGATCCAAGACACTTTGAGAATTCGTGGATGACTGCAGAGGAAGAGTACTTTGATGGAAATATTCTTTCAAGATGAAATCGTGACTATCAAAATTTAAAATTATTTTCTATTAAGAGGAATCAAGCCCAAAATTAGCACCGTTTTGAGTAAATAGCATAAAGAATATATTTACGAGTATCTTTTAGTGAAATCTAGATTTATTGCAGAGCAAATCTGGTGCAAAAGCATCTATTTTCAACTAACAGCTATGTTCTTCAGCTTTAAAGTAAAAATATTTATATAAGATAATACTAATAATATTAAATTGAGTAATAAATTTAACATTTCTTTAAGAGCAATATATACATAGTTCTTGATATTTTCTGATGTAATATTTTTTAGATGCTGAGGCAAACAGATTTCTTAGAGTAAAGTCAATTGCACATTCTTAACAAAAGTACAGTCATAAGTTAAGAGTTTGAACGTAAGTGTATCAGTTAGGCATAGGTTGATAAGTTGAAGGTGACATATTTTCCATAAGGTGGCCATGATTAAGACCGGTGTTCCCTAATCTCAAGCGTATATATTTATTGAGGTCCATTCTTGTTATATCAGTTAAATATATTGTGCCGGAAAACACCACCCGGGTTTATTATTTTGTATTCATGGTTGTAACCATTCCAAAACTCCTTTGCTATGTGATTGTAGTGTTGTTTTACTAGTTCTGTAATCTAAGTTTTGTTTGTTACGTGCTTAGAAATGATGGCTGCAGTGGATGCAAATTTGGCGGCCTTATCAGCTAACTCGTTGCCCGGAATACCAATATGGCCCGGGATCCACATTATTTTCAGCTTACGAGGATGTTGTATAATTACGTTCCTTATTTTTTAATTGTTTCGTGTTTATGATAAATGTTGAGTATAGCTTTCATTACCGAGAGAGAGTCCGAGCATATGTATAAGGTGCTTGCCAATTGTACATTTGCAGATGTTTACCGCTTCAAGTACTGCCTCCGCTTCTGTATACAAATATAGCTATCTGCGGCGAGTCGTGCTAGTTTTCTTAATTGCAGGTCCATGCTAATGGTTGCATAAGCTGTGCCATGGGCCTATTTAGAACCATCTGTATAAACTTATAAAATGATGTTATGAAAACCTGGTTGTTGGTTGAATGTTTTGGTAGGTGAATCAGATTGGAAATTATACAATTTGTATCGAATTGCCAGGGTGGTCTATTTGGAAAATAGAGTTTGTGTTGTCTAATATCTAAGCCGATCTCATGCGCGCTTCTGAGCCGGCAGGCTGCTGAGCCGTAGCGCATCCCTCGCTTCCTTTTGGCAATAAGTTTTAAGTCTGAAACTAATTGCTGCTCCGAGTATAAAATAATTTTAGGAATTTCTTTAGACGTCATGGTTCGGAAAGCTGCAATGCTATACCTTGCCGCTGCGTTGTAAATAATCATTATTTTGTTAAGTTGTGCTTTCGAGGTATTATCATAAATTGCTTTGCCATAATCAATTTTTGAGAGCATTATAGCCTTGATGACATTTATAATACTATTGGGATGAGCGTAGCTGTGATATGATGCTATACATTTAGTTAGATTAAGACGGTTAAATAGCGCGAGCTTAATAATATCTACAGTGAAGACCAGTTGTACGTATTATTAAAAGTCACACCTAATATCTTTAGTGTGTTTACATTTTATATTTGTTTGTTAGCTATAATAACATTACTTAAGTTACACTGTTTTTGCAAACATGTAAGAATTTTGTTTTAGAGAAGGCTATTTGAAATCCGGAGTACTCACACCACTACAAGATTTCTTGAAACAACATATTAGTTTGGTTCTTAAATTGTCCTTCGCACTTAATCTTTCCAAGCAGATACAAATCATCTGCGTAAATGCAGTGGTTGAAATAACTGTTACTTTTTATAATAAAAATGAGGTGTTCTGTTGCAATGTGAAACAATACGCCCGAGAGCGATGATCCCTGCGGCATTCCATTGTCTAGAGGGTAAGTTTTGGAATGTACTCCATTTATTCTAACGCGAAATTTCCGATTTGAAAGAAAGGAATTGACGTATCGCAGAATATTCGGACCAATTCGCCATTCCATCAGTTTCCCAATACGGCCATACGCTTTCTCAAAGTCAACGTAATGCCAATATGACACCGTTTAGATAGCGAAGAAGCTATTTGGTGATCAAAAAACATCAGTGCGTCTAGGGTGCTTTTTTGAGCATTATATGCCATTTGATGGGGACTTTTTAGTTTACGTCTTGTTGGAAACCAGCTGAAACGTTTTGCTATAATTTTGTCCAGTATTTTTGCGGGGCAAGAGAGAAGGGAAATAGGTCGTTAGCCATTGACTTCTGTTTTGGATTTTTTCGATTTTTGTAAAGGGATGACTGTGGCGGTTTTTCATGCCTGAGGAATGATTCCCGACTGGAATGTTTCGTTTTAGAGATCAACGTAGCGATGCTTAACGTATGAAGGGAGATGCTTTAGCATTGGATAATATATTTTGTCAAATCTTGCCGATTTTTCTTTTGATGTACGAACCTTCGTGTCAAACTCTAATAATGCAATTGGTGACTCTAATAACATAGCAGTAGAATAAACTATAAAATTCAGTGGAATGTTAGAACTTGACTTGTGACTAATGAATGAGTGGGAAAAGTTTGAGTCATTAGCTTGTGAAGACCACTCAGAAGCAAGCCAATTGGCCAATTGATTTTCAGCAGCAGGTCTGCGTGTATCTGTATAGGGAGATCCCCAAATAATATTGTGGGCGTTAAAGTCGCTTAAGATAAAGAAAGCGCGCTGATTATTGTTGCAAAGGGCTTGTAATTAACTGGATGGAAAGGCGTTGGACGGGTGTATGTAAATTGAGCAGATTACGAGATCAACTTCGCCTTTAATCAAAGTGGAGACAGAATAGTATATGTCTGCATTGAGCGACATAATAGTTTGTTCGATATTTTTCTTAATGAAAAGTGCGAAGCCACTTGGCTTGCGTAGGTGTGTTACGAAGAATGTGATTATAATTGTTTAAGTTAATGGAGTGTGTACTGAGGTGAGTTTCTTGGAGTGCAATTACGTCGGGTACGTATTTCTTGATTATAAGTTGGAGAACGTGTAATTATTATGGTAGCCATTCAAATTCCATTGGAGAACTTTCAGGACCATGAGTATCAAAGAAGGAGAGCAAGAATGAGTCAATCTCAGAGAGTATATAGTCAGTATACACTCGAGAGATTCCGCAAAATTTATTCTATGCTTATGTCTGAGTTAAATGACCTGCTGCTGAAATTGAGTGATTGGATTGTATTTTTTTGTTAGGTATGTCGATGTGGGAACCAGATGGCTCGAAAAAGTGCTTATATTTTCAGTATAATTGTTTTTGTTGCTGTTGCCTTTTTTCGGGTTTGGAAAAGGAGTAGAGTCGTTTGTTTCTGTATTGGATATTGTGGAGGAGGTCTTGTTTGATTTTGTGTTTGTAAAGTCTGTTGGAGTTACATTTTGAGTCATTTGTCTGCGGGAGGAGACGCGCTTTTGTTTCTGTTCAATGACGTTGTCAAGAGTTTCAATCGGAGTATCGTACATTTTGTGTTGGGTTTTTACTTTTTCTATTGCTGTTTCATAATCACATTTTGTAAGGGTTTTTATTTTATTTGTTTCTGCTCTTTGCAAAATGGATGGACAATTTTTGTTGTTAGCTCTGTGACCATGATTACAATTGATACATTTCACCTCCTTACACGTGATGGGGTTGTGAATAGAAGAAGCACATACTTCACTTTTGCAGTATTTCTTGGTATGACTTAGTTTAAAACAATTTTTGCATTGTATTAGGGCTTGTATGTATGGCTCGACTTAACAGTTAAGAAAAACGATTTTTAATTCTTTTGAAAGTTCATATTTTTTGAAAGAAATTATGTGGAGAGAAGCAAAGGCTTCACTAGGGAAGTACAGTTTTTAAACAATATGGCAGAGAAACCATCTGCAACAATCTGAGACGAGCTTTTTATATTCGTGATACCATTAATAATATCATCTTCGGTTAGTGAAATTTTTAAGAATATTTGAGAGTTCGTCAACTGACAGGCTATCAGATGCGAAGTTAGACGAAAAGAAACTTGCGAAGAGATTAGCCGCCTCGGACATAGAATCTGCATTTTCACCTTTATAAAACAGTCTTAGGTACACTTGAGCCAGTTTTCCTGGATTTGATGTACGACCAAAAACACTTCGGACTTACTTTAATATTAGACTCGAAACTATGAATATAGTTTTTGTAACAAGTCTTTTTCAACTTGCAGAACTCTTTTTGGTGAAAACTAAATGCTTGTGAAAGCATTGCTTTTAAGTTGACTTGAATTTTTTATAAAACTTGTTTTTCAAATTTTTTAGATGATTTAAATCCTTCGAGAACCAAGGAAGTTTTTTCATTTTTGGTTTTATATTTGGCACATAGTTAGATCAATGATCAATTAAATAGGTTTTAAAACAACCTTCAACTTTGATATCCTGAAATAGGTTATCCCAGTTTATTCCACCCAACGCAATATCCAATGCATCGAAATCACAGCGACTGTAATTTAATGAAACAGTGTATATACTGGGGAATCATCAAAAAATTCCAAAAATTCCAAAGGTAAATTATATAGAAGATGAAGGTTTTGATATAATAATAATAATAATAATAATTTTGGCGCGTACACTATATAGCTCAGTGTTTGGCCGAGCTTCTCCTACCATTTGTGGTGTGCGTCTTTATATTATAGAAATACCCTCGAAAGTTTGCCATTGCTTGCCGAGGGGTGACCGCTATGAGAAAAAACTTTTTCTATGATTTATATTTTACTTGCCCTGGCCGAGATTCGAACCTCGACCTCACTGGCATATTAAGTTATAGTACGCACCGCTACCAACTCGACCACAGCGGCCAAGGTTTTGATATAACAAAGTTAATGTTGTACGTCACAAAGACTAAATCTAAATTGCGATTCATATCGTTACTGATGCCATTTATCTGAGTTAGACCAATACTTAAAAGGTTTTCAATAACGTATGACTCAATAGAGCTGTGTACATTTGAGGGAGTCAAGAATAAATTATTATCATAAAACAATCAACTTACATTGCTTAAATTAAAATCACCAAGTACACAAATTTGGCTATCTCCAGTATTATGATGAAGCGCCAGCACATTATCGATATCTTGGGTGGAATAACTGCATTGGTGGGAGTTCTTCTCCTTGGTTTTGAAAAAACGGAACTGTCTAACATTAACGCCAGTTGGCCCGATATCTGGCTTTAGCAGACTCATATATACATGCTCAGGAACACCCAGTTTAAAGTTGATGTATTTTAGAGATTCTTCATTAGCATATTTCTTTACCACGACACTTCTATGCTTGGAAGCTCTCTTACGCTTCACAATGTTCCACTGAGAACCTATCCGTAGCTGTGTAGTAGCGTTCAATCTAACTAACGATGCACATGGCGTTTTTATAGATGCAGAAGTCAGAACAGTATTAATATCACTGCTAACTACAGCATCATAAGGTGAAGATGTATTGCTGTCACTAGTCAGTGCGTCTGATAACACAGTCTGTAATTGTTTAGAATTCGATGTCAAAGATACATAAGTTACATTATCAAGATCAGCCGGTGAAAAATCATTGTTTATGCCCGCAAAACGCATTGTAGCTGATAATGCAGTCATCTGTTGTTGAGAAACCGTCCGCAAAGTAGCATTAATCACCTCAGCAGAAGTTGATAAAAATGAAGATGTCGGAGAACTCATAATGGTAGAAGGGCCACAAGCTGATTTTACATCAACAACAGCATTGGCAATCTGAGAGTGAGAAATAAATCCAATTTCCGAGCTCGGCGACTTCGTTCTCTGTGAGTCAGGAAAACCGTTTACTTTGATCTTGTTGTTGCTTTCTTTGGTATCGAACTCTGATCTCAAAGAGATTAAACATGAAGAAACCTTGTTGTTGTGATTATAGTTTTTTTTTGATGTAATAAAGCAATTTGTTTATGAATTTATTGCAGTTGCGATAAACTCTAAGCCATTCTTTTGCATGGTCATGAAGGAGTTTAAAGTCTTTAACAATTTTTCAGGCAATGGCAAACAATCAGGGCAAAGACAGCAGATATGCTTATTTTGGCTATAGAGCCTGACATCATAATCCGATATTTGGCTCACACAGCAAGTACGGTGGAACTGATTATGACAAAAACGACTGCTCGGCACAATTAACGCATCATTTCGCGAAAATGATTTCTGACACTTTCCCCAAGAATTCATATTTTTAAACACTAACAAACTAATCGCGAGAGCAATAGCAAAACACGTCTGCACTGTAGCGCGGTCCGCAATAAATAATTCATGACATACTCGCTGGCGATATTAGACCAATTCTGTCTTGGAACGATCAAGTGAATCAAGCGTGATCGAAAAAGAATGCCCAACACGTTTTGTTCAACTCGACCAAAACCAATTAAGTCGTTATAGCATAAATAAAGAAAATGAGAGTCCTTGTATTTAGTTGAATAAGCTCTTCATCTAACAATTTTCATGATTTCATGATGTTAGCATATACGAATGTAATAGCAATGGAAGAAAAACACGACCGTTCGGAATGATGACATTTATTCAAGTAAGGTAGTGAATCCATAACAAGAAAAAAGAAACTAAATGTTAATGCATTACAAACTATGTCTGCAATTTGGGTTGCCAGATTGATAAACAAACATATAAAAAACTCTACAAACCCTGCCTCAACCCAAATGCGATCTAAAAATATTGAGAACATCAAAACTCATTTACAATCCAAATTTGATTTCAAAATATTTCTTATGAAAAATTAATATTTAACATTTTACAAAAAAAATTTTCGTAAAAATGTCTGCCACATTCTCCGAGGATGGAATGAACGCAATATTGATCTCTTTAGCAAAATACTTGTCGCGAATGTAGTGGAACCGGATGTCTATGTGCTTGCTACGTTTATGAGCGATAGGATTCTTCACCAAAAACTGAGCACCTTGGTTGTCGCAAAGCATTTTGGTAGCGTATCGAATATACGTGTCGAAGCCCATCTCTTTCAATAGACTTCTATGAAAGGAAATCTCTTTAGCGCCCTGGCACATCGCTATATACTCCGCCTCCATGGAACTTAGTGAGACCACGTTCTGCTTCTTGGACTCTCAACCTATGGGGCCACCAGCAAAAAATAAAACGTATCCACTGTAGGATTTTCTATCAGTTTTCTCAGACCCCCAGTCTGCGTCTGTAAAGCATACTAAATCTTCATTAGTAAATTTGTAATGTAACATACCTTTTGTGTGGAATTTAAGGTATCGTAAAACATGCTTAGCGGCTACAAAATGTTCTCTGTGAGGGTGGGCATTAAATTGAGCCAACTTCGACACAACATGAGCAATGTCAGGTCGTGAAATAACCGCCAAGTAAGTTAGCCCTCCAATCAGCGACTGATAGATTTTGCTGTCAAATCCCTCACATTTTTCGCCATCACATTTTTGTAGAAAAACACCGTTTGCGAATGGTGTAAAAGAAGGTTTGCATTCCAGCATATTCCACCGATTTAACAACTCTCGCGTGTATTGTTCCTGATGTATTGAGATTTCTCCGCGAAGTCCCGCTCTCTCTACTTCCATTCCCAAGTAAAATTTAACAGGACCTTTGTCAACTGCTTCCACCTGTGCGAGAAGTTTATTCACTATATCGCACATTGTTGCTTTCGATGTACATGCGAGTAAAATATCGTCGACGTAAAGCGTAATAATGTTTACTTCATTATGTGTTATCATTGTATACACGCAAGTATCAGTTTGACATCGGGAGAAACCGATTTCTAACAGAATTGAGTTTATTTTATTATTCCAGTCCCTGCCTGCTTGCTTTAACCCGTATAACGATTTTTTTAATTTGCATACCTTGTTGGGATGATTTTTATCCTCAAACATTTCGGGCTGGCGAATGTCTAGCAACCGGCGCGTATGTATCAAAAAAATCTACAAACTGTCTTTGCCCGCACCCTTGAGCAACTAAGCGCGCTTTTCGTTTCTCCATTTTACCATCAGCATTGAATTTCGTTGTGAAAACCCATCTGCATCCAATAACATTCTTACCAGATGGACGATCCACTAGCTCCCACGTATTATTTCTAATTAGTGCGTCATATTCTGTCTTCATTGCTGCTCGCCACTGTGTAGCATTGTCCGACTCTAGTGCATCCGTAACAGTCAATGGATTCTCACAAATGTTACTCAACGTTTCAGTTCCATCACTTCTATGGTACATTTTGCATGGCCTTCCAGGTTTTCCCGTTCGAACAAATTTTGGTCGCCCTCTTTTCCGCTTACCACCAAAAACTTCCACCGCTTCATCAGAAGAGTATTCCGACTCTCCGCCTTCGCCTTGATTCGCACCGCATCTCTCACCGCTACTCACTGCATTTTCACTATATTCAATGTTGTTGTTTTCGCCCACGTCACTTTGCTCGTTCACTGCACGCTCTCCACTGCTATTGTTGCTTTGATATGTGTTGTTGTTGTTTGCTATTGTGTTGGAGATCTCGATATCATAGAATCTGCATTCACTATTGTCCAGTGAGACTTTATTAGCAGGTAAATCGTCAAAGGAATTTTCAAAGAAAACTACATCGCGCGCTATAACAACCGTTTTTGTTGTTTTGTTATATAGCCTATAGCCCTTAACATTATGAGCATAACCCACGAAAATCAACTTAGTCCCTTTTACATCAAATTTCGATCGGTTCCGTTGCTTGTTGAGTGCGACTGCTTCGCAACCAAACGTTTTGAAGTGTGTGACCGACGGTTTTATTCCGAACCAGCATTCGAATGGTGTTTTATCATTCAATACCTTCGTAGATGAGCGATTACGAATATATGCCGCTGTACTTATTGCTTCTGACCACAAACTTTGGAGTAAACGTGCAGTCTGCAACATGCATCGCGCCATCTCGACCAGCGTCCGGTTCGCCCTCTCCGCGATACCGTTCTGTTGTGGAGTGTAACTTACACTTTTTTGGTGAAGTATTCCATGAAGTCGAAAAAAAATTTTGGAAATCAGAGTTTATGTACTCAAGCCCATTGTCGCTCCTCAAGCACTTCAACCTTTTTCCAGTTTGTTTCTCCACGCGCGTCATAAATTCCACAAATACTGAAAAGGCTTGTGATTTTTTTCGTAGAAACTAAGTTTCCGTATACCTCGAGTAATCATCGATGAATGTGATGAAGTATTTCGAACCGCTTTCTGAGGAAATCCGCATTGGACCACAAAGGTCACTGTGCACCACCTCTAGAACCGCTTTCGTTTGAACCTCCGCATACGTGTTAAAAGGTTTAGAACTTATTTTACAAACAGCGCAAGTAGTACAGTCAAAATCGCTTCGTTTCTTTATATTTAAACCGCGAACCATGTTCTTATCTGAAAGCTTATACAAATCAGTAACATTTAAATGTCCATACCGGCGATGCCATAAATCAATTTCGCTTTTACTTGCAAGTGACGCATTCAAAAACTCATTTGGATTTTTTTCGAAATTTGCATAAAAAATTCCGTCAACCATTTTAGTACGGAAAATTAATTTATCTTGTTTTGTTCTTACTTGTGCCTCGTTTCTGCGAAATTGTACCGTATGCCCGTTGCTAATTATTTTACTCACTGATAAAAAATTAGAGTGCAAATTCGGCACATACAAAACGTCATGTAATGTCATATGGCAGTTATGTGACTTTATATTCACATTGCCTATTCCCACAGCGTTTACACCTTCGCCCGAAGCAAGAACAACTTTCTGCTCACAAATTTTTATGAAAGAGAATACTTTTTTATTCCGACACATATGTGAGGATGCACCGCTATCTAGTACCCATATGTCATGGCTGGAAATGCGCTCGTTCGTCAAACTCAGCAATGCTGATATCGCGTTCCCTTTTGATCTACATTCCGCCCGAATGTGACCCCTATTACCGCACGCATAACACCTTATGTTTCGCTTATTGCTCGCTGGAAAGTCTCTCCTTTCACTGTGTTCTGACTTGTTCTTTACGCGGGATTCCACTTTGGTTCCCTTAGCTGCAAAAACGCTCTCGGCACTGATGTCTTTTCGCTCACCTCGACGTTGCTCCTCATCAAGTGTTTTGACCTTCAATTGTTCAACCTTTGGAAGTAAATCACGGCTTTCCATCGCAACAACAAAGCTGTCCAACTCGTCTGGCAAGCTACATAGAAGAAGAATACTAAGTAAATCCTCAGGGATTTCCATTCCAATGTCCTTGAGGTCATCCACCAGAGTACAAAAGACATTTATTTGCTCAGCTAATTTTTCACCGACTTTCAAACGAACCGACCACGTCGCGTAGTTTTAATTTTTCAGTTTTTCGATTTGACCGAACGAATTACTCATTTTAATTAACTTGCTAAATCGACCAACGATTTTTATAAAATGTTTAAATATTAAATATGCACGAACTACTAATATTTACAATCGACTAACGATTAGAACACCGAAACACGTGTTAACAACTTGCTCTGGGCCCATAACCCTTGTTAGCATATACGAATGTAATAGCAATGGAAGAAAAACACGACCGTTCGGAATGATGACATTTATTCAAGTAAGGTAGTGAATCCATAACAAGAAAAAAGAAACTAAACGTTAATGCATTACAAACTATGTCTGCAATTTGGGTTGCCAGATTGATAAACAAACATATAAAAAGCTCTACAGATGACTTCCAAAGTAGCCATTGAAAAAATAACATGCACACCATAAAAAAATTCGATTCCAATCTCGCTGTGTCTTCTTCAGTTTCGGGTGAGCTCAGGAAGTCCACTATTTCGACTCATTCTTTACTTCTGGTATGCTATTATGAAGCCATGTTTTGTTTACGGTTAAAAAGTCACCAAGCTGTTCTTAATGCAAATATTATTATTTCAAAACTTGTCATGAACCACTGCATCAACCATATCTGCTGTAGTGATTTTTATTAGACCAAGAGCAAGTTTTGCGACCGTCCTAAGATTGAATAAATTTACTTATAATATCCATAGCGAACAATGGCCCGAATAATGCCTTCATTTTGGTTTAAGCTGGCTATAAATTCTAATTGCTATTAAGTTTTTTACTTAATGGAAAATGTATTTGTCTCTTTATTTGAAATGCTCTTAGGAATAATCTTTATTTTAAATTTAGAAACAAAATATTGTTTTTATAAAAATTAATTATTATAATAACTGGTTATTAATTAGCACTTCACTTTTCTGTTTACTGTAAATTAAATTTGCGGAAAGCAAAGTAATTGGATAGGTATTAAAATCTATGAAGTATCTATGTAAGTAGTAAGCTATTTAATGGAGATGTATGTATATCATTATTGTATAATAAATATCTGCATACATTAAATCAATTAACTAAATTCCCATAAATAGTATACATATACATATATATCTTTGTAGATACATATCTTTGCAGGTATGTATATTTATTCATTTGATTTATTTAAATGTACTTCAATTAATTCCGCACGCCGCGCCAAACCCACAACGGTTATTCCCTTATTGGCGAGCATCACTGCAATTTGTGCGCCAATACCAGCGGATGCACCAGTAATCAGAGCGACTTGGTGCACATTTTCTTCTGCTTTGGACATTTTTAAAAATCACTAGCAAGCACTTATGCAAAATATTTCCTATTCACTTTATTCAATAGGCACCAATGTAGTAAAGCTTTCGTTCGCACTCAACGCCAAACTGTGACTGATTGCTTTGACATAATAAATTAAGTTTGAGTCTAAGCAACGGCTTAGCGTCAGCAATGCAAAATGCCAATTACAGATGTGTACTGGACCGCTTCAATTGATGTCGATATTTGATTTGCTTACTTATGCACATATGTACAGACATACTTAGATATATGTACGAGTAAAAGGGTGTCTACTAGTGATGCCAGACTTCCTTCTAGGAATGCGGGACAAACCCATGAGGGATATACAAAAAATAAAAATTCAACAGGGCAAATTAAAAATAAAAAGAAACGAAATTTTTTAAAAGCCTGGGTAAAAGTGTTATAAAGCACTCTTACAAATACAAAGGAGTTTAATTTAAACGATGTAATTTTCATATTTGCTATAAGTGTTTTGATAAATTTAATTTAATTAAAAATATGTGCAGTACACAGGGTGATATTTAGATAACACTGGTTTACAAATATCGGTAAATTTTTTGACACAAATATACAGTAGCGTTTCTTCATGCAATTTTGTGTACCGAATTCAAATCTGATGCCCATTTCCCACCATCAGGTCGGATATTTAGGTTTTCGTATGTTGGTACTATTGCGTTTTCTTTGCGAGTAGATGTGGGCGATATCAGGAAAATAAAATAACAAAATTCGCCGTACCTATCGATATTCGTCATAACCTCTTGAAGAATTACCGTAGAATGGGCGCTAGAATGTCGTTAAAAATTAATTTCCTTCATTCGCATCTGAATTTCTTTTCTGACAACTTGGGCGATACTAGCGACGAATAAGGAGAACGACTTCACCAAGATTTACACAGAATCAAAAAAAATTATCAAGGTTTTTGGGATGGGGGTATGTTCAGCGATTATTGTTGGTCTCGGATACGTGAAACAAACTCTGCCAATTACAAACGACGCAGTTCGGCAGCACTACACTTTTATTTGTAAAAAGTTTGTCTAATAAAACAATAATTAACAGTGCAAAATTGATAATTCGTCTTATCAGTTATATAAAAAACTTGACCTGATAGCGAATAAAGGATCGCGGTTTCGTAATCAGCGCTGAAAGTTACCTTTGAAACGTTCCTTTACTGTTCATGTCAAAAACTGTGTAAACCTGTGTAATCTACATCGGGAGACCATAGTATTTCTTTGAGTTTTTGGCTATTAAGAGCCAGTTTTTCAGTGCAAGTTGAACTCTGTTTGTCGTTTCAATTAAGTTTAAAATCAATATGCAGTTTTTCAGTCAACTTTAAACGGAGTTTAAACTAAGTTTAAACGGCCGATTTTGCTCGGTTAGTCTTAGTTTAACTTATCAGCTGTTTGCTGACTACTTCGTTTTGGTTGCAACAAATTTATTTGAGCGCAAGAAAACTAAGTTTAAATTTAAACTGAGTGTAACTAAACTTAGTTTAAACTGAGTTTAAACCAGCACTGAAAAACTGGCCCTAAGAGCATTCATATTATATAGCAGATTATATTTTTATATACTTTCTGGTATTGTAAGTATAACAGCTTAATTTTAAAATATTCCAAAGAATGACCTAAACTTTGAAGTAAAACGTTCTAATTTTTTCTATAATTAATAATAATAATAGGTTTGATAAAAAATAGAAACTTACAACTTCGTAAAAATATCTATAAAGCCTCCATTTGCGTGATGATACAGTTTTTCGCCATAAACAGTTTTTGAATTGAATGCCGTCGAATACCTATTTTTAGAACTAACCTTGATTTTTCTGAGTCGGCGCATGTAAAACGGAAATCGTAGAAACACCTTTTTTCTATTAGTTTTCGATTCTCGGTAGGCAATAACAAAACTCCGTCAATTTGGGCCATGAAAAAGCTTCTCATGAAATATAACTGGCGTTGATTTGGCTAAAAAAACGCCACAATTGTTAGGAGATGCTCGGCCAAAAAAGTGTTAGCGCCAAGTTGTTGCTATTTTTATAATAATTGACATACAACAAAAGTTTTGAATAAACATTACATTGTTAAGATGTATGCTTAATTTTAGGACTAATTAATGCATACCTGTCTACAATTGTGACTTTCGTCTCTATTATAGAGAGATAATCTAAAGTCACAATTTTATACTTGTTAGAATTCATAAGTCTCTAAATAAAACCTCTAATCTCAAAATAAAATCTCTAAATTGTGACCAAAAGTATAAATAAAAGCGAGGTAAGGCTATTGCTGACTGTAATTATACCAATTTACAGATCACAGGCAATTATCTAAAATCTTTGTATTATACCAAATTAAAGAATTCCGGCATTATTTAAATTAAACCATAATCCAACCGCAGATAAACGATGACGTTTTTAATAGTTGTTTTTTTGCAAGAATAAATATTTCATCTCGACCTCGCACATCCCTACGTTTTACGAATTTTTCCCGAAAGTCCCATCGGTTTCGATATCTCTCAAAATATTTTATTTAGATGAAATTCAAATTAGTTCAAAGTAATACTATACACCCAACTCTCTTTTTACACGGTAGATACGTTCCTCAGAAATCCGTATAAAAAGAAACCGTGTAAAACAAGAGGCGTTTCCTATAGTAAAATGGGGGATACGCTCCATGTGATTTGAAAACCGTGTAAGATGAAATAAAGAACTATATTTACTTCGAAAAACCGTGTAAAAAATGTTGAAAACTATAGAATTTCAGATATGCATACAAATTGTATGTTCATATGGCATTTTATTGAGCATTAAAACTTAAAATACATAATTCATACTGGTGAAAAATTGGTAGAGCAAGCAAAAAACAAAAGAAATCTGTTAATCCAGAATTAAGAACAGAAAAATTAGAATAGAAATAAAGAAAAAATAGTTAGATAGATACATAATTATTCGTCGCTGCTATGTATGTTCATTTCAGTAATGGTGCCAAGTGTTGTAAAAATAAACATAATTACAAAACAGTGATTTTGAAACCGTACTAGATACAGCAATTTTTACAAAAACAATTGTTTTCAACCGTGTAACTTCAAATCCGTGTAAAAAGAAACCGTGTAAAAAGAGAGTTGGGTGTACATATTTTATTTAGTAAACTGCGTATTAAACCGTAGATATATTTACATAAAATACATATGTATATTCGCCTTTTAAATACCGAAAATTTTTGCTTAGTTGTTTAAATTCGTATGAGTATTTTTTGGGCTTTTGTTCTAAAATTTTATTACAAGTGCAAAATTCTCCCTGACTCGTGGCAGACGAAGATGGAGTGTTAAGTATTTGCTTTGAAAAATGCCGAAGAAGTACATATATCATAAACATTTTCTAAATATCCAAACGATATGCTAACATATTTTAGCAAGCTATTGGACTATTTCGGTATTAGTCCACAATCCGTCCCTTAACCGTTTGAAACAAGTTCAGGATTTTACGGAAATATTTTTGTTATTTGTATCGCTATATTATCCCCTTATGATCCGAGAAAACCCGGTATCGATTTTTCAGTTAATGATAATTATCGAGAAACGATCCTAACATCAACAAGTCCCGGAAATCGGTATTGGCATCCCTACGTCACATGGGTTTCAAGCGTCAATTGTCGCTTCCACGGTCCATTACGTGGTCAGTCTTTATTGATCTTTATGTACTATGCCTTCAACTCATGCAAACCGCTTGTATTATACATATGTATGTATATTTATTTCATATTACTTCCAGTGGGCTCATCGACCCCTAGAGCCCAAGAGCAGTTGCTTACTATCTTACTGAGGTTGTATATGTATACATACATGTTTGTACAAACATTAATTTTCGCAAGGCTTTTGATTTGTATAATATTACTGTAATAGTAAAAGTTATTTATGTGTATGGAAATAATATGATAATAGTTTAGATGAAATAATAATAATAATCGCTCGCATCATGTATGTTACGTAAGTATTTTTGTATATGCTTCGATAGTTGTTATTTTCCTACCCCTTATATTGTGCCTTTTTATGTTGTAACTCAAAAAAAGGAGCTAGAGATTTTTATCAACTCTAAAGGGCAGATTTTCTACAACATTTTTCATATCAGAAGTACAGTCGAAGTTTTGTCGTTGTCTGCTGAGGGGTGATCGCAGAGTGCACGAACCTAGGCTTCAGAGTTTGTATTGAGTACAGTCTTTCAACTGTTAACCCAGAAGCGCTACTATATCTCATTGCACCTTCGGTAATACGAGTATATCATATGGCCAGCCTCGCCGAACAAATGTTCCGACTCACATGATGATGCTGTTACACAAAGTTATGGGTTAATTTTTTTGATTTTTATAAGGTCATTATTTTAAATGAAAACTACCCATTCATTTAGCATTCCCTTGATTGCTTTAGATGGATACTCCTCTTTGTTGCCTCCTCTCCATCTTCTTATTTTTAATCACATTGCAAGTTCATAAGCTCTTCAGTGGCATTTTACTGAATTTTCCAAAACGTTTCCTTTTTAGTGCGCGCAATAACGGAATTTGTTTACCTTCCTCGGGGAGCATTTTTATTTTCGCTAAACGTGTGTACCTATGAGAATATCCATTTTTATTTCGATAAAAACAGCGAGTGAATGTTATTATTTTATATAATGCTTCTTGAAATATCTAAATTAAGAGTTAATTTGAAAATATAAATTTTTACAAAGCATTATGTTTTGATATACATAAAAATATTGTATTTTATGTTAAAAATATATGATTAAAAATATTTTTCAAAACGAACTCAAATAATATCTCTAATTTATTCCTTTTTTATTTCATTTTCATTTATTCTGTTAGCAAACCTCAACGGTGGCGAAGAAACTGAAAAATCCCCAAAAAAATAAAAGGCAATTAAAACTTCCAAATACCATTTCCTACAGAGTGGCCCTTTTGGAAAATGTTATAAAGAAATGAGCTTTTTCACAGCGCTCTCATGAAAAAAAGAGTTTCGTATCATATTATTTATGGTATAACTTCTGTGGTAGATTTATTAGGCGTGTTATATGGCTTCTTTGTAACAATAAGTTGAACGCAAATACAGAGAAAACGAATACTGAAATGTAAACTGCTTAGGAAATTCACAAGTGGGTATTAATTTCAGCAAAGTCATTATCTAAGAGATTACTAAAAGTAGTTTCTCTTACATTTAATAACATTCCATACAGTCAGTAAATATGTATGCATGTGTGTTAAGAGATTACACGAACTTTAATATATTTTTTCCACCGAAGCTTATGCAAAAAGCAGTTACATACATACATATGTGAGTACATATTTTATGATTTTGAAACTGATACATTTACTTAAACAGATAATTCTACAGAGATTTGTAAAATGTTATATTTTTTTAACATGCTATGAGGTGGGTTTTGTCGAGGGCTGAGGTGAGCTCAGCCTGTCCAGGGTCAGATGAAGGTCCCACTAACCCCTACCAAATAAAACACAATATTTATGTGCTTAAGTTGGACACACACACACCCACGTACTCTGGCTTATTGATCTGCCGGCAGCTTTATGTCCCGAATGAGAGAAGAGAGGGGGAGAGCGAGCGCAGCTAACAGGAGGTAGTTTGCGTCAAGGGCTGTCGGCGACGGCGAGGCGGTTAGGGAGAGTGACGGTGACTCTCTGAGACGGTCAAAAGATCAGAGAGTAGCAGGCGGAGCGCCGTGCTTATCGTGCTAGCAGCACGCGGGTGAATCTCGGTAGCGGTCTCGGCAGCTGGGTACGGTAGTACGGATCGTGCTAGCAGCACGCGGGTGAACCTCGGTAGCGGTCTCGGCAGCTAGCAAGACTCTGGTGAATCTCGGTGGTGGTCCTATCAGCTGGTGTCTCCTAGCAAGACATGTTAGCAAGACTCCTAGCAAGACTCCGTCGGTTAGCAGCAGCGGGAGCGGCAGCGTAGGAAGGCTCCTGGTCGCGAACCGCTCTCCCTGTGGTAAAATACCACCAAGGACGGTGGTACCAGGAGTGGGAGTGGAGGAGTGGGTTGGTCAGAGGGGAGCGCTGGACATGCCCAAAAGACATGTCGCCGCGTCTCTCATGACCTACTCGGGGGAGGAAATGCCATCCCGTAGTTGCACGCTACGTATGTAGGGGCTGGAACGGTGCTGGCGAGGATTAGGAGTGGGAGTGGGATGTGGTCGACCAGGAGGGAGTGCTAGACCTATCCGAAGATATGTCGGCGCGTCTCCCAGCCGGTCGACCGGGAGTAAGCTGAGCCAGGAGGAAGCGCTAGACGCGTCAAAAGACACGTCGGCGCGTCTTCCACCCAGCTTGCCAAGAGGAGGTCGGCCAAGGAGCTGTAGTTAGGTTAACCTGGCCAGGGAGGCACGTCGCCGCGTCCCCCTCTGGTCAGGTCAGATCAACTCAGTCAGAAAGGAGCGCTGGACATGCCCGAAGGTATATCGCCGCGTCTCCTTGCTGACTAAGTGCTCAACCTACCTAGCAAGACTCGGTGGTTGTGTGCACACAAGCGATGTTACTAGTAATAGGTTGCGAATTACTGCCTTAATAATGGGCCGACAGGTGGTCGTATGCGTGTGCTGTTCGTATGTATGGGTGTCTGTTGGGGTGCGTTTATTGAATCGTAGTCAGAATGCTACGTTACAATGCATATCCATGAATATGCTTGCAATTATAAAGTAAATTTTTATTAATATTTTGAATGTTTCCTCCCCATAGAAAGGTGTGGGTAAAACTACCAGGGAAATAATTTTGCATGTAAGTATGTATTTAATAATTACAATATTAAAATAAGGGTAGTGCTAGTTAAAAATATGTAAGAGCTACTTAAAAGAACACGTCTCGTTTGAAACCAATATTTTTTATATAACATTTAAAAGAAATTTAACTAATTTTTTGAATTCCACTTTAAAAAATAATGTTCTACTTTAATAAAATTAAAAAAAAAAAATGTATTTTAAGAAATTGACAACCCTTTTTCTGAGTTTATCTAAATTAAAATCTCATTATGTATTTTTAAGTATTTTGTTCGTTTTATCAGTTTTTATACATTTTTGTTTGACGCTTATTTTCGCTCGAATTCAATATGGCCTTTTTGCGCATTAATTCCAGCGCATTCACTTTTTATGGGCTAACTCTTTCAGCAGTTGCCCGTTGTATCGCTTTGCAATTGATACTAAGCGTTTTTGTTCATTTTAATATTCAGCCTCAACCTGGAGATGGCTCCAGTTTTGCTTTCTTCATGGGGTTCCTCTTCAATCAGGTAATTGTCCTTATTCCAGGTATGTATTTCTTTTCAGTGAAAGTAAATGACTATCTAACGTCTTGTGTTTTAGTTTTTGAAGCATCACCACAACTCAGGATTTAAACTTTCGAGAATATTAGCAGCGCGTCTTTCCAAAATTTTAGCTTCTTCTTCAATTTGATTCTTTAAAACACTAAGCGGAACGTCTTTAAGATTGGCAAAGTTTAAAATATTTGTCCAACATTTTGCCAAAGTCTATTTCCCCATTTTATCCCAAGCCCTGTCCAAAAATGTAATACCGTCTCTCAAGTTAATTTTTTTCATTGATTCCACCAAACCACATTTATCTTAGAAAATAGCTGCAAACAGAGATTTTTGATAATGCATGTTTGTTATACTTATTGCGTTAAATCAATGGGGTAACATTCGGTGGCATAAACATGGCTGTAATTGAACCATCTTCAGACAATAATGCATCCTCATTTGGATGCGAAGGTGCGTTGTTGAGAAGAAGTAAAGCTTTTTGAGTCAATGCGATTTCTTTTTAATAAGATTTTACCTTGTTGAACAATAGATTTGGTAAAGGGTATTCAGTTTTTAGTCAAATAGTAAACTTTCCTGTGGTACAAACGAAAAGTGAAACCAATTTTTAAACAGATCCAGGCTGACGTGAAACTTTTGTACTCCTCTGGGCAGTTAAAATGTTTAAATGCCCTACGATTTTTCGCTTTTCCGATTACATACAGCTTAATCTTGTATTCCAGTAGCATTGGCGCACGCCATAATTGGTATATGCTAAAGCCTGCTTCTACATTTAAGAAACGTATGATTTTCCCGGAAGAAGCTTCCAATACAACCCGAATTCATCTGCGTTATAAATTTGTTCTGGGCATAGTTCAAGTTCCTTAATTTTAGCTTGAAGCTTAATTTAAAAAGGCTCCACTTATTCCGGTCGCGAAGATAGTTTTTTTCCTGAGATTGAGATTAGGCATATTCCATGATGATTTCTAAAATTATGTAGCCACCCATCGCTGGCAAAAAATATTAAGGAGCTCTTGTTAACTTGGCAAGGAACTCCTTAGCATTTTCTATTTAAATTAATCCTTTGATTGGATAGTTACTGCTGTGTTCTATTAGGAACCATTTTTAAAGTGCCTTTTCCATTTTTGGAAATTCTGAGGCAAGCAGCGTTTTACGTTTTCCACATGCATACATACTTATGTGTGAATGTACAAATATATATTTAACTCCAGTTTCGGCCGTTGCACAAGTACTGCCTGGAGTTTTAGAGTAGCCAAAGGAGAATAAAATTGTTGAAGTTTCCGAAAGTTCGAGGTATCGTGTGCTTAAGATTTCGCGGATTTCGCCTGATGTTTTCATCGCCTATGCTTCTGCATTTGTGGTGTGCGTCTTCATATCATACTACAAATGGGTCGTTAAATAATACATTCGCTTTGCTTCTCTATTCAATTTTGAAAAGGCAGAACTCGATTGGCGCGGTTGTTAAGGCCGATAATGTCAATGTCATCGGCGTACGCAGGCAGCTGTACACTCTTATAAATGATAGTACCTGATCAATTTAGTTCTACAGCTCGAATTATCTTCTCCAGCATCAGATTAAAGAAGTCGCACGACAAAGAGTCGCCCTGTCTGAAACCTCGTTTGGTGTCAAACGGGTCGGAGAGGTCCTTCTCAATTTTGACGGAGCTGGGGCTGTTGCTCAACTTCATTTTACATGACAGTATTAGTTTTGCCAAATTCAGACAATGCGGTATATAGACAACCTTTTTCTTTGTGCTGTCGAAAGCGGCTTTGAAGTCGACAAAAAGATGGTGCGCAACGATTCTTCTTCCTCGGGTCTTTTCCAAGATCGGGCGTACTGTAAATATTTGGTCGATGTAAGATTTACCAGGTCTAAAGCCACACTGATAAAGTCGAATCAGTTCATTGACGGTTTTAGTCTCTCATACAATACGCTCGACAGAACGTTATATGCGGTATAAAGAAGAGTAGCCCCGCGATAAGAACGTCGATTACACCGTCATTGATTGGGAGGTTCATGATCTTCTTCAAAGTGGTCTCTACTACCACCACTAAGTAGCGTGAAGAAGTTTTCTTTTAATAAACTAAGTATGTTCTGGACGTCAGTGACCTGGTCGAAATCCGCCCCGGTCTTTAAACCTTCTATAAGCCGTCGCACCTTCTGAAGGAATTTGCGGGCCCTTTTCCTGTCGGCTAGCATATAAAGCCCTTCGACCTCTCCTCTTCTCACGGAAAATGCGTTTCGCTTTCTTCTTCAATTCAGGGATGCCGTTGCTTCCGAACGCAGCATGTGTGCATACACGGGCGGTAGAAATAATGGAAATGCGATACTTTGACCACTTTAAACTTCAATTTTAAACTTTATATGTAATTTATAACAATTTAACAAAATTTCATTTAAATTTCAAAATTAAAAGTAGGCTTGTTTTACCAATAGAAAATTTCGACAGAGTGGAATTTCGAATCAGAGATTTAAGAAATTTAGTATGTGCATTGTTAATATTTTAGAAACAAACCATCATTGTATGAACGTTAGTTTAAAAATGTGTACTCACATTGTATTACAAAAGTTAATACCCATTCGTTATGGCCTTTAAAAAACGAAAAAAAAAAAAAATAAGAGCAATACTTTTAAAAACGATAGTATGAGAGATAAATTTATGATTTGAAATAGAGATTGACCTAAAAACATATAGAAAACGTACATATTTATACGTACATATATGCATTTTTTTTATATTTATCGCATTTTTTTTTTAATTTTGCCTAATTGTTGGTCATCATTACTACATATAAATTCAAGAAATTCCCCGCAATCCATTTTAAAATTGACTTTTATTTGGAGTTTTTTTTCAATTGATTTAACTAGAAAGCGATTTTTCATTTAACGCTACGGTGCAAACAATCAACTAAATATTCTCTCTGGGAATGGGAAAATAACGATACATTTTTTTTTCAAACTGGGAAAAGAGCAACTTTTCAAAAATTTGACGCACTTATTTTCAAAACTTGAACTATTACCATATTTCCGTTTGTAAAAAAATTTTTAAGGCTTCATATTCATCAGATAGCAAATCTAAATAAACATACATATGCCCCTAATATAATAATAAATTATTGTTTCCGTGAATCGGAAAAAATTCGTTTCATTTTCTAAACTAAATACTTGAAATTTTTCATATTTGACTAATCGTTAGCCGTCATTACTTTTTAAAAATTCACGAAGTTCCTCGCGATTTATTCTCGTATGTAAACGAAGGGGAATAAAATATTGGAAAAACAAAATAGGGCACCTCTCTGAGCATGAAACATAAACTTTTTTTATTATGTATGTGAAATACATAACTTCATAATTTTTGCGCTTAAAAGTTTCGGGATTGAAAAATAAGTACAAATCAGCACATATTTTCGAAAAGTTAGTACATTTGCGTACAGAGTTAGGAATTGAAAATTTTCAGTACAACGAATGAAAATTCAGTACTGTCCTTCCCAAATCAGTATGTCTAGCAATCGTATCGTATTGATGTTAAGAGATGATTCGCGTAATTGTTCCACCACGGCACACAGTTGCCATTCTAATTTGACAATTCCATTTTATGAAAATAAGTAGCAAATAATGAAGTAGTACTTGCATTCAAAGTTTTAATGGCGTTGAATTGGTACGCAGAAATGCCAAAAATTTATTTTTGAAAGCCAATTCAGTTTTTAATTTCATATTCTTCGCAGCACATAATGCCGTCAGATTGTTAATTCGAGTTTCAAGGGACACGGTACGCGACTCGCACATGAAATTGACGTCATGGCCCACAGACTAAAAACCATTTAAAGTTTTCTGTATAAATGAAATCCAAAACGGTGAGTTGCGGTGATACTTTGAAACGACTTAGTTAAAAGTTGTGTGAAAACTGCTTGGAATGTGAACGAACACTTCGTTACGAAAGACATCGAAGGAAAATAAAGAGAAAAATATAACTGCAGAAAATAAAGGCAATGCTTTACATAGTAGAAAACTTAATATGTATTAAGAACACTTAGTAAAGAATTTCGTAAGCAATATTTTTTATAATACAACAATAAAAGTCGTGTTTCTTCATTGAAAGTATAATATTAATGTCAGCTTAGGAATCATGGCATTGGTAAGTGGATAAAAAAAAACAGACTTATTTAAAAAAAAACCAAATTTTCATGTTTTAATTTAGTTTGCTTCCTATTAGCTGTTATGTTACACAACAAACCTAAAGCAAATTTCTGTAGGTATCTCAATAACGATGTAAGGACTCGTCACAAAATTTGGTGAACATATTATCCTAGCATCACCGTCAATAATTTTTGAAATCGGACCGTAACCAAGCCCAACTTCCATGTTTTTTTAAAATGCGAAAAACTTCGTTTTTCAGTATTTATTGGAAGAAATTGAGTAAAGTTAATTACACTAGCAGCGTTTTGAAACAAAAAAAGCGGCGATTTTATGAAATTATGGGCACCGCCGATGCCCGAATTTAGCTTTTCTTACTTGTTTTTGTTAAACTTCGACTCATCTACCCACACAATTTTTTATTTTAAGAAATATGTATCTCCGACATCTGCATAAGTTGCCCCTCAATGCATTACTTTATTCTGCCATCGGTGAAAAGAGATGTGATTTTTAAAATCATGACAAACAATCTAGAGTGGGGAGAATATTAAGTTTAAAATGACTAGTGTAAGGAGGAAGGTCATACAACAAGTTTCACCGGAAATCCTCAAAAGCAAAAAATAAGAATTGCTTTTGATTAATTCTAGCTTATCTCTATATACCTATGTTTGATAACGAGGATTTCATGCAGTGAAGGCTTTATAAATGCAAGAAACCCTCTATTTTTATTAACTGTAGCATTTTCTAAGAATAAGTGGCGTAGATTTAACCTTGCACCAGCTGACTAAACTGTGGGTATTTACGTTTGAGGATAAGTTTATAAGTTCAATAACTTCTTTTCGGAGACATATTGAAATCATATTATGCTTAAATGATTATTTTAAAGTCTTTAGATAACATAACATATATTATATGCGTGGAATATTAATTAAATTATATCGAGATTGACTGACTTTATAAAGTTTCACATACAAAATATCATATTAGTTTGCTGCCTTTATTTTAAATCGACACTACTTCACTGTGGGAGGACAACTACATTCACTGTGTTCTACATCTAACTATATACACGTATTAGATTATTTCCTTTTCTTAAATTTTCTTTTTAAGCACTGACTTAGCCTCTATCTCTGACGATCAAAACTAGAATGCATGCACAATTTTATGTGCGTCGCTTTCGATTCAAGGAAAATGACTTAATTCAATCTTTTAGATTATTTGTGTTTTTGCTTAAACATTCTTTGTCGACTTTTGAGTGATTCAATTGAGGTGCCTCTCAGCCAGTTTTCTGTATAAGTAAATTTGTGTGAACCACAAAAGACAGCTTGGACGTAGAAAATATACGATCTTTCGGTCAATTGCGTCAACTAAGTACACTAAGTACAACTATGTGCACTCATATACAAACATACATACAATTATGATACAAACATATATTCACATTTGGACATTACGGCCAAAAGCAATTTGTTTACAATACCTACAAACATTTTCGAAGGATAAATCTGCCAATGATTGTTTAACACACAAATACTTAGTGAATAATATAAAGAAAGGGTAACTCTACTCGCACACAGCATAAGCAAAAATAAATACTTACATTTGTAAATACGAGTGGATGTTATATGTTGAAAGGTGAGGATGTCAACGAATCGGCACTTGAACTGCTGACAAAACCAATCAAATGAAATCTATTTGGAATAAGATTTATGCTCGTTACATAGCCGCCGTCAGTGTGGCCAGCTTTACCTTGCCATTTTCACTTGAAATATTATTCTAACAATAACGGTATTACAAATAATTACATAAAGTAAAAATTTCATGAACTCTCTTAAACATACATATTTAAATTCTTCTCATAAATTTATGCAATGCAAAGTCTTGTGCAAACTTGAGACTTTAAGTAAACCAAGTTTATTTCCTTAATAAGTTTTGAATTTGCTTTTTTTTATTAACCTTCAGTTACAGCGTGGTTTAAGTTCAAAGGATTTCCATGGTACGATTTCTATGGTAGATGCAACAAGCTTTTTTCTTCTAAGTAAAATTTACTCTTTTGCACATATTGCGTATATAAAGGGTGTTTTTTTTATAGGTTTGTTTTTCGAATAGAGATAAAACTGGCATTTTGTGGTCAAATCTGGCAACTCTAATGTCATTTATGTTCAGTTTGGTTTGCCATTTCATCATGAACAGGTTGACAAAAGAACAACGCTTGCAAATCGTGCAAATTTATTTCGAAAATAATGGTTCAGTTCGCGAAGTTTACCGTGAGCTCCGTCCATTTTATGGTCGACATAATCGTCCATCAGAGCAATTAATTCGGTTAACCATGGATCGTTTTCGCACTACGTTTACTCTATGTGATAATACGCATCCGCAGAGACGTCGAACAGTGCGCACCGAAGAAACAATTGCCGCTGTAGAGCAAAGAGTTGAAGAGGACCCGAATGAATCGATTCGCCACCGTGCACAGCAATTGGAGCTTTGTCCATCAACTTTATGGAAGATTTTGCGCAAAGATCTTGGCTTGCGACCTTACAAGATCCAGCTTGTGCAAGAATTAAAGCCGCGAGACCATGCAATGCGTCGTGATTTTGGTGTATGTGCCGAAAATGAGATTGATCTCGATGCTGATTTTCATCGCAAAATTTTGTTCAGTGATGAGGCTCATTTTTGGTTGAATGGCTACGTCAACAAGCAAAATTGCCGCATTTGGAGTGAAGAGAATCCACATGAGACCCTTGAAACGCCATTACATCCACAAAAACTGACTGTTTGGTGTGCTCTATGGGCTGGTGGAGTCATTGGGCCATACTTCTTCCGCAATAATGCTGGAGAGGCAGTTACCGTTAATGGAGACCGGTATAGAGCCATGATAACCGACTATTTTGTTCCCGAATTGGATGGCATGAATGTGGATGAGTTGTGGTTCCAACAAGACGGCGCTACATGCCACACGGCGCTACATGTCACAATCGATTTATTGAAGGAAACATTCGCTGAGCGCATAATTTCGCGGAATGGACCTGTCAATTGGCCACCAAGATCGTGTGATTTGACACCATTGGATTATTTTCTTTGGGGATATGTGAAGTCGCTCGTCTACACCAACAAACCAGAAACGTTAGGGGAATTGGAAGCCAACATTCGTGGCGTTATTGCCGACATACGGCCCCATATGCTCGAAAAAGTGGTTGAAAATTGGACCTGTAGAATTGGCTTTATTCGAGCCAGCCGCGGCGGCCACATGCCCAAAATCATATTTAAACATTAATGGCATAAAATTATCCTTCCAATAAAGCCAAATTGATGGACCTTAAATTTTCTTGTGTTTTATTTCAATTCGAAGTTCTATACCCCTAAAAAAAACACCCGTTACATTTTCTAATTTAAATAGTGAGTTTAAGGATTTGCCTAAAAAAATTAATTTTATTCCTTTTTAAAAAATGGTAAAAAATATAAAAGAATTTTTAAAATAAACCCCTTTTTTAAACTTTTATCGAATACAATTGGTTATACATATTATATCCATTATATAATTTATTAATCTCACAAACTTAATTTATGTTGTTAGCAAGTATATCTTGGACATATTAAATATACGTTTCGGGCCCTAAATCCAGATTGTAGGTTCTTATTCAAAACTTTAATTTCACGTCTTTAAAACAGGGTTTCAATTGCTGACTTTTTGCTTTTTGAAGTTAGCAGCTCTTGATCATTTTCAAGCATTTTGTAAATTATTTGCTTTAGTCTAAACAGAAACAAACGGCTCTCTACGCTACAGCAAATTATTCCTTTACTCGTTTTGCTTTTGCTGATTAATTTTATTTTAGTCGCAGCTCAGGAATTTATGAATGCATGGAAATTATTCTTTCAAATTTACTATTTTAGTACATGAGCTAACAATAATTCTCAACTCTATTTTTTAAAAAATTAAATTTAAAGAATCGACTTTATTTGCTCAACTGGTCACACTGATAACCATTTTCGTATTGTTAAACATGTACATTAAATAAGATGCACAAATAGAAGTAGAATGCATAGGTAGCACAGAGAGAGTACAGTAACAATGGAAAGAATTGAACTGGCGCAAGCACTTTGGCTACGGACATGACGTCTTTTATTTATTTTTTGGTTGACATTTGTCTTCTACACTTGGCACAGCCTTTTTGGTTTTGTTACGAGGCGACAGAAAATAAATATGAAATGTTGAGCTGAAATTGTGACGGTATAAAAGTCAAAGCAATTGAAAAAGTGTGGCTTATGATAAGAAAACAAAAGCAATTCTAATAGTAGTACAAATAAATTTGCTATCAAAACGTGTAAAAATAATCTCACAAGAACAACAATGAAGCATCAAAACGAATGTCAACAACATGCTTTCAAAATTGCGAAATGCTCAGAAATTGTTATGTTGGAATGCACCAGCGACACTGACGAAGAAAAGAATTCTGTCCGCAAAATAGGATAAAGTGGGATTTCTTTTACTGAAAATGACAAATGCGAATAAATGCTGGTCGTCGGGCCATCATGAATCAATAAAGATTACATACTTCAAAGTGGTCTGTTTAAGTCAGAGAATTAGTTTGCATATAATTTACGGTTTGTTTTGAACAATGTCACTTCATCATTTGCCCATCTTAAAGCGGCTTTTATAACGTTTTTCATTACATATTTTAATCTTTAAAACTTAATATAGCGTTTAATAAAAATAATAATAATTTGGCGAAAAATAAAGCCAAAATTTAGCAACCAACGGTCAATGAATTAAGCAATATTTATCTGAACATTAACAGCATTACAGCTAATAAATGTGAACTAGAGAAATTAGTTGAAACTTGTAAACCCCAATTGTTATTATGTTCAGAAACTTGTCTGACAGAAGATATTACAAACCAAGAAGTAAAGATAGATACATATAACCTAGTTAGATGCAACTCGCAAAGTAGACACACAGGAGGTGTTTTAATTTATGTGCATAATTCAATTAAATACGAAACTGTCGTTAACTATTCTCGTGATAAAAACATTTGGTGTCTACTCGTAAAAATTGGAAATATTACTCCAAAATACCAAATAGGAGTAATATATCATTCACCGAATGCTAGCGATTCTGACTTTATTAGTTACCTTACTGAAATTTTAAACAATACTAATCTTGATGATAACACTATATTTATTGGAGACTTTAATATAAACCTATATAAAAACACTACCTATAGTAAACAACTGTTAGATTTATTTCAATCCTTCTCAATGATTCAGAAGATAGACTTTTATACTAGAAAAACAGAACAGACGGAAACAATGATAGATTTACTATTTACTAATAGCAATAATATCTCTTGCCAAAGGATGGAAATGCATTGAAAGAGTACAATATATAACATATTTGGGCGTAAAAATTGATGAAAAACTGCAATTCAATGAACATATTAACCATACGGTGAACAAAATTGCAAAAAAAAAATGTTCTTTATGCGACGTACTTGCAAACTCTTGAAAAGAAAATATAAAATCATGGTCTATAGATCCACCATCGAGCCGCTCCTCAATTACTGTCCCACGATTTTTTTCATAATGAATGACAGCCAGATTTATAAACTGCAAAAACAGCAAAATCAAGCAATGAGGTTTATTCTTCGGAGACGATACGACACACCAATCAGAGATATGCTGTCAGCCCTTAATTGGCTAAGTGTTAAACAACAGCACTTTTATTACACAATGAAATTTGTCAAAAATATTATAGATAATAATTTACCAGATTACCTAAACACTAACTTAAAGTATGGCGTTAATATACACAATAAAGATACTCGTAAAAAAAATGATTTCAAGTTACCTATGCTAAAAAGTGAATCTGATAAATGTAATCTATACTATAAAGGTCTTAAATGTTATGATGAGTTACCAAATACTGTGAAGCAATGTACGACCATTACAGAGTTTAAAAGAAAATTATTTGAATATTGTAAATCCATCCCATTATAAAGTAATGTACATATGCCCTTAATTATATTATAATATCTATTATAATATTTGTTTTCCGTTGACTACCGTTCCGTATTTTTAAATTCCAATTGCATTAATGAATGATCAATAAAATGACCTTATTAGACTTAAGATATATATTATTAAATATTAAGGTTAAGTCTACCACTATTGTAAAGAATTAGGCTCTAAAGAGCTGTAAGAAATAAATAACAATAAATAATAATAATTACACTATATACACTCTGCTCACAAATTATAGCACAACCACATATTTACAGATTTGGACAATTTATTTATTTGGCAGTTGTTTTTACTGATGCTCTTTCGAAATTCCTCCATATAAATCAAAATCGAGGTTTTGCGTTGAATGGAGGAAATCAGCATTAAAAAAATTAGCATTGGAATAACCTGTAGATACTTAAAACTTGCACTTCTTCATAAAATTAAATGAACCAAAAAACTTCATACTCAAAACAATTCTAAAATCTTTATTTGTTAATTAGAAATTTTCTAAATCTTTGTACAATTTGTAAATTGTTTAAGCAATTAGAAGAAAAAAATTATATTGAATTTTGGAACGATTTTCCGTTATCACATGTCAAGTTTCGTTTGAAGACATACGGATTTTGGCGTGGTGCCATCCCCAGTGTCGTCTTTCGTTCTCTTTGAAGAATCAGTAGACTCCTACCCTGTCGGAAACTTCAAACACAAACAAAAAAGAAAAAAATAATTGTCCAAATGTGTCAATATGTGGTGGTGCAATAACTTGTGAGAAATTATCACACAATTTACTTTGATCCCAAAAACGGTCCCATGTAATTTTCATCCACCACGCAGTAGAACCCCCACTTGACAAATTGCCATTTTTGCAAAAGTTGGAAATTTTTATTTTTAAAATTAGACTTTTTAGTGACGATTGTAAATTGAAAAGTCAACATGGCGAATAAGACGAAAATCGTGCCCAATGGAATTGTGGAAACGGAAATGGACGGGGCCAGCGATAACATATTTTGCACTCAGACCTGAGCTCACCATAGAGATGTTTTGTTAAATAAGGTGAGAGTTAATTCAAAAATTGAGAGGTCTTCTTTAGAGTGAAACTTTCTTAGCTGTGGTAGTAAATTGGAAACTCAAAACACACACTTCATCTCAAATTTAAGCGAATAAAATAATAAAAAAAATGTTATTTGATCAATTTAAAATTGCAATCCCGCCTGATGTTATGATGTGTTATTTTCTTTATATTATGTTCAGATATTCAGATGATTTGTTAATTTTCCACTGTGAGTCGAACAGTAAAATTAATCTTTGCTGGAATAATTGCAATATAAAATTGGCGGCGACTAGACGTGAATAATTTTTTTTTATTATTACGTGATATCTATTTAAATTTCGAATATATACAGCTATCAACCGAATTCAGTTGAAAATTAAAAAGTTAGAAGGATTTTAATTGTAATTTATTACTCTTAATGCGCGCTTACGATTTAAAGGAATATCTTATTTATATAAAAACACTCGGTTGATTTATTATATTCATATTCAACTATATTAGGCGTCATCTTTCGTAAGCGACTAGCAAAAGAACGCCCAACTCGCTTATAATCAACCCTCTTATATTTTGAATACACTTTACAACACTAGCAAAACAAAGCGAAATGAGTAATTCTTTTAAAGGCGATTTTCCTTACGTCTGCTCTATCTTGCTTTTCTACTTATTTTGATGTTTAGCGAAAATTTTCGCATTTCCCTTGGTAATTTCTAATGATTATTCACAATAGCACCACTTTCTCACTTTCCAACACTTTCAATTAGGTCGGCTATTTTTTAAGCGAGTTTATTTCAAGCCGCTTATTTCAACTCAACTCGCTTATTTTTCGTCGCTTACAAAAGATGAGGTCTGTTGAGAGTCAACAGAGTTGTGGCGGCCATTTGCAAGTATTCAATAAATAATTTTTCTATTACATTTTATATTATACTTATTGGAAGATATTTATAAGCCTGAAACTCCATTTTTAAAAGAATCGCGAGCACGGAGTGTTAAAACGCTGTCCGATCAAAAATGCATAAAGAGAAATATTTGGAGAAAAACCAAATTCGCTAAGATTAGCTATATTTGAACATAAAAAAGAGCTGCTTCAGCTGACACTTATGCTCCTTGATTCGACTTACCTTGAATGATTTATTTGGTAAAGGAATTCACAGTCTGAAAATTTTCATGTGCCAATTTTATGGGATTGACGGTAAATTAATATATTTATTTCTTTAGTCCAGGTATTTTCATACTTTAGCGGTTGGGCCCGAATGCCATCCGGTAGTCTGAAATCACACACCGATTTTTCCAATAGCGGCCCGTTTAATGTTAACATAAATACATCTATTCTATATTCTATATGTATATCTGTACTAATTATATAAAACCGCTTATATGAAAAATGTTTGTAACGGCTAATCTCATAAAGTTCTGAAGCGATTTTTATAATAAAGCAAAAACTTTGAATTGCGTGTACAAATGGATGCAGAACAAGTAAATTAGAGCTAAACAGCATATATTTTCTGCTGCACAATTAAATGCTTATATAAATAGCCGTATGTATGCATTTCTATACTATTATATAAAGTTGATTATATGGGGAATGTTTGTCATGGTTTGGCTCTCAAAGTACTGAACCGATTTAAATAACACAGTGCTACAAAAAAAATGAAGTCGAAAAACCTGGGAAGTGATGTTATTATCCTTGTAAGTCTTATCGAGTAGAACAAGAATCCAATTTTGGAATTTGTCTAACAGCCCTCAAAATCTCGAGTTAAGCTTAAAAAACCGATTTTTAGTACTTTTTCGCACTTATTAAAGCTGAAGAGATTTATTTGCTTTTGCACAACAAAATTAAACTTTGTTACACTTTTTCTCCCCTATTTGACTTTGGCGATATTTTTACACACTATTTTATAAGAAAACTAAATAAGTTTTGATTTGATTCAAACGTTTAATACCGAGTTTAACAAATGTTTCTTTTCAAAATTTGGCCAAAAATTGACTGAGTTATTTAACATTTATAAGCCAAATTTTTGCAAAAATTTACAACGAAGTTAATTTACCAATAAATATTATTAAATGAAATACTCTTATATAGATCAAAAATGCTTTTTTGACGTCTTTATAACTTTCCGTTATAAGTGCACGTGTTTTTTATCTTTTGTTGTGTTTGTTGGTAAATTGGATAAAAATCGTTATAAAGTAAAACTAAAATGTCCGACAAGCGTAATAAATTTTGCTAAATTTGTGGCTTATTTACGGATACAATTTATTTGGATTTATTTGGCATGCAAGGTGGTTACACAAAATATCCTTTTTATCTTTGTGAATCGGATAGTCGGGCATCCAATCGCTATGACCGCAAAGTATGGCCATCTCGAGAGTCACATCACATAGGCAGGAAAACCGTTTTAAGCCCCCCATTGGTAAAATCTGAGGATATTATCTTACCACCACTACATACATATGAAACAGTTTGTAAATAAATTGTTAATAGCGAAGATTTTTTTCATCTTAAAACTGGCTTCGTAATATTAAGTGAAGCTGGTATTTATTAATTTGTTTTTATACCTAGTGCGAAAAATCGGTTTTTGGAGCTTAACTCAAGATTTTGAGGGGTGTTTGAGAAATTCCAAAATTGGATTATCGTTCTACTCGATAAGACCAACAAAAAAAATAACATCACTTCCCAGGGTATTTTGGAGTGTCACACTGTGTAATTATATTTTATAAATTAAGCCTTTGTTGAAATCAGCTGAGTGGCATAGAAATTTGTTTTTATTATTGGAAGATAAACACCTCTTTTTTTGCGGTAAAGTTACAAAAAATACAAAGCAATATAGCTATACGTCAATTTAGAATCGAAATAGGCTATGATGTTTTTATTTTTAAATAGAAAAAAGTGAAGACATTTTTCCATTTTCAACACGGGTCTAATTCTTTTAGAGGACTTAACTTTTTCATATGGAAAAAAATGCTTAAAAGATTTCGGTTTATCCGAACTTAACCGTGGTAACGTGAGACAAGGTTTAATATTATTCAGCTACAGCAATTTTTATTTGAATATGAACCAAAGCAAACATCAGAGTAGCTACTAATATATGATAAGGTCATATCAAGCATGAGCAATAGCACAGACACAAAATTACTGTTGCTGTAGCCTCTTCTTCTATGTAAGTAGGAAAAGCACTGATCACTTCGCTTTCAAACCAGCTCTTAATTTTTCATTAGAACAGTAGTGCGAATTAGTAACTTTTTACAACACGACTTGGCGTGTTGGTTGCTAAAAAGATTTGTGGTTTGCAATAGTGATTGTGTGATTCACAAACTTATACTTAAAAACACTGAACAGCTGACTTTTACTATTTATTTAAATTGATAAAAAGTGGCACCTCTGACAACGAAGTGTCAAAATTTACGAAAATCACAAAACGGAATGCAGAAAAATAAAAATTACAAGGAATACCGCCAATTGTTGGAGCGTTTTAGCGTAAAAGCAGGAAATCTAAAGGAAGTATAGTCAATTATAATTAGTAAAAAAACATTTACTGTCCTTCCTTTATTTTCACAAAGGCCTCGACTAGCCAAGCAGCGAATAGGAGCCGCGCCTCATAACCACTTCTTCCACTTCCACTGGCCTTGAGCTCAATAAAAATTGTAAAATTAACATTTACTAGGACAACAGAAAAATAAACAAACATTTATATGCAAGGATGAGCACGCCTTAAATGCATTCTAATATAAAGTAAATAACTTGAATACAGAATTTGCAAATAAAAACACAAACAACAACCACACAAACAAGTTAAACAGCGGCAGATCAGTTGCTCTTGTTTGTTGTTGGTTTGTTTAAGGAAGATGAAATAAACATAACAGCCAGCTCGGCTAGCGTAGCACAATATGTAGCGTATTGGCTCTGCAACTCCGAGCTCCCGGGTTCAAAGCCTGAGAGAAGTGGTTATGAAATATAAATTTAATTAATTTAATAAAAAGAAGTCTGATGAGGAAATGTGGTGATTTCCGAAATAGTACTATAATTTCTACCATTAAAAAAACTGTTATTGTTTTTTCACAAAAATCTTCCATAAACTGGCCTTGAGCTCAATAAAAATTGTAAAATTAACATTTACTAGGCCAACAGAAAAATGAACAAACATTTATGGTCTCATTAAAGTTTTTTGTGAAGTGCAACGCGATTTTATTATATTATTCGAACTGATAAAACAATTATTTAATCAAAATGAGAATACGTTACTGCAGGTGTGACGTACACGCGCAGATCGTAAATTATTTTTGTTAGATGTCGGCGCAATCTCTTCTATTTCAATCCTGGATTCAACCTGTCGATTTCTAATTATGCTTTTTTGTCTTATATAGGTCTGGTGCGATTTAAAAAGTAGCAGCAGGCTTTAACTGGCAACAGAACCTTAAAGCAGTCACCCTTAACGCAGATGGAGGAGCGGGTGCTGGAATTGATAAGAAGCCACTATGTAGACGGCCTCTCTGTGGCAGAAAGCTTGCCAATGGAATATAAATAATAATAAATAAGGTTTATAAAATGTTTTTGTTTATGTTGCAAATACGTTTATTTCACTAATATACTTACATATTTGTACATTTAGCAATCGTTGGTTTAAATAGTAAATCTTAGGTTAAATAAAATATATACGTTTTTAATAAAACGGTCATGTTAATTTAACTGGTTTAGTTAAAAGATGGAATTAAAAATGTATAAAAAAATAATAAAACATATGTAAGTATATGAAAATAATTAACTATTGCGTTTCTTGCAGCACAAAACTAAATGCCGGCAGCTTAACAACACAGCTGATTTTGCGATACCGTATGTTGTCAAAAATTAGTTACGGAATGGCAATATTGTTAACATCTGTTGTTTAGCTAAGTTGGCAACTTAGGGTGTGGTTAAAAAGTTACTAAATCCTGCTACAGACCTGCATATGTTCGATAAAAAAAATATTGCAGTCGCTGTTGTGTTTCGAAACGCATCGCTCATAATATGGGCTGAGTGTACAACGTCGCATAAATCCATTATCGATGTTGTCCAACACATGCCTTAAAAAGTCTGAAGTTTGGTAACATATACAGAAATTAAATTGTCTAAAAAGTTACTAAATCCTGCTACAGACCTGCATATGTTCGATAAAAAAAATATTGCAGTCGCTGTTGTGTTTCGAAACGCATCGCTCATAATATGGGCTGAGTGTACAACGTCGCATAAATCCATTATCGATGTTGTCCAACACATGCCTTAAAAAGTCTGAAGTTTGGTAACATATACAGAAATTAAATTGTCTATCAATATCCGAGTTCAGCTTACTAGAGATGGTCATTAAAATCAGTTTGCTGAATACCTACTGAAAATAGACAAGGGTACCATATCCATCACTCTCGATGGTTTCACTTCAAACTGCGTTACAACGATTAAACAACTTATTGATCATGTATATCTAGACATGAGTAATGTGCAATTCTGCCGTAGATTAACAAAGTAATTTCGCAAAGAGTCTCTGTATTCTGAATTCTCAAGTATACAAGTCTATGGACTCATTGACAGAACAATTTTGTTCTTAACCCAACGGAGTTTCTTAACTCTCTAAACCCCTGGAACTACCACCAAATGAATTAAACTTTAAAATTGATACACCAATAATTCTTCTTTTCTTTCATTGGCTCGATAACCGCCTATGCGATTTTGGCCGAGCTTAGCACAGCACGCCAGGTATTTCTCTCTTTCGCTAACTGGCGCCAGTTGGAAATACCAAGCGTATCCAAGTCCTTTACCGCCTGGTCTTTCCAACGCAGAGGAGGCCTCCCTTTTCCTCTGCTACCACCGGCGAGTACCGCGTCGAATACTTTCAGAGCTGGGGCGCTTTCATCCATTCGAACGACATGACCAAGCCAGCGAAGCCGCTGAATCTTAATTCGCTGCACTATATCTATGTCGTTATAAAGCTCTTACAGCTCATCGTTCCATCTTCTACGGTATTCGCCATCGCAAAGGCGTAAAGGCCCATAAATCTTTCGGAGAATCTTTCTCTCGAACACTCCCAGAGCCTTCTCATCAGATATCTTCATCGCCTATGCTTCTGCGCCATACATTAGGACGGGCATAATGAGAGACTTATAGAGCGTGATTTTTGTCCGTCGAGAGAGGACTTTACTGCTCAGTTGCCTACTCAGTCCGAAGTAGCACTTGTTGGCAAGAGTGATCCTCCTTTGGATTTCGAGACTGACATTATTATTGATGTTAATGCTGGTTCCTAAGTAAACGAAGTCTTCTACTTTTTCAAAGTTATAACAGTGATGTTTGATCCCAGTCGTGAATGTGCCGACTGTTTATTTGATGACAGGAGATACTTCGTCTTGCCCTCGTTCACCTCCAGACCCATTCGCTTTGCTTCTCTATCCAGTTTTGAGAAGGCAGAGAAGGCGGTTGTTAAGGCCGATGATGTCAATGTCATCGGCGTACGCCAGCAGCTGCACACTCTTATAAAAGATAGTGCCTGACCGATTTAGTTCTGCGGCTCGAATTATCTTCTCCAGCATAAGGTTAAAAAAGTCACACGACAAAGAGTCACCCTGTCTGAAACCTCGTTTGGTATCAAACGGCTCGGAGAGGTCCTTTCCAATCCTGACGAAGCTGGTGGTGTTGCTCAACGTCATTTTACATAGCCGTATAAGTTTTCGGGGATACCAAATTCAGACATTGCGGCATAAAGGCAACTTCAATTTGTGCTGTCGAAAGCGGCTTTGAAGTCGATAAAAAGATGGTGCGTATCGATTCTTCTTTCTTGGGTCTTTTCCAAGATCTGGCGCACTGTGAATATCTGGTCGATAGTAGATTTACCAGGTCTCAAGCCACACTGATAAGGTCCAATCAGTTCATTGACGGTGGGCTTTAGTCTCTCACATATGCAATGTTAAGAAGGCTGATACCACGATAGTTGGCGCGAATTGCAGTATCACCCTTCTTATGGATTGGGCAAAGTACACTTAGATTCCAATCAGTAGGCATGCATTCGTCCGACCATACTCTACAGATAAGCGGGTGCATGCGCTTTACCAACTCTTCTCCACCGTATTTGAATAACTCAGCTGGCAGCCCGTCAACTCCGGGCGCTTTGTTGTTCTTTAGCCGTGCTATTGCTATACGGATTTCATCGCAGTCGGGTAACGGAACATGAATTCCGTCGTCAGTGATTGGGGTTTCGGGATCATCATCTCCTCCAAGGTGGTCTCTGTCACTACCACTAAGTAGTGTGGAGAAGTGCTCCCTCCATAAACTAAGTATATTCTGAACGGCAGTAACCAGGTCGCCGTTGTCGTTCTTACAGGAATTCGCTACGGCCTTAAAACCTTCTGTTAGCCGTCGTACTTTCTGAAAGAATTTTCGGGCGCTTTTCCTGTCGGCCAACATTTCAAGCTCTTCGCACTCACGCATTTCGGCCTTTCTCTTCTTCTCTCGAAAAATACGTCCCGCTTCCTTCTTCAACTCACGATATCTCTCCCGCAAGTCTCGCGTTGCGGCCGATCGCAACGTGGCCCTGTCGGCTGCATCTTTCCGTTCCGTGGCAACGCGACATTCCTCATCGTACCAGTCATTTTTCCGGGCTCGCTGGAAACCAATAGATTGTTCAGCGGTGGTACGTAAAGAGCAAGAGATGTGGTTCTAATGCTCTGAAATATCGCTGTGTTGATTAGAGCTCTCAGAGAGCAGGAGTGCGAGTCGAGTAGCGAAGTGCGTGGCTGTCTGTTGTGATTGCAACTGTCCGACGTCGAGCTTTCCTTGTGTGCCTTTCCGCACGCTTTTTGACGCACAGAGGCGCGTGCGTATATTGGCTGCGACAAGATAATGGTCCGAGTTGATGTTGGCTCCTCGGATCGTGCGCACATCTAGGACACTGGAAGCGTGCCTTCCGCCTATCACAACATGGTCGATTTGGTTTCGTGTCTTACCATCTGGAGACAGCCACATAGCCTGATGTATTCTCCTATGCTGGAACCTGGTACTACAAACTACCATGTTTCGGGCCCCGGCGAAGTCGATCAGTCTCAATCCGTTATCAGACGTTTCCTCGTGGAGACTGAATTTTCCGACTGTGGAACCAAAGATGCCCTCCTTGCCCACCTTGGCATTAAAATCGCCTAGCACGATTTTTATGTCGTGTTGGGGGCAGCGTTCGAACGTGCGCTCCAGGAGTTCGTAGAAGCAATCTTTGGTCCCATCGTCCTTCTCTTCCGTCGGGGCATGGGCGCAAATCAGGGAGATGTTGAAGAATCTCGCCTTTATGCGGATTGTGGCGAGACGTTCGTCCACCGGAGTGAACGACAGTACTTTACGGCGAAGTCTCTCTCCCACCAAAAATCCGACACCAAATTTGCGCTCCTTTACATGCAGCTGTAGTATACGTCGAAAGGGTCTACCGTTTTCCTCCCTTGCCCCGTCCATCGCATTTCTTGGATGGCGGTGATGTCAGCCGAATATGTCGGAGTGGCTCCACTAAAGCTCCCTCTCTATTAGCCGTGACCCATGGCTCCACACGGATTGGTTACCGTATTTCGCACATGGGTTGCTCACGTTGCCCAGGGTGCACGACCGTGGACGTAAGAGTAGGGATTGAGTACAGCCGCGCAACTGTATCTGCATACCCAGAAGCACCACTGTACCCCATTGCACCCCAATAATACTTTTGCCAAATCTCAAGCCTCCAAGTTTATGTAACCGGACACGATTCAAAATCACGCGTTTCATGCCTAATATTATACAAGCGAATATTTTAACCGGGCCTGCAGTATTAGAAATCAGAATGATCACAAAGCCACCAATGATACCAACAAATGTACCGTTAAGTTTCAAACGAGTATATTTCCTCGTAAAAACATGTTTTGCAATAACTATTAACAAGTCACAAGGAACAATTTTTAGTACCATTGGAATTGATAACCGCGAATTGGTGCCCCACAAAATCAAACATTACTAATTCCAGGAAACGAAACGCGGAATGTTGTGTTTAGAGAATTTTACAATAACTAAAAATTTACCCAACTACCGTGGGATAAGCCTTCTAAATATCGCATATAAGGTTCTATCGAGAAACACCACCTTTTTGTCGACTTCAAAGCCGCTTTTGATAGCACGAATAGAAGCTGCCTGTACGATGCCATGTCAAAATTTGGGATCCCCGCAAAACTAATAAGGCTATGTAGAGTGACGTTGAGCACACCATTTAGCTCCGTCCACGTTGGGAAGAAACTCTCCGAGCCGTTTGAGACCAAACGAGCTTTTAGACAAGGTGACTCACTTTAGTTCAATTTCTTCAACCTAATGCTGGAAACTGTAATAAGAGCTGCCAATCTGAATCGCAGTGGTACTATATATAAGAAAAGTACGATGCTGCTTGCGTATGCGGATGATGTTGACATCGTTGGCCTTAATAACAGGGCCGTCAGTGCAGCATTTTCCAGTCTAGAGAAGGAAGCAAAAGAGGTTGGTCTTGTAGTGAATGAGGACAAAACAAAGTACCTTGTGGCAACAAACAAAAAATCCTCGCGTATTGGGATCCATTTCACTGTTGGCAGCTACAATTTTGAAGTAGTCAAGGATTTTGTATACCTTGGATCCAGCATAAATACCACCAATAATGTCAGCCTTGAAATCAAACGAAAAGTAACACTTGCCAACAGATGCTACTTTAGGCTCGGTAGGCAGTTGAAAAGCAGAGCCCTTTCTCGACGAACGAAAATCTCGCTCTACAAATCTCTCATCGTGCCCATCCTTGCATATGGCGCAGAAACATGGACGATGTTGACCAGCGATGAGTAAGCTTTGGGGGCTTTAGAGAGAAATGTTCTTCGCAAGATTTATGGCCCTGTTCGCGTAAGCGACGGGTACCGAAGAAGATGGAATGACGAGCTGTATGAGCTGTATAATGATGTGGACATAGTCAAGCGCATAAAAATTCAACGATTACGATGGCTTGGCCATGTCGTTCGCATGGATGATGTTGCTCCAGTGAAAAAGTCCTTCGAAACGGCACCCATGGGTGGGCAACGAAGGCAAGGGCGCCCAAGAACACACTGGAAGGACCAAGCGAAGCTTTTTGATCTCGGCCCAAACCGACAAACGGTTGTAGCGCCATAAAAGAAGAAGAAGAAAAATTGATCCTCTCTCTTACTTTTATATTTAAACTTTTTGTTTCTGGTTTTTTATAAATCACTTTTATATCATAGGCTAACCAAACAGTTGTATATCATTCGCAAAAAAAAAAATATGGGCAACGCCAAGGGTATGTGCTAGTATTAATGTAGCTAAACTGCAGCAAAATTTAAAGACAGTCTGAAGTGCCCATATATCTGCTCTATATATCAGTTTCGAGATTGTCTCCGAACTGTCGCCAAACGGATTCAGAGCGAGTTTTTCGCTTATTACACTGTCGTCACTCCTTCCCGAGGTGCTTGCCAATTGCAAGAAGGCTTTACTTTACTAGTTTGAAACTGGTTCAAAAGTTCTGCATACAGCGACAATTTCCACTTCGTAGGACATCGGCGTGTTAAAAAAGACAGTTGTATTCATTGACTTGAGATATAACGAGAGCCAATACCCTCCCCTTTTGTACTGGTTTTGCGCGAGTTCTGAACTATTTTATTTTGCTGCAGGGTATGTGCAAGTGTGAGAATTTATGTTTAGGTAATCAGTAGAATATGAAATGTGCCAAGCAACTATAACGATGCAAGTACTTCTAACCTAGTTTCCAAAGCTTTATCTGCTCGCAAATTTCCGGAAGCTTTTAAACTAAATTATAAAAAAAAATTCGTCTGACACACACATTCTGCGTAATGTTATTACAGCAAACCGCGGTATTTTTTGGCCCAAAGTAACATGAATTTCCAGCCTCTTCACCGATTATATCGGGTTTGGAATACATTGCAACAAATTTATGCGACAGTTGCAGCGGTGATAACATTCACAATTCGGTTGTGTGTGTGTGCGTAAAGGCTTTGCGGCGGCGACGGCAACATATGTGCGACAACTAAATTTTCCCAAGCAGTCCAAACTTCTTAGCGTACTTGGGAAGTAAAATTTTTCCTGCGGAAATTACTTATTTGCCTCTTTATAATCTTTCGTCTACTTCTTTGGATTTTGAAATTATGTCAACTTTCGAAAAGAAGTTTTCGCTGCACTGCGCTGTCGTGCTCACTACATCCTACGATGGCCAGCAGAATATCACCACTTTGCTGCATGACTAATTTGTCTTACTCGCCCACTGTTGGTGCTTCTGAGGCTTTTCTGCTGTTCATGTTGCTGCTGTTGCTGCTGCTACAAGCCAACGAAATTGCGACAAGTGAAATTTTGATTTGCTACATTGTGCCACTTCCACTGCCAACACTGCCACTTACAATTATTTGTAGCCTAAAAATGGGAACTTTCGTTGGTTCCTTCAAGATGGCAACTAAGTTATGTACGAGTTCAAAGTACTTAGTTTTTAAAGAATGTAAATGGCTGTGTGTGACAAAGTTTATAGTGTTTCCATATACATATGTATGTACATACTTTAAGAATGCACGTAAAAGAGGCACCATTCATTTTTACCCGAAATCTGTTTTCCAATTTTTTATATGCCGCTTGCGGCAGCGCAGGAACGTGTTTGACCCCCTGTGCACTAGCTCCTTTTCACATTCTGTTGGTCTTTTAGAGAGCCATTGCTGACTAGGGAAATGGTCAATCGTTGTCGTGCGCTTGGACAGCCTTCGAAGCGGAAGACGTCACTTTATTTACTTTTTCTCTGTAGTGGTTCTTTTATACCTCTGCTCATTGTGTTGCCTAGAAGACCCAGAAAAATATTTAAAATGTAAAAAAAATTGTGTTGTAAGAAGCAAGTAGTCTAAATTAACGATATAAATACTTGCGTACGTATACTCTGCTAGTCTCAGAGGTGCTACAGCGCTGTCCAGGACTTTGCACTCTACATTGTATGTTTCCTTTTTTATGAACGTTTTACGTAATTTATTTCATTTTTCTAACTGGGTCAGTAGCTTAGCAGTTTTCCGTAAAAAAATAAATGAACGGTTGATAAGATAATTACAAAGATTTAAATTGTCGCTTTCTGACTTGCTAAGAAGTATGTTTGAAATACAGCAAAGTGTTAAGAGAAGAAAACTATCTTGATTTTCGTAACTTAAGTTGTCATTTTCAGTTTTTTTTATTTTATTACATTTTCTACAGTATTCGTTTAATTAATATCAGTACAGATAGCTGTGCTACAACAAGTCATACACATTTTTATTGATTTACGGGGTATCGTCTTAAGTATCTAGTGAAACGATTTACGATATGATAACTAGTTAATGATTTATTATTTTCAGCTCAAGGAGTCCGAGAAAATTTCTCGGTATAGACCAACTGGCTCTGATATTACAAAACTAAATGTTTGAAATTCTACTCTGTGCATCCACATCATGCGCTCTAGAACCGTTACCATTTAATGCTTCTGGTCAACCATGTATTTACTTCTCGTTTGTTGATTGTTAGCCTCAAAGAATTCCAAAGGAACACGGTAAGAAACAGAGAACTGCAACGGGTACAGAAATTGTGTGTATACTCGCGCATGTAACCGTATTTTGCATGCTTTGTGGTTTTCGTGTACAAACCGTCGCTTGTCTGTTTGCTCATAGATCAATACGATCATGACGATGCATATGTACATACATGCTCGCTACATTATCCGTCGGACAAATTTGTGTCAGCATACAAAGTTGCATGTACATATGTAAGACACTCGCCGGCGCCAAACACTCGCGACACTCGAGTGTTGTTTGCGAGCCACTCGGGTTACCCGTAACAATATTTTTCTTACGGTTCAATTAGAGGTACCATACCATAACGCCATAACCATAACCGTAGTCATAACCATAACCATATTTTAGCCATCGATTAGTGGTACCATAACCATAAACAGCTGATGTTTGCGTTGTCATTTATTTTTTCATTTCGAAAGCGCAAAATACAAAATAACAACATGAACAGTGACGAAGAAATTGAACATTTATTTCTTACTATAATGGCGTTATATGCCAGAAGAAGAAAATTAAAACGTAGAAGACGATGGCGTGTACGGCCTATTAACATGGATTGGTTCCAAAGCGGTTACCACCGGAAAACATTTCTAAAAATGAAGGATATGGACGAAGAGCAATTTTTTATACATACCAGAATGACTCGGCAGTTGTTTGATCTTTTGTTGAAGTTAGTGGCTCCATCACTGTGCAAATTCAAGGAACAAATTCATGCCTGTGAGCGCTTATCTCTCACAATTTTGTAAGTTTTTGATATTTTTAAACCAAATGTTATATTAATTAGAGTGATTATTAGGTACTTGGCACATGGCATTCCTTTACAAAAATTAGCTTGGAGCTACAAAATTGGAAAGACTACTGCGAGAAACATTGTGCTGGAGACGTGTGACGTTTTGTGGAAAATACTTTCTCCAATATATTTGAGTGAACCCACGCAGCAGCAATATAAAGACATCACCATCGACTTTGCCCAAATGTGGAACATGACAAATTGTGTAGGTGCAATCGACGGAAAACACATTGCGATAAAATGCCCCCCAAAATCAGGCTCGATGTATTTTAACTACAAAAAGTTTTTCAGCATCGTATTGTTAGCAGCATGCGATGCTAAATATACATACATTTACAGCTGTAAGCATAGGAGCTTATGGGAGCCACAGTGATGGAGGCATTTTTCAGGTGACAAGATTTGGCGAAGATTTATTGGAAAATCGATTGCCACTACCACACGATACTCCCCTTCCGTTATCATCGCAACCCTTTCCACTTTATTTCATTTTTTATTTCATTTCATTTATTATTGGAAAACATTAGTACACTAAGATAATAAGATCTTTTCTAGTACAACAAGATAAAATAACCTGTACATTTTTAGAACTTAGTATTATAGAATTTTCACCTTAAGAATAACATTACGTTATTATAGAAAATGCTTTCGGAATTTTGACTGCAAGATGGAGACTGTTAAGGACAACAATGGAGTTCCATCCAGAAAATGCTGAAAGAATTGTTCTGGCATGCTTGGTTCTCCATAATTTCATAATGCTGCACGATACGAATCGGTGGTACTGCCCAGAATATTATACCGACGGAGAAGAGGGAACAGCACAATGGAGGGATGAATTGAGAACATGTGGAGGGCCATTGCGTTCCGTGCAAACAGTTAGACGTAGCGGTACAAATAGAGCGTATGATTACAGAACACACCTAACAAATTATTTTATGAATGAGGGCGCAATACAGTTCCAACACCATATAGAATAAAATGTTCACATAAACATACGTTGTTTAAATATATGTACATGTAATGAGATATAAATAAAATATAGAGTATTTTAATTTCAAAATCACTGTATTTTATTTCAGTTCATTTTAATACAAATTACATTGTATGTTATATACTTAAGGATTAAAAATAAATTTTAATTCCAAATTCGCATTGTTTCATTTCAGTTCATAGTAACTTACATTTAATATTATTGTCAAACTAAACCAACATATTATATTCTTTGTATAAAACTACAAAATCACAATTCATTGCAAAATAAAAAATAAATTAATCTTTTCAATAAATAAAAAATAATAAAAACAAAATAATTTATGTATGCCTCTTAGGCCTCTTCTTCTTCCTGCATCTGAACTTCCATTACTATGTCTGTGCAACGACGCATCACCAGCGCTTGGTTGGAATTCTTCATCCGTGAAATGGCGGAGCATATCATCGTCCCAAAACCCCTTATCGCTTCGCTTAGTTCTTCTCGACGAGCTTTCCGTGCACATACCTCACTGAACGTTTTAACCGCTTCAATTATGCCTGCGTCCAACTCGTCGACCTGTGCAGCCCTTCGCTTCCTTGCGCAAGATGTTGACGGCGTCGACTGAACAAGCGGAATCGAGTTCAACTCTGCAGGAGTTACTGAAATTAATTGCCCAGAGGAAAGTGGAGCTGAAGATGGCGTCTCATCAAAAACGTCTAAAAGTTCGCCATTTGCAGGGCAGCTCTCCGACAATGGCGCACTTTGTGTCATTCTGTAAAAATATATACATACTTCAATTATAATTTTTACATCCAATAATATATTTTACTTACGGGCGAGGAATAATATGACCTCTTAGAAAGTCTAAACTGTCTAATAACGCCCACTCCTTTCGCAGAAACGCACCACTTCCTGAGCTGTTTCCTGTACACCTAATCTCCTTGCTGAATCGCTCCCTCAAATTTCCCCATCGCTTCATTGCTACAGTTTCTATTTAGAATAAAAAAGAAAACACTTTTATTATTGTAACGCTTTGTAACTTATTTATTACTTACCACTAATGTCCAACTTATTGGCCACTCGCATCCAAGCGCGCCTCTTCAGTTCTGTATTCTTAAAATCCGGATGCGTTTTGTCATACAGACATGGGCATTCGCGTACATGAGAAATTGGTTTTTCCTCATCCATTTGACTATATTATATCTAAACAAACAAACTGAAAGTAAAGAAAAATTTAGTAAAGTATGTATGTATGTACATATGTAAAACGCGGACGCAAAATATAAAATTAAATCTCTCCAAAACAAAATAAACTGCACACGAAGAACAAAAATATCACAATAAACAAGGCGAATCAGCAATCAGCTGTTTATGGTTAAGGCAAAAACCAAAATTCAGTTGGTCGCTATGGCGTTATGGTATGGCACCACTAATCGATTACAGTGTAACCCATAAGGTTGGTTGGAACAGCTGTTATCTATGGTTATGGTTATGGCACCTCTAATTGAACCTTTAGCAAGCAGTAGTTGATTAGCGATCATTAAGTGTGTTTTCTATCATATTTTTTGTATTGTTTTTTTGTACGTGAGATGGCAGATACTGCAGATATTGTTTCTGAACAAATCCTTAGTGGGAATTACACTTTGTCCAGAAAACGCAAAGGTATGGGATGTGATTTCGGAATTCTTGAACCCAGACGAGACTGTTGTGGCTGGATTTGTTTGCTGCCGCATTTGTTGTCAAGTTCTAAAGTATACTCATAGCCAGACATCCAATTTGAGTCGCCATAAATTTTTTAGGTGTAATATTTTACTATGTGAAAGATTTCAAAATATTTGACATTGTGTTGGGTATGAAATCGATGGATTTTGAAAAGTCAACCGTGGAAAATATATTGGGAAAACTTAACAGTGTATTTAGTGAATTTGGAATTGAAGACATTAGTTTAATTAAGTTTGTAACAGACAGGGGTAAAAATATTGTTTAAACATTAGAGCATAATGTACGCCTGAATGGCAGCAGCCACTTATTTTCCAATGTCTTAGATAAATCGTTCACTGAAACAGCTGAGTTAGCAGATATTTTAGAGTCGTGCAAAAGAATTGTGAAGTATTTCAAAAAAGCTAATTTGCAGCATCTCCTAACAACTTCTTTAAAAAACCAATGCCCTACACGGTGGAATTCTCACTATATAATGCTTAAGTCCATAAGTGATAATTGGTTAGAAATTAATAGAATAATGAACGAAAACGGACAAAACCAAATATTATTACATACAAACATATCGATAGTTAATGTTCTCGTTGAACGGTGTACTAATTTTGAAGTCGTATTTAAAACTTTATAACTGTCTAGTTCTCCGTCGATGTGCTACGTTTTACCATCTGTGCTAAAAATTGAAAGTCTTTGTGAACCGAATATTAACGACATCGGCCCATTTCAATTTTAAAAGAAAAAATTATACAACATGTTGACGGAATTTGGGGTTCCAATCTAAGTTTGTGGCATAAGGCTGCATTTTTCTTATATCCACCAGCTTTAAACATGCAGAGAAATGATATACATACATAGGTGCTATAAAGTCTTTTTGCATGTCTCTAATTAACGAATCAGGCAGTGTTTTTTTTTGCCAACGTCAGCACAATTTATGGATAATGACTCACTTATCTCGACCACACCATCTCCTTCGTTTTCACACGTAAACCAAAATAGCCCGAATGAAAGCTTGCTTTTCTAAATTCCTATTATAAAAACTTTAATGTTTAAACTTTGAAACCCGTGTAAATATTTAATTTTAAGAAATGTGTTCCTTTATTTTTTAGTATTTATCCATACATACACTTACGGTCATTAACAACTTCAAACTTGCATTAACTGTTTGGTATTTGGCATTTTTTATGACCTAAGTCAACATAGTGTAAGAGAGTTATTGAAATGTGGTTTTTGTTCCTATAACTTTAATTTTCTATCTAGCAGATTAAGGACTTTGAAATAAAATTAAGTCTTATGAAATGTTTTTCTTTATTTTAAATTTAACTCCTACTATTTAACAATTTTTTAAATACTAACCCTACATGTTGGATCTCATGAAATATTTCTGTTAAATAAATGTAAACAATACATATGAATTAAAATGAACTAAGTCGTTTCTTTTATCTCTAAATAATAGGATAAATACTTATGGCGTTTTCTTTTATACAAATAATGTTGCCTTAACATTGCCCTCTGCGCACTTACACACAAGAGCGGGACAATGAAGTGCAACATTTTTTGTAGAAAAGAAATCGCCATTAGCAGATAGTATCCTACTAGATACCCGAGTGCACTTGAGTGTGTACATGCGCAAGTTTGCGCCTTCACATGCACGGCTAATCATGTGAACTACCACACTCGAAAATGTAATGAATGAGCGCACAGCAGCAGACGGCTGTGCTTGCTTGTATCAAATTTTAGGGATGATGAATATGCAAACTCGAACGCACTCAATGCCGTTCTCTGGTAAGAAACTTACATACCCGATTGAGAGAAACCGAGGTTGCACCCATCTCTATATTCCACATTGATATATAATTAATTTTAAAAAATAAAAATGCATATGGCAATGCTCATTCTCACGTTTTGACAAGAGTGGAATTTGGCATTTTTGGCAGGCCAGAGTGCAGCATTTTTAAAAAAGAACAAACAAGTCTGACAAAATGCTGAGGAAAGAACGCGAAATTTTGACGGCCCTCGCACAGGGCAGTATAAATGCAACATTATTTGTATTGCATGTACCCTACATTACTTTTATTCACATTTTTTCCATGTTTTGATATTTCACTCTTTCTGCTCAACCAATGTGACGTCACGCAAAGTCAAATCTGAAAAATCTTCTCTGACGGGCGCAATCTGTATTCTATCATTTTTGGCTGCGTTCAGACAGCTAAAACTCGATCCGTAGCAAGAACGATTTTTCGAAGTAGATTAACATTTTTTTTTTAAGGTACAAGGAAAATTTCCTACATCTTAAAGTACATAAAGCAGGGCCTTGTGCAGGACTCAAACCAAGGAGGGGTTCTGGATTGACATTTCATTTACGAATAAAATTTAATGAATACGATTCACTTCTTTTCATATACGCTAATTTGCCCCCCAGGGGGGGGTTGTTTAACCAAAAAGCCACCTACGGGCCTGACCTAAAGTACCTCAGTTCATCACTAATTTTTCTATACCAACGCATTTTTATTTTTAATTTTTCAAACATGCTTTTTCCTTTCAAATAGCTTTGCACTTTTGAGGGTATCTAATAATTGCACTGTTCATTTGAAAATATGAATATGATATTTTTGACGAAATAAATTTATAGGAGTTTTGAGAAAGATACAACGAAAAATTCCTTAAAAAATAACCATCTTATAAGTTGTTGGTGTTTTGACCTAAAATTAAAGAAGTAGCCATATTACTTTGAAATATATTTTACATGTGAATGTAAAAAAGTAATTAAATCGGAGCATATTTTAGGTCAAGCGAAGTAGGGAGTAGATTTCAAAATTAAAAAAGAAATCGGAGTAAAGCTGCTCCGATCGGAGCAAAATTCTATAATTCAATAAAAGCTTAACGGTACATTGCAGCGTTTACATCAATCATAATAATTTTTAAAAATTTAACAAACTTCTTAATTTCTCATATTCAGGGTATTAATGTAATTACACAAATGCCGTACAAACTCGGTAAGTTGATCAATTCCTTAGCTTGATGACGGAAAGTACTTCGCCATGATGGGGTCTATGGGTGATAAGTTGTTATTACTGGTTTTTAGTTAATAGATATTTGTTATACTTTTCGTGTTGTGTTGTGACCACAATATGTGTCTGAGCTGTAAATGGATTATATGGTGAAGCGGCGCATGACTCGCATGTATAGTCTTTCAAACGAACAGCAATATTTGAAAGCAAATTACCACAATGGAGACAAATCATCTTAGAAGATTTGTTTGTGATTTTATGCACACTTGCATCCGTGAGTAAAAGATTTCATAATTTATTTAATACTTGTTACACTCCATGTTTTATATTATAACTTAAGGGCGATTCAGGATATCCATAAGAGTCATCGATCCTTACACCATACCGTAACGCAGAAGAAAATGCTTTGGAAAGCTTATATAATGAAAGGTTTACCAAGCAATATCAATAATAGAGCGGGACCTTTTTGATGTGAAATATCAACAATACTTTGTGACGAAGAGGCTCTCCCACCACAAATGCGACGCCGAATTTATTCTATGAGTACTTTACATGGCAGCTGTAGTAGACGCCGCAAAGGCTCGCCGGTTTCTCTCTTAACTTAGCCGGGCAGAAGCACCCTCCCATTCAAGAGTTCGGACATACCAGGTGCGTGAAACGTAGGGTAGTTTTATCCAAGGCTGTTTATTTTTCCATGGGTAATGTTTTTTGTTTTTTCATTACTAGGCCAGCTTCAAGTTCTGCATACAACCATATATATATATATGGCAGATTTTCTGAGTTAAAAATGCAGCTTGGATAAATATTTCATCGTCCCAATTAAAATGTATAGATATCTGTATATCTTTCATCATGAAAGTAGAATACAACAGTAATTTCATCATCGGTTCAGAAATACAACTTTTATAAATAACTCGGCTCCAGCGCCATCTCTCTGATATCAGTGTTTGGACGAGCTTCTCCTACCATTTTTTGGTATGCGTCTTTATATTATAACACAAAATAGTGGGAACATACAATTTTGTGCCGACTCCGAACGGCAGATGTATTTTATGAGAAGTATTTAATATGGAAAATGAAACTGCCACCTAAATTTCGCATCCGTTTTCGTAACTTCCTACTTTAAGTGACCACTGTTAGAAAAAAACGTTGCAATATTTGATGTGACAAACAAATATTGGAGCAGTTACAATTAATTAATATTTTGTAGCATAACCATTATTTTTAATGACGTCACTGCATCTCTTCGGCATTGAAGCAATAATATTGTCAATGACTTCCTTTGGTATGCTGAACCAGGCTTGGTTTCCGGCTTCATATAATTTGTTTTTGTTTCATCGTGTCTTGTTGTAGCTTTAGATCGTCCATAACGATGGTAAGTTTCTACAATTCCATTTTTTTTGAATTTGGTTATGATGAAACTTACTGTCGATTTATTTACGCAAAACTTTTCACAGATGTCTTTTTGGGTCAAACCATTCTTGTTATCACTAATAATTAATTACTTTAATTATACTGAATATTAAGTCCCAGCCATTACCATTTTTATGTCATTTTTTTTAGAAATTTCTAGAATGTTGAAATTTTCCCTTTTAGGTTTTAAGGGGCCAAGAACAGAAAAACTATTTCCGAATTTAATAAATAAAACTAGTTGAAGCTCAAAAAAAAATGTTAGTAAAGTTTTTAGTTTTTTACTAGCAAATGTAAGATTTACGAATGAATAGTAGTTTATCTTATTATTAAATGTGTTTACATAAATATGTAATGGAATACTAAGCAATAAACAAATAGATTTGTTTAACGAAATATTTCAGAATAAAAATTTGAAATTCTTATTCTGGAATAAGGCGACCCACTCAACCATGATAAGTCAAATACAAATCAATGGATCAAAATAATATTAGAAATGAAAATTGTAAAAACAATTTGAAATGCTCTGTCTTACCCGAAACTATCATTTTGGAAATTAGTACTAAAAATTTAGTACTCTCAAAGCAACGGATACAATTTTTCATATAAATTGATATATGTACTTAATATATTGAGCCTGCTATTTGTAGCGTGATTGTGTTGGTACATATATCGAACCACTCGAATGCATCCGCTGCCGGCTTTAAGGAAAAGCTTAATACAATTTTTACCTAACCTATTAACCTGTTTTTTGTCTTCACATATTCCAGAGAGCTTTAAAGAGCAATTGCTTTCGGAAAACCTGATTTGATTGGAAATCTTTCAGCATATTGTTGAAATTTATTTTCTTCAGACCCACAAAATGCAAATTTTCATGATTTTTCGATCTATTGGTGCAACGAAATGTGATTTCACTATTTCAGATGTTTTTTTTGCATTATTAAATCAACTTTTGCTTTTTTTATAGTACATTTTAACGAAAAATTAAAGAAAATAATGATACTGCAGTATTTTTAATTGTTTGAAAATTTCTACCTATATGAATATGATTTTCACCTAATTAAATTGTTATCTTTGTTCTTATAGCTTATTAAAAGTGTGAGTACCCGTGTTCGCTCTTGAATTTACATTCAGAATTTTGTGTTTCATATAGATCGTGCTATAAATTTATCCTGGTTGTAGCTAATTTCTACTTCTAAATACTTCCCTCTTCATAATTTTCACTAAAGACTCGGAATGGGGTGGTCGCATATGTTTTCCAAGAATTACCCATTCTGATATATTTTTTTGTTTAAAATACAAACTAAATGAAAAGCATCTTCTGCCAACTTTCCTCATTCGCATTAAAACTAAAAGGATAAACAACTACAAAAACTGCCAAGCGGGCAAGAATTAAATGCCAATGCTAAGTCATCAGAGCACATCCATCGGAGTAAGAACCATATTGCACATTTCCATGGCTTAAGAAACAAGAAAAGAGAAATGGAATACGAAGGTTAAGATATGGGCAGAAGCAAAGTTTTTGCTAGCGCACAAACAAGCGCACAATGTTTGTGCTGATTACAGTGCAAATAGCTTTTGATTTCACAAATCAAAACTTTTTGTGCGCGAACGTGATTTATATGCGCGCAAGCCAACCAACACCCTGAGTGGAGGCAAAATGAGAAAAGAAGCGCAGCGATGACATGAAATGTTAGTAGCAATGGACATTGCAGTCAAATCGGCGCTGCACACTGACCAATCTACATTTCCAAGGGGGAAACGGGGCGTTATAGTTGTCAGTTTGGTAGATTCGTTGTATGCACGGATGCACGCTGCGGCGAATACAACAATATTGCAACTTAGTGGCAGAAAGTTGCAACTGGAAACTGAAATCTTTTTGACTTCCCAGATTGCTTCCTGATTTATGCCGCTAATGCCTGAAAGCATATTAAAGCTCTTGGCATTAGTTACTTATTAAATAATTTAGTTTGCTTTAAAATTTTAAAAAATCGTTTCTTTTCTAAATAATTTTTAAATCGAAGTTTTCCATAAGTTAAATGTATATCTACAATCAATATCTTCAAAGAATATAACTATTTTATTAATTGGCTTGTAATCTTTTGCATGCCTGTCCACTTTAATTAGGGCTGCTATTCCATTCCATACATTGCCAATTTCTAATGTTGTGGGCGCCCCAGACGCATTCTGTGGTACGAGCCCTCCTGGAATAAAAAACTTTACCACCACGTATTTTTTTAATTAACTGCTCGCCATTAACTAATGACGTAATGAGCGATGTTATTCTAAGTAATAGCGTACATGAAAGCCAGGACTGTAAACAATCAGAATAACTTGCTGTCCGATCTTTATGCGAAAATAAAAACACTTTCAGCTTTAGTTCAGCGGAGCTCGAAAATGAATGTCAGAGGTGTTGAAACAAAATAAACGTAAAAATCGCAGCGAAATGTTCAAAATGTCTGTATTATAACAGCTTTTCATCGATGTTACCGACAATTCTGCTAGCAACGTCATCTCTTATGATACGACCGGTAGATATGGGACCACTCTCCGCTACATATTCACATACATACAGAATCTTATCTGCTTTTAAGTCAGGGCCCGAACCTTGGAATTCGATATAGATTCGATTCCGATTGGAAATTTGCATTTGAAATACGATAGCACGTGAAAAAATCTTGTCTAGTTCGATTCGAATCAAGTAGCTCTTCGATTGCGAATGCCTCGATTCGGGCTCAGGATTAAGGGCAAAACATAGTTGTTCAATGAATATACCTAAAATTCTGAATGAAAAGAGGTTACCATTTGATAAAGTAACTGCATGTTTATAGGGGACACGTGTAGCAAATAATATATAGCTCTCAAATAATTTTGAAAATATATGTACATAAATTTATTAGCTCGCCAGTTCAGCCAAGATGTAGCACCATCGAGTAGTGGTTAAAGAAGTTTGACCGCAAGTGATTTACGATGTGAAATACAGGATTACATAAAAACAAGAAGCTGAATTTTTCTCTTCCGGCTTATCTCAAACAAGATCACTAACTATCTTTATGAGGAGTTGTTTTTCTCCTAACCTATGACTGTTTTTCGTTAGCGCTATAAGAACTTGCAATTATATTTCATCCATAAAAAAAAGGTTTAAACACAAGCACCTTAAATAAAATTATAAAGTCTTATTTCTTAAAGTCAAACTAGAATGAGCATCGACATTACTTTTAAAATTATACCTGTATTCATTTCTTTCCTGCTAAAAAATAAAAATATTCCTGTTGCACCAATGAGTAAATACATGGCCGTTCACTAAATTGGTGGGTGTAAACAATGTCATAGAAAATTACTTAGGTCAACAAACAAATTATGCTGCAAGAATTTTGCAATATACTTTATGAAAAACAATAACTTATGGCAATATTTATGTACTGGTATATTTGTAGAATATTCGATTATATTATACTAACGCAATAAAAGTGCTTCTTATAAAATACATCTGCTGTTCGGAGTCGGAACAAAACTGTGGGTATAATATACGGCCCCAATTGCTGCAAAAATTGAACAAAAATTGGGCCTCTCGGCTGGAATTTATTCTTTATAATAAAGCTAAATTCTTGGCCACAGCATTCAATTATATGCGTTTTATAATAATATTTTTGGGCCAAGTTTTAAGTTTAATTCCGTTTTTTTTAATATAAACTGGAGCTTAACGGCCGCTACATTAACTCGAACAATTCCATATTGCCACATAAATACATTATTTGGAAATTTATTCGTCACTGTAATTCTTTCGTCGTCAAGTTGGTTTTACTTTCTGCGTGACAATAGATGCATATGCACAGTTTATACGTATATTGTAAAGCTGCAAAAACATCGGAGCACTATCGATAGTATCGATGTTTACATTTTTTTTTTGAAACATCGATGTTTTTTTTACTATCGATGTTTTTTGAGGATATTTTATCTCTAGAAATTTTATCCGTTGCTGATTTGTGGAAAAGACGACTTTGAGGTAAGCAAGATTTATAAAAATTAATGCGTACTAAACTCATAATCTTTCACAGTTTAGCTGAACTTTAATGGGTGTTGGTGGCTTGGAAGGATGGAGTGAAAGAATCTTCAGCAAAGCTGGTATTGTTGTGAGTGATAAAAGATCTCCACTAAAATCGTCAAATGTGGACAAAATCATTTTTATGAATAAAAATTATTGGTTAATGGACGAATAATTGTTTAAGAAAGTTGTTTCTCACAAAAAATAATTTGGCAGTCCGATCTCTAATATTAAAAACTAAGACTAAAAAACTGAAATGTACCTTGCAATATTACAAGTGTTTAATTTATTTAACAAGATATTTACATATAACACAAATGAATTGTGTGGTTTCTAAATGAACATTTTCATATTAGTTTTGATTTTTAATTTCATTTTAAATAATAAATGTACCTAATATATGAAAAAATATAAAGCGTATTTATAACGATTTCCATTTAAAATGAAAAGTTGCTATTCCCATGAAAATCCGATAGTATCGATACTATCGATGTTTTATTAGAAAAAACATCGAAACATCGATTGTTTCAAACATCGATGTTTTTGCAGCTCTAGTATATTGTCTACGTCTTCTATGAAGCTCATTGCGTTATTAATATGCTGCTGTATGCGTAGCCCTTCTGGCGTCACCCTTCTTCTCATTCTGTTCCCCACATCCACTAGCTATGTGAGCATTATCGAAATCCGCTGTGTGTTTGTTTTTGGTCAGGTGTTGTGCTAATGCTGTGTTGCTCTTGCTGTTTTTGGCGTCTGACTTGTGTTCGTTAATTCTCATTCCTAAAGCTCGCTTCGTTGTACCAATGTACATATATTTGGTGTGCATAACATATGTTGTTGTTGGTTATTTTGTGTAATGATTTGCTGTCTGTATATTTGGGTATATATGTACATACATATGTGACGCCTGTGTACATACCTTTTTGTTATGTCTTCATTTGTTTTTGAAGTGTTGTTGTACCTTTTCGTTATGTCTTCATTTGTTTTTGAAGTGTTGTTGTTTTTGCGCTTAGTTTTATATGTTGTCATTGTTAGTAATATATCTATTGTTTTATTTGGAAATCCATTTTTCCTGAATATGCTTTCTATTTTTTCGTTGTTTTTCTTCATGAATTTCTGATCACTGAGGGAGTGAACTTTGTTTATAAAATTAATACAGGTGTTCTTTTTATTTCTTCTTAAAACCCTATGTCTGAAAAAACCCTATCATCCGTGCTCCCAGTTTCACACTCACAAATTTCCCTGTTGATTCGGTTTGAAATCACATGTTTGGTGCGCCCAATTTCACATTCACATACATTTTTGTGAATTGAATCCGAAGAATGGTTGTATGTGAAATGACAAAAAGAGTGTGAATATTTAATTATTTTCGATTGGAATAATTTTCAAAATATTCTTTGATGTTTGTAGAAGCCATTTATAACATTTCTGTATTAGTTATTCATTGAAATATGCGTATTTTTTAGTGTTTTGCTGATGACTCCTCAAAAAAGCATACAAAGCTGAATACGAAAGGGAAATTTTAAGAACAGCTGTTTGTGAACTGCCACAACGATAACCGATATGTGTGACAGGGATGACCTGATATGCAAAGAAATTTGTGAAATTGGGAGCACACTAATTCACTTCCACAGGAAATTTTTAAATTCACATTGTGGAATTGAAATGTGAAACTGGGAGCACGGCTGTATATTATTATTATAATTTTAAAGTACTTACACTACTCTATTCGCATTTCGCTTGACAGCTGGTAATACAAATTATATTTCCACAATTTAAATTGCTTCTGTTTGAATAACGCCAAGTTTGTGCTAGAAGTTCATAAACGGGTTTTCCGCGGTGTATGACATCCAAACGGTACACTAAATATTCATATAATGCGTCATCTGCGTTGGTATATGGTAGGGATGTCAATTTTGGGCATTTTATTGACCCCTGGATTTTAGAGATCTAAATACCAAAATCCCTGGACAATCCCGGGATCCGAATTTCACGATGTTTTGATTCGTAATTTTTAATTTTTCAAAAAATGTAACACGTCTGTAATCGTTGTATTATAGAAGTATACAAAATAACATTAATATAGCAAAGAAGAACGACTTGCTGGAATTAACATACATACATACTCGTATGTATGTATTTTTTGGTCTTTTCAAGAATAAAGTAAAATTATTTTTAATCACTGTTTGAGACCGATATTAATATATTACCATTCAGTAAAAAAGTAGAAATTAAATACATCACCCATTCCATTTTGAGCGAGGCAGAATTATTCCTTATCTTGAACAAAATGCAATTCTTAAGAAATTAAAGCGTTAAGGGCCAGTTTTTCAGTGCAGGTTAAAAACTCAGTTTAAACGGAGTTAAGTCAAACTTAGCTTAAATTTAAACTTAGTTTCAACTGGACAGTTGCTTTTTAGTGCAAGTTTAAGGCCGCAGTTAACATTGGCCATTTTGTATGGAAACATTGTTTTTTTTTTTTCAAGATACGACAAGAGCTGCTGTTTGTTAACAATTTGATGCCATTGCCAAATAATTTTCTGTTAATAAATATCGCTGTGAATAAAATTAAGTTAATAATAAATAAAAATGTCTGTGAGAAGTAACAATTTTTCATTCACTGAAGTTGCTAGAGTTGTTCGAAGTAAATAAAAGTGTGCTGGAATGTAAAAAAACCGACCCAATCAGCTCAGACGATAAACTCAAAGTTAGGAGCCAAAGTAAAATAGAATTTAATGTAAAGTTTGGTGGCCAAGCATATAGGAGCGCAAATGTGCTGAAGACCAAATTTGAGAACATTAAGAAGGAGTCGAAGAAGAGGGTGGCAGCAGAAAGGCGTGAGATATATAGGACTGGCGGAGGAACAAGAGATTTCATACCCAGCACAACGTTGGACGGACAAATTTTAAGCATTTGTCATCCCGAGCAAATTGCTGGAAGTGAAGCTATTTATAATGATGACATAATACAAATAACTGGTAATTATTTGATATAATATTTAAAATGAGTTTGTGCTATATAGGGATACCACAATGGACTAGTCCATCTTTGGGCTACCACCTAACCTAAACCTATATAGGGATGTAATGTGGTCGCCTCCTCGCGGTGCTTCCTGGGTAACGCTAAATGACCTGCGGCCTACACGGCCACACCTGAACGGTAACCCCTGGCTTTTTTTTCTGGACTTTTGATCTTGTTTTTATATGTTTTGGATCTATTGATATCGGCGCTGGCGGTTGCGGCATTCTGCCACCTGAGTATGCAGAGGTGACTCTCGGCAAAAATGGCTGGTGGGCTAATGTCGCAACTGCCCCCGCCCCGTTAAATCCTGGCAGGCCTCAGAGTACGTTCCGCTCCCCGTCACCGTTAAGTTGGTGGTGTAGGTGTTGGTTGAGCTACGCTCCCACTCTGCGCTGGTCGGCTCTGAAAGCATGACCCCATAAGGGCACGCGTCAACTCTCGCCATGGCCCCCTCGGGGACAACCATGGGACCTTCATAGGAGACTACACATCGGGGTGTGGATAGCGGCTCTGAGTGGGGACCATTATAGAATGGACACAAATATAAATAAAAATATACAAACTTTTTCTTCGTGCGGTAGAGGTGATTCGAAATCGATCACCAACGCCGGCTCCTCTGGGCAGAAAACAGGTTCATCTGCCGGTAAGACGAAATCGTCTCAAGCTGCGGGCTTCACTTCCGGTGGTATCAGCTTGCCCGGCAGTAGGACTCCTGCTTTGGGTCGAGACCGAACCTCCCCAGTGACTCTAGGCAGAAGTCGGGGGACAGGTTGGCGGCAACCAAAGAGACAAAGGTCTCTAGTAGGGGAAAACCCCGCTGGGAAAAGGCCCAAGATGGGTGGCCCCCCTTTTCTTTCAGCGAAATAGCCAAACGGGCTAGGTCAGTGGAGTGATCGACAAGAGTAAGGAGGATGGAGCCATTCCCAAAGAACTGGAGGTGGGTGGCCATCACCACGGTCTTCATGAAAATGGTCAGAGGAAACCCTGGGCCTCCTCCTAGGCTAACGTTTATAAGGCTGCAGTGGCTCAAGTGGGGGAGGTCTGGAAGGGTGCCAAGCTGGAGGCCGTGAACGAAAAGGATCTACCCTCACGTCCGCGCGCACTGGTCTGGCTACCAACAGGGCCTTCCACACCAGAGAAAATGGAGGAACTCCTCCGTTACTGTAGCCCGCATCTCCCGGCGCACAACTGGAAGGTGGTCAAGGTGGAGCGGTCCGAGGACCCGAATAGGCAGGCAGTGTTAATGTTGAATGCAGAGTCGCTCGTTCCCCTCTCCGAGTGCCAGGGGGTTGTCAACTACGGCTTCGAAAAGGTGGTCCTAAAGGTCTACTATTCTGATGCCGGGAGCGATGACCCCGGGCTTCCAGAAGTACGTGGGGCGGAAGAGCCCACGAAAACAGACTTCATGAGTATGGAGGTGGAACCTGCGATATCAGAGGTTAGTGATGTTCCCTCTTCGTTGGGTGCGGAAATTAACATTGGTCGCCTCTTTGATGGCGCAAAGGAGGACAGGTTACTGTCCGCGGTTGACGAGAGTGCCCAGTTGGCCTGGATGGAGGAATTACTGGATGAAGATTCTACAAATAAAACTCCAGCAATCTAAAGCGGCCTCCGCAAACCTAATAATCCACCTGGAGCGAGGTGGAGCTGATGTAGTCCTGATTCAAGAGCAGTAGCGGAATCCCTGGCATCAGGACACCAAACTACAAGCTGATTAGGCAGAAGCAAGTATGTAAACCTAGATCTTGGATGCTCGTAAGAAAGGAACTAAAAGCATTTATTTTGCCCAATTTCAGTAAGCCTGGAGGGCGGCGCTGGTAAACTCTGGCTCATATCGGCGTATATGGTGTACGATGACGCGGTGGAACTACCTCCGACCCTGCTTCGGGAAGTCATTGCCGAGGCGAAACGGGGAAATGTCGCTATCATCATTGGATCTGATGCGAACTCATGGCACACGTGCTGGAAAAGCTCAGGCGTGAGGTGCTAGACATCACCCTGGCTTCTTCTTCCCTAATACCACTTATTTTTGACTGGAGAGTTCTGGAGACTCACTCCTATTCAGACCATAAATATATTGAATTCACCTTGAACAAGGATTGTCCCATAAGCAAACCGTTTAGTAATCTAAAGAGAACTAGGTGGGATATCTACTGATATTGCCACAAAAAAAGCAAAAAAGGCGGAATTGCACATGAAATGCATCGCGGAGGAACATAAACTTGTTCAAAAAAAGCTTTAAATGGAAATAGATTATAAGAAGAAGGAGCATGAACTCCATGCATTCGAGTTAGAAGTTGAAAAGTTGAAACTACAAATGCAGCTAAAGAAAAAGGAATTGAACATCAGTTCAGTTTATTTATAATTAAGATTATTAAACAAATTTTGTTATATGTACATAGATATGTAAATAGTTACTACATAAAATAATACCAAGAATGTGCCTTTTTTGTTCAATAATGTAAACGTACAAAATCAATTAACGTACTCGCAATTGTATGCATTATATGTGATATTTTAATGTATAGATATATAATACATTTAACTATAGCTATTAGGAGAAATATTTACATGAATGTCTTTAAATGAAAACACAAAATATATATGAATTGATTTTATTAACTACATACATTTACCGTCTTTCACTACGAAGTAAATCTTTAAAATAATGGTTTACTAAAAGTGATCTTGTTGAGTTATTTACATTTGATGCTTCCTGTTGTGTGTTTCTAAGAACTGTTAGCACGAAATCCACAGCAGATGATATGTCATGTGGTAATATGGGTAATTCAGGTTCACAGTTCATGCAGCAAATATTATGCAAGACTGCGGTAGCTACAATTAAACTTTGAACTTTTCGATGTTTCTAACGCATTCCAAGAGATAAAATAGGAAAGCGCCTTTTCCATACTCCATAACTTCTTTCAACGGTACAACGTGTGATTAAATACTCGTTAAATAACTTTTCTTCTGGAGTCATCGGATTTGGCAAAGGAGTTATCAGACATTTTTTGTTCGGGTATCTCCTATCCGCAATAAATAAACTGTTAAAGAAATCACCACTTTCAATCATGAGCAGATCCTGGCCACCGGGCCAAAATATTAAGAAAACGAGCCCTCATCAGAGCTATGTGGAGCGACACCAATGTTACCACTTTAGACACCGTTGACTTTGATACTCCAAACAAATCGGCAATTGTTTGAAGCATTCCACCAGTTGCATATACCCGTAGAGTAATAAGTAGCATTTGTTCTACCGTCAATTCGTGATTCCTTAAATTCTGATAATTAAATATTTTGAAGCAAATCGAAATCTTAACTTTTACCAATTTGTGAGGTGCCTGATATGTTAGCTAATAAGCTCCAAGACGCTATAAGCGGATGTTTTTGTCAAGCGAAAGCGGTCGAAGAAATCCTTTTCGTCAAACATATTTAAATGATTCGGATGAGTAGACATTACTCTTTTTATCCTTAATATAGTAATTGTAAGTATTTTGTTTACTTCTGTGTCACTGTAGTCAGAGGAAATATCTATTTTTTTAAATAAAAATTTAATTAGAGGACCTTGCGCTCAATAGTTTTTTGAAAAACAAGCATACTGAATTTAAACGACAAACAGAGTTTAACTTGCACTGGAAACCTGTCCCTAAGTGTGTTATCCTCCAACTTGTACCTAAATTTGTTGCATTGGTTAGATTTTCGACAAAAAGTTAAATGCTCTCTTACAAAGCTTGTATCGCCTCATAACAAAAACTATCAATTACTTTTACCAAGCCTTCTGATAAATTGTATGCCTCTCGATTATTGGATAAATGCGAGCAGCTCGTTAAAACTTGATGCAATTTATCTTAGAGACTTTATGCCTTATCCACCTCATTTATGGCAGACAAATTTAGTTGCAGGTTTCTACACAGGTCTAGTATGTGAAAAAATACGGACCCTGGAGGCTTCAACCGTATACCCCTGGGGTTTTATTAATCGGAGAAACCTTGGTATCTGCTATAGTAAAGGTTAAGTTAATTCAATTTAGCATCTTATCACTCCAAAACTCTGGATATTATAGAGATACACATATCTATATGCACGAGCATCAATAGCGTCACGAATAGTGGGAAGTGAAGCATAATATGACTATAGACAATGAAGACATCGATTTTATAAAAAAGGAAGAACTCACAGCATCGCTTGCATACAGTCAGCAAAGTGAACCTTTGGACTGGTCGAAACAATATTAGCCGCCGTGTACGTTATTATGGGGTGTTTGTTTTTATTTACATAATATTATTTTTTTTCTATAACACAGAAAGTTTACTCGTATGAAATTTATTAGTTTCTCTTCACAAGTACACATTTTGAAATTGAAAACAAGCGATTTACTAGTCCAGTTTCCCCTCGAACATACGATAATTTTAAGATATTCAGAACAGAATTAGATTAACCAATTCCGAGAAAACAAATGTATTTAATAATAATTATAAAATAATTCGGATTTGGAAAAATTGTAAACTTGTATTTTTAACGTTTAGCAATTTATGTAGTACATATGTATGTTGAATTAATCTATTGGAATTGGCGTGTTCAGTGTTGTAATGATATTTATGATCCAAAATATGTTGTCTAAACTATTCCTTAAATGTTTGTCATTTTGTGCTTTAAGCTCTTTGACACTCTTTCCCATGGCTGCTACATTTTATGGCATAACGAATATAAGTATGTAAATATGTATAAAAATAAATGTTGTTATGTTTATATGAACGTATGTTCACATTTCCGGAAATGTTTAAATGCATTTGTCATAAATCACAAACAATTAATTGTCATGCAGCTATCCCGCTGGCATCTCTCATACGCTCTTGGGTTTTCAGGCACAACGTTTCAGCAACTTTTCCATCTTTGAATGACTGATTTTTCCCTTGGTTAAAGGGAAAAGGTGATATGATTGCACTTAATTCTATTTTTGTGCATACACACACATATACTACATTCAAAAGCACGCAGCTTACTTAGTCCAGTAAACAAAGAACTTTTTTGTTGTTTATTATGATTCAAGCAGCAAAAGTCACTAACAGCATGAATGCATCAATTGCATCGAGATTGAGGGTAAATAAAAAACTGCAATTCTAGCAATTAAAATATTTAAAACAATTTTCATTTGTACTCCACAACGATTCATACCGCTGTAGAAAAAACACGGTTGCAAAGCTTCAGTTCGCTGATGATACATACATTCATATGTATACTACAGCTGATAGGTAATGCTTTTGTTTTTTGGTGGCTTGATCTCTTCTTTGCCTGCTTTCTTATTTACTATGTTTTTATAACCTAATATTGCTAAGCAATAACTTTAATTAATCAGTTTAACTGAAATATACATCTTAGGTTGTTCGCGAAAATTAAATTTTTTGCGACGCCCCTAAAAAGATTCCTTTTGATAAAAAAAAACACTATGAACATTTTTTTTTTAATTAAAAAGAACACGTGCCTCGAGACTATCTAAATAAATGCAAGAGTACAACGATTTGTTCACAAAAGAAAAAAGAACAGAGCAATTCCTCATTCAAATCTTCGTTGATTATAGAAGTAAAGGCATTAAATTACGAAAGTAAGTCTACTTAAGTCTTGAAGTGAAGAAATTTCGATATTAAAATTACATTTATACTAATTTGGTTTTAAAATAAAAATATCAATTTGAAAATCTTTCTTTTCTTTATTTAATAGACCAAAAACTAGGAAAAGTTTTGAATTAAAATTTTTATCTCTTGTTAATTTGATTGGAATAAAATTGTATTTTTTATCAAAAATTCCCAAAAAACATGAATATATCCAAAACTTAACTCAGATTGTCTCGACATTAGTGTTATTTGTAATAAAAGAAAAATATTCCCGTGTTTTTTCATCAAAAATAATTTTTAAGGACCACTGTAATACATATGTATGTTATTTAAGACCAGTTCGGTGCTTGCCTGGTACCATCTAAGACAGAGCCAAAAATGTACCGAAAAGTATATAGATTATTACTTAAATGTAACGAAAACGTACCGTAATAGTAACGAGATTGTACAGAAAAACTACTTAGAATTAACCCAAAAGTAAGGAAATTGTGCACAACAAATACGCAAAATGTACCCAAGAAGTACTTACAATATACCGTGAAAGTAATGAAAATGTACCGTAAATGTAAAGAAAATGTGTACCAAATTAAAAACTTGATAATTTTTAAACAAAATTTACACTCTCATTATTGTTATCAAAATTCCTATACATTCTATACATCAATCCTTTCGAAAATTTGTCAACTGCCTCTCACTTTTAAATTTTTAAATTTCAAATAAATTTTCACGGTTTTAACAAAAATAGTAGCTACAAATACTTCAATAAAAAGCTGACTTTTGACAGTTTTTGAATGAAAATCAAGTTTTTTATCCAATAAAACTTTGACAAAAAATTAATAATTTATTGTGGCGATGCAGCAAAAATGAGATTAGAACATTCGATACGAAGAACTTTCATTAAAAATTTTCAAGAGTGACGGTACTTGTCAACCTAAGTTATATGTAACCATTAGGTTAGATTATGTTGGAATGGCTGGGAAGAGAAACCCCATTGTACTGCCATATGCGAATTCACTTCTCAATTCTCCTTCAAATCGGGCTCAAATCATTTTGTTGACTTGATAAAATTCGACTGTGCTTTTGTTATCTCCGCGAGGCTTTGCGTGCGAAGTCTTCTTCTACTTAAAGCTGGACATTGACAATGTAAGTTTTCCACGTTCTCTTCTTCTTCGTCACAACTACGACAGCGCTCCGGGGCATTTACTCCTAGTCTTTTCGCATGAGTACCGATTAGACAGTGACCTGTAAGGGTTCTTGTTATGTTATAGACTTCTCTTCTTTTTATCCCCAGAAGGGTTGTTGTGCGCCTTTTATCGTAGGACGGCCACGTGAGTTTGCAGATTTCGCAGTATGGGAGAGTACTCCAACGTTCATTCGCAACCTTTGTGGTGTTGTGCTTAACTTTTATGTAGTTTAAAAGTGGCAAGTGGTATACCTATCCTGTTCCTCTTCGAAAGGATCGGGGTGGTCATACCTTTCCTTGCCAGTTCATCCGCTTTGCAGTTGCCCTCAATATCGCGGTGTCCAGGCACCCTTATGAGTTGAATTCTATTTATAATGCTGAGCCATCTCGATCAGAGATCTGCGGCATTCAGTGAGAGTCTTTGTATTGTCGATACAGGAGTCTAGTGCTTTTAGTGCAGCTTGGCTGTCAGAAAAGATGAAGACATGTTTGCTTTCTTTAGGGTTTTTGATTAGGTGCTGCGTATCCTCCTGGATGGCCAGAACTTCCGTTTGGTAGACGCTGCAATGGTCGGGGAGTCTGAACGATGTTTCAAGTTTTAGTTCAGGGGAAAAGACATCTCCTCACACTTTTCCATTGAGTTTGGAGCCATCAGTGTATATGTTGACGGCCTTATGCATATGGTGTGGTCTTGCGTACCAATCCTGTCGGGTTGGAACGATGACTTCATAGTTCTTTATAAAGGAAGCTGATGGTGTACAATAGTCCGTGTGTGTTGGTATTTGAATAGGAGCCATTTTTCCTAGAATTTCTATGTGACCAAACGTGCTCTGGATGCAGAAACCAGCTTCTCTAAGTCTTAGGGCTGTGATAATGGCTACCTCTTGAGCGACTACGTCAATAGGTGGCAGGTGTAGTATGGTGTTTAGAGCCTCAGTGAGTGAGGAGCTTAAGGCTCCACTTATACAAAGCTCCGCGCTTCTTTGTACTTTTTGCAGTTGTTTAAGCGTTGTTGATTCTTTTAGCGTGGGCCACCGACTAGAGCTCCGTATAATAGGATTGGGCGGACGATGGCTGTATAGATCCAGTGTACTATTTTAGGGAAGAAACCCCATTTTACACCAATCGTTTTTTTCAAGTGAAAAGCGCCGTAAGGGCTTACCGTATTCGTCCCGTTGTGTTGTCGTTCCACTACAGTTTATTGTCTAGAATCAGACCCAGATACTTCGCGGTACTTTTAAGAATTAGGCTTTTGCCATCAAGTTTCGGTAGTGTAAGAGTAGTTATCTTATACCGTCTGGTGAATAGCACTAGTTCTGTTTTATCAGGATTCACTTCTAGACCACAGTCTCTGGTCCAGGTGACAAGTGAAGTGAGAGCTGTTTCCATGAGTTCGCATAGCGTCTGAGGAAATTTTCCTCTCACGATTACCGCAACATCGTCGGCGTACGCGATCACCTCGTAACCGTCTCCTTCCAGCGTCGCAAGAGCTTATTTACAGTTACCACCTATAAAAGTGGAGATAGAACTCCTCCCTATGGAGTGCCTCTGTTTACGGGTCTGCGAACGGTGATTTTCCCCAGTTGTGAACGCACTACCCTGCTGGTGAGCATTTGGTGAATGAGTCCAACTAGAGAGCTGTCCACTCGCAGATCCCTCAGAGCCGAGGTAATCGCTTGCGGGGTTACATTCTTGAGCGCCCCCGCTATGTCGAGAAATGCAACAAGTGCGAACTCTTTTTTATCTAAGGATTTTTCAAGCTTGGAAACTAGTGAGTGGAGTGCTGTCTCCGTGGACTTGCCTTTGGTATAGGCATGCTGCGCATTACACAATAGGGAAGGACTTATCGAGATTTAGTCTATCGAATGTTTTGAGTATAAAAGAGGAAATGCTTATAGGCCTAAAGTCATTTGGTTGAGTGTGTGAGGCTCTAGCTGCTTTTGGTATAAACACTACCTTAACTTCTCTCCATAAAACGGGTATGTAGCCGAGTCTAAAACAGCTGGTAAAGATACATAGTTTTTAACCAAAGTGTAACCACAGTGAAATTTATAGTTGTACACTTGATTGCATATGAAAGTCTTTGTAATTAATATAATAAATATAGTGAAATTTAACGCAGATTTTTATGAATAATTACATTTAAAATAATGTATTTATTATGTAAATAATGAATATATTTTGTAGCTGGAACAAAGACCATATTTCTCGTAAATTTTATTTAAGAGCCGGATTGTTCTGAACAATGCCACTGCAATATCAGTTCAGTCTACTTGTGATGTAGGAATGTTTATGTTTTTTGTTTCACTTTCTACGCTATAAGCAAATTCGCTTTTTCTTTAAATTACATATTTTATTTTAAGTTTTAAAGAATTGAAAGTAAACCTCCTAAAGAATTATAGACATATATTTTTACATAGTACATAGCAAATTACATTTAAATAAAAAAGTCCTTAGAATACTAAAATCGATATTATGTTTAAACATCGATGATTTTATGAGCCCTACCCTACCCCTATGAAAGGATAGATAAGATTTCTTGAAAACTTATTCTCCTCTTTCCTACGTTTTTTTACCATAAATAATTAAATGTTGTTAGAAAATGATCAATTGCACTAAAACTTACAGTTCAACGTGAATCAAAAACTTTATTTTTTTAACAAATTATTTAGATTATACTCTTCAATTAGTATAAACTTAGATACAAATTATATTGGCGTTAAAACCGCTTATTTCAACAACATGGCAGCTAAACGAGACTTTTCAAGTTATAACATAATGTTACTTTATTTAATGGTTAGATAAATGTTTTCTCTTTTCCAAATAAATAAAATACGATTTATACCTACACGAATAATTTTCTTTTTGGTATTCAAAATAAATAAAAGTAAAAACGTTTAAAATGTTTAGATTTTAATAAGAAATATACATTTTCTTTAATAAGCTTTTTGTCTTTTTTTTGGATTTAAATAACATTATACGCTATAAAATTGGGGAGAACAAATTGTCGAATTAGATTTCAAAAATTTAATTTCGATTAAAAAACTATTACGTTAGAATGAGGCTTGTGTTCCCTTCTTCTCCAACAAAAGTACATGTATAGATTTTCTTAACGCCCTTCCCCTCAACATTCTTACGTAATTAATGAATAGCCCATAAAGAGGTTTCACAACGAGTAAAAATTTCATCTCTGAATTGATAAACAGAAAGTTTGTTTAGTTTTGTTACAAAATTTATTCAAATGAAATTGTCATTTAATAGCTATTTAAGCAAAGGTGCATTTTATATTCTTCCGATTAGAAATAAACTGAAACAAGTCATATTATTGAGGATTTTTGTTCAATAAATCATGCAACATAATAAATAACAAAGCCAATAAATTAGATGTGCAGCATCAAGCTGTCTTCACTAAACTATCACATACCACATGCATACAAATGTGTAAATAAGTAAATAAACAAATTGTCTATTTACGCTTCAAAATAGTTGACAACACAAAATTTATTTATAATACTATTCATTGCAATGGTCGAAATATACTTGCCAAGCTAATAAGAGGTGCTAGATTGGACACTAGTGTTGTCAATATTGCCAATAGTTTTCAACGCCGCAGCGACAAGCATAAAGTTACAGTTTGCCATTTGCCACAGGCCACATGTACGGCAAGTAAAATTTCAATTAATCCACTATTTAATGGAATTTTACCGTGGAGAAGTCGGCAGGAGGGGCCAATGCCTAATTGTTCCTGAATGTATGATTGAAAATTTAACTCAACAAAGTCGAAAGGATGACAATTAAATAGAAATTGTATGCCATTTTGTTGTTGCTAGTTGTTACCGCACGTACCCAATGAGGTGCATAATTTAACACCAATAAATTTGCCACGTTGCGAATGCACAACCACAAGCATTCACCATACAACAGTAAACAACATGTCGGCCAGGGGACTATACGTCGAAGCGCCGCGCCATGTCGAATCGCATGTCACTCCAATGAAACGTGGGTAAGTGAGGCGGAAATGTTTAGCTGTATCGTCGTTTAAAATGTGTTTAATTGAAAATTCAGAAGTTTATTTAATGTTGCAGTTGTTGCTGGTGGTTATTTGTGACTGTGTTGCCGTTGTGCGAATAAAGGCATAATTTACAGCAAATACCCTTTGACTCGACATTTTAAAAATGTAGATTTTAGATACTTTTCTTAAGTTTTGTGTGAGGCCCCTTTCTAAAATTGTTTAAGAATATGTTAACAGAACAATGCCGTTTAAAATATTTCCTTCTAAAAACACGAAGCCGAAAATTGGGGAAGTTAACAAATGTATTCCCCATGTTAATATTCGCTATGCTTTGATATACGAGTATATACTAAAAATTCTATGATTTACAGGATTTTAACAAAAAATTATATTGAGATCGCCTATAACTTAAATTATATTAAAAGACGAATAAATCCATGTTAAGTTCTTAAAATAATATGTTAATAAGCTCTGAGGTTTCTCTTTTTGTATGTATTTATATACATAAATACCTGTGGCCCTCTATAGCATCTAAAAAATAAAATAAAAGAAAAAACTCATTAAAACGGCATTAAAAAAGCAAAGTGGGGTTGCAGAATAATCCGTGTTTCAAAAATCCGCATTAAAAGAATAAAACCGTGTAAAAAGAGACAATGGGGGATTACAGAAAACTCCGCGTTAAAAAGAACCGGTTGTATGGAAGCTATACGTTTTATTTCACCGATTTAAATGATTTTCACTGCAAAAATAGTTCTAATAATAAATAAAATGTATGCAAAATTTTAAGTCTTTAGCTGTTTAAGTGGAGAGGTTTTCGTGCTAAATGGAAGAGTTATGGAGCTAAGTATAATATCTGAACAATCGTTTCCCATATACATTATAGTCGTGCACTCCCATATACATATACGAGTAGTCTAGCCGATTCCGACAATGTCTCATCCCAATAGCTCAAAAATTGAGGGACTAGTTTGCCGTCAAACAGATGGACATGGCTAAATCGACTTAGCTTATCATCCTTTTTATTTCGGTGTACTTTTTAATGAGTCTCAATCATATCCATTTGGTACTTACCAACATCGGACCAAACTTAATATACAATTTCTATTAAATGTATAAAAACACAAGTTCGCAATACACCCTATAATCTTAAGTATTTTTACGAGTATATGGAAATTTCAAATTTTTTTGCCACAATTAGGGTCGCATTTTCCATTTCTTCACATAACTTGGGTATTTCCATATACATATGTAATATCCGACTATACATACCCAAGATATTGCAAATTGTGTATTTTAATGGGTCGATAGTCTACTCAAAGAAACAATTTTTTTTTTAAGTTCGCATTAAAAGATATTAAAGTTTGGATAACTGTTTGATGTTTTTCTATTTTAAACATATGCGTCATTAAGTATAATTGTATATATGTTTCTTAAGCATCGTTAAATACTGCAATATTTCATTCATAGACATACCTAACATATATGGTAGCTTTAATAATTACCCTTTTTCGACTTTCTGAAATTTTCAATGCCAACACCGATTTTTGGATTCGTTGGTTCGTTAAATTCCCCTTCACAGCAGCCATTTTAATACTTTATCGGTGGTGCGCAAATTGAAAATTTATTTATTATTAAAAAAATTAAAATAGTTGTAGGAAGTTCAAGTCAATCCTACGATGACTTTTTGATGAAAAAAAAGTTTGTACAGATATTTATTTCATATTCAAAATTCCGATTATGCGGCGGTTGAAAAGTAAAATAACGAGGCTTCCCTACAGTCAGTGTGGGACTTGACCCTGAACTAAACCTCCTACTTAATATTTACCCTGATCCCTCTGGTACTACTGTCAAATATTTCGTCGGAAGGTGGTTTATCAGACGTTTGCTTCAGTTCTCTAGAAGAACCGTCCTCTGTATTATTTACGCTTGTCAGTTCTTTTTGTACCAATAATTTAGCTACCTTTACATTTCAAACAAACTGTTATTTCATTATACCAGTCTCTTCGAGCATAAAAAGAAACAAATTTTGGTAGTCGGAATGGAAAAGATTCCCTGTGATTGGGTTTGTTTCTCTTTTTCTTGTGTGAAAACAATTCTGCCAGTTTTATTTCAAGCAACGATTTTTCGCTATTTCTATTTGATTTTCTGTAAAAACACTTATTTGCGGCGGATGATTGTGTAACTATATATTTATAGAAGAGATCTTTCAATATATGCATACAATAATCTCGAAAAATATATACATATGTACCTCTTTCCTTGGCAGCCTGAGGATGAGATTCCGGACAACTCATTCGTTGTGTTTTGCGTGGAACTGTTGACCTGAAAACAGTATTTCCGGCCACACTGCTTAGATTATCAGGATGTTAATGAAAATGTTTATTTAAGAGCATTACTGCCTTCAATCGAACCTCTCCTGAGAAATCAGTCGGATTGGAAGAGTTTTCGAGCTGCCAGATCGTTAGGTTTCAAGACAGTTTGGTGGTCTGAAAGGATGGTTTTCAGAGCCGCGCTGCCTGTATGGAGTATAATCGCCTTTACTTTGAGCCAAAGTGCACCTATGTTTATATTTGCGAGTATTTATGTGGCACCTATTCAAAGAACCGTTTGTAAGATCGTATAGAATGGACAACCCTTTACGTATGTACTCGGATAAGTATATTTACGAAAAATATTGAAGGAATATCTCTCGCTGATTGTTTCTCAGAATATAGAAAACGTGTTGGATAATCTTGTTATGGTAGGCAACCTTCAAGTTTAAGTTCCTTGAATATTATTGAGTACAATATTGCAAATTCTGATTTAAAACTTTAAGCCAAATCAGAAATAAGTAAACATTAAAGGCTATATTCACTTCTTTCTTTATCCAGAAAACTTTGTGTGAATTTTGTAGACCAAAATTTTGTGGGTGTATTCGACTGAAAGACAACAAGCTTTGAACATTACATACTTTTATCACTGCAGTTTTCAACTCACGTCAAGCGCACGTTTAGTTCATAAGAGTCTTTCTTTCGTGATATTAGATTGAAAATGCCTCCCGCTGGAGTTTGTGTTTCAATGTTTCTCAAGCTATAAAGAGTAAGGATTTGAGTAAAGTTGGGTCTCTTGGTTTTGAACTAGTTAACTAGATTTTTACTATTCGTTGTCTTTGTACTTCTTTTTTTAACTTTGCTCAGTTCGTTATCATTAACACCATTCGATAAAGAAAGACGCAGTAGTTGGTATTTCTAGAGCACTGCATTACAATATGTAATTTATTTTCACAAATCTTATAAAACTATTTGAGAATTTGATTCTTGTTTACCCATATCTCTTATTTTATCATTTTATGTTTGCAAAGGGAATTAAAACAAGTAAGAAAAGCTAAATTCGGACGAAACCGATTTTTATATACCCTCGCAATGTATTTTTGTATGGGCGGTGCACATAATTTCATAAAAACCCCGTTTCTTTGTTTCAAATCGCAGCTAGTATTAAACCTTACTTAATTTCTTCCAATTAATACCTAAGTGGGCGTTGCAACGCCCATTTCTCAAAATTACATAAACACCTAATTTCTTAGTTCAAAATCGTTCCAAATACCAAATTTCACTTAATTTGCTTTAATGGATACCGAAAAATCGGGGTTTTTGCATTTTTCAAAAACTTCCGTTATATGGGAGGTGGGCGCGGTTACTGACCGATCTTGATAATTTTCAATACCAACCTACCCTGTCCAAAGAGCTATCTATGTACCAAATTTCATTGAGATATCTCAATTTTTACTCAAGTTATACAGACGGACGAGCGAACGGACGGACGGACAGACAGTCAGGGCTAAATCGATTCCTCTTTTCATTCTGATCATTTTAGTATACATATGTCTATATCTATCTCGATTATTTTTTGCCTGTTTAATGTACCTTGAATATAAAAAACAGTCAAATTTAAAATTTTTTACTCAAACCAAAGTTAATACATATGGCCTTGTTACACGTAACGAGTACAGTGGCGAGACAGTATTCTGGCCGAGTATGATACTCGGTCAAGAGAGTTGCGTTGGCGAGTAGAGGTTTACACGTATTTTGTTCATCTAGTTAGACAGTGAAGTCTTTCAAAGTTTTATTTACAATGTTTGGTAGAAAAAGACATTTTAAAAGAGTTTTTAATGAAGTTCTACCGCATCCACAAGCATTGGCGCAATTTATAATTTTGAATAAATTTCACAGTTGTATCATAATTCCACTTATTTGCCATTTCAATTCTTTCACAATGCAAAATGCAATTGAAACTAAATAAACAACACAAAAATCGACCGAGTGGCGAGTGAAGACCGAACGCGTGTTCACATGCAACGAGCGAGTCAGTGATTAGCTCAGAAGGGGCAAAATAGTGAAGAAAAAAGAAGCACTCGGCCTAGTAAACAAAATGTGATTCTAGTGACTCTCTCGCCACTATACTCGCCCACTGACTCGGTTCATTACTCGCCTTACTGTTTAAACGAAACGAGCACTCGGCCGAGTCACTGTCTCGCCGCTCTACTGTTACGTGTAACAAGGCCAATAGTTTTCATTTAATACTCGTAAAACTATTTTTAAACTTTTTTCGTTTTACTTGTACGAGTATCACAAGAGATTAAAAAAACATATTAAGGGTATTCGGTATCTGCTGTATTCGTAGTAATATTTACTATTTTTACAACGCATTTGGATTTTCCGAAGTAAATCGCGAACACACTCCGTTGAAATATCTGTCTTCATGTCATTGTAAAATTTCCCAAAGGGCAGATTTACGAGTACATATGCATGTGTCACAAACAAATAAACAAAACCGGGTAATATGCCGCGAAAAAACGAAAATATTAGATTTTATTACTGATAATTTTGGAAATCAAATTGCTGAGGTAAACCATTTAATTTTAATACACATAAATAAATATCTAGTCGATTAACGTATTTGTAAATGAAAACTTACACATTCAACAGTTCATCTGTTTTGTTGCTGTCAGAAATGTACAAAAGAAAAACCACATTTACAGCAGGGTCCAATCATTGTATTTGCTTGCACTGTTGTATTTGAAGTGGAACGTATATTTTATTGTTTGATTTTTTCTACATTTGCTATAAAAAGCACAGAAACCACGAATACAAAATACAATGGCAAATACAACAGATCCCAAATACCCCTATTATTTTTCTTGTTTTGCATTTCTCGTTTTCTTTTGCATTTTTTCACCTCTTTCGCTACTCTTTTCTGTCTTTTTCTATATGTGTATAAGTTTTTTAGATCCTAAAAATCGGCGTGCTGCTCATCTCCAAGTTGTGTTACAACGTTAATATCACTAAGAATCCCAACATTGTGTTCAAGAACATCCAAATTAATAGTAATCATCAATTTCATATTTCAATATAAAGTAGCTTTGAACTGAGTCACTTGGACACTCTTTATCCCCGCATTGTTTATCAAAAGTTAAAATACATACATATATATATATTTTTTGGTAAAAGACGAATGGAAAAATCCTTTAAGATTTGATATTTTTAATTAAAAAAATTTGTTTTAGAAATCCGTCACCTTTTTTTCAGCATAAATTATCATCTGTCAACTTAACTGAAGTAAATTTTAACGCGCTTAACTAATAATGTTTCTAATATAGTTTGATATTTATAAAATATGTGACACTCTGTAACAGTTGTGTTCAGCTATTTTTGTCTCAATTTGGTATCTTGATTAGTAGCTCTTTTTGTTCCTCAGAACGAACAAGACGAGGTCGCTCAAGCAACAATAGATAGTCAAAATTAAATTTAACTACGCGAGTTGCACTAAAAACTTCTCTTTTTCGATTTTAGTGAATATATTATTCATTTCCTTGTAATTTTGTTATGCACCACCACCACCAACACTTTTTGAATGTAAAACGAAAATATACATACAATAAGACGATTCAACAATAATTTTTTTTTAGTTAAAATAACAAAAAAGTGAACGAAGAGTCGGTTAAATTATCTCTTGTTTCAAAACCAAATTGTCTGTTCCTACCAATGCACATCAAATAGGTAGCCGAGGCAAACTTTTTATTTTGAACTTTTTCATATTTTATTTTTATTTGAATTGTTAAATTTTGAATTTCGTTATGATAAGAATGATTTCAGTACAATTCAAGGTAGTTGATAAAATATTTTTGAAATTTTAGCTTTTAAAAGCAAAAACAAAATATACAGGGCTCCTACCTATTGAATGTGCCTTGGTTCCTACCCAGAAATTGAATTTTAATATGTGGCAAGTTGTAAAAATTAAAGAAAAAATATGGAAGAAATAGCACAAATTCGTCATAAAGTTACAGTTAATACTATTGATCATTTTATGGTTGCCTAAAATAATTTCATTTTAAAAACGAGTCTCTTGGAGGAAATACGCCAAATGTTTTGCCAACCAACCCGATATTTCTGCCAGTCAAATGTGAAGTTCGCTTCTCTCCAAAAAGGTATTTGTTTAATTAAATGATACGTAGACGGCATGCTTTTTGCTGCTATTCATAATTTATTAAATAATTGCATTGCATAAGCTTTGCCAAGTAAAAGTTGGCGATCGTTTTAGCTTGATTTATATTTAATTAATTTCTTGGCACGCTTTTGTACTTTTTAATAACTGCTATTTAAAACATTTAACGTTGTAAACTACTTTGTATTTGCTTAGCCCTTTCGCTATATTGTTGCCATATGGCAACGTCAAACTTTAGGGCAGCGTACCCTCCCCCAGTTAGAAAAACGTGGTTATTTTTATTAAAATGTATGTTGTTTAAACCTTTACGAAAACAAGTAAGAAAAGCTAAATCCGATTTTTGTATGGTCGGTGCCCATAATATCATAAAATTCCCGTTTCTTTGTTACAAATCGCTGCTAGTACTAAACTTTACTTAATTTCTTCCAATATATACTGAAAAACGAAGTTTTTTGCATTTTTCAAAATTTCCGTTATATGGCAGTTGGGCGTGCTTATGGTCCGATTTAAAAAATTATTGACGGTGATGCTTCTGATATCAAGGACAATATGTTCACCAAATTTGGTGACGATACCTTACACCGTTACTGAGATACCTACAGACGTTTTTTTTTAAAGTAGGCACCCATTTTTCAAAATTTCATAAAAATCAAGTTTCTTAATTAAATACCAGTATCCCTCTAAATATCACATTTTAATTAATACGTTACAATAGAATATAATAAAGAAAAAACGATATTTTTGCACTTTTAAAAAATTTCCGTTATATGGGAGGTGGGCGAGGTTATGGTCCGATTTCAAAAGTTGTTTCACCAAATTTTGTAACGATACCTTACACCGTTATTGAAATACAGAAATTTTTCCTAAGTGGGCGTTGCAACGCCCATTTTTCAAAATTTCATAAATTCCTAATTTCTTAGTTCAAAATCGCTCCAAATACCGAATTTCACTCAATTTGTTTTAATAGATACCGAAAAACGGAGTTTTTGTATTTTTCAAAAACATCCGTTATATGGGAGGTGGGCGTGGTTATGATCCGATTTCAACAATTTTCTACGATAATAATAGCGATATGTGTGGCCGCTGTGGTCGAGTTGGTAGCGGTGCGTGCTATAACTTGATATGCCAGCGAGTTCGAGGTTCGAACCTCAGTCAGGGCAAGCAAAATCTTAATAATAGAAGAAGTTTTTTCTAATAGCGGTCACCCCTCGGCAGGCAATGGCAAACATCCGAGGGTATTTCTGCCATGAAAAAGCTTCTCATTAAATACATCTGCCGTTCGGAGTCGGCACAAAACTGTAGGTCCCTCCATTTGTGGTATAATATAAAGACGCACACCACAAATGGTAGGAGAAGCTCGGCCAAACACTGAGCTATATAGTTATTGTAACCACGGACAGACAGTCAGGGCTAAATAGATTTCTCTTTTCATTCTGATCATTTTAGTCTATACATATCTATCTCATAACAAAGTTATAATACCCTTGTGTACAAGTACGCTCGGGTATAAATACAAAATTAAAATTAGCTATGTTGTTGCGGAATTGTAGATCATAGAGTAGTTTGAGTGAAGTAACTTTTCATATTTTAAATTGTTTGAAGGAAGTCCCTTTTTTGTTTTCAAGAGTAGTGTAAAGTTTTGGAATTCAAAAAAAAAATTGTTGATGAGAATACGGCAGAAGTCTTCCGATATATCGTTTGGCATTAAATTTTTTTGTTGTAATCCCCTGAAGTAGATGCAACGTTTTTTCAAAGTTGCTATGTTGCCAAATGGCAATATTTGCCACTTAAGGTGCTAAAACTTTATAAAATTAGCAGAACCGCTGAGCATACATTACGTTTACTTGCGCATGAATTTCGTAGACGTTTTATGGTGCTGTAATAATAATCTTTTAGCAATGTCGAGTAAAATGAAAGACACTGATATTGAAAAAATTCTTGTTGACTTTGAGGACTCTGATATATCCGATATCGAGGACCCTCAGGGAACAAAAATTATTGATGACTTGTATAATGCATTTGACAAAAACGAATACTTTATAATCCACATAACCAGACAATCCGATATTCTGGATAGCGTGAACAACCCAAATCTTTTATTTCTTAACTTTAACCGATGAAAATGTCGAAGTAAAGAGATCGGACGTATTGAACGTTTTCATCAATCTTGGTTTATAAGTAAAAAGACTAATGATTTGCAAAAATGTGTTTTCGAACTCATTTATTGTTATTTTTATTTTCGTTGTGTTATTAATAATTATTTATTATTATTTTTAATTATTTAATGAATTATAAACGAACTTATCTCAATACATTACATTTAGTTTATATAAATATTTCCAGTTTTTGAAAACTATAATAATTTTAATTTTATTACAAGTGCAATTCACGTTAAGGTATAAATATTTATAAATTTGTTTAATTATATGTTTATGTTTTAAAAATTGATGATTATTTATAATATTTCTGTCACTGTAATGAGTATTTAACTTTTAACTGAAATAAAATAAATAAAAACGTTTGTACATGAAATCATAAAAACCCCTCTTATTCTATACCTTCAACGAATTTTGTTGCCATATGGCAACATCCGAAAAAACTTATTTCTCCAAAAAAGTTTTGGAAAAATTTAAATTGGTTGTTGATGTGGAAGTCAATTTAAGGTATTCTGTGAAATTTCAGATTTATTCCATTGTGCAATAAAAATATATACTCAAAGGGTTAATGTGGCGTAAACACGTTATAAAAATACACATGGTTATACGGAAAGTAGAGAATGGAAAGCATCGGTGGCTTTACACTCCTGTCAAAAGACCAAATAAATTTTAAATTAAAATGTGCATCACTGAATTATTTCCTCTTTTCGATACTAAACAAAATATATATTCGCAGCAGCTGTTCTGATCCAGAGGATAGTATTCGGTAGAAGCCGTATACGCGCAGAGGAGTTTTTTCCTGTGGTAGTTCAAATCGTCATCGCGTAAAAAATTATTTAAAAAAAGTATCTATTTTTATCAAAATACAATTCCAAATTCATATGGCTTGTCACTTGACAATATACTGCTTTGGGTAGCACATTCCTTCATTTCGATTGAGCTGTTTTTTGTAGGTACCAGTAAAGTTATAGGTAAACTAAGTAGTAACTCTGAGGAAGACACGGCAAAGCAAGAAAAAAGGAAGGTAAGAAATTTAGTACTTTGGTCACGTGACTTCACTTTCATATGTATACGCTTATATTTGTATGTATGTATGTTTGTTTACATTTCTTTGGACACAATTTGCCCCACTTTAAAGGGACAGATTTCATTTAAACTTTGTACACTTATCAAGAACTGACGACAATATAAGGTAATGTACGTTGTATTGTATTTATGAGCATATGCAGCCGCAGTATATTAACTCGAATTTTTCGCACAGGACGTATGAGTAACCTCATCGAATACGAAACGATTTAAGAACTTCCTGCCTTATTTTTCGTATTTCGAGCAAACCAAAGCTTTTTCACAATAATAGGTGCTAGTATTTTTCGCTCATTATATTATTTTCAGCTTATATTAATAATTATTTTATATACTGCCACTACGCAGGTATCAGAATAAAGTAAAGAAAAAACAAGTAAAGAAGTGGCTAAGTTCGATCGAACTTTATAAACTAATAAAGCAGAGACAAAGTTCGGGTAAAACCGAACTTGATGTAAGCCTCTTTTTTCAAAATTTTCATATAATCGGATTTCTTGATTTAATACAAAACCACATACCAAATTTGAGCACATTAGCTTTACTAGTTACAGAAGTATCCGATTTTTACGGGTTTCAAAAACTTACTGGGTCTGGTCCAATTTAAATGATTTTAAAAATACTCAAGATATTTCCCTTCAATATTTCTTGAAATGTCCGATTTTTAGTGTTTTCGAAAATTACCGTTATATGGCAGGTGGGCGTGGTCATGGTCAGATTACAGAGATATACATATGAACTCATAAGTGGGCGGTCAGATTTCCTGCTCGAGTATAACACTACATAGCACATTTGAGCAAATTAGCTTCCATAGCTACTGAAATATAGCAATTTTTGGATTTTCGACAATTGTCGTTATATGGGAGGTGGGCGTGGTTATTGTCCGATTTTGCCTATTTTAAATACCAACCTGCTCTGGATCAAGGGCAATCTACCTACCGAGTTTCATTGAGATATCTCAATCTTTACTCAAGTTTTTGTCTTCACGGACGGACGGACGGACAGGCAGACATCGCTAAACCGACCTCTCTTTTCATTCTGAGCATTTTGGTATATACATATATGTCTATATCTATCTTGATTCCGTTATGCTGTTACAAGCAACCGTTATGCGAACAAAGTTCTAATACCCTTGTGCACAAGTTAGGTTAGGTTAGGTAAGGTGGAAGCCCTAAAGGGCTCACTTAGACTTTAATTTATAGTACATTGTGACACGACTATGCAGTTTTCCTTCCCTGAACTGAAAGACCCGCCGGTAGAGCGTTAAGAGAAACGTCGGAGAGCCCCTCGGGAGTATCGAAATTTTGAGCACAGATGTCTGCATATAAGCCTAGCGAAAGCAGGGCAGCTAAGAAGGTAATGTTGAGATGATTCCACCTCATCATGCTCCATACAGCACCCACATCTTGGATCAGAAATGATGCCCAGCCTAACAGCGTGGGCCCCCATCGGGCAGTGCCCTGTCAGAACACCGATCAGTGCCGAGAGTAATGGCCTCGAAGTGTTTAATAATTCCCCAGACCGTCTGAGGTCCACAACCGACCAAAAGGACCTTGCAACTTTGCACGTCGGGGTTTCCGCCCAGCGTTTGCAGAGCCGACTGAAGGCCCATTTTTCCAGAAGCAGACCACACGTGGCCATGGGAATTCCAATGCCCTTTCTCCCTGGAGTGATTACTTCTGAAGTACCCTGGCGAGCTAGCTCGTCGGCGAGACAGTTTCCCGCAATGTCGCTGTGACCTGGTACCCAAATCAATCGAATGCGGCGGCCGAGGGGCCGATAAGGAGGCCAGGCATTCGACCGCGGAGTCTGCGATCCCAGGGTTCTGATTGCGGCTTGACTGTAAGAGTAGATGCTTGCCGCCTTCTGTGTATTAGTAGTGCTGCGACGCAAGTGGTCTACTGCTTTCTTGATGGCAGCTATTTCAGCTTGAAAAACGCTGCAGAAATCCGGTAGTCCAAACTTACTATGGAGCGACAGTTCCTCGCAGAATACGCCTCCCCTACTCTTTCCTCCAGCTTCGATCCATCCGAGAACATGTTCACTGCGCCTTTGTACCAGAGGTCATCCACCTTCCATTCCTCCCTTGATGGGATGTGGGTTGTAAAGGATCCTCTTGGGGCGAGCTTCGGTACGCACCGATCGACATTCTCGGGGATGAATACGGAGTGTTTAAGGATTCCTGAGTGCCCGTGCTCCGGGGTGAGAGAGAACACGGCGCTTTGCAGTCTGATGGCAGAGCGGGCGGCGGCAACTCTGCCCACCAAGTCTACAGGAATAATGCCAAGCATCACATTTAGAGCAAGCGTGGGAGTGGTGCGAAGTGCTCCGCTGATTCCAATCAAGGCGCTTCTCTGCACCCGTTCCAGATTCTTTGCTAGAGTAGGTTTATCCAGAGAGCTCCACCAGATAAAAACACCGTAGAGCATAATGGGTTTAATAATCGTTTCGTACAGCCAGAGGACAACTCTGGGAGAGAGACCCCATCTCTTCCCGATGGCACTCATGCAACAGTATAAAGTGACCGACGCTTTCTTCACACTGTCTTCGATGTTCGGCCTCCAGTTAAGCTTCCTGTCCAGAATGACCCCCAAGTACCTGACTCTGTCAGTAAGCACAAGAGGAGTGCCTGCGATCGAGGGTAACTGAGCCTCTGGCACTCTATATTTCCTAGTGAACAAGACCAGCTCTGTCTTGTTAGGGTTTATAGCTAGGCCACAGCTAGCGGACCAATTTGTTTAGATGACCTTGCATGAGATCGTAAAGCGAGTTCAGGAACTTCCCCCTGACAATGAGTGCCACATCATCCGCATAGGCGACCACCCGGCAACCCCTCCCCCCAGTTTCTCTAGAGCATCGTTTAAGACAATGTTTCAGAGGAAGGGTGAAATAACACCTAATTGTGGGGTGCCCCTGCTCACCTTTTGCTGAGCCGATGCACTTCCCCACTTCGCTACGACAGTTCTGTCGTATAGGATATTTGAGATAAATCTGATCAAGTTGGTTTCAACTCCAAGCCGGCCAAGGGCCAATATAAACGCATTTGGAAGAACATTGTTGAATGCCCCCTCAATGTCGATGAAAACACCCACTGCGTACTCTTTGTGCTCTTTGTGAACTTGCAACAGTTTTGGATTTTTTTATCAAAAGGAGGGGGTTTTGAAGCCGTAACACTACAGTTAATTTATTACAAAATAATATTTCGGGATCACGCAAAAATTCTAGACCATCTACTGAATTGGAATAGCCACCAATACTGCCTTTGCGTTTTCCCTAATAAAAAAAATGTTCTATTGTATTTTTTCCACTCCACAATCAAAAGAGACGGAGAAAAAAAAAATGTGTTTAATGCTGAACTTTTGCGGAGACAAAGTTATAGACTGACTAAAAAAAGTGGGGAAAGAGTTTATTGAAAAACCCAAATTCAACTTAACTTGTGCAGATTTTAATTATCACTCGAAACAGTAGCTGGCAAACATATCAAAGATATGTCTTTGTTTTTTGTATACATATATGTACATAAATCATGAAATGCATCTCAAGTATGTTTCTATACGTATATTGTTAATTTTTTCGGTTTCAAATGCGATTACGGCTGCAATTTGTGTACATAACCGCCCTAAATGTGTTGCTTCTGCACTAACGGCTTGTGGGATAGCTAAGTTGTCATTTTACTCGTAATAGCTTAAAAAATGTATATGTATGTAAAACTATTGATATGAGAATCGATAATTTTCATGGTTTTTTTTAACTTTCGATACATAGGCTATTAAATAAATTTGGTGTAAAAAATGTATATAGTTAATTATTTTTTGACTCTTACATGGTTTACGTTGTCTCAAACTTACCTTGTTTGCTCTTTTTAAAATCTTTTTTTAAAACTTAATTTAGAATTTCTTTCTGCTGTCAAAAAGATCAACTCCGAAAAAAGTATTGCGTCATTGATAACCACACGTCTAAAAAAACATCTAACAGACAGGAGTTTGTTTAGTGTCGAGACATTAAACTGTTTAGAACAGAACAAATGCTCATCAGCTGATTAAATAATAAAATATATGTATGGTATGTATCATTTATTGAGAGTATTGAGTATAGTCTTCTTTATGCAAAAAAGTGAAATATCAAAATTACCGGAGTGAGTGTTAAAATCCTGACACAAACTACGGAGTGGCTCATTTAACTCAAAATTACTTGTACATTGCTTCAGAAAAAGAGGCCGGAAATGTCTTGAAATTCGGGAGGGAACGTTTAGTTTTATTTCGCCAAGAAAAGATGGGCTAGAGATCAAGCCTGTCAGTAACTTGGCCAAAAATACAATGCCTAGCATTTCTCTGCGACTAGCAAGTGTAGGAAGATTAATGAGTTTTTCAACGACAATATATGGCGGCAGGTTGTACTGAGAATTCCAACGAAAATTTCTTAAAGCAAAAAGCAGAAATTGTTTTGGAATTGACTCTAGCCGGTCGGAATAAACTTGATAGCGCGGGTTCCGAACAACAGATCCATATTCCAGTATTGGCCTCACTAAGGATGTGAAAAGAACCTTCGTAATTGTAAGGGTCATTGAATTCTTTTGACCAACGTTTTACAAATGCAAAAACACCTTTGACTGTAACAATGATGTGAAAATGGAAATTGAAATTTGCGTCCATTGTAAATTCAAGTTCAACAAAGTTGAATACTTGTTCGAGGTTATAGTTACATATATATGTATGACTTTAGGAGCCGGTTGGACCGCCCTGCCAATACATAAAAGCGGGAGAGTAAATAGTAAATAAATCGGATAGTGCGAAGAAATACTCTTAAGAATTTGAATCACTTAAATATAGTCCAAAACAAATTGCTGTTTGTACTTAAGTATATGTATACGCTCATACACACATTCATCTATAGAGTTGGTCAGCTATGTATTGTTTCTTGAACAAGTCTCCAATACCCTCGTTGCCATAGGTTTTGAAAACTTTTGGGCTTAAATTCGCCACTTAACAAATGTGTGTTATACACAAAAAAAACACAGAAGTCATATATTTTGCAGTTGGTGGCATAATTAGACCATCAATTGCGTAAAATTCATGGTTTTCATGAACGAATGAATGCTCCAACCACGGAGGCAGTGGCCAAACGAATGGAGAAACTAGCGCAAGGAGCAATGAATGGATGAGCACCAGAGATGCCAAAGCAATGCAAGCACTTGCATAAGCTTTCAACCTAAGCAGAAAAGAACTGAAAAAAAAATGTGAGAAGGCAAAAAAATGCATATGTACATATGTATGTATGTATGGAAGTGAGTGAAAGGAAGATCATAAAAAACTTCTATTCATTGTCCACATAGCTTGTGGGCTTGTCTGCGTCCTGGTTTTTAGCATCCAAAAAAACTTTTAAAAATTGACTAGACAACTGACTGAATGGCCAAAATGTCGGAGGCTTGTGTGAATAAATGCATTACAAGCCTGCAACCAGCATGCAAAGCTGTCGTATACGCTCATCATAAATATTCATACATCTTTGTACGTATGTACGACGTATGTACATATCTATTTATTCGTATGTAGGTATGAACACTGCCTGGAGGTAAAACATTATCTAGAGGAACGTGTTTCTAGCAAACTGTAATGCTGCTTATCCTAATCGGCTTAAAGATATAGTGGCGGTCGCTGTGGTCGAGTGTGCAGCAGTGCGTAATGAAACTTTATTTCAGGAATCGTAACGGTTATACTTTTTATAAAAAACTTAATAATTTAATCGTTATAACTCGATTAACATTTTTTCTATCAAACTTGTTCGTTATTTTCTCTTTTTTTATTTTTTCGATAAAATTGTATCGATATTTTGTGATTTCTATTTTTCCGGTCAATTTTGATTGATATTTTTCATTTTAAATTTTTTGATCAAGTCTGGTCGATATTTTATGGTTTTTATATTTCTGATCAAAAATAATCATTATTCTTGGATATAAGTTTTTCAGATCACATTTGAACTACAGTGACGGGCAAAACTAAAGAACGTATTGCGCATTGTGAACCTCGTCTTTAAAAAATATTATAAACTCTTATAAAACCTTTATTATTTTAATAAACATATCAAGAGTAGATAATTACACTGAATATTTAATTAACATAATCACATTTTAATTATTAATAAGACTAAAGTTTACCAAAATCTTGGTACATTTGTAATATCGCTGCGACAAAACTAAAGCACATTTAAATATGTACTCATTGTTTGAATTAATTTTCGGTGAGTAGCGTCGCGATTTTCGTTACATTTTAAAACCGTTAATCCATTCGCTTAAAGAGAGCGGTTGTCATAATTTAAAGCACTATTTTCAGTATTTTGCGATCATTCGACGGAGTTGATTCATATTCAAATTAAATTTTTTTTTAAGTGGCTCTTAATAAGAACGAGTATGCAGGTGTAAAAATAATAAGTAAATTTAAAAGGGGCAAATCAGTAACAAGTATTTCAAAAAAATTTTAGATTTATCATAGCATTGTATCAAGACCTATTTAGCGTTTTCGTTCTTCCGGCGCCGTTAACACCATTCATAAAAGTGGAAGGCCCCGTCAAACTACGTCCCGGGAGGATAAATCAATATTGCGGGTCATTAAAAACAATCCTTTTATATCAGCGCGATCGAATAAAAACGAGTTAAACTTAAATATTTCTCAGGGATCGATTCAACGACGAGCTGTTGGAGGACCCTTACAAACTTCAAGATGTGTAAAAAAACCTTTTATTTTCTATATATATATTTTGTAATTTTTATTTTTTCATAATAAACACCAAAATATATGTCAGTGATGGCAATCCTGTTTCCAATTGGTGCACGAACATTAGCGATTTTTAATTCAACGGCCTTTTGTATTTTATGAGTTAATCTAATTTTTATTTGATAGGCTTAAGTTGCCTAGAATAACTTTCAAAAAGATAATGAATTTTGTTGAGGAAAAATATCAAACACCTTAAACTTGAAATAACAGAAGAGCTTCAAAGGAAAATTATTTGTGTTAAAGTAGACATTGTCACTCGCAGGGATAAACTATTATTATGTATTTGTTGTTGTTGCTTCAGACAGGATGTGAAATGATTGGTTTTGGAACGAATTTTCGTCATCCCTTGTCAAGTTTGATTTTAAGAGAAACCGGTTTTGTGCCATCTTCAGTGTCATTTTTGTTCGTTCTATTATTATGTACTTATAATTTGTATGCAGGGTATAAAAAACCAGTTTCTGCGTTTATTCTGATAGATAAGAACCGCAAAATGTGTATCAAACGTGATCGGAATAATTTAAATCCAAGAATAACGATTATTTTTGAACGAAAAACATACAAATCATAAAATATTTGATCGAAAAAATTAAAATGTAAAAATAGCAATCAAGTTTGATTTGAAAATCACAAACCAACGATCAATTATGTTGAAAAAAGTAAAAATCGTTAAATAATGGTTATGCAATAATTTTCAACAAAAAAATTTCTGAATAAAAATAAGGTGAGATTTGCACCGCATGTACCAAAAACATTACATCGTTATATTTGAATTTCGTTTTGGACGAAATTTTCTTAATGATTTTTTTATTTGAATGAATTTCTTAATTTCATTTAAATTAGCGTTTTAACGAGGTGGCAACTATTTTCGAAAATAGTTGGTTGGTATTTTAATTGTCATACTTTAAAATTTTTAAACTTTAATAACGCTTTTCTTCATACTAACTATGTTTTCGTTCCGAAACTTAAAGAAGATTTAGGACCCTAACATTTTCAAAATACATAGTATGTATATCTTACGAAATTAAATCCCCAAAGGTACGAAAATTGAAACTAAAGATGGCACATACCCGAAACCGATTTGTCTCCAAACCAAACTTGACAAGGGATGACGGAAAACGTTCCAACAAACATCTACATTCCACCCTGTCGGACAAGAATAATAATATAAGATTCCGGTTATTGTTTGTGGTACGGATATTTATACTTATGGATCAGTGAAAGTGGGAACGATTTGTAAGAGGGTATCAAGTATGCCGTGATTGAATGAAAAATGAACATACGAGTATGTACATACATACATATATAAAACTATTTTTTGTTGAAAGATTTTGTTTTGAATTTTCAATCCGCCCTAGTAACACCAACGAGCAGCCAATTTCAAATATCTTGTAGTAATTGTTTATGCCCTATGTTTATAAATTTTATGTAAATAAAATAATGTTTATTTCCTACAGTTTCCTTAAGCTTTTGGTTACCCCGTTGCAAAACGCATCACTCGTCTAAGAAAGTGAATTCTAGCTTCTTTATTTTCACTTCCTCTTCTTTATTGTTTTAGTTGTTGTTATTTGACCACAGTATTGCAACACTTTGTTGCACCCTAACAATTCTCACAGTCAAATTAAGTTTTTTATTACTTCTCTTAACCACATAAATTAGTTACCAAAACAAACTTAGAGTATTCCGTTGCAGCCTCCTTTGTATTAACCTAAAATTCGTTTGCCTTATGTACATAGTATATACATTCATATGTACCTAAACATATATAAACATATTTATCGTTGGCTTAGAGTGAAAAGTTTCGAAGTAGAGAAAAAGAGCGTTGAAGAATATTGTGCACCTTTTCTGCTTAATCAATATAATTTGAAAAATAATATTATTTCTGGCAGTTTATAAGGATTTTTGTGACTTATCGGTTCACTTATGAGCTAAGCCATCATAAAATCTGCATGTCCTTGGGCAAAGTTATTCTCTGATGATGTGATATCGCAAGGTTCAGATGTCTGTCGGCCATCTTATAAATGCACATGTATTCAGCGAGAATACAGATGTTAAGTTTTTCGGTAACTCGATGTGCCGCTGAATTCGGGAATCGAGTATCCGCCAGGGCAATATCTAAAAATCATAGAACAATATTTCTATATTAATTCATTTTATCAATGATCAGTAAAGATGGATACTGTTCCAAGGACAGAGATACTACTTTCAATATGATTTCATCCAAGCAAACGGCAGGATTAAAAATATGTCATAGAAATGCTCAAAGCATATAACCTTAAATAGATGAATTAAGATATATTTTTGAGTCCTTCAAAGTAGATGTTGTGTTAGTTCCTGGGATATGGTTATCGACGTTCAGATATAATTAAACGTGGTGGTTGTGTTGCTGTGTTTGTTAAAAGTAGGCTAAAACGAATATCTCTTCATTGTCATTACATCTAAGAATGATAAAATCCTTATTGATTGTATCTACAGACGAAACTGGCTGTGAATCCGATGTTTTGTGTTCTGTGGTTGACTTTCACTTTTTCATATTCATATTTTTTATACCTTCCATGGAAATAGTATATTAAGTTTCGTCCGGATTGATAAGAGTTACCCCCATCAAAAAATATGCCGAAATGATCAGAATGATGAGCTGAGTCCCAAACTAGTCTCTCAGTTTTAGAGCTATTTAAATGAAACTTGGCAGTCAGGTATCCTTTTATAATTGATTAGATATTTGTCAGAATCGACCTGATCGGACGACTATAACGTATATGGGAACCCATTGTTCAGATATTATATTTAGCTCCATAACTCCTCTATTTGAGCAGTTAGCTATTATAAGCTCTATATAGACAGTGAAAATCATTTATAATTATAATAATAATAATCCCAACGGTTTTATCCCTCCATACCCGCCCGACCGATGCGAGGGGCACATCCGCATGACGCACGGATATATAAAAAAAAAAATTTTTTGTTTTTTTTTTCATACATATACTTATGTTGCGCCGAGTCATGAAAGGCAGAGGTTTGTTAAATGTCGAGACATAAAACTGTTTAGCTACAGAACAAATGCTCATCAGCTGATTAAATAATAAAATATATGTATGGTATGTACCATTTATTGAGAGTATTGAGTATAGTCTTCTTTATGTAAAAAAGTGAAATATCAAAATCACCGGAGTGAGTGTTAAAATCCTGACACAAACTACGGAGTGGCTGATTTAACTCAAAATTACTTTTACATTGCTTCAGAAAAAGAGGCCGGAAATGTCTTGAAATTCGGGAGGGAACGTTTAGTTTTATTTCGCCAAGAAAAGATGGGCTAGAGATCAAGCCTGTCAGTAACTTGACCAAAAATACAATGCCTAGCATTTCTCTGCGACTAGCAAGTGTAGGAAGATTAATGAGTTTTAAACGACTTATATATGGCGGCAGGTTGTACTGAGAATTCCAACGAAAATTTCTTAAAGCAAAAAGCAGAAATGGTTTTGGAATTGACTCTAGCCGGTCGGAATGAACTTGATAGCGCGGGTTCCAAACAACAGATCCATATTCCAGTATTGGCCCCACTAACGTTGTGAACAAAGTCTTCGTGATGCAAGGGCCATTTAATTCTTTTGACCACCGTTTTACAAATGCAAAAACACCCTTGGCTTTGTTAACCGTAACATTTATGTGAAGATTAAAATTAAAGTTCGGTTCCATTGTAATTCCAAGATCAACAAAGTTAAACACTTGTTCGAGGTTATGGTTACATATGTATGTCATAAGAAGCTGGTTGAACTGCTCTGCGAGAAAAGCACATTACTTTAAATTTTTTAAGGTTTAGTGGCATGTAATTTACTTCACACCAGTTAGTCATGCTATTTAAATCCGCTTGTAGTAAGGACCTTTCCTCTATCTAAAAAGCTTTACATCATCAGCATACAATACAATTTTTGAATAATTTATTACAGAAGGTAAGTCATTTATAAAAAGTAAAAACAGAATCGGACCAAGGTGACTTCCTTGCGGGACCCATGAAGAAACATAAATAATGTTTGAGGAACTATTTTTAAAAAGAACTCATTGTGTTCTGTCAATGAGGTAAGAATATATCCAATGAAGGAGAAACCAAGGAGATCGAGTTTATGGATCAGTAAAGAGTGACTAACTCTGTCGAATGCTTTACTAAAATCAGTGTATATAACATCAGTGTGCATAAATTCTCTGAATCCATTTGAAACATGAGTTGTGAACTTAAGCAAGTTTGTAACGATAGATTTACCCTTAGAGAACCCGTGTTGTGTGCTAGAAATTGTAGAGGATATGGAATACGTTAAACGTTAGGAATAGCAGAAAGCTTAGCTATACCGCGATCATTTTCTATAGAGAACCTGCTCCCTGTCTTATAAAGGGGTAATATGAATGAATTAGAAGATCAAGGAAATATAACATATAGCTCCCATACAACCGATTGTTCAAATATTGCATTTAGCACGAAAACCCCTCTATTTAAGTAGCTAAAGACTTGCAATTTTGCACAAATAATAAGTAATCTTAGAAGTATATTAGCAGTGAAAATCATTAAGATCGGATTATAGCTGCCATGCTACCGATATTGCATGTTGGTATCTCCTTCATTTAATCAGCTAAAGAATTGAAATTTCGCACAAATATCAGTCAATGTTAGATATATATTAAAGGTATAGGAATAAAACATATATGTAGCTCCCATACAACCGATTGTAAAAAGCAATGAAAATCACATAGATCAGAGAAACTTAACATACAGCTCCCATATAATCCTTCGACATAACCGAAGACAGCTTTTTTTACTTGTTTTTTTTTTTTCAAAATGAATTCTTTATTAACTAGAATGTTGGATGTTCTAAAAAACGAATTCATAACAAAATTATCAGTAATCATTCACAGCAATTCAAATTTGTGTATTTAATAGATACACACAAAATTATAATTATAAATAAAAAAAGGGGTTTTGAGAAAAGAAAGATGTGATTAATTTTTAAAATATTACAATAGTAACATTAAAAATAATATAAATAGAATTTAACATATGTATGTATGTACATGATTTGCTATTGTTTGAAGAGAAAGTATAATAATTCGCAGCAGGTACAATTCTTCTTCAGTTCATGGAGAATGATCGAGGATATTTCAACAATGAAAGTTGATGCGCTTTGAATACTATAGTCCTTCACATAAAGATATTTCTGGTTGGAAAAAGTTTAAAAATTAAATTTCCCATAAGTTAATCCACATTTTTAATGTAACAATTTTAATTGTTTTGGATAGATAGGAAGGCGTTCGTGAGAAAGAAGGTTTCTCACAACAGCTCTGGAGCTAGAGCAACTGGAGGCAGATGATGCGATTAGCCGTTTGTGTGTCGAGGGAGGGACCCACCTGTTTCATGAAAGAAATAGCCCCGGAGCTTTGTCATTGACTGTCAAGGTGATTTCAGGTTCGATTAATTTTGGTATGTAATTGTGGTGAACTGAGCTGTTTTTTATACGATTCATATTATAATAGCGGCGTTGATCTCTGACTTTGAATGCCTTATTTACGCACAGATTTTGGTTGCGCATGAGAGTAGAAACAAATATCAAATAAGTTTGGACTTTTTAAGTTATAGTAACAACGCATTACAACAGTTAGTAAACTATAAGCAGATTTGATTTACCTTACTTTCTGCACCAAAATCAAGTTTTCCATAAAAATTGGACTTAGCAAACTTTCACTCTAAGCTAGCGTTATATATGATAATGGCATATTTGGTAAAAAGTTGCATGTGTATGAGCGTATGCGAAATGAAGTGAGCTAATATATTTTTTATTTATAAAATAAATTACACTTTAAGCGAGACAACCCGCTGCACGCCTTCTTTGCAGAGCGATGGCAAAACTTAAAAGGAACTAACAACAACAGAAGCTAAATAGGAGCAACAGTAACAGACGTCAACGTTGTCTGGCTTTCTAATATCGGAAAGTTTACAAAACATACGTTGTGTATGTATGTATGGATGTCGTTATATGTATGAACAAGTGTGTGGTACAGCCCGCTCTTATCCACTTCTCAGCTCAGAATAATCAGCTGTTCGTGTGACGTCAATACGGAAAGCAAAGAAACCGTTAATTCCACCCGAAGTTCAAAATTTGTGATTTTTATTATGTCTCTTTAGTGTTTTCGGTTTGCTTTAACACTTTTTAATTTTTAATTAATTCAAGACTTCGGTTTAAATTTGCCAAAGAACTTGAAACGAGTTGGCCCTTCTTAAATCCGCTTAAGTTAAATCAAATTTATAGAAGGAGGGCACTTCCTGCAGGTGTTGTCAGAACAGCTAATTTGATATAATCATTCATCCCTGCATTATTTGATTATTGACTACAGTGACGTCACATACATACATACGTATACACTAGGCACATCAAATAGGTAGCCGCAGCAAACTTTTTTCATATTTTATTTTAATTTGAATTGTCAAATTTTGAATTTCGTTGTGATAAGAATGCTTTCAGTACAATTTAAGGTAGTTGATAAAATATTTTTGAAAGTTTAGCTTTTAAAAGCAAAAACAAAATATACAGAGCTGAAATTTTTTTTTTTCAATTTTTCTACTGCTGCTGCCTATTGAATGTGCCTTGCGTATACATACATACATACATACATATGTATGTGCTTGAGTAAACAAAATGACGTAATAGGCGTTAATTCAACATCCTTTTGCATGCAGCCCGCCAAAATTGGTAATAACGTTGCACTACACAGTGAATATCCTTTCACTGCATCCAACATACACGCCTGCAAAAATACATTCCTAAATAAGTATCTATACACAGGTATGTAAACACATATGCTTGCAGAGCAATATATGTATGTATAGCAAGAGCAAAAAAGTTTGATTCCAGACTACTCCAATTTCGATAATTTTTAAACATTTAATAATATACTTGGGCATCGTTCTCCTAAATGCAAAAATTGTCTTTGTATTTAAAATGAAATTCGACGTTTGTAAATGTTGGATTGAGTGTACTATAATCAAACCAGTTATGAACCACTGGGCTTCCCTACAGCGCTACTATGTAGATGCTTACATTAAATAATAGCATTGAACCTAAAGGGTATGTATTTAAGGGGATATTCCGGGTTTTTGGTTCAAAAAAATCGAAATTTTTTTTATTTCATTTTATCATTCTACAACTACCACAGAATGTTAGTCTAAAATTTTATTGCTATATCTATAGTACTCGTAGAATTGAAAGTATACGCGGCTTTTCAATATTTTTTTAAGATTAAACATGTTTTCTAAAGTACAGAACTTGTATTGAAAGAACTATTAATTGAAGTATTTTTTTCTATCAAAAAAACTTTTTCAAAATAAAAGACAATTATAGCCTGAGAAACCGCAATACTCCCTTAAGCAAAAGAAGGGTTGTGTTTTTTGAAAGCATGTATTTAGAATAGCAGATTTAGAGCGGACCACTTAACGTTACGTCTACTAACAGGAAGGCTTCAAATATTCATTACTTCCCGGGTTAAATGGGAATGTAAATTAAAAAGGAATATGTATAAAATTCCTTTCTTCTCTCTCTGAAATCCCGACGAAATTTCGATAAACTTTCATAATTGGCGCATGCAAAACGCGTTAAAAATAAAACAAAATTAGAATGAATCACGAACCGCGTTAAAAAATGCAACGGTAGATTGCGGAATAATCCGTGTTCAACAAATCCGCGTTAAAGAAGTAAAACCGTGTAAAAAGTGACAATGGGGGATTGTAGAAAAAAGGAACCGCGTTAAAAGGAGATCGACTGTATAGAACATGAAAGCTATATTATTACAAACATTTTTTTATGCTTTAATGAATACGAGGTATCATAGTGAAAACACTTTAGAAATGATTACATACAACTAAATTAATATGAATAAAAATTTGAATCTTTAGGAAATATGTACATTATTTAATACATAAATTCCCAGGGATTGAGACATCAATATAATGCCCCTATTATGTAAGGAGACTAGTGTATAGTTGTCGGTCTACTAAACACGATTACTAAACCCATTCTTCGTATTATTTATGTATGGCGATTGATCTCACTATACATAAAAGCATAGATAACATCCCTGATTTAAATTTTCTGACAAGTACATTTAAAAGAAATAGTGAAGAAATATAAAGATATTTTTAAAAAGGAAACATTTACATTCTTTCAGTAGCGGGTTGCCTTGTGTAATGGAAATTCTAGTATAGTTGCCTAGCGGCTACGAATCTCCTGCTAGTAACCATTCATAATAGGGTTATTAGTTTTTTTTTTTAAATTTTCTACTTTCACGAAGTAAAGCGATATTTAGGAGTAAGCAGCGATACTCTTAAGGAAGTACATGTTTAGTATAATTTAGAGAAACTTATTTGATAAACATCGATTTTAACCGCGCCAACAGTAGAGTACACGTCATGGTCAGATTGAAGACGAACAATATAAGTTATAAAACAGTAGAATTGTAGATTATATATGTGGATCAGCTTACAAAGGAAATTGAAAAACATGCCAAGACGTAGACAGTAGTACTGATTTTTACAGACAATTTCCTCCATATCACACAAACCCATGATTACTTTTTATATGGTAGGATTTGCAAAAGAGCGCCAGTAAACTAATTTTCAAAATCAACCGTAATTTGTAGCCATTTGCAACTTGAATTGAATAGCTATAAAACTGCATACTTCAAGCCGAAAATGTTTAATCATTGTAAATTTTGTACAAAGTTTAAAAAATTTCTTTTAAGGTCTTTGTTAGAATGAACTAGATTTTAAATGAAAAATATTTTTCAAGGATTAGAAGAAAAGTAAATTGTTCCAATGTGGTTGGTCTATAATTTTTATTCAGAGGGAAAATTATTCTACATACATAGTTCCCGTCCAGATGTCGTATGCGATGCTACTGCAGCATTCGCATCGAACTGAAAATATCTTTAAAACTGACTCAACATAAAAATTACATACAGTTCCTGATATAATTCAACGTACTCTTTGTAACAAAATATTATATGAAAACATATTGTGAAAATCTGTAGAGATAACTTACGTTTATGTTCTTGAAAAAAAGATTTTGAAAAACAAAACATTATTAATGAAAATTAAGGTTTTCATTTTACAACTTGGTTTGTTTTAAAAAAGCTATTCCCTTAAAAAACAAATACAGGGACTTCGGACGTTATTTTTGCATCAAAATTACTCTTGATAATATTCAGCTGCGTTGCTTCATTGTGGCTATAGGTTTACTTTTTTATGACGAAGTTTTAAATAGGTTCTTTACACATGTTTAAATGTCAGCAATACGCAGTTGGCACTAGGACTCAAGTCCACTTTCGTAATAAGCTTATCACTTTCATGTGAAAATTTAAAACTTCTAGCAGTAGTTGCGGAAGCGAGATGAGGAGTGCGTTTAAAAAAGCTTAATAAGGTTTTGACCTAAGTTATCATCCATCCCACACCCTGTATTTGCAGTCAGAAACATGTGATTTGAAATCACAGAAGATATTCCCCAAACATAAGTACATAAGGCAGGTGTTAGCCTCTAGTTCCCGTAAGGCTGAGAAACCTTTTGCAAGTGGAAAATTTGACTGCAGGCAACCGGATATTTGCAGCCGCATCAAAGTTGCACACAGTTGTTGAGTTCCACTGCTGGAAAAGTGTAGAAAATACAAAACGAAAGCGCAGACGGTTTCTGCATATGCATGAGATACTTCGTAGGTATAAATATGTACATATGTATGTATGCATGTATGCATATACTCGTACATATGTATGTGTGCATAGCGTCCTCCGTCCGTTGACTTTAAATGCCAGTAAAAGTAGAAGTTCACGTACAAGTCGATTCGGAGTGCAAAAAAAGAACAGTGTTCGTAACAGCACGGTAGTGAGTAAAATTTGTGCATTTACAAACATGCATTTACATATCTATACATATATATATGTATGTATATATACATATGTAGGTACATACATACATATATTTAAAGTATAACATCAATATTAATATTCATGTTTGGTTGTTTATATTCAGCTCATTTCTCACTATACTTTTAACAATTTTTATGCATGACGCGTACAATTATGTGATGCATATAATTTTCTGGAACAATTCCATCAACGAGAATTATGCTTCACACAAACATTAGTATTTTTTATATTCTTTCAAAACAGCTTTATGAAAGGCCCGGCAAATACTTACATACATAAGTATGTACATAAATATGTACCTACACACATTTTTTAAATTTTATTTTCAGTAAATTTCAATTAAAATACAGTTGGCTTCCCAACTTTGTACGAATCTAAAGAAATTAAATAAATTTAAATTTTTTCTGTGAGTTTTAAAAGCCTTCACATGATTACTCTTGCTTACATTTTTTCCACTTTTCTCTCTCAATTCTTTTCTAAATACTAATAAAATTCACGTCATGGGTATTAAAAATGTTATTAAAACTCATGCTTCAATTATAAAAGGTTAGGTAAATAATGGCATTCGAATTTTGACACTCCCTTATAAAGGGTTGTTTTACAGTGGTATGTAAAATGGGTTAGAAAGGTTATTGATTTTTAACTAGAAATTTCGAAGGCATTTCATTTAAATTAAGAAATACAAAAGCTACGTTTACAAAACATAATTATGTAGTTATTGGTAAATTTTTTTTTAATTTTTAACCAGCGAATAAATTATAATTATGATAATTATCAATTTATTTGCCCCATAAACGAAATTACAAATTAAAACATTATCTTGTAATATTTAAGTTATTTATTCGCTTTATACCTTTTATTTACATACATACTTACATATATACATACATATGTATGTATGTATATACCTTTGACATCAGGATTATTGTTAATATTATGACGAACCCCTGGACGGCGAAAACCATAATAATTCGAAATTTAAAAAAGAGAATCTTTATTCATATATTACAGAAAAATTAATCAAACTTTATAACTCAAAAATTAGTTCTTACAAATTCATTTTTTGGATGAATATCACATTATGTCACATTATTTAAAATTTAATTAAACCTATTCCTTCTAGAAATTACAAAACTTTTCTATCTAAGCAGGGTTAAATTACAAAACATCAAAAAAAAATTGCTCATGCCAGAACCACATTCTGGGTGTTATGATTTTGGCTGCATAGGGACAACAGCTATTAGAAAAAATTGTTTTCTATTAATGAGATTTCACATGCCCGGCCGAGACTCGAGCTTTGGATCTTAGCGGGAAACCGAGTTATGGAATACTGGGTTACATGCTGGAAAAAAGCGGCCGAGTTAACGATAAAATAAAACTTTGCATTATCAATAAAGACAAATTTTCATAGGATACAAGTAAAAAGTGCCTAACTGGACTTGAGAGGGAATCAAACATTCCATATTTATTTATAGGCTAAGGTGCTAACGAAATGTCGAAAACACACACTATTAATATAGTCATACATATACGTACATATACATATGTACGTACATATGCATATCAGAAATATTTTTGATATTAAAACGAATTTTTTTTTTTTTTATGATTTAAGTTACTCCTTATCCGTGAATGATTTCACAGGTAGAAGGATTATTTGGCCAGCACAAGGCTATAGCGCCACCGACTAAATTATATTATATTATTTTATTATATTATTAAATGAATTATTTATAATTTTAGTTTTATGTCTCTGAGAAAGTTGATTATCGTCGTAAAGCAATGCGTTCCTTCAGTTTTATACAATTCTTCTAGTGAAGTGAAAGTTCTTAATATTGGGTACTTATTTCTAGTGTCGGTGTATTTGGTACAACTGAAAATTATGTGATTGCTGTCTTCAACTGAGTTGCATGTATTACAATTAGGATCTGTTTCTATGTTCATTTTAGCGAGTGTATTTTTACAAAAAAAGTGGTTTGATAATATTCTATTAATCTGTTTTATTTCTATTGAACTTAATTTTATATTTTTGATTTTAAACCATGGATTAATATTATATTAGGAAATAAATGTCCGTATATTATTCCTTTGTTTATTCCGCTCTCTGTATATTGCTGTTGCCATTCTTCCCTTAATTTCTCAACTATTTCATTAACAGCATCTTTAATTGTCCAGGCAATTCTAATATTTTCTCCCAACTGAGCTGCTGCTTTTGCTGCTCGATCTACTGCTTCGTTCATTTTGTTTTTACTATGTGATGGTATGTGATGTACTTCCAATTTTTCTGTGTTTGAGTTATTGACTATTTCTATTATTTCCCTTGCAATGTAGTTGTTATTTTCTTTATTATTTATTATTAAAATGCTTCTTAAACTGTCGGTTAAAATTGCTATTTTTTTATAATGATTTTGTATTGAATATTCTATTGCTTTTAGAATTATTAATTCTGCAGTCATTGATGCTGTTTTTTTATTACTGAAGTATGACTTCGTTGTGTTGGATTCTTCATGTATAAAAGCTGCCAGTGTTTTGTTGTCTCTAATAGATCCATCCGTAAATATAATTTGAAAATTTTCATTTTTTAGTTTATGTATTTTTTCCAGATATAAATTATTGACGATATTTAAGTTTGCTAATTTTTTTGAATTAAATATATTTTTAAAGAAAAGTTCATCTGTGAAGATTTTGTTTGATGCTATTGGTTCCTCTGATATAGTAGCGATATTGTAAAAAATTTTTTTGAATTTATTAAAAACCGTATAATAGCATGATCTCCTGTTCAGGTCATTTGTAAATATATACTTTTTTGTTCAGGTCATTTGTAAATATATACTTTTTTGCTGGTAACTTGTATGCGATTACTTTTACGAGTTCTTTTGCAGTAGCTAATTCGAATCTCTGTCTAGGTGGCATCTCAGCTGCCTATGATAAAACATCATCTAATATTTGATTTGCAACACGATTCTAATTTTTGTAGAGCTGATTTGGAAATATTAGTAAAGGTTGAGGCAGCATAGTCTAAATTGGATCGAGCAAAGGATTTATATAATTGTATAGCCCTCCTGGGATCTACACCATATTTGCAGCCATTAAGGATATTGAGAAAATTACAAGTGCGGTTTGTTTTAGTAATGATGTGTTGAACGTGAGGAACTATTGAATTATTTATGCTTACAATCCTGCCCAGATATTTGATAACTTTTACTTGTTCTATCTCTATATTATCAATTTGTATATTAATTTGGTGGTTTCTATTGTTGAAGTAAATAATTTTTGTTTTTTGTGGATTCATTTTCAGCTTCAATTTTGTTCCTTCGTTTTGAAATAATTCTATTTTTTCTTTCAAAATATTTCTAGTTTGCTCATAGTTCTTGTGGAAACAAACGAGGAAGAAATCATCTGCGAATTGAAACAATTCACAGTTACCGTCTGATATTGTATGCATCTGTGTTGTATAAATATTGAATAAATTGGGGCTTAGTCCACTTCCTTGAGCAAGTCCATTTCTCGTTATTATTTTTTGTCCATCTAATATTAGGTATCTGCATTGAAGGAAAGATGTTATCCAGTTCTTGATTCTATTGTTTATACATATATGTTCCAATATTTTATTTAACTCATTTATATCTACTGAATCATATGCTTTCTCAACCTCAATACAAGCTGCCATAACATGTTGTTTTTTTTTCCTTTTTAATGTGTATAAAATTTATTAGATCGTTAATGCAAAGTGCTGTAGATCTATTTTTCCTCAATCCATATGATCTATCCGGAATAATATGATTATGGGTAATTTTTTTTTCAATGTTAATTTTAATCAGTCCTTCTATTGTTTTGGCTAAAACAGAAATTAAACATATCGGCCTGTAGTTGTAGATGTTTGAAATTTCTTTTCCTTTTTTTAAAATAGGAATTATTTTAATTTCTCTCCAAGACGCTGGAATGAGCCCTGAACTCCAAGTATTTTGTAGTATTATAAATAAATTTATTTTTTCTTCATCTGGTAAGTTATTAATCATTTTATAAGAAATGTTATCATTGCCTTTACAAGAGTTAAGATTTCTTGTGCGTAGAAATTGTAAGAAATTGTCATAGTTTATTTCTGCTACTGTATTTTCATCATTGGTGATACATGTTGTATTTGATACCAAATTGTCATTGATATCTTTTGAAATAAATGATAAGTATTTGTGTTTTTCTTCATTATTCCAACTGTTTTTAACTCTCTTTTCCTGTTCATATTTTTTCAGATTATTAATTTTGCTCCACATCTCTCTGCTATTATTTGGATTAGAAATTTCTTCTATTGTATTTTGAAAGGTTTCTTTTTTACATTTGCTAATTTGCATTTGCAGAGCATGTTGTTCTTTCATCAATAACTTCATATTTTCTATTGTTTTATATTTTTCATATCTTTTTCTCGCGTTCTTTCTTATTTTGTAAAGTCTATTTATTTCTTCATTCCACCATTGTTTAGGCACATACTTGTTAAAATTATTACAATTGAACGTGTTATCTTGTATTATTTTATTAAATGATTTAGTTATATCGTCAATATTGCCGGTAATTTTTATTTTTTTAATATCTTTAAAAATTTTGTTGTGTTGTACTATTTTACTCCGCCCTATTATTTTTTTAAAATTATATTGTATTAAAATTGGAATATGATTGATATTTGTAATTTTTATTGGTAAAGTTTTCCATTCAGTGTTACTTATTGGTCCATTAGTAAATGTTACATCCGGTGATGATGTGTTCATGCCCACTGTGAATGTTGGGGATTTATTATTTAGACATGTAAATTGATAATCTTTTGCTATGCTATCCAATATATTACCTTTTGTATTAGCATTATTGCTATCCCATGTGAAGCTTCTTGCATTAAAATCTCCTCCAATTATTGTAGCATGTTTAAAACCACGACTCGCAACAAATATTTTTTCCAATTCTGTTTTAAAAATTTGCGGAGTAAGATTCGGTTCACAGTATAAGCCAACGATATTGATATTAGGTTTTAAGTTCATTGTTGTAATAGCAACTACATCAAGAGAAGAATTAACTTTTAGTATATTGAATTTGATATTCTTGGTAATGTATATCCCTGCACCTCCATATCCATCAGATCTATAACTACCCACAAAATTGTAATTTTTTAAACTTGTGTTTGCATTATTAGTGAGCCATATTTCACTTAGAATTGCAATGTCTATTTTATTATCAATTAATGATATATCTAACAATTCTTTATTATTGGGGTTTTTTAAACTTTGTATATTATATTGTAATATTTTTAATTTATCACTCATTTTTGTTAATTAGTTCAACGTCTTTAACTATTTGATATCTGTTTATTTTGTCTTTTATTGTATTAATTGCTGCTCTAGTATTATTTGTAATTGTATCACCTTTATTTATTAAAATATTATTTAGCATTTTGTTTATATCAGATGTTAATTTTTCATAATCTGATACCTCATTGATTTTTTTTAATTTTTGTTTTGTCCGTATTCGCTTGTTCTCGTAGTCTATTCTGATTGATTTTTGCCACAGTGGAATATGACCATTTTGAATGTAATGTTCTTGCTGCGACTTGAGTGTTGTTCTGAGTATAAGTTTTATTTTTATTAGGTAATTCTGGAAATTCTGTTTCATCAGTGTTCAGTAAGTTAAACCTGTTTCCAAATACTGCCGAAAATTTGTTTCTTGCTTCATTTAATGTTAAATTTTCAATAATCATTATAGATTTTAATGTATATGCTTTTTTTCGGGCCATACAATTTTTATCTATAGCTGTATGTGTTCCATTACAGTTAACACATTTAGTAGGTTCAGTGCATGAGTCGGATTTGGGATGATTTGTTGAGCAATTACAGCATACATTGTTTGTTTGTTTACAGTGTTGTGCTACATGGTTAAATCTATAACACCTAAAACATTGTGCTAGACTTATAAAATGTTTCACTTGCAGTTTAGTGTAAGAGAAAGAGATCTCTTTGGGTAATTCCAATCCATCAAAAAATATTTGAATTCTTTGTCTGGGTCATTAGGATCTCGTCTACCTACTCTGACTACTTTTAGTATTGGTATGGTAGATTTTGTGAACTTAAGAAATTCTTCTTCTGTTATTTCAAGAGGAACATCGAATACAATTCCAATTTTCGTTATAAAATGAGGTAGTAGTTTTATATTTAGTTTAAATTCATCAAGTTTAGTGTATGCTAAAATGTTAGCTTCATTGGCTGATTTTGGCAAAACTTTGCATCGACCATAGCCAACTTTTTGTATGTCATCAATTCCTTCTATGCGTTTATCCATTAAAATTTTTGTAACGGTAATTGCATTTATTGGTTTTCTTGTCCCGTTTTCCGTAACCGTATCTATGTATACTATGGCCCTTTATGATTTTTGTTTTACCACATTTGGTTGTTAAATTGCTTATTTATCTCGTACTCACTGCGTATTCCCAAATCTTTTTTTTTTCTTAGGTTTTCTTGAAGCCGAGCTACTACGACTACTTGCTCCCATTACTCGGGCTCCAGGGCGTTCTCGCCCTTCAGCCTCCATAACGGTTAACTCGTATTACTGTTTTATAAGTTCTGCTTATGTGTCTTTATTTTAAATATCCAAAAACTGGTTCCTCCAGTTGGTATTATGCAATCCTCTAGCTGTGAAAGTCACTCCGAACAATTAATATTATTTATATTCTTAGATTTAGTAATAAATTTAAATTTTTATTCAAAGTCCAGAAAAAATTCGCAATTGCGCGTCTGTTGCCTTTCAGTGCTGCCAGATTGATGTTAAAACGAATTTGACGCGAAAGCTAAGTCCTACCTACCTTTAGCTGGCGAGCAATAAATTGTATAAAGCCTAACGAGCTTATGAATATACTATATGTTTAAATAATAAGCGACACTGTTCAACGCTTTAATTAAATGTATTTTTATACATGAGTGCGTGACTTATGAGAATAACCAATAATCGGATTTTTGTTAAATTAAACGGTTAGAAATATTAGGGAATTTTCAGCATTTTTTTTTATTTATTATTAATATCGATACTTTTTTAAATAATTTAAAAACATTTACTTAAAAGAAAATTCCCAACGAAAATTTTAAAATACTCTCTAATGTAAAAAAATTATGTATGTATATCAAAGTTTTAAACTTTGTAGAAATCTCAAAAAAAATCCAATATACTAAGAATTGTGAACTTCAAAAATTCATTTTTCATGGGTTGGATAATTTTGTTCCATTGTTTATTTATTTGCATCATTACTATTATTATGGTAAATGTCCCAGTGATGGATTAGCTAAAACAAAATCGGGAACTTGAATTCTATACCTAAATATCGTTATTTTCACGTGCAGTTTTTTCTAACCGGAACAAAAACGTTATAATCAAATTATTCATATTGAAGAATTAATAGAATTTCATAGGACATTCATATTTCTTGAATAATAAAGGGATAAAGTGTTTTGTTCCAGTGATTGATATACTTGTCTCAGTATTTGATCATGCTTTGTAACAAATTTGCAACAAATTTCGAGGAATTTTAAGTATTTAGAAGTGTAGTTTATGTAAAGCCCCGTTTGAAACTTTGATGAACTACATACATATGTACATATGTATATCTATAACCCTTTGACATAGATTGATTTTATTATTCTCACAGATATTATCTGTCAATCAGACAAATATTATAAAATTATAATGAGAATGAAGAAAAAAATTGAAATACATTATTGGAAAAAGCAAATGAAATGAAAACGTTCGAAAAAGAAATTACAAATTTTCGTGTTATACTCGAACTTTTCTTTTAGAATTCCTCTTGCGTCCTCGCTTCAATGGTTCAGCGTTATTTTAATTATTTTCTTCATCATTAAGCTTTTGTTTTCCGTTTCATTTTCTTTGTTCTGAGTTTCATTTTGCAATGGTTCAAGTTGTCACTTTAAGGGCCAGTTTTTCAGTGTAAGATGAACTCTGTTTGTCGTTTAAACTAAGTTTAAACTCAGTATGCAGTTTTTCAGTCAACTTTAAACGGAGTTTAAACTGAGTTTAAACGTCCGATTGGGCACAGTTAAACTTAGTTTAACTTATGAGCTGCGTGCTGACTATTTCGTTTTGGTTGCAACAAATTTAATTGAGTACAAGAAAACTAAGTTTAAATTTAAACTGAGTTTAACTAAACTTAGTTTAAACTGAGTTTAAACCAGCACTGAAAAACTGGCCCTAAGTGTCCGAGTGATTGTTATATGTATTTATTAAAAGACAACAGCAGACGTCTATTGCTAATTCACTGTACACGCGAGTCGCTGTCGGTATCTTAGCGGCTTGCTTAAGCGGCATGTGATATGGCGCAAAAACACAGACCTTTCATATTCGATTGCTTATAACTTATTTTTGTGTCATAGTATATTTATCGAACAAAATGGATTGTATGTGTAAACATTCAATCCATTATAAAAAAAATTGTTTGCAATCCAAAAAAAAAATTTATTTGAAAATGTCAAATCTTATTCCAGCTATATCAATCACTGGGATATTTACCTTAAATACATAGAAAATATGTAGTGTGTATTTGGTTACTTTTTATGTATTTACAGAGTATATAATTCTGCCTTATTTGACTGATTTCTGAGCAGTATGTTTAAAAATCCTCTCGTAATTGCAAATGCCAATTATTAATTGTTTAAAATTTTGATAGAAATTAACGTATAAAACTACAAATTGATAAGTATTATTAAATTTTTTGTAAACAAATCGTGTAGTCCAAAAAAAAAAAATTTAAGTTCATATTTCTAACTCATATGCTCAGTACAAATTTGAATATATTTTCATATAAATTGAAAATCTATATTTCTATGCGATAACATATACTTAGAATAGTTATGATTCACAATTATTAATATCTTGTTTTAAAAATAGATGACATCGTTTCACCCAGAAATGCCGCTTTACCCAAAGTTTGGCAAAATTGTTTCATATTAAACTGAGCAACCATTTCGACTTGGCCAAGGTGAATTTAACAAGGTGGTCTTGAGGTGCCAGCTGGTTTTTTTTTCGCTTTTCTGTCAAAGGGCTTCGTTCTGATTGGCTGGCGATGTAAATCACCTACATATATATGACATCCAGTTCAGCAAAGCAAAAACAAAATACATGGACGCGTTTTACTTATATGCGTTCACCACCACCTTGTTGAATTCGCAAAAATAAATCGACAGGAAATTATTCTTGTTATAGCTAAGGTATGTCTACTAAGAAGCTACGTTCATGGTATATACGATTTTCAGGTTTATTAAAATAACCAAAAATACGCACAAATACAATATTTATTTAATAATAAGACACATTTTAATATATTCTTTCGGGATTGTTTGTATTTTACTAGTAGAAATGTTAAGGTTTTTGTCATAGGTACAGTCGAATTTTCAAGTACAAAGACATTTTTGATACATTGAACAAAAATTGTAATGAAAATTTCTCATATATGTATATACTGTAGGAACTTGTTAAAAAAGTTATATAAGCCGACATACGCTTTTTCTCAGAGATGGATACATTTTTATGTTTTTGACGGATATTATAAGGGCAAACGCAGTGGCAACACTGCAGCACAACCAAGGCTTGAATATCGGCAATCGTTGTACGGAAGCTGTGTGCTCCGGTGCCATAAGAGGCGTAACTGGTGACTATTACCAAATGTAGGTTTTGCGTGTAATCAAAAGACTAACAGTTAGCAGTGAACCGCGATCGACAGTAGACGATTTAAGAATATTACAAGTGAATATACAAATAGTAAAATTAATTAACAGTATTCACTAATTTTACAATTTTTATTGAGCTCAAGGCCAGTTTATGGAAAAATTTTGTGAAAAAACAACAACAGTTTTTTAATGGTAGAAATTATAGTACTATTTCGGAAATCACCACATTTCCTCATCAGACTTCTTTTTATTAAATTAATTCAATTTATTTTTCATAACCATTTCTCCCAGGCTTTGAACTCGGGAGCTCGGAGTTGCAGAGCCAATACGCTACATATTGTGCTATGCTAGCCGAGCTGGCTGTTGTGTTTATTTTATCTTCCTTAAACAAACCAACTACAAACAAGAGCAACTGATCTGCCGCTACTTAACTTGTTTGTGTGGTTTTTGTTTGTGTTTTATTTGGAAATTCCGTATTCAAGTTATTTACTTTATATTAGAATGCATTTCAGGCGTGCTCATCTTTGCATATAAATGTTTGTTTGAGTTCAAGGCCAGTTTATGGTCTTGATGAGGAAATGTGGTGATTTCCGAAATAGTTCTATAATTTCTACCATTAAAAAACTATTGTTGTTTTTTCACAAAAATCTTCCATAAACTGGCCTTGAGCTCAATAAAAATTGTAAAATTAACATTTACTAGGCCAACAGAAAAATAAACAAAGTATTCACTAAATTTTGATAAACTTTCAATTCCATGCCTTTTATATATGTACGTACATAACTAAAAAGGAAAAAAACAACAAAAACTTAAAAAAAAAATGTATTTATATTCTTCATCATGATTGGACCTTTTTTCATATTTGCGACTGGTTAGCCTACAAAGTTGAAAGGAGCAGGAATTTCTCTTTGAAGTTGTTGTTTATCGTAGTATTTATACCATGTGTGTAATGATTATTTAAAAATCAATTTCAATTGCTAATAATGCATACAACTGTAAGTTATTGAAAATATTAGCAAAATATAGAATTTAAAAATGAGTATTTATATTTACTAATGTTAGTAATAAAAAATTTTTACACTTAGTATTTATTTTTTTAATTACTGGGTAATTTAATTCCACTGGTACTTTTCTTTCAATTTTCCAACACTGATATATGTATACATATACAGTAGACGCTCACAAATTGGAACTCTTAGTAATTAGAATTTCCAGAAATTAGAATCAACTTTTTGAATACATTACACGCTCTGAAATTCGAATCGAAAATTCTAATTTCAGAGCGTATTTGGTTTTTTGTTGCAAAATATATATAAAAAGGGGAATACAAAATTTATTCATATTACGCTCGGTAGTCGTTGGATTTTCGTCGCTATCTGTACAGTTTTTGTTAGTTTTTGTTTGAGTTCGATACGTGTTTCGGCATTGTTTGCTTAAAAGTCAAAGTCGTTCGCTGAAATGCCAAATAAACGTAAGAAAAATACTTTGTCTTTGGAAACCAAAGTGCAGATCTTAAAAAAGCTTGACCAAGGTATTCAAGGGAAGCGGTTAGCCCTAGAATTTTATGTGGCGTCATCTGCTATCACCTATATCAAATCTATGAAATCATCACTGTTTCTAATACCTATCATGAGGCTAACAAAAAATCAAAAATGGAGGCAACTCTTTATGAGTGGTTTTTAAATCAACGCGAAAAAAAGTATACATTAACTGGGCCAATACTAAAGGAGAAAGCCAAACAAATATTCAAAGTGGAAAATCCCGATAAAGATGAAAGTACATTTAGCGCAAGTGATGGATGGTTTAGCAAACACAGCTACTGCAAAAAGATCAAGACTGCAATGGAGCTCTTCAGGCAGCTCAAGCACTTTTAACAGAAATAGAGCCAACTAATAACATTAGCACAGCAGACATTGAAATATGGAACAACGATGTGCTTGATGACGACCCTGCACATGATCTCAATAGTGATGATGAGTCTTCAGGTAGCAGCGAATTTGATGACCGGGAGGTCTTACCAGTTGTCTCTACTTCTACAGCCATTGAAAGCGTCAATAATTTAATAAAATGGTGTACTTATAGTGAATCGTTTTCCGCAAAGCACACAAGCAATCTACTAGCTCTTCGCAATGAGATTTTTATTGCAGAAACAAATAAAAGGAAGAAGCAAACACCAATAACAGACTACATGCCTGCAAATTAGTTACGAAGTTTTTGATTAATTTTTGGCTGTTTTAATGTATTTTTATCGATCTCTTATGTATTTTTGATAAAAAAATATATTTACTGTAATTGGAGTTTTTGTTTTTTGGACCTATTTTTGAGTTAGCGCATAAATACATATATCTATATTGGATTGTTACCTTATGTTTTCTCGTTTTTATGAATAAAATTGAATAAGAAAAAATTTCATTGTAGTTTTTCAATGCAAATTGACTTAAATTTTAAGGTTTTATTGAAATAAAAAAACTTCCAGGAATTAGAATTTTTCAGAAATTAGAATCACCCTAAAAACAAAGTGGTTCTAATTTGTGAGCGTCTACTGTATATATAATATAATTTTGGCGCCTACACTATATAGCTCAGTGTTTGGCCGAGCTTCTCCTACCATTTGTGGTGTGCGTCTTTATATTATACCACAAATGGAGGGACCTACAGTTTTGTGCCGACTCCGAACGGCAGATGTATTTAATGAGAAGCTTTTTCATGGCAGAAATACCCTCGGAGGTTTGCCATTGTCTGCCGAGGGGTGACCGCTATTAGAAAAAACTTTTTCCATTATTAAGATTTTGCTTGCCCTGACTGAGATTCGAACCTCGAACTCACCGGCATATCGAGTTATAGCACGCACCGCTACCAACTCGACCACAGCGGCCACGTGTATACATATTAGTTTATCGGAACTACATATAAATCTCACACAGGTGTTCTTAATTTTGGACCAAAAACTAAACTTTAATTCTTTAAGGTATCGAAATATGTGATAAACTTTTTCTTATTGTTTTACAATTTTATTAATACTTAAAATACCAACTAATATTTCTTTTTTTTATTATTTTAGGCTATCGATTATTTGTAAAAAGTCAAACCTCGGCAGATGACTTGCAATACCATCTTATTTTTCCTCTTTTTGTATAAACTTATAACAATATATAACTCGAAAAATGTTGAGCTCATACATGGACGGAATGGAAATATTTTTTAAATTTTTATATCCTTATAAAGTACAAATTGTCGCACAGTATTATACAATCTGTTCACAAATTATAGCACAGACACATATTCTCCAATCATAAAAATTTAGAACTTTTAAAAAGAAAATGTTAGATTTTTTTGGGTATGCAGATATGTATGTAGCTCATTCAATTTTGGTACAACAAAGTGAAAGTGTCTAGGGGCTGCGAATTACCATTGATTTTTGACAATTTTTATACTGACGCTCTTTCTTCCATATAAAAAATAACGCAATAACCTTAATTTTAAGTGCTAGAGGGGGGTTACTAAATTTAAACGCAAGGCCCTACAAAAACAAGCTATTAGTATCCTGCCCAGTCTGTAACTGGGAGAGTCGGAAAGCACATATCACTCAAGATTGATATACATAGAATAGATTGCGCCGACAGCTAACAAAAATAATTTACGATCTGCGCTTGTACGTCACACCTGCAATAACGTATTCTCATTTTGATTGGAGAATTGCTTTATAAGTTCGAATAATATAATAAAATCACGTTGTACTTCACAAAAAACTTGAATTAAACCTTTAGAATTATAGAACACCAAATATTCACTTCACTCGTGTTTGAATTTTAAAGAAACTTTGCCGGTGTGACGTCATTTTGAGCAGCTGAATGCCAATATCGTAAAGCAAAAAAGTAACGGACCTGCGCAAGGCGCAATCTCTCTCTCTCTCGACATCCTGTCCTGTAACAAATATGTGTCACTCACTAATTATATAAAAGATAGCCTTAAATAAAGGGAGCTTATATTAAGTGAATATTCTTGAAGGCAAATTTCTAGATATGACACAACATAACTTATAACTTTGTCATAACTTTGTTTATTTATTTTAATTCTAATTTTTACTTAAGTATTTAAAGTGAAATGAAATGTGTATATATTTGTATTAGATATTAGATATACTATTAAATAAATAACTACAATAAAAAAAAATCGTGGTTTTGCATTGTATTGGGGAAACTGCCTGTAAAAATAATGCCAATACTCACTGATACCTTGTAGATACTTGGAACTTGAACTTTCTCAGACTAAATTTGAAAGAGTCAAAAAACAGTATACTCATAAGAATTCCAATTTTTTTTGTATATATTAAAAGTTTTGTTATTTACTCGTACATATATACATTTTGAAAAAAGTTTAAAAAATTAGTGGTTATGGGTTTTCTTAGAGAATACACCAGTTTTTAGTTAAAAAACAATTATAATTAATTAAAAGAAAAAGTAAGTGCCCAAATCTGTTTATATGAGGTTGTGCTATGTATAAATTGTGAAGAAAGTATATACTTATAAGCATATGTTTCCAAATTTTAACAGTAGTTTTTTTTTAATATGCATGTAAATCGAAATTTTGTTTGCGTTTACTATTATTCTATTTGCTATTTTGCTTTGTGATGCGCTCTCACGCGGCGAGGGTGATTAATAGCTGGCAAAATGAACCAGCTAGACAGGAAGAGCACCAAACAAATGGTTTTCAATTGCAGCAGCAACTGCTGCAAAGGTTATGATTACGATAATTATTTCAATTCTTACATTTTCTTATTAAATTTCACTATTAAATATGTCAGTTTATTATAATAGCTACTCCGTTTTATAATCCTAGCACGAGATTTATCGCCAAACCGCAAGTAGTATTGCGTCGAGGGTAAAATTTTTAATGTAACAGCAATACAACAACAATTACGGGGAATAAGCGATGGCGTTCCACAACAACGCACAGAGCCACTAACAGTATGAATCAGCAAGATGCAACGTTGCGTACACAGCAGGAACAGTTTTTTTAAAAATTGAATCAAAGGCAAAATTTAAAAACCAACAGCAACTTCAACAATCACTGCCATTGTCATCATCACAAATCCCATATGATCAGCAATTTTGCAGGAACAGAAGTAGCAGCAGCAACAGCAAGCTTTCGATTTTTCTCATTTCGTGGAGTTAAATTAAAAATCGCAGCAACCAAAGCAGTCACATCAACCTCAGCTCCAACAGATTTTAAGCTTAAGAAGACCTCAGCATTTTTCACAGTAGCAAATGTACATACAACCATCTCAAACATTTCATCTGCAACAAGTTCATGCTCTGAATCAACACCTTCTCGATCAAATCGAAAGTCAATACCAGCTTATATCAACGCGGCTGATGGGCTTAGCCAAGTCAATAGGACAGACACTATACTGAGCCCTCTTACTCGGAGTAAGCATCTCTAAACATAATATAAATGATTGCCTTTAATGTACATTATTTTATTCCAAATTATTAACTTGTTATTTTTATTTTTATTTCTAGTGAGGAAGACATTTTAACGCCTTTGAATTTCACTCAGCCTTGCCAAATTTGTTGCATTGAGGGCTAGAATCCATGTCAGATGCGTTGTGATCTTCAGCCTCTTTTAAATATACGAATTTTAAAGTCATGAGTTAGTTAAAATTGTGTACACATGTACACGTGCATATTAGTGATGTCAGTCCCGGTATTGATCGCAAATAATACCATTATTTGTAACTCCTTATTTCTTTTGCACATTTGTTATTAAATCATTGCAGCATTATTGTCTCACATAAAAATGTTGTGTGGAGCCAAGGCACTTGTAACAGGTAGTATCAGCAAAGCGGCTGATTTTATTTTTTTTTATTTTATGAGTCCCATAAACTGCCTTGCCTTTTACTTTGTGTATATTAATATTTTTTAAACAAACTGCCGTTTTTATAAGCGCAAATTTTAAATTTTATAGGTTGACACATCAGAGATTTCAGGCAACAACAAAATACATAGGATTTTCTTATGCCGCTCCCTTATCAATATGCCATGTGTGGAGCACATAAATTTCAATGGCAGACTGCACACTTGTCGTTTTTGTTTCAGTTTTTGGCTCATCAAAGAATTTGCAAAACGATTTCATGCAGCTTTGAAGCTCTCTCAACGTTTTACACACTACGATTACTTACATATTACATAAAAAAAGTCATTAAATCCAAGACAAAGTGTATTCAAACATGTGTTCTAAGTAATGACGGGATGCTTATTATTTACTTGGACTTGAACCCATAAATACACATTGGAGGAAAAAGACTCAATAAAAATTAAGAGTAAACAATAAATTTATACACACACGAGTACATACATCCATGCATTTAACTACAAATATAAATGTTTAGGAAAGCGCAAATAAAGTATAAACGTCAACAGAGTAAACATTCAAGCTTAGTCCATGGAATGAATAAAATACCAAATGTTTTAAAGATACAATTTTAAGAATTTTCTTACTTCGATACAATTTTTTCCCAGCTGTTTGGCCTTAAAATGTTTATTCAAATACTTAATTCTAAAGGGTATCATACACCTGAAAATAGTTATTTGACTCGTTTAGACAACGATACGTCTTTACTCTTTCCTGAAGATATTCTCTTAAAATTTTGCTTGATTTCCATACACTGCAGTGTATGTATCAGTGCACTGATGTAAAAAAGTTTTCCAAAAATTTAATTTAATGCGAAAACTGTGAATTCAGCTTTTTTAACCCCGTGCCGCAGAGCTGATAAATCTAGGTCCAAGAGCTTTCGTTAGAAATTTATTTACGCAAATTTAACTTATTGATAAAAACGCCAGCCAAATACTCCAAATCATCTAAATGCAGACTTGAAAACATCAATGAAACATTGTGCGAATTTCTGAGGACTTATTAGTTTTCCATTCAATTAGATGGGTCCATATAACCTACTGATAAAGTAATGTTGTTCTCATACGTGAGATTTATTAAAGAGAAGAAAATGTGCCAAGAACTCATATTTATTTATTTATTTATTTAGTTCAACCTACTGGGCTCAGCCCTTACAGATTTTGATGCACATGGATAAGTAAACATATTTACATTAAATTATAAAATTTTTGAAACTTAAGGGTAGGATACAAGCTTTATTGATAAAATAATTTTTTAAATACATAGTTTTTGAATGACTCTCTGGTCGTATCGATATCTACATGTGAAGATATAACATTAAATAGCGATATAAACTTATGAATCGGTTCATTCTGGCCATAATTAGTTTTTCTATATTTTACGTGGAAGACCGACTTATCTCTGAGAGGTCTTGCCGGAGCGTTAAAAGGTAGGAGCGACAATAGTTCAGGTGAATCAATTCTGTTATGCATAATGTCCCTAATGAAGATAATGCCTTGAATTTTCCTTTTACTAGAAAGGCTCTCTAGATTTAAGGTTCTGCACCGAATACTATATGAAGGTATAGAGTGTGATGAATACATTCGACGAACGGCAAATCTTGTGAAGCTTCTCTGAACTCTCTCCAATCGATCGGAATGCGGTTTGAGTCCTGGGTCCCATATAAACCCTTCATATTCGAGAAGGGATCGAACAAGGCTTAAGAAGAGACTTTTAAGGGTCAACGGGTCTAAAAATTCCTTTGAGTTTCGTTTTAGGAATCCAAGCTTGGAGTTGGCTGCTGAGATTATGTATTTCCTATGATAGTCGAAACTAAACTTTGTGTCGAGATAGACTCCCAAGTCTTTGATTTCACTAACACGTTGGAACATAGCGTCTGTACCGTGTATATAATTAAACATTTTCGGACTAGCTGACCGCAAAAAAGTTATGATGTTACATTTTCGGAAATTTAGCAATAGTCCGTTACATATACACCACAATATGAGTGAGTTAATATCATTTTGCAGATTTATGCTATCTTCAATAGTTGTCATAGGTAGATATAGCTTGAGGTCGTCGGCGTCAAGCAGACACTCGGCATATTTGAAGGCATTTAAAACGTCATTAATAAAAATTGTGAAGAGTAATGGGCCTAAGTGGCTGCCTTGTGGCACACCAGAGGTCACTGAAATTACGCGAGAATGACTATCACCAACTTTGATGATTAATTTACTGTTTTTCAGGTAGGACTCAAGCCAAGTTAGGGCGATGGAGTGAACCCCCAGCATTCCCAGTTTGGAGAAGAGTAGATCATGGTTTAAACTGTCAAAAGCCTTTGTAAAGTCCGTGTAGAGAACATCGACCTGAGATCCCATCTCTATTATATCTAATGTGAAATTAAAAAAATAGCAAGGTTGGTATAAGTAGACCTTCCGGGATAGAAGCCATGCTGCCGCGTATTGATATGCTGTTTGAAAGCGGATAAGAAATACTTATTAACTAGTTAGTCCAGTAATTTCGGGATTATTGAGAGCTTGGCTATTGGTCTATAATTTTCCACTAGATTCCTTGATCCTGATTTATAAATAGGTACAATAAAAGCAATTTTCCATTCATCTAAAAAGGTGTCTGAACTAATTTATTAAAAATAAGAGTCAATGGGATGAACAAAGTGTCCGCACAGTTTCATAACCTGCTCCTTTCGAGGCATCCAATTCTAACAAAGACTCAAAGACCTCTGTTTCTGTGACCGACATTTTTCCCACATCCACTACCTGTTGTAAGTGAGACGTTTCGTGGTTAATTTCGATATTTTTGAAACTATCATAAACGTTACCGAAAAAGTTTGCAAATAAGTTGAAATGGAGCCTTTATATTCCATTGATTTTGGGATGCCATTCACCTTGCTTTTCGTATTGTAAAATATCCAGAAAGACTTAGAATTATGTTTAATTTTAGACTCCATCGAGTTAACGTACGACCTGTGCAAAAAGTTTGATAGGGTCTGAAATTCCTTCCTAAGCTGAGAGAAAATTATATTATCCTTTTGGGATGCGGTTCTTTTAAATTTTTTATGAGCTTTATTTTTTTGGTACTTCAGCTTTAACAATCTATTATTGTACCACGGCAGACTGAACTTTCTTTTTCTTGTGTGTACGGGAACATGAAGGCTTAACTTAACTGTACATATTTTGTAAATCATGGTGTTTAAGGACCGTATGCCAATCTATTGAGTCGAAGAAATTATTGATAGCAGTATAATTGGCCTTGGGCAAAATTATAATAGAGCTCCGGTTCAGAGGGAGTACTGCTGCATCTATAGAAAGAAAAACTAATTATGAGGGCCTTATGATGAACGGATTCGCAGGAAAGAGGTGTCATATCTAAAAATCGTATGAGCTAGATCATTAGTTATAAAAACTTTATCTAATATTCTATTGATGTCGTTAGTAACATTATTTATTTGAAACAGGTTGAGTGAATGCAAACAGTCGCAAAACATTAGGAAGCAGATACTAAATGAGAACTATAACTTTATTAAAACGATTTTTTTGCGATTTCGCAGCTTCAATGTTTTTTTACAAAAGAAGCGGACATTAGTTTACTTACTTATTTCGCTAATTTATCGGCAGTGTCTTTCAATAACGGTGCGAACACTGAAAACACCAGCACAATGCCCACAATATTTTCAAAGAACGATGAGAAGACATCTTGAACATCCTTTTTCAAATGTTAACACAGCACCATATTCAATGCTAAAAATTAATTAATAACAAACATTCTCTCCATTGTACAGTGTAATCCATTTATAATGGACTCGCTTAAGATGGAAACTCTGTTATTATGTACCTCTTTGTCAAGTCCCAGTTCAACCATATGTAAAAAACTCGGTTAAAATAGACTCGGTTATAATGGACTCCGGTTATAATAGACAATAAAATCGGATTTTGTCCATTATAACCGAAGCTTTCAAAATCAAATTTCAAAACAAAGTTGGCAATCAGTTGGCAATAAGCAAAATTTTGTACTTCCCCGAATTCGATCAAGAGACACAATCAGTCTCTGCAGCAGAAAATGTTCATTTTTTCTTGGAAATAAGTCAAAGAAGGCAAACAACTTCTGCGGTGGGCTGAAAGTGACGTTCGTTGGCTTTTCATTGAGAGTTGTTAATTTAAGAAAAATGTCGGAAAAAAATGAAAAGCGAGCATTTACATTGCATGAAAAATATACAATAATATGCGAAATTGAAGGAGGAACTTCCCAAGCTGACATTTGCTTGAACAAAAACCTAAAAAACAGACTGTTTCGAACATATGGATTAATCGGGCAAAATTAGAAACCTGGCCTGAAGCTATATTTTCAACAAAAAGAGAATAGTTCAGATGCAATCAATTTGCTCAATAAAGTCGAAATCAAACTACAAAAAGATTTTGCCAATAAGGCATTCACCCAAAAGAAAATCACTGACTTTTTTCAAAAGACTTAATTAAACTCATTATTTTCTTAATTTTGTATTTTTATGCATAAACTTTATTGCTTTAATAAAAAAACACATTGAATTTACTTTTTGAGTTAAAAATTGTATATTCTGATTAGATGGACACTCGGTTATAATGGACAATTTGACATGGTCCCGTGGAGTCCATTATAACCGGATTGCACTGTATTTGTTTAAAAGTATATTTAGTGCCGTAGCAAGATTAATTACAAAAAAAAAAAAAAACATAAGCTGCATGTTATTGATCGTGGCTACGACGTACGGCTGTTCCTAAATATGTTTTTTTGAGCCTGATATTAACAAATTCCTTAGAATGCATCCAATCAGGTCATATCAATGTAGTCATATATATTTGGAGTAAACGTTGAAATTGTAAAAATTTCTATAACTATTTTGTTGCATTGTAAAAACTTTGTTAAGGAAAAATGTTCAATTGGCAGCTTTGCATATAGAGTGATGGCCAATTTAAGCGCGCCAGTGGAAATATAGCAAAGTAGATAAAATGATATTGCATACATTTAGGCGATTTTTACAGGGTGTTCAAAATTTCATTCTACGGTTCTTATTGAATTGCTTTGCCGTTTTTGTTTGATGTGAGATACACAAAATTCAGCAAAACTTGTATGTATGTATATACTTATACTACGTTTGCTTGCATCAACACAATGCTGACATTCATTTGTTTGTATGCATACCTTTACACGCATCCGCTTTATCAATTACAATTTTTCATCGTAGAATGAATCAAATGCAAAAACCAACAAATCAAATTAGTCAATTTATCTATAATTATAATTATTAAACATCGCTTTTACGTTATTTTTATTAAAAGATAAATTTCTTAAAGTTTCTTTTGTTAATGATTTTAAAATGCGCTGTTGGTAACGCTGTGTGGTGAAAGAGCACGGCTTCACGGCAAACGTACACGTCACGCGGAACCGGCAAACGAACACGATGGTGAGTTTTCATTTACATGGCACCCTCATAGGTTTGGTCGTGTTAGCTGACACGTAACGTACGGGTACGTCGGTGACTGTTTGCACTATTATAGCGAAGTTACCCACGAACTTGTACGTAGCATAACGTAGACGGCGGTAGAATCTCAATTTTACAAAAACTCATTACCGTAGCCTTAGCGTAGAAATCAGCTGTTCTCTCATTACATACAATTTGCTTCTTTTTGTTTAGTCCGCTCACTTTTATACAATGTTGCCATTGATTTATATATACATATGTTTTTGCATAAAATTACAATTTTAGTTAACATTTTTATAATGTAAATGAGCGAGTTTTCATTAACAAGGCGCTCTCATAAGATAGGTCGTGTCAGCTGACACCTACGGCCGTTCTACGTCGGTGGGTAACTGCGCTTTTAGGCTCAAATCTTCACATCCGAGAATCGCTAGTCCGCTCTTAGTCGAAATGACAGTACATATCTACCCATTCGATGACGTAGTAATAGTCTTTTCATGCAATAAGCCGCTTTCACACGATCGTTCTTGTATGCAAACATGAATAACAAAGAACTTAAATGTATGAGAAGGGACAACTTGTTATTATTAGCAACGAGTGAATTTCCAGGGACATTCTTTCTCTTTTGCTCAAGCTAATTTTTATTTAATTTAAGTTCTTTTATAACAAGACGAGTAGTATAAACCCAATAATGATGGAAATCAAAATTGCGCCCATCAGAGAGGATTTGCCTTTGTGTGACTTCACACTGGCTGAGCAGGGAGAGAGGGATAACAAAACAAAAAAAAAATGCGAATGAAATGCAATGTAGGGTAAATGCATCACCATCTAAGTATCCGGACATCTGTCCTTTTTTCAGGGTAATAAATACAGCATGCCAACTACGTAAACGGTATATTATTATATTTAAATAATTATACTCATAAAAACAATAGAATTATTCGCGGTTTGGTTAATAGCAGGAAAAAGAGCGTCAAAGTACAGAAAATGTTCAGTGTCCAGAAATGGGTTCGTTTACCCCACAATTTCGAAAATACAGAGGTTGCGCCTTCCTCAAACCGCTATTCACTCTCAGCAAATTTGACAGAATCAGCTGTGTATGCTACGTCACAAAACGCGTTTAGTTTTGTTTGTATGTATGCAAGCATACAATTGTTTGTGCTTAAATTCAATGCCTAAAGTGATTTTATTTAAAATAAAGTTATTAAACATGAAGTGTGCAGTGTTAAGTATTAAATCGCAAAGTCTATCAATAATACGGGGCTATAAAACTCGCTAAAAAATGATGTGAAGGTGTAGCTGTGCGCACTTGGTAGCAAGTTAAGCTTCTTGTGTCTCTGAATGCTTCACAGCAGTTTTTTTCAAGGCATCCAATCAAACACAGAGCATAAATGAAGTTATTTGAATATAAATATGTTGCATAAGGTGCCGATTTGGTAAAAACTTTAAAATTTACAAATCACAGGAGAACATAACCTCGCATTTTTCTTGTAATTTCTTCCGATTCTCAGTCAATTCATGATCATGACGTTGCACGCATTTTGCTTCACATCATTTTTCGTCGGGAAGGCGTAATCTTGTATTCTATCGTTCTTGCATTTACCCTATAAAAAACCAGTTTCACCAGTGTGACGCAGCAAAAACAGCTGACTCTGTCAAAATCACAAAGAGAGAAATAGCGGTATAACGATCGGCGCAACATTTGTTTCGCTCAATCGTGGTATGAACCTATGATGGTTGAAAATTTATGTATTTCATTTAAATTTTACGGTTTTCAAAATGTATTGATTTTTTTTTATCGGGACATGAGTTTGCGTTAATATATAAACGTGCATCGCATACTTTTACATCGCAAAACGGTTGCAAACAAATATTGCCGTACGAAGGCAGTTAATCAACCGTTCGCGACTTCCTCTTTTTTTTCAAATTTCTTCTTTGCTCTCCCATTCTTAGGATACTATTGCGTCACGAATTTTTGCCCTCAGCTAGATTATTGCTATCTTGTATTATTCTATCATTACTGGGAATAGAAGAGTATACGTGTTCTTAGACTTATACATACATACATACATCCTGTATCTGGAGCGCTTCACCCTACAAAGTGCTTAATTTCTTAAGTAGTGATCATATTTTCGTTTTAAATCTCAACGCTAGTATGCTCTAGTCATATTAATTATTATAAAAATAATGCTTTGATCTCTACATATACATAAAAACATGCCTACATACAGATGTACATACATACATATACAATGTATAATTGCTTAGTATAGTAATATGGATTCACTAGAAAAAATAAACACCTCCATATTTACTCACGCTACACTATTTTCGCCAAGTTAAATGACCTGAAAGAAAAAATTGAGCTGGCGTTTGTCGTACAAAAAATTTTCGCTTTATCGTCCATTACTCTTTCATTGTACACCTATTTATAAGGGAAAAAATCTTGGAGCAAAATCTTTTGAAACCAAATAATGATAAAAGAAAATACACACACCTACATACATACAAAAATATATTCTAGGAAATTTGTGTGAGACGCAGAGGAGATCTTCCGGAATACTGTGCATTCACTGCCATAATGACGCTTGAAAGTTTTTAAGACATCAACTTATGGCGGGTGCATTAACAGTAAACAAATTGTAGCCAATGGGAAGAGGAAACTTAAAATTACACATATTTAGGTACGTATGTATGTATTAATATGTGAGTGTGTATGTTGTTCGAGTATGTTTGGCTACAGAGGATATGTGACTTATCTGTTATTAAGACAACGGCGAAGTATTGCAAACAAACCTTAAATGTGTAAGAAAATTGTTGATTCAGTTGTATTGGCCATAATTATATAAATTATATATAGATTTTTAATGAGCTCAAGGCCGGAAAAATAAAACAATTGAATAATATGTAAATTATTTTATTTAATCGTCAATATTTCGACTTCAGTCTGAAGTCATCATCAGGAACTATCGGCTGCGCCTACCAGATGACGACTTCAGACTGAAGTCGAAATATTGACGATTAAATAAAATAATTTACATATTATTCAATTGTTTTATTTTTCCGGCCTTGAGCTCATTAAAAATCTATATATGTGTAAGAAAGTAATATGTTCACTTATGCATGCGGATTTATGTTATGTGACCACAACAATTCCCTGCAAAAAATGCGCTTAGTCTAGAACGAGTCCGGGAATAGTCGCCACTAATACAACTTCTGATCTCTTTATATGGAATGAACTGTTGCCTTTTGTTCGAGCATGTCCTATGAAGACACTAACTGTCCACTTCTACATACATATACCCAAATGGGTATAAATGACGGCCAGTCTATTTATAAAAGCAAAAATAAAAAGCTTTGCTTCGAGTGCCAACGACGCGCATAAAATTTCGTTGCCTAAGCGCGTATATCAATTCATCGTTTATTATACCCGAAAAAGGTGAATATAGGACCAATTGTAACCGAATGAGAGTAAGCCCGGAATACTCTCTTTGGATATTAGTCGCAAAATTCTTTGCAGGGTTCTTTCTATCGCCAGCCACTGTGGCAACCGCAAAGTATACGTTTTAAAAGGTTTGAAGAACTTGCATATGTGCATTCCAAACTCCTGCAGATTATTGTTCTTTAAATGTGGGCTTAGTTAATAAACCTTTATTGTTTAACCGAGTAACAAATGTATACTTCAACTCATTTGTAATAAGAGGAAGACTCAAATTTCAAGAAAAGAAGAATCGCGAGAAATTCAAAATACATAAGTAAGTCTTTATGGATTAAATAGGCTTTTGAGAAGAATTGTACATATAATATAAAAATAATCCAAAAACTTAAGCAGTTTACATTTCAATAATAGGACACACCATTATAAGGACTCTATATAAAAAAGGCAAACTGTAACGACGGTCAATTTCCCAAACAATATTATAGTCAAATAGCCGAAAAGTAGTCTGTTGTAGAATGAATATTACATAATCAGAAAAAAAATTGCTTTTTTAACCGCCCAATCACAGCAAAAACCATGAAAATAGCTTTCTATTCTGTTAATACTCGTATAAAAGACTCAAAATGAGGTGATTTTACAGGCGACATTTAATTGAATTCATGTGCCTGGTGTAAATAAGAGCTAAAGACGTATGGAAAATTTATACAAGTAACTTATTAGATTTTTATTAGAGAAATTTACATATACAAAAAAATATTTACATATTTACATATGTAAATACATATGTCAGTACAGCTGGGATAATTGAAATTACAAGAAAACTAAAATAATGCATTAGTTGCAAAACTGAAGGACAATTTCATGACTAAATATAGGGTCAAAAGAGTTTTATTTACATAAAGATTAAAAACATTTAACACCGTACATAACAATTTTTGACTCATCCGTCCAGTGTGAATATGAATCAAGGTGTTTTTTTTGGCAAAATCTAGTCTGTGTGCCGTCTGCGTGCCACATGCTTTTTTTCAAAAGGGTGACCTTACTTCTTGCATAAAGGTTGTGTTCTCCGGGACGTCTCCTTACTGTATGTATACTACATGGTAACTTTAGGTTATCCAAAATTTCGACAGCTGACATTGCAGTATGAGTCTTCGAATATTTTATAATTTGTCGTACAAAAGTTGTTGATAATTTCTGCTTACCTCCCTCTTTTTTCAAATTTATTTCCATAAGTTAACGCATTTGAGACATTGTTGGCTAAACAACCAACTATTTTTTCTATTGCTTTGTATGTTTTCCCATTTTTAATGAGTATTTTAATAAAATCAAGTTTTTCGTGAGTTCGGAGTGCCTCACTAAAAAATCTTAAAATTACGTTTTTGTCTACTAAAGCTAAACATATACATAATAAGCCACGTCATAGAAATTACTTTTTATTCCAAAAAATCAAATATTTCCACTGCTCGCCTAAAATGCCGTTCACCATAGAGCCTACCTCTTTAAAATTTAAACCATAAACGTTGAACAGTTCAAAGCTTTCATGAAGTTAAATCATACACTAGAGATGATAATTAAAAAACAAAAAGAAATCGATAGTAATATCGCGTAATATGTGAAATTAAGGGCACAAAGCATTTCGCAAGAGCGCACTACTATTTCAGTGATCGCAGCTGTACATGTTTTCTCTTGGTGGATTTGCTTTGAGATCAATAGTTACTTTTGAAATCCAAAAAATAAAATATATTTATATACGTACATATGTACATCTTATTAGATAATCATATTTTTTTAAGGGTTTGTCCAGCTTTACTGAAAATCCGTTCAGAAGTCGTAGATATTTTTGAAAGATTATTGCGTCCTCTGTGCATTTATTTGGCTCATTTAAAATTTTACATTAAAGAAAGGAGAATTTTAGTTTTAGTTTAGTTTTGTTGGTTTTTTATTATAGTGCGTATTTCCTGTTCGAGCGCTGGGAAGCTTGTATTAGACAAATCATTGAAAGCGTATTTTTAAACCGCGCAGCTATGTTACATTAAATTGCCCTGCTTTCGTATGCGCAAACTCCTTCTGGGAGTATTTTTTTTCTGCAAATTGAATTGGACTTTAGTTCGATTGTTATTTTCGGTAAGTTTTGCTGTATCTCGAATATTAGTGGAAAAATTTGAGAAATGGCGACAAGCTTGCCTCTGGAATTTCGCAAAGTGACATCTTTAAAAGAATACAACTTTTTGATATTTATTGTAAAATTCCTTTTTCATCGGCGTTCAACGGTTGGATGTCTGCTTTTTGAGTTGTGAGTAAATTACTGCATACATATGTATGTATATATTCCGTCCATCGAGTGTGGTCTGTTTAAATAAGAGCATTCATAGTTTCATTTACTTGCGCCTGTTCATGTGTTTAATTAGGCACAATAGATATTGATTTTAAAGAACTCACAAAGTTGGGAATTTCCGCAACTTAAAGATTAATTGTCTGGGCAAAGCACGGAAAATATCTCAGTTCTATTATATCATTTGTCTTTCATTGCATCGTATTCATTCAAAACGCAACCGGCTCCAGGCGCTTAATTGTTTTTAATCCGCCGTATTGCTGTTCTGATCATGCCTTGGTCAAGTGAAGGGATTTGATTTTTAAGGCTTCTCTTCTTTAAAGGCGTGAACAGCATTTTACCTCTTTTCAATCCTAGCTTCTTCTGCTTAAAAAAGTCTCTCTTCTATCTTCCACTCCCGTAATTGCCACGGGGGAGTCGATAGATTTACAAATATTCCAAAATTTATAATTTGTCAATAACATTTTTCATATTTTTAATTAAGCAAAGAAAAGAGCTTTTTACTTTTGATTAGAATAAATAAATAAATTTGCAAATGTTTGATAATTTTTCAACGCATGCATAACATTTGTTAAACGCCTTAACAAAATATTTTATGTACGTGTACGTACGTATATAAAATTAATTACCGAAACACCCAAGGCATCTTTACTTAAAAATTTATTTATTATGAAATTAAGCCGTCGAGAATTAATTCGGCTGCGAAGTCAGCCATTAAATCATATATTATCATTATGGCTAAGCCATTAAGTCGTTCCTCTCTATTCGAATTTCGCATTAAAGTGTTACGCTTTGCACGTAGTGACTGGCATTGTCGCATTACTTTAAAGTATAAACAAAAAAAAATTGCTGAAAAAAATACCTGATTGCATTGAACTTATCCTACAATTGAAGATGTTTGTTGCTTACAAGTTTCTTCTTGACTTCAGTTTATCTTCCACAAAGCCGTTTCAATAATTCCTTTGTAAGTTTGGTTGTTTTATTTCACCATTAAGGGGGTCGGATCATTTAGAGGCCAGATAAAAGTCGCTTTTTTGAATTTTTATTTTTAGAATAAGAAACATTGTAGACAATTTGTTTGAAGAGTATATTTGAAAGTTTTTTTTATTGATTGAACCACTCAAAAATGTTGAAAAATCGTGGAGGAATCCATGTTGCAGTGGAACGTGTCGCAGCTGACACCTATTGGCGTGCAAAGTAGCGTCCGTAATTCTTAACTGTAACAGTAAATATAAATATATTGTTAGCTCGTATACTTTTTTACTCTGTATATATACTGAACATTAACAAATTTTTGCCTATGCTTGAATTTTGAAATCGATTTTCACTTTGAAAATTACAAAAAGCAATATAATTATTCATATCTTTGGTTCATATACAACAGTTTTCCATACTTTACAAAAAATAAGTTGAATCAGATTGATAGATGAGCCATTTTTCGCGCTATCGTGCACGCCAATTCCAAAAACATCGTTTTCAGAAAACAAGCTTCAAAGTTTTGATAAAGTGCAACGAAAGAAGAATTTTCGTCGACGCACTTGTCTGAATTATCATTTAAACCACTTCGAAATCAAAGCTAATATTTTGCACATATATTTTTAGATAGTTTTGAAAAAAATTAAGCAAAAAATCGATTTAAACCCCTTAATCGACGTTAAGAGTTTGCATACTTCTAGAAATATTACGCTGAACTTTTAATTTATGTTATTGCGAAAATCGTAATAAGTCGCAACACGGTTTCGATTTGCTCAATTACTTTTGGTAAGTTCATGGAAGGGACAGAGTTAACGAGAAAACTAACAATGTCATAAGTAGGCTCACAATAAATTGTAGGTTTTTAAATATGAATTGGCTTTAGATGAGACGTAAATATCTGATTCAAGCAGTAACTCCCCAAGAGCTGCAACAATCACAGAAATCATTTATTTAAACCTGAGTAAAACACATCATACTTGATTTAGCTTTCGGAAATAAAGTTTTTATTTTTTTAGTCGAAATTACTGATCTTTATGCCGACGTTTTGAAAAAGGATGCAACGATTTTAAAAACACCAAAGCAGTTGGCAATTCTATCTCTAAAGTGGAACAATCTCTGTAGTTGTGTTGACCTTTTTGGGGGGTAGGGGTGTTGGAACCAGCATAAGAACATATACAAACATTTGGATTACAGCTATAGGAAGGACAGTACTGATAATTTTCAATTCCCAATTCAGTACGCAAAGTCCTTATTTTTCAGAAATTTGTGCTGATTTGTACTGATTTTTCAATCTCGACACTTTTAAGCGTAAAAATTAAAAAAAAATTGTTAATTTCCATGCTCACAGAGTCGCCCTATTTTTTTTTTCAAATGTTCTTTTTAGGCATGTCAGTGAGTTTAATAGCCATTTATTTTTTACATTTTTTCAAACAAAAATAAATGATTTAAAACAGAAAGGGCAGTTCGAAAAAACACACTAAACATACCTTCCAGAGTTGTATTTAAATAATAAAATTTAACATGAGAAACAAAAATAAAAAGTTTTCAACTGTTGCATTACGATAACACAATACGACAAATAACACGGCTTGTTAACTCCCTAAAGGTCTTTGTTTTGCCCTTGTCATTAGCCTTACTTAGCGACGAGGTGCCTGAAGTGGATAAAACAGAAAGTCTCAAAGATAAATTGCATTAAGTTTGAACGAGCGAGTATCCAACAATGGTATGGCATACAATTTATCAGAGGGTTTGGTAAACGAAATTAATAGTTTTTGTAATAGTGGCGTAAAAGGCTTATTCCTACAGAGATCATTAACTTTTTGTCGACAATCCAACCAACAAGTGTTGAGTCGGTACTTCTCCACTGCAGATTTTAAATGCAACAAATTGAAGTACAGGTTGGAGGATAACACACTTAAGCTTTTATTTCTTTAATATTGCATTTAGATCAAAATATATAATAATTTTGCTTCTCTCAAACTGGAATGGGTGATGTATTTAATTTTTACTTGATGCATTTCTTTTTTTACTGAATGGTAATACATTAATATTTAATATTGGTATCAAACAGTGATTAAGAATAGTTTTACTTTACGTAGGTGTATTTGCTTCTGTATCAAATATGTATATTTTTACTTGAAGTATAAATTATTTTGTGATTGTCCCGGGATTTTGTTTTCAGATCTCGGAAATCCCGATCGATAAAAGGCCCAAAATTTACATCCCTAATTCTATTTCACTTCGTTCATATACGAGAATTGAGCTGAATTAATGATTTTACATTAAGATTTCCTAATGGTGGCTCTTTTTCCCCAGTTTGAGAACAATTTACCGTTATTTTCTTAATCCCACATTCCAACACAGCCGTGGCGTAAAGAGATAAATCGCCTTTTAGTTGAATCAATTGAAAGTGAACTCAAAATAAAAGTGCATTTTTAAATTTATTGCGAGGAGTTTCTTGAATTTTAAAAAACCAATGACGGCCAATAATTAGCCAAAATGATAAAAAATTCCAACAAGTATTAGAAAAAATACATATGCGCACTAATACATAAGTATAAAATAATATGATTTTTATTATGGGTACAGTGCAACTTCGATATAACAAATCGGAAGGGAACAAGTAAATATTCATTATGAAGTAATTAGTTCGGACGGAACTCTGCACATCAAAATTATATTGCAAACTGCTGAGCCTTTTCCTGTAGGATAGGGCCCCCGATTACGACCTTCAAATCGAAACCTGTCGCGACATAAATCATTTATGAGATTAATGGTAATTTTATTGGTGGTTTGACCAATTTAGTTAATTAGAGGTATTTACACTTCTTTTTCATAGTTGAAAATTCGGTATAAAGAGGTTGTTTGCAAGAAATGTTCGCAATGTAAGTATTTTACATTGATTCTTATAGACAATTCAAGGGGATTACGAAGAATTTGTTAAATCGAGGAAGTCGTTATATCGAGGTACGTTATATTAATGTTTCACTGTATATGTATGTTACAAATGAAATATATTTAATGTACAATAGAAGATTCGTTTCAAAAAAGATTGCTCTGAGAATCTTTGATTTGAATTTGGGTCAAAAGAAAAAGTGTTGCTTACAAACAATAATCACAACAAAATAATCATAACAAAACAAAATCCATTTCAATATACATACATACATACTAGAGATTTCAACTGTGGGCATTTTATTGATTTTATTACGAATCAAAATTTCTTGAAATTCGTAATTTTTAATTTGTCAAAAAATGGTAATTCATGTATGTATTTATTGGTCTTTTCAAGAACAAAAAAGAAATAAAAGTAAAATTTTACACTCATACAAAGTAATTTACTTTAAGGACAAATATATATATTTGGTACAGAAGCAAATGCACCTACATAAAGTCAAATTATTTTTAATCACTATTTTAGAATAGTATTAACTATTAATATACTACCATTCAGTGAGAAAAGAAATACGATTCATATATCAATTATCATTTTGAGCGAGGCAGAATTATTCCTTATTTTGATCAAAATGCAACCTTAAATAATAAATAAAAGCATAAAGTGTGTTATCCTCCAACCTTGACCTAAATTTGTTGCATTAAAAATCTGCAGTGGAGTAGCATTGCTCCGCCTCAACATTTGTTGGTTGGTTTGTCGACAAAATTTTAAATGCCCTCATTGAATTTCTTTGACCAAGGCTTCTGATAAATTGTATGCCTTTCGATTATTGGACAATTGTGAGCTGCTCGTTAAAACTTGATGAAATTTATCTTGGAGACTTTCTGCCTAATCCACTTCAAGCACCTCGTCGTTAGTTTTATTAACATTGCTTTCATAGTAAGGCTAATTTTCTACTCGAGGAGGATATTCTCCAGCTCATTTATATTGGCAAGGGCAAAACAAAGCCTTAAGGAGTTAACAATCGTTTTAATTGTCGAATTGTGTTATCGTTTTTAGTAGAGTAATCTTTATTGAACGAGTATATATTTGAAATTGAATGAACTAGAATTTTCTTACAAAACTACATTATACAAAAGGAATATTCAAAGCTATATATGTACATAAATTTGTTCGTATAAAAGGTAGAATACAACAAGTATTTTCAACATCCCCACTCGAACATTATTTATGGAAATTGAAGTCCCATCTTTGTTGAACATAACATATGTTTATCGACAGGAACTGCTTTTGTTAAATAATCTGCAATCATGTTATTGGTACTTATTCCAGTGAAATTAACTTCCTTTTTACCTTGTTTTTCTCTAATAAAGTGGTGACGAACATCTGTATGTTTTGATCTTGCTTACTTGTTGCCTCCAAATGTATCGCGCTATTCACAAAAAACTGTTGTCGGCTTTCCTTTAAAATTGGATTTAGTTCAGCTTCTATTTTTCGAAACCACAAAACATCCTGAGTTGCAGCAGAAAACACCATATACTCGGCTTTCGTCGAAGATAAAGCGATGGTTGGTGGTCACATAACCGGTAACTGAACACCTTTCGTCAAAATCGCTCGCCCAATCTGAATCTGAATGTGCGCAAAAACCGTTATTAGTATCTTTACTAAATCTAAGTTTAACCGATTTTGTTACTTAAAGTTACAGGAAAACTCTCTTCACGGCTGTCCAATGTTCTTTTCCTGCGCATTTACACAAGTGTGCAAAACAAAATTATTGAGAGCTGTTTTGGTTTTTTGTGTAATTCTTATGTTTTTAGGTGTGCTGAATCTGAAAATAACTTTAATTTTGTCATAGAACGTCACGTTTTCTGACAATGTAGGTGTCTATGTTAAACAAGTTATCATCTTAAAATAAAATATAAGAGATTAAAAAAAATTTTTAAATGTATAATTGCGTAACAAAACTAATTTATTTATGTAAAATACATTAATTAGTAAGCACTAAACACATGCCTTTTTCTCAGTGAGACTCCTTTTGGTACATTTTCGCTTGTGGTAAGCATCGGGAAGGTCTCTTTGAAGCGTCCAATAGTAGTATACCCTTTCACATTACACGAACAAAAGTAACAATCATCACTATGTTTCTTTTGCTCGGGCCATACCATAGGAATGGCATATCGGAAAGCTTTTTTCTTGCCCTTAAACCAAATTTCGAAGATCTTAAACACGTCGTATGAGGTGCCCAAACTTTATCCTGATATCCAAGTTATAAGACAAAATACGCGAAGTGTACTTTTTTTACAAAGTCCGTAATATTAACTTGCTGCTTTAATATCATATATTCGCCACAAATATAACAGAAACTGCCAGACGAGTTCTCACACTTCCGCACAGAGGACATTGCACTATACTAAACCAAGATCTACAAAACAACGAGTTAACACGTAATTGTACCGCGCCACCTTCTACACTATCGAAGCGCGCACGTTCAGGTAACAACATGTTTATGTTTGTTAATGCAGCTCACACAGGGTGTTCCTTATTTAGAAATTAATGATAGTTATGGTAAACAGTAATCAAAATTAAATTATACCTATTATTTATGCCCACAAGTTAGCCCGAAAAAACGTTTTTTTATAATAAAATGTTTCGTTTTGTAAAATAACCTTACGTTCTGGAATTTTTTGAGTATTTTTTTAGTTTTCAGAACACCTAAATACATAGAAATCAGTGGGAGGCATACATCAAACTGCTTATAGCTTGTTGATACGGAATTTTTGCCATGGTAGGCTTATGAAAACATTTTTCCTTTTTAAGCTATAAACTCGGAAACTTTTTGAAGTTATTGAATATCCGACAAATATACCTTTTTCACTCTTTGGATCTAACTTACTTCGTCTTTGTTTCGGTATATGCGACATAACAGTGCATCCAAAAATTCGGAAATTACTTACATTCATCTGGCTTACGTCCCGACCACAATTATTGTGGTGTTTTGGATAGAATTATATAAGCAGCGCAATTAACAGCTTCCGCCCAGAAGAAATTCGGAGGGTTTGCATCACTCATCATTGATCTCGCCTTTTCCATAAAATTCCGATTCATCCTTTATGCCATGCCATTTTGTTCAGGACTGTATGGCACTATTGTTTGGTGAACGATTCCAGACTTTTTCAGTTCTTGCAGCATTTATTGATTTACGAATTCTTTGCCATTATTCGTCCGTAAGCTTTTAATTCGCGTAGTTTGTTGGTTCTCCACTTCCGCCTTAAATTCCTTGAAGCAATCTAATACGAGTTTCTTAGACTTTATAAAATACACGTATACTTTTCGCGTGTAATCATCTATAAAAGTTAAGAAATAGCAATTACCATTAAAAGATTTTATCTCTATAGGCCCACAAACATCGGAATGAATGATTTCTAAAACCTTTGATGCTCTTGACCCTTCTGACGGAAAACTAAATCTATGTTGCTTGCCTATTGAGGACGACACGAAATTAATTGGCTTCTCAGAACCAAACTGAATACCTTTTACATACCCGTATAATAACAACTTTATGTTATCTTCTCCCAAATGAGCAAAACGCCTGTGCCATGTCTCATATGATTCACTTTTCGTATGCAAAGCCCGCTTTTGACTTCCTATGTTTAGCTTATATAACCCGTTCGACAAGTTTGCTGTCGCTACCACAACCTTCGAAGAATTGATGATTCTACAAACTTTTTTGTCAAATATAACACTGTTGTTATGCTCAAGGATCTTCTTGACTGACAACAAATTTGCAATTTGCATTCAAACCAGGAACATACAAAACGTCGTGAACTTTGATTTCTAATGGTCCATTTGACGATAAAGTATTTAATTGCATATCACCTTTACCAGCTATCTCCAGGGTATTGTAATTCGCAGTTTTGACCTCACCGGTAAACCTTTTCAGCTCTTGAAAATTATTAGCGTCTGCCGTCATGTGATCCGTAGCTTCACTATCGAGATACCACTCGTTACCTGAATACTCGGCGCGAAAGGCAGCAAAATTTGTTCTGCGTTTTTGATCTTTTCCCTTTCTATTAGATTGACACTCTGATGCAAAATGACCAATTCGATCACAATTAAAACAACGTACATAGATTACTTTTGTTATTTTTCTTCTTGTTGTCTTTAAAGATTCTTTTCTTAACAATCAATGCACCATTCGACAATGACGGCTCCTACTTAACATCTTGCAATAGCTTTTGTTTGATTCCATCGGCAGTGCGTGAAAAAAGAATATCAATTTGAAGCAAGCAGATAACAGAGACCTAAGCGGGCAGCTTTTATAGGCAGGCGGGCATTGAAGTGACTGATGTGCTTGCAACAAGCCACGAACACAAAAAATAAATCATTTGCATATGTTTGTGTATGTATGTATATATACATATGTATACTGCCCTGCTGCCAGGCATACCAACCAACCAAAACAAGGAAACAATCAATATCCCAGATAGCAATTGCAATCAAATTTGAGTCAAATAAGATACTGCAAGATGATAGAAAACAGTCACATATGTGCTCATTTTCTTATCAAAAAAGACTCTACCGTCGGGAGAAAATGGTACCCTAGCGATGACTCTTCATGAAGAGTCTTATATGATTCTACTTTTCAATCAGTTTCTAATAAGTTTTGAAGTCAGTTTTAACTCATTTTTGGCCTCATTTGTGATTATTATATGACTGTTTTTTCCTTATTTATGAATAAATAAAACAGATTAAACTTCAATTCATTTTATTTAATTCATTTTATTAAATTCATTTTTTATTTAATTCATTTAAAATTTTTTTTATTTATTTATTATGCTAGAGCACCACTGTTTCTTCTACAGACGTTTGCATTTTTTCAGCCGTTCTTTTGCGTTTGTCCACACGTTCTTTTGCGTGAACAAAATGTTTTTGTAGAACCGAATTCATTTCTTTGTCATCGCAATTAAATTTTGTATGGCTTATATCTATAGATGAAAAGTATTATTATATGTTTTTAAATAAAAAATTTGTAGTATATAGGTATATTACTTTTGATGACATTTATACAGAAGCATTTTTCTGCGCTAGGTTTATCCTTAGTACCTTTCCAACTGAATTGTTTCGCTAACTCGTCAGTAAATACTTTACGCACAGCAGCTCTAACAAATTGTGTTTGACCATCTCCACCAACTTTTTCAATTAACATTTTCTGGAAAAACAATTGTTTAAAAAAATTATTAGAAAAAGTAATAAAAGCTGTAAATCAACAAAACATACAAACTGATCCCGTATTTCTTCATTTTTTCTGAGGTCCTCATCAAAATTTTCCAAGTCCTTTATGGTATGAAACGGTAAATTTTCAAATTGTTTTATACTGACAATTTATTAACGTCACAGTACCACTTATTAATAACTGCTTCACTTTGCGTGCACAAGAACTAAATAAATGCAAAAGAACAAAAAGAGCAGTTTCTCCACAGAATAGCTGAAGATAACTGTTTTTTCTCTATACACTTATCATATTTTGATCATAAAGAATAGTCAAATAGTAATCATCTAGAAGATCGAAATATGATTTCTGGGCATTTTTTATTCTTGTTCTTCTTTTAGTCATATTTTGATCATAAAGAATAGTCATAAATGAGTATTCTTAGGTGATAATCACAAAACAATCATCTAAATGCTATCTGGGTATATGCTTGCATACATACATACATACATATAAATATGTAGGTGAGCAAACAACACACATGTAAATGCATCCATTCGCCACATTGAGTGAAAAGGTGTGAAAAATGTTTTAGTGCCTGTGGTGTTTTTGCCGCTGCTGCATTATGCTTTGTGATTTTTGTTTAGCGCGAATGGTGGATTAACAAATATATACATAGCTAGACATGGATGTGGGCATCAGCCCCACGATACACAATGGCTCCTTTACAATACTTGTGTGCATATACATATGGACATAAGTATGTATTTATATACACTGACGCATAAAGAGCTTTGAAGCGCGACCATCAGACAGACAAACACATCGTCGAGTCTCAACAAAATTTGCATTCGTGGACAACATAATCGAGTGTTAGAGCATACCTTTAAGCATACATACTTACATATATACACAGGGGCGGGTCCAGAACGCTTTTAGAGGGGGGCCGAATGAAAATTTCTATACACGTTTTTCGTGAGACAAACCAAGTTTGTTGTGGCAGCTACCTTCTCTTATAATCATATGAAAATGTTCTTATTTTTTAAATCTCATTCAACTGTAATTGATATAGCTTTTCCTTGCAGCTGCTTGGAGGTTAAGGTTTCTACAGCAAGATGTTTGCAAGTTTAACTGCTAAGCACACTGTGAGAATGGTTCACTTGCGTTATTAGAAAATATGTATTTATTTGTGCCAGATCAATCTTTTGTTGTGCAAAATAAATATTTAAAGGGTATTTTTTTTACAGGTTTGTTTTTCGAATAGAGATAAAACATTTGGCATTTTGTGGTCAAATCTGGCAACTCTAATGTCATTTATGTTCAGTTTGGTTTGCCATTTCATCATGAACAGGTTGACAAAAGAACAACGCTTGCAAATCGTGCAAATTTATTTCGAAAATAATGGTTCAGTTCGCGAAGTTTACCGTGAGCTCCGTCCATTTTATGGTCGACATAATCGTCCATCAGAGCAATTAATTCGGTTAACCATGGATCGTTTTCGCACTACGTTTACTCTATGTGATAATACGCATCTGCAGAGACGTCGAACAGTGCGCACCGAAGAAACAATTGCCGGTGTAGAGCAAAGTGTTGAAGAGGACCCGAATGAATCGATTCGCCACCGTGCACAGCAATTGGAGCTTTGTCCATCAACTTTATGGAAGATTTTGCGCAAAGATCTTGGCTTGCGACCTTACAAGATCCAGCTTGTGCAAGAATTAAAGCCGCGAGACCATGCAATGCGTCGTGATTTTGGTGTATGGGCCGAAAATGAGATTGATCTCGATGCTGATTTTCATCGCAAAATTTTGTTCAGTGATGAGGCTCATTTTTGGTTGAATGGCTACGTCAACAAGCAAAATTGCCGCATTTGGAGTGAAGAGAATCCACATGAGACCCTTGAAACGCCATTACATCCACAAAAACTGACTGTTTGGTGTGCTCTATGGGCTGGTGGAGTCATTGGGCCATACTTCTTCCGCAATAATGCTGGAGAGGCAGTTACCGTTAATGGAGACCGGTATAGAGCCATGATAACCGACTATTTTGTTCCCGAATTGGATGGCATGAATGTGGATGAGTTGTGGTTCCAACAAGACGGCGCTACATGCCACACAGCGCACGTCACAATCGATTTATTGAAGGAAACATTCGCTGAGCGCATAATTTCGCGGAATGGACCTGTCAATTGGCCACCAAGATCGTGTGATTTGACACCATTGGATTATTTTCTTTGGGGATATGTGAAGTCGCTCGTCTACACCAACAAACCAGAAACGTTAGGGGAATTGGAAGCCAACATTCGTGGCGTTATTGCCGACATACGGCCCCATATGCTCGAAAAAGTGGTTGAAAATTGAACCTGTAGAATTGGCTTTATTTGAGCCAGCCGCGGCGGCCACATGCCCGAAATCATATTTAAACATTAATGGCATAAAATTATCCTTCCAATAAAGCCAAATTGATGGACCTTAAAACGATTTTCTTGTGTTTTATTTCAATTCGAAGTTCTATACCCCTAAAAAAAACACCCGATATCTTGTTAACGAAAATTCAAAATATGTTTCCTGGGATAGAGTAGAGTAAAAAAAAAGTTTAGAGTTCTGTGGAGGGGCGACCCTTTCACCCTCTCCTTGTGTCCGCCCCTGTATATACATTCAACTTTAAAAAATCCATTCGCTATTGAATGACTAGTATATTTGTGGTTTTCGGGCATCTTCTCAAAACGTTATGATCTGCTGCTACTGTTTGGGTGATAGGGAAATTAAAAAGAAATAAGTTTTCTTTAGTAACGGTAACAAGAACTCAGACTATTGATTTGCAATGTAGGGAACCAAAGTATTCAATCATAACCGCAATCAGTATGGTGACCACAACAGAATATACATTTAATGCTTGGGTTCCTTTAAGTTGTAATTACTGTCATAAAAAACTGCAGCTGACAAATAGTGTTAAATCGCTTATGGCAAACTATTTTCATTCAACTGACAACATTTGGCGACATGTGACGTCAAATTTGACCTAATGAAAACCAAGCCTATGTAATTAAAAAGAAGTTTTCAATTCACACTCTCTGCATTGGGCTTTGAAAAAACTTACCAATTTTACTATGGGGTAAATACATTAGATGTGTGTGTGTCTTAATAAGCACATGAATGAATGCATTTGAAATAGAATGAATGGGCGAAATAGTGATGATGAGCGTGACGGTAGTAAATGAAGCCTTAACACTTTCCGAAGCTTTACGCACGCACCTTTGTACATACATGTGTTCATACAAATAAGTGTGTATAAATGCACTTAATAATGCATATTATTATGATGTATACTCATACATAATAAACTTATACATATGTACGTACAGGTACATATATATGTATGTACACATATCTGAAGCCATTTATGCCTTAGTATATGAATAAAAATGTATTACAATTTGTATTAAGGTCAGTGTTGCCAGATTATTTAGACATACAACTGGAAATTCCTTAATAAAAATTATATTTTTATATTTTGCGAAACCAAAGTCTTTAATTTAAAAAAAAATTGTATGGAAATTTCAAAGATTAAGTGTATTTACAGTTTGTTTAAATTGAAAGGCTAAATATATCAAAATTCGTTCACGTTGTGCTATAAACTTTTTTTTGGAGATAATGAGTTTCTTCTAACTTTAGCAGATAAATTTTATGAAAACTATAGAGAAAAATGTTAAACTTTTTTTATAATTCAAAGCTTTGCGCCCCCTTTCTTTAAAAATGTAAGCAAATGAACAAACAATTTTTTCATGAATTTCTAAATAGTACGTACAGATAGTATATGTAACTTAAAAAGAACCGCCATTACAAAATTTAACATTTAATGAAATTCTTTATTTTTGCGTAAATTTATTTGTAAATTGCTTTATATACTTCATTCGATATGTTATATTTAGTACAATCTAGAGTAATTATTTCATGATCGCCTTAGTTCATAAATTATCACAATATATTTTTTATAGTTATAGTAAATTTTTATTGCATTTGCGCGTCGCTCCTCACTAACTTTAATTTCGTTCATACCTAAAATTTGTGAAAACTATAATTTGAGATGGGTTCAGTGATATTTAAAAAATAAAAATAAAATCTTCTCTAAAAAGTAGTAATATATATTTATTTAAACCTTTGAATATGGCAATGCTGCTTTTCAGTAATACTGTTCATGGCTTGAATGCACTTTCCGAGATGTTAAAGTGTGGTTGGCGAATTGATTGCGGCCATCTGCCCGCTGAATTCATACTTTCTGGGAGCTTGTGCCATAGGCAAGTGAATGTATGTATGTGTATTTGTTCTAAAGAGATTATTTGAAATTTAAGCTACATTTGCTTGGGTAATTTGTGATGTAGAAATTAAAAAGGTGCACGTGCAAACTAGGAAATTCCCTTCGGCTCCAACTGCTGCAGACATAATACATAAATATACGATATACTCGTATATATGTATGTATGTACACATATTACATACCCATGTACAAGTTTGGAGGTCAATATACCTCTAAGAGGGATTCAAGATATAATTTACGTTTTTGATTTTCTAAAATATTTAATATCTGCTCGTGCAGTTTTATTCCGTAATCAATATTAAACATACAATTATTTAATGCAATGCTAGTTGAGTACCCGGCGTTGTTCGGGTTCGACAAATGTATGTATGTGTAGTTCTGTAAGTGAATGTAGGTGCTATATTAAATCCCGAAATTTAGGTAAACAAGAGGATGCCTTGGTCACACTATGGAAGTGATACTTCTCTTGAATCATTTCCCAAGCATGTTCGTTATCTTGATATATAATTCTAGGTTAGTAATTTCAACTTGATTAAATCACAATTTTTTAAGTAAAGTGAGCTAAGGTGTGGAGAGGGGATGTAACGAAAGGGAAACCAGCCGACCATTGCTATTAGCCAATTGAGAGAAAACCAGCCTTAACCGACAAAATAACGTATGCGATATATACAAACTTTTCTTTTCTTAATTTTCTCCACAACTATGCGGCGAATTTGAATGTATTTTATATTTATTTATTTAATATAAGCAGGGGTGGATCCAGGGTGGGACTAGGGGAGAGAATCTCACAAAACACTTCATATTTTGCCTCACCTTGCATGTGTATACCTTACTTCTCCTCAGCTTTCGTTACATCCCCTCTTCACACCTTAGCTCCCTTTACTTACGGCAATGCATTTGTATGTGTGCCTACTTCAATTGTTGATTTCCAATTTCCTCGAATGTTGATTTCCATATAAGAAAACTTAAACATAAAGTTACTGTACTCACCTGCGCCAGGCAAATAAATGGCAATCAGCGCAGTTGAGTGGTGTCTTGCGCACAACTTCATTTCCCAAAAAGTTGCCAATTGTTGCTATTTGAGTTCAGAGTGAGTTTTGTTTGAGTTGGAAAGTGCGTGCAGGCATTTGTGAGCAAAGCATTACAAACATTTTGACAACTGTCGTATTTAGGGTGCCACCAAAAACAAAAACGACAACAACAACTACACTGTTGCCTCCAACTTAATGGCTTAATTCAATTAAAGTTCAAATGACTGTGGCCATGGTTGAAGAGGCGCAAATATTGCTGTTACTGCTCTGGCAATACTTTCTGTGACACTGTTGTTGTTCGGCAGCAACTCTGCTATGACAGCAAATAACAACCTAATTAAATTCTAAACATTCGCTAAGGCAAGCAGATGGAAGGCCAAAGAGCCAAAGATGAAGTGGTCATAGAAGAAGATGTGCAGTTATGCGAAAGCGGCTTCCACTCGTGAGATGGCTGTGTAACTAACAACTAGATAGGAAGGAAGTAGGTGTAGCCAGGCGCGATTTAAGGAAAGTGTAATTCGGTATACGTTTACCATACATACTCGAACGAACATTTACGAGTGCACACTGTGTGTTGTATTTACGTTGCCCGCATTTGCACAGCAAATTTTTATTGCTCTAAATTCGTGAGCGACCAGGAACGAACGAACCGCTGCAGGAAGTGAAAATATGTTACTGCTTATTTTTACCTCCTTCTTTTGCCCGCCATTATGAAAAAATGCTGCTTGTGTTCACGTTGCTATTCCAGTGATGAGGCGGCCAGTCGTGCGTTGCGCACTCGCCAATTCACAAAATCAAAAGTTTATCAGACTACTGCATTGAGCTTGCGCTGGCACCGCATACAATTAGTAATTTTGTTAATGTTGCGCATGTCGATGCATCCAATTGGTTTATTTTATATTTCCTTTATTTCATACCCAACGCCCAATTGAACGAAAACGATGTGGTACTCCGACAACACGTCTATTTGTGGATTTATGTAAGTACTTTAGTGTCCGATGCTGTTTTTGCACGGGAATCGACGATTGTACGGTGTTTTTCTATCGTTAATTACACAAGTCTGCAAAAAAAAATAATTAAGAGCTGTTTTTGTTTTGTGTAATTCTAATGTTTTCGGGTGTGCTGAATCCGAAAATAACTTTAATTTTGTCATTGTGGGAAGCATCGGGAAGGTCTCTTTGAAGCGCCCAACAGTAGTCTGCAATCATTGAAACGCTCCATCTTCCCTGGTATCTATTTTCCATCTCCTTAATATCTTGGTGAAATCGTTCACCTTGCTCTTCACTCACGTCTCCTAAATTTTCTGGAAAGTAGTAGAGGAGGGAATGAAGAAAATGTACTTTTAAACTCATCAAGCAACCTAAAGCTTGAAATGCTTTGAACATTCTTTTGACGATTTGTTTGTAGTTAGGACCTTTGTTATTGCCTAACAATTTCTTTATGACCTCTTTAAAGGCAATCCACCCTTCTCTTTGAGGATCCGTCATGGTTGTGATGAATAGTGGATCAGCCATAAGCCGTCTAATATCTGGTGCAAAGAAAACACCTTCCTTCAACTTTGCCTCCGAGAGGCCTGGAAACTTTGATATTAAGTATTTGAAGCAATCCCCATCTCTTGGAAGTGACTTTACAAATTGCTTCATCAATCCCAGCTTTATGTGAAGCGGTGCTAGGAGAATTTTATGAGGAGGCACTAAAGTTTCATGCAGGACATTATTTTCGCTAACTTTAAGCTCCCTCGGAGGCCAACACTTTTTGGTCCAGTGATTTGTTCGGTCTCTACTAAGTATCCCGTAGACACAAAAAGCAAGGGAATTTGGTTAACTTAGATTGTTGCCCGAGCGCCATGCCCAAGATTTTGAAATCACCGCACACTTGCCAACCGTGGTCTTTATATGTATTTTAATTTGCAACCGCCGTTGTGAAGCAGAACTGCTTTAAAGCTTCTTTTTGAAGAATTTATAAAAATACTGAATACTGAACCAAGATCTACAAAACAATGACGAGTTAACACGTAAGTGTACCGCTCCACTTTCTACACTATCGGTGCGCGCACGTTCAGGTTACAACATGTTTATGTTTGTTAATGCAGCTCACACAGGGTGTTCATTATTTAGAAATTAATGATAGTTATGGTAAACATTTAAAAACAGTAATCAAAATAAAATTATACCTATTATTAATGCCTGCAAGTTAGCCCAAAAAAACCCTTTTTTATAATAAAATTTTGCGTTCTGTAAAATAATCTTACGTTCTGGAATTTTTGAGTATTTTTTTAGTTTTCAGAACACCTATGTAAATACATAGAAATCAGTTGTAAATATCCAGATAACATTTTTGTTGCAGACCTGTGTTATTTTTTCTTTCACCTCAAAGGCGAACTTCATGATACTCTACCAGTTTTTGAAATAATGTTGATCAACGAATAACATTCGTGCGATAAAAAATTATCTTTACACAATTTTGCTATTACAATTCGGTTGTCAAAAATATTTCAAATTAAATTCGGGTTCTTGTTCTTTTCTAAGAGGCGTTGCCAGGGGTATTTCTGGTAATGACATCTTTCTAAGGATATCGATTGTATGCCCCAATTACTCTATTATCGCAACTCTAAGTTGGGTTTTGTCTCTACAAAGTTGTTAGTTAATGCTGTCTTTGTTTTTGGCAAATAAAGAGTACATCGACAGATTAAGCTTTTAGCGAAATCGATTTTATGAGTAGAGTTTAGACATTTTGTGGTGATGTTTAAAGAATCGGCTAGTAGTAACTACGTACCCTGATTTCACAATCGCTATTTACAACAAGACTACTGATGAATGACATCTTTTATCAGCAGAGAAAATGTGCTTCCTGTGAATTTAACATTTTCCGTTGAAAACATATATTTGTCATACGACTTCCAGAACGCCTGTGTCCAGCGCATCAAAACAATTACAGCCCAACATATCACTTTCTCTAACCGCATCTTCTGTTGTTGTATCACATTCAGAGCACTTTCTTTTATGGACGTCGCCTCGACAAGAAATACATTGAAGAGATTCACTGCACATCATCTCACCCTCAAAATTATTCATTAGTGTATTCAAAAATATGCCGAATACAAAGCTTTCCCAAGCTCATCCCAATAAGTAGTAACTTATTTGAATGCCTCAATTACTTCCTTAAATTTGATTTTGTTTTTTTGACAATTCGCAACGACTACGAACCGCAATGAAATAATGACTTATGTGGAAAGTGTCTGCTGGGTATAAAATTTTAATCCCATCTGACTTAGCCACTTCTATAGTTGTTACTCTTCGGGTTGTAAGCTCGTGTTACCTACATATGAGTATGCTGTATATGTTTTCGTGCTCTGATTGGTATTTGCAATTAGAACAAATGTAAACAAGTAGATTTGCAACAACTTTGCTTAGCAGCGAAAATTTGTAAAAGTCGAAGTCAAAGCTGAAATAACGAAATCAGAGGCTCTTAAAGGACATAGCAACGTGGTAGTTTGACCTAATTTGTGGAGCGCAAAGAGAATGCAAAAGCTGTCAGCTTCAGTAATAAGACCGAAATATAAACTCATGCTAAAGTTGGCATATATGTAAGTACCTAAATAAATAAATATGCTTGTTACAATAATTTGAGTTCTAATTAGCGTATATGTTTTAATTTACCTTGTGCAGTAATAAAGAAATTTTAGATTGAAATAAAGAAACACATATCGGAGGTTAAACTAATCGTTTATTGTTACAGTATTAAAAATGTATAGTGTGTGTAAATCATCACAAAATGAAATATTCGGAAAAGTGTTTCTTGTCACATGTAAATAAATAATCCGATACAATATAAACACAGGTAATTTTACTTCTTGGGAAAAATAGTCCTAGTAGTTACTATTAATAACTCTTATCTTCTTGAAAATAATACCAATATGATTTTCGTAATGTTTGATGATAATCCCTTGTCGTGGACGTATTGTCTGTACTGAAGCTTTGAATGGAGTATCTGTGAATTTATTTCAACTCATTTCTAAGTCAGTTCCTTTGGTTTGAATTCTCTGCACCAGCATTTGGGAAGCTCTGCAAGGGCAAGAGAATACTGAGTTTATGGGAATACTTAATTCCTTTTTAGAGATAACAAGGGTAAACTTAATATATGGTTCCAATAATATCTTCATAAGTAGTTAAGACATAGCGCAGTACATGCGTTCTTCTGTGGCAAAATCATGGAAAGGCTTTGACATCTGCCAATAGCTGAGTGTTATATGATATCAATTTTGGATTTTCCATCGGGGCAGCCCTCACCTCAATCTGATAATGATAACATTGAGGATAAAGATAGGAAGAACAGCGATTTTTTACAAAAAATCACAATATTGGAATACATCTAATTTAAATATATTTTATTAATTATATTTTTCAAAAGTGTATATTGTTAAATTGCATATCACAACAATAAGTTCATTAAAAATTACATATTCATTCATTCATAGATATTTTTTTCCAAAGTATCATCGAAAAATTAAAAGACAATTTGCTCCAAATTCAGATACCATATATGGTTAATTATTTTTCACAACGCCCTGTCTGTAATATCTTTATCAATTATTATATGTTGAACTAACGATTTTACTAATTGTAGGTCTTAGTTGCGGGCCAGGGTGGGATTGTGGGCAGTAGACTATGCGTTTATATAAATATTGCTAACAAATAAACAGATATCTTGAATACCCTTTCTCTCTAAGTCAGTTAACGAAAATTGATCCATGAAAATATATATTTTTTACGGCCTTTGCCATCCATCTGGCGTGAAACTATTTTTTTCTGGTCGAAGACTTGTATCAAAAAGTATAAAGAGATGGTGTACGCTTTTTTATTTACAATGCATGCAAATAAGATATTGAATTAGTATTTTAATACGACCACCACGATCTGGCTTAGTAAATGATATATGCATACATACATATATGTTTGAGCAAATAAAAAATATAATCACCAAAATAATTAAGAATACGCACAAGAATACGGAACCTGACTCTTTCCCCTGCTAAATCCACGACGACCCTTTTTAAATCTTGGACGAAGGAGGTCGGGCTGAACCGCGACATCGACATCGAGAGTACCCCCTTTCCAACGGCCAACCACTACAAGATTTTGGGGGCTCAACCTCGACAGCCTGGTATACTTCTCAGCGCATAAAGGCGCAGTCGTCAATAAGGAAAGCTTATACAAACAAACAGCATAAATATGCGTTAACCAATCGGTTGAAGCTATGTTTACTTTTGTTGTCTTTTACATGCCTGAGTTGAATTCTTACTACAAGCTTCCCAACAAGCTTTTCTGTCAATTGGTTTAAAAATAGCTTAAAGTAAGTTGCTATAACAACAGTCAAATAAGCATTTTAATGCTGGCTATTTAAAAGTTCCAAATCTTATTTTCTTGTTTTACAATTTCGAAATCAAGAAAATTTTAAAATAACTTTACTCAGATAATTTTTAGAATATTTAAATTTTTAGGATGAGATATTTGCTCCTGCAATTCGATACGATTATACCAAGAATGATAGAAAACAAGATATGCGAATTACAATTTAGCACGTTTCTTCATTAACGCAAACTCATGTCCCAACAGTAAAAAAAAATATCAACCACTTAAGAATAAATGAATTACATGAATTTCTTACCATCATACGCTCATACTTCTCGCCTCGTTCCTCATGTTTGCAAACAAGTAAGATCGTGGGAAGGCGGCTTGTTGCATGAAAAGGCTATTACTACGTCATCGAATGGGTAGCTGCTCTCAAATCAACAAAAAGCGGACTAGCGGTTCTCGGATGTCGCAAACCATCTTGGCAAACTGAAATATTACACCTTCAATTGCGGAGGACGTCTTAAGTGAATTTATAAAAAATTTAAGTTCAACACACAAAAAGATAACAATTTTCGTTCAATGCGTTAACCATACTCGCATATTTATTTATGTTGTTTTAAATTGTGGATTACGAAAAATTTCGCAAAAATCCCGCATTGCTATTTCACTAAGCTCACAAATTCTGCTATCCTAATAGACAAAAAAAAAATCATAGCTACATTGTTGTGGCAGTTTTATTCCTTATTATTTATCCTTATTATTTTATTTTATATACGGTATATACATACGAGTATATATAAAATAATGCAGATACAGCGATACTGCAACATCAATTGCTGACATCAACGACAGTAACCATCCATACCAGCAAAAGTGTGAAAGTGAAATACGCCATTGCATCGAATGCAATTCTGGCAGTTGTTGCAAGTTGCAACATATTTGACCGCAGGTGTTTGCACACATGCATACCTAATTGTCGTATCTCTGTATACTATTGATTGGGCTAAATGTTTGAATGAAAGGCAAAAACAATGCGTCACTATCAGTTTTTGTTCTTTTGATGTGGATTTAGCAGATTCCATTAGCATTTTTTTTTTTGCAATTTCGCAATTGTTGCAAGTGTTTTGAGCTTTTGTATGAATTTATTTTTACTCGCGTATATAGTTTGTATGTTTATGCATAGCATATTGGCTAGTAAGCTAAAGGTCCTTTTACATTTTACCGTTTAACCCATTTAGTCCCGAACTTGTTAGGAGCATTAGCTGAAAAAAATTGTGTTATATCTGAAGTAAGCATAGTACACACAAAAAAATTTTGCTGACAAAACAGCACTCTGTGGTGTTGATGTATATATAAACTAAATTTTTTTAAATTAAGAGAGAGAAAATATAACCCCGAAACTTCCACGGAAACATGTGTGCTAGTAGAGGGTGATGTGTTAACGTATCACTCGACCTTGAAGGTATACAAAATATGCACAATAGTAATTACAAGAAAAAAACACGATATAATTGTATAAACTTATTTTATTAGTCAAAAAACAGTTCACGTGGAACATAGAATGAATACAGCGAGAAAAAGGCTATTTAACAAAAACAGAAAATGTTGAAAATGGCTTTTACTAAAGTTAAATTTTGACATGTAACAGAATTAATACTTTTTAACAAAAAAACTAAACCACTTTTTGTTTTATTTCGATTTAAAGACCTTAGACAGTTGCGAATGTGTTTCTATGAGCATAAATGTAGTATATAATTTAGAGTTGTGGCAGTTATATTTATATACGCCGTAGCTATCGTTGCCTTTACTCGAGAGGGCTTACAAAAGATTATGTGTTTTTGCATGGCTGCCCCTAATGAGTTGAAGTGACCCATCAGCAATTTTTTTTATTATTTTGACGCTTACTCTATATAGCTCAGTGCTTGACCGATCTTCTCCTGCCATTTTTGGAGTGTGTCTATATATTCTACCACAAAAGGAGGGACCTACAATTTTGTGCCGATTCCGAACGGCAGATGTATTTTATGAGAAGCTTTTTCATGGCAGAAATACCCTCGGAGGTTTGCCATTTCCTGCCGAGGGGTGACCGCTATTAGAAAAAAACTTGTCTATGATTTAGATTTTGCTTGCCTTGGCTGAGATTCAAACCTCGAACCCAGCGGCATATCGAGTAATAGCACGCACCTCTACCCACTCGATCACAGCGGCCACTATCACCCATCATCATAAGACCCACAATTATTGGAGACTTATCAGATTCGCTTGGAATAAATTATTTTTATTTTATTTATCTACATTTTAATATTTATGTATGTACGACTATGATATATGTGGACATATATTTTCTGACTATTATTGACAATATACTGAAAAAGTAGATTTCTCGAAGGTGATTTACTTAGTAGCGCTACTAAGTGTAAAAAAAGCAAAATAAAATTTATTATAGAAATATAAAATTATCCTTATAACAGTTATAAAATATTTGTATTATTCAATTTTAATTAATTCAAGTTTTTCGTTTTCTGCTTTTACACGAGCAAAAATCTGAGAAAAATAGGAGAGATATCAAAAACAAGCGAAGAAACTTGAAATAGATTTACGGTACACGGTACATTTCCTTTTCTTTCATAAGCGAGCATAATTTAATTCAATATTTGAATTGTACAAAAGTTTATTGGACTCATAAAATAAACATTATACTCTATCTCTGCGACATACTGAACGATAGAACGCACCGCAAGTTCACCGATAATAATAAAATTTGGACACGGTAAAATGTTCTAAAACCACATCACCAAAAATACTTTAAGATTATAAAAACCGTACCACTCCAACTATGTACTAATTCTAAAATACTATAAATAGCATAGAAAATTTCACTGCTATTGTGAATTACAAATTTGTAGAGCAATTTGAGAAATACGTTAAATACTTACAGATTATTAAATGAAATCGGTCTGAATGCGTTAAACTCAAAAACTACCAATTTAATTTATTAAAGTTTCAGGTCTATTGGTTGACATATGACGATAATTGTTGGGGGTGCTTATTATTTTGCATTGTTTTAAGAAGAGCTAATCAAATTTTTGCAGATAAAAATAAAAAATTCGGATGAAATTTTCGTTGTTTATTATTTCTGCTTAACACTGTTTGTCTGCAAATTTTTGAAGAGAAAATCTTTTAAGATATAAAAGGTTTATTTCTTGTTTCGTTTTTAAGAAGTAAAATTAATATTTTAGCTTCGAACAAGCTCAATGAAAATATGTACGTTGAAAAATAAATTTCTTAAAAAATTAAGCGTTATGCGTTTGCCGTGCGTATTATATTGATCAACTTATTTTGCTTAAACTCATTAAACGATAAATATCTTCAAAACTATTTAGAAAACAAATATTTTATTAAATGAATCAATCAATATGGCTTTTATATTTCTTAACGTGTATTTTAAAATAATTAATCCCCGACAAAAACAACTTCTGAATAATACAACAAAATAACAGCTACTCAATTGCATATTTTGGTCAATTTGCGTGAGCTCACAATGGATTTCATTTATTTATGACTATTGCAGTAAGTTTTGACCACTCTAAAGTGGCTGTGCGGCGACAAATAGAAAAGTAGATACTTATGTTTGTATGTTTATATGTATCTACATACATATGTACATAAGCATGAACATATGCATACATATGTATGTATAGATGGAGTATTCAATTCGTTCGAATTATGTAGGTAGTCGATTGTGATTGGGTGATTTGGTGTCTGTTCGTGGTTTGTTGATTAGAATAGTTACACTCGACTTAAGTTAGATTTGTTAGCAAATAAATACAAAGTGGCAGAGAAATCAAATTGAAGTATTTAATTGTTATTGTATGAATTATACTAGAGAACAAATTGCTGTTATTTACACAAACTATGCCTGTAACTTTGTAGACCAAGTTAAATTTTTAATGACGAGGCCTATATTTATTTGTTACAAATTTTGTAATAAAGTCATTTCCGGGACTAATTCTTACATTCATTGAAGTGTCAATAGATGGTTCAAGTTTATTAGCATAACATATTTTGTGTGTGTATAGTATGTGTACTACGGTAAGAATAAAGTGTAATATTGCCAATCGTTGAGAAGTGCGTGTTAGCGCTTAACAGTACTGCAATTGTGACTTATAAATGAAGATAATTATAATAAAGAATATTAAAATAATGTCTCTTCCATTACAACTTTTATTATTTAATAGAGATGAAAATAGACATATGGCCCCCGTTTTTGCTGATTATGCATGAAGTATGAAATATTTTTGAAAATGGAAAGGAATGTAGAGGAGTTTACCAATTAAGTACAAACCATTTTTTTAAGTTATTGTTAAAAGTTTCAGCTGAAGTTGGACTGAAGCTTTATTTATTTGCCTTTTTTCTATGCAGTCCGTCGCCGTTGGTGTTCAATTTTAAGTACATACATGTTTAACTCAAATCTTCTACTTTGTCCCATAACTTTAAATAATTCTAAATCACCACTTCCGAGGAAATATTTTATCAGCTAATTCCTTGTCAAAAATAAATAAGTCTGCTTTCAAATTTTATATCAAAATGAATTTACATAATCAGCGCTTAACGTCTTATTGAGTTTGGTTCTCAGGGAGCTGGAGTGAGTGAAGAGTATGAGTGTAAATTTCAGCTCTCACAAGATAACGGTTAGCTTCCCAGTAGCAAAAGGTAATAGGTAGTGTATGAGTTGGTAAGAGCCAAAGTGAGGGTCTTACTGCTGAATTCATTGCTGAATTTTAACAGAGCGATGTCCTAGGAATTTCAGAACAGATCAACTCAAATACCCAGGGATACAAATCGATAATTATCATAAAGCGCTCTTTTCCAACACTTTAAAAGTGTGTTTTTCGCGTGCCAAAGATATTTTTACGCACCACTCTAGTGGTAAAGTTGATCAGCCTTAGTGAAATGGCGGCAGCTTCATCGAGAATACTGTATTTTCCTTCCAGGCGGTCGTCTACACGTGGTGTGGCTGAATTTTTCCTTCATCTTGTGATACAAAAATCCTCAAAATCTGCTGTTGTATTAAAATTCATATAACTTTTAGATTCGTTGTTATCTACTTACTTATTTATTGTTGCATTCAAAGAGTGAACTATGATTTTAAAGCGAAACTATTTAAGTAGTTAAATTTAAAATTATACGTAAATAAATATATATTTTTTAGCGATTACGTTGCGATTTTCGGTTGTCATTCCCACAAATGACCTAATTTACGTGCACATCTCCTAGCTGCTTTGTGCCATTTTATTGTCGCTTTATTGCTTATCTAGCAAAGTTCTGAAAATGAGAAAAAATAAAATTCGACCAAGCGTAAAAATTTCAATTATTCAGCTTCAGCAACATTCCCAAAACTGTTGAGTCGTTGTCTAGATAATTTTCCCTTTTGTTCTTTTGGGTTATTTTCATGCCACTTTTTCGTACACATTGTTTTGCCTGAACTTTGCACATTGCTCAAAAATAGCTTCGATTCAAATTTTCCTTTCAAGTTTTATAAGGTGCTTTTCGTTGGCTTTTCACTTTTATTTCACGTTTAATAGAAGCGTCAAAAACATGTTGTGCGTCGCTTTAAAGTTTTGGACACATGTCGCGGATGAATTTCCTTTTCTCGTTTACAGCGCCTACTCCTTGCCGTTACCCACAGATTTCCGTGGTCGCTATAACAAACACAGACGTTTGATACTGGAATAATATTGCAAAGGGATAATCACTATGCCTGAGTTCATGTTTTCTTTTGTTGTGGAAAGATTAAAAGTGAACGATAAGACAAAGCAATTAGTGGTAATTTTACGCTTGCGTAACGAATCAGCGTGCGGAGACACAAAATGCAAAAAAAAAACTAACGAATTGTGTTTTCAACTTCACAATTAAATGGCACGCCTGAGTTATAATAGTTTGCTGGACAGTGCTGAGATAAAATAGTGTTATAGTTTTTTTATGACGATATTCCAGATAAGATAATTTGATGGCTATCGGCAACTTGACATAACGTAGCTATGGACAAGTGTTGACATTTTTATAGTTGAAACTTTTATAAACTAACATTAATTGCTTGAATATAGCAGCGGACAACAAAGGATTTGCGTCAGTAAATAACCACAATAAATTCGAAATATGGAAGTTTCAAAACCAAAACAAAACCCAAAATAAGCACCGTTTATCATGGACGGCGTGCTTTGATTTAAATGGGCTTAGCGGCGATGCAAATATTTCAAATTAAATTCATTTCAAATAATCTGCATTGGTTAAACAGGTCAACAGTGATTTTGCTGCCTCAGCTACAATATTAATTTCGGATATTTGTATTTGTGCTCACAAATCATGCAACTATCAATGATTATGAAAGATTTGCTCTATTTGCTTTATTTTCATTTTACACTAAAAAAAATTTAATAAGTGGAGAAAAAATGCCAATATATTTATAATGTCAATTTTTGTTTAAAAAATTAAAGTAGAATGAAAAATTGTGTAACGCCATATTATATTTCAGTGAATCACCTTTTATTAGATTTTCTTTTATAATATTTTTGAGAATAATCTCTTTTTAAACACCAGCAGTAATCAGCCATCATGTGACAGTTCCTTATACCCTGATACATTTCCTTCATTATTTTAAAATCCTGGTGGAAGCGCTCTCCTTATTCCTCACTTTAACTTTTTAAATTATGAGGGACTATGTATATTCAGATGACTGCGGAGATAATACAACCTTAGAATCATATATGCTCCTAAAATAATAAATTTTTTTTTAAATTTTTTGCACAATTTCCTCATAATTTGGTGCTTTATTATTACGAAGGAAATTTTTGTTTGTAGAGTTGTGTTATATTTAAAAGATAGAATAGTAATTAAGGATTCCAGTGCTGTCTAAGTCTTGAATGAGGACGTCTGAGATTAAAATGTGGTATCTACGAAAAACTTCCTTTAACTCCTGCTAGAGCAGCACTTAGTTTTTTCACAAAATTTTGCAAATAAAATTTCTCTCTTATTTAAAATATTATTGTTAAAAATAGTTAATAAGCATTTTGTTTAATGGAAAAAAGGATATTTGGTGATAGGCACTGACATGCATTTTATAAACTTAAGTTTAAATAATAAAAAACCTCTGTAGACGAATAAATTAAATAAATAAATAAATAAAATCATTTTAGGTCTCTTCGGTAGAAAAAAATTCAAAGAAGCGACTTAATTGCCCATAATGAAACAATCGAATCCGCGGAGCAGGGTGGGTCGAAATCTTTGCCATTCCGACTGAATGATGAAACCACGAAAGTGATTAAAAATAATATAATAAAAAAAATAGTTTGCTAAGTCAAAGTGGTGGTCGCTTCTACTAAAGGTCGGAACGAATGGTCGCAACATGTGTGGGTAAATTTTAATAAAGAGCGTGGTTCCAAGACGACGCAATTTTTACAAATAAATAGAAATACTTGACGAGAGTACCGATAGAGTAACGGTACGTTACGGCAGAAGGTTTAGTTCGGGTTGAAGTTCTACACTGACGGTAACGGGATCTTGATACTTCCTTGTAAAAACAGAAAGAAAAAAATATGTATGTTTGTTTTATAAACGGTTTCTTTTTACATTTTAAAATTAGCACGGCTTTCTGCTGACACGTTGTCTGACATTCTCAGATTAATTATATGGCGGAAAAGATGACGGCAAATGCTCAACTTTTGAGCTGACGTGAAGTTCACAACAATTCGCTCAGAATTAATGCACCTTTTGAACGGACCACTAACAGCAGATAATCAAATATGTACTCCTATCATAATTTTAAATAATAACAAAAGTGCTTAGCAGAGTAGTCATTTTTGTTCAAGGCATGGGAAAATACTGAGTAGTTTCCCCTTGTCGGTGTGATTTTATATCTCTTTTCTACCTACAAAAATTGCATATAGGTGAAGAATATATCTAATTTGCTCTAACAGACAAGAGAACTAATAATTTTTATGCTTATAATGTAATTTGCGCTGGCAACCAAACTACTCATTGTTGTCATCACAAACTCATCAGCACTAATAATCAAACTACTCATTTTGGTCATCACAAAGTCCTCAGTACTAATAAACAAACTCCTCATTTTTGTCATTATAAAGTCCTCAGCACTAATTATCAAACTGCTTATTTTTGTTATTACAAACTCCTCAGTACTCATAATCAAACTACTCATTTTTCTCATCACAAACTCCTCAGCACTAATTATGAAACTACTCATTTTTGTAATCACAAAGTCCACAGTACTTATAAACAAACTCCTCATTTTTGTAATCAATATTTTATCTTATACGTTTTTATTAAAATTAACTCCTAAATAAAAGCAATAAAAACTGTTGAATAAAATTAAATAAAAAAATAATAATCAAATCGGTAAAGGAATAGGGATGTTCGATGTTTGTGTAAATCTACTGCAACACTGCAAATAAAAGTCGTTAACACTAAAGAAGATGGGAAGGCCTGGTTTTCATGCTTAAGACGGCCTTTAATAATACTTACGCAAATTAGATAATTTAATTCAATATTGGTTAAGATTAAACGACGGCTTTTCTTTGTAGTATTGACGCTGAAATATCCCCGAAGTGTATCCAAAAAAAAATGTTTCATGCATAATAAAAAAATGGGAAATAATTTTTTGAAATACAATTTTTGCTGAAATGCCGATTAGTCATAGCCTACTTTGATAAACATTTGTCTTATATTTTTCAATCTTTCTCCTTCTATCACATAAGATTCTTATTGGAGGACAGCATTACTGCTCTAACATATGGAAATTGTTCGACAGTTCGAAAACAAAATTTGTAAATGTGTGGGTGAAATGCGTAAACGTTGTGAATGTTTGTGTAAATTTTTTGAATTTCAGGGGAAACTGCTTAGTCTTGTCTTGCAGGGTTGAATTCATTTTTATAAAATATAAGATACTACCCATATGTAGTCAGGAAAAAAAGCAGGAAAAAGAAGCGAACTCAATCCATATTATAATAATTGCAAAGCACTGCCGGGGTGCTTCGCTCCATATATTTTTTGGGGACTTTAAGGGTTTAAGTCCTTATATATATCAATATATAATGTGGTTCGGACGCGACGTGAAACGGAAGAATTTTTTTAATGCTTGCGAAAGTATGTAAAACTTAGCGAAAATTAGAGGATAATATATGTTTTTGAAATGAGTGTTGTAAGGTCAAATAAGGCCCCCGTTTGTAGATTTACGAAAGTTAGAATATCTTTATAAAAAGCTGGGTACGAGATAAAGTTTGGTTGCGGACGCGAAAATTTTTTACCAATGAATAATAATACATAATAAATTGTATAAAGTATATCATTTCCGAGGAGATTTATGCCGACTTTTTTTTGCTGTCTGATACTTTTTTAAATTGCGAACCTACATATAAGCTTCATGCCGACTCCAAACGGCATCCGATAAGCCAGATGAATTTTTGTTTACCAGCTTTCAAAAATGCACTAAAAAGGGTTTGGCAAAAAACTGCCGAGTAGCGATTCCCTTCAGAAAAGTTTTCTTAGTAATTTTGATGTTATTTCTCCCGTGACTTGAACCAGCACTCTACATACTATTTAACATGGGGACCACCTCAATGAGTAATATACAGTAAATAGCTCTGTTTTAGTTTTTTAATGAAATTCATAAGAATAAACAAAAATTACATTTCAAGTGCAACAAAGTAATAAAGAGACTTAAAAGTAATGTACATCTTTTCCCGCCACTTCTTAATTTTTTCTGTACTTTTTTTCTTTATGGTTCTTTCCATCTATAAACAAAAATGTTAATATACACATATGTATTATTGTTGCGGACGCGACAAATTTTAATCACCCATAAATATTTTATTCAACAGTTCGGTAAAAAAATATTTATTTTTGAAAGATGTACATATGCCTACTTAACTGCAAGAAAACATTTTTTTGGTTGGAGGACATGTTTGCTTATAGGAACAACTTGTGTCGTTTTTTGGTAACGGACGCGACACAAGGATAAGGGTAAGATCGAATCAGGAAATCTTAATTTTCCAAAGTTTCTTAAAGTTGTTTTCAATGTTATATAAGAGGCTACAAATATCGGAATTACAGCAATTATATGGATCCAGTTAAAACAGGCTCAATACAAAAAGAAAATATGTTATATTTTGTTTGCAAAAGGGGCAAATGAAAAAGCCGAAAAAGCCTTTTTTTTAGTCCTATTTATCGGTCTATAATTAGAGAAAACTATAAACTATTTTATATCCATATCATATACATATTTAGCTTATGCTGAAATATAATAAAAACAAACTCTGACCACTTTGAATTTTCCGTTCGCGGTAGACCTTATTTGGGACTTACCCATATGTATGTATATATAAAAATAACTTGTATTCTGTCTAAAATTCATTAATTAATTTATGTATATAAAAAAAATATGGTACATATGTATGTGGTTCTTCAGTCCTTTCTGTTCATATTATTTGCAAATGTCTGCATTGCATTTTCCATCAAACTAACTGCGCAAAAGAATTCCCGCATACATTTCAGCGATTCCTCTCTATACGCCTTCTTTTCTTTATTTCTTCCTTTCATATTTTACATCAATTTGCGGAGCACGGTTTCCGAAGTTGTTTTCCGTGGACGTGAAGTTGGCCTGGAGACAGGTGAGGGTGACATTCATCCAACTTGAACAGGTTTATCTCAAATATTCTATGCGATAGAACTATCGTGGCGAAGTGGGAAAGCGCATCGGTTTAGCAAAAGGTGAGCAGGGGTACCCTACAAGGAAGTGTTCTTTCACCCTTCTTTTGGAACATTTTTTTAAATGAGATTTTAGAGAAGCTGGAGGGGAGAGGTTGTCAGGTGGTTGCCTATGCGGACGACGGGGCACTCATTGTCAGGGAAAAGTTCCTGAACTCGCTTTATGACCTCATGCAAGGTTATCTAAATTTGGTTATAAATTGGTCCACGAGCTGGTATTGTTTACCAGGAAATAAAGGGTGCCAGAGACCCAGTTACTCTCGATCGCTGGAGTCAGGTACTTGGGTGTCATTATACACCTTTTCCAACAGTATTTCAGAAAAACACAAATGTATTTCAGAAAAGATCAATCGCATATCAGAAAAACGCAAATGTAGTTTAGAAAAGCACAAATGTTTTTTAGAAAATATATACGAAATTAATACATTTGTGTTTTTCAGAAATACAATTGATCTTTTCTGAAATACATTTGTGTGTAGACAGGAAGCTTAACTGGAGACCGATAATCGAAGATGGGGTGAAGAAAGCGTCGGTCGCCTTATACTGCTGTAGGAGTGCCATCGAGTAGAAATATTATCTCTCTCCCAGGGTTGTCCTCCGGCTGTATGAAACGGATATTAAACCCATTATGCTCTATGGAGTATTTATCTGGTGGTACTCCCTGGATAAATCTGGAACGAGTGCAGAGAAGCGCCTTGATTGGAATCAGCGCAGCACTTCGCACCACTCCCACGCTTGCTCTAAATGTGATGCTTGGCATCATTCCTGTGGATTTGATGGGTAAAGTTGCCGCCGCCCGCTCATCAGATTGCGAAGCACCGGGTTCTCCCTTACCCCGGAGTCCGGGCACTCGGGGATCCTCTAACACTTCGAATTCATCCCGGAGGATGTCGATCAGTGCGTACGAAAGAACGCCCCAAGAGGATCCTTCACCACTCACATCCCATCAAGGGAGGAGGGGGGGGGGTGGATGACCTCTGGTATAAAGGAGCAGTGAACATGTTCTCGGATGGATCGAGCTGGAGGGAAGAGTGGAAGGGGCTGTCTTTTGCGAGGAACTATGGCCCCATAGTAAGTTTAGACTACCGGATTTCTGCAGCGTCTTTTAAGCTGAAAAAGCTGCCATCAAGGAATCATTAGACCACTTGCGTCGCCGCACTAATACTACACAGAAGATGGTAAACATCTACTGGGACATTCAAGCCACAATCAGAGCACTGGGATCGTTCACGCTGGTCGGGGAATGGCTGGCCTTCGTATCGGCCGGCTCGGAAATCTTCCGTATTCGATTGATTTTTGTCCCAGGTCACAGCGACATATCGGGAGACTGTCTCGCTGATGAGCTAGCTCGACAGGGCACAATATAAGAAATCACTCCCGTGAGAAAGGGCATTGAGATTCCCCGGTCCACATGTGGTCTGTTCCTGTATAAATGGGGCTTCAGTCGTCTGAGAAAACGCTGGGCGGAAACCCGGCTTGAAAAGTTGCAAGGTCCTTTTGGCCAGTTGAGGACCGCAGACGGTGTTAAACACTACCAGGCCATTACCCTCAGCCTTGATCGGTGTTCTGACAGGGCGCTGCCCGATGGGGACTCATGCCGTTCGGCTGGGCATCATTTCTGACTAAAGGTGCGAGTGCTGTATGGGGGATGATGAGGTGGAGTCGTCTCAACATTAGCTTCTAAGCTGCCCTGCTTTCGCAAGGCTAAGATGCAGCAAGGTGTCATACTTCTTCGATACTCCCGAGAGGCTCTCCGGTCTATCCATCAAAAGGCTACGTCCCTTCATAAAGAACACTCTACGTTTCTCTTAACATGTGCATTCTACCGGTCGTTTTTTTTCAGAGAAGGAAACTTAAAAATATATTGGTATCACAATGGACCATAAACTGAAGTCTATGTCAGTCCTTAGGGGCTAACACTCTAACCTAACCTAACCTTTATACATATGCAGCTAGTTACAATTAAATTTTAATACATCAATACATATGTATGTACATATGTTTGCAAATATATGTAGATATGTATTTGTATATTTTTACACATAAGTATGCATAATTAATAGAACGCACTTTATGTAAGCATGTTAATATTGTAAACATACCTTTATACCAATGGTTGGAACGTCGGGTACTCCATCAACCGATTCACTTTTGCTTTCCTGGCTCTGGATCGCTATTGGTTCCACCAATGGGCAAAACACTGAAACATTAATAATATTTAAATAATATCACCAATGAATGTTTTAAAATATGCATACCTCTATCCATTAAGATGACAGAAAATGTGTAAGAAAAAAAAGTACATGTATTTTGTTGTTGCTTTCGGTACAGCAAAAGTCAAAACCAACCAACAAACAAATGATTTTGACATTTGCTGTACCATGGCAATAGAAAAAACAATACAATCATATGCTTACAAAGCCCACCTTAATAAATTCGGTATTTTAAGAGCGTTTAGCTGATCTGGCAGTTCAGCCCACAGCTCTTGAACTCTGTTTGGCCGAGTAGGGTCATTTTTTATAGTTTCTGGTATAGGTGATTACTAATTATCTTATAACTTATATTTTTAATGAAATATTTTGCTCTCAAATGCATTAACAAATGCTATTTTCGTAGGCTATTGATAAGTGAATATTCTTTAAGCAATTTTATCATCCCCTGGAATGTGCTTAAAGCTTATTGTCTCAGTAGGTTTTCACCACACTCGTTGGTGAGATTTTTTGAGATTCTCGCTTACTGTCTCAAGGCACAAAAAATGTCTCTAATAGAAAATCTCAAATTTAGTGACTTGAGATGAGACTGAGTTACTGAATTCGGGGAAAAAAGTCTCACCACCGTAACTGACGGACAACTAACTCACCATACCAAAAATTCACCATATTTAAACTCGAAATCATAAACTTACTTCTATTTCACATGAGTATACATAAATAAGATTTATTTAATTTTTAATAATCAAATTAATTAAGTAGTTAATATTTATTTGAAGCTTATTAAAATGGACGGAAAACCCATTAAATATCAGAATAAACTATTCTGATCCTTAACAAAAATATGGACCAATCTTTGTCTTTTTACTTGCTTTTATAGGATTTTGCAATGACAGTTCAGTGGGGTTACTTCAATTAGAATTTAAATATTTGGATGTAATACAAACTATTATTTTAACTAATTTATATTTTAATTGTCGCGCCAATTCGTTTGCTACATAATTTTTTACTATGACCTTCCAAATTTTCATTTTAATAAATAAATTACTAATTAAAAATTAAATATTGAAAATAAGATAACTAGCAATCATATCCAAACAATATTAAGGCCCGTTTGCACCATCTTCGGTTAAAACTACCGGCGGTTAGCTACAATTCAGATTGTCAATCAGCGCTTATTTACATATCTAACGAACGGTCTTAATTGGCGCTTTAAGTTCCAGTTAGCGCTTAACCGAAAATAACCTTGACAAATTTATGGATATTTCATTCTAAGAGAAAATTTTATTTACACATTATTTCTATAAAATGTTCGAGTTTTTTTCTTGTAATAATAAAAAAATGAATCTATGCGCATTTCCACGGATTTATTTGTACATTTTTGTTAATTTTTGTTTTATTCGCATGAAAAATTTTAATCGTTTGTAAATACAAAATTGTACTTATTGTTGTTTACTTTGATATGTTTGAATTTGCAAATCCAATCAGAAAAAAGAAACTCGTAAAGATGTTAATTAGTTTTCAAACGGAAAAATGTAAGTTTTTTTACTGTAACAAGTATATTATTTACTCTGAAACGGCATAAACTTCATTACAATTAAGAACATTTAATTATCGGGTTGACAGTCTTACATGAATTCTTTTTGAATCTGTAATAAATTATATTATATATCTTTAAGATAAATGCGAATGATTATGCAAATATATGTATATTGTTTATAGTATATTTAAAGTTTACAAAAGTGGAGCTTTGCACATTTGCAATGTACATTATCTTACACAAGCACATCTACATACATATGTATATAAACACACAGTATTGTTAGAAACATAAGCAACAAATTCCAATTGAAATTGTTTGCAACTCGTGTGTTTTTAATTATTTACCCAGCAAGAACACTCTCGGTTAAATGAATGATATACCAGAGGGCTCTACAAGAGATTTCAGGTCAAGTTTATATGAGATCCTTAAGGTCGAGTTGACAATTTTACCCGAAACTCTTACATTCCATTTCTTTCTAACTGCAGATCCCGCTTAGTCAACTGCTAGAATTTCAGTTTCGGTTAGTCATGTCTTGTTGGGTATTGAATTGAAAATTATTTAGCGGCAGTGTGACAAACATCGTGCCAAATTGAATGGTGCGATCGACAATTGTTGCAATAAATATTTCTCCTGCTTAACATACATGAACTCACGACAACTTTTCTCATCAAACCTAAACTCAACAAACCTAAAATCACCAAACCCAAACTCACCACACTTTAACAGCCCACACCTAAACTCAAGATATCTAGAATCGAAGAACCTTAACTAAAGAACGTACACAACAAATAAGTTGCATGGCGTTTCGTTTCCTGTGGCAAACCACCAAACCCAAACTCACCATATCTTAACATCCCACACCTAAACTCACCTTATCTAAAATCGAAGAATCTAAACTCACTACATGTCAATTCTCTTTGCCTCACCTGTTTTGGCCTGACCATATCTCACCCAAAGAACACACAAAACAAAGAAGTTTTACTTCGTTTTGTTTCCTACGGTAAGATACCACAGTTTATTTCGCTATACCCAAACTACCTGGGTAGTACTAGATTATAATTTGGGAAATACATAGGTCCATTATTTGTGAGCGAAAATGAACGACTTATGCAACTTCGTTGTAATATATGTACATACGTTGTTTGTCTCACCTTTACTAATTTTATTTGATCTCCCTTCACTACACCTCTACTTCCTTCAGCACAAATCACTAATTAAACAAGTGAACACTGTTTCTTCGATAAAAAATGACTTTTGCTACTATTTCTCTTGAGAATTGAATTAAAATAATTGCTTGCCCGAAACCACCGACAAAATCAGCAAAAATATCAAAAATTCGTATCATGATTGTCAACTGCAATCACTCTCAGTGCACATGAATCAATTCTTTATTTGAAATAAAAAAATCAAAATAATAACTCGCTGTTCAGGTCCACATAATCTATCAACTTCTAACTTTTTCATGTTTAAATGTAATAGAAACAATAAGGGTTTTTCTTTTAATGAAATGTGTATTTTTTCTAAACATGTAAATATATGGAACAAAATTTAAGAGCAAGCTAAACGATGCTAAACGCTTTCTTTAACTTTCCATACATTTTTTTTTAATCGTGATCGCATTTTTTGCCTTGAATCGCAATTTTACACTGAAAGAGCTACATATTAAATAACCGTGTGAATATGGGTGCGAGTTCGACATTATATAATGAAGTGTAATATGATATGCAGCTTTTAAGCCAGAACTCCATACCAGAGGCCCGTTGTAATACCACCACCTAGCCGTTCACTGCCCCAAGCTGAACCATCTAGAATTCCTGACGAATCTCGTCAACCACCTTGGGTCTATATCATCTGATTCGCCGAAGTCACCCAAAGTAGGCGTACTAGAAAACGTAGCCAGCTTCTCGCCAACGATGGGCATTTGAATAGAATTTCAGTCTCTGAACGTATTTCTGCCATGAAAAAGCTTTTCGTAAAATACATCTCTCGTTCGGAGTCGGTACAAAACTGTTGGTCCCTCCGTTTGTGGTACAACATTAAGACGCACACCAGAAAAGAATTGTATTGTAAATAAAAAAAATCTATCACTTCTGAGAAAAAATATTAGAATGTGAATGAAAATTTATTGATTTTTTTTAGTTTTCTACTATTTTAATTAAAAATTCATAAACCTTATAAAAAAGAATAAAAAGTCAACTAAACAAAAGTGGTAAAAATATTTCCTTTGAGTGGCAATCGTTTACGAATTTTAGGGCGTAAAAAAAGGGGAAATCCGAAAAAAAAATTTTCAAATTCATATACATATGTACATATGTCCATCAATATGTACATATATACATACCTACTCTCCCATCCTCTTTGGCTATAGTTAGGAGCTCTTCAGATAAAAATCGCAATTAACCCAAAAATCTCTAAATAAATTTCTGCATATACTCGTACATACATTCATATGGTTTGGTAAATAAGTGTCTACAGTTCTACCTGTATGCATATGAATATATGTATGTATGAATGTACGTGTAGGTGCTTCACCAACATATTTTTTACCATACTCATAAAAGTTGGTGGGTACGTAAAGCTTCGAATGTTTGAATGCTGTACTATTCTAAAAGATTCGGTTAACTGTATTTAAATAATCGCTCAACTTCTAAAAAACAAGCAATAAAGGCTAAATTCGGGCGACATTAAATTTCTTATTTCCTTGCGATGCTATAAGTTATTTCGTAGGTCTCCAGAATTAATTGCATTTTCGCAAACAATTGGCATAAAAGAGGTGCAAACGAATATTTTCTCCTTTCAAGGACTTCAAAAAAAATGATAGAAGGTTTGAAATGAATTTGTGCGCCAAATTTGGAGCAACATAGATAGACCGATAAACAGAATTTACTTATGTATGTAAAAGACGGAAGTGGTAGGCGACATTCCTATTTTCCTAAAAATGACTTCAAAAGTTACCAACAAATCGAACAAGGTTTAAAGTTGATCATTTATTATTGATCATAACTTTACCAATTTACACAAATACTTAGATTAATTATATGAGGATCGCACTGTGACCAGTCGGTCTATTGTGTCCTTAGCTTGAATTCTAGTCCATGTCCTTCGACAAGGCACTTGCCGGCAAAAAAGTCCTTTCAGATCACTTGCCTAAAAATGAAATCCAGCGACGGGGCCGCTTGAAATGTCGTTGATTCTGACAATCTTTTAAATTTAATTGTACTTCTCTAAGACCTGACATGATAATTAATCAGAAGTAATATCATGGTGAAAGGGACCAGCAATAAAACTAGCCGCACCTTAGTGGAAACTATAAAAGCCAAGGCCTTGGTACAAAAACAACGCACCAGTGACGAAAAAGTAATACCCGAAGTTACAAAGTTTGGCAATGGTGGGCGAGAACGCAAATTTTTCACTAACAGTGAATGGTTCCAAGTTTATGCAACTTGTCTACCGACTGCATCGGAACTGTTACGAACATATAGCACAGTGTGTTGCTTGTTGGTAGTTTCAGGTAAAATGATGTAGGGGTTTGAAATTTTCTCTATTTTAGTTAGGGATATAAGTGCTTTTTTGGTGTATTATCAACACTGCTTTTGTGCAGAAGTGCGTTCTTGTATGAATGAAACCCACACATTTAAAATCAAATGTCTGACTGAAGGTACATAAGTATATTGTTTTCTTCATCCTCAAGAACACAAATACGCCGCTATAAGACAACAATTAAACTCTCTATCGCGAGAGGCATACGGAAAGGAACTAAACACAATATACAACATAGCAACAAACAACGGATATAAAAAGGAGCTTGTGGATAAATTTAGAAAAATGTATGCAGTTCAAAAAAAAAAGCGACAGAGAGCTAGACGAAAAAACTTGGACAGTAATGACTTATACAGGAAAAATGACATACAAATTTGCAAATTTTTTCAGAAAGGATAATATCTACACACGGCGTTCAAAACTGAAAACAACCTGGGAAGGAAAAGCAGTACGAATGAAGAATACTCATTGAATAAACTGATCTGTGAGTGTCAATATAGCTAAATAGGACAAACAGGACGTAAAGTAAGAACAAGAGGGACTACAACAAAAGGATACGAAAACCCACGGCAATACCAGAATCTAATTTTGCAAACCATTTGATAAACGCAAAATGTTCACCCGCAAACATAAAGAAAACCGTTAAGGTACTGCACGTACAACAAAAAGGGCGGCGCCTAAATGCTCTCTTGAAAACATGGAAATATATAAACAAAAAACCTTTAATGGGAGGATAAAAACGAACAAATAAACAGCAACTCTGATGCGATATTTGCACTATAAGGCTTGTTTACAAAAAAACAAAACAAAGACGTAGGTAAAATGACAGATACCAATAAACAAAACAAACCTGCAATACCCAAACGGACTAAAATTACTCACTATCTACATGTTCTTACTGCGAAGGCAGATTCAAGATAAAATATACCCTTTTGGACTTTAACCGCGCGAGACTTCAGATACCTATACTCAGGACACTTAACATTTGTTAACATTTACGGTTATGTACCAATACCTGGTTTACCGAAAAAACGAAATAAATACATAACAACAGACATGAACGGAACAGAACGAAAATTGACACTGAAGATGGCACAACGCCGAAACCGGTTTGTCTCCAAACCAAACTTGACAAGGGATGACGGAAAATCGTTCCAACAAATAAGTACAGAAGTACTTTTACATATACGTTAATAAAGAAATGCCATGTGTATATAGTATTTGCCAAAATATTACAATAAATTTAGTAGAAATTGAAACTAAATATTACAGCATTCGATTGAAAAATGACGAAATTCACAACTGCACTTATTGCCTAATTTTTAAACAAAGTTTGAATGAGCAAAAACATGAGAAAGGGGATTTGTATATGAATGTAACGATAAATACACACTTGCAATGTATATGTAAATAAATTTAATTGTTTTTGGTGATAATATACATACATAAGTATTTATTAAATTTTATAAAAGAATAAATGAAATATTGGAAACATACAAAATGGAACAATATGGTATCTGAAAGAATGCAAAGAAAATTAAAATAACAGTAAAAGTATGCCAAATGTGGTAATCGTACACAACAAATGTCGACGACATGTTGAATGCCATAAAATAAATGTAATAAATAACTAATGTTGAATATGATATGATAATGGTGATAAAGGTTACAGATTTAATGCCGTACCGTAAAGGTTAATGTCCTCAAAACAACTTTAAGGCGCGTACATAGCAACATTTTTATTTCAATACCCTGTACTCGTAAAAATACCTTTCTGCATAAATACCGTTTACATATTTTTAACGATTCATTTTATTGGTCAAACAAAATTATTTACTATTGAAAATGTAATTTTTCGAATAATATTAAAATTATTGAATTTTTAATGAAGGTACATATAAACTTACATTTTGATTTGGTTAAAACTATTCTTAAAAAAAATTTTGCAAGCCCAATTTCTAGCGCCCTATCAAAATCGCATCTTCCATTCGCTTTTTTGGTATGCTTTCAATAAGTTGGGAAATTGTTATTTTGTGTCTATAAAATTTTTGACGATTCATAAGATCTTTATTTTGTGGACGTTGAGAGGATTCAAAAAGCGGAGGAATATATTCGCTATAGATGTAAAGTCTGAGCAAGGCGTATTTTTTTAAGGTCAAACAAAAAACAAAATCAATTGCTTTGATATAATTGAAGAATTCCGACTGTTTCAATACAAACAACTTAGGTAAAGTTCAATAAAAATAAATTTTCCTGGTGATTCTAATAGGGTTGAAATTATTTCGCACATGTATGAATCGACAGGATATGTTCTAACATATACATACATATGTCACGGCATACTCGCAATTTTAAACCTTTCACTTCCGTTCTATAAGCACCGGGCCCAGAAAAAATTAATAAATGTTTTCGGATAGATATAATATCCAATAAAGCAAAAAAAAATATGTCCCATTGGGTTATTTACATAGTAATAATGGGGACCTAATATCCCATGAAGTATTTATGTTAAAGTAAGGAAACGCGATTTTTATTAAGTCCGATTTATTCATATTTATTTATGGAATTTATCAAAGCATTCAAAACAAACGGATCTTTGCACATTGAAACGTACGAATTTAATTTTTGTAAATTTTTTTAATTTCAGCTGGGATGCATCATCCTCATAGTAGTGACAGGGTTAAGGAACAATACCTCTAAGTTCTTGGTTAACGTGATAGGACTTTTAAGCTTTTGGACTGAATATCCAAGGACTCACTTAACCAAATAAACAAAAGAGCTATGCGAAGTCGATTTCGGTAGTTGAAGTAGGAGTCGCCACGAAAAGATTGCGTGTACGTCAGTGCAAAAAGTTTTACATGCTAGCCAACATGAACATCACGCGAAATTACCAAAAACCGCGACAAGTAACTTACATCCACAATACACTTCAGATATGAACGGACCACTTCTCTACGCAGCTGAAAAGTGACAGCAGAGATAAAATAAGAAGTGCTGGGCGACTGTGTCAAAGTTCGACACCCCGCTCGAATTTTAAAAAGTACTTTAAAAAGTCAATAACAGTGATCATGTCACACGAATGGAGTGGCAGCAGAAGAAGACGGTTTGGAAACGTCAAATGGCAAGAGACTTGGGTTCACTTGGAGTTTATCGTTGTCGCCAGCTGGCATGAAAGTGAAGTAACGACTAACGCGCACAAAAGTGAAACATATTTTGTGTTATTAAGGGTATCAGAATTTGTAACAGAAAACAACAGATTTATTCCGAGAAAAAAAATAATTTTTCATTTAAGCTAAACTTGAAACAAGTTTTTTGATTCGTTTACTTTTGATTTCATTTCGAAATTTTATGATTGCCGAATATGGTTTCGATTATCAGAATTTAGCGCTTAATTTATTAGCCGTTTGCGCCCACCATATATCTCTTCCGCCACTGAATGTCGCATTTGAAAGCGCCAATTGCCGTTTGTTTGTCATGTTGTGTTCGCGCAGAGTTCACTGCTCATACAAACAGCACAGTGCTACGCATGTGCGCTGCAGTATTATTTGACTTTAAGCGTAAAGTTCGGACATTTCCCTTAGCGATTTGTAAAAAAAATATTTACAAACATACACCCAAAATGTACTTACAAACACACACAGTGTACGATTATGTTAGGAATTTCTGAGTCCCCGACCACGTTCAACAGCGCATTTCACCTAAAACCAGAACGGCAGGTTTTTGTTTTGCTGTCTTTTTTTTATTTCTTTTCGATTCTGCGATGTTCGCTGATCAATTTTGGTGATGAATATTTAGTTTGTTGTTGATTTGACTTTCATGTTTACCTTATTTAACCCGACCACCAGCTGAGAGTTAGAATGTATGTTTTTTGCAGCTACTTTGTTTACGTTGGCGTATATTGGCTTGTGTGCATTTGTCAGTTTGGGCTAATTCGGATTTTTGTTCAAAAGTTAAAAGACACTGGAATTCGCAGTTAGACGAGTCACTGTTCTGACAGCATCAACAACGCAACCAACAATTAAGCGTTTAACTGGCGTTAAGTGAAAATTAAAGAGATTGTGAAAGAATTTAACATTGAAAGGATACAAAGGAATAAATAAACAAAAGATTCGTATGTCCGTGAAAAAATGCACAATAAAATGACGAAAATGGTAAATGTTTTTTAAATTTTATATATCCTTAAATTTCATGAAGGCATACGAGCCTAACAATTTAAAAAGGTTCCTAATTATTTAAAAAATATTTTCATCAATCTTTTTGTACGCTTGTAAAATAATTTTAGTTAGTAATACTCGTATACACACTTGCCGTGGTAGAGTGCAATCGATATAATTAATTGGGGTTAAAAATTTAAAGTAGTATTTAATCTTTATAAGCATTTGTTTAACGTCTTACAATAACAACATTTTTTTTGTACTTTTAGCTTACTCTGCTCGCCATACTCATCCTCTCAACGTGCACCGCCCGATCCAGTCCTTTGTACTACAAGTTTGCTAAAAACAACAAAATCACTACGGACCCACTTCTCGCTTCCGCTTCAAACGATGTGCCAATGGTACAAAGCAATAACTTCGATATGGTGATGGCCGATGATAATTTCCCCATGGAATCAATGATCTATCAGAATTTTGAAAGTTTTTCGGAGCCAAAAATGGCGGAAGATACCGATTTCAACATGGACGAAACGCAATTCTTACCAAAAAACACTCCCTTACGTGCACCACAGCCAGTCTCGAAGCATGAGCGCGAAATAAGGCAATTCGTCGAAGTGGCCGATCCCAAGCTGGAAAGGAAGAAGATGTTTAAGTTGAAAAAGGGTTCTTCTGTACCCCGGGGCCCAGACGCTTATCCATGGGATCAGTTCGACTACGACTTGTATAGCGTGAATCCTTCAAATCAAAAGAGACACTATTAATTGCGTTTGTTTCGATCTTGTTGTCTAGTTTTGTATTTTCTTGTGATATTTTCTATAAGACGTTTAAGATATTATTTATTGAAAGAAAAAAAATTAATTAACTGAACGTTCGTGAATTTATTTTGTACCATTTGATAAACTAGTTTGGCAGGGCACTACTGTTGTTGCAGGAAATTGTTGTGGAATTCCACCAAAAGTTGCTCAAAATAATCGAGGAATTCCAGAAATGCGCGGTATGTTGTCTTTAATGTATATGTATATGTACATACATATGTATGTATGAAGTTGCCAAAATGTATGTACATACATACGAAAACTTATAAGAAAGAAAGTATTTTGAAAAGGAACTAAGGATGTATAATGCACATAAGTATGTATGTAGATATGTACATATGTAATCACAGACTGTGAGTAAATTGGCGTCTACGATTACCAATTACGAGTGGTTTTCGCAACAAAAAATTAAAGAAATTATTCAAAATGGAGTTAATTAGAGTAAGCGGTGTCGAAATCCAAAGAATAATTAATTATAATCGCATAACTTGTTAAGTATTTTATGCGTCGAAGCGAATAGTATGAAAGCATTGAATTTGCGAGTAGCCTAACTGAATAATTAGGCAGTAAATACGTCAACAATCTATTTGTAAACTGCAATTAATTAAAAAAAATAACTTGATCTCTTTCTTTTTACAAGCTAACTGGAATTCTTAATAACGGTTAAAAAGATAAGGCAGAATATACTCAAATCAAATGTGCTATTCAAATGAATTGAGAGTAATAATATGAACTTGTCAAATTCATACTTACATACATACATACATATATTCACAGTGTATCTACTTAAACAAGTTATTATTAAAAATAAAAAAAAACTAAGAAATTCTTAAAATTGTATTCAAGTTCCCAAAAGAAGATATTCCAAACCATAATTAAAATCATCCATGCAGCCCTGTTTGAGAAATTCGAATTTTTATTTGAAATTGCATTACTTACGAAACTTTTGTTTAAGTCGATTATGCGCCAGGTCAATCGGTTTTTCAAAACCTTTTTTTCGCTGAAATCGATATAAAAATTTAAGTCACGACAGCTTGTCAAATTTGATTTAAAATTTGTGACATAAGTAGGGACAACATATAAAGTAAATAAATAAAACGATCCAAGAATCAACAGAAAATAAGAATAAGTGTGCATTTATTGGTTTCGATGCCATAATCTTTGAATGTAAAGTCGCGTATTGCCCCTGCAAGCCACCTCTAACCAGCTTCCCCTGAAATAAAAAAAATTACACACATATTCACACATTTTAAGTCATTTCACCCTCCCACTTACACATTTTTTTGAACTGTCAGAAATTGCATGTTTCACAGTCTAACCTAATATAAACGGCTTGCGTTTTGGGACTCACGCACGCAAAATTTTTAACCACGGCCACTCCAAATTGATTTGCGTGCGTTTGCCTTACAAAGTTGCATGGCTGTCCAATATGTAAATTGACAATTTATTCAGAATTTCAATTTTAAGGTGTAACGATTTTAAATGAACGTTTTAGAAAATATTGAAAATCGTGCTGTTTTGTGGGCGATTTACAATAGACGGCACCGACGAAGGGGAAATAGGAAACTATTTAAAACTCCAAAAATCCCGATTTGTTTTTCAAATCAATTAGAATGACTTACGACTCATTCAACGTTTTATTATGTACAATTGGTACATCCATATTTAACTAAACAGTCACGAAGGTCATTAATAGACCCCGAGCAACGTCTTTTTATCACCTTGTTGTAAGTACATATATTTTTATACTTACATTGGTCAAAAATTAAAACATTCTATGTTTAGTTTTCTTGCATAAGGATGCTCTTTGCACAGCATTGCCGTTAAATTTCGCATTGGCTTAGAAACTTCCAGAAGAGTAATCTTGGAAACCTGCGATATGATCTAGAAGCATTTATCGGGGTTTTATGTTGAGCATTCCCAATGCAGACGAGTGAAAAAGATCGCTCATAAATTCGAAAGCGATAAAGGTGTTCCCAATTGTATTGTAGCACTGAACGGAAAGCACATACGCATTATGTGCCCTGAAAACAGCGGTTTCTTACATTTCAACTATAGAAAATACTTCAGTGTCGTAAGTCAATTTATGCCTGTATATAAACACTCTAAATCATTTAATGGCTACTTTCTTAAGGTTTTGTTAGCAGTTTGCGATTGCAATTACTCTTTTACATTGGTTGATGTCGGAGCTTTTGGCATTCAAAGCGATAGTGGCGTTTTTAAAAACATTATTCGGCAAAAAGTTCTTCAACAATGAGTTAAATGTTCCACCACCCACAAACAACGATATAATACATTTATATCTCGTGCACGTATATGTATGTATTGAAATTGCTTTTGGTAATTTGCCACACAATGCTAAGAAGGTACAAAACAAATATTGGTAGTCAATTCTTTTAAAAATTCCCTATTCTAGGTTATACTAGCTGCCATTGTACTACATAATTTTTTACGCCTACAAATTGCTAATGAGGAATTTGAAAATGAATAACAAATCTGACAAGCATCGATCGCAATAATTTACAAACTGCAAACGCTGCAACACAACAAGCATTATAAAATAAAACACAACTATGTTATTTCCTTAATATGATATAACAATCTAGCACTGAACATAAATAAACACACAATTATTATACTTACTTTTTTATTTTTTGTGACACTAACAAAAGAATGTCCGCCTCGACGTCATCCACCTCTTTAGAAGACAGGCGGTGAAACTTAGATCGCAGCAATGTAAAAAATCCGGTCACATAGGGACCACCACCTTGTTTTACAGTTGTAGGCTGCAAAAGCAAAGAGAGTTTTAATTAATTTACATACATACATACATACATGCAAAGCACATAAAAGGTAACTTACGTGTATTTTCCAGCTGTGAAGCTACTGCCTCCCAAGCCGCGTCTTTCGTCGCATTTGTGTGATAGCTTTTGTGCCTCTTTAAATAGAGGCACTCATGCTCCCGCACAGCCTCGATCAATTTTTCATTGCAAATCTGTAAATAAAAAATAAATTATTTGTTAATTTTGTTAAAAACAATTAAATATTTATAACTTGCCTCCATATCCTCGCCAAAAATGCTTTTTTTTACAAATGAATGCAAACGTCAAATCGAAACGTCACGCAAAACTCAAATGGTAGTTGAGTTACATAGCTTCTGACGCCGGCCGTACAATTTGGGTTGCTCGCATACAAGTTGTATGAGCATGAGAAACTTTTGACAGTAAATGGCCGGAGTGCGTGAATATTAGATTAGGCTGTTAGAAAGAGAGGGAAAGAACAAAGACAGTTTTTTTTATTGAAAGAGGCCATGAACAAAATCAGAATTTCAATGAAAGTAGGCTCTGACAAAAAAAAAATTTTTATTGAAAATTAAATTTAAACAATTATAATTTTTGCTTTGCTGTGCCACAACCTGGAGTTTTTTTTCAACTTCAGTAGTGCGATTTAGTAACTTTTAACAGCACGACTTGACGTGTTGTTAGCTAAAAAGATTTGTGGTTTGCAATAGCGATTGTGCGACTTACTAACTCATACTAAACAACACTGAACGGCTGATTTGTCCTATTTATTCTAATTGACAAAAAGTGGCATCTCAGGTAACGAGGTGTCAAAATTTACGAAAAACACAAAAAGGAATGCAAAAAATCAAACATTGCAATTCATTCGGCCAATAGTTGGAGCATTGGAGCGCAAATTCAGCAAACTAAAGGCAAGTGTATACTTAATTAAAGTTATTAAATAGATTATTTACTTTTCTTTTTCTATTTTCAGAATGTCCTCAACAAGCCATGCACTAAAGGGATGATGGATTTCTTCCGCTTTTTCAAATAGAAAACCCCCCACCCAGGACTCTTAATTTTTTTTGTTTACATATTTTGAATTTTTCGAAAACAACAGGATTTAAATGATTTTTAGTATACATTATAAATAATGCCTACTTTTGTTCCTCCCGAAGCATAAATAGTACATTATTGAACGAATTCTTCACAGGTTTTGAGCCAAGTGCGTGTTTGCAGGAGAAGGCAAATCCGAGACCTGCAATTGCACGAGGCTTGAGATCATGTGAAGGAATTGTGTATTTATTTAATAAGGCCGTTAAAGTGAGTTCAAAGTCGCCAAATTGGATAAAGTAACATAAGACATCTCTCGCATGTCGCAGAACTCGTATTACCTTTTCACTTTCATGTTTTTCCTTTGTTACGCAAGTGAACCATTCTCTCAGTTTAGCAGTTAAACCTGCAAACATCTTAGAAACCTTCACCTCGGTTTCAAAGTCCAAGCAGCTGCAAGGAAAAGCTATATAAGCTATACATGTCAAATATACATAACTTTTTATGGAGATATTGCACACCCAAGTCAATTACAGTTGAACGGAATTTAAAAAATACGAAAATTTTTATGTGATTATAAGACGCCACAATAAACTGGATTTGTCTCACGAAACTGACGTTCCTTGTGTGTATATACATACTTATGTATAATTCTACCTGTTTATTTCATATTGTTTTTTTTTCTAACTTATGTACCTAGGTTTGGCGCGATTTAAAGATTAAGACCAGTGTCCGAGTGCGCGACCGGAGAAGGCAGTAGTCTTTGACCGGCAACAGGCCCTTAAAGCAGTCACCCTTAACGCAGATGGAGGAGCAGGTGCTGGAATTGATAGGAAGCCAGTATGTAGAAGGCCTCTCTGTGGCAGGAAGCTTGCCAATGGAATACTTTAAATAAATATTTTTTTAATTCTCCTAAAACTATGTACCTCAATATTAATTTAATTTTGATGCTGTTGAAGCTTTTGTGAATAAATAAGGATAATAAAATGTTTCTGTATATGTTGCAAATGCGTTTATTTTACTAATATACTTATATATATGTACATATGTATATTAATTATTCATTTATACATTATATACAATATACTTACATTCAATTACACAAATACATTTACTATTGCTTTTCTAACAACACAAAACTAAATGCCGCTGGCTTAACAACACTGCTGATTTTGCAATAAAGTATGTTGTCAAAAAAAAGAGTTACTGAATAGTAGTATTGTTAACATCTGTTGTTTAAAAGTTACAGAATCGCGCTAGAGGGCTCGACAGATCACAGTCTCAATTCTTGGTATCTGTTTATTGTGCCACCTGTTGAAAATTATTAGTTCAGTCTTTGTTGGATTTATACCACACACAACTTTTTATCTGAGAACATATCACCATACGCAATATCGTTGGCATAATCATTTACCTCTTATGTATATTCATCCTCCTCCGTATAACGCAACAGTTGGTCCGTCTTTGCTACCTACAGGAGCAGTTCCAAGATGACTTTCATCTAATGAGCATTTGGTGAATTAGCTCGATAAGATCAAAATGAGAAATGAAAAATTCCACATTTGCTAAGTAAACTTGGAGGTTTACCAAACTCTGTAATTCAAATTCTATTAAGTTAAATGAAAATAATAACATAATTCGCATATAAAGTCTATATATTTCCAAATATGGAACTTTATATAACGTTTATAATATTTTAAAAAATTAGTATTAAACTTTACTCAACTTCTTCCAATAAATACTGAAAAACGAAGTTTTTTGCATTTTTCAAAATTTCCGTTATATGGAAGTTGGGCGTGCTTATGGTCCGATTTCAAAAATTATTGACGGTAATGCTTGTGATATCAAGGACAATATGTTTACGGTTTCGCCCGAATTTAGCTTTTCTTACTTGTTTTTTGTTTTTTATTGCCCAAAAATTAAGTGTGATTACATTCCGAGTGAATAGGATAACATCCAAGTATACTTAGTCCTAACAAGCAACACGATTTTATCTAGGATTTCTGTTGTTACATTGTTTTTAATTATAAAACCTTACTATAAGGCTTGTATAAATGAACTATAGTATATTTTAATTCCGTTTTTATTTTATCTACATTCCTTCCAAAAGGACAAAAAAGAAGAATAATGTTTGGTACTTAATACTACTTAATGAAAACTATTGACTAGAAAGGAAAAAAAGATTGTGCCTTTTATTTCCGTAAACCGAACATAATTATAAACCAAGTTATTAGTTATGTCATATAAGTTGTGTCTTCTGTGATAGATAATCAACTTTTTATCTTTGTATAACAAATTGTTTATATTTAGAGTACTTATGAATACACATACATATGTACATAGGTGACAAAAAGCGTTCGTTTAGAGGAAATTCTATACCGTCTTGTTTGTTAATGTACGCTGTAATACGCTCGTTTTCTAAAAGAGTCATTGTGTATAAAAAACGTAAAGCATTGTCCATAAGAAATTTATCAATACGTTTAATATTGCATTTCTTATAAAGATTATTGTTTGAAATTCTTTTTCTAAATAAATATCCGCTACGAAAAGGTTGACGATTCATGCCACTACATATTCTCAATATGTATCGTTCGAAAACTCTCAATCTTTCCATTTGGGCTGAGGAAATATTAAGCCATATTGGAAAAGCATAAGTCAAGATCGGCCTTATAATTTGTTTATAAATATTAATTTTTATGTTTGATTGTAAGTCCTTGGCTCTTTTCATAAGCCTCATATAAGAGAAAAACATAGTTTTTGCTTTTTTGATTACATGATCAAGATGTAGTTTAAAATTAAATTTACTCTGCAGTATCACGCCCAAACATTTAATATGCTGTTTAAACGGAATATGTTAATGGCTTATTTTAAAGTTTCGCATTTTGACACATTTACTTTCAATATCCAATTAAAAAGGTACTTAGACAATATATCAAAATAGTTGATTGTCATAATATTAGCTTTAGATGCTTTCTGCTGTGAGGCTAAGACTATGTCATCAGCATATTTGAAGTATGTTAAACAGTACTGGGCCAAGTAATGACCCTTGCGAAACGCCGGCCGCAATGCTTTTAATCATAGAACAATTATTGTCGCTACAAACGCAAAAAATTTCTGTGGCTCAGGTAATTATAAATAATACGACATAAATTAGTGTCGAATTTGTAGACCTTGTCATTTTATAAATAATACTCTCGCGCCAGGCTGTGTCGAATGCCTTTTCTAAGTCGACAATTACTGCTATTGTAACCCAGCATCGGTTAAGATTAGAACATACAAAATCAGATAGCAATGTTAATGCATGATTTGTCGAATGATAGTTACGAAACCCAAATTGAGTATCTTTAAAAATATTGTTGTCCGCTATATACCTTCTAATTTTAAGCAAAAGAAATTTTTCAAAAAGCTTTCCTACATTCGATAGTAATAAAATTGGACGGTAGCCACTTACCGATTGTGGATTACATCCCGGCTTTGGAATTGCTACAATTTTAGAATATTTCCAAAATTTAGGAAAATACCCGATATTATAAGAGTGAATGAATATAATAGCCAAGAATCGCCTAAATATGTCCTCCCCTGAACTTTTTTGTTGTTGGTCAAAATAAGAAAGGTTTCGATTTCATCTGCATTTGTAAGTTCTTTATAATATGCTATGGTATCTCAGCATTTACAAGAGTATTTATTCTGTTTATCTGTCTTAAATTAGTTCCACTGTCAACTGTAAGTTGCGCATTAAACCTGATAGTCGGTAACTTTTGGTTAGCGATGTCAGAAATAAATTGTGCAACATGTTCAAAGAATTCATTTATTATTCAGGTTTAAATTCTGTAAATGCAATTGCTCAAAATTGCATGCAAGAGCATTGACTTTATCAATTTCACTTCGGATAATTATTGTACCGCCCTGCTGAGGGACCCCCCCTTCGAAATCTATATTGGCTATGTTTTCTTCTACAAGTTCTGGCAATTTCAACTTCTGATTAAGTCTACATAACTTTTAATTTTGTTTTATGTTTTATTATCCATGCGAATATTGGCAAAGTATTTTTGCCCAATAGTCATCTTTATTTAGACAATATTCTTACTTAAATTTCGCATATATACAGCGCTCCGCAGATTTTTCTTTTCTTTAATAAAATCTAGTACTATTATAACAGTGGGTATGGCAATAAGCCCTTTATGACGGGTTTACATTTTTGGAACTGCGTTTGTTTGAATGGCTGCATCCCTAACATTCATTTTGGTGTAATCGAATATTTCACGCGGTGACCGTCTTAGTCCGTCATCTCTTGACCTCTCTATGCAGAGTTCTACCGCATTATGGCCGGACTCAAATAAATGTGTGGGCAGATGATCTTCCATTGTTAGCAAAGTTTGGTGTTGTGTTATTGTAGGGAACTGAGTCAGAAGTTGAATTGAAATTTAATGCGGTAGCGGTATTAATGTTGGAATCAGGCACTAGATTAGAATCCACGTACTCAGTGAAGTCCTGCCCCAATTGAGTTGAATTAAAGTTGGAATTATCAATTTTAATGAGTTATTCTCTTCACGAACAGATCATAGATAATTAATTGCATTTCATTGTCTATTTGCAGTTTAGTCTTTTATCTGAGAAAGTAGTAATTGAATAGTTTGTTTTTTTAAGGCTTTGTGTGCCATTTTCATGTGCGGAAGTGCACGATTTACCTGACTCTGAATTTCTAGAATTTTTACGTTTTTTCATGTTTTTCTTCGATTTATTTTTCTCAGTACTGGAACTCTCTGGAATACTGCATGCATTTTCGTACATTTCACTAAACACATTTCCAGTATTTGCTAAATTAAGCACATGTTCCGGTTCAATGTCGGGACACAATGTGAAAACCAGACCACTGTGGTCTTTTTTATTGTCTTTGTCACTCATTATTATAGCATTTATTTATTTTCTTAATTTAAGAAGAAAACTCATCTCTTGACCTGTATACAAATTTACTAACGACTAAGTTAGTCACACACTTGTTCTAATTAACCGGCGGCAAGACACGACTCTCCGCGGCAAGTCTTTGCAGACGAATGATAAGTAACCTTAACCTATTCCCTGCCTTGAACAAAAATCTTCTATGTACATATATGGAAAATGACAGCGTGAACTTTTGAAACAGGTATTGAAAGATCTTCGCAACTTTTTTTGAAGCCTGAAATAGAATCCATGTAATTGCTTTTCAAGACATTAGTGAAACAAGCTTCAATACCGCTTTAAAACTCCAAAATAGCGCTCAATGACGTTTTGACCCTTGCAGTGTTTTTCATTGTATCGCCTGTGTGCTTTGTCAGATGGGTTTCTGTACAGCGTCGTCAAAAAAGTCTGCCGGAGATATCCTGAGTCACATAATGAAACAAATCGAAATTTATTGACAATATCCGAATTAAAATAGCTTTTTTCACTTCCTCTATACCTAGTTAGTCAAATACCTTACTACCCATTATTTAAAGATAATCGGTTTTGCTCGTCTGCAGCACTGATTTTCCACCCGAAAGAGTCATGGTTAGCTTTAGGATGTCTTGCGTCAACATACATATGTATGTACATATGTAATCACCATGTCATGATTACATACATATCTAAAATCAGAATTGCTTTTAAATGACCGTCTTTAAGAGAATATGTGATTACCGCACTTACTGCCATTACCGTGATGCCTTTCCATTTTAGTAAAAATGTCCGCAATAATGTCAGGTATTCCACATTTGTTGAAGAATCACTCGCCTGGCCTGGTCGTGTATTTCTATTATTTATGTACATATGTATTTTACTAACACTGTTCGCTTTAAAACACAGCACACACGATTATGTTCGTGAGTTAATGCGTTTTTCGGTATTTTAGCAAATAACATATGACTTAGTATTATTTCAATGTGTACTCTTCAGAATTAAAAATTACCGATTACATTGATTTTCCTTTCATAGCCTACTATTTACATTGTATGTATGTATATTAGGCTTTTCATAGCATACTAAATTTCATTATTTAAAAAATGCTTGAAATGGGAGACTGTGAGATCATTGCATCGCTCAAGCAATAAGTGTATTATTGCTTTGCATATCTGAGGTAAGTACAAGAGGGCTGCGCAAAACGTCTGCAATCGTCGTCTCTTGCTGTACAATACTTCCAACAACTGTTTTTCCGAGCAGCTTCGCTACGAAAACAAAAGTATTTCGAAAAAGCAAACGCTTCACACACACGAAACGGCTTCGTGTATGGCTATGGAACAGCTTGTGTTATGTTTTCAAGTAAAAAATAAATGCAAAACAATGAATTGAAGCAAAGACAAAAGCAAATCAAAGCAAGAACAGCGAGTGGCGTCGAAAAATTTTTTTGTATAAAAAATAAAAGTCGCAGTGAGAAAAATGGAAGTATCGCATGTATGTAAGTAAAATGAAGTTTTAATTTTTAATTGTATACATAGGCAAGAACTTAGTTATAAACTAATTACACTGTCTAACAGCATTTTTGGAACGGAATAGCGACCCTATAATTCTGAAAGGGTATGTGGAGCAGATCATTTTTGTAGAACAAACTTATGGTCCAGCACGTCTGAGTTTTTTTTCAGTGGGTCAAAGTTTTCATTTTTTGGTCGAAGGGAGCATTATACTATATGAAAAAAATGTTGTAAGTTAATGTCTGAGAGAATTCTTATGGTCAGAGTTGTATCGTGGAATTGAATGAGGATTTTTTTTGTGGAAGATCTTAACCCTCTAACTGGTCTCTTTATGGGTCAATTTGACCCTTTTTTTCGAGAAAATCAAAAAATATCCTTTAAAAAAGGACATTTAAGGATTAAAATATTCTACGAAAATGTTTTGCGGAAAATTTCAGTGGGGGCACCAAAGACACCATTGTTGTAAATAAAGCTCTTTACGATTTATTGACAAATTTACACGCCAACATATACAAAGCAGGTAAAAACGTCAAGTTCGGCCGGGCCAAACACTGAGCTCTCGCGTCTAGTCAGCTGTGACTTACAAATCAGCTGTGACTTACAAATCGAGTGTGATAAAATTAAGCATAATTAAACTACTAAGCAGTACATATCGGGTGTGATTTTTACTAAAATTAATATAAAAAAGAACAATTAAAGCTTAAAGAAGCATGGCGGATTCTGTTTGCAAATTAAGAGATTGGTTTTGTTTTATTTGTGGACATTTTACGCACCATTAAAGCAGAAGAAAGATATTCCCTACAATTGAAGAACCATATTTTCTTTTCTTTGGAATACGATTTTTATGTGAAGCTTGGATACCAAAAACTGTATGTACTACTTGCGAAAGTGGTCTTTTGACCTGGTACAAAGGCGGTACTAAGGCGCTGCCATTTTCTGCGCCTATTATATGGATTGAACCTGAAGATCACAAATCAGATACGTGCTATTTCTGCGTAAATTACAAATTTGGTAGAAGACAAAGGCACTACGCGATAATGACATACGAAGCAACAAATAATGTCATTTTACCAGAAGTGCGCTGTGAAAGTGTTCCGGTGCCTCAACCGCCTACACATACATTTTCGGCCAATATGACATACGCCAATACAGAAATAACAGCGGCGGTTGAAAACATATCAGATATAAGTTACTTGCCTCCTGATGGTTTAAACATACATATGTCCTAATTTGATAGACCAAGCTTATTTTGAAGATCTTGTATAAGATTTAGGACTAACAAAAGAGAAAGCTGTAATATTATGTTCCAGATTGAAAAACAGGAATTTGATAAAAGCCGATGTAAAAGTTACATCGCCAAGAAAAAGACACGCCGATCTCGAAAGTTATTTTAAAAAATCAAAAGAACTTGTATACTGTTGCAGTATTGAAGAGGTTCTAAAATATCTAAAGCTTCCACTGGACTCTTCCGCTTGGCGACTATTTATAGATAGTTCAAAACACAGCCTAAAAGCAGTTTTACTGCACAATGGAAATCAGCATCCATCAATACCGGTTGCGTGTTCCACAAAAAAGGAGGATACATACGCAAATATTTCAAATCTCTTAAATAAAATTGAATACTATAAATATAAATGGGAAGTATGCGCAGACTTCAAAATGATTGCAATATTGACTGGAATGCAAACAGGATACACAAAATATATGTGCTTTCTTTGTAAATGGGATTCACGTGCTACCAGCAGCCATTATCATATTAAATATCTCGAAGAACGTAAAGAAAATATTATTGGTGACTGAAATGTAATCCATGAATCCCTTGTCCCAAAAGAAAGGTCATACTTTCACCGCTGCATATTAAGTTGGGCGTGGTGAAAAATTTTATTAAAAGCTTAAATACACAAGGAAATGCTTTCAAGCGCATTCAAACAATTTTTCCCAGATTATATGCAACAAAATTAAAAGAAGGTAAAATACGGTTTTAAGAAATAATTTATTTCATTTAATGTAAATTACCTTTTCTAGGAATGCTAGTTGGACCCGATATAAGAAAATTATTACAAGATGAAAAATTGTATGGTCATCTGTAGGATATGCAAAAGACAGCATTTGACTTTATGCAGCTGGTTATATCAGAATATAGAGGTAACCGAAATGCTTGCAATAATAAAGGATAATCATATCCTTAAACTGCTTGATAGCAAGATAAAAAGAAATATAATATATTTGAAGAAGTAGCTCGCGAACTAAATGCAAAGGGATTAAAAAAAGACGCTGTGCAAATAAGGACAAAATTCAAAGCCCTAAAAAGCGCGTATTATAAAACAAAGCGCAACAATCACACCAGTGGTGCCGAAAGACAAACTTGCGAATACTTTGACCTTTTGGACAAGGTTTTATGCCATAGGCCCGCAATAACTTTAGAAGGAGAAGTCACATCAAACACCTAAAACTTGAATAAAATGTCCGGAGTTGGATCTATTGAGATTGGTCCTTCTCAAAGTCAAGCAAGTTTACCGAAAGTTTTTAAAAATCCCATTATGTAGTCGTTAGTTTACTACCAGTGTTTTGTGAATAATCCAGGTTTTACAATTCCAGAGAAAAAAAGCTACGACGATGGAGACATTTACGAAGGAGTGGAAGCAATCACAAGAAAAATTGATTGATACAATGAAGGAGCAAGATACCAATTGCTTAAGCAGCATCGAAAAACTATTAGAAGAGAACCGAAAAGAAGCAGCAAAAATGCTGAAGAAAGACGCCGTGAAACCGCTAACTTATTTTCAGGCATCTTTACTATGATGCAGTCTCCACGATCAATGTGGTTTTTACTCGGGATTAAGCTCAATGGTATCCGATAATTTGTTTTCTTCTCAATTCAAGTGGTAATTCCCGAAAGCAATGATATTTTTACATCAACGCCACAGACATCTCCAATTAATTAAAACGAGCGAAGTACACTTGTTTATACTATGCGTGTACATATATAAATACATAACATACTACTGTTTGAATTCGAATAAAAAAAAAACAAATTTTTAATAATTGGCGAGTAATCTAACGCAGGCTTAAAATTTTTAAATTCGAAGACACTTTTATAAGAACATAAATAAACAAAATAAAATCTTATTTTGTTATTATAAATGTGATGTTCGTAAAGGAAAATTTTCTTTTAAGAATGTCCTAATATTATCTCGCAGATATTTCGGATAAAAGATTTCCTCATAAATTATCTGACTCCTAACAGTATCTTCAGAAAGGATTATTTTTGCTGCTCAACAAAATTGTGCAATATTGCACAAGCCTGCATCAGTTGTGGAACGAAAGCTGGATCAGACACTTTTGACAATTTTATGCGCTTATCGCTATTCTCATAAAGCTGGATCGACGTCAACCCTTTTTGCGATGCAACGCCAGCGGCCTTTTAATCTACCAAATGCATTTTCAATCACTATTCGTGCAGAACTTAAGTTGCAATTGAACGATTCCACTTCAGCACTTAGGTTGCCAGTGTACAGTACGCGGAATACGCTGTGAAGAGTTTTAAAATAAACCGGATTCCTTAAATACCGTTACGTCATGGGTAATCCTTTTTGGAAAAAAATATTTCAATAATGTAAATATACTGCAGTGTTTTACGTGTTCCTATCAACTTAAATGTAATTGTTGTCCACTCCTTGACTCCTTGCATTACAATTGAAGCCCGTGAAATCTAAAAACCCTTCTTTAGGGGGCAAGATTGGAATATGGGTTCCTAAAGGTATAATTACTAGTTAAATACCAGGATTTGATTTGAATAATTTTACCATTAATAGCACCAATGATGTTTGGAATATGTGACTTCTTCTCAAACTCATTTGCAATTACTAATGCTGCATCCAATTGTAGAAACTTTATTATTTCAATTTTAAGTTGTAGTCACCAACAACTCTATATTCCGCACGGGAAGGTAATCTAATCTACATATATACACATATTGATATTTGCTTGTCTATTGGAAGACGTGGCGTCACACATGGCTCGCAATCACTTTTAAGGTAAGGCTCCAGCTTTGTGCAAAGCAATGAAAATGATTCGTTTCGTTTCCTTTTATGAATAATACGAATTCTCGGTACACTTGTTGTGAAGAATACATTTGCAAAATTGTAGTGGGCAACAAATTTTTCTTTAGAATCACAACTTCAATATTTCCAGATTAGCAGATGAGCACTGGTTTATATGAACTGCTCTTTTTCTTTGCACCGCCTTTAATAAACCGAATAATAACACTTTGGACGCTGTGGTCGAGTTGGTAGCAGTGCGTGTTATAACTCGATATGCCGGTGAGTTCGAGGTTTGATTCTCAGTCAGAGCAAGCAAAATCTTAATCATAGAAAAAGTGTTTTCTAATAGCGGTCACCCCTCGGCAGGCAATGGCAAACCTCCGAGGGTATTGCTGCCATGAAAATGCTTCTCTGCCAAATACTGAGCTATAAAGTGTAAGCTTATTGATAAAAAATAGGATTTCATTTTTATACCCGAGCGTACTCGTACACAAGGGTGTTATAATTTCACATAACGGTTACTTGTAACAGCATAACGGAATCAAGATAGATATAGACATAAGTATATGTATATACAAAATGCTCAGAATGAAAAGAGAAGTCGATTTAGCGATGTCTGTCTGTCCGTCCGCCAGTCCATGCAGACGATAACTTGAGTAAAAATTGAGATATCTCAATGAAACTTGGTACATAGATTGCTCTTTGGACAAGGTAGATTGGTATTGAAAATGGACAAGATCGGTCAATAACCACGCCCACCTCCCATATAACGGAAGTTTTTGAAAAATGCATAAACTCCGTTTTTCCGGTATCCATTAAAGCAAATTGAATGAAATTTGGTATTTGGAGATTTGGAACTAAGATATTAGGTATTTATGAAATTTTGAAAAATGGTCGCTGCCACGCCCACTTATGAAACATGTTCTCTATCTCAATGACGGTATAAGGTATCGTCACAAAGTTTGGTGGACATATTTTCCTTTATATCGCTATTATTATTGTAGAAAATGTTTGAAATGGGATCATAACCACGCCCACCTCCCATAAAACGGAAGTTATGGAAAATGCAAAAACTTCATTTTTTTCGGTATCTATTAAATCAAATTGAGTGATATTCGGTATTTCGAGCTATTTTAAACTAAGAAATTTGGTATTTGTATAGAAAATGTTTGAAATCGGACCATAACCACGCCCAACTTCCATATAACGGAAATTTTGAAAAAATGCAAAAAACTTCATTTTTCAGTATTTATTGGAAGAAATTGAGTAAAGTTTAATACTGGCAGCGATTTGAAACAAAGAAACGGGAATTTTATGATATTATGGGCACCGCTCATACAAAAATACATCGCGAGGGTATATAAAAATATGTTTCGCCCGAATTTAGCATTTCTTACTTGTTTTCAATTATTTGCTTCGTAGCGCTGGAGTCGAGATATACAGAAAAATATACATCTTAACTGAGACGACGAAATATTTATCTTGGAAAATCTGCTTTAACTATAAAGAAAAGTACGAAAACGAATGCGAAATTTAGGTGTCCGTTTCATTCTCAATACGTGTACAACAGAGTTCAATAAGTATTTCATATAGTACTTATAAATTTTGGGGGGGGGGGGGACGAAGTTCGACAGGTCTTCTAGTTATATATATGTACATATGTAACATTTTGGAATTATTTTCGCTATTAATTTTGATCACTTTTGATTAATTTATTTTGTCAACAACGAACAGCTGATCTCTGATATGCTTACAACGCGGTTACACTGGAAACGCATTAGAGTCGAATGTGTAAACAAAAGGAAATAAAACGTTTTGAGCCGATACGATCTCGGCGAATGCTTGGTATAAACAAGGTATGTCACTAGACAATCCAGTGTCCGCATAGGCCTGAGCGTTAACGATACTCGACCTGCTAAGTTCAAAAAATAAATATAAAAATGTTTAACTGGCACTGCTATTGGTAATTAAAAGGAATCTTTAAACATTCAGCAATAATTCACAAAACCAGTATATCGAAATTTTTAAAAGTATTTTCTACCGAGTTTTAAGCACTGTACTGACAAAAAAAAAATAGTATTGCTTGCTGATGTATGTATATAAAAATGTGAGAGAAATAGGAAAAATCAACGAGTTACACAGTTGAGCTCATAAAATTAGTCACAGTTGGTTTTATGGAAGAAAAACAGAGGAGAATTCTCCTTTACCCATACAGATATGAGTAAACACTGAATCACGAAATATATGTAGATCTAACTTTGTCGCGAAAATGGCCAATTTACGACGATCATCAAATTTAACATTCATTCATCATGTTGTTAATCACGTTAAGCTGAATTAATTACAAGGTCACACGTATGAAATGTTAGAGAGATGCAGTTGAGTTTTATGTGCTAATTCGTGCATTGTATGATACTACAAATGCACAATTTTAAAAAATTTACATAATTTGCCAATCAATATAAAACTCGTATACACAGCTTATATGATAGTCTAAATGGGCGATGAATAATGCATACAAAAAAATTTAATGAATTATATTTTGCATTCTATTGGTTTGACATCTTATAACAATAGTAAGCGCTTACAGCACCCATTTTGGATTCATATTTGGTTTTGTCATTGACAAAAATACAAAATGTTGGTTATAACTTCAGTGTACGGCATTCAAAGACGTTCGACTGGTCGCTATTTGTTGAGCTCGTCTACCTTAGCGCAGCTGATTCGATAATTTTTGCAAGATTAAAGTATTGCATCAAATTTATTGGTTGTACCTTTAAAGATACATTAAGCGCATCTCCTTCATTTCCATTGCGTTTGAATTTTGTTAAGCGTGCTTGATATTCTTTATTATTTCGATTTTATTTGTCACTTCGCTTCGTCTGATGAGTGAGGAGGTTCGCTTGCGGGTTTTCTAATAATAAAATTAGCGATGAAATACCATTTTTGCAGCAGGAAAGCCAAAATGACTGATGACGAAATTTGCGAATTACTTATGATATTACAGACGATGAGAGTGATAGTTACAATATCCTATACTATTCCAAATAAAACTAAGGGCAATTAAAAAGATGTCGAAAGGCAGTTAGTTATTGATGAACACGAAACAGTGAATGCGACGGTCAATGAGATTGCCATAGACGTGCCCATTCACGATTCATTTCTAGCTATGATATCAGACGAATGTGGTTCAGAAAATTTGCCTTCAGTGGATAATTTTTGTAATTCATCTATTTCTGGGATTCATTCTATCTTCTGGTTTTGAGAGGATTATATAGAAAAAAACCAATTTACAACTTCACCATGAGCAGATATTATTTTAGGGAGATAATAGTAGTCTTCCGAATGATATAGCATCTTTGGAAATGTCATTTAAGATTTGTTGCTACTTATTCCCGAAATCATTAGAAGAATATATAGTTGAAGAATATTTAAAATATACTTACATAAGTGGAATAGATCACTTCTTTTGATATATTTGATTTACGCAAATTCATTGGTATACTTTTTTATATGACGTATTAAAATCTTTCAAATTCTCGCGATTATTGGTCTGAATCAAGTAATCGATCCGTATGTATCATTATAAATCAAATGAATAGGAGAAAATTTGAAAAAATACGGGTGATCCATTGATCCATTTCAATGTTAAAGATAAACAGCTTTCTTACGACGATCCGAGTCGCGATAGCCTCTATCTTATAAGAACCGTCGTAGATACCCTCAATAAGAATTTCGGAAGTGTTCCTAAATTGGATAGATTATGTGTAGATGAACAAATGTGTTCCACCAAATTTGGGAGCTACATGAAGCTACACTAACAAATCCCCAAATAAACCAAAAAGGTGGGGATTTAAATCTGGATATGCTTACATATTTTAATTACTCAGCGGATTAGCGAAAAACCCTTGTTTTAAAAATTATATACTTTTTTTTCATAATTAGTATGCAATGATTCCTCTGTTAGTGTATTTACGAACCCATGGAATTCTTTCCGTCTGAACGATTAGACGTAACAGAACTATATAAAATTTTAAGACTATGTGGCATCGATGTGACATTGCATTGTCTTGAATGCAGCAACGGCTTCATTCCAACGAAGGTAGACACCAAAATTTACTACATCTAGCTAGGATTTAAAGATTTGTTCCAGTTTTAAACTTAAATGTCCTCTTCATAATGTGAAGTGTTTGCAACGAAACAGAGTTAATCTTTTCCCCCCTGTGGAGTGTGAATTTATCGAAATTGTTGAAAATAATGGCATGCAAGTAATTTTTAATAGCAAAAAACTGACTTCAATGTAAGTATATATGCTTATAATCATTTAGGCAATTTCGTCATGATCCAATCATTGGAACTAAACTAACTTTTCAGTTAAACAAGAATTATTTAAATCGAATTCAGCTAAATTAATAAACGCCACCTTTTGCAAACTATTCCGACGAATTGATAACCTTATTCTTTTTTGGAAGTCAGTTAAAAATCTATGAATTCAAGAGATCACGCGATGTCGATTCTACATTATTATATTTGCTGAGAAAGAAACCGCTGCTGAAATTTGAAATTATACTAAACCTTTATTTGGGTAGAATTTATATTAGTAAAATATAAAGAAGTACAGTATTCCAACAGACGTTTGGCAGGATTTAGAAAACTTTGAAATTAATGCCCCTATTATGTATGGAGACTAGTGTATAGATGCCGGTGTACTAGCCACGGCGCTACTATAACCGTTCCTCGTATTATGTATAGCGATTGATCTCAGTATACAGAAATGCGCAGACAACATCCCTGATATTACTAGTTTGCTAGTACATTTTGAAGAAATAGTGAAAAGCGTTTACATACTTTCAATAGCCGATAACCAGTAGTATAGTTGCCTAGCAGCTACTATTCTCCTGCTAGTCTACATACATAATAAGGGTGTTAGATTTGAAAATAAAAAAAATAAATAATAAATGTAATAATATTATGTACATATGTGTTTGTAGTATTTTTTATTATTATTTCACTTCTTCACATATCATTTTCCACTCCAAATTAAAAAAGTTATCAGATTTTTCAGTGTATCGCTATAGAAAAGAATGTATTAAAAAGGTAGAAGCAGCTCTTTAAATTCACCGTTTCTACAATTTAAATACGCGCAAGAGAAGAATAAATATACATGCTGATTAATTTTTTAATTGTATTATTGCAGTGCAGTAAAGTCTAGTTATTTTAAATAGCCCTGTCTTACAATAATTCATTGTACTTTTTCCGGTTAGGTCGAATTAGAATTGACCCGTGCAAATAGGAATGAATCGTTCGAGTTCACGCTCAATTTAACTGCACACCTTGTTTCACTACACAAGGCAACAAATTTTTAAAAAATCCCATTCCATAGGAACTTAAAGCATATTTATTATAAAAGTAGAACGTTTTTTGCCATAATTTTAGATTTCGGTTTTTTAGTTTCAAATAAAGCTAAGGATACTTAATATTTAATAATTTGGCACTTTTGGGACTGAATTATTGTTTAATGTTTTTTTCATAAAGAATTGAATATGCTTTCAGAAAAATAAAGACAATTCTAATCGTGATTATTATTGTTAGTGTAATGTGTATATTTGGCCGCTGTGGTCGAGTTGGTAGCGGTGCGTGCTATAACTTGATATGCCGGTGAGTTCGAGGTTCGAATCTCAGGCAGGGCAAGCAAAATCTTAATCATAGAAAAAGGCACAAAATTGTAGGTCCCTCCATTTGTGGTAGAATATAAAGACGCACACCCCAAATTGTAGGAGAAGCTCGGCCAAATATTAAGCGCCAAAAAAAAAAAAAAAATTATTAATGTGTATATTTCTCTAAAAAATAACAATAATAAAATTTCATTTTGTAGCAAAATTGTGCTATATTTAAACATTCACCTTTCTTTTGATGATATTTTTGTAACGAAATATAAAATAACCACCACAGCAAAGTCTGATGTAAAGGGTGGTAAAATTTTAAGGGCCGATGTTGATTTTGAATAAAACACAAATTATTTTGGAAATTATTGTAATTTCTTTTTATTATGATTATATGGTGTGGTTCATTTATGTATGGAACAAAATAACGGCCAAATGTTCGCCGCGACCTCGGCGGCACAAATCCATCCAATGGTCCAAATTTTCGATGACGCTGAGGCATAATTGAGGTTCTATGCCGTTAATGTGCCGAATTATCTCATCCTTTAGCTCTTGAATTGTTGCTGGCTTATCGACGTTCACCTTTCCTTTCAAATAACCCCAAAGAAAGTAGTCCAACGGTGTCAAATCAAATGATCTTGGTGGCCAATTGACATCGCCACCACGTGAGATAACACGGCCATTGAATTTGTCACGCAAAATAGCCATTGTTTCATTGGCTGTGTGGCAAGTGGCACCATCCTGTTGGAACCACATATCGTCCACATCCATATGTTCCAATTTGAGCCATAAAAAGTTCGATATCGAACACCATTTACAGTAACTGCCTGACCGGCCTCATTTTGGAAAAAATACGGCCCGATGATGCCGCCAGCCCATAAACCGCACCAAACAGTCACTATTTGTGGGTGCATTGGTTTTTCGACAAGCACTCTTGGATTATCATTCGCCCAAATGCGACAATTCTGCTTATTGACGAATCCACTGAGGTGAAAATGTGCCTCATCACTGAAGATGATTTTCTTCGAAAATTGATCATCCACTGTCGCCATGTCTTGCCAACGTTGCTCGATTGTGTATCTTTACATGTTCAAATTGAGTTAGTCTGAAATTGAGAAATGTCAAATGAAATGCAGAAAAAAACTTGACGTTTAGGTGTGGTTCACATTCAACATCGGCCCTTAAAATTAACCACCCTTTACTTATAATGAACGTTTTGCATACGTATTTCCGAATCGTAGTCGGATGAAAAGTGGCAATGCTATAATATTATCTAAATCTGGATATTTAATTTTAATTATTAAATTATGAGGAAACACAATGGCTAATTACACCAAAACCGACTCCACGCACAAATAAACAACTTCATATATTGTGCTTAAATACATATGAATGTATGTACGTATGTGTACATACATATGTATGTATGAAAAAATAGTCAAGCACGAACAATATTCCTTTAGAAATGGATTTCATCTCACTTCACTTTATTTCCTTCTGTTTTTACATTCGACTATATTGCCTTTTACTTTATTTACATAAATATATTCTCAAAACAAACTGCCGTTGACGCATCAGAGGTTTTAAGCAACAACAAAATACATGAGAATTTCTCATGCTGCTACCTGTTCAATATGCCATGCAAGGAACATCAATTCTTTGATGTTGTGCAACAATGTTGCTAAATGTTGGTTAAATTTGAATGGCAACTGTAAACGATGACAAACGTAGCATACATTTAGGCTTTATCAAATTTTAATTCCCCACTGCTGCAAACAAGTAAATTAACATACGAGTTCATATGTATGTATATACGTTTGTATGGCAACATAAATATTTGCGAAAATGCGAATAACGAATCGAAAACCTTGAAATCATTTCGTTACATTTGAATAATTTATTCAAATTTGTATAAACACTTGTTAAGTTCAAACTAAAAGCTAAACACTTAAATCAACGCATACTAGAAACACCAATAATGTATTGATTTGAATTATAACTAAATATTATATACGTTCCTCTATGCGCTTTTAGTTGAATGACTCACTTGGTTGAACAACCTCCGTATATTGGTAACGCCGTCGATTCGGTAGACCGTTCGACGCCGCGCTAAAGGTTTTCGAGTCGTTGGTTCCTGCGGGGCCATAGGCAGCCAATGCCCGACACTTGTTTGAAATCGGCTGCACGCGCGCACGTGCCATTAAGACAAAGTGTTGGAATTTGGGGTCAACTTGGCCGCCGTTCAGTTGCTGCTGCTCGCAACGGCCATCAGGGTAGCAGGTGTGTATGAGACGCGAGTATGCGCGAACACTGCCCACAGGATTTTGTTTTTCAAAATAGTGATCCAACTGACCGACTTCTGCTTGCGAAATATAGTTTCCCAACACACCATCGACAGGACTAACTGGAGATTGAGATTGCGGGGCCGAACCAATTGGTTGGTGGTTAGACGCGCTGCCGCTGGTGCCCAGTCCATTGTTTTGCTCGACAAAATGCTGAGACGAACTATGCGATTGATGTTGCTGTAGTTGACTACCATGAAATGGTGGCGGTGTCAACGTAGTTGGCGGAGTAGATTGTGAATATTGTGGTGTTAACAGCGGATTGTGATTGGGTGTGTATGGAATATTTGAACCAGAAACGGCGTTGCCATAGTGCTGAGAAGATACACCAGCAAGGGCCTGATAGTACGGATTTTGCTGCGATATTGTCGGTGGAGGCAAGTACCTCGGCGCTGTGTAACGTGGCGATTGTGCATTAGTAGCTGCAGCTGGTAATTCAGCCGAATTCGAAGTTGGGAGACCTTGCTCTTGAATGGATGCTGGGCCTACGCTATGTTTGGTACAAGGCACTGAAACATGCGGTATTGCAGGCGGTGCGCCATATACGGGTTGCTGTTGATTATGCGAATAGTAAGGTGCTTGTATTGACTGGTAACCATATCCTGGGCACAATATGGTAATCGAGATTATAAATAACGCTGCGAGCTTAAAAGATGACTTTTATTATTTTGATATAATTAATAAGTTTTGCGAGATTAGAGTTACCTTTAGAGATTTCTGCATGTTGGTTTCAATACTTTGTTGGATGTAAAATAATTGAAATAATTATAAAACTAAATATTGCCGGCAGCAAGTTTACGATGGTTTCACTTTCGTTGTCTGTATGGAAATGATGCGTTTGGAATTGAGTAAACAGCTCTGACCATCGATGACAAGTCAAAAACTATTGTTTGGTCGCTTTGGTTTAGTCTCTTGAATACGCTTTGCATTGAAAACTGGTTTGCTTATGAATACCTGTGAAATGCGGTTTAATTCATTAAACAGAGACAAGCCAAAAAGCCTTTTTTAAAACGTGAACATAAGCAAAAAGAAATGCAATGGTATATAAAAAGAAAATTAACAGAGGTGATAAAAAAACGCTGCCAGAAAATAATTATAAAACCATAATTATAACGAAAGAAGTATACATATATATGTATGTACGTACAGAGCCGTCTCAACCGAGGGGCAAGGGGTGTGGATGCATTCCAGACGTTTTACAAATGCAAATAAACGCATTCGGAAGTTATTCAAAAAATTGTTGCCTAATAACATAGCCACATAAAACTTCGTCGCTTTACGAGACATTTTTAACTTTGTGGGCAAAGCATAAAACACAAAAGGTATACCAGAACGAACGATTGTGTATTGTTTATTTCTTGTCGAAAAAGATGCGAAAGTTTTAAAGTTATTTTGTTATTAATAGAACTTGTACCAGATACGAATTCAAGTAAACAAGTGTAGATTAAAAAAGGTGTGAAAAGGCTATTTGCCAAAGCAGGTCACTTCAGTTGTATAGATACCTCTGTGCATATTTATTGATTTATGTTCTTCGGGAAATAAAATCATATTTACAAAAGCGATATAATAACTTAAAAACCGTAACTTATTTTGCATTGACTGTCATAATGTTAATAACTTAGATTGAATATTTTCAGTATACATCTCAATGATTTGATGTCAAACAATTCAACACACCCAAATTTCGGCTACCTAATTTTTAATTTAACAAATTTTGTTCACCCTGACTCAAAACTAACAAAGTAACAGTTTAAAGCGGGATGACTTTAACGCTGGCATTTATAAACATACACGTACAATTTTGTGCTACAAAATTCGTAATTTTAAAGCTCTCAGATGTAGTTATTCTAATAAATTTTATTGCCAGTTTATCTGCATTAGTTTACGTAATCTTGACTGCCGCTAAAAATCGATTTGTTTGATTTCTGGGCTAAAAAAATTAAACGAAACCAATAAACAAAATTATTTTTCTTTCTGATTTTCTAACTTTTATAAATTTGACAACAATCCCCATTAATTAATCTACATAACAGCGAGCGGCGTAAACTAGTACTATGAATTCATATACTAATCATACTATTCAAATTTGTTTAGGTTTTGTAAGAATTTTATTTTAGATATTGAAATATGTATAACTAATCACTTCAATAAATTGTAAAAAAAAAACTTTACCCTGCATTTAATGTTTGTCAAACTAATGACTCAGACCAAAATAAATAAATTTTGAATAGCAGGATTTTTGAGGTTGGCAACGCATACATAAGCAATATATACTTAAGCAATTTGTGTTGCGAAGACACCGAAAATATTGAAATATTGAATTATGAATAGAATCGATATACTATGTATCACTATAGGTTTATTAAGATCTACGCATATTGAAATCTACATTTTCCCGACAAATGCATCCATCGCCTACTCTAAATACATTTTTACTTTTAAGGGTAGTCCGATACAGTACCAAGCTGTATATTTACAAAATATATGCATACATAGTACGTATAAAATGCGTTAGTATATTAATGTACATACATATGTAAATGCATAACGATTTGCAGTACCCCTACTATACAAATTTCGGAAAGTGTGCAAGAAAGTATGACGGTTAATTTAGGATATGTTTTTACATATTTACATAGTACATATGTTGGTATATACTTACATACGTATGTAGGCCAGTTTCACAATAATCACGCGAGATCTGAAAGCTCAATCGCTATTAATACAGTTGAATAAAGATGAGAGCTGTCAATCTGTGCCTCAAATTGCGCTGAGTAGTTGTTTGGTTAAAATAAATGATGTACGTGCCTATTTACACTTCATTGGTTATCGCTGGAGGCGTGAAGTGGCGCTACTGCGTACAAAAAAGCTGGTTATGTTCAGGTGGTCAGGCAAGTACATATGTACATATAAAACAAATGAGAAAACTTTAAAAATCGGCTGTTGTAAAAAATCACTTACAAATGTTACAGCTAAAAATTAAAACGTTATGTAATGTAATACAAGCAGTCCTAGGACAGCTACCACTAATCTTTTATTGGAAAGCCAAGTTCAATGTACCATGAACGCATTTGAACGATTTTAAATACTTTGGTTTATAAATCGTTCATGAATAGAGTTATTAGGCAATATACGCCTACGGGGCTTTCCCTAGCTTTTTTCAGAAGAAGTTTGATTGCCATCATTGTGTGTGCGGAGATTAACCTATGTAGGAAATATCGCAACGAAAAGATCCATATTTTAAGTGACTGTCAGGCGGTTTATTTCGTGATGAATTAACTCTTTATATTTGAGGTTATTTTCGATATATTTTCGGTGCTTTTAAGGTTATTTTACGTGTTTACGTAGATACCAATCAGGCCCTGAATGCGTCCCGAAATAATACCGGACGTGCCGAAATGGCCTCTAAAAATTCACGAACTACTTAGTTCCGAACTGGCTCCGCAAAATTACTGACCTAGTCTTTTAATAGTCTAGAACAAGCCCCTCTTATTAGCACACATAAATTTTTGTCTCTCTCGTAATTGTTATAAAGTGACTTCCATAATAAATGTCATTGATAACTTAAAAATAATAATCTCGCTGATAATTATTATGGGAAGATTTTTATATATCTCAAAATACAAAAAGGTATATTTGGTTTAAAACACTTTTATTTCACTATAATAAATAGTAAATGACTTTTAATTTCTTTTCTTATAATGGTAACATATTTATGTCTCTGATTTTTCTTTTCTGAATGGTGTTTTTAAAAAATACATCATTATTTTTAATCGTAAGCCTGGTGTGCTATTTTATATTAATTTAATTTAATTTAAAAACAAGTCTAATCTATGTTGATTCGAAAAAAAAGTTCGTATGACAGACACATTGCAATAACTGAACTTATTTTAACTAAAAAAAAAATCTTTGCGACGATATTTTTAAATTGGCAACTCTTTTTTACTTATTTACCAAAAATAAGTTGGCTATGTAATTAGGTGGCATTTATCTTTAAAAACATTTTGATGATGGAACGGTCGTTCCTAAATGGAATTAACTTCTTTACTTAATTATATTAAACGTTTTAATTAGGTGGATAGTCTTTACAAAAATATATTTTGAATGAAATAATATTAAATATCTTTCATTAAACAAATATTGCAATACTTGGCTTACTTATAAATTAAATTAAATATTCTATTAGCTTTGTTTTATAATTATAAAAATTTGTCAACTTGTGTTAGGTTTCTTACGGTGTTGCAGATTGTTATACTAAAGTTTAAAAATTGTGTACTCAAAAATTTCCTAAACTTTCTGAGAAAATAATTTGAGTTTTGAATAAATTTTTATTTTTTTTTTAATTAAATATTTTTTTATAGAGTTTTAACTTTGGTTTATGTTGTTTTTGTTGAACAATGTTCCCTTTTTCAGTAATAGTTTCGGGCCAGCCAATAACTTCTACTGGGTTGGTAGATAAACATATTAATTAACACTTTATGCGATCATTCAAAAACACATTAGCCAATTAACTGCGGTGATTGAACAATAAAATTTATGGTAGCTATAAAAATTTTAACCATTTAGTTCGACTTACGTACATATCCAAGCTGAAATAATCAATTCTTCTTCATAGTGCTTCCAAATACTTACAATCAAATATTTTTTTTTCAATATTTGAGCAAAACGGAATGCCAACGTCAACACATAGATATGAATCTATCTGTTTTTATAAATGTTCACTCCAAAGTTGTTTCTTTCACTTTCAAGTGCTTACCACCTTTCTCTTCTGCCAAGCTACAAACTGGCCAGCATAAGTGACTAATACTTTTTTCTTAATGACTTGTATATCAACAAATACATAAGTATATATTTACAGTAGGGGCATTTTCTTGTGATAAATCGAACATTTGAATTCAATGTTTTATGAATTATGAATTATAACTATGTCATAGATCTTATCCATTAGTGAAATTTATTTTTTTAAATTGATAAATACCAAATGTATAAAATTGCTTTAAAAAATACCAAACAATATCCACATTCCTAATAGAAATTATTTGAATGAATTTGACTGGAGGGAAAATCCATTAGTTTTTTCCTTGTGCACTAAAAAACCAATTAATTTTCAGGTCTGATTTTTCTGTGTTGTAAATTAAAACTAGTTGGTTCGAATTTAATGAGAAAAGTTAAATATGCAATTATGATAAGAGGGACAGATCTTTGTGACACGTTAGAAAAGTACAAAATAAGAGAGAAAAATATTGTTCGAGTAATTAGTTTTGTCATTGTTTTCAATCTCATGAACTGTGATGTACGAAAAAGAACAGAACAGAACCTCTAACCATCGAGGACCCATCCCCCCCGGTACCATCGCTCTACGCCTGTTACTGGTCTGATGCAGTCCTCCAAAAATTGTATCTACTTGTTACCACCCACTGTACCAGTAATGGTTCTACATATGCCGGTCGAGTCTGAGCTATGGTGAAGAGGATAGCTAAGCCTAGTAACGCCGCTAAGTTGTACTTCATCGCCTTAGCTACGTGTCTAAGTTCGCAGCAGCAAGCCGATCGAGAATGCTTATAGCCCGCTCACTTTTCATCAATTCTTGGCCCAAATCGCACGCAGTAAACGTCCGTTTCATGCCCGAAGCGGTAATGGTATGCTTTGAATCTACCATTTATCCAGTAAGGGTATGAGGCGATGCCACCTAATTCACCTGTTCGCTGGCTTGCTACGTTTCTGAGACTGCTATCAGCAATGTTAGCTTGACTGTGTTTTGCTTTACTCATTTCGCACATCTGACGAACAAAATGGTCAAGCGAACATAACCCCTAGATAATGAGAGCCGCATCTTGGGAAACTGTTCGGTATGCAGAGCGTACTCCAAGAGCGCATAAGCGATACGTTGCGTTGATGCTTCGAACATACGATGTCAATCCGCAGAGAAGTATCGACCTGACTACTACTCCTTCAAAGAAACTAAGAACATCATATTGGCTTGCAGTGGCCCCAATAAACAACAGATACGACGACGATTGCCGTGCCGCAGTGTAATGGGAAGCCTGGGTTCACAGGACCCCCGGACATACCTTAACGTGAGGCAAGGAAAGAGGCCGAAATGCGAGAATGCCAAGAGCTGAGAGGTAAGCTGACAGCTTTTTCTATAGCTTTCCTCTAAAGTAAGCCAAAAAAAGTGAAATTAAGTTCAAGTTAATCACAATCTCATATTTATTTACATCACATATGTATGACTGATAGAATATATTTCAATACATTGCCTTTAAAATTTATCAAATCTAAAATCCTATTAGTGATAAGGTCAAGTAAAACAATTTAAATGGTAGTAGTATTAATATGTATATCAAAAATATTTATTATTGTTTTGCAAACTTGTTTGAAATAATAAATGTTTGCGTGAAAAATTAAATTAAAAATTTAGAATTTTTAACAAAAAAGAAGCTTTAAAGCTTTTAAAAGTACCTAAAACGAGTTCGTTGATACATATGTATGTCTAAAGTTGCAATTTCGTATCTAACGGCAATAACGAGGACACTCTCGAAGCAGGTTATTCATTCGATTGCGAATAGCTTCAAGACAGCATCGACTTTCGCTGAAAATACTTAAATAAGTTCTTTGTTGAAAGATTCGTTTGAGCCCTTGTCCATGCCGGGCCGATTATAAAGACTTCCGTTACTAAACTCACCACACTTGAAGTCACCTGAAATAAATTTCTCACACCCAAATACATAATACCTCAATTTACCTGTTCCAAACTAACCATACTTAAATCTTCAAAGTTGTACTCGCCACTTGTCAACTCTTTTAAACTATCGCAACTCACTTCACCCTATCTTGTTTTACTTCTACCCAACTAAACTGCCCCCACCTCATCACAGAAAGCGCCATGAATAAATTTTATTTCAGAAGTTAATTTTAAATTATATTAAATTTAGTTCATCATTATCTAGAATAGGTATCGGGCTTATGGTGTGATAAAGCCACTAGATCTTAGGTTCGCATCTCAGCCGAGGCATGTATGTACATAATATATGATATCATAGAAAACATTGTTTCCAATAGTGGTTGCCCTTCAGCAGACAATAGCAAACCTCCCAAGTTAATTTTGCGATGATAAAGCTTCTGAAATAATATATCTTCAGTTCAAAGGCTGCATAATACAAGGTCCCTCCATTTATCGTACAACAAAAGAAGCTCGGTCAAATGTTGAGCACTATACGAGTATGTAGTATAAAAACTAAAATTTTTAGTAATATGAGAAATGAATAAAGAAAAGTTTTACTTCCAGCACTCGTCTAAGCGCATTTGTTTTTATTGAATACTTAAATAAGTTTGCTTCCGGCCTTATGTAGAATACCTATATCAGTTATCTGCAGTTGATAAAATAGCCAATAGCAGCGATATAGCTAACTAACATAATCTTAGTTTGTTGGAAAAGCTTTTAATGTTTCCACGGATGAAATTGCAGTTTTTATGCTTTTTTTATACTTTCCAATATAATGGTTATAGTTTACTAGTAAAATAGCTATGATTAAGGTAGTTTGATAGTTTAAACTGTTTTCCCCCTTTACATGGAATGTTCCATTACTAATAATGTATACTATACACTCATATACATACACACAAACAATGCGTTTTATAAATATAGCACAGGCATACATACATATGTACATATGTATATTGACTAATTTTTGAAAATTTTAAAAATTCAATTTTCGATTAATTTAATTCTATAACTAATACAATTTTTTCAGAATTTTAACCAATTTTATTAGGGGGCAATTTTATTACCTTTTAAAATTAAGTACAACAATGCGCATGTTTGAAGTGGCTCGATACTCGCGTGGTAAATAAAAAAAAATTTTAACAAATATTTATAAACTTTTGTCTCAGAAGTGTTAGAACTTTTTAAATAAATAGAACTAAAATTAAAAGGAAAATACTTAATTTTAGTACAATAATGTTTACGACGCTGATGTGTACGACTTTTTCGTCGAAGTTGTGGCGATTTTCCTCTATTAAACAAAATTTTATGCATGCGTTATACGAGTATATGTATGTAGGAAAAATATGAAAAAAAAAATTTCTGGAAGTAAGCGGAAATCCCTAGCGACGTGAAAAGTTTGAAATTAATATGAAAATTTGTCTAATTTCTTTTGTTTACTACAGAATTTTCAAAAATGGATTTTTTTATTCAGAGAATGAACTGTTGATGAATTCAAAAAAAGGAAATAAATTAATATAAAAATATCAATAAATTGCAGTAATGTCAATATTTGGTTTTGTGCTATAGTTGCGAAACAAAATGTATGTAAGAGTAAAAATGACAAACTTTTAAGATGTAACATTTACTCGCAGTTGTCAGATGTAGAAATATGCTGCACATATTTTAATCATAAATACTTTTATATACTTAATCACAAATACATGTACATATGTCATGTGGCTTCAATTTTTGTAGAGCTTCTCATATAATTTTCTATCGTGCCTTAATGCTGTAAGCTGCAACATAAACAAGGAAATTCATTTGTACATATGTACATACATATGTATATGCATAAATATTTAATGAGTGACACCGACTTTTTATATATACATATATATTGATAAATGATTTTTTATGAATGTGGGTTAAATATGTACATATATCTCTTTTAACAAAAGTCTCGAGTGAAATGCCACAAGTTGTCCAACCGCAATAATTATGTACACATACATATGTATGTATGTACATACATAAATATATTAAATGAACTTTGAAGTAACATAAATAAATGAAGAGAGTATTGTGTTAGTGCGTCAGTTGGAGAAGGTTAAAATTGATTAATTGCTGATTTATCGCACGACAATCAAAATAACCGGATAGCATTAATTTCTATAGGAATTTTGTAATTTATGTAAGTTTTCTTCAATGATGCAAGAAAATTATTGAGCTGCCGTAATATGTAATTTTGTTTGTATTCAAAAATTTGAATCGGTTTCAGTTTTAGAGGAATTAATTGGGCATAGTTTATAAATTACCGATGTTTAAGCAAATTAATTTAATATATTAGATGATGCTTCACAGTGCGGAGTTAATTATTATGAAACAGATGAATCAATTAATATAACATCAATCATTGGACTTGAAATTTTGGTGAACTTTCGAAAACCCTGCACGGCCATCAATACTGCACTTTTTTCATATATGATACATAAATACAAATTCATATGGCCCATTCATAATGCCAACATTATGCGACGCTTGACCAACAAACACACAGACACAAAAAATGGTAGATCCAAATTTACATATAAGTATATATGTACATATGTGTGTTCGTATATCGTAATGTTCAAAATAAAAGAAATATGTTGGATCAAAAGGAATAATTATGTAGGTTTCCGGAATGGAAAAGTAGGGGTACAATTATGCTTTTTTTCCGATTTCAAGTCAATGGATACATGTGGTTTGTTGAGCTCAATTTAGCTACAATCCAAATAAGTGGCTTAAGCAGCTTCTGCTATTAAATAAAACTATCACTGGTGAATTAATCAAGGCAAATAGTTACTTAAGCAAGCACAACATTTAATTTCAATGTAACCAGTTTGATGTGTTATACATTTTTTTTTTCGTTTTCTTGCCTAAGTTCAACATCGATTAACGTTTAATCCCTTTGGCAGGTAACCTCTACTTTAATTTCTTCTTGGATCCCATGTTTCGAAAGCCTCTGGTTTTTTTTTTCTTTCATTTATAAAAAATCACGCAAACTGAAATAAAGTAACAAATAAGGCAGGGAAGGCGCAAAAGATAATGAAAAAACAATAAGTGGCAAAAAAATGGAAAAAAGAAAAAAAAACGATTAGACCCAAAATAAAGTGCCTAATTTAAAAAGTAAAACGGTATTGTTTTAAACTGCTTTCGATAAAAGAAAATTTGGTTCTGTTACCAAAGAACGTAAATTTATAAGAAACGATAACACGCTGAAATGAAAAATTTCACAGATTTCTGAGATTGTATGGTGCCGTCCATCTCCAGGAGTTCACCACTTGCTATGGATACGCTGTCCACACGAAAGAAGCAGAAGAAAAAGTTTTCGCCGGCTAGTTTGCGATTAAAACAAATATAAATAAGTATGGACATTGAAGTGCAGCTTGTTTTTATCAAAAATTCAATTAAAATCCAAAATATGGTGAAAAATGTGCATAATAAATGTATTATATTTATTTTGGTGTCAATATTAATCAGTTTTGAGTGAAAATAGTGTGGTATTAAAGCGTAAAACGCCAGCGTTAAGATGATGTAGTAAGATTAGTTTGTTAGTGTTAAATTTGTGTTGCAGAGTTCACGAACGTCGGTGTCAAATAAGTGTAATAAGTGTAATTAAGAAAACTAGTGTACATTTAATATATAAATTGAATTCAGTTGTTTTGAAACCTATGCATTTATTTATTTCTGTATATGTATATGTTTTGTTGTCATCAGTATAATCTAATCGAAAAATGGAGGAGCCATATTAAAATAGTTGGTGGCCGCTGTGGTCGAGTTGGTAGCAGTGCGTGCTATAACTCGATATGCCGATAAGTTCGAGGTTCGAATCTCAATCAGGGCAAACAAAATCTTAATAATAGAAAACGTTTTTTCTAATAGCGGCCCCTCCTCGGCAGGCAATAGCAAACTTCCGAGGGCATTTCTGCCATGAAAAAGCTTCTCTAAAATACATCTGGAGTCGGCACAAAACTGTAGGTCCCTCCATTTTGTGGTATAATATAAAGACGCACACCACAAATGGTAGGAGAAGCTCGGCCAAACACTGAGCTACATATACTTACATATATGTAGTGTACGCGCCAAAATTATATTATATTATTATTATATTAAAATAGTGTTAATGATTAAAAGCCTAAATATCTATGTATGTATGTACATAAATAAAAAAATGTATCAAATGAATAAATATGCACACTTTTGCACAAATATTTCAATACGTTTACTTCCGCGCGTCTTCAGTAGTATAAAAAGGTACTAAAAAGAGCTTCAAGCTATAGATCTGCGAGAAAATCACTAAAAATTAATGTGATAAATAAACACTAAGCTGGTTAGAGGTAAATACGTTTGTGAAGTACACTGAGAACTAAAATTTTTATTAACTTTTGTGACTACTTTTTTGAAGTAGTAGAATTCATACTACGGCGGCGAAGCGCAGTGAATTTAGTGTAATAGCAGTGATGATAAACACTGGTGTGCAAAGCGACAAAATTCGCCGACATATTTACATACATATGTTACATACGTAAGTATATATGTATGTGCGCATACATATGAATGCAATGCGCGCCCGATTTGGGAAATCGTATCGAATTTAAATAATTATTTTCATAAACTGTGTTTAACAAAGTATAAATACGAATATACATATTAGATATGACTTTTGAAATTAAACATCTTGCTGGGGTTAGCATGTGTGATATGTTTTAAGTAAATGCTTTCACATATTCCTTAATGCCGGCCTGCGCCAAAAATATAAGAGCGATCCTCCTTTTTGGTGCGAGCAAGGAAGACACAAATTTCATAAATTTGTTCAAATTCTTGGTCGCGAAAGTCTGAAATTAGCATGGGGATGGCGATTGTGTGTAAAGGGAGAGTAGTTGGGTTTGCATTTAGGAATGGGTTGTAGTATATTAGAGTTTTTGGCGTCGACGTGTATATACATATATACAAGTTAACAAGTGGGCCAGCACACTAACTACTGTAAAAGTATTGATGCCGCACTTCCCCAAACACGCGCATAGCCAATGCAGGTAATCGACCTGCAACGTAATTGATATTTAGGCGAAATGCAAAATGTTGTGAAAAGTTTACCAGCAGCATTAGCTTTAGTTCTTGTACTAAAAGAATTTGGGGCGATTTAAAAAGATTAACAGAGACGGCTTCCCACACTCTGATTTCCGCTCTAAATTCTTCAAGTGGCACGCTTCTATATCCTCAAGACAAAGCCCAAGAATTTGCCAATTACTTCTCTTCCTCACCTTCTGACGGCGATTTCTCCCCTGAATTTATTCATTACAAACACCAGTCCCTCATTGATAGAACCCCACCTAACAGTCTCTCAACATCTGCCAAATACCTGAGATAGACATAACAGGTAAGACACCCGGCAGCGATAGAATTTCATACCCTATGATTAAAAACCTTCCCCATCCTTTACTCTCCCGTCTCCTCAAACTTTATAATAAGATTTTCTCAACCGGAATTTTTCCCCAAGCTTGGAAACTAGCACTATAAACCCCATCCTTAAACCTGGCAAGTCGCTCTTGATGTTTGTAGCTATCGTCCTATTTCCTCTTTTCTTGTTTTGGCAAATTGTTGGAAAAAAGAATTGCTGCCGGACTATCCTGGTATTCCTGCAGAAACGATCTCATCCACAATAACCAAGTAGCCTTTAAAAAGGGAAAAGGTCCCATCGACTCCCTGTTGTATCTTGATCAATACATTTCCAACGCTTTGTTTAACAAAACCCACATTACCCTTATGTCCCTCGATTTCCTAAAAGCCTTTGATCGTATAGATGTTCACATTGTTCTACGACAACTAAATAAATGGAAAGTTGGCACAAAAATTTTCAATTTCATAAAATCCTTTTTATCTCATCGAAAAATAAGTGTACTTTTCTCCTCCTATCTTTCTCCCATTCGTCCCCTTGACGATGGACCCCTCAAGGCTCTCCCCTGTCTGTGATCCTTTTCATTATAGCATATGATGAATTAAGTTTACTTATATCCAAATTCAGGTCTATTGATCACCAACTTTACGCTGATGACGTGCTAGTATACTCAAAAAATTCAGACCAAACAGCTGTTTTGAGAACTTTCACAGAAATCCTTTCCCGTATCTTCTCCTGGTTCCTAACTTCAGGCGCTTCACTATCTCCTGGCAAGTCAAAACTGTTACATATATATAGGAAGCAAAACTGTATTATACCACCTATAACTTTTTCAAATGTAACAATAGCCTGTACAAACAGACTTAAGTTTTTAGGTGTAATAATAGATTCTAAGTATGCTTTTGCTCAACATTGTCAATACATAAATGATAGTATTAGCTCTAAACTAGGAATTGTTAAATACCTTTCGTCTAAAGGCTCATTTATCGGGACGGCATTGCTGGTCAATTTAACAAAGGCTCTTATATTATCGAAAATACGATATGGAATGGAAATCTATGGACATCACGCAAAAAATAAACTGAAGTTACAGGCAACTCCTCACCTTACGACGATCACTACGCGCGTTTCCAATGACCCCTCTGAATAGTTTGTGCGCTGAGTCCGGGTTAATGTCTATATCTGATGAGGCTGATGATAGTGTACTAAAAGTGTAATCCAAATTTTGTTATCTTCGAATCCTATTCTTCATAAAGATGTGTAGCTCTCACGTAAGCGCCACCCTAAGGTACCATCAACCATTTATCTATGCATTAAATTTATAATAATTGTTTGCCAATGTAAAAATTTCATAAACATTAAGTACTGCACCCGCCATGGCTACTTAATAAGACATCATTTATCAATGAACTGGCTCACCTGCGGTAAGGGAATACTCCTAGTGAAGTCTACTTGTCAAACTACCTAGCAGTGTCTGAAACGTACAAATCCAATGGCTGGCAATTAATATTTACCGACGGTTCTAAGTCAACTCAGACGTCCTATGCCGTTGTAACTGAGCAGGGTGAAGTAATCTCTCAAGGTCTTCTATTTTTAGTCTGCTCAATATTCACAGCAGAAGCAATCGCGATACACAATGCTATGCTTCACTCGATTCATACAAACCGGAAATTTGTTATTTGCTCAGACAGTATTTCCTGCATCACCGCTATAAAGGAAAGTAGCCACACAAATTATATGATCGACAGCATTCGAGATATTCTTACTGGGTACCCTCAAAAAATTAAATTAATGTGGACTCCTGGTCACCCAAGGTAACATGTATGCCGACAAAACTGTTAAGGAAATGGCCACCACACCGAAGACAACATCCAATGTTATCTTTAAAAATGGCATCTATCGGGCTATAAAACATAAAAGGCAGACCAAACTATTATTAGACTGGAGTCGGTATAGCCACCACTACTCCTTAATAAATCTCGGTCGTATCAAACCTTCCTTTGCATGCTCTATACCGACTCTATTACGCCATACACTCGCCTTCGCATGGGCCATACAATAATCACACATTCTCATCTACTTCAAGGCACTGAACGTAGTACATGCCCGTTTTGCAACCTTTCTCTTACCCTGAGACAACAAACCTTTTACAACACAAATCCTATGCATCTGTTGAAAGACCCTGCAATCAATAACATAACAAGGATATACGAATATCTCAAAAACTCCGACCTTCTTCGACGTATATAACCTCGCTCTAAGCCACAAGCCAGTCGAAAGTTTTGTAAGTTTATATAATAATTTTATTATTATGTTATCTTTTGTAAAATAAAATAAAAAAATAAAAAAACAAATAGTATATAATTGTAAAGCATATATTTACGTGTTATGTTCTTCTAATCCCAACAAATAAAAGAGAGCAGTTTCTGTGTCGTTTATAAAATTTGCCATCGTACACTTCATTTTTCAACAACCCCTTTATTATTTGTTTAATTGTTTTGCACGCGAGTGTGAGTTTCTGTTTCCTTTTCCCTTTTGACCCCATGCTCTAATACGCTATGATGTCTCAAGCTCTTCAAAAAAGTTAACGGCACGACAATGTTGCATTCATCTTATTTATCATTTCTGGCAAAACATAAACGCAATCATCTGATTTGTCTTATTTTTGCAATGATGTAAATTTGTTTTGCTTATTTACGTTCTTGTCTTTTCTCCCCTTTGTTGATGATGGCTTATTTTGATATTGGGCAGAACTATTACTAAATCAATAGGGCTTTTTTTTGCCATTGCCTGCCGAGGGGTGGTCGCTATTAGGTACCATTTGTTAAAAATACATTTATGAAAGTAATAGGGTGAATTGAAAAATATAGTTTTCATTAAAAATGAGAGTATATATATTTTTTTTAAATATTAAATAAATCCTAGTTTGAAGATGCTAGACTCTTAATTTGTGAATTTTTTGAGACAAAATTTTAATCCTCTATTATCCGCCTTTTTCCAACTCGCAAAAATATTTGGTTTTGAAAAAGTGACTGCATGCCCTTTTTTCGTATTTTTTTAAGCTTATTTGTATACTCGTACATACTATATATAATCCGCGAAAGCACTTTCTGTGATTGCAATCAGATCTGCACGGTTAGTTCGATTTTCAAAAAGGCGGTATCAAAAGTAAGGACTTGACCTGAAGGTATGCAGTAAGGTTTTCTTTTTTGAACTAAGAAGAATTTTTTAGGTACAGGCTTATTTAAAATTTCATAAAAGAAAAACCGACACCATGCTAAACTTTTCTTCACTCAGAAACGGCATACTAACATATGTATATGTACATATCTCTGATTAACATTTAGAATATCATTTAAGTTTAAAAAGTTGAATTCAACTACGTACCACAATATGAATGTCAAATGAAAGAGATTTAAGTCTTTAGTTCAAATATATATTTGTGGAGCGTTGCCATATGATTTCAAAGTCAAATTTTAATAAATTATACTCAAGTTATGTGAAAATGTCTATATTAATGTCATAAGAAAGTGCTTTAAAAATCCTTTTGTTTAGAAGTATGAAACTGAATAAAAATGAATATGAAACATTTACACATGGCAAGTATGAAATGAAAATAAGGATATGTTTATGCATAAAAGTTTGAATATACGGAAGCGATGTAATTAAGTTTTTTGATTTATCAACAGGTAATATTTTCTTAGTTATTTATTTATTTCTTTATTATCTGCAGAAGTTTTAGAAAGTTCACATTTAAACTTTAGAAACAATCGGCTTTCTCATACTCGGAAAACTGGAAGAGTACATACCAATAAAAATTTAATGGCTCACTTGCTATTTTCGTCAAATCAATTACTTTCTTCTCGAAGGAACTTAAACAAAGATGCTAATCAACAAGGGGCTCCGATTTAAGTATTAAGCAATACATTATTGAAAATGAAGAAACAGTTCTGAGGATTTAATTTAGAAATGCAAATAATTTTTGTTTACGTTTGATATTCTTATTTTTAGAAAATTGGCGTTGCGCTCTGAAGATTTTTTATGCATACTCCTATTTTGTAATATACTATGTAATTGTTTTTGTTAACAAAAGTATGCCTTATTTAACTTCCATAGCAAAAATTACAAAAAATCCGTTTTTTTAAGCTGGTAAACGGAACGAAAAATTTAATTTCATTTTTGAAATCACCGCCACGTTATCCCTTAGGAGTAAAGCTTCAAGAAACTCCGACTACTCCTTCTATTTATGTCCATTGGTTGTACATATTTAGTCGGTATACTGTGCGTCGTTCGCATTTGTGTAAGTTGCCTCTGAATATTATCTGAAATATTTAATTATGTTCCTTAAATTATGTATTAATACTTATGTATTTCAAATTAAATAACAAATTCTAGTTTTTTCCATACCTGGAGTGTGTTGCGTGGTTCATTTCAGTCTGTTTTTACAATTTTCGATGAAGCCTTCGTTTATATTGAAGAGTAATTAGGTCATTGAAACGAGTGATGTTGGCGTTCAGTGATTCAAGCCGCCACTCGGCTGTACGTATTTCCAAAGGAAAAGTCTAGAGAGCAAACAAAAGCCTCTGAAAAGCCTCGATGACGGCGTGGATCTGAAATGTCCAATTCTTAAGGGCCGTTCACACAAGACTTTCACTTTGCTTTTGAGTTTCGCTTTGGCAGATAAGTTAAAGTACTTACAAATATGTATATGTTATATGAGTGCTGCTAAATACAAGGCGAGAAAAGTAAAGCCAAGCAAAACGAAGCAAAATCATGGCGAACTCTCAACTTGTGTACACTTTGACAACCAACTGTTTACGTTTCCGTTTTATTTCTGCGCGCATATGCATACGATTTAGAAAATTCACTAGTATTTAAAAATTTTTGCAAGTATATTTACTTTTAAAAAACGAAAAAAGAAAAATATGAATTACTATTGTTATTAATATTGCATATTATATTATTATTCACTTTACATAGAAAGAATAATGTGGAGGAAAGATTAATTGAAGCGATTAAGCGTCACAGTGTGCTGTTTAATAAAACACGCCCATTTGAAAGAAGATATGATGACTACAATCAAGCGCTAATATCTGCTGTTAAAAGCAAAGTTTAAAATTATTATTGCAATATCTACTTTTTTCTTTATGCAAGCGTGATGAACAATCAGCATTTTGCTGCTGTCGGTGGTCCATTCGAATCTTTTGTCAATCCTTCCTAAACAAGTGAAAATAGTAAATGAAACACATATTTGTTAACCACCCTCACCGTTTTCTTAAACTCGCCTGGATCGTTTTATATTTATTTTTTCGAAAGATGCTGCAAAAAGACCTTTTACATCGCGGTCTTAATAAAGTTTATTACACCCGCGAATTTGAAACATTTGCAGCATAACTACTACTTTCTTAATTACATCAGTAAAGCTAATTTCTTATTCTCTTATTAAATAAAATGCTCGGAACAAACACAAATCGCAATTCAAAACAAACAACTAGCGCAGAATCCGTCAAAGCGTTCTATGTAGCAAACCTCTACACCTCATGCTTTGTTGTTAAATTTCGAATTGTCAAGTAAAGACGAGGAAAGTTGTATGTGTACGGCCCTTTCGTTGGATAGAGCATATACTCACATCACCAAAAAGGGGACATATAAAGATAAACATTTATTTCGATCCCGCAATCAACTCATCTTTGCAAGGTTCTGGTGCACACGTACACAAAAATAAACATGCAACCACTACTTTAATTCGTTTTCGACGATAGATGAGATGCAGTGTCGCGTATGCCATTTTGTTAAACTGCTTTTCCAATTTGCGGTGTGTTTCTCTATGTAGTTAAACATCTTGCCAAATATCTTGAAAATTTAACTTTTATGTGTATGAATGATAAGCCCATCTTGACAATTTAATTTTCTCTTTGCATTTAAAATTTAATACTTAACCCGTGGCCACTTGTGCCAATGTATTAACAATGAAGAGAGAAGTCGATTTAGCGTTTACCCTCTGACTCATTACCATCTGACTGTGCATACATTAACGTGAGAAAAATCAAGGTAGTACAATGATTACATGGCGAAGGGTAGGTTGGAATTGAAAATGAGTGGAATCGGCCAATAACCACGGTAAATAGATCATCAAACTTTAAATATTAAAACCTATTCTAGCGAGAAAAAAAGATTTGGTATTTTACTTAAACATTTAGTGAATTTTTTATTCTAGTTCTAAGATTACAATTACATACTAGGTAACAACTTTGTGCTCTTTATAAATATAAAAAAAATAAAGGTTTAGGCAAATTTCTAGATATATAATGAGGAAAAAGAATCCCGAAGTTACATCTTAAGGACATTAGGGAAGCTACCGACCCCAATAACTTAGAGGGAAATATATCTGCTTAACAATTTAATTTCAGTCGTATTCGATATTCTGCTGTCTATGATAGTACGGAAGTGAAGAAGTAAATGTCATATAATTTTGTTATGTTTTTAATGAAGTTTATAAGCATGTTGTTTTAAGAACATGTTTTTCTAGACAATAAACCATGATGGAATAATGAAAGGTGTTGTACGTTGTGACAGCGCGAGATTGAACGCCCTTAGCTCAATGTTGTATTTTGAAATTATTAGAGAAACGGGAATAAAAGAAGGCCGTTCCTAGGAAAAAGTATAAATAAGTTAAGATATTTAAATAAAACTTACCCACAATGATTGGAGTACCATGAATTTTATATGAAAACTGGCAAAAAATTAATAATATTTCATATTCTTTATTTACGATCTGTCTCTATTCAGAACAATAAGCAAATGTTCTAAAATATACATAACTTAATACTGTTTGACCCCAGTGGGCGCAAAAGTAATACTTTATTCTCTACTAAGCTTAAGCTTTGAATAACAAAGAAACTTAATGATAATTTATTTCCTGTACGGGAGGTCTAGAACATGAAACCGTTTCAGTCGAAACGTTTAATCTATTTCATCCAATAACGCAATAGCTAAAGGGTTGGAATGGTTGCTCAGCCTTTCGAAATATCTACAACTAAATTTCCTTATTTCGTCTTTAACACTCGGTATATTTAGATCCTTGTTAATTGTGTTGTTTGAAACAAACCAAGGAGCATTCAGGATCTTCCTAAGAGTTATGTTCTGATACCGCTGTAAAATTTCAACATTTGAGTTGCTGCAAGTGCCCCAAAGCTGGATTCCATACGTCCAAACAGGTTTTAGAATGGCTTTATACAATAAAATTTTGTTTTCAAAGCTTAACTCAGATTTGGGTCCAATAAGCCAGTACATTTTATTTGGCTTTACTTTAAGCTCTTTTCGTTTTGCCTTAACGTGATTTTTCCACGTTAATCTCCTATCAAGGTGAAGGCCTAAATACTTAACTGTATGGGAGTTTGGAATCTCTGCATTGTTCATAATAATACTTGGACAGGAGTCTTTTTTCATTGTAAACGTGATATGTATAGATTTTTCTGTATTAATTGCCATGTTTCATTTTTTAAACCATGCCTCACTGATTCGTACGTGATTATGAATCATTTTCGACGCTTCAATTTTAGAACTGATTGACGCAAGCATCGCAGTATCATCCGCATAGGTCGCGACCATGACATTTTCAAGGACAGGCATATCTGAGGTATATATTGTATAAAGGATCGGACCAAGTACACTTCCCTGTGGAATTGTGGCCCTAATGGGATATATATTTGAGCATTCGTCTTTCACTCTTACGTAAAAGTATCTATTTAAAATGTAGTTCTTCAGAACGAGGAAAATCGGACCGGGGAGCAGTTTTTTGAGTTTATAAATCAACCCAGTGTGCCATACTCGATCGAAAGCTTGCTGAATATCTAAAAACACTGCTGAACAATATTATTTACATTCCAACGTATTATTAATAAAGCGAACAATACGATGACATTGTTCAGGAGTACCATGTTTGTGACGAAATCCGAATTGATGCTGCGGAATGATGGAATTATTCTCTAAAACTGGTAACAGTCGTCTCAAAAGGATTTTCTCAAATAATTTGGAGAAAGTTACTAATAAGCTTATAGGTCTGTACGACTTCAGCATGCTTTGAGGTTTGCCAGGCTTGCTGATCATAATGATTTCTGCACACTTCCATTGAGAAGGTGTTAAAAGGTGTTGGGCTTTTTTTGTTAGTAATTTAACTACTCTTGCGTTTATTTGATCATAACCGGGGGATTTGGCATTATTGAGAATTTCAATCTGGTTACCAACCTCACATTGTCTGATAGGTCTTACAGGAAGGTCCATTTGGCAAGGGCTTTCAATAAAATCATTTATATCTTCAATGTCAGAAGGGCGACTAAAGTCAAATGGCGGGAAGGTGCCTTCTAAATGCTCGGCAAAAGCTTCTGCTTTCGCGAAATCGGACCTACACCATGCTCCTTTAATATCCTTTACTGGATGATTTCTTGTTTTTGGGCGTTTTATATACTTCGTTGCTTTCCAAATAGAGTAATCGCTTGGTCGTGTACCTAATTTTTTTTAGAAAGTTTGCTGTACATTCATTTTTGAAATCTGAGAGCCGTTGCTTTAGCTCTCTGATTGCCCTGTTTAAATATCTTTTGTCAGAGGGATACCTACTTCTCTGCCATATCTTCCTTAACTGTCGTTTAGTCTGAACCAGTTTTCGTATGTCAGCTGAAAGGAAATCACTGTATGATCTTTAGTCAAGTTGTCGCACAGGAGTGGAGATGACAGCTGCTTCATGGATTGAATTGGTCAAACTTTCCACAGCTTCATCTAAATCCCTACCATATTTTCAGCAAATGTTGAGGTCAATTCTTTCATCCAGGCAGTGTTGAAATTTTTGTATATTAGTTGTTTTAGAAATAACACTGCTTTTCTTCATATAAGTGTGGAGAAAAGTGTTATAGTGAAGAATGGTCCGAGCTTAAATCATATGAGTCTGTTATATGGAGACAATTTTTAGGAATACCATTATATACGACAAAATCTAGCAAGTCAGGAATTTTACACGGATCAGAAGGCCAATATATCGGGTTTCCTGTTGACAGTGTTGAAAGTTTCTTGTTGCTAATACTCTTGTGTAACTCTTTGCCTTTTGGGTTGGTTAGCCTGGAGCCACACCATGGATGTTTAGCGTTAAAGTCACCACCTACTAAGAATCTTGGTCCCAATGATTCAAAGAGCTCGTCAAATTTATGAGCCCTGATGTTATGGCGAGGTGGAAAATATATTGAGGATACAAGCACCTCGCAAGAGTCACATTTTATTTTTAGACATGCTGCCTGAATATAATCTTTTGTGATGTGCTCCTCAACAGTATACTTTAAATTTGCCTTAATCAAAATTGCAGATCCCGCATGAGCTCTGTCATTTGGGTGATTTGCGTTTATCAGATCATAACCTCTTATCTTAAAAAATGATTTCGATGTGAAGTGGGTCTCAGAAATTAAAAATATGTCAATGGACATGGCTTTAAGAAATTGTTCTACTTCTAGTACATGATTTGAAAGGCCGTTAGCATTCCATATAGCTATTTTTAAATTTAAGGGCCGAATTTTGTTATAATTAATCTCATCATTTGCATTGTCAAAGCAATCGAGAATACATATTATAAGTTTCACATGAAAAACTTAATTTTCTGCTACAATTCAAAATTTTTTTTACAAAACTGGTAACCAAATTCTGCAAAGGAACAACACTGTTTCTAAGACCGTTCAAGATGACTCATTTAGAGCGAGAAGTTGCCAACGTACAACACCTTTTATTATTGCATCATGACAATAAACAAGGTTTTTCACAATGCAGCACACCAAAATCACTGTGTGCATTTTACCGAAAATTTCGGTTTCGACGAATATCCTTTCTCCTTGATCTGTTTTTAGTTTATTCAGTTCTGTGTAAATCATAATTTATTCCTTTTAATATTATGCTGAGCAGAAGGCATGATCTTTCAGAGCCCACTTCTTCTTGGGATAGCGAGCGTACTGATACACAAGGGTATATTAACTTTGTTCGCATAACGGTTGTTTGTAACAGACAAAAATAATCGATATAGATATCGACATACATATATGTACCAAAATGATGATGAAAATGAAAAGAGGAATCGATTTAGCCCTGACTGTCTGTCCGTCGGTCTGTCCGTGGTCACGATAACTTGAGTACAAATTGAGATTTCTTAATAAAACCTAATACATTGATTGCCCTTTGCAGGCGCGTACACAGGGGGGGTGTTTTGGGGGTTCAAACCCCCCCCCCCCCCCCCCGAAATAAATAGAAACTAAAGATAAAAAATTGTAGAATAGTTGAGAATTTGAATTTTTTTTTAATTTTATATGTTTGCATATTATGTCTTTTTATTGTTATTGAAGTGTGGACCGTTAAAGTCTTGTTATTTAACCTAGAAATAGAAATTATATATGTTTCTGTTCAAAGTGGCAAAAGGCTTATCGTGACATAGGTTCAATGAGAGAGTCGTGGCTTTGGCTTAACCCTAGAGAGCCAAACCAGGTACCCGGGTACCTACATATATTGTATGGAAACTCCCGCCATTTGTTTGTGTGTGTGTTTTTTTTTTAAATTCTAATTTATAATTTTATACTTAATTAAAAAAAAATTTAATATCTTAAGCTTAGAAATATTTATAATTTATGTATACATTTAATTACAGCTTAGTCAAGCACCCTCATCGTCTATCTATTTAAACGTACCAAAAATTGTTTTATTTTTATGAAAACTAACCTAATGCATTATTTAAGATCCAAGTTAAATATTTGCAGCAAAATATTATCATATTCCTAGAATTATTGATATAAAAAAATGGAAAAATAAGGTTTAGGTAACCGGTTGTGCTTACTCGTATATTTTTTTGGTTGTGCCCTCTGGGGTTAAGCAGTGACTGTGAAAGCCAGAGCGACCATGAATTTTGTGAGCGGAATTACTCAAACACTAACTGTTAGTCTTGTTTTTCTCTCAGTCTGCGGTGCAGCAACCATATGGAACTTTTATTTGTAATTGTCTTTGACTGAAGCGTTTGAGTGACTATGATGTTTCGGTTTACCGTTATCATATCAGCTACAATTTGCAAAAACTCATTGTGGCTGCATTGCTAAATTAGTCTGGTTTTTCATACGTTCAGTGTTGTATGTGCTATTACTTTTGTTACAAAATGAATAATTCAATAAAAAATTATTTTACTAAAAAAGTTTTAAAACGTGTAAATGAGAATGCTGTTCCTGAAAGTGATAAATCTGTTGTTCCACTTGACACTGGTTCAACTCCACCTGAAAAACGGCTCAGAGAAGTAGTATTACTATTATTTCTTCATACATTTTATGGATGTACATAGTATATACGTCAGCACATTTTTTATAATATTTATTGTACATACAATGTACAAATATATATTTTGGCTAAATTATTCCGTATATTTGATATGGCTGAATTTTTAGGAATATGTTAATGATGTTGTTAGTTTCTGTCGTCGCCAACTCGATGATGGAGAAAAATATCAGCTTCTCACAAATGTGTGGACTCCTGATATTGCATTCAAGTTTCCAGCATCAGGGGATCGAAATTTGAAATTCCAAAATTCATGGAATCAATCATTTTCTTGGCTACGTTATTCTCCAATTGAAGATGGCGCATACTGCCGAATTTGCATTGCATTTAGTTTCAGCACTGTTGGAAAAGGCAGTCATCAAAGTTCTAACACGTTTGTTCAAACTCCATTCCGCCAATGGAAAAAGGCCATCGAAAAATGTAAAGACCATCAAGCAAAAGATTACCATAAGTGTGCAACGGAACGGGCAGCAAATTTTATATTGATTTATGAAAACAAAAAAAACAATGTCCTTTGCGAAATAGACACAAGTAGGAATAAGCAGCAAATTGAAAATAGAAAAAAAATTGCCTCTATTATACGTACAGTGCTACTATGTGGAAGGCAAGGAATATCATTGAGAGGACATCGGGATCAAGGTCGTCTGCCTTTGGAAATGCCAGTAGAAAATGATGGGAATTTCAGAGCTCTTCTGCGTTTTGCAATTGAAAGTGGAGATAATGTTTTAAAGAGCCATATTGAAAGTGGGGCAGGAAATGCTTCATATCTAAGTCCACGAATTCAAAATGAAGTCATTGAAACTGCAGGGCAGATTATTGAAAAAAAAATCGCGGACCGGGTCAACAAATCAGGATACTTTTCTGTAATGGCCGATGAGACAACCGATGTAAGTGGAATTGAACAATTTTCAATATGCGTACGATTCGTTGAAAAGGTAGAAAACGATCGCAAAATTCGGGAGGATTTTTTATGTTTTGTCCCTGGAAAATGTCACGGGCGCGGGACTCGCAAATACTCTTATAAAAGTGTTGAAGGATCTCAAACTTAATCTTGCAAATTTAAGAGGACAAGGTGATTTTTTTGAATACATATGACGAAATAAACATGCTATATATTTTATTTATTTTAATTTTTGAAGGTTATGATGGTGCTCGTGCTATGAGTGGAGAGTTTAAGGGGTGTGCTGCGGTAATTAGGAGCATTTATCCGGAAGCTGTATATGTGCATTGTGCCAATCACAGTTTAAATCTTGCCATATCATATTGCTGCAAAATATCATCGATTAGAAACTGTATCGGCACAATTAAGGATATTGTGAATATATTTCGACTCTCCACCAAAGCTGGCGCAGTATTAAACAAAATTATTAGAGAAAGAAATCTGGAGGCAAAACAAACTCGTCTTTTAAAGTTTTGTGAAACGCGCTGGGTGGAACATTTGGATTCGCTATCTTTGTTTTACGACGTCTTCGATTGCATTTGTGCTGCTTTAGAGGAAGTTGACGACACCAATATAAGAAGTGATACCACAAAGCCACATGCTTTGTTGGCGGCAATACGTACATCGCAGTTTATAATATCGCTGGCAATTCTGAAGCCAATTTTCCTCCTTACAAAAAATGTAAGCCTGTTGCTCCAACGAGAAGATTGTGATATTAGCATATGCGTCAATTATGCCAATGATTTGTTTTCCGAATTAAACGAAATGCGCGAAAACTCAGAACAATCGTTCAAACAAATATTTGATTCGGTACAGATAAAAGCTGCGAATACAGGCATAGAAATGAATATTCCTCGTACAGTAGGCCGCCAGATTAATAGGGACAACTACGAAGGAAGCCCAGAAATATATTATCGTCGCTCAATTTTTGTTCCGTTTCTCGACCACTTTTTAAAGCAAATTATTGAGCGATTTTTAAGGCATCGGGAACTGCTCTTAAAAATAGAAAATATTTTGCCAATCAAGTATATTGGGCTCAGCGATGAGGAATTGCAGGAGACAGTTTGTGCATTTGAGGGTCAATGGCCAATGGACGATTTTCTTGCTGAACTGAAAATGTGGCGAAGGTAATTAATTATAAACGTGTAAGTTTGCGCTCATTGACTTATTCAAAACTTATTTGTCTAGGCATAACAAAAATGTAGCGGAAGTGGCAAAGACATTCATAGACTGTCTAAATGTTTGCAATGCTACAATATTTCCTAATGTAAATACGTTTCTGCAAATTGGGGCGACATTGCCTGTTTCTGTGGCATCCAGCGAACGTTCGTTCTCCTCACTTCGCAGACTGAAAAACTATCTGCGAAATAAAACGGGAGAAGATAGGTTAAACGGATGGGCATTGCTCAACATACACATGGACGTTGATGTAACCCAGGAGGAAGTAATGGACATCATGGCAAAATCGGGAAGAAAAATCAATATAATTTTATAATTTTAATTTCATGAAAATCATAGTAAAATCGGAAAGAAAAATCAACATTATTTTATAATTTTTATTTCAAAACCCCCCCCGAAAAATATTTGTGTGTACGCGCCTGGCCCTTTGGCCAGGTTAGGTTGGTATTGAAAATGGTCAAGATTGGTCAATAACCACGCCCACCTTCCAAATAATAGAAATTTTGATAAATGCAAAAGTATGGTTTTTTCGGTTTCGATTTTTCGAAATTTGATATTTGGAGCGATTTTAAACAAATAAACTGGATCTTTTTAAAAGTAGGCGTTGCCACGCCCGCTGATAATAAAGTTTCTATATCTCATAAACAGCGTAAGCTATCTTTAGTAAATTAGGTAAAAATATTGTCTCTCATAACATTAGTATCACCGTTAAAAATTTTTGAAATCGCACCAGAACCACGCCCACCTTCAATATAACGGAAGTTTTGAAAAATTCAAAACCTTCATTTTCTTAGTATCTATTGGAATAAATTTGATTTACTTTAATATTTGCAGCGATTTGAAACAAAGAGTGGAGGTTTTTTGAAATATTGAAAAATGGGTGTGGCACCTATTTTAAATTCTATATTTTTAAATAACAACTAATAACGTGGTATCATAGCTTCACCCGTCCCAATGGAATTACCGGCATATACAAATTATGCGGAATTTGGAAAGTTTTAAGAAGATTTTTGACATAGCAAATGACTTCCGATATTCATTAGCGGCAATGAGAATAACATACATACATACATTAAAAACTAAGGTAAGTCTTAAATATTCTCTTTAATTCATTGGGGTTTCAAGCTTTTGTCGTGTTTAAATGGAAATACCTAAGCTTTTCAGCCTATCAACTCCTACGGGATTGTGTTTATATGTTTCGCAACATTTTCTGTCTTTAGTCATTGGCTTAACCCTTATCTCGTCTTAAATATCAACTATTGACAACGTGTACAAAAAATATTCATTAAGCAAAAGTGTATAGGGTGTGCATTTAGCGATTGATAATGAAAACAAATTAAATGACATTTCCTGGCTAAAAAGTTGTTATTGTAGTTATTTCAATAGTTAAACGTTTAGATAAACATACTAGCATAACACAATGCTACAAAAAAGAATGAAGTCGAAATACCTGAGAAGTGATGTTATTTTCCTTGTAGGTCTTATCGAGTAGAACGAGAATCCAATTTTGGAATTGGTCAAACACCCCCAAAATCTCGACTTAACCTTAAAAAAGCGATTTTTCGTGCTTTTGCGCACTTCTTAACCCATATCTTAGCTAATTAACATTTTCATTCTAAGAACGGTTTAAGAAAGAAGAATCTCAGACCTTTTGAAAAATATATAGACGTCTTAATAAAGCTGAAGAAATTTACTTGTTTTTGCTACCCTTTTTCTTCTTTTTTTGACTTTGGCGATATTTTCACACACTATTTTATAAAAACACAAAATGAGTTTTGATTAGATTCAAATAGTACGTTTAATACCGAGTTCAATGAATGTTTCTTTTAAAAAAAGTGACTGAGTTATTTTACTTTTTATAAAAACGAAATTTTTGCAAAAATTTACAACGAACTTAATTTACTTATAAATATAATTAAATGAAAATATATAGATGAAAAGTGCTTTTTTGACCGTTTTTTTCTTAGGTCGGCATCGTCAGTTTCGCGTTGTACTGACCAGCAATATTCTGCCATCATATTTATTTTGTTTTTTCCTTCGAAACGTTTTTCGATCGTAGCCATTTATTGGTGGAAGTGTTCGCCTTGTTCATCACTGAACTGGCCCAGATTATGTGGGAGGAAGTCCAAATGCGAATGCAAGAAATGAATTTTTATCGACATGTTGCAATCCATTTCACCATATGCACTTAAAAATTCGTTTACAACCGTGATGTAGTCGTCGCTTCTGTTGTTCCCAAGGAAATTATCACAAAACTCTTCCATTCACGTTTCTCAACACAGCTTAACTTGTTTATAAAGTTAACGTCGCTCATAATTTTGCGAATTTGAGGTCCAATGAAAATACCTACATAAATACACATATTACAAAAAAAAAAAAACAAATAGGTATACCGGCTTTTATTTATGCTTCACTTAATTTTGGGAAGACAGTTTTAGATGAAAGATAAAAGCTTCGCTATTAACATCCAATTTCTTTACAAATTGTTTCATGTATCCTACATCCTACATCATATAAGATAACATCCTCAGATTTTACCAATGGGAGGCTTAAAACGTTTTTCCTACCTAACTGATGTGACTCTCGAGATGGCCAAGCTTTGCGATGATAACGATTGGATGCCCAACTATCCCATTCACAAAGGTAGCAAGGATATTTTGTGTAGCCACTTTGCATGCCAAATAAAATTGTCAACACTTTTAAGTCATCGATGACTTTCCATTTAAGCGTGGCATAGTCGATCAACCGTAACATTTTTTCCATCATTTCATACGTAAGAGATTTTCATTGTGTAATAACACAGCTTTTAAACCTAAGGGTGACATTACAGACTTCATTACGGGAACACGAATGTATGTTTTTTTTGGGTACATACCGATCTATCAATGAAAAGTCGCTCTTCATCTGCATTACAATTATAATTTAAAGCCGAAAATAATTTGGGTGCATTTACACAATGTACTAGATCACAGTCATTGCCATCAGTTTTAAAACTTTCTCTAAGTATCAAAGTGCGGTCGCTTTTTCTACCCGATGTTATTTGAAAATATTTTCCCACTAAATTCCACTGCTTTAGTCGTGAGCCGAGGACTTCAGATTCTCGTTTCGATTAATTCAAATCACGCACGAGATCGGCGAAATAAGAATTTGAAACCAAATGCCTTTTCGTTGATTTTGATTTATAAGGAAGGAATTCTTCCTCTACAAAATATGTATGTTTCACCAGCATCAATTGACTCACTTTTTGTAGGCACTTCGGCATTTAAGTATTTTGGTTTTGTAACCGTAACAACATTCGCATACTTTACGTTTCTCCGCAATTTAAAATTGTGACCTGAAACGTTTGTTTTGCAAAAATAGCAATCGTCTTGTTTATGATATGCCTGATGATGCCAAGTCGTAGGCACAGAAAAGGGCAAAGTAATTGATTGTTGAACTTTAAATTTTTTTAATGTTGTGCAGCAATATTCTGGCTCGTACCAGCGACTCGCACTATAAAACCTTTCGAGAATCTTGTTATATATTTTTACAACACCAATATTATTTTTAAAATCACGCCGATGACTTGTATCCGTAAATAAGCCACAAATGTAGTAAAACTTTTTGCGCTTGTCGCACATTTTAGTTTTACTTTACCACGATTTTTATCCAATTTTACAGCAAACACAACAAAAGATAAAAAACACGTGCACTTCAGTGTAACGGAAATTTATAAAGACTTCAAAATTGAGTAAAACCTCAAAAATGAAGTGATAATTTCCTTGGAAACAAAAGAAGCAAATTTTTGCAAAAATTTCGTTCTTATAAAAAGTAAAATAACTCAGTCACTCAGTAAAATAACTCAGCCGATTTTTTAAAAGAAACATTCGTTGAACTCGGTATTAAACGTACTATTTGAATCTAATCAAAAAAATTTTGTGTTTTTATAAAATAGTGTGTGAAAATATCGCCAAAGTCAAAAAAAGAAGAAAAAGGGTAGCAAAAACAAGTAAATTTCTTCAGCTTTATTAAGACGTCTATATATCTTTCAAAAGGTCTGAGTTTCTTCTTTCTTAAACCGTTAGAATGAAAATCGGTTATTAATTAGCTAAGATATGGGCTAAGAAGTGCGCAAAAGCACGAAAGGTTAAGTCGAGATTTTGGGGGTGTTTGACAAATTCAGAAATTGGATTCTCGTTCTACTCGATAAGACCTACAAGGAAAATAATATCACTTCCCAGGTATTTTTAAGTGTCACAATGTGTAATTATTCCAATATGGTCCGATAAAGCCGCGAAACAGAGTAACAATGAAATTTAAAAAAAATAATTATGTATAAATAATATTATATTTTAAAATTACTGTAACTTTCTTTATTTATTTCGCTTTAGGTTTTATTATCTTTAATGACCCTGTATCGTCGTCAAATATCGGTTGACATTCTTCACAAAGTAAATCCATAGCAAACACTTGGCAGCTATTGATACTCTGCAGAGACGCGACGGCGACGAAGTTGAACAGACTGGGCAACCATAAAAAAAATTAAGCTAACGCACTGGCTGTTGCATTACGCTCCAAATATGCGACAAGGCTAAGGCCTCGTCTGTTGTTAACACTGAGGATTGCGCACTGAAGAGGAGACGCTTACCCACTAATCGCTAAGTCGAGGCTTAGGTAGTCGCTAACATTTAAATACCATTGCTTTTGCGCTGAAGAAGGTGATTGGCGAGCAGGAAGTGTTTGGCGATGTGAATGGTTGGTAGACTTGTTGAGTGGGTGGTAGCTCACATGGACTGCTATTAAGTGTAAAAGACGTTGTCTGTAAATTGTAAGCACCAGCAGCAGCAGCAGCAGCAAGCATACAAGAAACGGGTGGCAACACTTAAATGGCTTCCTGCAATTGTGCAAAAAAAAAAAATAAAGCTAAAAGCAAGTGGCCAAACCCACCGATTTCACTGTAAGGTGCATACATATTAACTGGTAGAGGTATTATTTTTCTGTATGTATTTCCCTTTTTCACTACATTTGTATGCTTCTAAATGTATACAAGTACATACACTTTGATTCTCCTTTCTTTCTTGCATACTTAATATTGCCTCTTATGTATTTTTATCGTTTGTTTTTTACAATCACTTTGTTCTATTTTTTCTTCGGCACATTTCACTCAAAAGCATGCTCTCATACTAGTGTTTGTGCTTTTTTTACAGCATAAATGTACATACATTAGACTTGTTCAAGAAAAAAAAATGTTTACTTCTTTTATATTCGGAGCTGGGTTCGTCACAATTAATAGAATACAAGGTTTCAATCGATGACAATATCCGATGAGATAACAGAAAACGTTAGCCCCAAAGCGTTATCGCATTCAAAATGGTGCTTGTAGATAAATAACAACTTTCATAATTGCTTGAGCATTTATTTAGAATAGTTGGTATTACCATCGTCATTGACATCTATATTCTATCCATAGGTTTATAAAGCTCCGGAAACGGACCGATGATTTTTTTAACCAAGAAATGCAATTTTTAATTTAATTTTAATAAAGTTAAGAAGGCTTTTTAAGATAATGTATTTGTTTTTTCCAGTTTCGTGAAGTTATAATTTTACCTACAGTGGCATGTGCAAATTTCTTAGATTGATTCTCTGAATATTTCTTGGTTGTGGATTTCTAAAGGGGATTTGATTTTCTGAGCTCTCCTGTTTTTGCCTAAACAAAGCTTTACTTATTTTGAAGAAAGGGTCTTTGCCAGCTGTACCAATGTGACCTGAAAATCTAAGAATTTGGTCCTTATTTTGCCCATGGAACATATACTAGGAATGGTCCCTGAATATTGCTAGTCTTTAACTGATATTCTTCAGTTTAAGAAGCTCTGACATAACACCTATCTAGGAATCGTCAATGCCCTTACATTCGTGAAATAGGAGGCTGGCTTTATCGACCTCGAATAAGAAACAACTTGAAAATTAATTTCTTTCGAAAATCAATACGTTTTTTCAGTGAAGATGTTTGGAAATATGTTAAGAGATCTCGTATTTTAGTACAACGGAGATCTGGTAAGAAACAATGAAAATTTATTGTAAAATCCTCCCTTGCAAATTTGGTCATCCCTAATATACAGACACATGTATTCTAAGAATAGGCTCTCGTAGTTAGTTAGTGGACGTTTTAATGGTGCACAGGCGATTATGTACCGCTCAGAATGAAGAAAGCAACTCTGAGAAAAGGACATTTCTGACTGTAGCGCGCCCCATTATGCAATTGAAGTAAATATTTTTAGCAGACTATGAATGCAAATCGTAGACACAATGCTGTTTCTAGTAAGCCTTCGCGATTTTCACACTGTTAATTCAACTTTTTGCAGTGCCGTTTCTTTATTTGGGTGTAATTTTTTGAGCTTCGTTGTGTTTTTGAATATGTAAAAATTATTATATTTTCATTGCGTTTTTTAAATGCATTTCAACAAGTCCATGATTGCCATGCATAGTGTGTAGTATGTGCATGAATATAATTGATAATAATCGTGTGAATGCTTCATAACCGACAGTCACAAATACATCTCGCATGCAAATAGACGATCAATTTAGAACCATGTGGTGATATACGGAAGGCATGCTTCTAGGGCGCTAGATGTACAAACAAAAAAAAGGGGCTAACATCGAGCATGCAAATTTACAAAAGGAAAGCACGACATATAATAGCTACAATAACAACAGACAGCCATACACTTCGTCACTAGACTTGCACTCCTGCTTTCTGAGGTAAAATATTTCCAAGCAATGCAACCATGCAACTCTACGAACCGCCGCTGAAGAATCCACGAGCTTGCAAAAACAACTGGTACGTTGAAGCACTTTTTGCCGCTGCGGAAGGGAAAAACGCTGCCTACAGGGCTGCGCTGCGATCATGATGCATTTTCTGCATTACCACTCAGCTATTCAAGTTCATTGCGCCAGCGACGAGTTGGTTTAAGCATCAGCTCATAGTACATAGTAATACTAATCCTGGGTTTTGCGCCAGATATCGTGGTACCAAAAGAAACTGCCGTAATGTCTGTTTGAAACCAGACAAGGTTTCAGACTAGGTGATTATTTGTGCTTTGATTTCTTAAACCTACTGTTTGAGCATATAATGAAAGCTACAAAATTGGATTGGTCAGATATCACCTTTAAGTAGAGCATCAAATTGTTAGCGCCGATGTCATTGACATCATTCTCCAAATAGAATTACCCAAGCCAAGGCGTGTAAGGAAACCGTGCCGACGGATGAGTGACCAGCGGGTAATAAAATATGGCTGGCCGCGAACGGTTGTATAAGTGCCTTACCCCGGTATGCCGGCCCTGCTGGGGCGGACTACCATTTCCGTGCTTACTCGTGGGACTCATATGGACGACAAAAATATAAACAAAACAAACAACAATAACAAACAAACACACAGGGAAGTCAAGGAAGACTTCCTAAGCGCAGAAGAGGACGCACTCCTGGCTTCCAGTCAGGAATCATACTCTGCGGCTCTACCAGTAAATGCTAAGCCTAGCAATCCTGGTTTGCCAACTACTTTAAAGGCTGCGTTGATTGCTCATGGGAGCACTCCGAAATCAGCCAGAAGAAAAACGAAGTCCTCTGGGGTGACTCTCAAGGCAAAGTACAAGCGGGCTGTCTACATTTTGGACAATATTGCCAAAAATGCAGCTGCCGGTACGGTGCACTCCAAGGATGAGGAAGACGGCCGTAAGTGTAAGGAGGTGGTGGAAGAGTACAAGAAGCACCTTAACTCAAAACCACCGAAAAAACCCGAAGCCGTTTAACGAGGGAGGTCGAAGGACGACTCCACAACGGAACCAGCTGAGAAAAGGGCAGACACGAAAGACTCCGCCTCGGACCTAATGGTGTTCCTTAGGGGGAGACATCGACGTGGCCTGCTTAAGGAACCTTGGATAAGGGACCTTGAGGTTAAAGGGCTAAGGGACGCCCACTATAGGCTTTTCTACAGCGGGCTATCAGGTAAACCCCGAGCTTGTATACTGGTCAAAAAACATATTAAAGCTTTTCTATGTTCCAATTTCAGCTCTCCGGATGTGGCGGTCGTCAACTTGGAGTTGATGAACACAAAAAGCTGCTATGTATCATCGGCATACATGGCGCACGACAGGTCGTGCCCGCCACAGGAGGTGATTGCCTTACAATGGATGGCAGGTGCCAATCTAATACTACTCGGGTGCGATGCTAACGCAAGGCACACGTTGTGGGGCAGCTCCGAAACTAACGTCAGAGGTGAGTTGCTATTTCAATTTATTATTAATTCTAAGTTTAGAATTTGCAATTGAGGTAGTACCCCCACATTCATCTTCCCTAGTACTCCTGATTTTATAGGCTGGGAAGAGGTTTTAGATATAACTTTGCTAACCGAGGGTATCCTAAAGGTCACAAAGTGAAAAGTATGCGACGATGAAACCCTCTCGGACCACCGTCGTATACTTTTTGAGTTAATCATTGAGGCGGAAACGCCTACTCCCTTGAGGAACCCTAGGAAGACAAACTGGGGCCTTCTCCAAAAAATCATAACCAAAAAGGTGAACAAAATACCAGTTGAAAGTGTTTCCACAAGGGTTGAGCTAGACGCTAGAGCGGACAGCTTAGAAAAAGTCTTCGGAAAGGCCTTTTCGAAAGCCTGTCCGCTAAGATATGGTAAGAAGGCTCGTACACCTTGGTGGAATGAGGAACTCACAGAGCTCCGTAAGCAAGTGAGAAGGGCCTTCAATGATGGCTACAATACTAAAGTGTGGGACCGTTACAAACTTATTTTAAAAAAATATAAGAAAGCTATCCGAGATGCCAAGGAGGCATCCTGGAGAGAATTCTGTGAATCCATTGAAAGTACCAAGGAATCTGCCAGACTGAGTAGAATTCTTGCTAAGGGACACTCCCAGCCAACATATATAAAAAGACCAGATGGGTTTCGGACAGAAACGGCTGGAGAGTCGTTGGACATTCTGCTTAGTACTCACTTTCCAGGGTGCAGGGCAAGCGAATTAGAATCGGTCTTGGACCCGAACCCTTTGCGAACTCCCCCTAGCGAGCTCTTGGATGAGCTACTGGATAAGGAAAAACTAAAATTTGCTATCTTTAGCTTTTCACCCTTTAAATCGCCGGGAATATACGGAATACTTCCAATTATGCTTCAGAGAGCCTCAGAGGTGGTCGTCCCGGTCCTGTTGGCAATATTCAGAGGGTGCCTATTACTTAACCATGTCCCCCTAAACTGGAAAAGAATAAAGGTAATTTTCATTCCTAAAGCAGGGAAACGAGGTCACGACAACGCTAAGGATTTCAGGCCTATTAGCCTGATGTCCTTTGTACTGAAAACTTTTGAAAGACTTCTAGACCTATACATTAGAGATAACACCTCCTTTTTATCACACTCACAACATGCGTACCTGAAAGGGAAGTCAACGAAGACAGCCCTGCACGAGGTGGTGCGCACAATTGAGAGTTCACTGTACTATAAACAATATACTATGGCTTCCTTTATAGATATCGAAGGGGCCTTCAATAATGTCAGCATAGATTCAATACAGAAGGCACTGGTTGTAGCAGGAATTGATCATTGCGCCCGCTCATGGATAGTTTCGCTGCTAAAGAGCAGAGCAATTTATGCAAATCTAGGTTCCCAGGATAGAACCATATATGCGGTGAAGGGCACCCCCCAGGAAGGAGTTCTCTCACCACTACTATGGCTCATGGTTTTAAACTAACTACTGGCAAAGTTAGATTCCTGGGGATTCAAAGTAGTAGCTTATGCAGATGGTGTTGCAATACTGGTATCGGGGAAATTTCTTCCGGTCATCAGCGAAATTGTGGAGAGGGCTTTACAGGAGGTGGACACCTGGGCCATAAACTGTTCGCTTAGGGTGAACCCTGAGAAAACGGATCTGTTGCTCTTCACAAACAAAACAAAACTACCTTACTTCACTAAACCTAATCCCCGAAGGACGAAACTTGATCTGTCAAATAGGGTGAAATACCTTGGAGTCATTCTGGACCCAAAGCTTAATTGGAGACTGAACATCGAGGAGCGTGTAAGGAAGGCCTCGGTGGCTCTCTACGCCACAAAAAGAATGTTAGGCAATAAATGGGGACTACAACCAAAGATTGTGCACTGGATGTACACAGCTATAGTCCGACCCATACTCTCATACGGAGCGCTGGTATGGTGGACAGCTCTCACCAAAGATTATGTCGTCAAGAAACTGAGAAGAATTCAAAGGTCAGCAGCTACTGGTGTAACGGGTGCAATGAGTTATTGCCCAACGGATGTCTTGAACGTACTACTCGACGTATTACCAATAGATCTTTTTATTGAAAAATCAGCTGCTGGCAGTGCCATTAGGTTACATGCATTGGGGTTCTGGAAAGAAAGGCCGACGGGGCATAGCACTATTCTTGGTAGAATCCCAGCTGAGATTAAAGCGCTGCCCACTGATTACATCCTGCCGAAATCTTACGTTAGCCGCACAATCCAGACTAGATTCCCTAGCCGTAGAGACTGGACTCGCGGAAAAGTCAGATTACAGGATGGTCTGGCAGTCTACACGGACGGATCAAAGATGGAGTGCGGGGCAGGTGCGGGGTTTTCATTGAGCAGCATAACCTGAAGATATCATACCCTCTACCAGACTATGCAAGCGTATTCCAGGCTGAAACGTTTGCAATAAAGGAGGCGATTAGGTATGTTGAGAGGAATGCAACAGCAGGTACGCGAGTGAACATTTTCACAGACAGCCAAGCTGTCATTCAAGCACTCTCTTCTACCTCGGTCGGTTCTCAACTCGTAGATGAATGTAGGAGAGAGATGGCTTCAATTTCCAGCGAATACGAAATTACCCTGATATGGGTCCCGGGGCATAGGGACATTTATGGAAACGAAACTGCGGATAAACTAGCGAGGTGTGGTTCTGCACTGGATAGGTCCAACGCGGTGAATATGGGCGTCTCGCTTAGAGAAATAAAGGGCAGGATTGCCGATATCTACCACCGAAAAGCTAATCACAGGTGGAGTAATACAGGATCGTTCAGGATCACCCGGCAGGTTTGAGTGTCTTATGATCCGCTTAAAACAAAGGCTCTTTTAGGAATGAGCAAAGAAAACATATACAAACTTACAGCTGTCTGCACAGGGCAGGGGCCTATAGGAGTATATGCTGAAAGGATAGGCATACCCTTTAACCGGTTCTGTCGAAGCTGTGAAGACCCAGGCTCAAAGGAGACGGTTGAGCATTTTATCTGCGAGTGCCCGGCCCTTGCTAGAATAAGGTTAAAGACCCTTGACAAACCATTCCTGCAGAGTTTTTTAGAGTGCAGCCGCCTCTCTTTGTATGATATACTGCGATTCATAAAAACCGCCAAATGGCTATAGGTTGCACGTGATGTGGAATCAAAATGGCACACTTGCTAATTGTTTGCCACCAGGGTGGCAATCCACTTAAACCAACCAACCAGAATTTTCAAGCCCATTGATTGGTGAACGAAGAAAAGGCGAACTATTTGCTGCCATCACAGAGACAATCAGAGTTAAGAACCATCATGAACACCGAGATAATTAGTCTTGAAGACTAACAGCAATTATCTCTTGCTCACAAGTGCTGCTTTGGATTGAGCAGACAAGTGATGCGTAAAGTCTTCTCCCATTAAGTATGATATGGGCGATGGAGGAGGTTTAGGTCTTGTTCGGGATGATTTTCGGAATAGTCCGCGACATATGTTTGTATGCTTAGGTTAATAAAAGGTTTTCTGTATAACCATACACCATAACATGTGATGCGTTACATAAACATTTGGGAAATATGAGTCTTCGCTATTAAAACTGCATTTTTAATGGAAATCGTTAAGTGTTATAAAATAAACATATTCGTTTACATACGGCGTTTGGTTTGATTATTTGAAAAAAAAAAAAAAACAAGCAGACCTGTTCTGACTTTCGATTCCGACAAATTTAGTTGGAATCGGAATGCATAAATCCTTTCTCCTTAATCTGTTGTTAGCTTCTTCAGTTCCGTAAGGATCAGAACATATTCTTTTAAATTCGGAGAATGAGTGACACTACTTTAAAATATACGCCTTCGGTGTATAGCAATGTCTTTCACCCCGATTCCGAACAACTCGAAATTCAGAACAGGCCTGAAGGTGTATTTCTTTCTACTGTATTTAAATCCCGAAAATTTTGGAAAATTGGTGTTCCGATTTCTATGTTATAATGGTGGTTCCTATTTAGGATTTTTTTTAACCTTCAAGTCCCAGTGTCTGCTTTTTTCTGTACCTTTCTTACGAACGACTTCCACACTTTTGTGCATAAAACATAAAGATTTTTCGTAAGGTTTTTTGTAGGTTTACTGCAAGTGGTCTTGAAGGGATCGTATAATGAAATGGCGTAGCTCTAGTTAGCTGGTCATTATTAAACTAATTAATGGTCGATGTAGTCGAGTGGGTAGCGTTGCGCTCTAATACTCCATATACCGCTGAGTTTGAGGTTCGAATCTCAGCCAGGGCAAGTAAAAAATCTTAATCATTGACAAAATTATTTTTTAATAGCGGTCTCCCCTCGGCAGGCAATGACAAACCTCCGAGAGTATTTCTGCCATTAAAAGCTTATAATAAAATAAATCTGCCGTTCGGAGTCGGCACAAAATTGAAGGTTCCTCCATTTGTGGTACCACAAATTTTAGGAGAAGCTCGGCCAAACACTGAGCTATAAGTGTAAGCTGCAAATTAATATTGTTATTAATCGAGCAACTTCAAAAAAGTGATGAATAATATTTTTTGTTATTTAATTCAAAGCCGACTTTTTAAAAAAATGTGTAAACCCTTAAAATAACTGAAATTGAGAAACCAATTAGTAATGGGAAGTTGGTTCTTACGCAGTCCTTGTATAGCGGTGCGTGCTTTAACTAAGAACTCCACTGGTTTGAATCTCAGCTGTAATATGTAAACTATGATTTTATTGAATAGTTTGTTCGAATACCGGTCTCCCTTCGGCAAGCAAAAAATATTTATCTGCTCATTCTCTGCAAAATATCAAAAAGTATTATACAAATATTTGCGCTCGGTAACTTCCCAATTTACCCGATCAATTGTACAATAGATTTTAAATAAATTTCCCCAATCACTTCCATTTTTATGCATTTTGATGAATGCACGTAAAATCAGAATCCTATTTAAAAATATCCCGGAAGTAATGGATGTGAATAAATCGGTCTATGTTATAATGGAACGATTTTACCTCATAGAGACTGAAAACTCACCAATAACCCTAAAGAAAAATGGAAAGCCTAACGTGTTGATACTAAATTTTCAAATCCTAACTTAGTATCAGTTTTGGAAAAATCAGTGATTATTAGATAATATATGTAGAAGCCATGGATCTTAATAGAACATGGAAGGCTCTCATCTATAAAAAAAATTGTAGTTTACTATATTGTGACACTGAAGAAGTATAATTGCTTGATCTCTGCCACCAGAAATTTCAATCTTGACCCACTAAGTATTATATCAATAAATATTTTATTAAAGTCGGGAAGTGGATTTTAAAACCTCGTCAGGTAAAAAGAAACAAAATTTTTTTTTAAGTATTGCAATAAGAATATTAGAGTATGCTGCATTTCCAACTTTCTCCAATTCTCCTCTATTATTAAACCCACCCTGTTGAAAAACAAAAAATGTTTGATTCAAATTTTTCTTAAACGCATTTTTGCAAAAATGCTTTAAAATCCTTTTTACCTCGTCTATTTCTCTTTGTAATCGTATATCTTACTTTTAATTATCATTTGACTTTGTTGTTACATTGAATTACTGGTTTTATTGACATTTTATAAACTGTTACTAATTCAAATTCTTATTGCGCTAATTAATTATTTCTGAATAAATAAAAACTAAACAAAACAAACACTTACTGCTGTAACAATATTTAATCTTCCATCTAACGCTGCAGCACATTGACGTGCCTTATCGATTGCATTCACTTGCTGAACGCACGCACATACATTTACTTTGAAGTTGCAACGTCTGCCATAATGTCAGTCTTGTCGCCGATTTAACCCTGAATTTCTACGTAAGCATGAATGGAAATGAGAAATTGCAAATGCAACAACCAGGTGAAGAAGAAGAGACTGCATGAATGAAAAAATTAAGAATCTAAAATATACATCTGTCTGTAAATGAATGAAATTCCAAGCGCGTTTGTAGTGCTGCCACCATTTTCAACTGCGTAAATATCTACAAAGTGCAAGGAAAAGGGTTGCGTATACGCCCGGTTCGCCAATTTTACGCGGCTGCAGTTGCATTGATAAGAGTGCGTGAGCATAAAGGAATGAATGCACACGCATCAACTGTATACTGTGTTTGCAATCGTATGTATTTAGACTTACAAATATGCACTTGTTCTATGCTTGACTTACATACATATGTACATAAGCAAAAGCAGTTCTTTGCTATTTGTTTAAGGACGTGCGTAAGTGCAGTCTATGTTAGTCGTATAATTTCTTTGTTTGCAGCAATGCTTCGCACCGACGTGATTGTAAATGGCAAGTGAAAATTATTCAACTTGGATGAGTACACCTTTAAATTGGTGTTGTTTTTGTTTATATGTAACGATAAGTGTTCTAAGTCGGCTTATTTTGCAATTAAAAATACTTTTTAGAAGAACAGCTACTGACAGGAAGACGTCGCGTCGCAATCCGTCATTTGCATTGTCTCAAGTGCTGAAGAAGAACCCACTTGAAAAAAGAAAAAGATGCAGACAAGCATCAAGGACAGATTTTATATAAATGCATGCGAGCAGTGATAAGTAGTTAAGTTTTAAATGACTGATATGAGATAACGTCATGACTAAGACCTAAGAATTTAGCACATATTTGAGGTATGTATGTAAATAATTTATTTTCAAGCAGATAAAGAATATGACATTCGTTTCGTTTATTTAAAATAGAGCACAGGTTAAGAGACATAGTTTAACCAGAAATCTCATTACTAGAGTATAATTGCTTTAATGTTAAAAGGTTTATACATATGTAGTTATATCTTGAATAAATATCTATCTGTCTGCATGTCTCCAGAAAGAATTTTGTGACTTTATAGAACATTCATGAAACCGTGGTATATACATACATATCGAGAAATATTAACAAGAATTTTTGGCTGTTAATTAAAAAGTCGTTAAAGCAACAGTATTTCAAAATTTTTCTAGATTGTTAATATGATGAAAAAGCAACAGATCAGGCTATTCCATTTATGTATTTATCTTTTACTTCCACCGAAGTTGAATTTCAATTTCATTCGAAGTTGCTATTCCATTTGATCACGCTGTCGTGCGAATAAAAATAAAATTTGTATCAAAAAACGGAAAATTTCACAAACATAAAATATAATTCATTTATCGCTATATCAGTTGCGGAAACTAAATTTTAGTTTTACTCGTTCATTAGAAATATTAAGTTTTTTGAACAGTTAATTTATAAATCAAAATTACTGAGAAATTGCTGAAAATATGCTGTTTTTCTGTATGTAGTAAATTATAAAGTATATTTAATCGAATTTTACTATCATGTATGGTATAAAGTCCTCGGTAAATTTTTTTTACTTGTTTCTAGCTATCACGATTCGGCAGACAAATAATGGCAAACCTCCGAGAGTATGTCAGCCATGAAAAAGCTTCTCATAAAATACGTTATAATCGTGAGATCTGGCCGATTCGGACTCATCATCCCGATCATTTAGGTATGATGGATCGATCTCTTCTCTATCTGGTACCCACAAACATCAGACCAAACTAAATATACCATTCCTCCTGAAAGTGTCGCTCGAATGATCCTTGCCACTAACAACCTTCAGACTCCGTCTTCTCTGATTAGCTGCCTGAACGAAAACTGTTTGGCTCGTTTTCTATACGAGTATACACACGCTACATCGTTAGTGTTGCCGTCTCGACTGTTTTTCAATGTAACCGCCTTATGCTTCTGTTGAGGTTTCCAGGCCATTTCTCAAACAAATTTCTGCCGAACTGTAGCGCGCCCAGACTTAAGGCGATACAGCAGTGGTTACACTGCAGATTTGGACATGCAAAGGTCCGGGAATAATATATACTATACTACTCCAATTCGATTTCTACAAAGGAATTCCCGAGATAAATTAATAAAAAGATTCGCGAGCTTGCTTGTAGCCTCTAGCAAACATAGTTTGAAACCCAACAAGGAGATTAACATCAGGTGGGCTCAGTTGATTCTAAGCTATCCACAGCCTTCACTCGACTGAGAAAAAAAGTCGGAAGAGGTGGGGATATTCACAGAAAGAGTTTCGTAGCTACTGCATGAAAGACAGGTGTACGCTGCCAAGGCACGTTGTTTATTAACTTCAACTACGTTTTATAAGTAAAATATACGAGTATGTTTATAAGCGGATATAAATAGAAAAAAATACATTTTACAGTAACCACAACTATACTCGTATTTTACAGGGAAATTAAACCAATGTAAAAAATAAATGGCAGAAAATGTCGCAAAGCACTTGCTGAAATGAAAGTTGCGTTAAGGATGCATATACATAAATAATCGATATTAAGCTAATCGAGTTATCTGCAACGATTGGAGATAAAAAATGTACACTTTTTTATGCCTGAGCGTACTTGTACACAAGGGTATTATAACTTTGTTCGCATAACGGTTGTTTGTAACAGCAAAAATTATCGAGATAGATATATGTATATACTAAAATGATCAGAATGAATAGAGAAATCGATTTAGCCCTGACTGAGATATCTCAATGAAATTTGGTACATATATTGCTTTTTGGACAGGATAGGTTTGTATTGAAAATGGTCAAGATCGGCCAATAACCACGCCCACCTCCCATATAACGGACATTTTTGAAAAATGCAAAAATTCGGTTTTTTCGGTATCTATTACAATTAGATATGGAGAGCGATTTTGAACTAATAAATTTGGTATTTAGTTATAGTCACAAAATTTTGTGGACCATTACCTCGCCCACCTCCCATATAACGGAAATTTTGAGAAATGCATAATTTATGTTTTTTCTTTATCTATTGAAACATATTAATTAAAATTTGATATTTAGAGAGATAGTTAATTAAGAAACTTGATTTTTATGAAATTTTGAAAAATGGGCGTTACCACGCCCACTTATAAAAAACCGTCTGTAGGTATCTCAACAACGATGTAAGCTATCTTCACAAAATTTGGTGAACATATTGTCCTTAATATCACTAGCATCACCGTCAATAATTTTTGAAATCGGACCATAACCACGCCCAACTTCCATATAACGGAAATTTTGAAAAATGCAAAAAACTTAGTTTTTCAATATTTATTGGAAGAAATTGAGTAAGGTTTAATACTAGCAGCGATTTGAAACAAAGAAATGGGGTTTTTATGAAATTATGTGCACCGCCCATGCAAAAAAACATCGCGAGGGCATATAAAAATCGGTTTCGCCAAATTTAGCTTTTCTTTCTTGTTTAAATGCAATATCGAGCTAATGAACACATCGTGCACTTTGCGCCCATGGTACCTAGCTAAAATGCGAGTGATAATAGTTTTAAATTAATATATCCACTGTCCCTTACATTGGTTCATATTGAAAAAAAATTGCAGCATATTTTTCTTTATCGATTCATTTACTTCAACTACGTTTTTTTAATATCTACTATTAAACCGTGCCAGATTGACTATGTTATCTATATATCTTCATGTTATGTTTGGATACCAATTATATGATGAAATATTTGGTAAGAAGAAAATTGAACCAATCCATTAAAAAAAAAGGTCTGCAAATATTAATAGTTTTAAAGGTTTCATCCGAAATTGCAGTTCATCTATGGACCTTAGTCATAAACTTTCCCGACATTTAATTTTTCAAAGCGAATATGTACATATGTGTATTAAACTACAAACACATACATATAAAAGCACATTAGAAATTCTGTTTTCTCATAGCGTTAGTAATTTCCGCAGAATTGAAAGCTCGATTAGAAGCCATTGCCTATGCAAATTGCATTAAGTATGAGATTTTCATCGATTTGTAAACAAACAAAAAAAAAAGAATCGAAATTGATATTTCATTAAAATGCCTCCTTTCGAATTAATAAACATTGGAGTGGAGCGCATTATACCTATGTTGATTCTTATAATTATATTCCACTGCCACGCTATGTCGCAGGGATGAACTCTGCTCTGGCAATATGAATATGTATGTATTTATAACCTACCACAGACCGGATTGAAATTTCATACTCAAGCAGCCACACGCAAAGGCTCACAAAAGTGAGTATATCTGCACATATATTCATAAGTATGCACATTAGGGTTCAACTAATTTGTATATCAGTAGAAAACACCCATTATGAGTATATGTATGTATATTATTTTATTAAGAAAAAAGGAGAAATTATTTTGAAATAAGAACAAATTTTTATATCTGAATTTATTTATTTAGTTGAGTCGAGAAAACTTTAGCATCACGACTAAAGCGCTGTTAGCGCTAATAAAAAAATATTGGAAATGCCGTCCAGACGCGATTGGACTAACTTCTTTGTTTGCTGATATGATACATATACAGAATGATGATCGAGTTAATTTACTATGAAAATCGATTTAAATTCTACAAATACGTGAAATATCTTTCTGTATCAAATAGCTTGGAACGAAGATTGTTTATGGAGTATGATCGTCACACTTAACCTAAACAGCGCCGGAATGAGACAAATTTTTGTTTTGCCTGTAGCTTAATAATAAATATTTGTGTTTTGGAGGGAACAATCCACTTTAAGTCGGATTACCGACCTGACGACAATTTTTTTTTAATTGAATTTGAAGCGCCAATTCCTCAAAGAACGAAAACTGTGATTTGCTGACTGACATCCAGAGTTTACTTTAATTAATTTTCCGTTGCTTCTTTGTGATATCAGCGATTATTTTGGAGAAGGTGATAAGCCCGAAACGACAGATAATAATTATGGAATGGATATTCGCCACCCAGCTATATTCGAACGGCAATTATACGACTAAAGTAACTTAAAGCCCACCAAACTGACGGGTTTCGGGCTGAGCTATAAAAGAACATAAAATAATTGCACAAGTTTCTTTGCGGTTAATGTATGGTCTGATGAAGGAAGAATTGATTCCATGATCGGTGTTCCTTTAGACCAGGTGAAACCATCATCATTAGAGTCGATTTCGACAGGCCAAGAACAATACGTCGCAATGTCTCAATTAGGTATACTCACAAAAATAAATAGTAAGGCTATATAAAATGATTTTAAGAAGGACAACCAGCTCCGTCCGCGTTTATTTAATTTTTAATTAGTAAACATATTATTTACACTATTTACATTTATTTACGTTGGCTCGGAGTTGAAACAAACTTGACCAGATTCATCTCAAATATTCAATGCGACAGCACTGTCGTCGCTGACGACATGGCACTTATAGTTAGGGGAAAGAACCTGAACTCGCTTTATGACCTTATGCAAGGTTACCTAAATTTGGTTATTAATTGGTCCGCTAGCAGGGGGCTAGCTATAAATCCCAACAAGACGGAGCTGTCTTGTTTACCAGGAAATATAAGATGCCAGAGGCCCAGTTACCCTCGATCGCTGGCACTCCTCTTGTGCTTTCTGACAGAGTCAGGTACTTGAGGGTCAATCTAGACAGGAAGCTTAACTAGAGACTGTACATCGAAGATATGGTGAAAAAAGCGTATCTTGCTCTAAAAGTGATGCCATAAGACTGCGAAGCAGCGGATTCTCCTTCAGACCGGAGTCCGGGCACTCAGGTATTCTTAAACACTTAGAATTCATCCCGAAGGATGTCGATCAGTGCGTACCGAAAATAGCCCCAAGAGGATCTTTCTGCAAATGCGCAGTGAACATGTTCTCGAAGCTTGAGGGATTAGTGGGAGGGGGAGTATTTTGGGAGGACCCATCGCTCCATATTAAGTTTAGACTACCGGATTTCTGCAGCGTCTTTCAAGCTGAAATAGCTGTCATCAAAGCAGCATTAGACCACTTGCGATACCGCACTAATACTGCACAGAAGATGGTCAACATCTACTCGGACAATCAAGCCGCAATCAGAGCCCTGGGATCGCTGACGATGGTCGGGGATTGCCTTGCCTCCTTATCGACCGCCTCGGAAATCGTCCGTATTCGGATGATTCGGACCCCAGGTCACAGCGACATTGCGGGAAACTGCCTCGCTGCTGAGCTAAATCGCCATGGCACAATAGAAGATATCACTCCCGGGAAAAAGTGCATTGGGATTCTCCTGTCCACATGTGATCTGCTCCTGGAAAAATGGGCATTCAGTCGGCTCAGCAAACGCTGGGCGGGAACCCGGACTTGCAAAGTTGTTAGGTACTTTTGACCGGTTGCCGACCCCAAACGGTCTAGGGAACTTTTAAACACTACCAGGCCATTACTCTCAGCCTTGATCGGTTATTTTGGGCATCATTTCTGATCCAAGGTGTGAGTGCTGTATGGAGGCTGATGAGGTGGAGTCATCTCAACATTACCTTCTAATAGGCCCTGCTTTCACTTAGATGCAGACACCGTGGCTCATACTTCTTCCATACTCCCGAGAGGCTTTCCGGTGTATCCATCGAAAGGCTATGCTCCTTCATAAAGAACACTCGACGTTTCTTTTAACAAGTGCATTCTACCGGTGGTACAAGTACATTATATAGTGGTATCACAATGGTGATGCCTTAGGGGCTACCACCCTAACCTTATCTAACCTAAACATATTATTAAAAGCGCTTTTAGTTTGAAATTTTTTATTAACTGGTTAACCACCCCTTAACGATTTTGGCTTGCTGAAATGTTTGTATATGCACTTTGTAAACTAAGCCTAACCCTAATGCTTATACATATAAAAGCACTTGGAAAAATAAAAATAAAAATAAAAATTCAAAAATTCTTTAAACTGAGAAGTCACAACAGCGACTTTTAAGTAAGGTTCGGGTTGGGAATATTTCCTGGGGGACTTATGTGTGTGTGTGCGTTCGTGTAGGTGTAAGTCTCTGATGACAAAACAATGTATAAATAAAAACGCAATAAAACAACCAAAACAAAAAAAAAATGTTTTAAAAATAATGCATGTACGTATGGAAAAAAATGATTCAGGACATCTTAGAATGGGTGCAAGTTGCCACCTTGTGCTGTATGGTGTTGCATGCAACCACTGCAAATAGGCTGCGCTTAAGTTTGCGCATATGAGACATAAAACATCAGACAGTAACACACACTCACATAAACACTTATATTTGCACTTGTATGTATGCTTTAATGTGTAGGTACATATATGCACATAAATACATTTTGCGCAATCAGCACATTCAAAGTGGATGGAGCGGACGGAGCCTCTTCGACGTTGGGGGTGGTGAGGCTTTCGGATGCGTTGTTAAGCTTTATGAAGGAAAGACATTTTGGCTCTCGAGGCACTCATCTTTAGTGACGTTGCACGTGCAACTGCATAGAAACAGCAACAGCAACAACAAGCAGAACACAATACCGTCTGCTTGCATACTACGCTGATTATATTGTAAAGGGGTGTGAATGCTTTCATTCGAGTATGACAAGTACATATACACATAGTGTAGTATGTATGCCAACATAAGAGTACTGTGACATAAGAATGAGCGGCTTCGTTTTTTGTACACTTTTTTGGGTTTCTCCTTTGATTAATTTTTGCAGTTTTATTTTCGGTCACACACTTTTTAAGGGCTTTCACACATATGCAACGAATTTCAAATACTTACAAATATATAATTACTTAGCTTCTGCATATCCATTTATATATGTATGTACCTATGCCTACTTGTAGATATGTATGCTGTTGATATAAACAGGGTACCACATAAATCTGCATGGAACAGATAAGTTACATATTTAACAAAAATTTGTTTGACAAAAAAAATGTTTGTCACAGACTTGCGAAGACATTTATCTTATACTATGTTCTGACAGCGCCTTTAACTCGAGCTTTTGAGCAATTTTGAAGTTTACCGTCAAAAACTTTTCAAAAACACGGAGTTTAATGTACAAATATTTTTGTCTAACTCGCCTTTAACACCACTTTTATTTGGTGTTTATGGATGTGCAACCCTTTTTGCACCAATATCTATTAGATCGCACTGCTGACAAATTTTGGCATCATTGCTTAAAAGTTCGACTTGACTTTTTATAAAAATGGAAAAAAATTATCACCGAAACGAAGGCTTAAATACTATAGGGACTCTGCAACATCAATTTCAATAGTAAGAAGTAGTTTACAGAATTGCGTAAAAAATATATTTTATTCAAAAAATCACTTACTAATGACTTATCAAACCGCCTTCGAAAAAAAAATGGAAACCAAGGGAATCAAATATCAGAAATGCAATCTTCGCATAATGATGCAACACCACCATCGCCGTCGACCATGGAGTTGCCTTCAGCTTCACTATTGGCCACCGCGCTTTCGATGCCATCGCCGTTGTCAGTAGAATTTCCATCGTGTTCTAATACTCGGGCTGCAAAAAACAATCATATTGCTATTGCTGGTATCTACATAAAATGTGCTTGTTGCTTGCATCTCCTGAAAATAACCATTAATTGCTATGCTTTAAATGCAAGCATTATCCCCTTTTATACACATTTTTTTAAACATTTGTAAATATATATACTTTTGTGAATATACTTAAACAAAACAATATTTTTATTCATTTGTAAATAAACAAATGTTAATTAAACGTAAAGTTTCTTAAACACCTCAATGAGAACGCTTGACATTTGTTCATAAACTCAAAACCACAAACTCGAGTTTATGGCACAGTCTGAGCATAATATTAAGTTCCAAAGAGCTAGCTCATAAAATTTAACTAGTGCATTAGTTCGTTTTAATAAAGTGAACTAAGGTATTCAGTGGCAACGCGACAATAAAAATATATATAAAAAATATAAGATAACTCATAGCAAAAAGGAAACATTTCAAGAAAACAAACTTAAGAAATTCGTTGTTTTTGCTAGTTCACTGAGCTGATTGAATGAGGAGTGATGTAATTATTAAATTGAACTAGAAAAGCTAATCAAAATATGTAATTGTGTATTTTACTCATTTAAATTGATTTTTAATTTCATTTTCTAAATTCATTTTCATTCATTTATTCAATATTTCATAATGACGAAACAACTAATTCGAATAAATTAAAGTCTTGCTATAAATAGGATCACGTAATTACAAATTTATTTCATTTATTAAATTTTAAAGTTTTTCTGCCATCAACATAAAACTGTCGTGTATTTTGTTGTTGAAAGTGGTCAATGAAATATCAAAACATAAGAATAAAATTTGTTGACGATGACAATTCAAAATATACACAAGAGGTATATTGAATTTGAAGAAATCTAAGTTTATTATGGATATTTTCGTTTCTGTAGCTCGTTGATATATGTTTCCTTATTGTTTGCTGATTTGCACAGTTTAAGTTTAAGGGAATTTTAACTTTGTTCGCATAACGGTTGTTTGTAACAGCAAAAAGTAATGGGTATAGATATAGACATATATATACTAAAATGATCAGAATGAAAATAGGAATTCATTTAGTCCTGACTGTCTGTTCGTCCGTCTGTCCGTGGTTACAATAACTTGAGTAAAAATTGAGATATCTCAATGAAATTTGGTACATACATAGATGGCTCTTTGGACAGAGTAAGTTGGTATTGAAAATGGATAACCACGCCCACCTCCCATATAACGGAAATTTTTGAAAAATCCGACGATACCTTTTTTGGGGTGATAGTCGATAACAATTTTAATTTATCGTCTTCGAAGTTAAAACAAGATAGGATTTGATCATAAAAAGATATAATAAGATGCAATATTTTTCTTTATTTCCATTATTTCCTTTTCATCGAGGTAATATATTATGTAAGCTTCGGCCTTGCTTCCTATATAAACGTTTTAAGTTTTATTTTTTTTATCAAGAATATCAATTTGGAAAAAAGGTTAAACATTTTTAATTTTTATAAGTAATAACTTAGCACTAAAAACTTAAATGAAAAGACTAACGTTGAAAAATTACCAAATTGAAAAAATTACCAAGTAAAAAAATTACCAAAGTGGCTACGATGCAGCGCGCTGGTGCCAACGTTAGTGCCAACTTTTTTTTAAACCAAATTCAATAAATGAACTGATTAATCTGGGTACAGTTTTTAAACAAAGACAGTTTTTTTTAAATTTTAATTGAAGTACCAAGAAAAGAAGTAAAACGGTAAACAAAGAAATTAGCATAAAATCTTGCTGGTGTTTTTATATTTACCAGTTAAATTCGTGAGATAATTTTGGCTATGTGGATTTATGGCTTAATAAATTTTAGTAAGATTTTGATATTCTGACTGCCTTAGCGGAAATATGACGAAAAAAAATTTGCTTAAATTTTCCTAAATAAGTGCGTTATATATACGGTGACCGTACGTACTGTATTATATAGGACAGTACTATTTTTGGAAGCTTTGCTCTGTGTAAATTATTTTGTACGATAAAATGCGAAAAAGTACTCTTTTTTGAAAAATTTACTGTTTTTGTACTGTAGTTTGTAAATTTTCTTGCGCATTTAAACCTGCTAACACTCTTAGCGTCGTTTTCTAAGCAATAAAGTTGCCTGTACCAACTGGTCGTATAAATTGTTCCTCACTTTGAAGTGCGATTTAAGTTATCTCGTTTTCTCATCTCGCCTGTAAAAATATATTTATTATTTCGAAATTATGGCAAGGCCAAAATTAGAATGTACTACTTTGGAGTGGTGACTATGGTTGGCAATGCGATGCATGCAAAACGTAAACAAAGCAGCTGTTTATTGAAAACTTATCATGGAAAGCTCACAACTAAAAATAAGTTGGCAATGCTTAATTTAAAGCTGGCTTCAAGCACATGCAATCTGCACAAATTTTATGTAGCTAGACTTCCATTTCAGGTAAATTTGTTGAAATAATTGTAATTGTAAATAATGTAATTGTTTATTAGCTTAATGGCGCCCAGGAGAAAGTGTGTTTTTAATACAGAACTTCGAAAAGAATTCAACTTCTTAATAGAAGCAACAACTATTCTTTTCGATCAAATGATTGCACAAATAACTTATCAAAAGCTGTTTTGATGAAAAATATTCATGCGCACGCACCAAGTGCGAAGCCATTATTTGCAATGTGCTTGCACCCAACGCCATCAAGGAATTGGAGAAGGATTTAGAAGGGGTACCTTTTATTTCAATATATTTTGACTGCTCAAACCATGGAAGTACAAAAATATGTCCAATTCTTGTTCGATACTTCACTCAAAACAAAAGTATTCAAGTAAAAATTCTGGAAGTTGATGAGATTCCTGGCAAAACGTCTGACATATTGAGTGAATATATTCTAAAGCTGTTAAACAAATTTAAATTGGAAAGAAAATTGCTAGCTTTATGTGCAGACAATACGAACGCAAATTTTGGTGGTACATCCAGGCGGGGTAAAAACAACATTTTCACAAAACTTCAACAGGCCACTGGACATTAATTGGAATTAATTGTGCTGCCCACGTTTTAAATAATTGCATACAATGTTCTGTGGTATGTCTTCCAATTGACATCGAAGTCATTGTTGTAAAGATCTACTATTTCTTTTATATTTACACAGTCCGAAGAAGAATTTAAAGATATTTGTGAAAACTTAAACATCGAAAATTATAAACTAATGGGATTTAGTAAATCTAGCTGGATCACTTTGAAGCCATCAATTTACCTTCTCAAAAAATATTTTTTGTTACAACCAAAGTGTCCAACTGTCTTAAAACAATTTTTCGAAAATCCTTGTGCTGAAGTTTTGCTTTTATTCGGGCATTACCAAGCATGTCTCTTTCACAGCTATATTTTAAAAATTGAGTCATAAACAATTTCAATGATAGAAACAGCTTTCCTTATAAACGAACTAAAAAATAAAGTTATTGCACGTAAAGAAGAAAACTTTGTACAATTAGAAGTTAAAAACTCTATTACAGTCTTACAGCAGAAAGGTTTAATTGATGTAAATCAATTCCAAACATGCACAAACAACTTTTATATCAATTGTGTTGACTACCTAAACCTGTGGGACAGTGCATTCATTGCAGTTCAGGTTTTAAAATGGATACTACTCCAGAGAGTACCGTCATGCAATGAAGTGGAGGCCAGTTTTTCATATATTTTAGAAAAAATAAATGGTATTAATATAAAAGATAAAGAATTATTTGATGAATTTTCTTGCGTTAAAAGTTATGCAACCCCTAGCAAGTTCAATGAATGGGACGAAAATGAAACCAATGTTCAAAACAGGTGGTTGGAAATTTTCAAACACTTTGACGAAAATAAAATTTCTTTTTGTAATATTATAAAAGTTGTTCAGTTTTGTTTGTGCTTGCCCGGGTCTAATGCCACTGCGGAAAGGCTGTTTTCAATTCTTAACAATATGTGGACAAGTGAAAAAACAAAAATTAAAACAGAAACAATAAAATCGATTTTAATTACCTAAGTCAACTACGAGTTAAGCCGCCTAGAATTCAAGGAGTATTTAAAAAATAATTTTGATTTGATTAAAACAATACATTCCTCTGAAAATTATGCATAAACTATGCACATTATTATTTACTATCTAGTCACGAAGACTTTTGTTATGTTTTTATATATTTTTAATAAGTTTTTTGTTTAGTCTAGAAGACTTTTTTTATTTATGTAAGTTGTTTTATAATGTAATTGAAAAAAAAAAACATATGTACATACATATGTATGTACATACATGTATTTCTCAAAATAAATGAACATAAACTAATGTTTCTGGTTTTTTTTTTTTAAATGAGGGTTGTATTGTACCTTTCCATTATTTTTCAGTTAAATTTCTCTAACGAAATCGGCATAGACCCAAGTTTTAAAGTTAATACAATAGAGAACAATTTAAGAAACTTACACCAAACTTTCGAAATTAAAGTTTGTTTGAGCAGCAAGTTATATGTTATAGATTTTGTATAATAAAGTGCAAGTTCCAACCGACAAAAAATTATTATTACATAAAATAAATAAATAAATAAAATAAAAAATATAATTTTTTTATGACGAAGCCCTGCGAACAAATTTTTAGAAATCTACGTTAATCATATTGTCATATTAAAACTCAATTGGCATTCTCAAAAAAAACTTACTTTTTTTCAAATTCGGATTTTGTAGAAAAACTTCAATTGAAATAAGTTTCGTAAGCGGAGGAAAAGTATTAGAAATTGTATAGAAGGAATGACAATTTCCAAAATTCAGGTGTGCTTTAGTTTTGCAAGGCCCTGTATGTGTGTATGTAGGACGTGTATATGAGTATGTACATGCTCTCGGCTTACAAAATCTATGTGTCCCTTCTTCACATGACTTTCTCACCATACGAAAAAAATATTCCCGACTTCTACTCCAAATTTTAATAATTTTACGCCCTCAATGAAGTACTATAAATGTAACCGAACTTTGAATTTGATGCACAAAACACGCCATACTTCCTACCTATGTATTAAGCTCTGTATTTTTCATTTTTGGGACACACCATAAAACAAATAAAAAATAGGTGAAAATTAAGATCTGAAGTAAATATAAACAAACAAATTTTGTGACGTTAGGCATGTTGGCGCGTCGCTGCTTTGCTTTTTTCACCCTTTGCCAGGCGACTTCCTCTGTCGTTTTTTAAACTGCTGGCTGTTTTGGTGTGCTAGACGGTATTTTACTAATATTCATACATTTTTTAATACGTAAATATGTATAAAAAGCCCTCGCAACATCATTTTAAGTTAAACTGGATGAATTGCTGTGTTTGGCTCAACTGTCATCAGCTTATATATGTATGTATGTAAGTTTTGGCGCTTCTTTTACGTTGCTGCTTGAGCTAGGCATTCATGAATTTTGAGCTTTTGCTGTCTCGTGTTACTTGTGCTCATCTGCAACGCCAGCAACCATAACCAACTCTTCGCCAATCATCAGTCGACGTCATTTGTCGCTTATCGTTATCATCGTCGCCTTCGTCGTAGTCATCATCACAGCCGTCACTCTCTTTTGGACGTCATCAGTTTCTACATTAGCTTCGCCAACATCGTGAACAAATTGCTTTCAGCCTACTCGCATAAACATATCCCCACACCTTTGCTCTATAAACTTTGGCTCTTATATTTACTGCAAGTAAATAAGTCCTTGTAGAATAAAACGGAGAAACGAGGACGATGCGGCTGCAAATGTTATGAGTAACCAGTGATTGCAGATTTGTCGCGTGCGATTTTGGATGCGTTGACGCTCTTACGCGGCGTAACGTAGGTGCTGAGTCAGCTGTTATTCTTGCCATTGGCATGTGGTTTTTGCTTGCACTGTTGCAGGCATTGTTTGCTATTGATATTTGTATTGGTTGTCGCTGGTGGTAATGACTTTAACCAGCTTATCTCTAGACCTACTAGTTCCGAACTAGCGACTTGACCAACTTTTGTATTGTTTAACTAGTCCTGCGTTAGTCTACTTTGCTACACGAAACATAGATTCCAAGATTACGCTCATCGCAACACTGTGACGTCAGTTTCGATTCAAAAGAAAGAAGAAGAAGAAAATAAAATGAACGAAGCAGTGCAGTTTGGCAAAAAGAGGAAGCGAAATAGTGGAGGATCAGAAGAGTCGCTGCCGCGCGTACATTTTCAAGGGAAGGTAAATCGACTAAACAGATAAAGTGTTTCGAAGTGAAATATTCCCAATTTGCTTTGTATTGGTTATATGTACATATTAATAAAAAAAAATAATACTTGTAAGAAAATTGTATTTGATTTATTATTTCTTTTCACCAAAAAACCATTTACATGTTGCATGTTGCAGTGATGGCATTTACCTTGCAATGCAATGTATCGAAGTGTACCAATTACGCAAACTTAAACTAATTCTATACAACAAAACCCTGAAACTTTACTAATTAATGATACTGGAAAGTGAACTTAAAAAAAAAATGAAATAAATCACAGTTTGCTACGAGTGTATTTTAATAACATGTCTTAAGATGAAATCCAAATTAAGAAAATGTTGTTATTGAAGTTCTCTCTTATTATAATTATGGGAAGCAAAATGCGCTTTACATCACAGCTAAGAATGTCAGTCTGGAGATCCCGGAATTTCGTATATCCCGGGATAAGTCTATTCAAATCCCAGTATTGCTGGAAACAATTCATTTAATAGCCATTTAAATTTTAAAATTTTATTATAAATATATCCTTTTTGAAATGTGTCTTCGAAATTTACTTCGATTGATAACTTTTTTAATAAACTCGTTTAAAGGATCAGGCAATGGAGGACAATTCTGTCAAATGTTTACACTTTTTAAATAACCCAATTAATGTACAATATGTTCACAAATTATAGCAGAAACACATATTGACATTGATTTATTTAAGATTATTTTTCAATTAAAACATTAGCGATTCTCATACACACACTATAAAGAAGAATATTTGTAATTTTATAAAACATGGAGAAAGCAATTACAAAATTTTGAACTTTTTGAAAAAAAATGTTTAGCATCTTTTCGGGTATGCAGATATGCAACTCATTAAATTATACTATAACAAAGTGCAAGGTTGTATTGGCTAAGAATTACTACTGATTTTTGACAATTTTGTACTCACTCTTGGGGTTTTGCGTTGAATGGAGGAAACAGTAAAAAAAATTTTAAAAATCAGTGACAACTTGTAGACACGTGAAACTTGCACTTTTCGCACAAAAATTGGATGAGCTAAAAACTGCATACTCAAAAAAAATATAAAAACTTTTTTTAAAAAGTTCGAAATTTTAATGAAATTGCATATATTGTAAATAGTTTAACACATTGGTGTTTATGGTTTTTCTTAGAGAATCAACCACATTTACCATTGATTTTGAATTAATCGTAATTTGAAAATTAATTTAAATTAATTAGATGAAAAGAAAACTGCGCAGATCTGTCAATACGTGAATGTGCTTTGATTTCGGAACAGTGTATACATACGACTATATTAAGTCAAATATGGTTTTCTGAAGCTTCTAATTTTACTGCCATTATAAAAGAGTTGGAGAATATCCTTCTTGAATAGAAAACAAGTAAAAAAAAAGCTGTCTTCAAAGGCTTCATACCTTTCATGAATGGAAGAAAAGTATGAGAGCCATATGTTTTATTTATTTGATATTAGTGATTTTGATTGCTATATAATTGTCCCAATAATGGTTAATATTTGTGGAAAATTTCAAGTCTTTAGCTGATGAAATATAGGAGTTTCGGCCGAAAATGCAATATCTTAACAATCAGTTGTTTGGAAGCTATATGTTCTCTTTATCCGATACTAAAATAGTTCGGACTATATCTATTCTTTGTGCAAAATTTCAAGAATTTAGCTGCTTGGAGGGGTTTTCGTGCTAAATGAAATATCTGAACAATCAGTTATATTGGAGCTCTATGTTCTGTATCTTTGATCTATAAGATTTTCACTGGTCTTATAGAACTTAGTAGCGGACCCTCTTGCAAAATTTCAGACCTCTAGCATTTTAAATGAAGAAGTATTAACAGTCGGCTCCTATATACGTTATAGCCGTTCGATCTGGCCGGTTCCGACAAATGTCTAATGAAATCGATTCAGCTCGTTACTGTGATCATATCGGTATACTTTTGATGGTTTTAACTCTTCTCTGGCATATTCATCTTGACAGAATAAACATAGAATACCAGAAGGAAGTAAAATTTCTAGGGGTAATACTGGATCAAAGACTGCTCTGGAAACCCCACATGGATGAAGTGGGGAAGAAAGCAGTAAGAATCTTTATGGCATGTAAATCCATGGCTGGGAAAAATTGGGGCTGCTCCCCAAAAATACTCAGATGGATGTACACGGCCATCGTACGACCTACAATCATTTATGGGGCTGTTGTCTGGGTAAACAGAACACACCATCAAGGTGCCATTAAAACACTAAGCAAACTGCAAAGGCTGGCTTGCGTCAGCATAACAGGGGCTATGAGAACTTGCCCAACGGCAGCGCTGGAAGTCCTACTAGACCTACCACCTCTACACCTACATATTTAAAACGCAAGCGAAGAGGGCCATCCTAAGGATGGCCGGTAACAAAATCGGAAATGAGGGGTTCTTAAGTCGGAGGAAGATCAATACTCTAACTGAACGATATCCCGAAGTATGGACCTAGAACAAAGTACTCGGAATCGATGGGGACACAGATGTCCATTTTCCAAGCAGAAATGTATGCTATAGAAAGGTGCGCGTCGGCAAACCTCCAGCGTAACTACCGGGGACGGAATGTTCTATTCTATCGGACAGCCAATCAGCCATCAAGGCCCTTAAATCTTACCAGGTAACCTCAAAACTGGTAACGGAGTATCTTGTTAAGCTGAACACACTTGGTTTTACGAACCGGGTCTGGGTTCTTTGGGTACGAGGTCACGCTAGTATCTTTGGAAATGAGATGGCGGACGTGCTCGCAAAAAAGGGGTCATTAACTCCATTCATAGGTCCCGAACCCTTCTTAGGATTGGGGAAAGGGACACTATCAGCTTTAACGAGGAAAGAGGAGGAAGGCCTCAGTAAATCACACTGGGACAATCTGCCAGGTCTGGAGCACTCCAAATCCCTTCTGGTTAGCTACAACCAAACAAGATTCAGAGAATGCATGGGCTTGTCAAAAAACAACTTGAGAATGATCACAGGAATCCTCACAGGACAATGTAGGCTGAATTATCACCTAAATAAACTGAGAATTTATTCACAGGAACGTTGCAGATTCTGCAGGGAAGATAAAGAAACTTCTAAACACGCCCTAGAGAAGTGCCCCGCATTGATGCACAAACGCCAAAAATGTCTAGGTGAATATCTTGTTACGGACGATGGAATAACTTCCAGGGACTTGGGTTCAATACTAAGATTTATCTCGGAGGTTGGACTTCATTAAATTGTTTAATCCAAGCAGGGGGCACAAAAGATCTTAAGGTTGCAGTGTTATCTACCCTAAAAATAATATTAATATAATAATTCTTCTCGATCTAGAACTTACAAACATCGGACCAAAGTATAATGAGCCTTACGATGAAAGCGATGTTAATAACAGTAACGCCGATGTGGTTGAGATGCATAAGCCAGTAGGTCATAGAGATAAATTGCATCCAATTTAACGAGCAGCTCACAAGTTTCCAATAATTGAGTGCCGTTCAATTTACCTTTTTTTTTGTGGGAATCAGACACGAAAGAACGCGTGCAGAAAACAGCACTAAGCCCATTGCACTGTTTTCAGTTCCTTTTAATCTGTTTTAAATTTGCAGGATTTACGGATAAATCTTAGCAGATTTTTGGGTGTCAAAGAGTTCAGGCGTTCGTCTCTCAACACGTCGCTACCAAATGCCTCATACCTAGTTCTTGCAAAGGCGGGGAAGAAGCACAGAAAGTGTTCCGCCATCTCTTCCTCTTCAAAACAGGTTAGGCATATAGAGATGTCATGTACGCCTATCATTGTCAGGTGTCTATGCCACGTGAAGTAACCGGTCAACAGTCCAGTCTCGCCTGTTAAGTGAGAGCAAGTGTTTTGATAGTCCTTAGGAGATTGAAGTTAACATGAGTTTTGCCCATCTGCAACCTACCGACGCCTCCCAGTCATTGCTGAGCGAAGTATTAACCCAGTTTCTGATGGTGGCATTGATGGACGAATGTGGGAATGCTATTGCTGGTTGCGGGCCGAGCGACGCCTAATCAAATGGTCAGATGTATTATTACCAGGTACTCCCGAGTGACCAGGCACCCAGAGTAAAGCAAGTTCATTATGTTTACCAACATAATTTAGTCGAGACTTGCATTGCCGAACTAGTTTGGAAGTAGTTAGAGGGCTGACCAATACCTTAAGTGCTGCTTGGCTGTCACTGCAGACACGTGTTTTAATCATTTTAAAGCGACCGTGCGTAATCTGTGTCTTGAACATGTTCCAGTTTATTCGAATCGGAAGTATAAGTTTCCGTGGTATACTGCAGAGCTTAAACGTCTAAAAAATCGATGCAATAGGTTGCATAAAAAGTTTAATCTATTTAAAAGTTATTTTAATTACCATGCGTACAGATCTTGCTTGTTTGATTTTAAGTCTCTTGACCAGTCTTTGCGGAAAAAACACATTGGCGGTTTCGAGAGCAATATTAAGTCCAATCCTAAGGCCTTCTGGTCTTATATTAAATCGAAAAGAACAAAATCTAATATTCCTTCCACTATGTTTTATAAACATAAAACAGCTAATTCTGTCCAAGATACCTCTAATCTCTTTGCGGACTTTTTTAGCGAAAATTTTATATCGGATACCGACACTGTTGATGCTGTTATCAGTGATGTTACAGAAAATTGTCAGTCCTTTGGTTGTCTATCACTAACCGAAGAAGATGTTCTAAAGGGTATCTTTAATCTGAAAGGCATCAGCGCAAACAGATGCCGATGGGTTCTCGCCTATTCTTTTCAAAAAATGTATGGCTCTTATTAAACCATTAACGCTTATTTTTAACTCATCCCTATCCCAGGGTACTTTTATTAATGACTGGAAAATAACTCTTATTACTCCGATTTTCAAAAGTGGGAATAAAAATGATATATCTAATTATAGACCTATTGCAAAATTAACTACGGTTGCTAAACTCTTTGAATGCATTATCAAGGAAAAAATGTGGCATGCTGTACATAATATGATTAGCCCATACCAGCATGGATTTGTTAAAGGTAGATCTACTGTCTCAAATCTGACTATTTTATCCGAAGACTGTCTTGCGAGTTTTCAATCTGGGTTTCAAGTCGATACAGTATATACCGACTTCTCTAAGGCCTTCGATAAGGTATCACATCAAATTTTGATCGCTAAATTAGCAAATGTTGGTTTTCATTCAAAGTTCCTCGCTTGGATAAGCTCCTATCTCCGCGATAGGCATGGTGCGGTTGCACTAGAAAATATAGTTTCCCGTTCTTTTCATGTTAGCTCTGGTCTCCCCCAAGGTAGTATCCTCGGCCCCCTTCTGTTTATTATTTTTATAAACGACATACATAAGTTCCTGCTTTATGTTCTCGAAATTTCTTCTGTATGCTGATGATCTCAAAGTTTACTCCACTATAAAAAATACCGAGGACTCCTTTTTCCTTCAATCAGATCTTAACAGGGTAACCTCTTGGTGCGAGCGAAATCAGCTCCCTCTAAATACTAGTAAATGTTATCACATGATTTATTCCAGAAAGCAAAATATAATTAATACCACATTTACTCTTCTCGGCAATACTCTTAAATCTGTAGTTCAGGTCAAGGATCTGGGCATTTATTTCGACTCGAAGTTGATGTTTAAAAGCCATATAGACTACATTGCATCTAACTCCTATTCGATGTTAGCTTTTGTTCGTCGAAATAGCTCAGACTTTTCAGACCCATATACACTAAAAACCCTATACATTGCTTTTGTGAGGTCACGCCTTGAATATGCTGCCAACATTTGGCGACCCTTCCACTTTGGGCCTGTTAAACGAATTGAACGTGTGCAAAAGATTTTTATTAGGTTTGCGTTACGATCCCTCAACTTTACTGAGCCGTTACCTTCATACCCCGCACGCTGTCAGCTAATTAAGTTAAATTTACTTGAGGATAGGAGAAAATTATTATCTTGCTCCTTCATATTTAAAGTTATTACTGGGGTTGTTGATTGCCCTGATATTCTGCAGAGAATACCATTTAATATTCCGAGGCGAAATTTACGTCGTTCTGAACCTTTTTATCTGCCTTATTCAAAGTCACTGTACTCTATGAATGCTCCAATTTGTCGTGCCCTTAGAGAGATAAATGATCTTAATCATATAGTGGACATCGACATATCGCTTCCAGCGTTGGTGTTGAAAAATTTAATCTTAGAGTCACTTTAATATACAAGCTACCTACTTTTGTATTAGTCATAAGTTTTATGTTATTCATTTAGTAAGCATAGTCAGTAAGAATTTTTGTATTCATTGACTGAATTAATAAATAAATAAATACTTCTCCCATACCAACAATTTTCCACCACGTAGTCCATGGCCTTGAGAATTGCAAATACTTTGGCCTGGAAAACCAAGGTATATTCCCCAAGAGAAAAGTTAAGCTTTTCCCCATTATCTTCTATAAAAACTACAGATCCTGACCCAGAGTCAGTTTTGGAGCCATCAATAAAGATTCGACAATATGTTAGACCGGGCTCAGTGTTGGTATTGTACCAGCATTCAGCCTCAGGGAACTCAACGTTATAGAGTCTCATCAGCACTCATTTTCTTTTAAGTCTGCGGGTGGCCTTTAAGGTCTCCCCAAGTATGAATATACAAAGTGACTGTAACTGCAGCAATGCATCAAGAGCAGCACCAGATGTTGTAGAGAATGTCCCTGTACAGCACACGGCGATTATTCTTTGAAGTTTAGCAAGAAGGTCCCCCACGATATTAATTGAGCGTCTGCTCCACCATACCACTGAAGCATAGCTGAATATGGGTCTGATCATAGAGGTATATACCCAGAGGATACCCTTTGCTGATATACCCCCCGTTTTGCCGAAGACCCGTTTATACTGCCAGAAGGCTGCCAATGCTTTAGATGTCTTATGCTCAATGTGAGACTTCCACGACAGTTTTGCATCCAGAATTACTCCTAGATACTTCACTTCAGGCGAAGTCTGAATTGTGACTCCCTTAAGTGTGAGGGGAATGAGGCCATCCAACCTTCTCCACCTAGAGAAGAGCACAACTCCAGTTTTGGTTGGATTTGCGCATAGCCCATTATCATCACACCAATTGTCAATATTTTTCAGTATTGTCTGCGCTTTCCTGCAAACAGCCGACAGACATGGGCCCGTGACTAGACAGGCCACATCGTCCGCATAGACCTGAGCGTAGATATTCGAGTCATCAAGAGTGACAAGAAGAGAATCAATTACCAAGCACCAGAGCAAAGGAGAATGCACACCGCCCTAAGGACAACCCTTATTAACTACGCACTTTAGGTATTGATCCTCTTCTGCCTGAATCCTGTCTGCGTCATCCTTAATGCACTGCATTGTGACATAACTATTCTTTATTCTCAGAGGGCGATTTTTAACACGAGCATTTGAGCAACAATTGTCCACTCTTCGCTTTACAATTGATTAGCTTAACTGCTGTTTACATACTTTGCTATGTTTCACGGCACATGATTTGCTCGCCCATTCTTAATTCGCTTTCTCGATCGTAATTGGCAGCCCAATCACTAACCGAATCCACTTGACTCCCCGTACACATTTTTGTGAGCGAATAATCTTATTTGTAGTTGATTCAATCTGATTTAATCGGAAATTTATCGAAAATAGCTGCCAAAGTACATATACATACATATCATAACAACACAAAAATTAAAAAAAACAAGAATCAATTAGTATATGCTTAAATGATTCCAATCGGTCAGTTTGTGAAGAAAATAATCATGTGAAAGAGGTTGTTGGGTAAACCTAGAGTGAATGAAGACGGAAAAGTATGTATGTAAGTATTACAACAGTAACAGATATTCCAAACGAATTACGAATGTGTCGTGTAAACGGACTGCTTCGCCATTCGTAATTCAAATAGTGAAACACGTGATTCACTTGCCGTGCAAACACCGTTTTAGGTAGTGAAACTATCGAAAAGACTATCGGGTAGTGTTCCTTGTGGCTGAATTTTGTTGTTGTTGCCATTCTTGTGCATCCCTCGCTTTCTTCTCAGCTTCCATTCGAAAGCAAATACATACATATGTATGTTATATGTGTACAGACATGTGGGTACTTACACATAGATGAGAAGGTGTGCATTTATATCATTCTTGTCGCCTTTTGGAGCACCCTTTTTATGAGCTTCAGCTTTTAAGTTCCACTTTTGCACCTAACTTTGATTACTTTTTCATTGAATAATGCAAAAATTTTAAATGCTAAATATTTTTAGTATGTCCATACATATTCGTATGTTCGGCATAGTCCCTCAAATTTATTTATTTGTTTATAATTTAGAAAACACATTTGAGTTTGCAAAATAAAATTAGTTTCATAACAAAATTATTAAAAATTATTTAGTTGTATTTTGTTAAAAAATATCAAATTTACAAGAACTCTCCAACTATAACAATATAATTTCGGCGCTTACACTATATAGCTCAGTGCTTGGCCGAACCTACCATTTGTGGTGTGCGTCTTTATATTATATCACAAATGGAGGGACCTACATTTTGAGCCGACTCCAAACGGCAGATGTATTTAATGAGAAGCTTTTTCATGGCAGAAATACCCTCGGAGGTTTGCCATTGCCTGCCGAGAGGTGACCGCTATTAGAAAAAACTTTTTCTATGATTAAGATTTTGCTTGCTCTGACTGAGATTCGAACCTCGAACTCATCGGCATATCGAGTTATAGCACGGACCGCTACCAACTCGACCACAGCGGCCACTCTCCAATTGTTAATTTAAAATCTCTTCAGTCCCTTGGGTATTTGTTTTTACTCGCTTAAGGGTTAAACAAAGAAGGAGCTGGTTTCATCTCGAGAATGGAAATATTTCCAACTCTTTTTACAGTTTAAAATTTTGACGAAAATTAGCTGAATATTTTTTTAACTATCTAGAAACATTGAAACATGAGTTTTGTTTTGATTGAAATAATTCGAAATTAAAAAAAGTGGTGACAAAGTGCAACCGGAGTAATTCCTTAAGTTTATGGCAAAATGAATTCAAGTTAAATTTTAATACGCCTGAAATGTAAGCAGGATGTTAAAACTCTCTGATGTACACCCAAAATGGAAAGCGGATATGTTCATTCGCAAAGTAAAGTTTATTTATAGAGAGCATAAAAAGTTTTTGCATATTACAGGGGCATATTTATTTTGAATTTTCTTGTGACCCTATCTTCCTTTCGTCTGAGCATACGCCTTGTAAAATTTTCCATCCGATAATATTTTAGAACACTTATGTATATCAGCTAGCGATCACACAAGTGTAATTTTTTCAGTTTCCAAAATGGGTAACAATGTTCTTTAAAACTATTTCTTGTGAAATTTTACGATATGCACCCAAAAAAAACTCTTTGCCTTCGAAATGCAATTACATTTTCTGAGATCGTGAAAATAATGATTGTACTAGGCGATTTGAAATTGAAAAAAAAAATCACCAAACTCAGAAGCAAAAGTGTGGGCAGGGTATGCGTATATCCAAAAAAGAAGTCACATAATTATGCATAAATTATAGACAGTATGTTAATACTACTTTGATTTGTATTCAATGACAGTCCAATATTAACTCAGAGAAAATACTGAGCATGAGAAGTTTAAAGAAGACCTATAGAAACGTGGCTATCAAGTGTTAGCCTATGCAAATGACGTAGTTTTTTAAGTAAGTTGAAAATTCTTAAACTTCTTTTTCGACCCATGGTCATCTAAACATGGTGTCTAGGTAGCCAACACTCAAGGGTTCTGGTGGGCTTCGACCTCATCCTGGAACTTAGGAAACCCTGCGTCAATGAATTGGCTACCATTAACTCCTTCTCCACTTGCATTCGCTCATGAGAAAACTGGGCCGGACAAGGAAATAGGAGGGAGTGAACGCAGAACATCTTCACCGATGTGTCGAATTTGGAAGACAATGTTGGTGGAAGGGTATTTTCTTGAGAGTTCTCTTTCATCGATTTGTTAAGACTTCCGGATTGTTGCAGGTTTAAGGACTGCACAAGAGTACAACGTCGTTCAGACAATTGATAAATCAATCGGATAGCCAAGCGGCTATTAGAACGCTTAGCGCAATGGCGGTGCTTTGGAGACTAGCTGGCTTAACTTCGTCAGAAAATTACGAGAGTAAGGGCAACATAGTTTAGTTCGCACTTTCTTAATAATATTGACGATCAGAAGAATACTGAGGAAAGAAGCCTTAGTGGCGGTTTCGTGATGGGCTAGCAGTTACTGTTGTAAATATTATGTGGCTAGGGATAACTATCTTAACCTCCTAAACTCATATGTTTTATATTGTACGTATCCTTTAAACTCAATACAAAATATGTAATTATTATCCTACGAGCCCTGCCTTAAGGAGGTTGAGCAGGTCCAACTTTTCAGATAGTTATTGATGCTCTAGACTTTCTGTAGGGCGATATGCAGTCCTTAGGAAATGCCCTAAAATCGATATTTGTATTTGCTTTTCGATCCAACTCTGGCTACGCCATCCACATTAAATTTACGGTGTGGGCTGCCTTCAGCTGCGCGTTAAAAAATAACTCTGGTCTGTGCAGCAGCGGCTAGATCATCCATTGTATAACAGCGCGCGGACTTGTAATTTGTAACAAGCGACGAGCAATGAAATAGTATGACTATATTTTTTCTTCATTCAAAATAAACCCAATTTGCTAACGAGTAATCGATATGAAATCGAGAAATTTTGCTTTGTAAAAACTTTCGAGTTATTGAGCCTCTACTTGTGTTGTTGTGCTAGTTTTCAGTTTATTTTCAACTTTCTATTTTGAACTCATATCTGAACCTTTTCCATGGCCTCTTATGTGTATGTTAATGCGAAAAACATTCGACTGCCAGTATTCGCATGCCACATGTAGGGTGCTTTGTTATCAAGCGATTCGTGTTGCATTTTATATTTCTACCAACCACTCACTTTTTGCTCTCAACGCGCCGGTACTGCTACTGCACTGCTGCCGCTACCATTACTGCTTTTGTTTTTGTTTTGCTTTTGGTTTAATTTTTATTTGTTTGCTGGTCGGCCGGTGTTTTTGTTTTCATTTATGCTCTTTTTGTTTTGTTTTTATTGCCAGCCGCCAAGCACTTCATTTGCTTCACAAGTCATTCATGTTTCAATGACGTTGCTGTTGCCGCCGACGTCGACGTCGTTGAGGTGATGCCGAGACTGTTGCTGTGGTCTCCTTAATGGCTGCCATGTACTTTTAAATGAATACATACACTCGCAAATACTCGCGCATACATACACACATACATATGTACATTTGTATTCACAAATATGCACGCAAATCTGCCACCCACACACGCGCGCGTGCTCGTACACATCGATAAAAATGCACTCAACGCGTGCAACTTGCAAGCGCCCATATCCAGAGCGCGCAAACTTTTCCCTGCTTCCTGCTGCCCGCTCCGATCCGCGTTAGGGCCGTTCGCCTTTCATTCATTACACTCAACCCCTTTTTTGAAGCGCACGCTATTTGTTTAGGCACATTTTGTCATTGCGGAGCGGTAACGGTGGGCCAATGAGTTGTTATCGTTGTTGTTGCTGCTGCTGCTGCTGATGTTGTTGTTGTTGTTGTTGCTGTGGTATCACTTACATCGCGCTACGTACAAGCGGCACTCTACTTGCAACTGCATAGCATGGTTGTGTGAGTGAACTCATGTGTTCCATATGGATCAGTGGATATGTGTGTGTGGGTGTGTGTGTGTGTCTGTATGTGTCTGTGTGGGAATACGGCTTCCCACATTTGTTTAACGGCAACGCGCTGCAGACTGTGAAGACGTATGAGCTGGTGCTGGCGTGGACGTTGGCGTTGGCTTCGTGGCAGACGTGCTGTCCCCAGCTTTCAGGCTCCGCGGCAGGCAGACGGCTGGTCTACCATACAGTTTGCCGGCGTGCCTCGCATACTTTGGTTGCATTTTTTTCGCTTAATTGTCATCGCTCATCTTCATAGTCGTCATCGACTACGGCATGCTATGCTTTTAGCCAGCAAAAAAACGTTGCACATATTCGCATTCGTATACAAAATCACAATTGCATTTCGATTCGTGTTTTATATCGCCCGCTTTACTTGCTTTTCGGATTTTACGGCATTTTTGTTTTTGTGCGAGTTGATTTTGTGGTCGCAATACAGACGTGTATATACGCACATACATATGTGTAAGATTAGTGTGAGTGCATAAGTTTGTGTTTTACCGCATGCTGAATACCACACGCCACATACCATCAGGCTACAATCAAGTTGTCTCCGAGTTTTGATTTATTGTCGTACTTTAGTCGCATGCGATTGTTAGGCCAAAGGCTACTTCTGCTCCTTCATGTTTTACGTATGAACTTCTATTGCTTCCCGCAGTCTTCGTTTTGTCATTTTTTTTTAACTGTGTTGCTTCGTTTGTGCCATTTGTTGAGCTTTCGGTCAAACATTGTTGTGATTTTTTCAAGTGATTTTGATTTTTTTTTGTTTGGATAAATTATAAACACTGTACACTTGCACCAAAAGCTGAATTCTGAATTCTGCGTAAAACAGTCAGCAGGAACACATCTAAAGCTGTTGCAGTTGTATACCCTCAATGAAATGAATTTCAAAATAGTGTAAGAAAGCTCTCAGTGGTACAAAGACAAGTTTTTGCGGTATAGAGACGGTGTAAGAGGTTAAAAGTGAAACAAAAAATTACCCACCACAGTCGAGTCTACGCTACCGAAACGACCCGGATTATTATCCAGCAAAGGACAATCACTTCAGCAGCATTTCTCCAAAAATGATGGGGATACTGATGAACAGCTACAACAACCCACATTTATTGACATGTACTCGTATAATTAGACTGTGCCAAAAACACGTCTACTTCTTCGGTGTCATGTGAAAACTGTGTTGTCACTTCAACAAAAAGATGGTTGCGAAATTTCCGCCCTCTATTTGAATTTTTCAGTAAGTGCTCGCAAGGAATTTTCATGACTAAGAATGTTTCCGCTCCTTTTTATAAATTATTGAATAATAATAATTTTGGGATTGCAGTTTTTTGGCCTGTTTTAGTGCAATTAAGTACAATAGTTAAGTGATACACCTATTACATCTTTTTATTGACGCTATATTATATGTAAGAAATGGCTCTCCCACCGTTCAATAAAAAATTGTCAATCATTTCCGGTTATATTAGGACACTTAAAACATGCACGAAAATTAAATTTTCATTCTAAAAAAAATTATTGTATGTTATACGAGTATTTCATTGTTTATAAAAACATTTAAAAATATATGTGTTTCCTTAAAAGACTTTGTTGTTGCGCGCCTTAAAGGCAAAATTGAGATAGCGAGTTAAAATTTCGTTCAAAATATTCATCGGACCGACAACGACAGTTTCACATCGTCCGGAAATTATTGCTGTTTTTTGGCACTGTCTACACATTTTGTCTTATTTTAAGAGTTAAATTATTATTTTAGTGAACAGTCTCAAAAAATAAAATCTCAAAGTCGTATTTTGTAAGTTGGTATAATCTCTGTTATGAAAATTGGAGACTATACATAAGTTAGCTATAATTATCTCATTTCAGTAAATTTCTATTTGATTTGATCCCTTTACTTTGAAAGTAGAGGTTATGTTCATAGGTTCATGAATGTGAACTGATCTAAAAATTTGACTATTGTCACAATTGGAGAATAATTCAATAATTTGGTATCATCTCAAGTCTCAAAATTTGAGACTATTGCCCGAATTTAGTAGCTTGGTATAATCTCAAGTCTCAAAATGAGCTAGAGATTATTGCTTTTCCTCGCTTTCACGTTTTTTCCTTTGGTTTGTATTTAATTGTTACTAGAGGCTTTATTTTGAAAATAATGGTCTAAAATTGTGACTTTTGTTTCTATTAGAGACTGAGACTTCTTACTAAAGGCGGTTATTAGAGACTTTATTTTGAGACTAGAGATTATATTTTCGAGAATAGTGGATGCCATCTGACAAAAAATTACAGACTGGGACGGCTCACTGAACTTTGGCATTAATTGCGATGAAGATATTCGCATGACACAAAAAACAAAAAATATTAAAATAAATAATAAAAAAGTTTAAGAGAATATACTTAACAATATCCAACTTTTAATATCAAAACTTGTGACTGGAGTTATTACCAAAAAATAGAATCTCCGTATAAGCGCATTATTATAATTGTTTTTTTTTTTTAAATTTAATTTGTTAGTATAGTGTTTACTTTTTTTTCGCAAATACATAAAGACAAATGCATAAAGAGCCTATGTCGTCAAAACAACGTAAGGTTTATTCAAGCGTAGTTACAGCGAACGAATGAAAAATGCATTGGAAAACGAAGATTCGTTTTTTCTTAAGAATTTCATAGTTACCGAATGGACAAAACCGAACTAACCTTTTTTCTAATTTATTGTCGAATAAAGCTATCGAAAAATAAATGTATTTTCCTATCTATTTTTAAAGTCTCACCTTCGATGAATTGTTTTCCATTTGAGAACTTGGCCTTTATCCATGAAAACGGAACCTTCGTGATCCAATGTCTTTTTCTCGCGTTATCCAATGTATTTTGCCTTCGTTATGAATTCGAAAAGCTTCCCATTTTCGGAGAGAAATTTTAATTAGTGAAAGTTATAGTATTTTTCTCCTGTTATTTGTAAATTGACCTGTTTTTATGTTTTCAGAAAATAAGTGCTATTTGCTGAGTTGTGTTTTTTTTTGTTTAGTGTCCGCTACATTCGTACAAATGAGAAAAAAACAAATATTGTTATAATACTCGCAACGTAAACCTAATTTTAAAAACAGCCGCAAATGTTTTATTGAACGTTTAAAAAAACGCGTTAATCGCAACTAATTTGTCTTCTATTTAGAAGAACGTATCGCTGTTCATGAATGGTATAAAAACAATAAAAGATCTACGGCAAAAGTCTTCAAAACGAATCATCGTTCGAATCATAGCGAATAATCCATAAAAGCAGCACACATACAACCAATGGGATTCCAATCATTCGTCGCTAGTTTGCCGCTTTCAACAATAGCTGTGATTTTTCACGCCATTCAGCACCGCTAGTTCCGCGCGCAGCTTTCCACACCACGACGGATCCGCTTCCGTTTTGTTGAAGCATGTTTGGACTTTAACTGTACCAATTGTGTGACGTGTATTTTTGTATGAAGTGCAACTCCACTGTAAATCAAATGTATTAATCACCGTCTCGCTAACATTTTGCGCCTCCTTTTTGTTGATTGCGCTTGTTACATTCATATTGTGGTTTTCGCGTGTGCTGTCCATCTTAAAACGTTTACATGTATAAGTGCGTGCATGTGTTGTTACTCCTTCCCCTCCTCGCCATCGCTATTAAGTTATGTCCTTTTTTCGTGCTACTGCCTTAATGTACAAGGATTAGTTGCACAACACAAACTACTACGAAAACAACAATATCACAGCGCCAAATTCATAACATAAGTACAACGATGTGCACAAGTATGTATTAATAAAGGAAGCAAACATACCGAACGTACTTGGGAAAGCCGCTCTACGTTAATTTACGTCTAAGTCATTATTGGTGTTGTTTATGAGAGTGTTAGTCGACATTGTCGTACATGTGTAGTTGTGTTGTTTTGTGTTGTAACAACAAAGTGTAGCGTCATTCCGCTAAATTGAATTCCAAATACCAGAAACTTGTGTTGTGTCGTTAACAGAGGCAAATTGCACCAACAAGAGGATTTATTTTCATTGCCAATCGGATTTTGCGATAATATTGTTCTGATTAAGTCAATGTTGCTGTAGGTAAGTCATTTTGAAACACATAGATTTATTTTATATTGATTATTTGGCCACTTAAAATGAATAAAAATATCTTTTAAAATGCACGTGATAGTTTGCTTCTAGCGGGTGATAATTTCTTGAAAATAAGAAGATATAATATTGTTCCGCTATATTCAGAACTTTTTTTTTGTTTTTGAATTTAAAAACCATTATTTTACATTTTTTACCATTAAGAATATTATAAAAATCAAAAAAAAAAATTGTTTTTTTATTGCAAAAGTGGTTTTTGGGCAAACAAATTTGAATTTTAAGAGGCATTTTTACTTATTTTAAAATATTTATCAGAAATATCGCCAAACTATTTACACAAAGTTAGCAAATAATCTTATTTTTGTAATAAAACGTACAAATTGTATGAAGTGATCTTTTATATAAAATATGAAGCTCGAGAGGGACGCTCGCTTTCTAAATGTTAACAATTTACTGTGTACACTGATCACAATAATTTTTCTTTAAAATTATACAAGAAACTGCAAAGAAAAATTCAAAAATATAAAATAAATGTATTCAAAAGGTTTTTGATTTAAAACCGGCAATGAAATGTAATTATGCCATATGGCATAGAATAATCGAAAGGGGTAAAATTCAATTTTTTTTAATATTATTAGAGCATGCTTTTTCAACATTATTTTGATTATACATATGTATATATATTTATTTATAAATATATTTGGCATTTTTCTAGATATAAAGGAAAATAAAATACTATTTTGTTTTTGAGAATAATTTTCCCAAAAGATTAAGGCATTTGAAAAGATTAAGCGGTTTTGAACTATATTTCGCGAAAAATATTCTTAATAAGACGAGTTTAAAATTTTCTAAATTTTCGAAAACAAAAACAAACACAAAAGTTTATTGCAAACAATAATTTTTGTAAACCAATAAATTTATTTTGTAAAACAGTAAATATTGTGATAGTCATCTCAATGTTTTTAGTCAAAACTGTTTCTGTGGGTTTATAAAATGTATTGCTCTTTGAAAATAAGTAAATATTGTATATTTTTTTTACTCCTATGGACACACTGCTAAGCACGATAGTTTATTCAAAATGAAAAAGTGATCAAAAAAAAAATTAAAGAAGGAGGCTGTGTCAGAGACACGGCCATTAAGTTTAACGTAGAATACGCCATCCGATAAGACAGAAAACATATGTATAATGATAAATTATAATGATAAATAATACAAGCAAATGAATTTCTTTATTTGATAGTTACTTTTGATGATATACATAAGCTTATGGTAGGAAAATAGGATAAAAATGTTTCTAAATTATCAACTAAATTTCTCGTCAAACGAAAGCTAACATCTTCATTTGACTACAAAAAAATTTTAAAAAAAATTTATCTCGCCGTTTCCTTATAATTAAAGAAATAGAGATTACAACAATAACAATCTGACATGGGTGCCCATACCGTAAGGTAAGACGTATTCTACGCCAAAAACTAAGTTTTTTCTTATAAAGAGCATTTCAGAATTATACGACATCCACATATTTTCAAGTTTCAAGTTTCAAACTAATTCCGGTGGCTATTTTTTTATTGGAGCTCTTCCGCAAGTTCTTTTATTTAAGAAAATCTTGAACATTTACACTCTTTTACACAAAAATTACTACAAAACTAATTACCCCAACAATTTTAAGGTTCTTTTAAAGCTCAAAATAATGATGAAAATATATTTAGTTATTATAATTTTTGTATAATTTAAATTGAAAAATATTAGAAATTATATAAAAGAAAAATAGATAGTCAGTATTTTAGTATCTAATTTATGCATTCGATTTCCTAAAAAATGTCTTCACTTACATTGCTTAAAAAAGTTATTCATCAATCACAAATGTGTTTTTGAACCCTAAGTCCAGATTTTGTGCAAAATCCTGAGCATGCACTTTATTTCTGCTTGACTAGACTAACAATTTGGAAACAATCTACATGAAATATAATTTATTATGATATTCGATTCCCTTACTTTGTTTTTTTCCATACCAAACTTTACAATGGGATTTTTTAGTGGTTTGCGATGCGAGTTTTTGTGACATAATGTTTGAAAAATATAGACGTATTCAAGGCGTAAATCTGTTTCGCAAAAGGGAAACTTATTAAATCCCTCACTTTTATGTCAAAAAAATTTGTTGTTCACTAAAAAATATTCCAAAGGCATTTGAAAAAAGAATTCAAAGCAGAATCTAACACGTAGAAAAATTTAAATGTATGTAACAGCTCATATTTCATGATTTGTCTACGAAAATATTTTTTTGGACCCCCTCCCCCCGAAATATATTTTCTGTACCTAATTCAAAGCAGTCTTAAAAATTTTCCCAATTTTTGATACATGTTTGAAATATTTTGGAAAATATGTACTGCCAGACAAACATTACTTTCCATTTTTATATATTTCAAAGTGATATACATATATCACCATTTCATAGCCATAACCAAAGCAATTTATATAGATTTTATCAACAGGGCGTTTCAAAACCATAGTACTTCCATTTATTGATAAGTTTTGAATACTTTTTTTTTCATTTATTCAATGTCTGAAATATTTGATACAAAAATTGTATAAACTCAACCTTCAAACTTTAAAAAAATAAGTTTTTAATTTAAAAAAAGCGGTTTGGTAGCCCCTTCAATTCAAGTAAAACAATCTTAAAGCTTCATTTGTCTTAAATGTACTGTTAATTGTTGAGAATTTCTTCCACATACCACTTGAACAAAATTTATTTTCGCATAAAAAAAGACCCCAAAATCAGCGGCAAAATAAAAAATCAAAATTCCACCGTCAATTTAAGACAATTGACAATCATATATCACTCGTAAGGACTACATACATATATACATCCATACTTAATTACAAGATTAGAAGTTTATACGAAATGCATTCGATGTTGTGAAGGAGAAAGTTACCAATGGTTTTTTTAATTGTATAATTTATATAAAAAATTTGTTTGAATAAATTTCACCCAAAATGTCTCTTGAAACATTTGATTTTGTCGAGAATAAAGTTGTATTTAATGGTATACAAAATATAAACATTCGAGCTTGAAACGTTGAGGCATGGCAGTGTAGAGGCTATCTTCGTGATGTCGAAAGTAGTTTTGAAATCTTTTAAAAGATGTGTGTCGATTGGCTTATCTCGAGTTTTCCCAGGATTTGGCGTGCACTAAATATCTGGCAAATAATAGTTTTACCAAACCTGGAGCCACTCTTATAAATGTTTATAAGAAGGTTTTTGAAGGGTTTCAGTCATTTACACTACGGATGATTTCCAGGTCTATTTTTAAGTAGATTAAATTTAAATAAACAATGCAGTACTTTACAAAGAAATTCGTTTTTTTTCTTTTCTTTATAATTTCAGTAGCATATTGAACGAAGCAAAACTAAGTAGGCTCAATAAAGCGACCACCACACTATGATTCAGCATACGATTTTTAGGATCAATACACTTTTATATTATACTTTATTTTGCAAACATTTTTCTCATTATTAATCGAAAAATAAAGGATTTATTAGAAAAATGTGACACTTATTAACCATTTCTTTTTAAGGGTTTTCGAAATGCCAATTTTCATTTTCATCATTGTAGTTTTTTTAAGCAGTTAATAAAATAAAAATACATTTACATACATATATATTTGTGAATTGTATAATAACTTGTAATAATAAAATTTGTTATAATTAAAAATTTAAATTTTTTTTACATATTTATACATTCATATATTTGGCAATCTTACTTATTTTACATATTTATGTAGACATCGCGCAATTTTTTTTTACATTGCTGTCACGTTTTGATCGCATTACATGCTCTCAACTTTTGTGTGCTTTTCTGTTCTGTGCTTGGCTTTTGTAATTTTAATTTTTTCTTTCAAAACTGAATGCAATAAATCGACTTCGGGTTGGACTTATAAGCAAATGGCGTTGTCTTAAAAACGTCGAACAGACAAAGAAGTAAGATTACGCATGATAAGCAATAATCGGGTGGTGGAACCAAAATTTTTAACATCAAACAGCATATTAAAACTGCAAAAGGTCGATTACAAGAAAAAAGGTATGAATATAGTTCATCATCAAATTAATACATTCAATAAGAATCTTGCTGAAATGCCGATTAGTGCTAACAATCTGCGTAATAAAATAAACACCCAAGTTCTTTTAGATTTTCGCCACAAGCCCACAAATTTCAGTGTTCCTAGTCCCAAATTACTAAATATTTTGTCATATTTTACAAATATTGCTAAGAATAACAGAGAATATGTCATGCGTAATTTTGTCAGCCGTCGAAACAAATGTTTTCCATAAATATGGAATGACGTTTGACTTCTTAAATAGGGGTCGACCCTTTTCAAGAATATTTCTAAGTCAAAGAATTCGTTTGAAAGTCATATTGTAAAACTTCATTTGTTTAATCAATTAAACTGAAGTAAATTTTTTTGAACAGGTAGCAAAAAAAAACAAATTCACACATTTTTGGAGCACAAAAATTGTATTTAGTGTTATTTTTAGTGCAATACCTAAATTTTTTTACTATCTCCATATTCTAGATTATTTGCGAGGTAAACTATCATTTACTAAATGTCCAAAATTGTTGCAAGTGCTTACATGTATTTGTATGTGTGTATGTATGTACACTCTTAACTCATTTGCGACAACAACAATTGTATGGCACGTTGTGATCGAGCTGTTGCAATTGGAAGCAGTCGTAAGGCTTCGCTGCTTCGCTGCTTACCTCGAAACATTTGTGAATTCTGATATCCCAGCCTCATTGACGCACTGACATTGGCATTGGTATTTGTCAGCCCAGTCTGTCCGCCTTTGACGCCTTTGTCTCCTCGGTAGCCGGTTTTTATGTATCCACCAATAACTGCAGCAAATGTGAAATAAACTGCAATGCCATTGTTTGCAGCCGAGTGTTGCTTATATTATGCGAATCCTCATCATTACCATGATTGGTCGGGCTCATTATTATTTTCGTCATTATTATGAGAATGAGAAGCAACCTTGGCCGTGAGCGTTGCACTGCAACCGCAAGTGTCATTGTGCAATGTGTTGTACAGACATATACATATGTACGAGTATGTACATATTTGCGTGTGTTTATGTATGCAGATACATATGTACGTACATATGTATGCATGTGGTGTTGCTTGGCTGTGTCACTGATCCGACGGCTTTTGTTGCACAGCCGGTGCCATGCCACACCAGCCTGCATGCCGTCGGCAGTTGTCGTACATTACTGCAACTTGCACAACAAATTGCAGTTCGTATTTACAATCCTTTGCTGGCAAAACCGATGCCACACATTTGCCGTCTGTCATGTGACAACTGTCAGGAGTTGGGGTTACAAGAGTCCCGCATACTTGTCGCTTTGTGTTTTTATTGTTGTAGTTGTTGTAGACGTCTTCACGTGCTTGCAATTCCACTCTTTTGAACTCGTAACCGCCACTGCCGCTGTTGCATTCGTCACCCGCTCGCTGCATACCAAAGTGTCAGTCCGTCAGGCAGTCATGTTGTATGTTCATGCCTCGATTCGCAGCCTTAGATCGGCCCCCAATGGCAAAATGTGTGCAACCTCTTGCTGTTAGCCTGCTAGACTGGCTTATGGCGTTGCAGCACGCTGAATACTGCTTGCAACATGCAACACATTTATTGTATGCTTCAGCCAAAGTATATGTATGTGTACATGGCAGCCCAAGCCCAATACAATCCTTACTACTACTTCGAGTAACGGGTTTTTTCAGCTTTTTATCAGTATTGTGTTTGCATTTACAGTTCCTGCAGCTATTGCTGCCACAAATAAAAGTTGCTATTGTTGTTTTAGTGCGAAATATTCTCTGTTGCTACATTTGTTGCTTTTGCAATAACATTGACGCTATGAGAGTGCAATCTAGCAAACAAAAATAATGGACTTAATTGAAAATACAAAATTTGGCCTGTCTAGACAGTAAATTATGTGACAATTGTTTCTGCTGACTTTTTTTCACAATTTATTATAATTTTAGTCTTTTGTTTTGATTTAAATTTGTTGCTATTTTGCTTGCGTTAAAAATTAATTACTTTGGAAACTGTAAGAACACATTTGGGTACATTTATCATACATATGTATGTACATAGATGTTTAAAGTTTTTACTAGGGATGTCAATTTTAGGTATTTTATTGATCCCGGCATTTTCGATTTTTTTTTTTTTAAATCCACGGGACAATACCGGGATCCCGAATTTCAGGAAGTTTTTTTTCGAAATTTTTAATTTGTCAAAAAAAATGTAACACTTCTGAAATCGTACTATTATAGTAGTATTCAAAATAACATTATAACAAAGAAAAACATTTTGTTGGAATTCATGTATATATTTATTGGTATTTTCAATCCCAAAAAAAAAAACGTTTAATTTGACCAACATACAAAGTAATTTATTCTTCAAGTATAAATATACGAGTACATATTGGGTACAGTAAAAATATACAGTAAAAATATTTTTAATCACTGTTCTTGATAAATCATCGTATATATACACATATTCAAAATTGAAAATTTACCAAGTTTTGTGTATTCTAATCAGAAATAAAATGGTTTCCTTTGCTTAATTATTATACAAAAAATGCCAATAACAATTTATAAACTTTTGAATATTTGATAATGATATGTTTGATAATCTAAGAAGAACACAGAATCGGACAGTAAATATAATATAAAAATCAAGGAGAAATGAAATAAATCACCCATTCTGTTGTCAGCAAGTCAGAATTATTACTTTTTTTTATCAAAATGTGATCTTAAAGAAATTAAAGCATTAATTGTGTTTTCTCCCCAACTGGACTTAAATTTGTTGCATATAAAAACTGTATCGCCCCCATAATAATAATTTCATTTGCCAAACCTTCTGATAAATTGTATGCCATTGTATTGTTGAACACTCGCTCGTTAAAACTCGATGGGAATTATCTTTGAGCCTTATCCACCTCAACCACCTCCTCGTTAGTGTTTTTAACATCGCTTTCATAGTGATTTTTATTTCCTCAGCTTAAAATTTAAAGCGATGCCCCATTTATAAGTCCATGTTGCGAGCACATTAAGCTTCAACTTTGACTAAGCGGAGCTGTTTTATCAAATAGTGTTACAAATAATGCTTTGTTTCGCCATTGAAAGGAAGATACTTATGAAAAAAGATTTTATAAAATAAAATTTTTATTAAATTAATTGTTTTCAACAATCCCGGGATTTGAATAGACTAATCCCGGGATATTAGGCAGCTAAAAAAGTTGGGTATCCCGTAATTGTGGCCGCTGTGGTCGAGTTGGAAGCGGTGCGTGTCATAACTAGATTGCCGGTGAGTTCGAGGTTCGAATCTCAGTCAGGGCAAGCAAAATCTTAAGCATAGAAAAAGTTTTCTTCTAATAGCGGTCACCCCTCGGCAGGCAAATGGTAGGAGAAGCTCGGTCAAACACTGAGCTATACAGTGTGCGCGCCAAAATTATATCATATATATCCCGTAATTTCGAGATCCCGGGACTGACATTCCTAGTTTTTATATGAGCATTTCATTATTTTAATTATTATTTTTATAAGAAACAGACACCGCAACCTCTGACGTTATATATTGTGCTTGACTAAGGACACTTATACACGATACAGCGAAATAATTTTGTTTTAGACAAATTTAACAAAATCAGCTGACGTCGTCACGCAATAGTAGCTAGTTGCGTATTGTTTTACACGGTTCAAGTTCTTGAAATACAACTAACATTTTAAATTATTTCTTAATTGCGTTTCTCGGTTGCTTTTACGTACTTTAATTTTTATTCAATTCATAACATTGCTGTTTGCTTTCTCAGCTGAAATATCAAAAACAATAAAATAAAATTGAAATGACCTGGTAAGTTGACTTAAATATTTTTCCTTCGACTACTTTTACCTTAGGGACTTGGGAATGTGCAATTTTGAATTCTATCATATTAGAGCCTTCAATATAAAGACTTCAAACAAGAAATAAAAAGACAAAAGTAAATAAATAATTGGGATCGTAAGATAAAAAACTCAACATCAAAAAAATATTCTCAAATTGTTTGAACTTTTCTATTGAAAACTTGAATACCAATTTTGATTAAGGAACAAAAAATTCACTATGCATACTGCACAAGGACCAGAAAATACAATGCATGTAAATTTGAGATTGTATTACTACTTAATAAAAAAAGATCCGATTTCATGATATGAGCCACCGATTTTTTGTTACAAACTTTAGCTTTAGATTATTGCCACAAATTTAACATATTTTATGTAAGCTATTGCAATAAGAGATGGTTAAGGATGAAAATTAACAACAAGAAAAATGTTTTTCAGTTTTGACTCCTGAAAAGTCCCCACAAGCTTATTTTTATAATAGACTTATACTTATAATTTTAATTGGCCAACAATCATATTTTCATAACTTTTTTAGTTTTCAAAATCGGTTGGAAAATATTCTGGGTTTCTACCAAGCACAAAATAGTGTTTTTTTTTCAAATAAAAAAAAATGTTATGCTTCAGGGAGTAAAAGAATAATTACTTTTCTGATGTTGTTCTCAACCATATCTATAACATCTGCAAAGTAATTTCCCGGGAGTTTTTCCACTATCGCACAGTGTTTAAAACCTTTTTCTTGAGACTTGTGTTATGAAAGTCTTTTAATAATAATTATGAGAGGAAAAAATTTTAAGCCCCAATAGGGGGAACTAGTTCAGGACCATTTCGAAAATAAGTGAGGAAACTTTCAAGACAAGAGGGATCAGTTTAAGACTTCTTCTTCTTGGATACGAACTTAGGAATATATCGTGGGTAAGTCGTGTGACCAGTGCAGGACTTTTTCGGGACTAATAACGGACTCTTGTTTCGAAATAGTCTTAAAAAGTCTTGAACTAGCCACGACGTAGTTCTGAAAAACACCTAGAAACCACTATCTTAATGTATCAAAAAATTACCGAAAACATATCGAACATGTACAGAAGAAAAAAAACGAAACGTAACGAAAAAGTTTCGGAAATTTACTTAAATATCATAAAGAATTTACCGAATAAGTATCGAATATGTAGCGAAAATGTACCGATAATCGAAATTTATCGAAATTGTACGAAAAATAAACCAAATAAATACCGTAATTGTTCGGTCTCAAAAGTTAGTTTTTTCCTGTAAATAAAAATGCATGTATGTACATAAATTAAGCTTTAAACCAAATCTATAAATTCGGCGACTGAGTAAAAAACACTAAATAGTTCACGTTAAAGCACAATTTTTATTGCTATTCAGAATATAAGTTAAGTAGAGTGATTTGATTTGAAACTAAAGCCGAAATGTATTAATACGAAAGAGAATAACAAAGATCTAAATAAAATTTATATAAATCTGAATATAATAGTAGAAAAGGTAGTAAATTCGACTCTAGTTTACCTATTTAAAAATTGCACTAAATAATACCTTCATAAAGTCAAAATGCGCAGTTTGTCCACTTAATATCCCATCTATGCTTTCGTTATTAAAAAGCAAGTAGCAATTTTTTGTGAAAGGATTTTGTTATTGATTCTCATGTGAAAGGTGTGACAAATAATTTCCGGCAATTTACAAACACTTATTTATTTATTTTCACAAAAACCATGAAAGTAATGGAGTCAAGTGTTAAGTAATTGCATTTTAATGACTGAGATTGCTACTAAAAAGATGAAGAAACTTCTTTGTATTTACTGTTGAATATTGATAAAATGTTAGCTCTTGTTAAAAATTCTTAACAAAAAGCATGTTTGCATTTATATTTAAATATTCAAGGAGTTAGCTAATAGGGATGTTACCGAATTTCGAATTCAATTCCAATAGCTAAAAACTTTCGACGTCAGTCTGCGATTCCGCCTTAGGTTGTGATAGTTATAGCAAAGTTCGAAATGCAGCCGAAGGCGTGAAATTACTTTAGAGTAGGTTGATTAATAGAGTTGCTGTTAAGTATAAATAACACGATCCATCCCAATTTCATAAATCATTGGAAAAAAGTGTAAAATAAAGAGAAACTCGACTGCCATTTTGTTATGAAGAAATAACATAGAAATCATCGGGGTATCCGAGGCAATAATTTTCGAAATCTTTCACTATCTTCGCGGCAAGCACCATTTTACAGTAGTCGCTTTTTGTTACTTTCTCTGTGTATGGTGGATTTCGATATTCTAGAATACCCACCGTATAACGCTGTCCTAGCTTCCAGCGAAATATGAAAAGAGAAATTCGAAGGAAACCAATTTTCAAGCATTAAAGTACTAACGTAAGCAGAATAGCCTGCATTTTTCAGACAAAGACACGAAAAAAGTAACATGTAACTCTTGTACGTTTGCTTCCGTCTCCAACTCCGGCTCTGCGGAAAACCAAATTCATAGGCTCCAAATCCGGTTCCGTTAAACTGACTTTCGTAACAGCTCTAATAAAATAAATATACAATTCATGTATAAATATCCATGCGACTTCCTTTTATTATACGCCGGCCACATGCGTAAGCTCGAGAAACAGAAGAAATACATATGCATGTACATACACATGTATATACCTATACATTTAATGAAAACTGACCTACGAACAACTGCTCATGTTTATCCTTTAGCACTTTTTAATACCCGTAATACTCGTGTGTTGACATTTACCAGAATCAAACGCCTGATAAAAGGAAATTAAGAAAGTTTTCTCAAAATTTACTATCCATTCATTAGCATTCGGGTTCGTTTGGGTTGATTGTGATAAAGTTGCCTTCATTTAATTGTAACTGACGTTGAAAGGGTATTTAAAACGACAAAATTTATGATGCAAGGAAAGAGAAATATTGTTAAGTTATTATCATATAAAAACATTGTATGAATGTGTAAAAACACATACTCGCACATTTATACATATATTTATACTAGAACATTTTGTAGCAGCCGATATTAAAGCAAAAACTTCATTTTTACATACACTTCAGCAATTAATATGCGTGCGTATTTTGACATACTGATACCGGCAGACTTGACCCAAGTTTTTAAACATATATTCGAGAAAGAAAATGCATATTTTATAGTACTTTACTCAATATGTATTTGTACATATGTAAGTGAATATTTTTATTACTGACTGTCGTGTGATATCCTTTATTGTTCCGATATTATTTCGTTTATAAATGAAAAAGGTGTCTTACTTTGCCAACTCTAGATCAGGCTACACAGTATCTGTATTGGTATGGCAGAGTTTATTATGCCGGTTATGATAGATGCGAATCTTTAATTTTAATGGTAGGTGGTTCCTTGTAAAAACGATGGCATTGTTAACATTAATAAAATATAACTTTTACGCTATATAGCTAAATTTTTGGCCGAATTTTTTCAACTAAATATTTTGACTGTGCTGATTCCGAATGGTCGATTTTGGATAATGACTGCCAAGAGGCGACCGCTATAAAAAAATGTAGATCTCAGCGGAGATATATATGTACATATGTAGATCGATTTCTTACACATTTTTTTCCGTAAGCGTTGTGAATTGCCTACCAACTATTTTACATATATTAAAGATACTCTAATTTTAATATACAAAAATTTAATTCTTGGCGATAGACTCCAAAGTTATTTAAAAATAACAGTAACAGTTTTTTTTGCCAATATGTATACTTGCATCAAATTTAAGAAGACATATATGAAGGTTGATTTCAAGAACCAGATACTCCAATTTTATTTCATCACTTTCTCCACCAATAAACAAAGGTATTTCTTTGTTATGTTAAGACATTTATTATGATTTCAAAAAACTGTAATAAAAATAATTCGAAAGAATATAAAGGTATTAAACAATTAATCGACCATTTCGAATAAAAACAAAAAAAAAAAGGGAAACCATTGATAACACTATGAAACAAAATGAAAAAAGTCGTATACACAAAAGTTTTGAAGCGGGCTTAATTTTTCTATTTGGTATTGTTTCATGATAACAAACATCATACTTATTCACGGTCGAGTGAAACAAAGGTTGCGACATCCGAGAACCGCTAGTCCGCTCTTTGTCGATTTGACAGCGTCTTCCCGTTCGATGACGTAGTAATAGTCTTTTCAGGCAAACATGAGTGACGGGGCGAGAGGTATGAGCTTATGCCGATAAAAAGTTAATTTAATCCGTCATATTTTACGGTTTTCAAAGTTGGTTTATTTCTTTAATGTCGGGGCATGAATTTGCGTTAATGAATAAACGTGCTAAATTTTGAATCGCATACTTTTACATCGCAAAATGGTTGCATATAAATATTGCCGTGTAAAGACAACCGTTTGTGTCTTTCTCTTTTTTTACAATTTTTCTTTGCTCTCCGATTCTGAGGATACTATTGCGTCACTGGTTTTTGCTCTTAGTAGTGATGTGTAACGCAACGCAGCGCTGCATTATTGAGTTGATACTCAAGGTGAGTTATGTGCGCTGATACACCAACTTGTGAACTCAGTAGCGCAATAAAGCGTTGACATCCTCGATAGATATGTATGTATGTACCATAGCGCAATTGAGTTAACTCAATGTATTAACGCATTACAGTGCGCTTGCGCCACTGTATCAACGCATGAAAAATTGCGCCATTACCCACCCCTAGCTCTCAGCTATGTAATCTTGTATTCTATCATTCTTGATACTAATTGATTTGGCCTTATAACTCAAGATCTTAAGTTAATGAGTTAATGGTCCGCAATTAAGAAAAGTCATAGCAAAAAACGATTTTAAATTACATTTAAATGCCCAGGAACTAGGTGCGATGTAGTAAAGGTTTCTTAGGAAATAATCGTGTGAAGAATACTTAAACTCTTTTAGACAAAATACTTGCAAATTTCGAAAAAATGGTAGCCAAAATGTGTTTAAAAATGCATTTTTGCAAATATCATTTGGTACATTCCTAGATGTTTTAGGGCATTCCAGTGACGAACATGGGGAACCCCACTAGTGGGCCAACGTGGGGGCTTCGATATTTATTCCTTGGAGAGTATTGCTGGGCGTTACTGCGAGAATCTACATTTGTTTACATTAGAGGAGGACTGGATAAGCATTTTTTATATTTTTTGAAATAAATATGTATTTGTTTCATTTAAACCTGCTTTTCTATTTCTCTGGGTAACGCCTTTTGTAAATTTTGATGTTCATATTTAAGTCACTGTAGTCGCAAATTTTTTTTCAATTATTAGCTTACTAAACTGTGTTATTTATACCAATTATGAAACAAGATATAATAAAATAAATATGGCAGGATGTACGATTTTGATGAAGTCTGTGATTTTCAGTATTTTTGGTTAAATTCATGCCAACAGCAAACGCGACCAGAACTAGAAATTCCAAATATATCGAAATTTGTCTAAATATTGTCTCTATAAAGCAAAAAAAAAATATTGGTAGTAGTTTTGCTTGTTTTGCTTTACTCATTCCGAAATTAAATTTATTTTTTTTAGTTTTAGAATAAATAGGTATTTTAAACGTATGATGTCAAGATCTTAAGTTATACGGCCAAAAGCTCAGTAATGATCTAAAAAACTGAAAAAAAAATAATAAAAAACTCCCAATAAAAAAATCATTTGGAAAACCAATATGATTTAAGAATCTACAAATGATACCAGATTGAAAAAGTACTGTCACTTTAAAGGTGTAATGATCGTCTTCTCCACTGTTAGGTTTAAAAGTGGTACTATTTTATTAAGGCACATTACTTGAATAATTGTCGAAACTTACGCAATGAATTCAGTGCATTTAATACTTAGAAGCCAACATTTTTAAATATATTATTTGGAAGAATTTTTAGTTTATTGTTTGCAGCGTGGCGTAAAGACAGAAATCGCCTTTAATTAAATCAATTGAAAGTGAATTCCGAGCAAAAGTAAAATTTAAAAAGATTTGGGAGGAATTTCTTGAACTTTTATAAAATAATGGCGGCGAAGAATGAGTCAAAATGCACAAAAATCCAACAAGTATTAGAAAAAATACATATGAGTATTAAATAATATGTATGCAAAATTGTCGCATTTGGAGTGCTGATAATCCACAAACCATTGTTGAAACGCCGTTACATCTTCAAAAAGTCACTGTTTGGTGTGCTCTATGGGCTGAGGGAATCATTGATCCATATTTCTTCAAAAATAAAGCCGGCTATAATGTTGCATTCAATGGGGAACGCTATAGAGCCATGATTAATGACTTTTTCGTGCCTGAATTGGAGGATGTTGATGTGGACGACTTTTGATGGAAACTTTTAGTGAGCGCATTATCTCGCGTCGTGGGCCTGTGCGATTTAACACCGCTGGACTATTTTTTGTGGGGTTATGTGAAGTCGCTTGCCTACGCATATAAGCCCGAGACGATTGACGCCTTGGAAGATAATATTCGGCGCGTTATTGCTGACATTAGGCCACAATTGCCGCAAAAAGTGGTCGAAATTCATGGCCATGACATTAAACTATATGCGTTTTATTTCTTCTTAAAAACCACATATCTAAAAAAATTACCCTTTATAAGGACACCCTCCACAAATGGTAGGAGAAGCTCGGCCAAACACTGAGCTATGTATATAGTGTAAGCACCAAAGTATTATTATTATTAATATTAAGTTATAAAATATAAAAAAATATGTTGTGTTGTGTGCCAGGTGTTACAGTCACAACTTTGTTTATTTGATACATTCTAATCATACAGCTATCAAATAAGACTCATTTTGTGAATATATACCACTTATACTACAATAAAAAATGTAAATAAAGTTTTGTTTTTTAAAAATCTTCCAGAAACTTTACTTCGAATGAACATAAAAAAAAATGAATGTAGCGCTTTTTTTCGAAATATGAAATAAATTCCACTAGGACGACCATCGCGTCTACTGTGCATCGCCTTCTTGTACTTATCGCGACTGTTCTACCAACCGCTGTATTTCTTGTTGCAATATTGTTAGACTATTAAGCAAAGAAACCGTTAAAATTAAAATAATGTGAAGAAATTGATTTATTAAACAAAAGTTTAGTTTTCTCCATAGCAACGTTAGCGATCTCCTTACGTGCTTTATATTTATACGATTTTACTTAAAAGAATATGTACTGTACGAAAATATGAATTTCATACCCAGAAATGTATAAAAAACATTGAATATAGGTACATAAAATGTAAATGTATTTAAATTCTGGATGTATATATTTTTTGAACAAGTGAAAGTAAGGTTTAGGGAGATATTTGGAAGAAGTTTTGGAAAAGTCCTCTTTTCGCTAAATATCTCTAGATTCATCAAATTAACCTTTTATAAAGCTCCATAAACCACTGCATATTGATTTTGATAGGTGCGGTTGCCCTGAACTGATTTTACTCCATATTTTTGGCTGTTTTGCGTTCAAAAGTATTGATTTAGCACATCACCATTCGTGAATGCGCTGCCAAAATGAACATTTTTTATAAGCTTTTCCAATAGTGCTAACTACTATGAAGGAACTAAGGCGAGTTTCAATTGCACTTTTTGGTGTTTGTTGTTTTCCACACCACCGCTGAAGTATGCAAATTGATTAAATGCGAAAGCAATAAATATAAGAATTGCCAAAAATAAAACAAATTTATGAAATCAACATGAGAACTAGATAAAATCACAGAAGTTTGTATTTTTGTAAAACGTTATACATAAAGACTTCGTTCTTTATTATCTCTAAAATAATTAATTTAACTTTTAATTTTGAAAAATTAAAAAAAATAAAAATACTCTGATTCAAACCAGATCAAACCAAGTGTTCAGGATAAGCAGTAGCAGAGAGAGAGACTTTCACAGAATATTATCTATTGTTTTGCTTCAGTGTTCCCTATGAAGTTGTGAAATTATGTGCCGCCGAAGATTAAATGGGAACCTGAGCTACTTCGCTCTACTACTTTTCTGTACTTTATCTGGTAATGGGAAGGCTGTATGTCTGATATCTTACTTTCAACATTCCTACTTACATATATAAGTCGATCACATCTTTGTTAAAGTAAAGCAAATTCGCCAAGAAAATAGTAAGAACAACCGATTGAATAGTAAGTTTGTTGGTAAAGATTTATTACGTGATTCCATTTCATTGAGGTTCAATTCTTAAAGGCAAAAATTATCTAAATTTTTCAATTGATAGTTTTTTTTTCCTCCGTTTAAAAAAACCTAACTTCCGACACGTTTTACGAATTTAACAAAGATGTGATGACTTTTTTTTCGATTGCTTTCTAAGTATTGGCGTTTTGAGAATACTATAAGTAACCCCAACAAATCTGGGTGCCCCTCGTTCAAAAAATATATTATCTACGTGGTATTGCATTTTAATGTTGGGGGCGGGGGGCGAGTTGGTTGGTGAGGCAAAAGAACTTCTGCTCGTGCATTTTCCATATTTGACCCGCATAATAAGAGTATTCGAAATATTACGATTATTGTCAAATCGCGTTCGCGGTGTCCAAAAAATTTGCAAGGAAGGGGAAATTGAGAGAGCAAAATGATATTCCATTTTGAGAGGAAGTTGCAAATTCTTGCTGGACAAATTTTACCCAGCACCAATTTGCAATTATAAAATATTAGTATTAAACATGCAAGAAGCAAGTCAAAGTTCGCTTGGTTAAGTGGAATGTTTCAGTATAACAATAATGCAATGTTTTTCATTTTGCATATTTGGATGCGCACAAGAATTCAATCAACTGTTCGTTAAACTTAAAAATTTCTGCAAATTTTGCATTCGCTTAAAAATTTGCAGGCATCTCTCTTTGCGAGAAAATACTAAAAAAATTTCTGAAATTTCGTTGTTTGATAATTCTTGCTAGACTTTTAGACGAACGGACTTATTAAGTAATCATCTAAACAAGCATATGTTGCGTAGTAGCTCCTACACTTCTGACATATTGGTCAATTAAATAATGTTGCCAAAGTTTACCTTAAACCTTCTCTAAACACCATACGGTTAACAACATACTGCACTTTTGTTAGCTTAAATCTACGTTTCGTTCGATGACCTTGTTCAGAATTTCGAGTAAAACATACGCAAATTTCGACTTGCAGGTGCAGATTTAATAGGTCTAAAAGCACATAGATTAGATACAAGCAGTTCATTGACGTAAACTCTACACTGAGCTGCTGTAGAACTGACCTGAATTTTTTAACTTATAGCTACAAAATGTTTGCCAAAAATGTTTCAATGGAAAAAATTCGATTCAGCCGAATGTGAAGTTTATATCCAGATTCGAAGGAAAGGTGAGAGGTCAGAGAGATGAGATCACACGAGGCGGAAGTGAATTTTCTCACCAAGGACGAAAGATTATTCCTGGAGGCACGAAAAAAGTTTACGTTTGGTTGTCTTACGCCTGGTGAGATAAATGAACCAATACATTTTTCGGTAAAATAAATAACAAAACTTTTTGCTGCAATGTTTTTAGATGCTGAGTCAGAATTCGTGAAACCGATTACCAAAAATGAGTCGGTGTGTAGCTCGTGAGCATTAAAAGTGCTTCACTATATCTCATAATCTATTCGCTGTTTACTATATTTTCGTAGTTTATAGAGACATTTTTTCTAATGTGAACTCTTTTTTTTTTCTTATAAATATTTATTTAAACTTAGAAAACTCATACATAAATTGTTGCACAAAATATAAAAGAGCTGAAGTGGCTTTCTTCGGCACCGCAATTCTCGTGATGTTAGACTTAGTCAACTTTTAAGGACCACGTTTAGATCAGAAGGGTTCTTATGTTTTTTTAATATGATTTTTTTCTCTGGCTTCTAACGAACGCTATTTTTCATCTCTGCGTAGATTAAAAACGTATTTACGAAACAAAACAAGTGAAGACCGATTAAATCGGTTAGCGTTGTTGAACGTGCATTGAAGGTTGGAGTCTCATAAAAACCGTGGTGAGGGTAGTAGTCGCCACACCAGGAATCCCCGACAATTTCGCTAGTAGTAGCTTATGTTTGACCCATTTTTTTAGGGTGCTCAAACAAATTGACGTAGCATTTGCTACCAGTTTGGTAAACAAGTTTAACGGAAGTAGATTTATTATGGTGTATAGTGCCTACGATGCTGTTGTTTTCATCGCTTCAGGTATGAAAATGAACGCCAGTCTTTGAACTTTATCCATATTTTTGAAATTTACCCCTTTCAGGAATCCCACCATACCACTATGCCACAACACAGGATCAGTCTGACCACTGCGTTGCTTTCCCCAACTTTCCCCAATTGTCATGCTGATGGAGTATAGCGCTACTGTTGCTTCAAGCACTCTGTGTATTATGTTCGAATTCCTGTTAAGCGTCCTGTTTAAAATGAGGCCCAGGTTATTGGCCTCTTCTTTTACTTCGAAGCTAGATATACATATTTGTGCGATATCCGGTGTCTTGCGTCTTCGGCCTCGAGTGCTCGGCTACTGCACAAAAGTTATTAACCGATGCGTTCCTCTGACTGGATATCTCCTGAGAGACGATTCAGCATACATTCGATAAGCGAGGCCAGCAAGTTACCAATTGATGAGCTGATCGCCACAAGGCGATATATTATTAAAAGCACCCTCGATTTCTAGGAAAGCAGCCAGGGTGTATAACCGTAAGGACCGTAGACGTATACGTGTAATTAGAGAAGGCTTTAGTTTAGGGTTGCCAGATTTTTTCCCCCGAAATTCAGTACATTCAGCCTTTTCAGCGCTAAAAACATCAGTACATTTCAGCACACTTTTAATCAACGCAAACATTCTACATCCCACTGGTAATTTTTTTTAAGAAAAAATAAAACGCTTATAATTTAATGCTGTGGGCAAGAATTTAGCTTTATTATAAAGACAAGGGTTTGGCATTATGTTTTTAAAAATGATTTCGGGCAAATGGCCGCATAAATTCCAGCCGAGAGGCCCAATTTTCGACCACTGGCCGGCTTCATTTTTGATGTAATATGGACCAATAATTCTCTCTGCCCATATAGCACACCATACTGTGACTTTTTGAGGATGTAACGGCGTGTCAACAATGGTTTATGGATTATCATCACTCCGTCTGGCAATCGTACTTTAGTTACGTCATCTATGACTTTGTCAAGTTCGGCAAGCTTAATCATCAATATTGTTGGAAAGGGTTCCCTCTGTCTCCTCATCCTTTGCAGTGTCAGAGAGGTCAGAGAAGTTTTCCATTCCTCCCTCGAGAGTAACTTTCCTGAAGAGTTCGCCCACCATACCACGGCTGGCTTTCGCATCATCTTCTATGGAACTTCCCTCTACACCTGAAACCCGTTGTTTATTTTCCATTTTTGGTTCTCTTGATCTGGGCCTACTCGGAATGTCTAGCCCGCCGAACTGCATCAACGCGATCTCCTATCCAGAGCTCGCCCACACGCGTATTAAGGTCTATAGACCTTTGATCAGCGCATCTTGTGATTTTGTTGCGTAAGTGGAACCATCCCGGTTTCTCCTTCAGGAAGTCTCTGTACACTGTCCATTTTGAGATTTGAGATGATACCAAGTTACTTAATTCGGGCATTATTTTCAGTAAGACGTTATACAATTTTTAACGCTTTCCGTCTTCTATGAGCATTTTCAGGATAAAGTTTTATAAAAACGAAAGAAAAACTAGTTTTACTCCAAAAAATTTATGCCGAAATTCAGTAATTTGATATAATCTCAAGTTTTAATATTTTTAAAATTTTTTGGTTTTTTGTGACCTGATCACAGTTAAGATAATTTATTTGAGACTAGAGGCTTTATTTTGAGACTAATGACCTAAAATGACTTTTTTTTCTCTATTAGAGACTGATTTATTTCATAAAAATAATTGCATTTAGTTACATATACATTTCTTTTTCTTATTTGGAACAATAACCGGTTTACCCGGTTTTTTTAAGATTTATAAATTAGGAACCTGTTTTTATTCAAATTACCATTTTCCAAATAATGCGAATACCGGTTTTACGAAAAAGTCGAATAATCGAACACAATAATACATACATATTACTTATTGCCTATGTTGATGAAATTGTATTGTGTCTTCTTTTTATACTTCTTTGTTTTGGCGCATTTGGTCGAAATCATTGACATCAAAAATTGCAATAAATTGTACTGACAGGCTTCGAAATTGAAGTGCCTATCAAGCGATTATAAAATTTCAACACTTTTTAAATGGTGTCAAATGTTGCAACTAGTTGCCTTATGAAAAGCAGGCAATGCTTTTTCATTCAAGAAATGTTAATCGTCTTTGGTACTTAGTATGTACTACTTAAAGTTCTCCTCTTTTTAAAAGCAACGTTAACCTTTTCATACTTTTTCGTTTCAGCGTGTGACGTTCACGTAGCTTTAAACTTCTCCTGCCCATCCTGCCAACAAACAACGAACGCAGATGCTATGAAGGCAACAACTAACCTCAGTTATAGCCACTCCGTTGCAGCAGCGAATTCCAGTGCCAGCTCAAGCTCCACAGCCACGTCTTATTCTGCCAGTAGTGGCAGCAATTCGGCCGCGTGCTCACAACTAACTACCCCCACCGCACCGGCTGCATCGGCATTGGTATCAATTTCAACAACAACAACAACGAAATCAACTAAGACGAAACCTGCAATCAAATCGTCGAAGGTGAGCTTTGCACCGTTAGACATCACCTTCCCGCCTTCAAATACGACAAGCAACATCAGCAGCTGTGCGACAACGGTCACGTGATACGAAAACCCCAACATGCCACACAACAATATCGTCTGTGAATGGCTGCGTGCCATTGGTATGCAACAATATGCCGAAAGTTTCATGGAAAATGGCTATGATGAGCTGGAAATCTGCAAGCAAATTGGTGAAATCGATCTGGATGCGATTGGCGTAGATAACGTACAACATCGGTGTAAACTACTTAAAAGTGTGCGATCGTTGAGGGAAAAGGGGGCGGCCATTGTATATGTGATGATCAATGATCCGAAGGCGCTGAGTAGCAGCAATGAGATTCTTGCAACGGATTGTGACGCTCCGACAACGATGAAGGAGCTAGAGGCTATTATGAAGCGTCATTTGGAGGCCGATGGCATTCGATTGACAGCGCATCCCTACTCGACGCCGGTGAGTAAAGAAATATTACAATTTAAATATGTAATTGATAAACATGTGATATAGGTGGAAGCTGAGTAATATAATAAGTTTAGTGTAAGAATATAACGCCCGAATCCAAACAGCAGCAGATTATATTGAACCTTGTACCTTGAGGGGCTTTAATGGTTGGTCTATGAAATTTATTATCCCCTTGGAGTAAAACTGCTGTCCACTCATTGGTATGACAACTATAACTTAATACATTACAGTTTTCGAATGTGCGGCTGAGGCGATTTTTTAACTTACGATGGCACATTACGAATCCCGCTGGGCCACCTACAAACCGTTGCAGCAATGCCATTATCCGTATTTATTTTACAATAGTGTCATGTTGCAACATTGCCACACCACTATCGCGGCGTGCTGGTGATTGTCGGTGCGTTGGCGTAAGCGATTTCGATTTCGTGCCATGACGTTTACGATTTTTTGTCTCGGTAATGGTTAAATTTATGGTTTCGACCTGGTCGATTGCCGGATTCCTTAACTACGAGTATGACCTCTTTTTGAATGTGTGCATACATATTTCTGCGATTTTTGTAAGGTTAACTCTGATGCTGCTTTTATTTTATTTTATTTCGTTCATTTGTACAAGTAAATACTGTGTCAATTTGAACGCGTATCCGGGGTCACGTAGATACTTACCATAGTTACGCTTGCATGTGCTCCAACCGGATGAACGTTCCTCTTTATTGTCGAATACTTTTCCACTTCGTTCGCAGTTCGGTGCAAATAATTATTAACAACACGGGTTGCAACGTCCCCTGTTGGAGGGAAATATTTAAAAACAAGCAAGAAAAGCTAAATTCGGGCGAAACCGATTTCTATATACCCTCGCGATGTATGGGAGGTGCCCATAATTTCATAAAAACCCCGTTTCTTTGTTTCAAACCGCTGCTAGTATTAAACTTTACTCAATTACTTCCAATAAATACTGAAGTTTTTTGAATTTTTCAAAATTTCCGTTATATTGAAGTTGGGCGTGCTTATGGTCCGATTTCAAAAATTATTGACGGAGATGCTTGTGATATCAAGGACAATATGTTCACCAAATTTTGTGGCGATAGCTTACATCGTTATTGAGATACCCACTGAAGTTTTTTTAAAAGTGGGCGTGGTAACACCCATTTTTCAAAATTTCATAAAAATCAAGTTTCTTAATTAACTAGCTCTCTAAATATCAAATTTTAATTAATTGCATTTTTTAAATTTCCGTTATAGGGGAGGTGGGCGAGGTTATGGTCTGATTTCAAAAAATTTTAACCATGATAACAGCGATGATACAGAAAATTTGTCATTAGTGGGCGTGGCCCATTTTTCAAAATTTCATAAATATCTAATTTCTTAGTTCAAAATCGCTCTAAATACAAAATTTAACTAAAGTTTTGGCATTTTTCAAAAATTTCCGTTACATGGGAGGTGAGCGTGGTTATTGACTGATCTTGACCATTTTCAATACCAACCTACCCTGTCCAAAGAGCGATCTATATACAAAATTTCATTGAGATATCTCAATTTTTACTCAAGTTATTGTAACCACGAGTCATCGAGCATCGCAGATTTCAAAACTGACGTACTTCTTTGAAGCTTTGGGTATTTATAACTTCGATGTTCGTCAAGTACTTAGAATCATAGGCGGTTTTGCCTGGTACGACTGCCGTGAATGAAAAACGTTTTCAACCTTACACCGCCTAAAAATTTATTTAAAATAACCTATGAAAGAAGATCGTCTCAGTTCGGATGTTTACATTGACTCTTCACCTTGGAAAATGTCATTATTAAAAGCAGAATAAAATATGTATGTAGGTAATAATACATCATGATACAATATGCTGAATACTCTCAATAAAACAATGTTATTGTTTGTTTTTACGAATGATTTTACATTAACCCACTTCGCCCAAAAAAAATTCCTCCTAAATGGTAATATTCGAGTTAATATATTTATTTCATTAATTATCGCAAAATACTAAATAACGAGAATAAAGTGCATGGCTTGGGCTCCTTATCGATTGGCTGTCTAAAAAAAGCGCGTGGAAAAAAACAGAAAGCAAATTAATTTTTCTTTTAATAGCACGAGTAGGTTATATTTATATCATATACTTACATATGTAAAAATGGGGTAATTCGGGGCGCATGGTTTAAGTAATTTTGTTCACCTACATAGATCGGTGAAATCTCGCACTGTCGAACGATGTAAATCTTATGGCCTGCACAAAAATACTTCCAGGTATCATGTTTGTATATATTATATATAATATAATATAATATAAATTTGGCGCGTACACTATATATATAGCTCAGTGTTTGGCCGAGTTTCTCCTACCATTTGTGGTGTGCGTCATTATATTATACCATATGTTTTGTGCCGACTCCGAACGGCAGATGTATTTTATGAGAAGCTTTTTCATGGCATAAATACCCTCGGAGGTTTGCCATTGCCTGCCGAGGGGTGACCGCTATTAAAAAAAAACTTTTTCTATGATTAAGATTTTGATTGCCCTGACCTCGAACTCACCGGCATATCAAGTTATAGCACGCACCGCTACCAACTTGATCACAGCGGTCACATTATGTATATACTAATGTACATATTAAGTTTTTGAATAGACGAAGTCTTTTCATATGATATCTCATTTTTGACGACCTTTTCGTTCCATTTGTGGCTTTGGCTTCTACACGCAAAACACGATTTCCGTCATCCCTTGTCAAATTCGGGTTTGTAACGTGCCGGTTTCGGCGTTGTGCCATCTTCAACTACTCAGAACAAAAACGATAATTTACTTACGCAGCGTTCGGCATTTCCAAGGGATAGCGTCCATCTCCAAGGTTTTTCGTATTATTTTTTTGTTTACTTCACTGTCAATTGCGACCTAAAACTACAATCCAAAATAAAGTGTAACTTAAAAATAAATTACGATCCGTCTGCTTTCGTATGTGATAGTCCCATTCAACTTATACGATTGACGTATCATGTAATATTGTTTCGTATGATTCTCGATTCGTGAACGGATGTGACGATTCGATTCCTGAAAACGCATGAAGGCCAAGTGAGCTTGTGGATCGGCGTCAAATAGCTACTGATTATTGCTATTTATATTGAGGAAGTTTTATAGTTCAGCTGATGGAAATTATCAATTCCAATCCTAATAATTGCTTCTGAACATCGGAATATGAAGAACTGCTAGTTTATACTTAGGCGGTGCTACGATAGCTTCATTTCGAAGTATTGGCTAATAAATTGAACAGAATTAAAGTCATTTTCTAACTGGTTTTGGATGCCAACAACCTTGATATCCAGCTGGTATACGTGCTCTATTCGAACCACAATTGCTGGTTCATCAAGTTCTTCAAGTAAATAAAATGGTAATACCAAAGCGAAAACTTAGTTGATGAAATAAGTAAAATAAAATTTAATTCGCTCAGGGTCCGCAATATTTTATGTGGAGAGTAAGGTTTTTTGCCGAGCAATGCAGCTATGTATGTAAGAAAAATTCCAACAATGTAAAATTTGAAACCAAGATGTTCGGTTTTTCCTCTAACAATTAAGTAAATAAAAGAAACGTATGCTGTTCAATAAACAAACATGTGATGCCTATGCGCATTTTCAATTCTAAAAAAATTTCATGAAAAATCTTTTACCGCCTGTGCGAGTCATCTAGAATGACCAAAGAACTTGCTTTCATTTGGAGATTTTGAAAGACCGCAGTTCGACTGGTGTGATGAATTCGGTCGAAATTGCGTGTGGCTAATTTATTTAATGGTTGTCATAATTACTGAAAACTGAATTGCTTAGTACAATAATATTTCGATATATTTAGAAAAATAAACTAGTTTTGTTATTATTATTATTATTATTATTAGGACATAGTACCGTCGTGATCTAAAAAGATCTATTTAAGTTGTCACTCCATCTTTAGGTTATTTATGAAACGAAGCACTTCTGAGGGTGTGATTGTCCATATTCTGGATGGAGATAACAGTCGATCTTCAAGGTGTATTAGCCTAAGTCTACTTATACTCGGGCATTCACACAGTATATGCTCAGAGGTCTCCGCATCTAAGCCACAAAACCTACAGTCTAAATCCTGCGAAAACATGTTAATGTCGAATTGCCGACAATGATTTAGCATTTAATTTTTTAATAAAGACACCACCATTTACATATACTTATGTATGCGATTTAAAATATGAGCACATTAACAAAGAAACCAAGTATTTTCACTCTACGAGCAACCATAAAAAACGATGATGATGCTAAGTGTAATCGAAACGTGCCTTATCAGCGTTCTTGTTGGAGCAACGCCACCAGCCGAAGTGTTGCCACACATTAATGTCTCAAGTTTTGTTGTATTGTTTGCTAGTTTAACACACCAAGAACACAAATGGCAAATAGGATTTGAGCTAAGTGGCACAAGCAACCAGGCTCCTATTGATTGGCAAGGCATGCAGGCAGTTTTGCAATCGGTGTCTTAACTTGCGAACAGACTTTGCAAACTTCTTCGAGGTGCAAGCCTGCAAATATGTGCATTATAAATATATGCAGCCGCATGCGACGCTAGTTGCTAATTACAGTTTCTCATATTCAACTAAATTGTCTTTGGCGAAAGCTGAGGCACGGGCGATAATCGAGAGGCAACAGCTGCACGGCTGCATCTTCGCACCAACAAAACATATACTCGTAAATATGTATGTGGAATGTGTCTTAGATTGGCAAGCACATTGTAGCACCGTTAGCTGCGACTCCTCGCCAGAGTTGCTCGTCACACTGCAGTGCACTGCCACAGCTGGAATAATAATTTTGAAAAATGTCGAACGTGCGAGGTTATCTTATTATATCGCAAGTTGCTGCCCTTTGTACTTTGCTAAATCCCTCGAAAGCAGTAACTGAAGATATGGCGTAGCGATATTCCCTGTAAATATATCCATATGTATGTATGTATTAGGAATGTCAATCCCGGGATCCCGGTCTTTTTTAACTCCCGAATATCACGGGATTCGTCTATTCAAATCCAGGGATTGTTGAAAACAATCAATATAATATAAATATAAATTTATAAAATTTTTATATTCCTTTCAAGGACGAAACAAAGCATTATTTGTCACGCCTTTTGATAAACAAGCTCCGCCCAGTTACTCTTGAAGTCTAATCTGTTCGCAATATGGACCTATTTAAATCTACGTTGAGTAATAAATTTTTTAAAAAACTCGTTTCAAGAATCAAACAACAAAGGAAAATACTGTGAGATGTGTACACTTTTTAATTAATCCACATAATGTATATAATATATAGAAACTCTGCCGGATAACCTAAGTAAACTAGATTACAATACTCCTCTTCTATGTTCTGAAAACAAGTTTTCCACAAGAATCCCAAAGAGGAACGAGTTGATAGGTGCCGTGAACCTGGACCAAGAGTCGACGGCTGAATACACAGATGACAGAGACAGCTCATAGGATTATAACTCATGTCCCTATAGAACGAGGCGTACTCAGACAGTCAGGCTGCTATTAAATCTTTATAATCCTTGCGGTACAACCTCCAAGGTAGCCATCGAATGTACACTAAACCGGCTAGCCGAAATGTGCTCCGTGCGTGTTGTATGCGCCCCGGGCCATGAAGGCATTCCAGACAACTGTCTGGCTGACAAGCTGGCAAGGAAATGGACGGAAATGTCTATAATTAACTCTGCGCTAATTGCGGGTATACCTCTACCATCCTACAAACGCAGGCTGAGATCTGAGCTTATGGAAAAGGTAAACTTCAAGGTCTCGGACAAAACCTGGCAAATCTAGCCAGCAGTTGACGTGAAGCGCTCTAAAGCTCTCACTATGCTTGACCGCTCTTCTCTTAGTGGTTGTAGTAATAACCGGGCACTGCCTTAGAACACCCATAGAAAGAGACTGGGCTACCCTACAAATGATTTCTGTCAAACAGGGTATTAAACACTACCTCTGCCACTGCCCCAACCTGGCCAACACGCGCAACAAATTCTTCAAAAAATACTTCGTGGACTGTTTGGCCGACTTGAACTCTGCAAGCATTCCTGAATTGCTATTCTACATTAAACGAACAAAATGGCTTAACTTCGAAGGGAGGGAATGAAATGGCTAATGCCAGTGGTGTCACAACGGGCAATAGCAGCCTAAGTGGGCCACCATGCTATTAGAAGTAAAACCTTACCTAATCTTAGCTATGAAAGCGTTCTTGATAAGGCAGTAAGTCTCAAAGATACATTTCAGGTTTTATTTGCAAAAAATGTAAGTCCAGATTGGAGGATAACACACTTAATGCTTACATTTAATTTTTTTTTTTTTTATTTACTGTCCGATTCTGTTTTCTTCTTAGATTATCAAAGATATACAAATATTAAAAAGTTTATAATTTGTCAATAACATTTTTTATACAAATAATTAAGCAAAGAAAAAACCGTTTTATTTTTTATTGGAATACATAAAATTTGGTAAATTTTCAATTTTGAATATGTGTAAATAGTAAATTATATTTATAAAGAACTAAAATCGGGCTTTTAATGTTGATCTCAAACAATAATTTGAAGAATAAATTACTTTGTATAATGGTCAAATTTTACGTTTATACAATTAGGGAGTTCACAAGCCGTGTTATTGGTCATATTTCTTTATTGCCCTATTCAAATAACAGAGGAACTTGTGAACGCACTGTGTTATTTCGTTTACTATTGTATCTAGTATTTAAGCAGTAAGGGCTAGTTTTTCAGTGCAAGTTGAACTCTGTTTGTCGTTTCAGTCAACTTTAAACGGAGTTTAAACGGCCGATTGTTCTCGGTTAAACTTAGTTTAACTTATCAGCTGTGTCCTGACTACTTCGTTTTGGTTGCAACAAATTTTTTTGATTGCAAGGAAACTAAGTTTAATTTTAAACTGAATTAAACTAAACTTAGTTTAGCCTGAGTTTAAACCAGCACTGAAAAACTGGCCCTTAGTCAGCAAAAAATCACTTATAATAAGCTTGAGCGGTCGGTTTCTTTAAAATATGTATACGCACATCACCATTTGACTTTATTTAACATTTTTCAATCAAAAATAAACCTCAAATGATGATAAACGGAAAGAGCCGATCGAATAACATACTAAACATACCTTTCAGAGTTGTATTGAAATACGAAAATTTAACATGTGAAACCATAACAACAAGTTTACAACTGGTTTATACAATACGCGATACGACGAAATACGACCAATAACACGGCTTGTGTGTTCTTCTTTGTTATACTCGTATTTAATGTTATTTTGAATACTAGTATAATAGGACGACTACGGACGTGTTACATTTTTTGACAAATTAAAAATTAAGAATCAAAACTTCCTGAAATTCGGGATCACGGGATTGTCCCGGGATCAATAAAACGCCCAAAATTGACATCCCTAGTATGTATTTATATGTGTGTGTATACCAAAAATATTGCAACACATCTCAATTACGCTTTGAACAGTGGTAGCTACGGAGGCGTGATAACGTGTCAAAGAGAGAAGCGTGCGTACACGCGATATTTTGCGAAAGCAGTGTGGCATTGTGTTGTCCTCCACGCATAAGGGAAAGGCACAGGCAGGCTGTCAAGAAGGAAACTTGGCAGGAAAATGCGATTTTGATGACTTTACTTAGACGAAGACTTCGTCGATATGAGTGCACCGCATAAGAGTATAACAAGTAAAAATGTTACTGTTACATATATATGTATGTACTTATTACTATTTCAATCAAATCGTTGATATTGAAAAGAGCGAAAATTGTTTTGAAAAAGATAAATCTAACAGTTTATGGTGAATATGTGGTGTGACTTTTTCATTTACATACACATGTATGGTATGTGCATATTTATGAATGTATGTATGCTCATGATCCACTGACACAAATATTTACAATGAAAGAGTTTATATTTATTTGTACAAAAGTGAGTTTGCACTTCAGCGTTTTCACTATTTACTCGCAAATGCGTTTGTAGGAATGCCTATCTTTGTACATACTCGCAGCAATTACACCAAAGGAATGATCGCGAATAAATAGTCATTCTCGTACAACTTTGTATCGATGATTTATTAAAAAAAAATTTGATTTATTAATATGTTATGAAATTAAAGAACAAAAAATTTTTTGGGTAACCACAAGAATGACAGCTACAAAGACAGTCCTGTTTCTACTTGATTTTGTTTGCTTTTGGCTTTGAAATGTCTCAAAGTTAGGCAGTCTGCTTTATGACCTCCACAAATTGTGAAGAGAAGTTTGTCAGAACAAAGGTCAAAAATTCAAAATTGTGTAGAAAAAAATCAAAGGATCTGATCTTTTACTTTCTACTTGTTCAATGCGCCTTGACTTATTTCACTGCAGTTTTTCCTTTGCAGAATGTTTCAGAAAGTTGAACTATCTCTAATATATCAAAAGTATGAAAAAGGTATTTGGATAATAGACTTACTTTTAAAATAAAAATAAATTTTATGACGTCCTGAGTATATTGTTTTTTCTCTTACTCTTATGGAATAAACTTCATTTTTAAGTTGTGACAATGCTTTGTGGAGCTTAAAAAAATTAGGTCGTTGGAAAGAAAGAATAATTATACGGAATGATATTACCAAGAAGCTGAAAAATTCGAGAAACAATACAAGAAATATCGTGAAAAAAATAAAATTACGAATAATTTAGTTGTATGTACATAGATACATATGTACATATATGTATATATTGTATATGCGCAAGTTTTAGTAAGTTTCTAAATTTTAAAGTGTCGATTAATGTAAATCGTTGAAATTTTAAACCAAATATGTGCTTACCTTTTCTTCTTCATCCCATGTGTTTTATTAATCGCGGGAAAAGCATTAATTAAACCCTAACATTGCCGCTTGAGTGCACTCGGCCCAATGTTCTAAGAAAATGTTGATTAGTTTAATGAAGCCTTTTTTTGTATGAATTTATTAAAATATAACCTTTTCGTGCAGTGAATCCATCCTATTGTGGTGCTTCTGGGTATGCGTTTACAGTTGCACGTCTGTACTCAATCCCTACTCTAACGTCCACGTTCGTTCACCCTTGGCAACGTGAGCAACCCATGTGCGAGATACGGTCACCAACCCGTGTGGAGCCATGGGTCACGGCTAATACAGAGGGAGCTTTAGTGGAGCTGTTTAAGGGTCCACTAAAGTCCGCAGCGTCTGTTCACCAGGAGGTGCGGCTGCAAGCGGGCGTCTGTTTTGGCGCAAGCGGCTCGCTATATAAACGAATTTAAAATTTTCACCACCAGCAATGAGTTGTGCCCCCAAAACTTATACGGCTATGTAAAATGACGTTGAGCAACACCATAACTGGTGGCTTCTCCAAACTGGATAAAGAAGCAAAGCAAATGGGTCTGAAGGTGAACGAGAGCAAGACGAAGTGTCTCCTGTCATCAAATAGACATTCACGACTGGGATCAAACATCACTGTTGACAGTTATAAATTTGAAAAAGTAGAAGACTTCGTTTAATTATGAACCAGCATTAACATCAATAACAGTGTCAGCCTCGAAATCCAAAGGAGGATCACTCTTCCCAACAAGTGCTAGTTCGGACTGAGTAGGCAACTGGGCAGTAAAGTCCTCTCTCGACGGACAAAAATCACGCTCTATAAGTCTCTCATTATGCCCGTCGTAATGTATGGCGCAGAAGTATGGACGATGAAGATATCTGATGAGAAGGCTCTGGGAGTGTTCGAGAGAAAGATTATCCGAAAGATTTATGGGCCTTTACACCTTTGAGATGGCGAATACCGTAGAAGATGGAACGATGAGCTGTACGAGCTTTATAACGACATAGATATAGTGCACCGAATTAAGATCCAGCTGCTCCTCTGGCTTGGTCATGCCGTTCGAATGGATGAAAGCGCTCCAGCTCTGAAAGTATTCGACGCGGTACCCGTCGGTGGTAGCAGAGGAAAAGGGAGGCCTCCTCTGCGTTGGGAAGACCAGGCGGTAAGGGACTTGGGTACGCTTGGTATTTCCAACTGGCGCCAGTTAGCGAAAGAGAGAAATAACTGGCGTGCTGTGCTAAGCTCGGCCAAATCGCATTGGCGGTTATCGAGCCAATGAAAGAAGAAGAACTACCATAACCGAGAAAGGGTAAGATTAATCGCTTTCTGTCTCGTAGATTAAGCAAATATTGGCTTTAGACCCGCATTGAAGATGCCAAGCCAACTTGACAGTATCTAATCGAATAGTCGCTCTACTCTCGTGTTTCTTTTATCTTAGTATTCTAAATGACCAGACGCCTAAATGATGTTAATATACTGTTAGATATTGGTATAGGGAAATCATTATAAATTCTCCATTGGGTTTTGTTGCGCCAGAGGTTTGCATGGCTGATACCGACTCCGTCACTATACTCGATTGTCCACCGCATGAATTGGGATTGGATATCCAAACCGCATTAATTGTGCGGCTTTTTACAGCAGCTTACCTAATATATTATTGATCAACGGACAGATGGGAATCAAGTATTTGCAACTGCTCGAAAAAAATAAATGGTAGATGTGTGGCTAGTAGGAAATTTATCTAAAAAATCACATATTAAAAGGCAGTGCTTTCTTATTTTTCCATACCTGAGGAAAACATTAAATTTATACGAAAAAGCGTATTATAATCTAGGCCGTTGCATTCGCGATGAAAGGCGAGTCTGAAACGCGGTGAACATTAGAGAATGGGCTGATTTGGTTTGTGTATGATTACCGAAGCTACTCGTATATGAAAATGAGAATATTGCCACTCAATGAGCCGAAATGGAACTGAGTTATCAAAGTGACGATGTAGGATTGAAAATTTGACTTTCTGACTGACAGCTTAGTGCATTGCCCCAGTCTTAAAGTTGTTTAGGTACATCATCGGCTTCGCTATCGCTGCAACTTAAATGAAATAATAAGTTGGGATCCATTTTACTTTGCCGCTTTATTTATTTGATTTTATCTTATTTTGACATTTTAGTCACTATTGTAACCTACAAAAACGAAAAAGGAGAGCAAAGTTACCGATAACAAAAAACCAATTACACATTCAAGTGTTATCATCCCATTTACTCTATTCGATTGATGGCTCACATAGTTTGTGATCTTACGTTTATCCACTCGTTCACGACTGTCGCGATTCGACCCCTGGACATAAATTTGTTGCATATAAATTCTGTATCGCCCTCATTATATTAATTCCGTTTACCAAAACTTCTGAAAAATTGTATTTATTTCTTTTTCTTTCAATTAGGCAATTTTTCCAATGAATTTTCGTTTACGTTTCTAATACTAAGTTAATACTAATAAAAATTTAAAACTTTTAACCTTCTAACAATTGCACAAGAAACTTGCTTATTTACATATGGCTCATTTACTAAGAGACTCAAACTACAACAAACTAACAACCGAACAACTGCTGGGAAGTTTTGAATTTAGTATATTTACATCACTCAACTGTCAAATCAGAACAAATTTATGTAACGGTACCCATGAAGGCGTTATCTCTACTCGCTGCTTCGTGGTATATCATGGCCTTATACTTCGTTACGGTAACGGACGCAAAACACCACATATTTACTTGTCTGAGCTAGAAAAAGATGGCTATATTTTAATCTAGAAAAATTTCAAATTTTCAAGTAGGGGAATACACAGTGCCGCATTTTGACAGAACTGCGGTGCAGCGCTGTATTTTACAAAATTGTATCAAAAATGTCGATGCATTGCCAAGGTATATTTGGCTTCCAAAATATAACAAAAAATAACAATTGTACATCAATTTTATCACTGTGGTACAATATAAATACGCACAACACAAATGGCAAGAGAAGCTTTGCCAAGCAACAAACTGTATGGTATATTTTATATTTATATTATTATAAGCATGTGAACCCGTATGTCTGCTTCTAATGCGCTTGTATTAAATCGTTTGTATTTTGTCGCCAGACAACTCTGCCCTCCAGAACTAATTGCAATTCAAGAAATTCTCAAAGGCACTAGAATAGCACCGCCAACATACAAGTGCACTACATTTGCATAGCGAACTGCCAACGGATGGTAGCATATACCTAAGCTTCACAAGCAAGTGCATATTTAGGAGACTTTGTGTCTGTCTGGCTTCTGTGTTTAGCATTAGAAATATTTAAGAATAGCGCATTCGGCAATGTTGTTGGCAATGATACGGCAATGTTGATATTTAATTGGATATTTAGTTGCGATGGAAGTTGTGGTTGACATTCAGGTTGAACAACACTCTTAAGCTAGGTATACACGGTTCACAAATATTGCTAGACTTTATCTCTCTAAAGACATGGAAACACTCAATAGAGCTCTAAGAGAGACTCATTTTCACATACCCAGTACGAGGACGAGGGCTATAGTCAGGCACAAATGTTTGGTTAAAAGCTTTCAAATCATATAAATCAAGCATTGACAACACTTCAAGTTAGAAATCTCTTAAAGAGTACACGATAGAGAACAAGTGCCATTTTTCTATCTTGACTTTAGCAAGAATGAATATGTCCTGGAGTTGCTCCTCTATCGTGTCAACTTAATTGAGAGCTATTTTTTCAGTACAATTCTCGCGAGATTCGACTGCCGTGCCAACTTAGCTTCAGAGCCGGTTGAAACTCGCGGTACTCAGTCACTGTAAGTAGCTATCAACTGGCGCTGCCTAGTAATGTGCGCATCTTCTTACCTCTCCGTAATTAAATTTTGTTTTAGTTTTATGAAGGGCTTATTTAGGGGCAAACATATTACATACATATTTACATACTTACATACAGATGGCTACAATTTCATATATGTATATAAAAGAAAATATTGTGCACATTACACTTGTCTGTGGAGACACGCTTAAGTGGGAGCTCTTCACTAATTACCGCAGGATTTTAGCACTTTGATTGCCGACGACAAAAATAACACACCCATTAACAATATGAAAACACATACAGCCATATATACATACATATGTAAGTACGTATTAGAGATTTCTGTAAAACTGTTAATTTTTATAGAGATTGCTCTGCTAAACAAAATTTCCTTGTGACACTGACGAATTCTTTTTTGTAATCGCATATAAACTTTATGTACATTTTTTGAGATGTATCCTGTTGATATATTGCCACAATTTTACGTAATTTCATTTATATTTATTAACCCGTTGCTGCTCAACCTCACTCATTTGATGTGCTCTCTTTCTCGTGCCTCTTCAATTGAAATTTATGCGGCTGTAAAGTGTTTCATAGCCGCGTTTTTTATTACTGCTAGCCTACGGTTGTTGGATTCGATGCTTCTTACATCAGCTTAGTAGCTTTTATCTTTTTTTTCAAAATCGACTATCCCTGCTTCTTATATTTTTGTTGTTGCAGGAGGGCAAACGTGGCTATTTGGAAGGCCTTGCCGCTCACTACAGCAAACAGATTAATATGCCGTACGAGGACGTGTTGGACGCAATTGAAGAGGTACGAGTTTCGAAGTGGAAGGAACGGCATGTGCGCATTTCAACTGGTCACACGTTGTCGAGGCGTGCGGGTGGCAGTAGCAGCGTTGGCGGGATTGGCGGTGGTGTTGGTGGTGGTATCAGCGTCATGTCGGGGATGATGGGCGGAGGTGGCGGTGTAGGTGTTGGATTCGGTATTATTAGCGGCAATATCGGAAATCAATCAACCCTGCCGACAAGTCACAGCCAGCCATTGTATGTGCCTGGGAAATATTTGGTACGTATACGTCGTGTAGGTGCCTGAGGCGCTTGCCAGTCGGTGTTTGTACATAGTACATATGTATGTATGTACGTACTATGTAGATATTGCGAGCGCCATATGTAACTGAAATTTATATTTCTCTCTTCATTTTTATTGCATGCACTCTATCAAATGATGCTGTTGCGTTTCGCTATTCACTTCACTTTATTTGTTTTCAACTAACATTCTTTTGGATTCGTTTTTTGATACCTGAAGCCAACGAGTTGCCTTTCGAATCGTGAGGAGAATGAAATTTACAGCTATACACAAAATGATTTGGCAAATCGCATGGCCAGAAGTGCAATTGATTCGAAATCGGCGGTTAACCTGAATGGCATGCAACACAGTTATCCCGGCGCTAGGCGGAATTTCTTCTACGAATTCTCGGCAACAGGTAAGCAATGAAATTGTAGTTTTAGTTAAAATTAGTCATGTAGAGATTGTAAAGCGTTAACTGAAGCGCCACGAATTTTTAATATAATGTGATTTCTTTTTGAAACAGAGGGACGCAATCGGAATAAAAGGCGCACGGTTTTCGCGCGTTTTCTTAGCGGTTTGAAGCAAGGTGCCGAAGAAAATAGCCCCCATGAAGGAATACAGTTAAAGGTAAGTAAATATTTTTGCGAAAATATGCACTTTATTCCAATGTTACAATATTCACCACCATTGAGTCGATCATATTAAGCCTACCTACTATTTGTACTATATTTGGTAAAATTATTCGAACGTATTTAAGATAAATCGGGGAAACACATTGTGAATAAAAGACATATTCATAAGAATGCAAATCGTATAGATGTATGTTGAGCTTCGTTTAGTTTAAAATTTAGTATTTTGACTTAGTAGATAGCTGGAATTAACAAAAACAGTTTCTATTAACTCTTACAGGTAGGACTTGTCACTTTTAAAAATATCTTAAATATTGAAAACGTTTTTAAATCGCATTGATAATTACAAGACACATTAATTTAGTTTTAAATACATACGGACAGTGTGTTTCGCATCAAAATTTCGACAATGCATTTTGGCAGTTTTTTTACGTAAGTACACAATTCCAAACGTTTGTAGAAAATTTCCATTTGAAATTCAACAAGTCGGTTGAAATCTTATGTTTCGTTTTCTTAAGGTCAAATTTTATGTCAGTTTTAGTCAAATGTTATAATTAAATAAAAACAGGCATAACAGTAATATTCATTGAATGTGTTTGTTGAAAATTTTGAAAATAAAGAATTTTACTCGTATTACACAATGATCAAACAGAAGTATTTCGGATTATTTTGGGTACATTTTAGATTAGTTAGTCAGAGAACTGCTGGACTAAATAAGATTTTTGGAAAAAATTTCATTTACATTGCTGGTGAAATTTGTTAATAAATTTATATTTTGTCTTGGGAAATTGTGATTTCATAGTTTTTTCAATTGTAATTGTAAAAAGAAGACGTATGAAAGCTGAGCAAGTTTAATCTAAACCATAAAAAAGGGTTTTATTTAATGGCAATCTTAGCCTGCCTAATCCTGAACATGATTTTCTGCAATAAAAACACTTCTTCTAAAATATTTTGCCGCTCGGAGTTTTTGAAAAGTATGTTCGAATTAGAATTCCTGAAAATTTCATCTAGCGCTCTTCATTAAATTATCATAAATTCGTAAAAGTATAAGACTTAAACACATCGAATGGAACAATAATTCAAAAATTAAATTTTTTAGAAACAAAAGTATTTATTTTATTTAAATTTGTACCGCGAACAGTTTATCCTTCTTCTGAGATGACATCCCAAAGGGCAAACACGCGTGTTCGGACTATCTTTTTTAGGTTTTTGCTAAATAAATATAAATCACTAATATTAAAAGTAGTTTTTGTTTTAATTACTCATTAAGCCTACGCATTCGTAAGTAAAAAACTACATGTATAATTAAAAGTATGCGGTATGTTTTGACGATTTTTATATCGAAATCTTTAATCATCAGACACTTTTTTACTATTATGGTCAGAAATAAATACATTATTGAATTAATCTGATATTTTCTTATTTTATAAGAAGCTTTACATATAAGTACATGTGTGTACGAGTTTATGAAGCCGAAAGCTCCGAATTCGTATGACATTTTAGGGTCTTGATTGCATGACATAATTAAGTGTTTCCTTATTACAAATATCACAATTTCAGCAGCAACTGTCGGGTTCACCTTTTGGAAAAATATTTCTTGACCTGCACTTCGTTAACTTATATACTTAGGTTCTCTACAAAAATCAAATCAGAGATTATTTTTGTAACTCGGTTCGAAAAATATTGATCAAATTAAAATTTGTTTTGTATGATAGCAAATACAAAAATCGAATAATAAGAATGATTTTATTTTAGATACTCCCAATCATGCATAAAGTCGAATATATATTTGCATACATTTTTTAATATGCATACTACTTAAGTTTGCATAAACCTATAAAATCAACGTTTACCCTAAAATACAATAAAATTAAATAAGATTTACAAGTATAAAATTTTAGTGCTGTGAGAATAAAATCCAGAACACACGCAGAAGACAGTTATTATCTATCATGCACGTGTTTTGATTACGAAAAGTTGTTAAATATGCGTTGTTGACAGCGGTTTAATTAATAAATAGCCAAAATAATATCGGTTTTTAGTTTGTTTACAAACTTCCAGAAATCTCAAAAGCGGCTAAACCAAAGTAGCGGTTCCCCGGAATGCGCTATCTATAAGTATGATTCGCTGCATCGCGGTAGCTAGCAGAGAAAACTTTAGCAAGTTTGTATTGTATAAAAAAGCCGCTTTATACAATTTTTTATATTGTATGATATCAATTTAAGTAAATTTGGATAAAACAAGTAAGGAAAGCATAATTCGGGCGAACCCTCGCGATGTATTTTTGTATGGGCTGTGTCACGGTCATTTTTCAAAATTTCATAAAAACCCGGTTTCTTTGTTTTAAATCGCTGCTAGTATTAAACTTTGAACAATTTGTTCCAATAGATACTGAAAAATTGAAATTTTTGCATTTTTTAAAACTTCCATTATATGGAACGTAGGCGTGGTTATGGTCCGATTTCAAAAAATTTTGACGCTGCAACGGGTGATATCAAGGAAAATATGTTTACCAATTTTATTGACCGTATCTAGCACAATTATTTAGATACAGACATTTTATCATAAGTGGGCGTAGTAACGCTCATTTTTCAAAATTTTATCAAAATCAGGTTTTTTAATTTACAATCGCTCTAAATATCAAATTTTATTTATTTTGTTCCAGTGGATAACGATAAAACGATTTTTTTAAATTTTCAAAACTTCCGTTAATTCTTGTCCATAGTATTAAATGTTATGCGTTTTATTTTATCTTAAAAACCACATGTCTAAAAAAACACCCTTTATAACTATACCAACCAACATTAAAAGTTTCATGATGAGCTTTTGTTGTAATATAGCAAAAATATGAATGTTATCTAAGTTATTTTTTCGTTCTTTTTATATGATGGAAGGAAGATTGTAACATTTGAGTCAAGCACAACGGTACTTTTGAAAAATCCGGAAGCTGACATATTTCGGTAACCTCTGCACCCAAAATGCTAAAAATTAATCAATAGAGTAACCTTATAGCAATAAAAGACGAATTTCACATACATATTTTCATAAAATCAGAAAAATTCAATATTTCAGTAACTTTAATAACTTTTTTTTTTGGCTTTGCTTTTACACAAATACATCGGAAATGTATATAAAATTCAGTTTCGCTCGAATTTAGCTCTTCTTACTTGTTAGTAATTGCCTTACCCTTTTGCTAAATACCGAAAAGAGAGAACTATAAGACATTTTTTTCTAAGATTTTAAGTTGAACCTCAAACCTTGCACCTCAGCGACAAACCGTTTAAAGTACGCACCGCTATTCACTCCTCCCCTGTGGACGGTTCGTTAGCTAAGACACCTATTCCATTACTCGCTCCGATCCTAATATCGTACACTATCTAAGCAAATTGCCTGCTTTGAATTTGTTTCCTTTCTTCAATATGCATCGCCATCATCATATACAAGTATATCATTTAGATAAATCGGAAGCAATTGAGTGTGATAGCAACTTCTTTGGAATTAGCGCATTCAATGAAAATTACAAAACCAAACTTATTATTCTTTGTGAATCTTATTGCACTAACTTTAGATTGCAACAATTTCAGGAAAACAACAGCCAATATCTAAGTAAATGTCGGAATATGTCGGAAAGGTGGTAAAGAACTTTGCCTTATCCTTGTGCTATTCGCACTGTTTCTCCGTAAATAACTTGTTTTGTTATGTCGAAGTTCAATATTGCTTCTCACAATGCTTTTACTGCTGTGACACAAATTGGATTTGTGCGCGTTTAGTTGATATTCTGCGTACTTTTGTTCGTTTGCACCTTTTCGTCATTTACATTGCGGTTTTGTGCACATTTCTGTGGTGGATTTTCCTCTGTGCTCTTATTCTTTGATAGCCTACACCTTTTTTGTGGGTCTCAACCGCGTCAAATATGAGTATATATATTTTTTGGACCTCGTTTGTAAGCTACTACGAGTATACCAGTAGACGTGCGTGTGCTCCCTTTATTTTCTTGCACATTTTGGTTGGTTTTTTGTACATATATGTATGTATGTAATTATTTTTACATTGTTGTCATTAAATGTATTCATATACATATGTATTGAACTGTAAATATTCCAGTATTATTTTATCATAATATTAAATCTCGAACAAATATACAATATTTGTAAAGAGATAGGAACAATTTATATACGAGTAATATATGTATATTCAGACTGGTTCTGCAATTCACTTGAATGCTCATAACAAGCCAACCGATGTTGGGTACTCCGTTTTTTACTTTCGGTATTTGATATTCATCAGTACAGCGAAAAAATTATGCATACTGTTCCTTTGCAGCCTTATTCTGCCGACACCTGAATGTGTACCAGAGAGCTGCAACGGATACAAAATTTTTGTGAATACTCGAGCATCTACCCAACCCCGTTTTGCATCAATTCCTTTAATTGAGCAGAAGTATTGTTCGTTAGCGAATGAGATAAAGACGAAGATGTTGGTCACAACACTCGAGTGCTCTTCATACGTACTGTATCGGGTTTGGGTGCCTTGCAGGTCAATGTACTCCAGTGGTCGAGTGTATACTCGACCATACACAAAATTTTCTTGTTTGCCTTAGTGTAGTGTGCGATCGGCAGAGCTGCAATAGTTTGATTTTTTTGTGATTGATTTGTTTACTATATATTTACATATATATATGTGGGAATTGACGTACGCAACCTACTACATGTTCACGAGGACGAATTGGACAGTGAGAACAGGACTAAGACTGATCGACGAATACAACACTGACAGGAGTTGAACGCACCGCACTGAACATACTCAACGATAGACTTTAAAAAAAACGAACGAGAGTACGGACGACAGTCTGTAAGAAACCGCCATCAAGCGAAGCGAGATATTGTAATTGACAATTGTTTTAAGTGTAATTAAAAGTAAACGTTAAATATAACCAAACCTCTGTTGAATTAAAATAAAAGACTACAAAGATAACCAAACCTGTGTTTAATTAAAATAAAAGACTACAAAGTGGTGTCAAGAAGTGGCATATGATCCACAGCCGAAATAGTGTGTCGAAAGTGAAAAGTGACTTGCGGAAAAGCGTATGTACATACATACATACATGCATACGCTAGATATTAAAAATGCGTTCAATTCCGCAAGCTGGAAGAAAATAGCTGAAGCTCTCCGCGGTTTTAAAGTGCCGATATATCTGCGGAAAATATTAAGCAACTATCTAGAAGATAGAGTACTTACATATGAAACAGACGAAGGCACCAAGCAATGCAACACTTCCGGAGGAGTGCCACAAGGATCTGTTCTGGGTCCATTACTCTGGAATATAATGTATGATGGCATTCTGCGTCTGCAAATACCCGAGGGTGCGAAAATTATCGGTTTTGCGGATGATATAGCTCTAATAATCGTGGCCAAGCATCTAAAAGATGTGGAGCAAAGAGCAAACTTAACAATTAAGCGAGTTCAGACATGGCTCGAAGATTCCGGCCTCCAGTTAGCCCAACAAAAAACAGAGGCAGTATTAATAAGTAGCAGAAAAGCTCGTGAAGTCATCAAAATCAAAGTTGGAGGACATGAAATTGTCTCGAAACCTACCCTCAAATATTTAGGCATAATTTTCGACGCTAGGTTAATATTTAAGCCTCATTTAGAATATGCAGTTGAGAAAGCAGAAAAAGTTGCAGCGGCTCTTTCACGACTCATGGTGAATAAAAGAGGCCCTAAGCAACAAAGCAGGCAGCTATATGCAAGCGTGATACGGTCTGTACTTCTGTACGGTGCACCAATTTGGTCGAGTGCGCTCGAAAAGACTTCGTACGCACGCGAGATCAGATCATTATATCGCCTTTGCGCGATCAGGGTGTGCAGCGCGTTCAGAACAACGTCGGAAGAAGCAGCTCTGGTAGTGGCAGGGCTCTGTCCAATAGAGATTTTGGCGAAAGAGGTTGTGGCACCCCCGACAAATAAAGTAAGACGAGAAGCGGCGAGGCAGAGTTGCCTGCGGGGTTGGCAGAGGCGGTGGAGTGTGGCTGGTAAGGGACGGTGGACATTTAGGTTGATTCCCAGTCTGGAGAAATGGCTAGATAGGCGACATGGCGAAGTTGATTTCCACCTAACCCAAATTCTTACGGGACATGGTTGTTTCAAGTCTTATTTGCACAGGTTCAAACACGACGATGACCCTTATTGCACCTTTTGTGCAAATCAGGTGGTCGAAGACGCCGAACACTGTTTTTTTCGTCTGTCCGCGGTTTGCAATAGAAAGGGATGACTCGAACACGAAGTTAGGGAAATCGCTTTCGGTTAAAAATCTAGTAGATACTATGCTCGAGTCCAAAGAAAATTGGTCTGTTGTTTGCAATTTAGCGAACAAAATCCTAATTAAACTGCGTCAAGCGGAGCAACTCCGCAGAAATTCATAGAAAGGCAATAGGCCGCTCCCCTCCGCGAAGTAATACCTAACGGTAGTTCCACGGAGCGAGGGAAACGGAGCAGGGGTGGGTTTTTAGTGCGGTGAGCCGAAAGGCAAGTCCCACACTTCGGCTTTCAATGCTTTGTGCCACCTCTAGAAAAAAAAAAAAAAAAAAAAAAAACATACATGCATACGCGTGCGTACGAGCAGACAACTTTTTGAACTTTAAACAAAATATATTTTAAATATTTTTAAATTTTAACGAATAAATTGTGTGATTAAACGTGCAGTGCGACTGAAATTGCTTACAATTTGAAAAATCTAGTTGCATACGTACATACGCATGCATGCAAAAGAACATTATTTTTAAAGCACTTTCGTCACGCCACAAAACCGTTACCTCGCCAAGTAACGCTAGCAAGCAAGCGGCGAGTACAGTTTCAAACGTCGACAGATTTGGTGGTGCTAGCGCCAAATAAGCAGCTTCTGAAGGGCGGGGCGAAACTTTTTATTCGTAGCCGAAGCGGAGTAAACAGCTGGAATTCATTGAAGTCTATTCTACGCTCAGAGTTTGGGATCACCATGTCGTCTGCCGAGATACATCGAGCCTTGCGGAGGCGCCGCCAGCGACAAGGAGAAGATCTGCGGGAATACTTGTACGCGATGATGGAGATCGGGAAGCCAATTGACTTAGATGATTCCAGCCTGATAGAGTACTTCATCGAAGGCATTGCAGACAGTCGGTCCAACAAAAGCAACCTCTACCAAGCGAAAACCTTAAAAGATTTGAAGGAGCAAATCCGCATCTACGAGAGAGTTCGATCCAGCAGGCCTGCGTCTTCAAACGTAAATCAGGCAGTGCCATCACCAAAATTTCCCTCAAGTTCCGGGGCAACAGAGAAAAGAAGTTTCAACTGCGGTGACCGATCTCACTTCGCCAGAAGCTGTCCGCGTAAAAAGCTGACATGTTTTAAATGTGGAAACAAAGGCCATCGCGCCAGCGAATGCAACGACGGGAGGAGAGAAACAAAGCCTGAAAGAGCACCAATGAACATGATGACCATGCAGCGAAGTGGCTTGATCCTCAAGGAAATCTGTTTCAGCGTGCGAAATTAGACGGTATCTGCACTTATTGATACAGGGTCAGACCTGTGTCTAATGCGGCACGATACCTTGTTGATGTTGCAGTTAGACGTAGAGCTGAGCAAAGAGAGACGGCGACTAATGGGTATTGGTAACGGCGCAATGACGACAATGGGCAGATTTACTATGCCTATGCATATCGACGGTATTTTGTTCGATATAACCTTTAATGTAGTGCGGGAGCATGACTTAAGCTACTCGCTTGTGATAGGCAACGATGTCTTCAAACATGTTGACCTCATCGTTACGGAAGATGGAGCCGTGTTCAAGGAGAAGAGTTCCAGTGGTTGCAAGGATACGCTTGATCGTAAGACGGTGGAAGGTGATGACAGCAAACGAGATGAAGCAGTTGCACGAGAAAAGTCAGCGGCACATAGGGCGGATGCCCGTGAGCGCGTGGACGAAAATCCAGGAGTCTTGCTGGCCGAAGATTTGGACTTCTTCTGCAAGGCTATAAAACATGCAGCTAGAATACTTAGGGAGAGAGCTAGCCATCAGACAAGCGGGATGTGCGATGATGTCAGTGGACATAGTACGAGCGTGGGCAAGCGTTGTGCGGAATTGACGGAACCTCGTGGAAGACCTTCAAGTCAGATAACCGAGCTGCAGGAGGAATTCAGTAACATATGTATGTTAGCAGGGACGGAGAGAGATGAAATAAATCAGGCAGACCTGTGCCACTTGGATAAGGCACAAGCGGGCACGGTGCGGAGCTTAATACAGGCGTACACGCCAGCTAAGAACTCCGTATCTCCAGTGAAGATGAAGATCGTATTGACAGACGATACACCAGTGTTGGAGCGGCCAAGGCGAATGTCCTATGCGGATAGGAAAGATGTTGAACAACAGGTGGCAGAATGGTTAGCCGACGGCATAGTACAGCCGAGCAATTCAAACTACGCGTCGCCAGTCGTTCTCGTAACCAAGAAAGATGGGAGCAAACGCTTATGTTGCGATTATCGGAAATCATCCGCGATAATTTCCCTATGCCGACGACGTTATCGAACAACTGTTGGGATCCAAGATATCTAACTCGCCGGCAGTTTTTACAAGATACGTGGCCGTTGTATTAAACGATATGGTACGCAGTGGAACACTTGTAGTGTACATGGATGACTTGATCATTCCCTCCAAAGATGAAGTCGAGAGCATCGAGAAGCTAGAGTTAGTGCTAAGGAGTGAAGTGGAACAAATGACAGTTCTTGAAGAGGAAGGTTGAGTTCCTCGGATATATCGTCACGGAAAACAGAATACGACCCTCTGAATCGAAGACCAGCGCGATTATGAATTTTCCTTTACCAAGCGATAAGAAATCCTTGCAGCGTTTTCTTGGTCTCATATCGTACTTTCGAAGATTCGTCGATAATTACGCCGTCGTTGCAAAGCCGCTATCCGACCTACTCCGGAAAGATGTAAATTTTTCACTGCAAGATGAACAGCTAGCCGCTAAAGTCAGCGCTGACATGTTCCCCAGTTCTAACTCTGTACAATCCGCGAGCAGTAACGGAAGTACATGCCGATGCAAGCATGGTTGGCTATGGCGCCGTCCTGCTGCAGAAAGACGTAGAGGATCAGGAGTTTCATCCCGTGCAGTATATGAGCCGGAAGACGAAGCCTTCGGAGGAGAAGCTTCATTCTTACGAATTGGAGGTGCTGGCTGTTGTCGAAGCGCTGAAGAAGTGGCGGGTATATTTGTTTGGCATACCATTTAGGATTGTCACGGACTGCAAGCCATTAGCAACATTCCACATCGATCACGTCGGACCGATGGAGTCAACAAAAAAAGCGTATAACTTTATTCTGGTTGTAATTGACGCCTTTTCTAAGTTTGTGTGGCTCTACCCGACGAAAAATACTGATGCAGAGGCCGTTGTTGATCGGCTGAAGAAGCAGTCAGCGTTATTCGGAAATCCCAGGCGGATAATCAGCGACAGAGGCGCCGCTGTCACCTCCAATCTCTTTAAAGATTACTGTGGAAGTGAGGCGATTGAGCATTTACTCATAGCGACGGATGTGCCTCGTGGCAATGGTCAAGTCGAGAGAATACACCATGTAATAGTGCTGATGATAGCGAAGCTGAGCCATGAGACTCCAGGGAACTGGTATAAGCATGTCGACCGCGTCCAGCAATTTTTGAACAACACGCCGCCGCGCAGCACCAAGATCTCGACTGGGACTGAGATGCGCATACAGGGTATTCCGCATTTGGAAGAACTACTGGAAGAGGAGCACATCGATGAACTGAGCGCAGAAAGAGAAGAGCTGCGTCGTCAAGCAAGTGACAACATCATCGAAATGCAGCAGGAGAATCGCAAAACTTTAAACAAGCATCGACGGGCCGAGAATGAGTATGTCATAGATGAGCTAGTAGCAATCAAGCGAACGCAATACGGTTCAGGTCTCAAGTTGATGCCGAAATTCCTTGGGCCATATCGGATACCAAAGATTATGCGACGAGGACGTTATGCCGTAGAAAAGGTCGGCGACCATGAGGGACCAGAACGTACAATAACCGTAGCGGAATTCCTAAAGAAATGGAACCCATCATCCGAGGCCGAATGATCGCACAGGATGGCCGAATGTGGGAATTGACGTACGCAACCTACTACATGTTCACGAGGACGAATTGTACAGTGAGAACAGGACTAAGACTGATCGACGAATACAACACTGACAGGAGTTGAACGCACCGCACTGAACATACTCAACGATAGACTTTTAAAAAAGCGAACGAGAGTACGGACGACAGTCTGTAAGAAACCGCCATCAAGCGAAGCGAGATATTGTAATTGACAATTGTTTTAAGTGTAATTAAAAGTAAACGTTAAATATAACCAAACCTCTGTTGAATTAAAATAAAAGACTACAAAGATAACCAAACCTGTGTTTAATTAAAATAAAAGACTACATATATATGTTAACCTGGCAGGTAGAGCGGATATGGAACTCCAATTGCACAACTTTTTCCACACCAACCGAAATTGGTGAATTCGTGGAATTCAAATGCAATTGCCCGGTGCATTTAGTTAAGCTTTTAGATTTAATACAATTGTAAATTCAGTTAAATATTAAATAAAGCTCATTCGTAAAGGTCGTGCTGACCTAAAAAAAGATTTTTTTTATTTACATAAATGTAAAAGTAAATCTTTAATTGGTGCCCAACGTGGGGCCTGAGTTGTTGCTAATCGCGTGTGGAAAAAAAGGACTCGGTAAATACCGCACCACTATGTTAAGGTTATTTATGTAAGTCATCTATTATTTTAGTAATAACAAAGTACTTTAAGGAAATGCAAAGTCAAGTGAAACATTTGTGCTAAGCGAAACTCAGTTAATAATAAATTCGTGTTTTTCAGCTATTTAAATTTTAATTTAAAAAAATATAAGATTAAGTAAAACTCTCCCCAAGGTTAATAGAATTTTAAAGACATATTAAAATTGCAATTGAATACAAAATAAAATTATTTGAATTAAACATGTTTAGTAATAGAAACAAAAAAACAAAAAATATATGTTAAGAGCGGCTTGTACAGCCAATAACAAAAACAAATTAGATTAAATTAGAATAATTACAACCAAATATTTTTACAAATACTCTAAACATGGACCAACTAACAACCATTATAACTGGTGTCGTCAACAACATATTAAAAAACGAAGGACGAAACCTAGTGCAAACCACCCTTAATCCAAACGCGAACTTCTCTACTTTTACCGATATATCCATTGATGCGAACTTGACTAACAATGTTTTCGAGTTTGACAAAATTCCGGACGTCAAATTGCCGCTTAAGCCTCCGTCCATTGGGTAACTCACAAAAGTATTTTGCATTTGACTAGAAGTGATATATAAATTAATGTAAGTGGTATCTAGTGTTTCGTATGATAACCGTTACTTTCAGAGACAGCTTCCAAGCGTTTTGGCATCGATTCTACCAACTTTCCACAAAAGTCAGGTGGTATTTTTTCCCGTTACCTTAAAAAACCTTCTTGCGGCTATTTTTGATGAAGTTTTGTGTTCACGCACTCTCTCTTCGAGGTTGGCGAAAAAGTTTTCTATAGCGTTAATGTGAGGGCTTAGGTGGAAAATGTTTTGTGTTAAAATTATCCACTTTTTAACGTCGTGCGCCGTATGTTTTGGGTCGTTGTCTTGCTGAAACAAAAACCCGTTTATTTGGTAAACACATTTTTTCTGCACTGGAATGGACATTTTGTTTAAGGATGGACAAATATAAATATTTTTTAATCATGCTGTTTATAAAAACAAGATTTCCAACTCCCTGAGCCGACATACACCATCGTTGAACCTCCGCCGTATTTCACGGTTGATTGGAGGTTTTTTATTTGCAGCTCTTCAGTTTCATTAAGGAAATAAAACTGCACCAAATAACGAATTTTTAAAAATAAGCAAAATACTTTTGTGATATGCCCAACGATGCAAAATACTTTTGCGAGTTAGAAATTTCGAATTTTTTACAGTTTCTTCCTATTTACCATAATTATTTATGTGTTAATTACGTATAAGTCTCAGCGAGGTAATTAGTTGATATGTTATTCAATTTACTACATAATTCATAAATTAATCAGAAACAAATTCAAATATATAATTATAATAGTTTGCTCTATTTTCTTCATATGCAAAATACTTTTGTGAGCCACTGTACATCGAATCGTGCTTCAGCTTTTTTTCACTCTGATTCCAGAACCTCTCTAATGCCAAATGGATTTTCAATATTTTAATACTTTTTGACCTAATAAAACTTATATTATACAAATTTGTTAGCAAACCCCGACCTGACCAAGATACTCGAACAACAACTTTTTATTCTGAGAGAGAAAAATCTAATCTGGCAACCATATTTCTAGTATTAAAAGTGAAAGCAAAGTAACAGAATAAGTATAATTCGTTTAAAACGAATTTGATATCAATAAAAGCGAAGTCGGGAATTTATTTAGCGGTTATGAAATGATCAAAATAGGTATTTGCGGCATTTGATTCGACATACCAAATTGGCTTTTGTGCTTCACACCAGTACATATATATTTTTTTTATTTCGTTATCAGTCTGTCTAAGGCGCTTTATGTTTTAGTTTTGTCAATCCGTTTTCTCTTTTTCATTTAATATTTAACAGCAATTTGTTTCTAGGAATTTTTTTTTTAAAGGCTGATTTCCTTTGTCACCGTTGCTGTTGCTGTTGCGTTTCCTGTCTTTCGCGGTGGACGTGTTTATTTGTATTTGGCACAATGTCCGTATATTCATATGTGTGAACAAACACACCTTTACATACACATGCATGTATGCATAAATATAAATAACTTCTCGCATCGGCCCTCAGCTGCTACTTGGTGTGTATTATGTTGTAGCTTTTGCGGTAGTCCGCTGCTGTTTTGTAGTCTGTCCTTTGTGGTTTGTCCTAAATTTTTTATATTTTAGTTCACATTTCTTGTTTTGCGGTCAATTTTTTTCGCAATTACTTCAACTGGGCACCAAAGTGGCGGAAAATACGCTTTGAGTTCGAGTAATCGACTTGGACTCAGACTCCGACTGCTGGCACGAAATAGCGGTCTGAGTATTGTCAGCGCTGCTCTGTTGATCGCTGTGACTGCAGCTGGCGGTACATGGCAGCAAATTCATTTCTAAAGCTACATACATATGTACACTATTTCGGGCGCTTTGGAGGGAGTGCCTTTCGCACACTGGCTTTCATTTTCGTTTATGCTGCTTAGTATTATTTTTGTCATCTTCATTTTATGTAGTTATTTTTGTTGTTGCATTACACAGTCATATCGCTGGCATCCTGTTGTTACAGGAATAACCAAAGAAATAAAAGGCAAACAGGTAAAAGGTCCAGACATAGTTGCTAAAAAGTTGAATTAAACTGTGTTGTAGCGTTGCGTTGCTGTGAGTTTGTGTGTGCGCGTGGCAAAAGGAAAGGCGCCGCTCAGTGACTTAGTGAAGGCATTCGAAGGGCACCATAGTGTTGCTTAAGGGCTGTGCTTAAATGCCATGGAATTTTGTTCATTATGTGGTCTGCTGCGGAAATGTTACTTTGGAAATTTTTTTGGCGTTTCACGGTAGTTGGCAGTTGGTTAATTTGTTCTTTTTTGGCTGTTGCTTTGAATAGCAATTTGAATGGTAGATTTTAACTGGCGGCTGTGGCTTCAAGTGAGCGTCTCAATGGACAAGTGAGTTAGCAAGTGAGCGGACTAACTACCAAGAGCTTTGCTTAACTATAGAGCCAAGTATTTAGGAATGGTTGAGTGAATGTGTTGCAGTTTTTGTTTGCTTGTGTTAAGAGCTTTTGTTGCAGGTGTCGCACGGATTATTATTTTTATCGCGTTTTAACGCTAATCTTCCGTCCGCTCGAATTTCTTTTAGAAAAGCTTTGCTTTCTAGTGCAGGTGGAGAGGTCAAACACTAAGTTGATCTCATTACTTAGTTATTAAGTTTTCTTTGTGAAATTTCAGTGTTAAAGAACTTTAAAGTATGCGGTGTTACAATGCCTAATTGTTCGAAGTGTTTCACAAATAATATGTACAGGTTTTTGTTAAGTTTTTAATGACCTTAAATGATTAATAATTGAAAATTTTATTTGGAAAAAGCAAACAACAGTTTTATTAGGAGTATTTATAGCCGCTATTTCGAAGATCACCGCATCTTCTCGTCACTCTTCTTTTATTTATCTTTCATTTTTCTACATCTTAATAAGGATTTTTTAAACTCTTATCAAATAAAGTAGAGTTACTAACAAGAAACCTGGTATAAGTTCCACATTGTGCTTTCGTAACGGTGCTTATTTCATGAAAAATTATCGATTGCCGTTAGAAAACTAAGATCGAAATTGGTTTTGGTTACACGTAAATTGCGGTAAGGGCTCAATATACATACATATGCACTTCCGGATGTATACAAAGAGATTGTTCTGTTCAAAATATTTGAAAAAAAATTGTGATTTGATATTGTCGACCTTTACTTACTTACTTAATTGGCGCATCAACCGCCAAAGTGATATTGGCCGAGGTCAACAAATCACACCAGCTGTTCCTATCTCTTGCTAACTGGCGTCAATAGGAAATCCAAAGTATAGCCAAGTCTTTTTTAAAGCTTCAGGGCTGCAGCTATTTCATCCATTCGAACAATTTGACCTAGCAAGCGGAGCCGCTGGTCGTTAATCCGCTGCACTATATCTACGTCATTGTACAGCTCGGACAGCTCATCGTTCCACCGTACGCGGTATTCGCCGTCGCAAAGACGCAAAGACCAATTAATCTTTCGAAGAATCTTACTTTTGAACAATCCAAGAGCTCACTCATATGATCGTCCATGGTTCTGCGCCATACAATATGATGAGAGACTAATAGAGTATGGTTTTTATACATCGAGAGAGGACTTTACTGTGCAATTGCCTACGCAGTCAGAAGTAGCACTGTCGACCTTTGGTTATACATTATTAGGGTTGCCAGGTTTTTGGCCGCCATTACTTTTTAAAAATTCAATAAATTTCTCGCAATTCATTTTGAAATCTATTTTTATTTGGAGTTTATTTTCAATTGATTTAATAAGAAAGGCGGTGTTGCTCTTCACGCCACGCTGCAAGCATTAATAAATAACGTTACAAAATTGAGGAAAAGAGCCACTTTTCAAAAATTTGTGCCATTGATTTTCAAAACTTGATCTAATATTTGCGTTTGTAAGAAAAATGTTTAAGGCTACGTATTCGTCAAAAAGCAAATCTAAATATAAGTACGTCTCTAATTGAAAAATTTGAATGTTCATTATATTTTCTTAACGAAATTTAATTTCTCAAATTTAATTTCTTTTTAAAAATTCAAGTAACCCTTCGCAACGAAGTGAAATAAAACATTAACAAAAAATTGGGCGACTCCGTGAGTTCCAAGCTCGCTTTTTTTCATTATATGAAATAACTTGCGCTTAAAAGTGTCGAAGATTGAAAAATCAGTACAAATCAGCACGAATTTCTGAAGTGGTAAACAACATTTCCATGAGGGACGAATCCATATTTTATATAAAGATTAATCATAGCTTTTTGCAAAAAGCGCCAAATGCGCGAGGAACCACGAGTAACCAAGGTAAAATGGTGGTTTCTCATGGCACTCTGAAAGTTGTCCTGATTCCGCGGTAAACCGATTGTTCGCTTATATCGAATCGGCTGTAATTTTTTTAGCGTGTATCTACGGTAGTTCGTCAAGAACATTGAAAATTACCCTCAATCCAAAGAAATTCGAAATCAATGTGAAAATACACTTGCAAATAGTTTTTGTGGTGAATTTAATATCATTTGTTCAATAGATTGTGTCGATCGTTTTTACAAGTTTTCTTTTGAATTCTATGAAAGGGGCTTAAAAATGTTTTTTGCTTTATTTATGAAAAATGAATATGAAATTCTACACCTTTTCGAATAGTACTTCAGAAAGCATCAAATGTACTTCAGAAACCGTCAAATATATTTCAGAATAGTCAACTGTACTTCAGAAAACGTAAAATTAATTTTAGAATAGTCAATTGTACTTTAGAAAACATAAATTGAAGTTCAGAAGAGTGAATTGTACTTCAGAAATCGTAAAATGAAATTAAGAATAGTGAATTATACCCAATTCTCCTCACAATCTTTTTACGTTTTCTGAAGTACAATTCACTCTTCTGAAGTTCATTTTACGTTTTCCGAAGCACCACTGACTATTCTGAAATATATTTTTTGGTTTCTGAAGTACTACTGACTATTCTGCAATACATTTTACGGATACTGAAGTTCATTTGATGCTTTCTTATTAGCTCGAAAACTTAGTATTTAAGAAGTTTTTAATTGAGGGTTATTGAGATTGGTATTTGGTACATGAAAAGATGTGGTAATAAATATTACTTCTACATTAGTCGCACAAAAACAAAACAATTTAGAAGTAAAACACCCTTTGTCGCTTTTATTTATCAAATACAAATACACAATATATACGCATATTTATTCTCACTGCTAACTCAAGGTAGAAAGATATAGAAAATGACCATGTCTATGACAAATGCATATATATTCCTGTAAAATATGTATATATTTATATCGGCGATGTTAATTAAAAAGCTATTTATTAATAATTTATTTCATCGCTTCCTTTCTTTACTACTTTAATTTTCAGTCCTCAGAAAAGTTAAAAGCCTGCAGCACAATGAAACGCGTGGAGCCACATCAGAATTTCGAGGAGACAATAAGACGCGTAACTATGAATTAAAATTTCACTGAGTAAATCTTTTTCCGTAACGCAATTTATTTCATCCACCATTTCATATAGTTGAAGACGCAAAAGAAAAAAGCTGGAACGCACGACAAAGGAATACACGACAGGGGCAAAGAGGTGACGCACACCATGGTCAATGAAATGCCACTCAACAATTATACGAAGCATCCTTAGGACATGGCAATATGCGACGCCATAGAGACGAACGAACAGAACGAGTTAACTGATAAAACACATGGGGAAGACGAGGCGAACGCCAAGGAAAAAGTGCAACAGGCATTGGAAGGCGGTAGGGAGGATGCTAAAGACACCGATGTTGAAGTGAAATGCAGCAGCAACTTTGCAAAAAGAGAAATAAATGATATTGACAAACATATCTACGAAAATCAACTGTGAAAGAGGAGGAGCAAATGTAGTAAAACGATAAAAGGAATTGTGGGGGTAAGGGCAACGGAAATAATAATTCATCAGATGCGGAGATGGTGTGAAAATGATAATAACTTTGCGGTTGTAATTATGCATTCAATTTTCCATTTCTCGATTTGTCTGACACAGAGCAAAAAGTGAAAAATGTCAATACCACAAGGAAAAAAAGCTATTTCTATAGTAGCTATTTGCCTGTAGATTTTGCTGGATAAATTAGTTTCATTTGCAGTTTTAAGAGAAATATTGGCAGTGGTGTCGCCGCAAGCGTGAAAAGGAATAAAGACCGAAACGCATAAATGTGAATGGGGAAAACCTCAATTAAAATCCGCACCAATAATTTAAGTCGTTCGGTGGACCAAACCGAACACACAGGAGAAATATGTATGTATATTCACTTAGGAAGCATACTCGTGCATATTTATACACTGTAATCACTAAACTATCGTACATTGACACACACATACAATCGCACACATAATTGCATACAAATGTACATACATACATACACATATAGAAAATTGCATACGCAATAAATTAGGCACATCATTCACTTTCACAGTCGTAGCTAGGGAGCCCTCAGGCTTTGGGCGGTTGACCAAGTGAATGAACAAACCAACGAGTGAGGAAAATCCTTTCGGGCGTCAATGTGCTTAAAAGGGGATAACAACGTCCGATACATCAGGGATTAGCAGTGAACGAGCGAAAACCAAATGGTCAAACAAATCGGCAAACAGATATGCAGAGAAAACGAACTTGGGAACTGGACATATGGACGTGTGGATGTATTTTGGTGTGGCAACCAATCGCTTAGCCGCCAGACCAGTTCCATTACGATCGATAGCAACAACTGAACGATTTAGGTTTACTGTATGCACACATCTTCCTGCGAACAAATGTGCCTTCGTAGATATGTATGTACATACATACATAAATATGTATGTAGGTATGAATGCACCAGGTAATCGCATTGGCGTGATGCTATTTTATGCAAGTTCGCTTGCACGCATAGTCACACTGTATCTGCCGCTGTCAATAGTGATTTTCCTGCCGCATCCTGTGATATCATGTTTTGACGTTCACGAAAAATGTCACAGCAACGACAATTCAAGTCCAACGCGGTCCACTCCCTGGAGATTATAGCGCAGACATGCATACATACTCGTATATATGTATGTATACTCGTATGTATTGAAAATTGAATAATACATCTTTTCTGCATAGAGTTTTATTCAAAACTCATATGATGTATTGGTACATGGTAGAACACGTCTAATCATGTGGGAGCTCAAAGTGTAAAGGGGAGAAAGCCAAGGTTACTTGTTGGTTATTGTGAAAACTTATCACAAGAAAATTGATTTCTCACTCTTTGTAACTCAATTCCTTTAACATTGTTGTGCTATATCCATCTTTGCTAAAACCATTAATAAACATTTCTGACCATTGGTTACTTCTCTTCTAAAATTTACATTTCTTGCGAGCTGGTTCTGTAAGCATGAATTGTGGAAATACTGTTCGTCGCATTAATTTGTATATATGTACATTTCGCTGATTCAGAACTCTTCACTATATATATGTACCTCTTTCTCATTATCCGAAAGCAATGGATTTGGAAGATGCTGTTCCAGGTCGCAATCAATGCCATTAAATGCCTTAGTGCTGGCTCGTCGATTACAAGAGTTTTAATTTCTATCCAAAGCCACTCAGTCAGCCCAGGTCTACAGCTTCCGAACAGAGTTAATTGAATGCATACTTGGTGTAGCGCACGACTGAAACAGGGTATCGACTTTTTCGTAAAATATTCTTGTACACACGGTACGACCCACCAGGACAAGGCCGTTGACACGACATTTTTTTGGGAGGGAGGGGAGTTGGTCGGTTTAGGGTTTTAACAAAATACTTTTGATTTACATTTACATTACACCGGTCAACAAAAACAACATTTTTGGGTTTCTGTTCTCTTAAATGCCGATTCTTCATTTTTTCCAACAGCATTTCAGAACAACACAAATGTATTTCAGATATTATCAACGGTATTTCAGAACACACCCCTCTAAATACGGCCTTGCATCAGGACAAACTTCTTGTTTTCATCTGTCTGGTTCGTCTACCTTGCACCCTAGGATATGGCTAAGGCCGGCTCTTAAGTACACGACAACTTTCTTCATGACCTTAAGCACCGGAACAGTATCGTGCACTATCAGCGATTTGTCAAATAAAAAATGAAATTGTATTCAACAAAATTTATGTACATATTTATCGTGATTTGCTGGGCATAGGTTGGTTGCAAAATCACCATACTCGAAATTCTCAAAACATTCCCAAATCTAAAATCTCTACACAAATCTTCAAAAACATCCCCATATCAAAATTGCCAACACAAAATTTTCAAAATCCGAATCCACTTAATTGTTATTCCGACGGCCAAGACGCTGGGTCACATTGACCCTTCGTGACAGCCATATTTCAATTTATTGAAAATATTTTGCTAGGTAAAGGTACAAACTCCCTTTACTCCTCCCGCTCATGCCCCGAGTGTGACGTCCTCTGGTTACCGAGATACACGTGTATGAAGGAACATTATCAGCTATGCTCCAGTTTTGACTTACTTTCGCCAATAGCGATATGATCAAAACCGTACGTTTTCACTTTAGGTGCTCCTGTAAAACATTGTTTCAATTATATCAATGGATATAGCAGCAAACAAAAATTTTACGAATTTTTTCATTTACTTTTGATTCAACTGTACTGAAATCATCCGATTTTAAATCACAAAATCTTAGCGATTTACGTCGGAAGTTGCGATTTAAAAAGAGAATCTAGAAATTGTTTGCGAGCATGTCTGTATGTATTTCTATTATTTTCTTAAAAAATCTTTCTATAATCAATCTTTTGCAAAAGCATATACAGACTTTTGGCGTTTTCTTTACTTAGCTTTACAATAAATAATGGGTTTAATTAAACTTATTAAAACCATCTCACTGAAATAAGAAAAAAATTATCTTGTGTGAAATCACACTAGGCCTAGCTTCTTAAATTTCATACGATTGTTAACAACTTTTGTAATTCTAAGAAGACGGGCAACATAATTTTCTCCGTCGGTTTACATACACCGGGCTGCATCTTCTGCTGGTTTTCCCTTGTTTCCTCAGCTTCCTAATGTTCTCATGAAAACAGCAGTTTTTTTTTTCAACAACAACATTCACTCCTACTACACCAAACTTCAACAGAATTTTGAGTACGTAAAACCATTTTTTTTTTATAAAATCTGATACACTTCAAAATTTAGGAAGACATTTAGGATTGTTTGCCTTTTTTTCGGCTATAAAGTTTTGCTAAACTACTTGCTTAGTTAACCATAAGTACTGACAATTATTTTATTAAAGGTAGCCAACATATCTTGAGGAGAAGGGCCAATAAGCAAGCTGGAATTTTCGATCTTTCCAATATACTACCGTAGTGAAAAATTTGAGTTTGGTTTACTTTTTTCTCAGAAAAATTATACTCCTTTAAAACGAAAAGATCACCTTCAAAACATCTAATATTCTTCAAATTTATTTTCTGTTTATCAAGAGGCTCGAGGCACTAAACACCAGACATTTTTTCTTTGAGCACAAGGCAATCGAGATATTTTATTTGCGAATGCAAATGCCAATATAAACAGAAAAAATGGCTATATCTTTAATTGGACCTTGAATTTATTATTTATATGTTTTTCCAAGGAACCGTTTAAGAAATACATATAGGACCTTTAATTTAGTATTTCTACGTTTTCCCAAGAATCCGTTTAAGAAATATAGGTGTAAACACTAAAATTTCGTTCAATAATTAAAATTTTTGTAGTGGTTATTATTGCTTTCAGGATTTTTAATTTGAAGATTTTGTGCTGGATGATTTTTTAAATGCGGTTTCTGTAATTGATGATTTTATTTTCGGGAATATTTTGGTTCTCCCCATATTAACCCAACCAAGATTCATATAAGATAATGCTTTCCTGCAAAAAAATGTGCGACTAATATCTAAAGAGAGTTTTCCGGGATTAGTCCCTATGGTGTACAACTGAGCATTAATTAGTCGCAACAAGTCTCAAATGGATATATGTACATATGTAATTGAAAATTAGGCCTGTGTTCATATCTTTTGGGTATTATAAGCGATGCATTGATATTTGCACGCACTTAGACATCCAAATTGTATGCGCGTCGTTGGCAGTATGCAGAGCTCTCGAGTAGCCGGTTAGATTCTCACTCGAAGCTATGATTTTTATTTTTGTTTTTATAAATAGACTAAAGCCAATAAGTCCTTTTATAGAACATGCTCGAACAAAAGGGAAGAGTTCATTCCATATAAAGAGATCAAAAGGTGCTTGTTCCCTTGCGACTTTTCCCGGACGTACTCTAGACTAATCGCATTTTTTGCAGGGTTTCCTTAACGTAGAAGATCAAAATTCATTTAGAAACTATGTTGTAGATCATTGCGTCTTCTACGAAATGAAGACTTAGTAGTCTATTGCGAGAAAAATGTTAGTTTTCGATTCGAACTCTTACTTTGAATTCTAATTGGTTTCAGGTGATTTGGTCCATGGGTTCAGTAAGCACCATCTTTGGTTAAAATTATCGGTAGTTAGCTACAATTCAGCGTTTACTTATCTGACGGATTGTCTTAACCGGCGATTTTAGTTCGTACTAGCACTTAATCGGAGATGGTGAAATTGGCCCTAGTCGTGCTCCCGAAGTGGCAGATACGGAACCGAAATCCTGTCAGCAGATCTACCTCTATTATATATATATGTTCATATTTCTCTATTTATATTTATAAATTAGTTATACATACATATATCATATATTGATTATGGCGGCTGAAAATACAAATTGTTAACGAAGGTAAATAAAGTTTGTATTAAAAGTACTTATATTTTTAATATTGCGGCACATTCGTTATCATCTTTTATATAGATATTGAAATGCCCAAATGTGTGTATATGTATGTATGATCGTAAGTTAGTATTTGTCGGACAAAAAGGTATATACATTTATCATAAAAACTCGCCCGCAGATCTAGTTCATGAGTTTAAATCAACTAGTTTAGTGCAAATAGTAAATTATATAAAAAACAAGTAAAAAAAAAGGCTTTTTTCAGCTATGCCAAATGCTTCAAACCTTTCATAAATGAAAAATTGTATGGCAGCAATATGTTATACTATTTATTCCATATTAATGATTTTCACTGCTAAAATAGTTGTAATAACAATTATTATTTGTACAAAATTTCAAGTCTTTAGCTGCTGAAATGGAGTGGTTTTCGGGCTAATTGCAATATCTGAACAATCGGCTGCATGGGAGCTGTATCTTATATTTATATTTCTTTAATCTTTATGATTTTCACTGCTTATAAAGTGCTTATAAGAGCGAACATTTATGCACAATCAGAATAAGTGCCTGCCATATTTGTTATAGTCATCCGATCTGGCCGATTCCGACAAATGTCTAATAAGATCCATTCAAAAAGCTCAAAAACTGAGGGACTAGTGGGCGTTCAAACAGACGGACAGACAGACGGACATGGCTAAATCGACGCAGCTCATCATCCCGATCATATCGGTATACTTTTTGATGGGTCTAACTCTTATCGTTCTAGTACTTACAAACATCGGACCAAACTTAATATACCATTTCTATGAAAGGTATAAAAATAGCATTATTTCTTTAGAAATGAACTGATTGTATATAGTGTGGCTCGTAGAGGGTGCCTTCTCATCTAGCCAACTGCAATAAGAATGGAAACAAAAGCAATTTCTTGTGCCGCCATTTTTGTTGATTTCCATGTTGCATTAAATTACATGCAATTTCACACATTAATGTTAAGTATGTACCCTATGAGGTATGAGCGTCTTTCATTTCAATTAATTTCAAAATCAGATGATTCTCTTTTTTGGTAAAAAATTTGCCATTTGAAATTTGTTTAATGAGCCATTTCGCGTCTGAACACTGCTAATGACGGTGTAGAAAGCACTATGTAGCTGTTATTACTCAGTCTATATGTACTACGTACTATTGCGGTTGTTATTACCGCCGTAGGGGTGTGATTGGCATGCATTTGCGCGCCATTTGCCGCCACTGGTGGCCTGCCACACGCAGCACAGCGCGGCACAAAACATTTGCATTGCGGCGCGAACGCCAGCGACAGGCAAAAGCAGCACCAACTAGCAGCGTTTAGCAACTCTAAACGCTTTTTAACTTGTTTGCTAGTAGGATGCTATGGCATTTGCCTTGATGCCCTGCATGGAGTCGCTCCGCTCATCCCGACTCACATTCATACATACCACACATTTAAATACATACATCCATACAAATGTGTGTATAGAGCAACTTATGTAAGCGAATGTAAATTTAGTAGCGCGAAGTTGCTATGTAGTTGTACTTTTTTTGTCCGTGGTATTTTGGTAGCGTTAGTGTTAAAATAATATTTGTTTTTTTTTTCGCTATTACATACTGGGCTGCCAGATATACATATACTTATGACTGGGTGGAACGATAACTTAAACTTACTGAACGTTATTTAACAATGAATTTAATAGTTTTAAAAAAAATTATTAAATACTTGCGTACGTACAACTTGTTGTAAATTATTTATATAGTCACCACATATTGAAAATTTGTTTGAAATTAATTTTATGTAATTTTGTTATTTTTCAATAAAAATACAGTTTATTATCTTACAAATATCATATAAACTATAGGTAACGAATTTTCAAAATTTATGTATATCTTGAAGGAATAAAATTGCAACAAATTCGGTAAAAAAAGGAATCTAGAAGAAACAACAGTAAAACCTAACTACTTGAATTTTGCTTAATATTTTACTAAAAGTGAAGCTATAAATATATAAAAAGTTAAAAAGTTTAATGAATTTTTATTTTTTATTTTTTTATCTAAGTTTGTTTGAGAAATCGCACTGTATTTGAATTGAAAATTGAGAATCCTATTAAGACTTTCATAATTTCTATTTCACGATTAGTAGAAATAGTAGAATTTTCCAAAAATTGTGTTATGGCAAATTTACATAAGTTTGTACTCAAACATAAGTTAAATGCTTAATAAAATCCCTTTGTCGTCGCGAATGCTCATCGTGAAAAATAGAAACCTTTATGAGAATTGGCACAATCAAAGCGTACAACGAATCTCGTCCAAAGTCTTTTCGCGGCGATATATTTATTTCTATTCCCGAAACTAGCGGCAGCGACCAACTAGGAAATAAAAAAAATGTTATATATTTTTTTGCTGAAAAGTAATAATTGCTTTAATTGAAAATACTTTACTACAGAAAATGCTATGCATTTCTAAAAGTGGTATCTGTTCAAAAAAGTCACTTTATCAGCTGAAATTCAACAAAATTAAGCTGTCGCGGTAATTATGTTTTATTGAAGCGCTGAAGACGTGGCTCTTCTGGGCGAAAATTTAACGTTCGCAGGAATTGGGTTGTTGAAAGTTTTTGAATATTTCTCATGGATAAAATAAAATGGCAGACATCTATAGATGTTGAACGAAACTATAACAATTTTGTGATGTTGTGTGAAGATGGGCGGCTTGCGAAATTTGACAAATTAAGCCGAGTCTAAACCACAGTGCTACAAAATAAAAACAAATTTTTTACTTTACTTGCTAGGAAACTCAAGCTGTAGAATGCATTTGATTTCGACTTGCCCAGCTTTTATTTTGATCGGTTCAGCCATATAAATATTAGCCCGTAATTTAATTTATATTTTGTCGATAAATAACTTCTGTACGTCCCTTTAGAGGATATATTTTCTTGATTACGAACCAGTTTCCATTTTAAATTACTTTTTTAATCCCTATTTTTCTTATCTGTGTGTCCATGGGAGTAATTTAGAAAGAAATTGGCTTTTTGAAAATCCATTTAAGTTTCGATATATGGCACAGATTGCTTAGAAAATTAGTACAAATTAATTCGCCCATGTGGCAATCCTGTGTAAGAGTCTGCGAATATATCCAATTATATATATGTTTGTGCATATGCATACAAACAAATATCAACAGACGCGCCCAACGTACTCGTACATAGTTAGTTCCAACTACGCCGCATAAACCCATTAGTGCGCAGAAATTTCAAATTTCCTAAAAATTTCACAAAATTTAAACTTTACAAGCTGAAAATGTGTTGCTTTGACTTCCACGTACACACAAATGCCTCGACGTGGTCGCTAGGGAAATTGTACCAAGTATGTTTGTGGGTCAGAGGTGTACATGCTACATACTATAAATGTGCGATTGTGCGGGAGAAGTAGTAGTAATCTACGTTTATGTTATCGCACGTGCCTAAGCTGCAATTAGCCAAATTGGAGTTAGCCACTACCTACGGAATGCTTAATACAAATAACAACAATAAAATTGCAACCCTGTTATATTCAGTTAATTCTCCATAGTCCAGTGAGTTTTATTAGTTTTTTCCCACAGACAATTACGCTCATTAACAATAAAATGCATTTACTTCGTATCCACCATAGTTGTGGGCTTAAACCTATAAACTCGCATAATAATAACGCTCGTGGCGAAGCAACTGTTTTTTTTTTTTTTTTTTTGAAAATATGTATTAAAAAGTGTAATTTATTGATTTCGTTAGGGACCAAATCAAATATAATATTTAGCGTTTGAATGGGGTTTTTTTCTTGATGAAACTAACTAACTATTAGGGTGATTGACACGGTTTTTTCAAACCGGTTTTCTCCGTTTTTTCATAAATTACACTAGTTTACAGTACATTTGTTGCCAAAGAAATTTTAGCTGTTGCTGTATAAAAGAGAAGAAAACATGTATTTACTAAGAAAAACTTTATTAAAAATAGTAATTAATCATTGAGTTCTAAAAAACTTCGTTTTAAAGCTCTTCTCTGATGTGTAGACTTCGGAAAATGACGTATCAGAGGCCAACAATAGTCAGACATCATATTCGTATCAAAGAAACCCTGATAGCGCTCTTCCATGACGCGTAAGTCCTGATGCATACGCTCTCACTGCTCTTCGCTCATATCTCCTACATTCCTACATTCCGGAAACCTGTCCAAGTGACTATGGAGGAAGTGGAGTTTTATGCTCATACAAGTTCAATATAATTTTCAGATTTGTTATTTCCGAGAAAATTCTGCATCACAGAGACGAAAGCTGTCCAAGCCTTTAGTTCTAACTCAGTCATAGAATTTCTAAATTGAGTATATTTCGTAAGTTGTCTAATTTGGGGCCTGCACAAATACCAGCTTTAATCTTTTCCATAGTGAGCTTAGGAAATTTTTGGCAAATGTAAGAAAAGCAGTTCCCATTTTTATCTAATGATTTAACAAACTATTTCATGAAGCCCAGTTTTATATGTAATGGTGGAAGGATAATTTTGTCACGAGCTACTATTGAATTATGGACTATATTTTGCTTTCCAGGCTCCATATTTTCTCTCAACGGCCAGTTTCTTCTTACCCAATGCTCTTGTTTAGCTCTACTGTCCCAAAGACATATAAAACAGGGAAACTTTGTGTAACCACTTTGTTGACCAAGAATTGTGTTCACCATTTTTAAATTGACACAAATTTGCCACTTATTGTCATTGTATTTTATTATGTTCAAGACTAGCGAAAATTACAAAATTCTTCCTTCAACTTTGTACTGTGGGCAAAAATTACCCCAGCGTATTTATTTCCATTATGTATTAGAATACATTTTAGGCTACGTTTTGAGCTGTCAATGAATAAACGCCAGTCGTTTAGTTCGTATTGTTTCAAGCCCATTTTGATCAACAAGTTTTTGATATCTGAATAAAAGGTAATACCGCTTTCTTCAAAATAATAACGCCGTAATTATTTTTCTCTTTCACGATAAAAACTTATTTTAGTATCTGAGGTAAGCAAATTTTTTTTCTTTCAGTCTTGATGGTAACAAGTCTGAAGCTTGCTTAGAAAGATTTAAATATCTTACAAGATCATATAATTCAATTTGTGAAAACCATTTAGGCTCATTTGACATACCTTCAAAATCAGAATCATTTTGTGATGAGGCGCTTCTTTTACCACTTTTGCATAATCTTAAATATTCCACACACGATTTACAAACACAATTGGGAGCCAAAGACTTCTAATTTTTTTCCAAGAGCATCCCAAAATACTTAAAATTGGTATTTTTCTCAAACGTTGATATAACTTTTCTACAGTTGTTAAACACACATTCTCCGCATATATAGCAAAAATGATCTGGATTGTTTGAACAACGTCTCCTTGCACTACTCATGACGCAAAAATTTTAGATACTAATCTTAACACAGTAAAATACGCTTGTTATCGCTTAAATGTCAAAAATCAAAAACAAAGTACCTCGAGCTGCTCAAAAATTTTTGAGGGTAGATTTGACAAAAACTAGTCATAAGTGAACATTATCAACCACAAAATTCACGGCAACAGACAAAAAGTTAAATTTTGTAAACTAGTCTTATTGTTGGCTTTTTTTTGAAATCTTGATTTTTTGAATATCAAATAAATCGGTTTTTTAAATTTCCAAAACCGGTTTTTGCCTGGCATTATCTAAAGTTTTAAGATTTGAGTCTATGTATGTATGAGTTGAAGATTTTTGTCTTTGCTCGATTTTACGTTTTTATTTTTTGTATTTGTCTTAATTTTTGTAACTCACCTGATCACAATTGAGAGACTTTGTGTTGGGAGTAGAGGACTTGAGACCAATTAAGGTCTAAAATTGTAACTTTTGACTGATACTGCTTACTAAAATCGAACATCAAACACCATTTTATTTTCAAAAGATTTCTTTCCCAGAAATAATTGCATTTAGTTGCATGTATGTACATATGTACATTGATGTAGCTTTTTCTTTTCCGTTTTTTTTCAAATTTCCATTTTTCGAATAATTCGAAACCGGTTTTACAATAAAGTCGGATAAACAAACACCCTACGAACAATAGAAAATATCCCAAATAGCTTACAATATATTCAATAGAAATCGGAATCAAATATTTCAGAATTATATAAATATTATGTTTAATAGAAATAGGCACTTTGCCGAAATTTTGACGCTCCTATTTGCTACATTTTCAAACTACGTTTGAAGGGACAAAACTATGAGATAAAACTTTTCCATAGTACGGTCGGTAGCTAATTAACAAATTTGATTGGTTATGTCACATGGCCAAAGGTGATTTCACTAGACCGATGTATTCCGAGGACTCATCAGACCTTGTTCGTGTTTATTTATTAGTTATACACAAATGCGTCGTATTTGACGGTTGCTTTCCTCAGATATCTAAAGATTTGTAAGTAATGAAGTCACGAATGAATAGTTTTGATTTGTTAGTGAGTCAGGATTTCAATAAACAGTTACTATTACAAAAATCGCTTTGGAAATCAGAAATAACACTGTGTAACACTGAAAATGAACTTTGAAAGAGACCTAGCCTAGGCGTTAGGCCTTATAAAACTAAGAAAAACTGTATACTTGAAATTTGCGAAACACCCCCAAAATCTCATTTTAGGGCCAAAAAACTGTTTTTGAGGTCATTCGCTAGTCAATCATCAATATCTTTGCGAATTTTCATCCGATTCAAAAGTTGTTTATATATTTTGAAAGGTGACAAATCACTATTTTAATGGCGTATAACTCATCAAAATCAAACGAGAACTGACGAAGCTACAGAGAAAAAAAATCGTAACTTAATAAAAAAAAATTTATTTTGAAACTTTGACTACGATTTTACGATAGTCTTAATTCAGAAAGGTACCTATCAAAGACAATATTATTAAAGTGAATTTAGTACTGCGTCGATTAAGCTATTTCAATCGAAAATTGGTTGGAAATTGACAGAGTTATTACTATTTAAATTATTTTAGATGATGACCATATTTAAAAATTCATACATTTTGATTATCTTTCAACTTCAAATTTTTATTGTGACTGAAAATAAAAAAAAATTAATCATTAAAATGCTAAATAACTTTATAGCTAAAAATGTTTGCTTGATCTTCTGCGTTTATAAGACGAGTCATCTGTTTCACGTTTGAGTGACCAGCAGTAATTAGCTATCATCCTAACTTGGTTCTTTCCTGTAAACCGTTTTTCAATGTTGGAGATTTCTTGTTGAAATCTTTCACCTTGTTCGTCGCTGAATTGACCAAGATTATCCGGGAAAAATTCCAAATGAGAATGCAAAAAGTGAATTTTTATAGACATGTTGCATCCCATTTCTCCATAAGCTTCCAAAAATTCATGGACCACCTCAACGTAATTTGAACTTCTCGTGTTTCCAAGAAAGTTTCGGCACAAAGAAATGAAACTCAGCCATGCTCTTTTCTCTACTGGGTTAAATTTTTTTATGAAGTCATCATCAGTCATAATCTTACGAATCTGCGGTCCAACGAAAACGCCTGTAATTCATGATCAAAATGTAAAAATAAATTAGGATGAATTCTTTTTGAAGAATTCTTGTTGGGAAATTTTTATAAGTACCTCCTTTAATCTTGGCGTCACTCAACTTGGGGAATACAAGTTTCAGGTGTAGAAAAGCCTCGCTGTTTTTTTCGAGTCGTTTAACAAACTGCTTCATGTACCCCAATTTTAAATGCAATGGCGGCAAAATTATATCATCAGGCTTAACTAATGCAATATTAAGAACATTATTTTTGCCAATTTGAAATTTTCTCGGTGGCCATATGTTACACTTGTAATGATTTTTGGCACGACTGTCCCATTCACAAAAGTAACAAGGATATTTAGTGTAGCCACCATGCATTCCAAGTAGAATTGTCAGGACTTTAAGGTCCGAGACAATCTGCCAGCGAAATTTATTGTATTTAAGCAATCGTAGAATTTTTTCCATCGTTTGATAAGTCTCTTTCATATCAGTAGCGTAAGCCACTGGAACTGATGGCAATTCATTTCTGTTGTGCAGCAATACTGCTTTCAGACCTACGATGTTAGTCAATTGAAAATGAATTGATAAATTGTATTCAAATTTAGTTCTCTCACACTCATAACACATTAAATACTTACTTTTGCAAGAACCGTCTGGAAATAATCGCCAATCTTGTGGACAGTGCACGTGATCGAGTGCAGCAAACAATTCATCCACATCAACGCAATAAACTAGTTTGTTATTGGTGTCATCAGCTTTGAAAATGTGTTCGAACGAAGATAGGTCTCTGTCTCGTGCAGACGTTGCTTTAAAGTTACTGTCTACTATATTCCACTGCTTTAATCTGGAGGCCAGAATCTCTGTCTGCCTTATAGACAGATCCATATCCCGCACAAGATCACAATAATCGTGATTTGACACGAAATGACGTTCCGTTTCTATTGCTTTGGTTGGAAGGTACGGTTCGTGATTTACCTCATTAGAAGATTTGTGGCTTGAATCAGGAAATGTAGCTGGATTTTTGTCTTTAGTTCGCTGATCTTGTTTTCCTCTTGGAATCGGTTTCGATACAGTCAACACATTGGCATATTCTATGAGGTGGCGACTTTTTTAGCGGTGACCAGTGATTTTTGTTTGGCAAAAGTAGCAATCCTCCGGCTTGTGATATATTTGATAATGCCAAGCCATAGGAGTCACAAACGGCAGACGCTGGTCATCGCATTTACCGGTTTTCCATTGTTTTAATGTTGTACAGCACATCGAACAAATATATTCGGGGTCATACCAAGCACTTTCCACGTATGAGCAACTGAAAAAGAGGTTCAACGCTTCAACCACAGCTTTATTTGTTCTTAAATCGAACCGATATTTCTTATCAACAAATAGACCGCAGGCGTAACAAAATTTGTTGCGCCTATCACACATTTTACCACACTTATTACACAATATAATTGCGAAGCGGTCGCAAGGTTGAATTGACGGCGTAAATTTATTAGATGACCACTCAAAATTTTTGGAAATGAATGTGTTTAAAATAATTCCTCATACTTGCTATGTTTCTAGTAAAATAACGCAATGAAATGCGGTCAAAGTAGAAAAATTAAAAAAAAAAAAAACTTTTCGCAAGGTAAATTTATTTAATAGCAGAAAAAATTTAATAGCTTCGTCAATTTTTGTCCGATTTCATTGCATGACCACTCAAAATTTTTGGACATGAATTTACTTTCAAAATAATTCCTCATACTTGATATATTTTTAGTAAAATACTGCAATAAAATGCGGTCAAAGTAGAAAAATTTGAAGAAAAAACAAAAGCTCCAAAATAGATCTTTATATCTCAATTTAAAGGTATAATCCTTACCTTTCCAAAACATATTTCATATTGAAAATCGGTAAAGAAATGGCCAAGTAATGAAAAGATTAGCGCGTATACTTCCGAAGAACGAGTTTTTAACGGTAAAGCAAGATTTTGAGGGTGTTACAAATTTTCCAAAAACCGTTTTGAGTTATATTCGACCAGGTGAACAATTTCCAATATGTCACTTTAAAAGTTCATTCAATTTTTTCCATTTTGTAACACTGTGTATTTAGTTCAAAACGTCAGCAGTTCACTTTTCTGCTTCCGATTCAACAGACAACTACTCAGAAACAAATGATTTGTAATTTTTTATGTAAAGATGGCTCGGAATACCGAAAATTAATTTTTTTTCTTAAATTCACTTGGCCTAGGGAGTTCGACCGCGACAAAAAGCTACACAGAAAGGTTTTCATATTCTTAAAGTTAAAAGCTAATCGAAGATAACGTCTCAAATTAATGTACGAAAATGTGTTTTTGGGTACTAAATATATATTTTTTTTATGTTTATTTTGCTCAAAATAATCGCCCAGAAATCCGTTGAGCATTGAATGTTTACTGAATTTCAGTTTTTGGAAGCAAAATTATCGAGTTTTCTAATTTTTATTTTGGGCAACTGAGGCTTTTCGAGATTACCGTGGAAATGTGTTGCCTTCATTGCATTATAATGCATTAAATAATTATTTAACTAAATTTTTGTAAAATATCAAATGTATAGCCAGTCCGAGCTTATTTTTTGTTTAACCAATTTTGTGCGCAGTTATTTTATTTTATCTAACGAAATGAATGTACTACACACTCAAATATTAATAAAATACGTTTTATTAAAATATATTTATATTTAGTTTGAATACACATACATACATGCAAGTATTCATGTTTTACACCTCCCCTATTGTCACGAATCAGTTTTTTTTTTGAATATTCAAAAACTTATATAATACAATTTTCTTTAAGCAACAATTTTCAGTTAAATATTAAAAAAAAATTACAACTATTTTCAAGAATTTGTTTGGGTTTGAAATACAATTGCTATGGCTTATTTCTTAATAAAAAAGGTGGCAACCTTTTAATATAGAAATATTTCATATAATATTAAAAAAAATTAAAACAGCTTGAATAAGCTTGGAGTGTTACATTTTACACGAATACAAGTTTTATCGAAATGAAATGAGCCATTCCCGAGACAGCGTTATTAAATAATAGAAAAAAATATTTCATTTTAAAGTTGTTTAAAATACATTACATATAACACACATGTTTTACATTTTGTTTAATATTTAACTTATTTAAATTCCGTGCATACATACTTAACACGTATCTTTCAAGGCGGCATTGAATAAATAATTGCTCGTATATAAGAATATATGGAAACCTCAAAAACTAATTTCTCCACCCCCAGTCTAAAAAGAAAGCAGAAGAAAATGTATACGCCCACATACTTATAAGTAATTTCCAACAGACTGTGAAGAAAGGGATTTGATTATTTTATTTCGACTATTGAAAGACAGGTGGCGCTATTTTTTTTGTATTCGTATACAATAATATTACCGCTGTGGTCGAGTGGATGGCGGTGCGTGCTATTACTCGATATGCCGCTGGGTTCGAGGTTGGAATCACAGCCAGGGCAAGTAAAAAATCGCAATCATAGAAAAAGTTTTTTTCTTTTAGCGGTCACCCCTCGACAGACAATGGCAAACCTCCGAGAGTAGTTCTGTCTTAAAAATGCTTCTCATAAATACATCAGCCATTCGGAGTCGGCACAAAATCTTAGGTCCCTCCTTTTGTGGTATAGTGTAAAGACGCACACCACAAATGGTAGGAGAAGCTCGACCAAACACTATATAAAATAATTTATAAATTCAGTGCAATATTTGTCTAGAACGATGTTTACTTAGCCGAGAATCAGAAGATTCGTATATTTCATCGAAAAAAATAGATGTTTTTACTTGTCCACAATTGTGCATTTCTATATCGATGTGCAATAGATTTGAATTGCGATCTGCCTGATATTTTTCTTAGTACAAAAAATACGATATTGCTATAAATATCTATTGAAAGTATTTTATTTAAATAAGATTATACAATAACATAAGTAAAAAAGCAGTTCGCTGGATTTTCAAAGTGGGCGTAACACTCAACCGTCCCGTTTGTGGCGCAATTATCTTGAATTTGAGAGCAGTCCCATTTTTTGGTAAGAAAAAAATAAAGACATCTCTTTGAAAAAAATATATTTAACATTTTCCCCATACATACAGATATATTTACATTTGTATTTTACTGCCATTATTGCCTAACTGTGCCATTCATTGTGTTCGATATTACAAAATTTTTAAATATTTATTGTGTACTGCTGTAAGTATACCCTACTTACTTAGGTGCCTGATAATGCCAAAACATTATCTAATAGCCAAAAGTTAAGAAAGCAAAGTCATTGTTCGATGCAAATGTGGTTGTTTGGTGCTTTTAAAATTTAAGTCAGCCAAAAAAAAGTCCATCAGAAGAACACTTGTTTATTGTGGAATCTGTTGTTTGTGCGCTTGTCTGAAGTTCGACTAGCGTCCGTTTTTTTTATAATATTGGCAATGTTTTCATTTTAATTATAATAAAAGATTTAAAATTTAAAAAAATCAGACTAAATTTCGAACTTTTTAATTGGAACCATTAAAAATATTGTGTACGCAGCTTTATACCAAAAGTTTTTAAGATTAAAATTACAAAAGATTATAAAAAATCTTTCGTAACTTTTAGCCACTTGAAACTTCAACTATAGTAATATAAAATTAAAAACGCTATACAACTGCATACCCAATCTTTTTAACCCATTAAGCCCAAGGTGAATTTTGAATATTTCTTGTAATTTAATTACAAAGTTTAAAACTTTTATATATAGCAATATAGTCTTAATGGTATTTTTCAAATATTCCAAAAGTATTAAGCATGAAAAACTTTGCCAATTCAGTTTTACTCTACAGTAATATTTCCAGCAACGGCACTCAATAAAAATCAGATAAGACTATGGTTTTTCATTTGATCTGACACGCACAGATGAGTAGTTATACTATTTTTTACTGGTTTATATTGATGCACGTATACATATGTATGCATGTATTATATAATAGATTATTAGTTATTCGAGGAAACTGAAAATTTAATTTATTCAAATGAATAAAATTCAATTTTACATCAGCACTTTGTACGATTACTCTAGCCTAGGATTATAACATAGATATAAAAAATTTAAATGAATAAAATATTTTTTTGAAACCCTCTGAGCGCTGTCTTCGTGTTGCTATATTTACTTAAATAGAAATTTTTATTTAATAGTTTTTAACCACAAAGCTTCTCTACAACGCTTACCAGGGAATAAATAAAAAAATTAATCAATCTGCTAGCGCTTCAGATAACTTCGCTGGCAGCGGTTGCAATACAATTACATAAATTAATACATTCAAAGGTACCTAGTACAAACGGACCGTGTACACAATTAAAGATAACGACAATCGATACGAAAAATATGCCAATTACCACAATAATGTATTTAATGCAATTTAAATAGCCAACTGAAAGAGACCGAATTCAAGTGTGAAGTGATTGCAGTCAACAAAACCAAAAAGTAAAAATAAACATTAAAAATTTCGTGATGGTAGTTGTTTTTGCTGAGAACGTTCGTAATATTATTGCTGCGCGCATTAAAGCTGTGTGGATATTTGAATTGAAAGTTTTTTCTTTTGTCAGGTTGAAGCGTGAAACCGAATTATTAAAAACATATTATATATTAATGACGATACAGAGTCAGCAAATGCAAATTGTAAATATCGCTACAAACACAATGAAGCCCCTGACAAATCTTTGGTATAACAGAGTCAGGTCAGGGCTATATTGTTCAAATGCGATTGAAAATTAAAAGCTAGGGGTTAAATTGGCGAAATGTTTTTCGCAACTGAGGAATTAAGTATGAAACCCACAATGGGGTTGCCTCGCAACAGCTGTAATGGCACTCAAGTGGGTGTGAATTAACACACTCTCACACATAGCACCGACATAAACACACACTCATCTATGTACATATATATTCTTACATACATATGTACGTTTATAAATGAATTTATAGATTGCCAGTGAACATAAAGAGGTTAACACAAAAGGAAAACAATAAAAAGTTTAATCATTTATTTATAGGTAATTACATTATGATATAATGCACCCAATACTGAAAACCGTGTTAACAACAACAATAATTGTTGAACAGTCTAAAATACTCGTATGTGTATACAGTGAAGCATAATGTAACATATGTACATATATAGTTCTTATACATATGTATGTATGTCCATAAATACTCGTACATTTGTAGTTATCAACTTATACTCGTATATACAAAAGCTGGTATATGCAGTTGAAAATTGTTTTGTTTCCCAACTAAAATCCATGCGATTGTTAATAGTAATTTATCGATAAGTAAATTTGCATTCGTGTCGCAAATGATTATTAGTCATACAAATTGAAATATATATAGATAATGTAAAGTATATATATAAGATTATTTACACAAAGTTTATTTACATATAAAATATGCCAATAATCATATGTATGCGAAAGTTTTAATATTTACATAGTTTTACATTTAAATGCTTACAAAATATAAGTACGTACATTTGTATGTGAATATGCATAGTGATACATACTCGTATATTATTGTAGATATATGTATATGAATTTTAACATTTGTTTTATTCAATTAAACCATAAATCAACCGAAAACAAACATAAAAGTGCTAATATGAACATATGTATGTATGTATGTATTAAAGTGCGAATGCAAGTATTTTAGTCCTACAGATTTTGTTAATCAAGCTGAGAGCTACTGAACGTGATGCAATAAGAATATAAAATACTAAGGCTGAGAGAGCAACGAAGAAATGTTAATAATAAAAAGAAGGGACTAAATTTGTTGTATTTCAGACAGACGAGCAGAATTTCACGCAGACTTACAGCACCAATATCCTTAAGAGCTCCGCAATAATCGCATTTTCACACCCAAGAATAGTAGTGGTACTCATTTAATGTGGCCGTTACATAATGATGGCAAAGTTGCCACTAGGGATAAATGAGCGCCCTATGTCAAAATGTTGCGAACAAGAGAAAAACTAAAACTTCTTATATTATTGAAACTAACAGCGCTAAATAATTTAATGCTTGCAGAGTTTTTTGTTTTGGGGAACAGCTTAAATAGATTTGCGAGCGTGTCATGAATACCGTTTGCCACAAATGCCGTAAGTTTGTGACGTTAAATGAGAGTACCACTAATATTTTTGTGAATATGCCTTCGGCAGAAATTAAGCATTTTCTATTAATATCTTTGAGATTATTGTATGTACTGCGAGGAAAAACCATCTGTTAACATAATTTTTTGTTGTACTAATCACTGTTTATTTTCATACTGTCATTTTAATGAATTTCCCTGCCTCACAATGGTCGAAAATTCAGAAATGCAGGTTAAAAGTACAAAATTTACGCGCGTTTTATTACTTTTACATAAAATTATAGTAAGAAGTGTGAAAAATTTGTGATACCACTAGATCCTGTCAAAATTATAGAATACGTGGTTTGTTAGAATTGTGTTGTTTTCTATTGGTTAAGAGAAGGTTTCGGTGTCCTTCAGATTCGTGCTACAGATTGTTTTTTTCGTTGCAGTGAGCAACCTCAATAACCCCTTACTTTAAATTTCAGCTCTTAAAACAATTTTTTCCAAAAAGCCGTCCGCCGTTTTGTGTCAGCCATTTCGAATTTATACATTCTGACATAATTTTTGAAATCAGCGAACCAAAAACCTGTTGTTGCTTCGTTTCGCCCGATTTCAGACCACTGTGTGCCGTTGCAACAGTTACTAAATAAATATTTCTCCAATCAGGTTATTTTATACATGCGTTTCTACGCCGTTGAATAAATACACTAGTAATGCACATTACGGAAGTTAGTTCGTTAAATAACTGCCATCTATCTGCAAAAAATTACATATGCAAAATTTCAAAATCAGATTCTGCTATTTCGAATATTCTGAATTCGTTATGGACGATTATGCTCCGACTTTTTGATGGCTTCGACGACTTGAGTTAACCAATTTCGCGACTTTAACAAACAACACATAGTACAGGCTTAAGTAGTAGTCATTTCGAACTGAACCCCACCATTTTTATTAAATAGTTTTCGGTTTGATTTTACCGTAAAACAAAAGTTTGGAATTAAATTTCTAATGACCGTTTGTTCATGTTAAAGGACATACATATTTTTATACTTAAAAATACAAAACTTTGTTTAAAGCGGACATTATTAAACAAAGTATTTACTATTCTCCCGCCCAACCGACACGAACGGCGCAATCCGCTTGACGCACGGGACCTTTTTTGTTTTGTCATGTCGTGAAAGTCAAGAGTTTGTTAAGCGTCGAAATTCATAACTGCTAAGCTACAGAATAAAATTCATTGCTGATATGCGCAAATGTTATTGTCAATAATTTATTGAAATGGGACAGCATATTTTTTTTGTATTCTAATAAGCTAGTCCGCTGCATTGAGTGTTGAAATGAGAACACCGAAAGGGCGCAAATAGTTAAAAATTTGTTAAAAATGATTTCAAGATTTTAAGTCTTAAATATCTGGATACTCTAGAAGAAACGTTTAGATTAATTTCGCCTTTAAGGTATGTTTTAGAATTTGATCCTGCGAGCAATTTATCCACATATGTATGTATATTGTTCATCGCATTTATCTGCAAGAGTGGGGAGGTTAATAAGTTCAAAACGACTAATGGAAGGGCAAAGGACATACCAAAAGTAGGATTTTTTATTGTATTGATTCTAGCTTATCTTTATCTATTTAATGACGAGGATTTTATATCAGTGCTAATCTTACTGTGTCGTTAAAAGGGTTTTAGTAACAAACGGGTCACTAAATTATTTTCGCACCTTGCATAACTGAAGCGAAAATTCAAAGATTGAAATTAAGTTAAGAATCCGTTGTAATGCACAAGTTAAAAAAAATTGCTTACTTGCTCTAGTCTGTATATTGACAAGAAGTCGAGGAAATGGCTTAATATGTACGTATTAAGATTTCCGAAAATAATAGTGTTATAACTTTGAGACATGTTTAGTAAAATGATTTTAGAATTTGAAAAGTTTATATGAGAGTATAATTGTTAGTGCACTTCCCTTGAGGGTATAAATGCAGTGAGAACAATTTGAGTGCCTTGCCAGCAATTAATACATGCCGAAGCTTAGCAAATATTTATATTTGTTATCGGGAAATACTTAATGCACTCTAAACAAATATTTAAGCTGGCGTATAAGGCGCTTGTCACTGCGAATTGACTTCCCCATGCTTAACTTAATTGCATTCTAGCTATTACAGCACTCGATTATATAGTTATCTAATATAAGTGTGTATAAACGCTGCAAAATTGGCGCAAACTCATGCACGTGCATACCTAAATACATATGATAAACATACATAGGTACATTTATATGTATTATATACACATTTCAAATGATTTTGGCATCGACATTGGCGAAGTGGTAACACTATTTGACCACTCGATATTGGTAATTGAACATTTTATGAAATGTATTACGGCAAATTGAATCTATTGCAAATTGATTGAACACAAGAGCATGTGCAATTCGAAAAGCTATTTGCTTTTAACATGAATACACAGATACAAATGTCCATGCGTATTTACATATTCTATACACTTGCAGAAGAATCGAGTATTGCTAGTTTTATTAGTTGAAATTGAAGGAACATATGTAAATTCATAAATGTCTGTATAAGTACATAAATTTAAATCCAAAACCTAGCCAAATGCTCAGGACAGGCAGAAAACTGTTTTGACAAATATGGTTGTAATTTTATAGTCAATTTGAAATCCACTGTGAAGAAAACCTTCTTAGAAGATGAGTTTTTTAAGTTATTTTTTAATTTTGTGCTGTAATTTGGGATATAGGAAATAATTTAGAGCCGTGACCAATGCATATTTAACTGGTAGCAGCATGAAAAAATCCTTTGTATTTTGTTGTTGCTTGATACCTCTGATGTGTCAACCTACACACAAAATTTCAAATTTGCCGCTTACAAAAACGGCAGGTTGCTTTGAAAATATTTATGTACATATGTACATAAAGTAAAAGGCAAGGCAGTTTAGGGGTCTCATAAAATAAAAGAAACCAAATCAGCCTGCTTTCCTGATCCTAACCTAAAAATTTGTAGAAACATAAAAGTAATATAATAAATTTTTCATTTAAAAGTTTAACAGCGAAAATTATGTTGGAGTTAATTTATCTACATTTAGAACGTATAGCTACTAGCATATTAGGGTCCGATAACTAACTTAGATATTTTACCCGATAATTTTCAATAGCAATATCTACCGATTCTTAAACTTGGGCAATAAATGTTCATATAAGCTAATTTTATCAGCTCAAACTGTTTTTTCAACTTCTCAAGTCACTTTTTGAAGACATTGTTTTATCTGATATCTAATATATGAGCGCGTGGCCGCTGTGGTCGAGTGGGTGGGGGTGCGTGCTATTACTTGATATGCCGCTGAGTTCGATGTTCAAGTAAAATCTAAATCATAGAAAAGTTTTTTTTCTAATAGCGGTCACCCCTCGGCAAGCAATGGCAAACCTCCGAGGTTATATCTGCCATAAAAAGGCCTTCATTTCTGGTAGAATATAAACTCGGCCAAACACTGAGCTATATACTGTAAGCGCCAAATTATTCTTATTATTAGTCCTTAAGAGTAAAACGATATACGGCATATCAATTCATTCTGCATCAGTTATATTTTTTATTGAAACCTTAACTGCAGATAATTTGCGGAAAACGCAACATTAATATTTTAAAAGATTTTTTTTAATTAGAAAATTTCAAAACAGACCGAAAAATCTTAAAAATTTATGTAACACCTTAATTAAATTAAATAAAAGCACATCCACACGAAACAATAATGCATGAACTTTAGTTATAAAATTTAGGTCTACCGCAAATGTCATGTGTAAAAGAAAGTCTCGTTTCAAAACCCGCAAGTTTTATAACATTCGTGGCTGTTTAATAATACGACCTTATTTAATAAATTTGTAAAAAAAATCTTAAGTTTCCCTCTCTTCTTATTTAAACTGCTCTCATAAGATATCTTAAATTGTTTGGCATCTCTCTATGTTTTTATGTTCAAAGCCATATGGAGATTAAAACGAACATTTCAAAACAGGATTAATCAAATTGGCGTAGCCTTAACATTTATATACTTAAACGAGTACATATATGAGTTTACACATAGATTTTTTAGATTTTTTAAATAGTGAAAAGGTAAATACTTTGAATAATTTTTAAAATAATTTTAAATGAAAATATTTAAAAGAAATAAAATTATATCTGCCCGATTCTCTGTTCTTAATAAATTATCAAACATTTTCAAATATTCAATATTGCGAATTTATAAAGCTTTTTTCTTTGCTTTATTATAAATACGAAAAATTTTATTGCCAAATTATAAACAATTGAATATTTATAAATGTTTGATAATTTATCAAGAACACAAAATCAAGCAGTGTGTCTATATGTCTGTTTAAATAATTATTTTAAAAATCTTACAACTTTTTGACCTAATTTTTTTATAAGTTGTATATACAAAGTAGTCAACAGGTGTATCAGGATTAAGTCGAAATATATTATATTTTGTCACATTTTACATTAGGCTTTATAATATTTCAACCTTTTAAACAGTACAAAAGTCGTTATGATACGATTAGTGGATCCAGAAATAAAAAATTTAAATACGGCATGATTTTTTACTAAATCCGTTTATAAATGACGACTTAATTCCGATTGATATAGTATTTTCATACATATGTTCACATTAAGTACAGTATTTACCATTAAACGATATTGTGTTCAATAATTATGCGAAAGTGAAGAATAAGCCTATAAAGCTCTAGAGCTTAAGAAATGACTGAACGTCATTTGCATTGATTTGCTTTAGGCTTGTTCAACAATGAGTTATTTCAGTTGCTCCACCAAAAACTTAGCTTCAAGTCACTAAAGAAAAATACTTGATTTGATGGGGCTCTGTGGAGCGATATTTACTACTGCCTCACCGAAGTGGAAATTTCAAAAAATTGCAATTGAATTCAGTGAGAAACAAAAGGTATTGAAATTTTCTCATTCATGGGGAACATGAACACGCCTAATAGGCAACATAACAGGCATATCAGCGCTAATACGTCATTTTATATTTTCACATAGAAAACGAAAAAACCTTAGTCATAGTATGTATGTATGTAGATATACATATAGCAAAAAAATAAGACCTGCTCGGAGGCTACTGATCTGATGCTGCCTATTATAGTGTTGGTATTTTAAAAATTCGTATACTTACATATAATTATAAAAGTTTTGCACTTATAAAAGTCATAATAATTAGAGAATTAAAAAAATGCTAAGTCGCATGGAAATAAAAACCGTTAAACATATTTAAGAAAAATTGTTATGAGCAATTATACAATCAAATTTTCGGTGTGTTCAGATAGATAAGTACATACATATATATTTGTATGTATATTTATATATTTTAAGGGTATACACATTTATACAATATGCACATTTTATATATAGGGCAAATCTACATAATGTTATATGCATTTATATAAAATTTAAATAAAAAAATTTTTTTTGATTGTATTATTCGCGAAATTGGCAATAAAGTAAAGAAATGTAAAGACGAATTTATAATAAATATATATATATTTAAATGTAAATGTGTTTGATTTCGAAATGGGGCGAAATGTTGTAAACTAAAGAAATTAAATACCCAAATCGATTTGCTCTAATATGTATAAAGCTTCGTGCGCAAAAATGCCAATCGATTTTGGTTTCTCTAACAGGTTCCTCTGCGGTTGCGTTGGTCTCGTGAGATATTTTGTGTTGATTCTGCAAAAGATAACACATATTATAGAAACCTACTCAAATTTCCGCATTTTGAAGAATCTTCCTTTTTCACAGCCAATCAACCCTACAATTCGGAGTTTGGAAAGAAAAAGATAAATACCTGAGAAACAATAAAAATCATATACTATAGAGCTTGTATTCTGGCGGATTCTGCATTTTCGTATTATATCAAGATTCAAAGTTAGATACTATAATAAGCATTCTTCGCTTACAATCGCCTGATGACAGCTAGTGAATTTAGTTTGGGGTCAAAAACTTCATTTTAAGATAAATTTTTACCAATTGGCTTTAATATGAGAGTTGTTTTATATTAGGAACCAGAGACTGCTTGCTCAATTCCATAAAATATGCTATGCAAATCATGGAAAAATTATTTATTAGAAACATAAGCTTTAATACTGGCTATTGGCGTTTCTGTAAGAAATCGTCAAAATTGTCGTATATATTGCACTACCGTACAACTGTCATACTTTAAGGCTTAAGAATAGGTTTGCCATTTCATAATGAACAGACTTACTCCGGAACAACATTTGCAAACGTTCGGTGAATGTGCCCAAAACGAGATCCCGATTTTTACAAGATTTTTTTGTTGCGATGAAGCTCACTTTTGGTTGAATGGGTACGTTAATAAACAAAATTGTTGCAATTGGAGTGGTGATAATCCACAAACCATTGTTGAGACGTCGTTCATCTTCAAAAAGTCACTGTTTGGTGTGCTCTATGGGCTGAGGGAATCATTGGTCCATATTTCTTCAAAAATGAAGCATAATGCTACAGTCAATGGGAAACGCTATAGAGCAATGATTAATGACTTTTTCGTGCCTGAATTGGAGGATGTTGCCAACTAAACAATCAATTTATTGAAGGAAACTTTTGGTGAGCGCATTATCTCCTATCGGGGACCTGTGGCGTGGCCTCCAAGATCGTGCGATTTAACACCGCTGGACTATTTTTTGTGGGGTTGACGATTGACGCCTTGGAAGAAAATATTCGGCACTTTATTGCTAAAATACAGCCCCAATTGCTGTAAAAAGTGGTCGAAAATTGGGCCAACGACTGGAATTTATTCGAGCCAGCCGCGGCGGTCATTTGCCTAAAGTTATTTTAAAAATGGCAAATAAGCAGAGAGATGAATACACATTTCAAAAATTGATTTAGGTATTTGTGATCATTTATGCAGTAAATCACGAATCTTATGTATATTCATCGCTCTTATTTTAAAATTACTTTTAATTTTAATCTAAAACACTAACCATGTTTAATATCGACGGGTTTTATTAAGGCCATTTTTGCCGACCTTAGCATACTTGCTAACTTGCTCTATTTCTCGCTAACAGGCCGAAATTATAAACTCCTTTCCTCTGCTTCCACCAGCAGATAACGTATCTGAACGACGTGACTTCGTCAGTGGAGCCAATGCATCGTAATTTGCTGTACAATGTCATTGTCCTTGTAAAGCTTGATCGATGAACTGTTCCAAAGTCTGCGAAAACCATCGTCCCAAATACATAAGTGTCCACGACATGCTTTATCGTAAAAGTTGTTCATTTGAAATCACTGAATGTGAATGGGGTTTTCAGCGGCGGTAAGTAGAGAGCGAGCAATTAGGTTCCATTATTCACCGAGATGTGCTTTCTAAAGGTGTGCTTAGGCTGTGTTTTTAGGCTATTTTTTAAGTCCATTTACATCCACAAGTTGTATGTATGTTATTCGTCTGCTTACCGTCTGAGGCAGTTTTGTGAGTGTTCCCGCAATTTATGCATTGTTAGTTGAATCGTGAACGTAGTCTTGCCATTTAAGTGCTTTAGTGTACACGTTGGTAAGTGCAAACATACAAGCATCGTCCAACTGATAGAGGTTGATTGAGGCGACTCTCAGTCATCCACGTTTCTTATTGTTACCTTACCACGTCATGCACGGCAATGTGTAATAATATATGGAAGCGAATACCCAATGACGCTGGTGATAATATTATTGTTTATATATGCTTGCACCAACATTCGTACAGTAAATTTTTTTGGACGTAAACTCATTCGGATAGCTTCCCAGTAGATTATTTATCGACCGTTCTGGTTCAAAGGAATAAAAAATATTGTGAAATAGTTATCGACTCTGTAAATTGAGCAACATTAAACTGTGTTAAGAAGTTAATAAATATTTACGATAATACACTGTGACAAATCTGTTTTCCAAAAACTATTTTATGTGTGTAATTTGAAAATAAGAAGATTAAAGCGCAGAATATGCTTTTAAAAATGTTATACTGACAGCAGGGAAGAGAAGAGATGATACGTTTTTTAAAGGAAGTGGCTTAGAACTTTAGAGAAAATTTCCTTAAAATGTTCCACATTTCAGGAGAAGTTCCGCCAAGTAAACAGAGAAGAACCAAGTATATGTATGCATTTGTATTATATATGTATTTATCTATTTATTAAAAAAAGTAATATTAAAATATAAAATTGTACTTTAGCTAAAAAGCCATAGCAACAATAGGCCTTAGCCTGGGTATAGCTAACAGTTTTTCCATATAAAATAATTGAAGTATGCACTATATGGAATAACTAATACATTACTCATAATTAAAAAAAAATTTCTTCCAAAGGTGTTTTTAAGATATGAAAGAATGTTTCGGTTTTGAAATAAAAAAAAGAAAACCAATACTAAAAAAAAAAGATATATATGTATATTTAATTACTAAATAAATATGCACCTTCCACGAGTTTAGCTACGTTAAAAATTGGGGTAGATTTTAATCAAAACCGAAACGAAAATATTTGTGCTATACATTCGTACAATTAACCAAAGCCAAAGTTTTCGTTTATTGTTATCTAACAATTATCTGCTCGAATAATCTTTTTAATATTTACACATGGTTTTAAAACATATGAAATTTACAGTTTGATCACAGTTTAATATTTCTACTAATATGAATGGTATATCGTCGTTTATCAAAGTCAGTGTGAAATTATCGGTTGCTTGAAATAAAGAGAGAAGTAATTTACAATAGCGGAAAATGAGGAAAAATAATGTTGCGCTTGCTTCCGCCACGTATGAACCAGAGAGAAAATGCTGAAACAATTATTTTATGTTATATATGTATTAGCCTGGCCATTTTGGTAAGACCATTTCGTTTTAATAAGAGCCGGGCTGAAAATGTTTTCTTTTTGTTTGAAAAAAACACACAAAAAATTTTAAGCTGATCGGATCAATATTAATGGACCCAAAAGTTGTTTAAGTTTGAGCGAAGGCAGCTTTATTGCAATTTCACTGGTTCTTATAATTTCACATACATATATCTTCGTATAGTTTTAAATAAAATAAATCAATATAAATATGAAAAGACTGAAACATTTTATATTACTACTCAATCCATGCAGATTTTGTATGCGTTGGATATTTTTTACGATATGAGTCAACAACTTGCAACATAAATTGAGCCTCTTCTTCGTCTCGTGTTAAAACGCGATTATAATCCTTCATAAATTTAACGCCAGAATTCTAAGGCAGCTTGAAATTCTTAATTTTCCTCCCACAGAGATGGGTCGATTTTGAAAAAGTCAGTTTGTAGTCCAAAATTTGAAAACATAGCTTTTGATTTATATGAAACGGAATCAGATAAACCGCATTGTAATAAACGTTCCATATTTGATAAAGTGCGGTATTTAACAAAAGCAACAATTGTATCCTTTGCGATCAAGCGATCCACCATTTTTTTTTTAATTGTGTATAATACGTTGGGATCGAAAAATGCAAGACCCACTATTTCTGCAGTTAAATACCACAAGTGATTCTTCATCTTCTCTGTCACGACATCAGATACGACTTTATCTATTTCAGAAAATTGGAAAGCGGCATTTATACAATTTAAATCCTTATTGGGGAATTCAATAGCATTAGTGTATCCGTACCAGGCTTTGATGTAAAGTTTTACAATAAATATTGCAATATCTCGAATGCTATTGAGCTCTCAGTAAAATGAAATTGGTCACGAAAGAGAAAAATTTTAATGCAATAGATTCCCTTCGCCATAAATCGTGCATGCGAAGTGCGAAAAGAGCCTACATTTTCTCCAAGAAATAACATTGTTAGTTCCAACAGTTCTTTATAATCACTGCGAATTTGGGTTCCTTTGAGCTGGTTGCGGCAAAAAAGCTTGATTTGCTCACATTCATCGTTAGCAATTTGTTTGCGGGGGCGCGTTTCCACGGAATGGTGAACGCTCCGGCGCAAATTATCGGGTTTGAGATATGAAATGAATAAAATGCAGACAGGTACAATTAGTATTATGTTTTATTCAAAATTTCACTCAAGTACAAATGTGATTATAATATCTAATTATTTTGAGGTAATTGGTATAGGAAAAGTGGTCTTACCGTTGAACTGGCTTGGATGCTCCGATCTTTTGCTTGGTCTTCAAAGAAGTGCCGGTACCAAAAAAAACGGCAAACACATCTGACCTGCCGGACCGCAACCCTTCGTCGAGTTTCCCCTCAACTTGGTTACAGTACGGCAGGCTGCGCTCAGTAACGGCTGAGGCAATTATGTCTATGCGTGTGTGTGTGTGTACGTATACACAAAGCAAAACACATCACAGTTCGCACACGAGGGTGGTAAAAAACTATAACCGCCTACTAGGGTGGCGCGAAATATTTAGGCCGGCGGCCTAAACACAATTTTTATGAAAACTAGTGGATCATCGAGACCAGAATTGTATTCATTTTGTTTAATATTGTGCTATATGTCAGCGAATCGGTTGAACATGAGAGTTTTGGGTGCACTGCTTTGGCACACTTTTTATCAAAAACGTGTTTGAGCACAATCTCGTAGATATGCAAACGGCAACCAAGTTTAAAAAGTTTTCGACCAAGAAGATCATCCAAAAGAACACAAGCAACTCGTTCCAGGCTTGTGTTTGAAGAAGTAGTATCGAAGCGTGATGCCACAACTTTTTCAGAAATTTCCCATTCTACTAAATGGACAGCTTCAGCAATATTTTTACCAGTACCCGATTAAATTTTGGGAGCACCCAAAAATTTAGTTGTGCCATTGTAACTGACAAGTACTGTTATACTGTCCACTTTTGTTCGGCCAACTAAATCAGTCAAAATTTTTCCGTCCCAGTGAATCACCAAGCGATCGTTAGTCCTTAGCTGTTTTATGCAGAAAAAGGCAGATATAAACTCACTGGAATATTTATGCATTATACTATATACCAATTCCATGAACTCAGATTTGGCTTCACCATATTGATTTCTTCGATTGTTTTCACGTAACTGCTGCAGAGAAGTATGATTCAAGACTAAACTATCGACAGGAATCTTCAAAGCCTCTATCGTTAAAAATGTTAAGAACTATCGCAGTATTTGAAATCCATTTTCAACCTTTGCTTTATCATGTTCAGCGCAAAACCGTGGCGTAACCCATTGCGGTTTTGCAGAGGAACGTGGTTTTTTTGGTGGGACAACTTCAAATACATCGTCAGAATCATCATTTTCCATTGGCTCAACTTCATTTTCACTTTCGTAGCAAACTTAAATGGAGACAGAATTTTATATCAATTTTAGGAGCAATAACTTTATAGATTTAATATTCACAACAAATATTATAAAATGGCCTACCATTATGTTGCAATACTGCTTCTCTCTCGTTTATTAATTTCTGATTTTCTTCTCTTTCTTTTCTTAATCTCGATCTTTTATCTTTCGACGATAGTTTCATATCTACGCCCATCATTGAACCAGGCCGTCCTTTTTGCCGTTGTATTTCAAAAAAATCTTTGTTCTCTCGATTCTTCACAATCATCAATGTATTGGCAGCTGCAATATCAAATAGATCATCCAACGAATCCACGAAACCATCAAATTTTTCCTTCATTCCAGCTGCCAGTTTTTCCACTTTTATTTTATTGCAGGATTTCCAGTCCTCGTACATTTTTAAAAGCTTGCTGGCACATTTATGTGGCTCGCGGGCTGGTATGCGAGCTTTTTGCCAGAGTATCAAAGCAGCATCTATCGTTAACCCTGCACTATTCTTTGCAGTCAGTTTAACAAATCTCATATTTTAGAAAAACACCTCTAAAACTTGACGGCAACTTGGCTCCCACAATTTGATGTGACACCTGTCCAATGAAAGCAACTTGTCTTTGTTTTTCATCAGCTTTTCTTGTTTTCACCGGATAAATATTCTCATTCAATGCTTTAGCCATTTTAATATTGTAAATTTTATTTCTTTAAAACGATTTATTATTTTTTAATTCACAAGCACTTTATTTTTAATCACACAAGTTGTCACTAGCAAGACTCAGACAAAAGTGAATAAAGCAATGATATTTTAAATTTAATAATAAGCAAATAATTTCGCAGCTGTAACAGTTACTTACATAACAGTTTAATAAATTGAACAACATAAGAATATTTTGCTTTGTAATATTCACTATTGCACGCGCTTAGTATTGTTTAGTGATCGGCACATTCACACAACTATACAGCTGCAGCTACATATTGCTGCCTCATTCACATGAAATTGCTAAAGCTAAATGTGCTGATCGCTGATTTAGGTACTGCTCGGAATGAATTTACCGTTATAATTTCCTTCTTGCTTTCAAAAAGAGTTAAAAAAAACATTTTTAGTAAATTAATACGCACAATGCTCAGATTTAATAAAGAAGCAACTACAAACAATGGAATGAGGGATCAATTGCAAGGAACGTTACGTTACACAACAAATTTTCTTGAAAATATGAACATAATCGCTTTTAATTATGGAGGCCAACGAGATTTCGAATGGCTGTGTATTTTTAAATACTTTCACATTGATTTTACGAATTTTCAAATAACACATTTTTGTATAAGTTGGATTTTTAAGTTTACCATAAATATTATTTTAGTCGATCACCTGAATTAACTGGATTTAGTAAACTAGCTCATTAGTTCAATCTGACTTCCTTAACCACAAATGCAAGTATTATAATACATAGGAAATAATAAACTTTTCTTAAACCCTAAAAAAACTCATTTTTTTTTTTTTAAAAAGATGCCTTAACGATGTCATCTTTTCAAAGTACTAGTATACTTATATTTATACTATATATCCTCAAAAATGTACGATTATATAACAGATGGAACTACTTTAAATACTTAGAGTTCATTATTGTTAGTAAGTGAACGATAACATTAAGATTACGCTGTTTGTGAGTTGAATATGTTTTAAAAAGAGATTCATCAACAATTTCAGTGATCTTCTCACTGCAACTAAATTTCAAGTTATGATTATTGTCTAAAGAAATGTCTCGGTGAAATGTTAAGAAAAGATAGCTCAGGTGCTTACTAAACGGCAGTAGATTATTGATTATTCGCATTCACTGCCGCTCCTTGTAGAAGTATTGCTGATTTATATGAGAGGCCGCAACTGTCTGTCCAAATCCATAACGTTGCAGCCACCATATTGTTGCACAATCTGCTGCTGACTCTGGTATTGGAAAAAATCAATGAATATGCTTAATCAATGCGTTTTTGTAGATAATGGTATTTTAATTTGGTAATCAACTTTAAATTTTACAATTTAATGCTAAACCAACTATTTATGTGCTGGAACATATTTATTTAAAAGCTTACTATATTAGCATTAACAGTTTTTTTGACGACACTGATTCGACTTTTTTGGAGTCGTCAAGTGATCCTTTTCATTCTTATGGAATGTTATGTCGGAAACTCAAACTTGCAATTTTAAAATTTGTTCCTTTGCGAGGATCAGTAATAAACAATAAGCCGCCATGGTTTAACTGCAGACTAATGAACTTAACTCGTATCATCTCAACCATAATAAAATAACTAAAATTTTTATAAAATTCGGATTAGATTTTTAGTTTTGTAACCGTTCCAATAATGGAACACTAGGATAAAACATAAATGTAAGATACCGTTAGAGGTAGTGGCTGTTGTTAGGAAATAAAACGATTTTATACACAATATATAACATTTTTTTTTTTACCCGAGCGTACTTGTACACAAGGGTATTATAACTTTGTTCGCATAACGGTTGTTTGTAACAGTCTGTCCGTCTGTCTGTGGTTACAATAACTTGAGTAAAAATTGAGATATCACAATGAAATTTGGTAAGTAGATTGCTCTTTGGTCAGGGTAGGTTGGTATTGAAAATGGTCATCATTACATTTGATGCACCTCAACACATTGAGTCGAGGCCACCGTGACAATGTTATTGTCATTATATCTACTTATTTTTTTTCATTTCTTTCGGATCCTTGAAAGGCGCCTTCTTAGTTCGGTTAGCACGTATAGTGCCAGTGCCGTCATGACCCATTCTTTGCAACGCATTCAGAAGTTGCAACAATGTAAAAAAATTATCAAAATATAAACTGTAAGTTCCCCTATTTCGGGATGGGTATTTCGGCTATTAGCTCACCATAAATCAAGTACCTAAATCGTGTACATATTGACCAAGTTTTATATCCTAATCTAATTGGCTTTCAATTGACATGCTGTTTGGTTCCGTATTTCAAATACCTTTTCATCAAAAAATAGTTCAAAAAGTAGACCGGATTTTCAAAGTCTTACAGGAAATCTGGTTTACAGGACTCTATCTTAGCCTTTTCTGGAATGTCTACAAACCTCCACTTTCTTGTAACTTTAAGACGTATTCTTTTTGGTGGTGGCTCTGTCATTGACAACGAGGAGCTAGGCTGCGTCACTGACGATGTGGAAGGCACTGGGTCCAATTCTGGTTCATCTCCCACGAGTTCATTCACTTTCCTTGACTCGGCTTGAGACGATCTAGTGGCACGAAGTTTAGCTTCGGCAAGTAACTGGTGCCTTGACAAATTATTAATACTTGCAGACTCATCGTCACCACTATCTTCGTCACGATTTAGCCAAATATCAGGCGGTGTGATGAAGACATCGGCCGCGAGCACATCGTCATCCTCTTTCAACTGCGAGATTATCTCATCCACATTCAATCAATCTATATATGTACATATGTATGTAACGCAGGCGCGCACACAGAAAAATATTTCGGGGGGGTTTCAATATTCTACAATAATTTTTTATTTATAGAACAATGTCAATTTTTCTATTGCTTTGGGCCATTATATTTAAGATGTCTGCAATACTTATGTTGACATCCCTATGGACGTTTAATAGAGCCAGACCGTTGAGCCTCTCTGCACCAGTTTTGCTTCTTAGGTATGTCTTGAGTCTTCGAAGCGATGAAAACGACCGTTCACTCGAAGCCACAGAAACTGGTAGAGTTGCACCGATTTTTAATAATCGATTTGTGTATGGAAACATCCTGGCATCACACACATTTAAGCCATCAATAAATGTTCCAGGTGGATCTGTCTGATTCAAGTTGTGCCTGCAAATAGACGTTAAGGATACAATTCAAAGAAAAATATATTAGAAATAATTTGAAATCAAGTAAACTAATTATATAATTTACCTCTTCCACATTTTCAATTCTGGCACAAATTCTTTAGCAACCTCGAAATCATTAGGCCATTGCGATGCCAAAACCCGAACGGTTTCCTCTATATGTGCATCGTTGAGTGTAACGCATTTTTTCGGCAAAATATTTTCAACTTTTGACAACAGCTTTCCATGTTTCACAAATCTCTCCTTGAGTTGCTCCAGAAAATGATCCAAGAATGGTATATATATGGACCGCCGATAGTAGTCCTCTGGCCCACCTTCATAATTATCCCGATTTGTCCGGTGATAAGCTAAACGCGGAATTTTAATTTCTATATCAACATCTTTGGCAATTTGTTGTATAGAGTCGAAAATGCCTCTAAACGTTTGTTCGGCATTCTCACGCATCTCATTCACCTCGGCAAACAAATTATTGGAAAAGGCGACGCAGCTGCTTAAATCGCAGTTTTTTTGTTGTAACAGTATGCTTAAGTTTTTTGAAAGAGCGAAAATGGGCTTAAGGACCGCGATAGAAATAATAAATTGGGGCGTACGGATTGCCCTCAAAAGAGCATGTGGTTTTGACACGTCAGACCTCAAATGCTCATTATCAAGCTGCTCCAAAGCCGCACATATGCATTGAAAGACATCGAAAAATAAGGACAGGGAGTCTAAGTGCTCAACCCAACGCATTTCGCAAAATTTCAGAAGGCGCACCTGCTTTGAATTTGGTGCCGATTGCAGAATGAAATCTTTCAGGACTTTACCAGCTTTAGAGGATGAACGAAACAGATTGACCGTCTCTTTTATTGAAGAAATACAGTTTCTAACAGCTGGTATTTTGCAGGCATTTGCAATGGCTAGATTCAAACTATGATTTCCGCAATGAACATAAACAGCCTCCGGATATTGCTTTTGGATGACCGCAGCACAACCGTTGAATTGTCCACTCATGGAACGCGCACCATCATAGCCTTTAAAAAAATGTCATAATATGACTATTCGAAAATAAAACATATGATAAATAAATTTACCTTGGCCTCTTAGATATGCAAGGTTAATGTTTAGTTCTTTTAGTTTCTCCATGATTACGCTTGCAAGACCCTTTCCAGTTGTATCTTCAACTGGAACAAAGCAAAGAAAGTCCTCTCTCAGCATTTGCTCGTTTTCGAAAATATGGACGTACCGAATGCACAGTGAAAATTGCTCAACATCGCTTACATCTGTTGTTTCATCAGCAATAACGGCGAAGCATTTGGCATTATTGATACGGTCGATAATTTTTTTTTGTATCAACTCGCCTGCTGTTACAATAATCTCATTTTGAATCCGCCAGCTGATGTAGTTAGCAATACCAGCTGCAGCTTCAATATGCTTTCTTAACGTCTCATTTCCACTGTCCATAGATAAACGTAATAAAGCTCTGAAATTTCCGTCATTTTCAGTTGGCGTTTCTAGAGACAGTGGTCCTTGATCTCTATGACCTCTTAAAGCCAGACCTTGCCTTCCGCATACCAGAACCACACGTATTATTGATGCCAATTTATCTCTATTTTCTTTTTGTTGTTTTTTGCGTCCTGTGTCGATTTCAGATAAAATATTATTTTTTTTGTTTTCGTAAATTAATTTAAAATTTGCCGCGTCTATCATTGCCCTTTTGTGATAATCTTTTTGCTGGTGCTCGTTAAACTTCTCAATTCCTTTTTTCCAATTGCGGAATGAATTTTGCACAAATGCATTGATTTTTTGGTGGCTTGCATGTCCAACAGTCTCCCACCCACAAGCAACACAAAAACTGCAAAAGGCACCGTCTTCAGATGGTGAATAAACTAACCAGGAATAAGTTGTTAACCATTTGTACTGGAATTTTAGGTTTCGGTCGCCAGACGACGGGAACTTAAAGGATAAGTCAGGTACCCATGCTTTCGATAAAACTTCATATTTTTCTTTATCATTATTGTTTTTAGTAAAGTTGCAAACATCATTTGAAAACTTCTATAAATATATACAATTTGTATAACAACAATATCAAAACACGTAAATAGAAAAAAAACCTACATTTTGTGTTGCCACCTCCGCATTGCGAACTTTAGGTGCACTGGAAGTTTCAGCACTACTATCTGCTCCTCGTTTTAATATATTTTTGTGGAAATAGTTTGTAATTGAATTGGACATTATATGTTATGATGTTATCACTTTAAAACTTTAACACAAACTAAATACTTATAACTTACTTCGGATGACGTTGCAGTCAATCGCTACAGCGATAACGGTTCTTTAACGAAAATTGGCGCGTGTCTATCAAAAATAAGACAACAACAATTTCGCAGCGCTGCTCTCCGTCTCTGAGAGTGCTGAGAACGATACAGTCTCTTGCAGTGCTCGGACTTCAAAAAAATTGTATGTGCTAGATCGATCTGAAAATTGTGCTAGATTTCAACACCAAGAGGTAGATTTGAAATGGAATAAAACACAACACTTTTATTTGAATATGAAATAAACAACTTATTTGAACGAAAAATTTATTCATTTCAATATATACGTATGTATATGTAATACACATCCACATAAATAAATACATATTTTAATCTATATAAAGAACATATTGATAAAAAAGTTCGGTGATTTCAATAACATAAAGAATGTTATAAAAAAAATTATAGAGGCAAATTTTCCGTCAACGAATTTGAATTTTTTATAAAGACGTATCATATCGTTTGACTTCTCTTATATTTTTAGTACTTTCTGACATTTCTTTGACTAGAATAATAATAATATAATATTATAGTAAATCTATCCACAGCATGTGTATAAAGTTTAGTCCAATTCTTTTTCGTTCTAAAAATTTCGAATTAATAATTAAAATATAAATATGTAATTATAAACAAACCTGCACATAACGCGGCTAAATGGAGCTGTAAAATTAGAAGCGTGTTGGAATGAAATAGATATTGTAAAACTAAATATTGGGCTTGCAGCATAATGTACGTATTATGTCAGCTGGGAATTCTCTTACCTATCATCATTCACAATGATCAAATAAAAAAATTAAAAGTAAATTAATTTACAAACTAAAAAATTTTAAATATGTGAGTGTTGAAATGACAAGCGAAGTAGGAGTAATAGAAATTAAATTTTTGAAAAATAGCGCTTGATCTAGCACAGTAGTGCTAAAGTCCGAGCTCTGGTCTGTAGTAGTTTCATGAATACATATGTATGTATGTATGTACAGCCTATCTCTCTGAGCAGAGAGATAGATTGTACATTGTGCTGGGTCATAGCTAAAATCATTGTAAGTAGAAACAGGAGCACTAAAGCCCATGCACAAAAATATTGTTGCTTTGAATGTTTCATCTGGACAGTACAAAGGAACAAAATAAATAAAATATGTTTAAATATTATGTAATAAATAAAGTTTATATGGTTATTTTTGACTAATTTTGTTTTTCATATGATTTTGGGGGGGGGTTTGAACCCCCAAAACCCCCCGCTGAGTGCGCGCCTGATGTAACGTATGGACTCCAAAACGGCGGGGCCGATTTAAATTAAATGTTCAGGGAATCTTCACAATATTCAGACGGGTGACACTGTAAAGTCCGATTTTTGATTTTCGGTCTGCGGGCGGACGGGCGTGGCAAAATCCAATTTTCATTTTGCTCCACCAATGACATATACATATATATTTTTATTTTTTTGCTTTTTTTAATTTAATTTTATTTGTTTTGAAAGCCGTTGTCATGTTTTTCAAAACGAAATATCAAACACTTAAATCGTGTATGTAGTTCCGAAGATATTTACAAAAAACCGTTGTTAATAATGATCCAATATCAAAATTTTAAAACTTTCGAAATGTTGCATTCAAAAATAGCATAGGTATTAGTAAGAGGAAGAAAAATGTATCAAAACGGCGGCGCTAGAGTCGAGTTATTTATAAAAGTCGTGGTTCTGAACCGATTAGGATTTCATTTTTTTCAATTATTTGCTTCGTAGCGCTGCAGTCGAGATATACAGAAAAATATACATTTTAACTGGAACGACGAAATATTTAACTTGGAAAATCTGCTATAACTATAAAGAAAAGTAGGAAGCTACGAAAACGAATGCGAAATTTAGGTGTCCGTTTCATTCTCAACATTAAACATATGTATGTACAACAGAGTTTAAAAAGTATTTCATATACTACTAATACATTTTGGGCGGGACGAAGTTCGCCAGGTCTTCTAGTATTTAATAAAAAAAAATAATAATTACGAAGCAATACTGAGATAAGGTCTATACTCGTACTTATCCAGTAAAGAAATTTCTTAGAATTTGACAACATTCGCTCTCAGAACGGAAAATATCCCAAAAAGTACAAGAATGCAAAACCAGTAAAAACTTGCAAGTTATAAGAACAGCTGATTTCATTTGTGGCGCGAAAAATATAAAATAAATGAAATGATAAATGAATGAAACTATATATTTCTCTGAAAGAAAAGCGACGGAAGGCGATGCTGCTGAAGCGTTACCTGAAGAGGTTCAGGGATGTATAGTGGGCAACAAGAAGATTTCGTTGCTATGGGCAGCGGAGAAACACCGGGTGGCAGTAGTGAGCAGCTGGAAGACTTCGCTCCTACAGGCAGCGGCGAAAGCGGAGAAACACCCGAAAGTAAAAAGCTTGGGTGGTTAGATGCCCCTACGAAATTTTTGATTTCGGAAGTAAGAGAGTTGCGGCCAAAGGTGGGAAAAGGTGCTAAATTAAAAAATAAAAAGCAAATGTGGACTAGCATAAGCAATAAACTTTGCGAAATGGGGCACATGTTTTCGGCGGCGCAGGTAGAGGCGAAGTTCTACAGCCTGGAGAGGCAATACAAAAGGATCACTTTAAACAACTGCAAAACGGGAAGATCCAGATTAACCTGTCCATTCCAAGCATAAGTTTCTAACATCATTTTCTTTATATTTTCATTTTATTAGTAAGCTTGACGAAATTTTCAGGGAAAAAATTTAATTTACCCGGGAGCGGTCCTGGACAATGAAACGTCGGTATCCATTGAGACTGTTAGCGATGTAGAGGAATTTTTGGACTCTTCGCCAGCTCTATCAGTTGAGTTATTTTTCCCCCTTTAAAATGTGTTTTGTATAAAGATACCAAATTTTTATTTTTTTAATAAAATTCCTTGACCTTACACCTTCAACCTCCAAAAGAAGGAAGACCAGAATGGAACGCTACCTGGAGAGAAAGGAGAAGTCTGATGAAAAATTACAAAAAATGTTCGAAGACTCTTTGAGGAGGAAAGCGGAAATGGCGGAAAGAAAGGAGCAGAGAGAGATAGAGAAGCTCAGTGTTTTAAAATCGTTGGTAGAGCTCCTCAAAAGGTAATAGTTAGCAGTGTAAATACGGCCACTCACAGAAATACTTAATTTTTGGATTTCTAAAGTAATTGAGGAGACTGAATTGTTGATTGCTTTATTTTAAATATGAAAAGAAAAAACAATAAACATACAATGTGATTTGAATGCTATTCCTTTATTTTAAAGTGATCTAAAAATTTTGCTTTCATGGTTTAATAATAATAAATATATTTAAAATTTTATATATTTCCCCGACGAGTTTGTAGCTCTTGGCGTATGGGATCTCGCACACAGTTTCCCCTAAAAACTTCGCCGTAGCTTGCTACTTCATCAGTCACATCTGAAGTTCCCTCAGAAATTAATTCCAGATCATCTTCGTGTGAAATGTTATGCAAAACACAACAAGCTCTAATGAAATGGCATAGTTTATTCATACCTCGCAGCTTACAGTAATACAACTGTCTAAACCTTTGCTTTAAAATGCCAAAGGTGTGCTCTATTGCAACACGCCCGCTGCTAAGTTTAAAATTAAAATATTTTTTAACGCTTGTGAAATGCCGATTATCCCTGTATGGCGTAACTAAATATTTACTGCACGGATACGCGGAATCGCCTAAGAGGTAGTAATCTGAAATACAGATTTTTTTGGTATTATATATAATACATACATTTATATTTATTTATTTGTATATTACCTCCGCACTATGACGATAATTTATCATATATGGTTGAGTTTTTCAAAATCCAACTATCATGACAAGATCCTGGATATCCCACGAATATATTTATGAATTTTTTATCTTCGTTTCAGATGGCTTGTAAAGCAATTGATGTTATTCCCTTTCCGTCGATAAAGTCATCCTTCCCTCTCCTTGGTGGGTATATTCTGATGTGGGTTCCATCAATGCAACCTGACATGAAATATAATACCTATTCACATTAATGCATCGTTATATTAACTTATGTGCTTATGTATTAAATGACCAATAACTTTGGGGAAATAGCATTTCCCGTTAAAAAATTCGCTGGTTTTCTGTTTTTCCTCATCGGTGGGCCATTTAATCACGTCTGGACTTAAAGAGCTTATAAACATTGTAACTATTTAAATAATATTACAAATTTCTGACAGAGCAAGATTGAAACGATCAGCTAAATCTCTGTAACTGCAAGCCTCATGCCCTGCAAACCACAGGAAAACCAGCAAATGGACCCTTTCTGAAATTCGTTAGTTTGCAGTAGTATTCCGAAAGCATGAAACGCTGGCTTAGGCTGTAAAACAAACTTCTGGAAATTCGGAAATGTGTTAAAAACCCTTGCTCGGTGTACGTGGGCACTGTTAGCTCTACGTAATTCTTAACACAATTCCTTGGGTTTTTTTTTAATAAAGAAATAGATGTCGTTCGATGTAATTCTCTTCAATATTGAAATTTCTTCCTCATCCTCGCTTTCCGATGAACTCGATTACATCAATATGGCAAAGGTATTTTTCCTTATGTTTTTTGCTTTTCTCCTGCTTGCATCTGCATCAGTTGGTTTGTGCAAAACGAGAATTTAGAAGTTAAATATTTAAGGTTGGAAAAAAGGAAATACCTTCGACGCTCTGAATTTGGAATCAAACTTCCTGAATAGCAGCTGTGGCTGCAAGCGACAATTCCGGAAAACTTCAATCACACACAAGTGGAATAATGCCTGATTCCTAATACATAAGTATATATAATAAAATTAACTCAATACACTTCACACGTAATATAATTACTCACATTTTCCATTGTAAACTACTTTATTTTATAATTTCACTAAATAAATTGAATTTATTCGTTGTCTCGTTTGCTTTTGATCAGCTGTTTTTCCTACTTGCAAGTTTTTACTGGTAAAAAATTTGTCCAGTAAAAATTATCAACTTCCCCTCAAAATGAAATGTCAATTCGCTCTCTCGATTTCCCCTACTTTGCAGGTTTCTTGCAAGTTTTTGCGTACAATAACGCCAAAACGTGATAGTTTGTAACAATTTTTACAAACTATTGACTTCGAGAACACTACTATAGTATTAACGCGTATATATAAAATTAACATGTGCGTATATTTCTACTGTTCCAATAATGGAACGGTACACAAAATTCACATTTATCCACAAAGTTGCATATTTTTTTATAAACAAGTATTATGACATGATAAAACAAGAATATAACATTTGTATAAACCCTAAATTGTCTTTATATAATATGATAATAATAATTTGGCTTTAGTATAATATAAAATATCATAATTACTTACCTTTTTCTGTTCGACATAATTTTCACAAAAAACTTCCAAATAAAATAATTGTTCTTGGATACAAACAGCCGCGCGAAATAAAATCACATTTATTAAGCGGTCAGCTAGGTACTCGTATGTTAGTAATTTAAACATAATAACATCAATTAAAAGATGCGTTCAAAAATTCAAGTAAAAAATTAAAAAATAAACCGTTCCGAAATTGGAACACTGGAATGATATGAGTTAAGAAATAGCAAAAAAAAATCGTTAAAAAAATTTATGAATAAATTGAGAAAGGAGTTCAATACTCTCCAAAATTTTTTTTTAACAATATATGTATGTATGTCTTCTGTTGAAATGAGACTAAAATCTAATCCGTTCAGTTGCTGTCAGTTTATCAATACCAAAAGAAAAACTACTGGTTTCTCAGCTAGCTTAGATTACGATGGAAAAGTTTTCGAAAATGTCCAATAGACATGTGACTTAATTGCTCATTTTTTTCACCCCTGCAAACTATCACCTCTTGAGATTTTTACTGAAAATGTGTTTCTTGCGATTTCTAATCTATAGCCCTTCACCAAATCCGACAGTGAGAGTTTTTCTCCACTGTTTTTGTAAACTTACGCCGAACTACTTGCTCGCCCGTTACTACTGATTTTTTTATATCTTTACATAGTGGAACTTTCATTAATTAATGGAAACTCTGCTCTATTGAACCAGTCTATAAATCAGGTAATCGGAATGACGTCCGCAACTATAGACCTATTATGAAGCAGAGCACTATAGCTAAGTTGTTTGATTTTTATAATTAAAAGAAATTATTCAATCACATAAGTAAGGTTATATCTAATTGCCGGCATGGATTCATGCCTGGTAGGTCGACCTGCTCCAATCTCCTTTTAACTAAAAATCGTATGGTAAGTGCGTTTGAAAACGATTCTCAATTATATGTAATCTATACAGACTTTTCGAAGGCCTTTGATAAGGTGGTCCACTCAATACTTTTGTATAAATTAGAACACTATGGAATTGGTAAAATCTCTTCTTCAATAATTTCGAGGTCAATGCATGGTCTGGTATACCGCAAGAAACTCATTGCGATCCATTGCTATTTATACTTTTCATAAACGACTTATCGAATCATTTTAAGTATACAAACTGCTTAATGATATTAAAAACTTGAAGTCAGATCTTGATGCCTTTGAAAACGATTTATTTCTAAATGTGAATAACTGTTTTATTGTAACATATACCAAGAAGTCAAATTTCTTATCTTTTAACTATAAATTAAATAACTGCATTCTTGGTGTATTTTTTAATACTAATCTTTCGTTCACTAAGCATATCGACTATCGCGATGGTCGTTTCCATCAGAAGAAAGTCCAACGATTTTAAAGACGCTCAAACATTAAAATCTATTCATGTTGTCTTAGTGAGATCTGGCGTTGAGTCCTGTTCATCAATATTTAATAAATTGTATGATGTGCATTCGAAAAAAATTGAAAAGGTACAACCAAATTTTACAAAAATAGTTTTATTTAAAACGGGATGGCCAAGTTATTCTGCGCCTTATATAAGTCGACGAAAATTACTTAGTTTATAATCCTTGTATGAAAGGCGAATATATTTTTCAATAATATTTGTATATAACATTATTAATGGTAATATCGATTGAAAGGAGTTATCTAATATATTTTAAAGTCATACTTCTCTTTATAATTTAAGGAATTGTTCTTGAAAAATGCAACTAACTATGCGTTTAATAAGTGTACGATTCGCACGATTGAGTAACAATTATTGTAACGCCCTTAATTCTAACGCAAATATCGTAAGATTCAAGCTGAATCTGTTTACCATATTTAATTAAGCTAACTAGTCTGTAAGACTATTTTCTGTAGACTGAATTAAATAAATAAATTTATTTTACATGAATGGCTGATGGTACTTTTAATTTCCGGTTTATAGTTATTTATAAATGTTAGGACATCCATAGGTATCAGCGAATCTTTATACACTTCAATAAGAATCACCAGAGCCTCCTATAAGGGCCGAATAGCTTTGCACTCGTACGAAAATGGATGCTACAAAATAAATCTTCACATTTTTGCCTAACCAATTAGCTTCTGTTTATTTTTTGTTAGTTAATTTTATTATAAAAAGTTACCTATAATAGAAAGACGTGTTTATGCCAAGTCAAGCACTTGCCGCATATTTTAGAGACATCTGTTGCTGTTTTCATTACATAACCAACCTGTGTTATTTAAGAGAAAGTTGTGTTTACTACGGGGCATAACGCGATTATCAGTGGGTGGGTCGCAAGTTCAATTGCAGTATAAAACGGTGCTGGCTGGCGGACAAAAGCCAACACCTCATGAAAAATTCATTCCTTTCATATGTTTTATGGCTTGTTGAATTCACCACTATGGCAGGAGTCACAGCTGGAGCTGGGCTGAGTTTGCAGCTACTACATCAGGAGTTGAAGCCAAATATATTGGTAGCCGCGAATCGTGGCACAGAAGGGTGTCAGAGCAGCTGGTCGACTGGCGAAGGTTACATGTTTTAAATTAATAAAGAGCAAGCGGAAGTTTCTTTTGGCTGCTGCATAGAAAGGAATTCAAGCGATGAAATTATTTGCTATAGTATTTGCCAAAAAAAAAAAAAAAAATAAATAAAAAATAACTCCATACACAGCTTCTCCTGTTGCTTTATTCCCCACATGAGACTTAAACATCGACGGCAGCAAAGTGTTTTCATGGTAATGATTTTTTTGTGAAAAGCTTAACGAACTGAACATTTTCGTGTAGATTACTTAGTTGAATGTTGGCGATATCAGCTTTGTGGCACTTTTCGGACATAGTTCTGTACTCGTACATGCACGCGTTTTATTCTACATATACTATGTATGTATGTATATGTGCATATATATGCGTATATGTGCATGTTCATACGTTTGCTTATGCATACGGACTTTTATGTTTAAGCAGAGTATGAGCAAATTATGGTCTCTTAATATGCTGACAAGCTTACAGGAACATGCATGCAAACATATAGTATGTACATATATATGTATAAGCAAACCTACACATTTGGTTGTAAATATTTTTTTGTTTTAAGAGGAGGAAGCTTTGAAAGCCTATACCCTGTCAGTGTGGGACTTTAACCAGCACTAAACATCCTACTGCCATGTACTGAACCCCAAGGTACCACCGTCAGGTATTTCGTCGGGAGGTGGTTTGAGCACTAAGCTCGATCGTACGTTTTAAGACTATTTATGCTATTTAATATAAATAAGCCATTGATGTTTTTACATATGCATGCGACGAGTGATTCCATGTAGGTAAACATATTTGTTGAAAGTTACCAAACGGAAGATCACCAGTTTTGCGTTGTAGCTCTTGACGGTTGGAACGCCCTAGGTACCAATCCGCCCCAGATTCTTAAATCCTTTGCTGCGTCTATGACTGAAAAATACTTATATATTATTGTGTGATGGTATATTATATTTTTCCCTCGTTGGGAGATTTGGCGGTTGGAACGCACTAGGTTCCAATCCGCGTCGACGCTTGAGTGTGTGTGTTTCGGCAGAAATACCTTGAGCAGTCAGAAAGTCCGAGATTCCGATCTGCTCGTTTATTGGGTCCAGCGGTCGTTAAGGAGGCCATACTTGACGGTTGGAACGGCCTGGGTTCCAATCCGCTGTGATTTACAAATTACAAAATACTGCATTTTAATGTCTCAATATTTGTCAGCGGAAGACTTAACACTGTTTTATCTGCAGGTGGCGTATCCTGGGTTGATGCACTCTTACATACATACATATGTATACATATACATAACTGTTTCCCACTTTAAGCAATATTGGCGATAATTGTAATGTTCTTTTCGAAATACATTTAATATAGTGGTTTTAATTTTAAGCCCAAGCGCGGAGTACGCCGTAATACGATTTTCGGAGATTCGACGTAAAAGGCATCACTGAGTAAGAATAACTACGTCGTAGATTCGAAATTCGTAGAGTTACATCGGTGAGTTCATTCGTAGCGCAATTTCTTAGATTTTTCGATTAATTTGTGGCGATTTGTGTGGATGTCCACTTTATTTCAATAATTTATAATAATACAGAAACATAATGAGATTGTGAAGCAATTTTCTTTTTTTTTGTTGTTTTCCTTTTCAGGCCAAATATTTTTACAATGCGTTTGCAATACGCTCGCTCAAAATTTGTAGTAGATTTCACCGCCGGTGAGTTCGAGGTTCGAATCTCAGTCAGGGCAAACAAAATCTTTATAATAGAAAAAGTTTGTCTAATAGCGGTCACCCCTCGGCAGGCAATGGCAAGCCTCCGAGGGTATTTCTGCCATGAAAAAGCTTCTCATAAAATACATCTGCCGTTCATCTGCGTTTGTGACAACTGCAAAAATAAATGCGATAATGAGCAACGCTCTGTTGCATGCTGGTTGTGCGATGGGGTTGCTCATATAAAATGTGCCGGATTTATTGGTAAAGTCCTAGACTTAATAGATGAAGGAAGAGGTATTCGTTGGTCTTGTTTAAAATGCAGATCAACTGAGGTTGAACAGTTCCAATATTTTAGAGAAACCAGAAATGGATTTTTCAAAATCGGCAAAGACCTTCGGGCACTTAATGATAAATTTAAATGTTATGAAAACGTGTTTAAATCATGTTAGTGCCTAGATAAATAAACTTCGCAACCTGTAAGAGAGATCAAATGCAAACGGACCCAAAGTCCACCCAAGAAAAGTATTGCCGCTCCTCTTACATTACTTCGAAAGAATATTGTGCCCCAAGCCCAACAAATTGAGCCAATTAATCTTTTGTCTCCTGTCCCTCCGTCTTAGGGCCCGTCTTCATCATCTTCGTCAAGGCGTATCTGCACTCGCGCTCCTTCATCTAATAAAATAAATTCTGATCATGCTAACTTACAGGTATCTTCACCTGAAGTGGGTCCATCACCACCTCAATCGCTTCCACCTTCCCAATCTGCTCCTATTGTTTCAAAAAATGTAACACCTGTGGATGAGACTCACTGCCCTGCAAAGAGGCTGGTTGTGGTTCCTTTGAGAAAATCGATTTTGGTTTCAAGATTTGCTAGAGACACTTCTTCTGATGATATAGAGTTTTACATTTCATCAAAAATTAAGACTTGTAACTTAGAAATCCAAAAATTTTACTTCAAATATGAACGTAAAGTATCATCTTTTAAAATTGGTGTGGCACCTGAAGTTTTTGATTCTTTGCTTAACAATTCTTTTTGGCCAACCGGGGCATTTGTTCGCGAGGTTGAACATAAATCACATAAAAATAAAAATAAAATAAATTACTTAGGTTCAATTCCTAATCGTGACACTGAGCCTAAAAACTAATTTTAAATTCTACTTTAACTATTTTCTACCAAAACGTTAGAGGTTTAAATACTAAATTGAACGATTTATATTTAAAAGGCTTAGACTGTAACTATAACGTAATTTACTTTACTGAAAATTGGCTTAAACCACATACATATTTTTAATTCAGAGATCCTTCCTAATCAATATCAAATTTATAGAAATAACCGTAAGGACATAATCGATGCTCGATGCTCGACTATGCTTTGATCAAATCGATGCTTTTGCGACGCTATGCTCGCCGCTCCTCTATGCGCTTTGCCTAAGGGGTAAGTTTTTCCCAAACCAATTTCGCATCATCTAAGTAATATTAATTTCGATTTTGCATAAGAGAGTTTTCTAGTTTAAACAGCGATTGTTTTTGCTCCAGTTGCTTCAATATCTATAATGCACAGAAATCGGTATGTTACAATTTTAAAAGAAGAATTAGCGAAACTGCAATAAATTAAAATACTTTAGATTTCGGCCAAATTCTTCAAAGTATTGGAAAGCCAAATAATATGATTCACATTTATTTATAAAGGTGAAAATATTTTATTCTCTTTTGTTTTATGGTTCTGTTTTTAAATTGTCACTATGCATTGATTGTATTGAAAATATGAATGCATGTACTTGAACAAAATTTATAAACGGAGGTAAGAAAAACAAATTCTCCGGTGCGCGAGGGCGCATTCGACACCACAATAAATCGAACGAGACCCACTTATGTGGGGATTATCAACCAGCTCTAAATGCAACTGAGTGCCTGTGTTTGTGCCAAAAACTAAAGTGAATGCAATAATAGCCGCAATGGTGCAACGGAATGCAGCGGCAGCAAGTAAATTGCAACATCGACTCTACTGACCTCCAGTATGCACACACACACACACACACACACACACACACACACACACACACACACAAAAAACAGACACACACACACACACACATATATATTAAGGAACACTTGAAATATGACAGTGAGAAGGCAAGGAAGACCAGTATGGCTCTTGCAAGACTCATGCCAAATATGGGAGGCCCAAAAGAGAAACAAAGAACCCTGCTTGCGAGCGTCAGCTCATCAATTTTAATGTACGCGGCACCAATCTGGGCAAGCGCGACCCCTATAACCTCATATATGAGAGCACCAGCTTCGGTGCACAGATTATCATCTCTTAGAGTATGCTGTGCATTCGTGACTGTGTCAGACGAGGCTGCAAATTTGCTGGCTGGAAGATGCCCGGTAGACATAGCTGCAAGAACGGCGGCAGCAATAAAGCATAGCCCAAGTGAACGCAACAAGATCCTGCAACAAAGCACCGACGAATGGCAACAAAGGTGGGACTCGTCCCCAAAAGGACGTTGGACAAAGAGATTGATCCCAAAAGTAGACGAGTGGATTAATAGAAAACACGGAGAAACAAACTTCTACCTTACCCAGTTCCTTACCGGGCATGGCTGCTTCCGACAATATTTATATAAATACAAGCACGTTGATCAACCCTTCTGCCTACATTGCGATGGGAAAATTGAAAGCGCAGAACACATACTTACGGACTGCCACAGATTCGACACAGAACGCAACTATCTAGAACGTTATATGCGAAAAGCAGTGTCCCCCGAAGGCTTGCTGGAGGCTATGCTGTCCGATAAGGATATTTGGCACAAATGTGTTGACAACATCACGGGAATAATGAAAAGACTCCGAATAGACGAGCGAAACGCGAACCGCGCAGAATTATAACGCACACTGAGTGAAGACGAAGAATAACGTCCAGTGCCTGCCCTGCGAAGTAATATCGGAATTGATAGTCCCGCAGGGGTGCCACAGGCCCAGCGTACGAAGGAGGTTGGGTTTAGTCCGTAGGTGCCTGGAGGCAAATCGGGCATGTGGGCAGCACGGGCTGCTCGTATCTATGAAGATTCCTCCTCCCTGGTCGTAACCGAAAAAAAAAAAAAAAAAAAAAAAAAAAATATATATGTATATACATATATATGTATATACATATATATATATTTATACAGTTGGGTCTCATGCCAATAAACTGCATGAAAACAGGGTGAACAGGAAGGGGGGTGGAACTGACAAGCCATTGCCAGAGCTCTTTCCAACCGTAGTCAACTTCTATCAGTCGCCACCACATTGCCACATGCAATGCAGTAACTGCGGCTGTGGCGAGCGACAGCCATCATTGCAACGTGCACCTACACATTGCGGAAGTTTTTGCAATGTTCTTGATTTTAGGTTACTGTTGTTGTTGTTGTTGCGGCGGCCTTATCCCCACTCACATGGGGATTGGCTAATAGGATTTGAAGAGCGTAAAATTGGTTCGTTGTGAACATGAAATATTCAGTGAATCCTTTTTGCTTGCACCACCAACTTGCCAACCGGCCGAAGCGTTGTTGTCAGTGGCGCCATATGACGTAGAACGTGGAATGAGTTGCCAAGGTTGCCAATGCACTACATACTCTTCAGCAAACGGGAGTTGCAATGTGAGCAGACGGTTCACCGCTGCTTTATTGCCGTTCTTTGCCAACCCCTACATTTCTCATCTATACTCTTCTTTTTTTTTTACTTTTTTACTTTTTGTATTTTCAATTATCGACATTCCAACCGATCCACCATAAAGATGGTTATATAAAACGACGAAAGTAACAACGACGGTTGTAAGTTGCAAGTTGCTTTCCATCCAGAATCGCAAATATTTATCCAATGTTTTGTGGCAGTTTCGGTGTTTACTTCGTTTATTTGTTGCCATCGACGATTTGCAGCTGTTCGATGGTTGCGTTGATCGAAGAAGGAAGTGAGGTCAGGCGATGTGTGTTTTCCTGCGCCTGCAAATATGCTAGGCTCCTCTGCTATTCGACATGTTAACGCTCAATGAAGTGTTTTATTATCGCAAATAAAGCGAAATCACAGCGTTTGCGTTAAAGTCGCAGTAACAAACTGCAAAAGGAAATGTTTTTTTTAGCATTTTCTGCAATTGGTTCATAATTGAAAACGAAGCAGAGCTATTAAGCTTTAAAAAAATGTTCAGTAGACAACTTTGTAAGAAAATATATTAAAAAAAAACTAAAAAATACAATTTTTACGGAATATTAATTTGTGGTATAATATAAAGACGCACACCACTAATGGTAGGAGAAGCTCGGCCAAACACTGAGCTACATAGTGTAAGCGCCAAATTTATATTATATACATATAATGTTGTTTTTTTCGGGGTTATAATTCTAGATAAAAGATATACATATATATAAATATGTCCAGAGCATTTCACAATATCGAGTATATTTTAACTTTATAAAAAAGAGCAATGGTATTATATTAAAACCTTTACGAAGTCGCCTTAAAAAAGTGTTTCAAAGTTTAATATACGATCACTTCCAAAATTAATTTAAATTTGCAAAATCAACATTTCGATCGCATTTATTTATGTATGTACATACATATGTATGAATGTATGTACTAGGAATGTAATTCATGTATGTATGTATGTACAAAAAAAATAAACTTACAATTTGCCGAGTACATACAGTACTGAAATTTGTAATCACTGTTTGAGACCAATATTAAAAATCTGTATATTACCATTTAGTAAAAAATTAAATATATTAACCATTCCATTTTGTGCGAGGTAGAATTAAATATATTCACTGTTTTTAGCAATTTAGGGATTAGATTTTTGCATGGCTCGTTAAAGGAATGTAATATAAGTTTTTAAAGAAATAAAGTTTCCAATTGAAGAAAAATAATTTTTAATCTTATGTGACATTTTAATTAAAAATTCATAATCACTTCATAATTCATTCATAAAATATAACAAATCCATTCATTGTCCTTCTTTAAACAGCAGACTTTCATAAATATTATATATATTATACATATATTTAATAAACAAAAATAAAATTATTATTATAAAATTGTCGTTAAAAACGGTTTCAGTTCTGGTAATCAATGTTAATTGTTTAAATATTTTAAAACATCTACACATTTAAGATCACAGTGGAATGTATTTTTGTGAAAATTTATGATGCTTTTTATAGAATTTAATTGGGATCATTTATTTCTGCCGGTCAATAAGGTATATATTTATCTTCAAAACAAAAATGGCCAATATTGTTCAAAACAATAAGTTACTAAAAATTAATGAAGTAATAAAGTTGAATTCACTCACATCAGCGTCAATTTTTCGACAGTGTGTATGGTAAACTCCGAGTTTATGAGAAGTGTTTGACGTTAAACTCCGGAATTGCTCATAAAATCAAGTGAACGGCGCAGTCAGAACATAGAATAAGACAAAATCGATACAAAATTTCTAACCGAAATAAAAGTATCTTAATTACATAATAGAGTGGCATGAAATATTCATATTTTTTTAATAATAAAGTGCTACAGTCTTTTGTCCCAGTAATAGATCATGCCATGTCCTAGTAATTGATCAACTTGTATCACTAGTAATAATCAGTGTACTATATAATTATCGCAGTTAGTTGCAACAAACTTCGAGTTATTTGGAGTATTTAGAAGTGTAGTTTATGTAACGCCACGTTAGAACCTTTGATGAACTATGTATATTTATAACCTTTTGACATATAATTGATTTTTTTATTCTCATAGATATTATCTGTCAATCAGACAAATATTATAAAATTATATAATGCGATTGATGAACAAAAATTTAAATACAATATTGGAAAAAGCAAATGAAATGAAAATGTTCGAAAAAGAAATTTCAAATTTTATTGTTGTATTCAAAGCGAGATTCGGGAACTTTTCACTTTGGGTATGGAATAACCTGATGCATCGAAACTTTTTTCAGAATTCCTCTTGCGTTCTCGCTTCTGTGCTTCGTCGTTTTTTTAATACTTTTCTACATCATTAAGCTTTTCTTCTCTGCTTACATTTTCTTTGTTCTGAGTTTCATTTTGCACTGTTTTGAGTTGCGATTTCGAGTTATTGTCATTACCTAAACTTGTTGATCAATCAATGGTTCAAGTTGTCACTTTAAGTATCCGAGTGATTGTCAATGCATTTATTAAAATATAACAGCTATAATATATTACTAATTCACGTTTGACTGTTCGCCAGAACTCGAAAAACCGTTATGTAACATGCTGGAGCACATAAAACCATTATTCATACTCCGAAACACACGCGAGTCGCTGTCGGTATCTTACCGGCCTGCTTAAGCGCACAAACACAGATCATCTATATTCGATTGCTTATACATATTTTTTTTTTGGTCAAAGTATATTTATCGAACAAAATGGCTTGTATGTTTAAACATTGCCTACGTTAAAAAAAATTGTTTTCGATCAAAAAAAGCATTTAATTTGAAAATGTCAAATCTTATTCCAGCTATATCAATCACTGGGACATTTAGCATTATTTTTATAAACAAAACCAAATTCAATCGCATGACATTCGTATTACCGAGTTCTTCCAATTTCCAAAATTCGTTTTATAGTCATCATTATTGTTAAGAAAAATAGTGCTCTTTGTACAGAATCACTACTAAGAAATTAAACCATCAACATAGTTATTTGTTTCCGCAAAATTTATCTATTGAGAGAGTATATTAGATCTTACGATATTTAATAGTACAGCGGCTTTTATAAAAGTAATAATCAAACTGTACTACGAAAATTTCAGCTTCATTGTTTGGCTGCATAGACATATTTTAATTTTATTATAGCCAAAAAAGTTTAAGTAAACAAACATTAATTGTAATTAGAGTTGGACTTGCCATACTCGAGTTCAGTCGAATTGCCGAGACTGTGGAGCAGGGATGTCCTTAACTATATACATACATACATATATTTTTCTTACTTAAATATATTTACTTGCGTATAATTTTATATCAGGAATTTATTCATTTATTTTCAATTTCAGCACCGTATGCACTCCATTCATACGTAGCTACTGTACGTTTAACTGTTGCAATACCAAAGTTCGTCTATTATTCACACACTAATTGTGAGCGTATCTTCTACATATTATATAGTAAATCGAAAGGAGTGAATAAGGTCAACGCTAGACGCGCAGCAAAATGGAGCACCAAAATAAGAAAATAAACAATAAATAAATTAGCAGGCACTGCAGCCAATTTTGAAAACGACAACTTCAGCATGGAGGGAAAATGCGATTTTGCACTGCCAAATAAAATAAGAGATAAATTAGATACATACTCGTACACATGTATGTATAGTTTTCAGCGGAAAAGGCGGAAAATAAGCTCATTTTTTTGTAGTTAATTGGCAAGTATATTTATAGCGTAGACTTTTGGGGCTTAATTTATGTTTATGGGTGTTTTTTTTAAATATTTAATAATCCAGTTTTAAAATTGATCGCGAAATACAGTGGGGAAGACAAATGAGTATATGTTTTAACTTATTGTACGTATTACTGCATTATAATAAAAATATTAATTTAAGTAAAGTAATTGTATTTGATTTTTATTTCGCACCCAATGCAGGTTTATAAATAAAAGTTGTGCTCCAGCAGCACTAAGATTTGCAGATCTTACAGGATTTAATGAAAAGTTACAGAAAATCGTACCGGCAACCAAAAATCCCCTCCCTCAGACAGAAATTGCCGAATTTAGTTCAAAGTTTTTATTCTGGCAAATTCGTGTGACGGTCAAATATTATTTGCAACGATAAGATTTTGAATTTAAAGAAGAAATAAATGATTATATGACGTTTGCTTCTTTTTCTTGTCCGACAGGGTGGAATGTTGATATTTGTTGGAACGATTTTCCGTCATCCCTTGTCAAGTTTGGTGTCGTTTCAACAAATATTAAGATTATATGACGTTTAACGTTTTAAATACATAATTACAGAAAAATTCTATATAATTTATTTTCATGAATTATATGTAGTTTGCAATAATAGAGTAGTATATTTCTTAATTTGAATGTACTGAGTCAAAATATGGTTTGCAATAATCGATGAACTGAAGGACAATTCAGGATGTATTTTTTCAGGAACATTACAAAAATGTCAACAATCTATTTTATTAAAAAAGTTTGATATCTAGATTTCCATCATAGAAACTAAATATAAATATATATGTATGTACTTAGATTCATGTGCATATCAAACAAAAAAAATTAATATTGCTTGACTATTTTTTATGTTTTGAACATATATGTATATAATACTCATATGTATATTGGCAGCAACCTTTCTGCGCAATGTGTAAAAATTCAGCAATCAAAGGGAGATAGTTTTAGTACAAATGTACGTTGTGCGCTTGCGCAGGTTTTACATGCATTAGTATCTGTGAATACATGTGACAAACACATAAAAGCGTGTTTGACTTATCTGCAGTTGCGCCAAAATATAAATTTGAAGAGGGTTGCTTCACTGTGGGGGGCTTATACCCTTTTTTGATGAAGTTTACTCAAACAAAATTAAGTGTGCTGATGAAGTATTAAAATTTTATTTTGTAGCTCCTTCTAAATCAAACAAAAACGATTTGATTTGCATTGATAAGCAATTTTTTATGAGTGAATATTTAATTCATATGCATATTCATAAATTTCCATTTTCAGTGAGTAAAAATTTAATCATTGACTATTCAACTAAAGAGAAAAAACATTATCTCGGCTCAACTCAAAACGGAAGTGATATTTTTACAATATTCGCAATGTCGTTCATTTGGAATTTGTTTGTTAATTTTTTTGATAAAGATTTCTAATTGTTGCACATAGTATATAATTTAAAAGCATATGGTTTTTGTCAAATGAACTATAACTTAAAATAAAAAATAAATAAACGAAAAATTTTGAAACGATGAAAACAATTTAGAGTTTGACAACTAATTTTTGGCTACGCCACCGGGTTTTCTTTTGAATTCAAGTGTCATTTTTGACTTACGTTTACTCGGTTTTCCTTTTCTAATTTTATATATCTGTACTGTAATGTTTGCTGACTTCTTTTTCGAAATGGTAGTAAAAAAATACTAAGTTAAATATGTATTAAAATACTATTTTATAATTATTATTAACTTATGTACGCACTAGCATATACCCGCGAGATTTTACTTTGGTATTTAACACTCCATTTTAATTTGCAAAATAATATATTTCAAAAATTATTGACGGTGATGATTGTGATATCAAGGACAATATGTTCACCAAATTTTTTGACAATACTTTTCATCGTTATTGAGATGCCTACAGACTTTTTTATAAGTGGGCGTGGTAACTTAATTAACTTAATTTTAATTAATATGTTCCAATAGATAAAGAAAAAACGAAATTTTTGCATTTTTCAAAATTTCCGTTATATGGGAGGTGGGGGAGGTTATGGTCCGATTTCAAAAATTTTTAACGGTGATAACGGTGATATTGAGGAAAACCGATATACAGACATTTTTTCCTAAGTGGGCGTGGCAACGCCTATTTTTCAAAATTACATAAATACTTAATTTCTAAGATCAAAGTCGCTCCAAATACCGAATTTCACTCAATTCGTTTTAATAGATACCAAAAAAATGAAGTTTTTACATTTTCCAAAATTTCCGTTATATGGGAGGTGGGCGTGGTTATGATCCGATTTAAAAAAATTTCTACGGTAATATTAGCGCGATTAAGGCCAATATGTCCACCAAATTTTGTGACGATAATTAATACTGTTATTGAGATACAGAAAATTTGTCTTTCGGTAAAATAGACTCCCACCGAGCAGAGACCTCTGGTTTACTTTCGCCGTTAGATCGATCGATAATTCGCCAAAAAAAAATATTTCAGAACTTTCGGAACTTACAAAATAAAGTTGACCTACAATAAAATTATTTGAATTGTTGCATTTTATTTCAGACGGATATGTTTCAGTAACAACATACATACATTTATATTTCAAACTAACCCACACGCACACTCACACACGTTCAGCATACTCTCGTTCGGTTATTAAACGAAACTTTTTTAGCAAGTTCAAATAAAATGCGTAATAATATTAACTTGATGGTTTTCCGACACGCGAACACGTGACGTATTATTGTCCATGCGTGAAACAGGGAGCCTTCAACTTGATTCCGAAAACTTACAACGACTGACTTCGCAATTTATTTATATTTATCGCAAAGGCCAGACGCACGGGAAATTGTAGCCGCTAAAAATCGAAATGTAAATCCGTTGGAATAATCGATAAACGCGGGATCAAGACATCCTCTCCTTTGAAATTTCCCTTGATGATCTTGGCCAGATGACGTTATTCATAAGCTTTTTCACAGTCAGTCTCGTTCAATTGCACAGTCGAGGTTGATTAATGTTACGCAGCATGATTACAACTAATCCTACTTTCAATTTTAAATTGTGAATTTAAAGACTGTGATATTTTACTACGTCATCTTGCTTTGTAAATGTGTTAACTGATTTGTAAGAAAACAACTCTGCTGGAAGAAAATTTTTTAATTTCGCATTGAGATCATCGACATGTTTATTTTTGTCTTTAGTGTTGTTCTATGTCCGGAAAAACTCGCTGAGGGTTTTGTTTTGAGTCGGTGAGGTGGTATCAACTGCGACCTTACCATTTCCAATAATTAATAACTGTTTCGAAAACACAATCGCAGTTTGATCTTGTTACAAAAACACTCGCGTGTTAGTTGTTAATTGGAGTGTCTTAACGTGCCGCCACAAATAAGATTATTTTAGACATGCGTTTAGTTCGTCAGCAAGTGTGGATAGAGGAATAACTGGAAGACTCGGACGAAAATCACCTGATAACAGAATAATGGCTCCACGAAGATCGTTTAACGTTCTGTCGTATCAATTTGCATATTTGAAGAATCTTCGCCATGCGCTGTTTTTAGCGATGTTGCAAACTGGTGCTTCGATTATTTGTATGTTTAGTGGTTGAATGTGCAGTTCGTCCTTCTTCTAATAATGTTGCACTTATTCCAGATGAGCTATTGATACTTCATTTTACGATCTGATCTTTGTCAATATCAATAAAATTTATACGTTTTTTCAGTCCGCCCAGGAGCATCAAGAAAGTAAATTCCAGCATATCCATGGTTTACAGCTCCTATCAAAGTATCATACGCAATCCTTTGTTGGGCATTCAATTGCGGAACATCTCAAGGAACTCTTTCAGTCAATACTTCAGTATCGTAATGTTGTTCTCTTTGTAACTCGTTGTTAAATGCATCGCGCATGGGACCATTTGGTGCTGTCATGCCTAAACACGAGACAACTTTTTTTGCCATCAACAAACACATTTCTTCTCTCATGATCAAGTTACGACTGTTTATATGGGAAAATGAAATAGTTGTTTTTGATATATTCCTCGCAATTTTCCCATATTTTCTCACCTTTTAAACCTTCCCTGGACTACGACAAACCTTTCGAAACAATAATCTGCTAAATCGGCCCAGCCATTCTCGAGTTCTAGCGAGACAAACGAACAGCAATTGATTTTTATATATATAGGTAGATATGTATAATGGTATCATCTAATTGATAAGCACTTTGTGGTTGCCGCTTCAATTATACTATAGCGGATGTAAAATTAGTCAAGATCGCTCCAAATACCAAATTTCACTCAATTTGCTTTAATGGATACCGAAAAACGGGATTTATGCATTTTTCAAAAACTTATATATATCTATGGGAGGTGGGCGTGGTTATTGACCGATCTCGACCATTATCAATAGCAACCTACCCTGTCCAAAGAGCTATCTATGTACCAAATTTCATTGCAATATCTCAATTTTTACTCAAGTTATCGTCTGCACGGACGGACGGACGGACAGACAGACATCGCTAAATCGACTTCTCTTTTCATTCTGAGCATTTTGGTATATATACATATATGTCTATATCTATCTTGATTCCGTTATGCTGTTACAAGCACCCGTTATGTGAACAAAGTTATAATACCCTTGTCTACAAGTACACTCGGGTATTAAAAGTCAACCATTGTCTGGTGCGTTGTTGTGTGTAACCACATCATTCCAGTACTCCACTGCACATCTGAGAAATGTGATATTAAAAATGCCCACTCTTGCAATAACCTATAGTTTACTTCATGAACATGAAAATGATTTTATTTATGTACATGCATTCCGCACTAAATTCCATCAGTCCAGCGCACGCATGGGTAGTGCCATTCTCAATTATATTTTATAAAAAGTATCCTATGTTTCAAAATATATTATAACCTGTTTTCCTGCTAAATTTTATTTGAATTTGTTGAGCAGTAACTAACATCCGAACATACTAATTTTAATATTTACTGTCTGATTCTGTGCTCTTGATACATTATCAAACGTTTTCAAATATTCAAAAGTTAATAATTTGTCAATATCATTTTTAATATTTATAATTAACCATAGAAAACAGCATTTTATTTTTTAGGATTATATATTTTGTATCGCCCATATATTATTTGCGGAGTATATTTTTTTAAGTGAAAATATTAATAAAACGATGTGATTATAGTGGAAACTCAAACGAGAAAAACCACTTTTATTTCCTCATGATCGACAAAAATCACGTGTTAAACAATTTAATATAGTTTTCGGCAGGCTTGGTAAATTAGGGTTTCTGGTAAAGTTACATAAATATAAAAATTTCATTTGAATAAAGGATCAGAAAGTAGCTTACTTAAAAATAACTAAGGAAAAAAGTTCGCTTTGCAGTTAAAACAGGGAACACCAAACATTTGAAAGAACCTGTAAACAAAAAGGTTCAATTATTAAAATACTTATAGTTGCAGTTGGTATTTTTAATTTTACTTACAGGTGTGTGTGCCTTCGTGATGGTTGTTTGTATTTACAAAGCACCAGGCGATCGATGATGCAATCCATATACACCGCTGCGCTGACTGGGGAAATATATTCTGTAAATAAATAGTTTTATCATTGATGTAAACAAATCAAAACAAAACTAGTATTTACTTACCAGATCCCCGGCGAGTCAAATAATACCGCACAGAATAGTTCGCTTTTTATATGTGTAGTTAATAACTCGTAGATGTTTTAAATGAAAAAGTGTTATATTATTATGAAATAAAACATTTTTTTGTAAAACTTACCCAAATTCACGCAATCATAGAATTAAATGTCAATAGTGAAAAATGTATAAATTAGACAAACGATTCAGTAATGCCAACGCTTTTTTTAGTATGAATAAGTTTGCAATATACTACTATTAAAGGGTGTTTTTTTTAGACATGTGGTTTTTAAGAAGAAATAAAACGCTTATAATTTAATGATACGCCCAATTCTCGACCACTTTTTGCAGCAATAGGTACCATATGTCAGCAATAACGCGCCGATCTATTCTCATCTAAAGCGTCAATCATCTCGGGCTTATCTGCTTAGATAAGCGATGTTAAATCGCACGATCATGGAGGCCACGCCACAGGCCCACGATAGGAGATAATGCGCTCACCAAAAGTTTAATTCAATAAATTGATTGTTTCGTCGGCAACATCCTCCAATTCAGGCACGAAAAAGTCATTAATAATTGCTCTATAGAGTTTCCCATTGACTGTAGCATTATGCTTCATTTTTGAAGAAATATGGACCAATGATTCCCTCAGCCCATAGAGCACACCAAACAGTGACTTTTTGAAGAGTAACGGCGTCTTAACAATGGTTTGTGGATTATCATCACTCCAAATACGAGAATTTTGTTTATTTACGTACCCATTTAACCAGTGAGCTTCATCGCTGAACAAAAAAATCTTGTAAAAATCGGGATCTCGTTTTCGGCACATTCACGAACGTGCAACGCGCTTGTTCCGGAGTAAGTCTGTTCATTATGAAATGGCAAACCAAACTGAGTATAAATCAAGTAACAGCAGTCAAAAAGACCAACTCCGAAAAAAAGTAGGGCCTCATTGAAAACCCCACGTCTAAAAAAACACCCTTTACAAGTGAAAACTGTAGAATATGCAACATTCTCAATGAGTTAAGAAGCCGATTTGTCATGCGGGAAAGAATAAGTTGCTTTATTGAAGAAGCTTTTGTTATTGAATCATGGAATATAGTTATCTCACGGCTGCCAATATAGTTAATAACGATTTTTTTTTAGCTACCGATTGAACATATGTACTTGGATTACTCAAACGGCCCAGAAACTTCTTATGCTCTTTTTCGCGAACGACGTTTATTAAATATTTCCAGTCTTATGCTTTTAAAGTAAATAGTTTTGAAGAATAAACCACTCCAGTTTAATTCGAAACTGAGTATTCCAAAGAAGTCCAAACACAAACATTTTAAAAAATATCAAAAGAGTTATGATGAAATTGGTCGAGTTAACTTTGTAAAACATTTTGAAGAATTTCGATTGCCTTAATAATATCTGTTCAAACAATACATACTTAATATCGAACCACAGTTGAAAACAAATCCTTCTAGTTTCTGGTCTGCTCTTAGTTCTAAGAAGAAGAAAAATGGTTTTCTAACAACCTTGCAATATTATAAGGAAGTGTCAAATAATATGCAGGATGCTTGTTATTTGTTTGATAAACTTTTCAAAGGCTCTACGCAAAGTTTACCACGTTACCAATGACTGCATTTCAGTTTTCCTCTTTGACTACAATTTACTCCATTCATATTACCGCCGATGATGTTCTTCAGTCAATTTCGTTGTTGACAAGCAGTGCAAAACCTGATAATGAACGATTTTGTCGGTTATTCTTGGTGACCGTTATTGATTTTTGCATCAACAGTTTAGCACATGCCATTTGTCTTTCATTTATCTTCGGAATTTGAATACTTATTGACACTCATTTCTTTTTATACAGCTATTGTGATCTACTTTCATTAATTTTGGTAAAGAAAAAGTACTATCGTTTAAAGAGAAAGTACAAATCGAAGCCTTTGAAGAGTAAAAGCATTCAATAACTAAAATATCAAAAAAAGTCGGCAGAAGTCGAAAAGTTATAAACAATTTCTTGCGTAATAAATCGGGATATGGTCGAAATAATCAAGTGATTTCCGATGTTTCATGAGTCGACCGCAAAAATGCTCGAAAATATATAGACTAAATTTCGCATGAGATCACATGGCCTGGAAGATTGATTGCCACGGATGAAAAAAAATTTAATTTGGTAGGACCCGATGGAAACAATTATTATTTCCATGATCTTCGGAAGGTGAAACATCAGTTGGATCGACTTCATAGTCGTGTGGGCGGTGTGATTTTGTGGGGAGCCATCTTCGACAATGGTACGTGCGTGTTGCAATTTTTAAACATGAACATAAATGCAAATACATATAAAAACGTACTGGAAACAGCTTTTCTCATTTTAAAAATTTGTTTGGAAATGTGCCATGGCGTTTCCAACACGAAAATGCTCAGATTCACACTGCCCGGATGATTAAGACTTGGATTGAAGCACAAAATGTCGATTTGTTGCAGTGGCCACCTTACTCACCGGACATTAATAAATAAATTAAAGTTTAAAAATAAGTCCTTATCTGAAAAGGTAAAAAAAATTGAAAAAAAGAGATGTATGCTAACCTGATGACCTAATTTAAATTGCTAATTTTTTAATTGATTTGGAAAAAAAATTTAAAAATATACTGATAAATAGAGAAACATTAATTTTTGTTCTATTTAGTACAAACTTAATTTTTGAATAATCGCTAAAAATATTAGAAATTTAGCTTTAGTTTTTAAAGAAATGAGCCAAAACTATTAAAACCAGCGGTGTGCTAACCTGATGACGCGCATTGTATAAGAATAAGCAATTTTTTACTATATTTGTACTAAGTATTATTCGTTCAAAAATCTTTTTGTTTTTGTATATATTTTAGTATGTCGAAATTAATTTATACACATTTCTTCCTTTTTAATTTCAACTAGACGCTGAATGTTTTGTGTTCGAGTACGATAAAGATGATTTCGAATCAAACGAATTGTGAAAGAAATAATTTAAAAACAAATTAATAAGTAAAATAATAATCTTTGCATTTATGAAGACAAGCGTTCAATGCATTTGACTTGCCTTAACGAAGCTTTGTGATCAAGTCTTCATCCTACTGAACAGCCTGAATTAGATGATAGAAAAATACTCCACGAAACAATAATCGATATTATTGCGGAGCTATGAGCATTCGCTTGTTCCTGAAAAACTTAATAAAAGACGGCAATAAATGAAATCTTTATTATAGAAAACAATACATAACATGGCAAAAATACCGAGTTGTAGTGGGCAACGCTACAAACTCTGCCACAAATTTTACTGCCTATTATTATAGACATGCTCAATAAAGACTTTACTTGTTTTGAAGCATTTTTTTTCTCTTTATTTATAACACCCTCTATATATTCCATTTTTTTTGCGCCAATTGCCTCGGTTTTTATTAAGGAAGTTTACAAAATGGTACGCGCACAAAAGTGCAACTTAATTCAACGTATTTACAGACATTAGTAGTAATAGGAACAATGTTTTAGAAAGGGGTTACACATATAATGTGACAGTTATCGACTAAAAATAACCATTTCGTAGCAATATATACTATACATAAACCCTACCTATGTAGGGATCTTATTATTGTTGCATATTTACTTTGTATGTTAAATTAAAATTGATTTAAGAATTCTTTGTTAAGTTTAGTTTTTAAAAATAAAAATTTTAATGTTTTATCATTACTATTACAAAAGAATATTTCGTTTGTGAAAAAGAATTTTTCCCTTCTATTACAAAAAATAAAACGAATTTTGGAAACAAAATACATTTTTTAATTAACCCTTCAAATTGGCTATCCTGCCAGGAGCATTTGAATGATCATAGATTTGAGAAAATAAAAATGGTTACTTCGCGCCTTTTATCGTTTTCATTGCAAACGTCGACGTATTAGAAGCGATATTTACTTGCATATGTTACGGCGACAAACAACGGAAATTTGGATATTTCTACGCGTCGCCTGTTTATATTTGAATATTAGAACAAATTAAATTTTTTGATTGATACTCGTAGTGGAGCTGAAATTTCTGTACTTACTGTTTCGGATATTGTATTAACGGCAGCCAATCGTTCATCAATTTCAACATACGGGAAACAATTTTTGAATCTTAATTTAGGATTAAGACGGGAATTTTCCTTCACTTTTTTAATAGCTGATAATGCAAAACCTATTATTGGTGCCGATTTTTTGTGCAAATTTGGTGTTTTAATTAACATTAAACACAAATGTTTAGTCGATCCGTTAACGAATATTTTTTATTGTAAACATTTCATTCACTTATTTTAGAACCAGATTATTCAAAACCGAATAAACATTCAACGGTACATTGACTTGATACAATAGGAAACCTTGCATTTTCTAAGCCTTAGACATACCTGTTAAGTCTTGAGTACTACTCGTACTGAGTAGCAATTTAAGGACTTTGGCTTTTCTGAGAAGTACTAATTTTTTTTCAAGTACGTTACATTTGTATCAATTACTACTCGAGTACAAGTACTTGTATGTGAAAAATATTTGGAAATACCATCAAGTACTGAAAGTACTCGAAAGTACTCGAAAATACTCGCTAAAAGATTTGGAATCTTTTTCCGAGTACTTTTAAATACTTTGAAGTTCTTTTTAATTTTTTTTATATTTTTCGAAGATTTTTCAAATTTATAACTTTTATTCATATAAATGAACACTATTTATTTACTTATTACACTAAATTATCAACATAAAGTGGTATTTTAATTAATTACTTAGCAATATTTATTATTTAAGTGAAGTTAAGCATTTGTACCATCATTAGTGTGATAGACCCATTAAGTAGTTGGTTACAATAATTGTAGGCACTGTTGTCTCACTGATTGTCAACCACTGCATTCGTCGAACACAAAGTTTTATATGTACATACATATGTGACCCATATACAAATAATTTTCTTAAGATGTTCATGGTCAAATAACTAAAGTCATTCACCCCCAAATCAGTTAACATTTGTATATAAACGTTTTTATACACACATTTGTTTACTTGCAGTTGCCTACGTAAGTATGTATGTATGTATATGCACCCGCAATGATTTGTTCTCACAATTTTATAAACGTACGTTTGTTTGTTTGTACATGCATTAGGTAGGCCTATTTGACTTGTACGTAGCCTATCATGTAAGCATGCCTACTGCAATGCTGCATTCCCATATTTTGATATTCCCTTTTTTGTTACTAGCATGTATACCTACTAAATAGCAATAGCGTTAAGTTGGTATGTACCATTGGAATTGCTAAAGGTACTTATTAAGACAATCGGAATTTATGTACATATCTGTGCACATTTTTTTTCGGTAAGTATTATTAAATATAATACATTTATTAAAATGGAATATTATAACAAAGTGATAAAAATTGTGACACATTATATTGTCGCTGTAGAAATGAAGCAGTGTATAGTAAAAAGTATAGTTTTGAGAAAAACGAGTTTGAAGTTTGGAAAAAAGTGCTGAATATACATACAATTACAATCATTTATCATATTAATCTGTTAGAGAAGTGACTTTAGCGCCCTCATTTTACACGATTTATGGTAAAAGTTTTTTCTCCAAATAGTGAAATGTCTGATTTATTCGATGATTGCGATTTTTCTGCTGACGACAGCACTGCGGACCCAGACTTTATGCCAGAAATGCCATCGCGCAAGCGAAAGCTGCATTTGGAAGAACCCTCTCCGTCCAAAATAAATAACATTTGGTTTTTAGTAGAGGTAGTAACAAAATAGTTTACAATAATTTAGGTTTATCTATAGCTCAGAAAACTTTATTTATATACAATTATTATTCAAGGTTACACATTCTGGGAAAGTCTCCCTGGAAGGGAAGTGTTCTGGTTGTGGGCGGATTATAAAAGCAGCCGGTGGAGTTACCTCCAATTTCGTCAAACATATGAGAGTAAGACATCGCGAATTGTTTGACAAGTACAGGGTTGTTAAGGTAAATGTTATACAGAAATTAAATCTATTCACATTCTATATAAATAAAATTCCCCCAATATTTCAGACTGGTAAGTCAGACAGCCAAACAGCAACAAACCTTCGACAAAAAAATAATTTCGCGATTGTCGATTGCGGTTTGCCGGTGTGTCTCCTGGAACGCCGATCCTTCCGAGAGTCATATGAGGCCACTGGGCTTAAAGTTCCCAGCAGGCAGACGGCATAATGATATTGCAGGGCCAATATGATAGTATGTTAGACAAAGTACGATCTGATATCGCATCAGCTAAGTATTTTTGTACAACTGCTGACATATGGTCGGGTAATCACCGTAGCTTCCTTGGGTATACATGCCACTGGTTGAATGATAAATTGGAAAGAAAGTCGGCTGCTTTAGCTTGCAGGAGACTGACTGGCACACATTCATCGGAAAAACTGATGCAGGTCATTACCGATATAAACAGCTCCTTCGAGCTCAACAGTTCAAATGTCGTCATGACTGTTACTGACAACGGTTCGAATTTTGTCAAGGCGTTCAAGGAGCATGGGGTTTCCCTAGACATGGACGACATCGATATGGATCTGCCTCAGTTCGAAAATGAATGTCTTTTGCCTAAGCATCAGAGATGTGCCAGTCACACCCTTAATTTGCTTGCGACAACTGACTTCATGAAAATTTTGAAATCCAACGCAGAAATTAATTACCAGAACACTACAGTAAATTTATATACATTTATTTACTTTTTTGTAATTATAATTGTTAAAATCATTAAGGTCTTTCAAAAATGCAACTCTTTGTGGAAAAGTGCTCGTACCCGAAGTCCAGCGAAACGATCGTGGAAAATATAGGTGGTTCGCTAGTTGTTCCCGTCGTTACCCGCGGGAATTCCTTGTACGACGCGGTAAAAAGGTTACTCCGGCATAAGGACAAACTCGGCCACCTATGCTATGAAGTGAACGTTCCGCAACTCCACAGCGGGGACTTGAAATACCTGGAGTCATACGCTGCAATGATGGAGCCTATAGCTACAGCGCTTGACTTTCTTCAGGGGCAGAGAGAAGTTAAATATGGCCTCCTTATATCGACTCTCATGACGTTGAGCAACAAGCTAATTAAGTTTAGCGAAAGTAATGAATTCGTTCATTTGAGCTCTATCGCCATAAGTTTGGAAAACAAATTGAGGGAAAGGTTTCAGCCATATTTTCTTTTAGCTCCTGAGGCAAAAATTGCAGTAGCTGCTGCAGTTTTGACTCCAGGTATTAAAACAAAATGGATCAAAGTGCTACAGAGGAAAAATCGGGAGATGACAGTGGAGCGGGTTTGCGGCATTGTTATTCAGGCCGTTACGGAGTCTCTGAACAAGGAAAATCTTTCCCTTAATTTTGAAAGCAAATTAAGACGAAGCCATTTCGATGAGTTTTTTGACGATAGTAGCAACGGTATATAAGTAGAATCAAAAAATTCAAAGTAATTTTTCTAAATGTATTGTATGTTTGTTCACAGACGAAGATAATGATACTCCCTCAGCACGACCAGAACAAACGGCAGATCTGGCTTCTGCAGTACCAATTTTACAGCTACTTAAATGATGACTCTGTAGCCCTAGATTGCCTGGACAAGTATAGCTTGCTGAGGGAGGCTTACATTAAATTCAATACCCCCTTGCCATCATCAGCGCCAGTTGAACGGCTTTTTTCTTTTGCGGTCATTATTAACAGCCCCAGGCGGCAGTCAATTACTGACTTCTCATTTGAGAAACTAGTTATTATGAAGGCTAACGCTCAATATTGTAAGTAAAAAGAATAACTTTGAATAAAAAATGATTTTTGATTTGTATTTGTTTTATATTTACAGATGATCTTTAAAAACAATTTTTTCATTTATGTTAATTATGTATGTATATATGTATGTATGCATGTATAAAATTAATTAAAATACCACTTTATGTTGATAATTTAGTGTAATAAGTAAATAAATAGTGTTCACTTATATGAATAAAAGTTATAAATTTGAAAAATCTTCGAAAAATATAAAAAAAATTAAAAAGTACTTCAAAGTATTTGAAAGTACTCGGAAAAAGATTCCAAATCTTTTAGCGAGTATTTTCGAGTACTTTCAGTACTTGATGGTATTTCCAAATATTTTCCACATACAAGTACTTGTACTCGAGTGCTAATTTAATTTCAGCTAGAAAACAATTACGTATTCATTATAAGTATTTTATATAGTATTTGTACTGAGTAGTACTTGTACTTGCAATTTAACAGGTATGGCCTTAGATCATATTAAGTATCAAATTGCTTGTTTTAGTTAAAACTGGAATTAGCAGACCTTTAAATTCCTCAGTAGCGTGTCCACTTTATTTAGTACCAAAGAAGGAGGTAAACGACGTGCGTCCCTGCGATAATTTTAGAAGACTTAATACTGTAACTGTACCGGATCGCTACCCCTTGCCTCATATTCACGATTATAATCTTCACTGTTGTCTAATATATTTATCGCGTGTGTGTTGGGAGGGCAATTTAGTCTTGTGATGTACTTGGAGCTGTTTCTTTTTATTTCGTAAATCACCGTAGATGTTTTGTCAGTCTAAGTGTTTTTGACTGGTATCTTTGAATAATATGTACATATATTGGATTTACTTGCAGTACCCCAGATTTGAATGCCATAAGACCACACGGGTTTCAACACAGCTTTGTAGAGAAGCATTTTGGGGTCAAGAAACCAATACATTTTTCTTGTTTTAATTTTGAGCTGTGTTCTCTTGGCTCTGATATGTTCACGCCAAGTAAGTCTTTTATCTAAATGTATTCCGAGGTATCTTACACTATTGAATTTAGGAATTATGACTCCATTAAGAATAACACTGGGGCACTCTTCTTTTCTCAATGTTCCATTTGCAAAGCCAGGATTGCAATTGATCTAGCTGCGCTTGTGCGGTTGCAGCAACTTCGCTAGCCGAGTAGATGGATGAAAGTATAGCAGTGCCGTCTGCATAGGTGGCAACTGTTAAATTATCGTCTTCTAGTATTGGCATATCTGCGGTAAAAATTGTAGAGCGTTGGTCCCAGAACACTACTTTGGGGGACTCCAGCTTTTATCTCGTGTATGTCCGAGACTTCATCTTGAAATTTAACGTATAAATGCCTGTAACTCAGATATGATCTGAGGAAGAGTTAAAGCGGGTTAGGTAGTATCTTTTTAATTTTACCCAGTATTCCTGAGTGCCAGACTATGTCAAATGCCTGCTGAATGTCTAGAAAATCGCACAACAATACTTCTTCTCGTCCAGGCTACAAAGTATAGCTTTCACAATACGATGACATTGTTCCGGTGTACCGTGCATATGTCTGAAACCAAATTGATGATCTAGAATGATCGATTGCCTTCCAGCTCTGGCAGTAATCTTCGAACAAATATTCTTTCGAGTATTTTTGAGAATATTGTCAGTAGGCTTATTGGTCTATACGAATATAACTCAGGAACCTGTCTTACGGTGAGCCGTTTTAAGTTTTTGGTGGCCGATTTTAATATGAATCTTAGGAATAAAAATGTATTTTCAAAATTAGATTTGGTTAGAGCGTACCAACCAATTCCAATGGCAGAGGAAGATAATTACAAAACAGCGAATACTACGAGTACTTCTTTCGGTATGTTTGAATTCATTCGCATGGCTTTCGGTCTTGGGAATTCAGCACACACATTTCAAAGGTTCATTAATGAAGTAGTTAGTAATTTAGACTTTGTCTTTACATATATTGATGACCTGGCTATAATCAAAAGCCTAGAGCTGGTTTTTGAAAATTTTAATGGCGCAGAAATAAAATCGTGCCCATGTTCTATAGAAACCCTCATTGCATGTTCCCAACACATAGGCACCAGCAATGATGTGAAAAAGCTTCTTTATTTTAAAACTCCGACTCAGACCACTTTGTGATTAAAAAAAATTTTAGCTTGCAGTTTTAATATTCTTACTAAATACCAGTTAAATTAATTAATTGAGGTAAGAATATTTTTTATTGCCATTGAAGCACAAAATTTCTTGCAAATATGTTAAAATTAACATATTGTATTCTACCACTATTTGCAAACTTTCCATACTATGCTACTCCTAGTTTCACAAAAAGGAAACGCATTATTTACCCTTTTTCCGTACTTCGTATATGCAACTTTTTGTAAGAGAGTGTCAAAACTCCCTTGTCAATATTGATCTAAACTTTTATTATTGAATCATGATAATATATAATATAATTTTGGCGCTTACACTATATAGCTCAGTGTTTGTCCGAGCTTCTCCTACCATTTGTGGTGTGCGTCTTTATATTATACGACAAAATCGAGGGACCTACAGTTTTGTGCCGACTCCGAACGGCAGATGTATTTAATGAGAAGCTTTTTCATGGCAGACATGCCCTCGGAGGTTTGCCATTGCCTGCCGAGGGGTGACCGCTATTAGGAACAACTTTTTCTATAATTAAGATTTTGCCTGCCCTGACTGAGATTCGAACCTTGAACTTACCGGCATATCAAGTTATAGCACGCACCGCTACCAATTCGACCACAGCGGCCACATATTTAAACATATACATTTAGATATTTTGGACCTCTTTCTGTTTCAAAAGGACGTCGCTATATTTTAACATTAATTGATCGGTTTACTTGTTGGCCAGAGGCGTATGTATTAAGGGACGTTTCTGCTACAACGATTGCAAATAAATTTTTAAATGAATATATATCTCGTTTCGGTATTCCGTTAGAAATAACAACTGACAAAGGCACTCAATTTACATCTGAACTGTTTTCAGAATTGACAAAGCTGCTTGGTAGTCATTACATTACAACGTATTCCTATCATTCGCAAGCCAATGGCATGGTAGAACGTTTTCATAGGCAATTGAAAGCTTCAATTACACGGGTCAACACTCATTTCGATTCTTTGAATTTATCAACTGATTCTAGTTAATTTGGGTGCGCTGAATTTAAATCCGTTTGTCTCTATCACCTCTAGTTTTCATGATATAGCTTTTCTCAATTACACAGCCCAACAAAATTACACTGAATGGGTACATACAAACAGTTTCCGAGAATATTAGTTTTTGTGTAAGTGCTAGCTAATTAACGGGAATTTAATTGAAGCTGTCTTTTGTCTTTTTGCACTCCAATTGCATTTCGGGAGTTAGTTGCTTCAAAGAAGTGATTGATTGTAGTTGGCAAAGATATTAAAAAAGTGTTGTTCTCAATAAAAATCACTTCCAATAGGAGACGATGTAATAATTGCGCTGACACATTTTGTTATACATATTTGTGGAGAGTACACGTTTAAGGAAAACATAAGACCTATTTCGGAATGTGTTAAAAAATCTTATTTAGATTACTTTGGAGTTGATCTTGGTGACCAAGATAAAAACTGGGCTCCACACATTGTGTGTAATTTGCATTTGCGACAGTGGACTCAAGGAAAACGAAATATGCTTATGTTTGGTGTGCCGATGGTTTGGAGAGAGACCAGGAATCATTTGAACGACTGTTACTTCTGCGTTGTGAGTATTGCTGGTATTAATTGGAAAAATCGTAACAAATGGCAGTATCCCGATTTACCGTCAGCGCGCCGTACAAATTCCTCATTCAGAAGATGTTCCCATTCCAAAAATGAATGATACTTTAGAGCCGAGTTCTGAGTCTGAACATAATTCCGCTAATGATCCAAATGGTTGTGACAGTGTCTTCGATGACACAGAAACTATTCCTCAACGTTTTAATCAATGCGAGTTGAATAACTTAATTCGAGATTTGGCCTTATTAAAACAAGCGTCTGAAGTGTTAGCTTCGAGGTTAAATGATAAGAATTCGTTAGGACGTGGAACAAAAATAACTTATTACCGCACTAGGGAAAAAGTTGTTTACCATTTTTTACTCAGGAAGACAATCTGGTGTTTTGTAATAATGTAAATGGTCTTATGCAGGAAATGGGACTATCCAAATATCTACCTACCGATTGGCGCCTCTACGTGGACAGTTCCAAGAGAAGTTTGAAGAGCGTCCTATTGCACAATGGCAATGTGTATGTATCGATAACAATTGCACACTCCACCACAATGAAAGAACAATATAACAACATTGTATTAGTGATAAAAAAGATAAAATACCAATACCACCAATGCATTATTTGTGTTGATCTTAAAATGGTAAGTTTTCTTCTTGGACAACAGAGTGGTTATACAAAGTACCCTTGTGTCTCTGGGATAGCAGATTCAAGCAACAGCATTGGCGGCAAAAATATTGGCCTACGAGAGAGAAATTTAGTGTTGGCGATAAAAATAGTGTCAATGAAGCCTTAGTTGCACGTGAAAATATCGTCCTACCACCGTTGCACATCAAATTAGGACTCATTAAGCAGTTTGTTAAGGCTCTGAATCGCGAGGGGGAATGTTGCACATATATTTGCAGCAAAATGCCTAATCTAAGTAAAGATAAGATTAGAGCAGGAGTTTTTGACGGTCCCCAAATAAGGCAGTTTATAAATGACAACGATTTTGATAAGTCAATAATCGAAAATGAACGAAATGCGTAGACATCATTCGTGCAAGTTATAAAAAATTTCTTGGGAAATAATAAAGCTTCAAATTATGTTCAGTTAGTGGAGAATATGCTAGATAAGTTCAGAGACCTTAGCTGCAACATGAGTATTAAAATCCATTATTTGCACAGTCATTTGGACAGATTTCCCGAAAATTTAGGTAATATAAGCGAAGAACAAGGAAAGCGGTTTACCCAAGATATAAAAATTATGGAGAATCGATACCAGGGAAGGTGGGATGCACATATGATGGCAGACTACTGTTGGAATTTGAAAAGAGACTCTAATGCGGATGTTCATTCAAGAGTGTCTCTTAAAAGAAGCTTTCTATCCTGTAACTAGAATTATAATTATATTAGTTTTTTAATACCTACTTTGTTAGAAAGTTTTTGTATATTAAAAAATCTGTATGAAGCAGTTTTACTTCTTTATTTTTTTTTCTTAAATTTGTATGGAACAGTTTTATTTTTAAAATAATTAAGAAAATCTATATCAAGAAAACTAGAGCTGATGGAGACAAACGGACTTCTGTTTTGATTTCAGCGCACCTAAATTAACTAGAATCAGTTGATAAATTCAAAGAATCAAAAAACTTTTTTAATTTTGTTGGGCTGTGTTATGGCTAGAAATGGAAACAGAAATTGGTACGATGAATTACGTATAATTTTGTTAGGATTGCGATCGACCTTTAAAGAAGATATTTCAGCTACTCCAGCTGAAATGGTTTTCGGTCAAGCTTGCGATTACCCGGTGAACTTGTTGTGTCAATTACTGAAAATTCAACTTCGTCAGATGTTTTAAGTGGTTTGCGTGAACGTTTTAGAAACTTTAAATCGAATATAGAACGTCATAGAGATCCTTCTACTGGTATTTTTGTTCCAAAGGACCTACAAAATCGTAAATTTGTTTTTGTACTAGTTATGAATAAACATTTTCTTCAACACCCGTATAAAGGACCTTTCAGAGTTGTTGAAGAAGACAAGAAATATTTTAAGATATAAATTAATAATGAGATTAAAACTATTTCTGTTGACAGATTAAAACCAGCCACAATTGAATTAATATCAAATCCTAACTCTAACAATCACACTAAGCTCACTACACTAAACAAGAAAATAGTTACGTTTAATTTATTTGACAATAATTCTCTGGAAGAGGGAGTATTGTAGAATATTTCGTTTGTGAAATATGATTTTTCTCTTCTATTACAAAAAATAAAAACGAATTTTGGAAATAAAATACATTTTTTAATTAACCCTACAATAAATAATAATACCGTGCATTTCAATGGAAATACTTTTGGTTTTTTTGTTAATGCTTTTTTAGTTATTTATTGTTTTGTTATGCTGCTTGATCGAAACGGGCAAACAAGCTTTGGCTGCGCACTCCATCTCTATCGACAACATTTACACAAACATCTACCAACGCACTGCCGAAATATCTTTCGCACATACATATTCCAAAATGAGTTTATCAACGCACACGTCAAAATGTAACAAATTGATTTCGTTAGTGCGGCATAATACCCATTGTGCCACTATACATAATGTAGTTTTGAGCAGGAGCAACAATTCGAACCGCAACAAGCTCCACCAAAAACTTGAGCTCTTAGCGTGAGGCATTTACGTTCATCAAAATCAACACCACTGCCAGAAAAATAGGATGTGGTAGATATACATCAGCATGTTTGGGGTTAATTTTACGAGGCAAAATTTAATAAATTACCTTAGCAGAACCGCATACACTGATAGACAAACACACACACATTTGGCTCTCCATCACCTTAGCTATTCAAATCTAAATATGTGAGACTTATTACAAATACGCGTGGCGCGTAAGAATTTTTGGTTGACTGACGGGGAGATACTACAGGAGCGGAAGTAGCATAGAACGTGTTGTAAGGAGTTTTTGTAGCTCACATATGTATGTATGTATGTACGTATAGAAAAGTATATGTGTATGAAGTTCATTGGCTTGGATGTGTAAAAATATACAGTTGTAAAAAAAATAATAGAAGTTCTCAGATCATGCTACATAATTATGCGTAAATTCATATTTATGTATTCACAAATCATCAAATAAGTTTTTAAATCTATTTTCAAAATTTTTCGGAAGCGGCTTTTAGTTAAACGAATTAGTTTAACAATTTCTGGATATTTTAATTATTTTTGAGCTTAAGGCCGATCGGTTATTGTGAAAAGTTATTAGGAAAAAACAACAACGGTAAAAATTATAGTACTATTTCGGAAATCATCACATTTCCTCATCAGACTGCTTTCTTCTTGGCTTCTGCGGAAGTCGAACCCACAACATCATGCGCAATACTTTGTTGACAACGCTGCATTTAATTTTATCAAAACTGCGGTGTTTTAACATATACATACATACAAATTTATGTACATGTGTGCCTGTGTTGTGGCAAGTGTAAGAGTGTTTGTGATGATGATAAATCCTAACAAAGTTTTTACTTTCTCATGATTTATTTAAGTTATGAATCAATTTTATCGTAACGACAACAACACAAAAATAAATAAAGTAAAACCAGTCAACACAAAGTATTACTTGGGCAGAGGCAGGAGCGGCGGAAATAGTTACGGCGCATCCCTTTTGAGGGTGGGATGAAAGGTCGAAAAAGTGGTGCATAAGGATAATTTGATAAGAAGCAGCCGTTCGATGCACTGACAAAAATTACGAACTTATGGCTGACCTTCAATATGATTTGTAATATTAGCCTACTCATAGCTTTCAAATGATGTTAAATTGGAATGACTACGACCCATATCAGCCGAGACTTAACGGTTGTTAAAGTTTATAATTTGTCAAGTCTAGGGACCCTCATCCATGTGTGTGAGATATACTCTGTTCACAAAACTAAATTATTTAAAATTATTTTTCAACCAAAAAATATAATTTATTCCCTTGGAAAAGCCATAAACGCACATTTTTTTAAATAAGTATTTAGAAAATGTACCAAATTTAACTTTTTGAACTTTTAAAAAAAGGGCTTTTAGATTTTTTTTGATTATGCAGTTTTTTGGCTTATTAAATTTTTGTGTGAGAAAGTGCAAGTTTCAAGTGCCTACAAATTATAACTGATTTCGAAATTGCGAATTGCACTGTAGTAAAAACTGTAAAATTATAACGACTTTAAATGCTAGAAAAAGTAACTTTTCTTAAATATAAAGATTTAACCATATAATATATTATAAAAGTAATAGCTTCACTACATGTTAAAAACCAAAACAGGTTTTGTGCAATGAAACCATAACATAGATAAACAACCGAATAAATACATTTAACAATTTTAATGTGTCCGTGGCCGCTGTGGCCGAGTGGGTAGCGGTGCGTGCTACTCGATATGCCATTTTTTTCTAGTAGCCGCCATCCCTCGGAAGGCAATGGCAAACCTCCGAGGGTATTTCTGCCATGAAAAAGCTTCTCATAAAATACATCTGCCGGTCGGAGTCGGCACAAAATTGTAGGTTCCTCCATTTGTGGTATGTTTAATATAAAGAGGCACCAAGTATTTATAATTATATTTCATTTAAATAAATAAATAAATAAATATTATATAATTGTGTCCATATTGAGTGAAAAAAATGTTTAAAGGTCTTGAAGGACAGGACTTATTCAAGCCCAAATCGGGGTTAGTTATATTAGTTCAGGGTAATTTCGGAACCGGATCGGGATAAAATAGGGACAAGTTTAGTATTTTTATCGTTTTTTTTTAGTGAATTTTCATGAAATGATCCCAAACTGGTTTTAAAGCAGCCTCGAACTGTATAAATTTCACAAAATAAATGAAAAATCAAAATTCTTTCTAAACGTACCACCACTGGATTTTTTGTGTGAATACAGGACTGTTAAGTTTTTTGACTACATTTGTAGATACTGCTATATAGAAGTATTACATATAAACGTTCCATGTGCACATACATTTTTTTCAAATTAATAATTAAAAATTTTGTAGTCCGTTGCTGCTCGGGGTGGGTTATGGCACAATTTTTCATGCGTTGATACATTGGCGCAAGTGTACTGTAATGCGTTAATACATTGAGTTAGCATTACATTGCGTACATACATACATATGTATCGAGTAAAGATATTGTATTGTGGACTCGTGCGTTACACATTTTGGTGGTGTTTTTTTTTTAATTTGGAGCAATTTTATCTTTGTTTCCCGTAAATTTTGTTATCTATGTATATTCGTAATCAAAGGTTATTTCACATAATCGTGTTCAATACTTTTCCACAGGAAATACATATTTTTAAGAAAATCTTAGAAACCGTATTTGTTTAATTGCTTGAATGGGGAAGAATATCAAAACGCTCTCAACGCAGTATTGTGCCAAATTGCAGCCAAAGAGCAAATCCTATAATTTTTTTGTTGTTGTTGTTGAAGTAACATTTTTGTTATTGCGCTATCAACACAAGGTATTAACAAACACCCTTTTAAAGTATATCAAACTAAAAAGTAAAAAAAAATCATAATATTAGTTATAAAAACGTGAAGCACTTTGTGCCATAATTTTCGTACCTATATCGAGCCATCCACGTGATATTCACAATAATTCTAGTATTTTTCGGTTATTATATTATTTCCACTTTATCTGATATAAATAATTCTTTTTAGTTTGATGTGCTATGAAAGCGTGTTTTATATACCTTTTTTAAGCTATCTGAAGCTCTCCCAATAAATAATGCAGGACACTTAAAACAACAAGATAAGCGCTTAAATCGTTTCATATCAGATCAGGTTACTCATACGTCCTGTACGACAAATAACAGTTAATTTACTGCCAGCTGCATGTGCTCATAAATTCAATATAACGTAGATAAACTTATCGAATTATTGTATTGTCAATGGTTCTTGATAAGAGTACAAGGTTTAAATTAAATATGCCTCTTTAAAGTGGGTCAAAATCGAGTCCAAAGGAGTCGGATACAAACAAACATGTGTACTTACATGCATATACATGCTTTGCTTTCGCGTTGCCATTTCTCAGCAATGATTATTTCAGCTGTCAACGCGAAGATTAACGCAAAAGTTAGATATAGCTGATACATAAATATTCATAAATCTTTCAAAGGATCTGTCTCAAACACTTCGAGAGATACATATTTCATCTTATACATATTGTCATGGTTCATGCTGATGCTGCAGACAGCAGGATAGGCATGATTGAATGGAATTTTTCGCCGAGAGAAGTCTATTGATTCGGTAGTCCGAAAACGCACCTGAGAGTTTGAATTTCAAGGCTGACATTATTATTGGTGCTAATGCTAGTTCCAAGATAATTTAAGCCTTCAATTATTGCAAGGCCAACGAAGATGTGAGTGCCAAGACGTAATTATGTTCACTGTTTAGTTGATGACAGAAAATACTTCGTACGCTTCCAGTTGCACGTTAATATAAAAGTTCAAGCCTGTCAAGATAAAATATTGCAACAACAATTCTCTTCTCCAACATAAAGCTAAGGGCGTCGTATGATAAAGAGTAACTATTCTGAAAGTTTATTCGGCATCAAACGCCTTGGATAGGATCATCTAAATTTTTAGAGAACTGCTGGTGTTGATATAATTAATTTACCTAGCCATATTATTTTTTCGGTAATACGAGTACTAAACCCAATCATTGGGGAATGAACAAAGCTTCGTGTTGTTAAGTATATGGCACTTCTAAGCTCGACGGACGGTATAGGTCGCCCTCATCCTTAATGTTTATAAAGTCATATTTCAGAAATAAAATATTTTAGTATATTGCCAATAACATGAAATTCTGTTAATAATCATTCATTCTTATATAAATTTATAACTGTCCAATTGCTTAATTATGCGCAGTGTAACTTAGGAAATTTAAGATTTCCCTCACTAGCTCCTCAGCCGCTTCTTTCGCTAGCTAAGCGCGGAAAAATTCACCGACAAAGATGTTGGCAAAAACGGTAGCAGTATATAAATACTCGATATGCCGGTGAGTTCGAGGTTCGAATCTCAGTCAGGGAAGCAAAATCTTAATCATAGAAAAAGTTTTTTCTAATAGCGGCAATGGTAAACCTCCGAGGGTATTTCTGCCATGAAAAAGCTTCTCATTAAATACATCTGCCGTTCGGAGTCGGCACAAAACTGTAGGTCCCTCCTTTTGTGGTACGTGTAATATAAAGAGGCACACCACAAATGGTAGGAGAAGCTCGGCCAAACACTGAGCTATATAGTGTAAGCGCCAAAATTATATTATAACAGCAGCGGCAACAAATATACATACGCGTACGTACATAAACATCAACAACAGGAGCAGCGATAAAAATTACTTTCAAACTTGTTGGCAACACCGACGTAAACGTGCAACATTCATGTTGAGGTGTTTCTAAGTTATTTATTATGATTTATATTTGCTATGCTTCGCTATGCATGCATGTGTATAGTGGTGACTATGAATACAGGTATATGTATGTAAGTATGTAGGCTTTTTATTGCCCTGCAAGGAAAACTTGAACAGGTGAAAGATATTTCTGGTTCGGGAATAGTAACATTGTTCTTTAACTGATGCATAGGTTGGCGAAGCAAAGGGATAAGAATAAATTTTGAACGAGTTAGTTTCGCGACAAGTCGGCTGTTTTGTCATTGGGGCTGCTTGTTTAGCCGCGTTATATATTATTAAGGGATATTATCCTCTCAGGTGCCTGGTCTTTGTCTTCATTTCAGATATGAAAAACCTTAATTTTTCAATACACAAATGTATTATTCAACAACTAAAGTAGTTCCTTTCTGCGGTTTGCGAGTCTTTTGTGGTAAGTTGGCCTCAATTATAGTTTCTGCGTTGCAGTGATTGTCGACAAACATACATTTTTTCGCACTTATGTACATACATATATGTATATGATTGGATATTAGGAAAGAATATTAGATTAGAGGTTTGGGAAAAATTTCATATGAACCCTATAATGTACTAATGAAATGCGCGTAGGTATATTTATATTTATATGCATATGTGTGCGCGTGTGTATGTAGATAAGCAATGCATAATAAGAAAAGTAGATACATATAATCTTAATAATTGATGTTAAAAATCGTTATATATTATCAATATATTCAACAAATATCTATTTGTGGGCAAATAAAATATGCACTAATTGAAATTAATTGTTATTGTAAGTCCTATAACTATTTAATTTTAATTGTATATGAGCTTTTAAACCATAATTAAGATTAGATATACCGCAAGATTTTGTATGCAGAAAATGATTTTTACATCTGGAACCATTGCATATTAAAGTCATTACAATCAAGTAAAAATAGCTAAATTCGGGCGAAACCGATTTTTATATACCCTCGCGATGTAGTTTTGTATGGGCTGTGTCCATAATTTTATAAAAACCCCTATTTTTGTTTCAAATCGCTGCTAGTATTAAACTTTACTCAATTTCTTCCAATAAATTCTGAAAAACGAAGCTTTTGCATATTTCAAAACTTCCGTTATATGGAAGGTGGGCGTGGTTATGATCCGATTTCAAAAATTTACCAAATTTATTGACATTTCTCAATTTTTACTCAAGTTATCGTCTGCACGGAGGGACGCACAGACAGACATAGCTAAATCGACTTCTCTTTTCATTCTGAGCATTTTGGTATATATGTATATACATATATGTGTATATCTATCTTGATTCCGTTATGCTGTTACAAGCAACCGTTATGCGAACAAAGTTATAATACCCTTGTGTACAAGTACGCTCGGGTATAAAAATGTACTTACGTATATGTTTTAACAAATACTAGGGATTTTGCGAATATTCGCAACACAATACTTGTATAAATGCTTCACAATTTCACACTAGTGTGAGCGCGATTGTTGACGATTTTTCCGCCATATTGGTATTTTCAATTCGCTTCGTACTCATATTCCTACGTCATAGCAGCAATGTTGCAATCTTCTAATTTATCATTCTTAGAACAAACAGCTGATTTCCACTCTAGAGCGCTTCTAGGGAGTTTCTTTAAAATACTAGGCGAAGTTTTTCAATGTAAGCTTCGCGAAAGCAGCTACGAAGGTAATGCTGAGATGAACACATATCGTTTGAGGCCATGCTACATCGTTCTTGATTGGGAGCGTGAAGCAAATCCATAGACCATCTGCGGTGAATTATCAGCCAAAGAGACTCTGCAACTTTGCATTACTGCGTTTTCGCCCGGCATAAAATGAGCCGGCTAAATACCCAGTTCTCCAGAAGGAGTACGCATTTTGACAGCCGAGTCCTAACACCATTTTCCTCAGCAGTAACAGCTTCCATGGTGACCTGTGGGACGGGGTCATCTACAGTACAGTTTCATGCAATTTTACTATGCCCCGGAATCAAAATTATTTGAGTCGAGAGAGATGTTTTGCAATCCCAGATCAGTTTCTCTCATCAGAGTATTTTCACTAACTCTCCACTCATTTTTAAGTGCAATGGAAATAATCCTCTCGGAGCGATTCCCGGAACGCAACGATTTGTATCTTTTACCATGAAGTCCGAGACTTTGCACAAAATCTTTGAGAAATTGTATTCCAAACTTTAGTTACAATTTTCCAAAAGACTATTACCGTCTTTATAAAAATCTCCTCATGTAAATGACACTTTAAAGGCTTCAAAAATTGTATAAGCCTTGATTTAACCCCACTATGTACTTTTTTTTTTCAATTCTGTTAGAATTTATAGTACAGCACGTAACTTTGACTACATATCGTTAGCTAAATTTAGAGAATAGGCCGCAAATTGTACATTTACATCTTTATCTACATATGTATACTATTATATGTATAATATTGATTATATGGACAATGTTTGTCACGGTTTGGCTCTCAAAGTACTTAACCGATTTTAATAATTTTTTTTTAAAATTAAACCTTTGTTGAGAATAACTGAGTGGCATACTTACTATTAAAAGATAAAACCCTATTTTTGGGAGTAAATTAAAAAAAAAAAACATAGACGTGCAAGCATTAAACTTTTATTTCGTAGGAAAACCAAACAGTTGTACTTCATTCAAATAAAGATACGTGGGCAATGCCACGGGTAAGTGCTAGTTCATCAATAAGATTCCACTGCATAGGTGAACAAAAATATACATCGAATAAATGAAACATATGTATGTACATTCATAAATAAAATTTACACGATTTGTGTTTGAAATACAATAAATTAAAATCTCAACTGTCTATTTCAAAGTAGTTGCAATATTGGTCATCTGCCGTCGAACACCGTTTCTGTCAAAAAATTAAAAGTGAAACTACCTCTAAAAATATTTGCATCATGGTTTTAGAGTTGTTCGTAGTGAAACGCTAACTTCAATCAGACACTCCTCTGTATTCGCTAAAAAAATTTCGCTAATGTAGCCCTATTCATACGCCTTGAATGTTTTTCTGGACCTTCTACCCCTCGACTTAGTGGGTCAACAGATGGCGGCTCTTGCCGCGCTTCGACTAAGAGAGACATATCAATGGGAGTCCACCCTATGTGGGCACTCAAGCATACTGAGTAAGTATAGCTTCCTTCCGGACTGCACTGATCGCTGCGTCGATACCATGGTCCCAGACAGAAACTTCGCGATGTTGATTCCAGGTAGGGAGGAGTGGTCTAAAAATTTCTACACCCCACCTGGAAGTGTTACGGTGTTCACAGATGGTTCGAAGCTGAATGGCAGAGTGGGAGGAGGGGTCTTCTCGCGAGTCTTATCTCTGAGCTGTTCCTTTAGGCTGCCGGATCACTGTAGTGTTTTTCAAGCTGAGGTTTCAGCCATTAAGGAGGCTGTGGACAGGTTGCAAACCGTCTTAAAAGCCAACAACGTTTATATATTTAGCGATAGCCAAGCGGCAATCAGAGCAGTGAGCTCAGCTGCGATAACTTCAAAGATTGTACTGGACTGCCGCCGATCTCTTCAGGAGATGGCTAAGCAGAACAGACTAAACCTCATCTGGGTTCCAGGCCACAGGGACATCGAGGGTAACTGTATAGCGGATGAACTTGCGAGGGAAGGGACAACCAAGCAGATTCTTCCTGGTAAAGAACGCATTGGTATGCCCTTTGGTACTTGCAGGCTGCTCTCAAAAGAATATGCTTATGCTCGTGCGAATGAGAGGTGGGCACAGACCACGACTTGTAGGATATCTAGGCAGACTTGGCCTAGATGGGATCGTAAACGGTCGCGTGGTCTGTACACCTTAAAACGGGATGATATATCTCAGGTCATTGGAGCCCTTACGGGGCACTGCCTCATAGGCAACCACGCGGGGCGTCTCGGTGTACCCTTTCACAGATGCTGTAGAAGCTGCAAAAATTATGAAGAGGAGGAAACTGTTCTCCATCTTCTATGCAATTGTCCAGCGCTAGCAAGAAGCAGGCTACGCTTTCTAGGGGTACCACTTTTTGGAGACCTCGGAGAATTAGGTTCTATAGACCCAAGATGCTTGGCGAGATTCGTCAAGAGCTCAAAATGGTTCAGCAAAGGGGAATGAGCACTTAGCTAGTGGTATCACAACGGGCCTCCAATCATGGCCTAAGTGGGTCGCTGTAGCAACAGTGACAGCCACACATACCATACCATACCAGCCCTATTCATTGAGATCCATTACTTAGAAGAGGTCCACAAAACATTACCGCTTGGATTACTGTCGCATATAGCCAGAAGATTACCATTAATTGAGTGACTTAATTGACATTATTTAAATATTTTGATAAAAACCAGATACCCATAATAATGATTATTTCAAGGTTGACATTTAAAAAAATTTTCTACATTTTCGTGATATTTTGACAGTAATTACTAATGAGATATTTTTGTCTCCAAACCAAACTTGACAAGGGATGACGGAAAATCGTTCCAACAAATATCAACAATGCACCCTGTCGGACAAGAAAAAAAAGAAAACAATATACTAATGGATATATTTTTCAAGTCATCAACAGGTATTATTTAAAAACTTATATTATAAAAGAGTTTTGATAATCATTATCAGCGAGAAAGATTTTCGCAAATTAAAAATCTTTGAAGACTTAAAAATATGCATCTTGCTGATAATTATAAATAAAAGATTTTATTAATTTAAGCCATTGATTATTATAGATTGATCAAAAATTTGTAGTTTACTTGCATTTTATTTGTTTCTCTTATATTAGTAATGTATGTCTCTGATGAGTTTTATTTATCAAAACATTAACATTGTTTCGTTGATGGGAAATATGATTTAATAAAGAGGTATTTTTGACCGTCAAAAGAAAAAACCCCATAAGTCATAAATATTTGTTTACATTTCGTTAAGGGCATTTGTATATATGGTATATTTACAACACAAACATCTGGCATGAAAATCAAATTGTTTCACAAATATTCCTCTTCGAGTGCGTTAGGATAAAAAAGGATCTGAGGGGTACTATGGTCTTTCGTTTAATATTAACAATATTAACAAAAAACTTTTAGATTATTAGTTATTGTTTGAAAAAGCCTTATTCTCGATTTCTCAAGTTCAGGTGTGACTGTTGGGAAAAATCGAAATGGAATGCACGTTTTTAGTATAATTTGTATAATTTTGACGCTGGTGATATAAGTAGCAGATATATTTTCAGACTTATACTGATCGTTAATATTTGCACTTACAAATACTTTTTGAATGACAATGCCCTACAGTAATTACACATTTTCAGGTTTCTGGAAAGATTACCTTAGGAGAAAATAGGAATTTTTGTTTAATTTTAATCCCTTTAAATAAAATCGCAATTCGTTTTTTGCAAATATTTCGTTTTATAAAAAAACAATACTTATACATATTTATAAGTAAACATTCATATGTATATAGTATCTTAGCTTTAAGTCCAGCTTAAGGTACGCAATCACACATTTTTTCCATAACATACGTAAATAAATCTCACGCGTTAAAAATACTGCACTAAATTAAAAATTTTTTTTAAACACATACTATTGTAAATAGAAACAAAAACAAGTTGTTTAGGTACTTGATGAGTTTCAAGGAGCGAACTTTGTCTGATTGAGGTGTACTTCTTCAGCCGAAGTGGGATTTTCCACTTTTGGAGGTGCCTTGGGCAAACTGAAAAATTTCTGCAAATAAAAACATTCGATATAAGATAATGTCGCATTCCTTCTATCGCAAGCATAATGAACTTACGTCGTGCTTTCCGAAATGTCTCGCCTCCTCCATTGTGTCGGGCAACTTCTTATGCAGTGTTTCGGGCAAAAATAACGCGGAAATTCCGCCAACTAGAAACAATGTGCCGAGAATGTAGTAGGGCGCACGAATATTGATAGTGGTTCCTAAGTAAACCATATATGGAGCCGTAATACCGACAGCATTCGCCACAATCGTGCCAAGCGCAATGCCCGTTTGTCGCATGCACGTCGGGTAGATTTCCATGCTCTGTAGATTGACGGTGAAGAAGGTGAGCGCGTTGAGGAACTTAATAAAGGTGGCCAAAGCTATAATGATCTTCTCATATTTGGCTTCTGAAAAACACAAATTGGTTTTTTTTAATGTCCTTATGGAGGGAAAATGCAGTTTTGAATATGAATGTACATATGTATGTGTGTATATACCTGCGGCCAACCATATTAATGGTATGCTGGCAAAAAATGACAATAAAAAGGACGAACTATTTGTCAAACGTCGACCATATGTATCACCTGCATAAATGAATGAAATTCAAATTGAAATTCGCAAGCAAATAATGTTAAAATTGTGAATTGACACTCGCCTAGATATCTGCCCAAAAAGTAGGCGGGTATTTCGACCACGCTTTGTAGTAGAAAATTCAGAAATGGATTGCCACCCATGCGGGTGCTAAAGAGAACGAGCGTAAAGTAAGAAACGGCCACCACGCACCTGAAATGAAATAAAAATATATGCAACATTAATACGATATCACTTTTCCGGCATACATTTTAGTCCCAAATTTCGCGGGCTTCGATGTGCTATGACCCATTTTGCCCGAGTACTAATAACACATTGAACATTTCAAGAATAAATGTGTACGTGTGAAAAATTCATCTGCGAACCTACCAGCTGAAACCCATTATGCAGGTGTTCCGTGTCAGATGCCAGCCGCTGAAAAGTGACGCCATGCCGTATGTCACCTCATCCGCTGTTCTGTTGATGTACATCTGCGCCAGCTCCTTCTCGGTCATATCGAATTGGCGGCCATTAATTCTTGCAATTTTCTGAAATTGCGTGATCGCTTCGGCGTAACGATGTTTGCTAATCAACCAACGTGGCGACTCAATGACGTATCTGCGGAGAAACCAATTGCAAAAGCACTCTTACTAGCACATCCAAATAATTAAAAACCAAAAAAAAAAGAAGAAGATTAAAGCTCCAAGTGCAAGAAAAGCAACGTGTTAAAGCATATGTAGCTTGAAAAAAAAAATACTCTTCTAAACTTCAATTTAGTCTGCCGGGATAGACAAGCGGGCGGGCGGTAAAGGACAGCAAAGCAAGAAATCGTGCATCGACGAAATAGCGCTGCGTAACAGCGGCAGCACGTGAAATTGAAACAATTGAGTGAGTTTGATTGGACCCAGCGAGCCGCTCACCGGCTATTTCAATTCAATGTGATTGTGATGTGTTGCGCTTGAATGAAATTCACGGACGAAATCGATTGGATAGTGAACAGTGGCACTCACAAACCAATGCAGAGATGGACCGGACCGATATGTGGCGCGTAAAGTTATAAAGAAAAAAGAAAAAACACAAAGAAATCAATGTGCCAGTAGGTGCCGCGATTCATCTGCCGCATGGTCAGCTTTCTCATTTGAAGCATCAGAAATCTGTATTGACACCGCGCGTCACATCGTATGAGCAATTCCTATACTTCTGCTAACAAAATGCGGCTAAACGCTCTGCGCGATGCGGCATTACGCTGGTGGATTTTCTTGCTACTCATCATTATTCAAACGTATTTAGTAGGTATACGTACTTGAAGAAAATTAAAACTAATGTCGACGTTATCGAAGTGATCCACATAAAGGTAACCCAATCACGTAGCCACCAGAAAAGCAACGGCATCAACGTCGTTCCAATGGACCAGCCAAAGCTCTGGTAAATTGCGATGATGCTACGATCCTTTCTGCGAAAGATAAAATAAAGAAATTATATACAACTCTATATACATATGTAAATATGTATCTACATACAACCATTGTGGGTTAAAAACTACCCATGCCTATGTGTTTGTATTGGGATACCAGAAAATAAGACCTACATACATAGGGTTTATTCCTTAACAATAGAGTTTGTATATGAATGGCGTTACGGAAGGAAGAAAGTCTGTTTAATTCATTGAAGATGGAAATATTTATTTGTGAACTCGTGATATTTTGCAAACAATCAATAAGTTCACATAGATGAAAAGATAATATTATGGTACCTGAATACAAATCTGAGTGATCTAAAAACATTTCCGTTGTAGGAAATATGATATCATTTAAAGGTTTGAAAACTAAACTAAGATGTGGAATCACACTACAAAAATATTTAGGTTGAAAAGTTGAATAAAACATAAAATATCAGAAGACAATATTATATTAACTTATTTAGCATAGGGATTATTATTATTTTTGTAAGGGGAGAAAGCACTTCGAGGTTAAGATCTATGGCGCCGGCTACTCTGATTAAAGAATTTTTAGTCTAACTTCCGAGATAAATCTTAGTATAGAATCTAAGTCTCTGGCAGATATCCCGCCGATCAGATATTTGCATTTACGTATCACTGCTCCAGGACGTGTTTTTCAGTTTCTTTCTCTTCCCTGCAGAATATGGAACGTTTTTGCGAATATGCGATTATAGTCAGGCGATAATTCAGCCTACAGAGTCCTTTAGGATGCTATTTTGGGGTAAAGTTTTTCTGGCATTTTAAGCTTTCTCTGACTTATTTTTGATTGCAATTTATTCATTTTTATTAAATATGTTTTCATCTAACAAGAATTAATCAGATACCTTTTAAATATCAGCGTATAAGTATTATACAGAATTTATATATGTTCATATGTATCTGCGTATACTGTGTTAGAACCTCATTTAAAGTTCGACAATTTAATTGTTGTTGGAAACAGTTCACTATTTTATGTATGTATATCAATACTTACTCTCTTGATATCTCCATGCCAACAATCTGCGGTGACTGAAATAAACTATTCACTGTCATTCCAGTTAAGCTTGTAAAAAATAGGAACATGAAATAATTGTTGGTTGTTACAATGGAGCAAGCGCGTCCCACCGTACAAACCACAATGCTTATGTAGAACACCACGCGTCGTCCATAACTAAGGCAGTGCAATAGAAAAACATAAGAACAATGAAGAAAAAAATAAAGAAATGAAATAGTAAACAATGTAAAGAAAATATAAAAGTAGAACAGCTGAAGCTGCAGTTGAGTCGAGCTGCATCAGCGGAAAAACCATTTTCAATTACTCGCTTGCTGCCGCACTCGACATTTTATTTCAACTTAATCCAGGCACCAACCAGCCGGTCATCCGTCGAATTGGCGGCATGGCGTCACCTTCAGCAGCGCTACAAAACCCTAGTGCACTTACGCATCACCCATTTGTCCCAGCACAAATGATCCGATGGCTTCTGCAATGCGTCCAGCAACAAATGTGTTCGTTACATACAAATCCTTGGCGCAAACCCAATCCTCATGGCTAGGAATCGTGTCATCGTACCACGTCTGATCATAACTCCAGCCGTGCTGACAAACTGCAAAACGAAACGTAAGGACAGGAAGAATGCATAAATGGCGAAGCGGAAGGCAACAAGCAGTAGTACATAAATGTACAAATATGTACATATATGTATGTATATGTACATAAGTATATAGATGAATGCGACTAGAAGGCGTATGGACAAGTGTAGGAACGGATATGAAACGAATATGGTGAACGTCGAAAGCGTGTAGTCAAAGGCGTCAGACTAGTCGCCTCTATGGCAATCGGTTCGCGTGTGTGTGTGTCTAACTTCCTAACTGTTTACCACCAACTCTGACTGTTTGTTAGTTGCATTGTTCAGATTACAGCAAAATTAAAGCAAACCATTTCGATCCAAAGACGCTGCATCACAGAGCCAAACAAAAATGAAACCAAAATGATATTCAATGAAACGTATTAACTGAAGTAAAGTTGAGTTGGCGGGAGTTGAAGCGAGTATAGAATTCAAAGTGGAAGTGAAATGAAATCGCATCGCTGTTGTAAGTGAAACGCATTAAAGTGCAAAGCTGTAAAAAGTTATGCCCAAACAAATGGAAAAGTTACTTTACTTCGTCACATTCATTTTCTGCAATGGATGGGGGCTTACTCATATAATTCCTTTTACGCATGCTATCACACTACTTTTTCTTTCCTGCTCATTGATTTAGTTTTTAATATTGCACTTTTGATCTTCCTCTTGGTTTACTTTTATTACTGGGTTTAGTTTTTAAGTTTTTAGCAAATTTTAGAAGAAATATTAGTGTCTATGATTTGAGTGAAATTGTCACCACTGCTTTATATAAGTTTTATAATTTTAACCACTTTTAATCAGTTGTTGAATTTGAATTTGCATATTTTTTGAATCCTTATGCTGCTACCATGAATACTTGATAAGGAAAGTGTTAAAATTTTTTGCAGGGCTTGAGAGGATTTAAAACAACATCCAAACATACAAAGAAATACATGTGTTCAGTGTTTAGACGAGCATCTGTCGGAAGGGGTCTACAGAAAAAAGCCAACACCGAACGGCAGTTGTTTTATGAGCAGTACTTTCATGGCAAATACTTGTTTATTTATTCATACTAAATAAATCTTGAAATACATGATTTCTTAGAGACTACTACAAAAAAACTTCACGGCAATAGTTCATTCTTAATTACAATTTAAACGATTGCTTAGAGGACGAAATATCTAAAGCCAAATATTTGAGATTTGATTAAATTCTTACAAAGTTCTATGATGCTTTCATTGCTCCGCAAGTTTGTTTGTGGAAAGTGAAATTAGATGCGCTCTTAAAGAAATGAGCAGTCGATTTTCCCACTAATAACATTAAAGATAAAGCAGAGAGAGAGAATACTCCTTCTACTTTGTAAAGACTTCAAGTTTACTAATGCGCGTCTTGCATCATATGAAGAAATTGGAGCCGTAAAGTTAAGCGATCTGAAAGCGAAACAAAGAAAATTCTTTTGCATTCGCTCGAGTCTATTCATGTGGCAAATAGTAATTTTAGAATCAAAACGCCAAATAAATGGAAGTATGTAATTTAAATGACTCTGAAAAAGAAATTTTGAGTCAAAAATTACACCCAAATCTAAAACTTCAGTTAAAGTGGACAGCGTTAATTTAATCTTATGATATTCAGGTGAAGGCAATTTTTATCACACCTTGCAGCGACGTTATTGTGATCTGACTGCAGCTTACAAGGTTTAAACATTTTTAAATCATCCGCATATAAAATAAAATCACAAAATTGAAAGCTATCAGCTTTATTATTAATAACATGCGCAATATTTAAATTTTAAACGACATCAGTCCTTAAGGTGGAATCCAGTTGATGGTTGAACTTTTAAAGCTTACGAAATGATACAAGTTCTTACAAAACAAGGAAGAGTAAGTTTTGATATAAAAAATAGGAAGACTTATGTAGTTTTTAAATTCATTTGCACTTTAACTAAAAAGTTAAGGAGTTTCGTTTGAGGTAGAAAAAAAGTTTTTAAATCTTTTGAGAATTTATTTACTAAATTTTGAAATTAAGTCTATTGACCCAGATATTAAAAACGTAACAATTGTTTAAATCGGTCGAGATTTAGAAAAGTTATGGACAATTGAAATAAAAGTTCCGCGAATAGCTATAAAATCGATTTTTACCTGAAAAAACGAAATTTGTAATAGATGCCAACAAAAACAGTTGCTCTTTGTGAAGTATATGTAAAACCATTTTGATATAAAATTTTAAAGCAAGCTTAATTATTTTTTTCAAGGCAAATAAAATATTCCCTCAAACCCAATTTAACATGTATTTTCAAATCCGAATAAGGAAGTGGTGATTGAGAATTCGTTAACGTTATGGGACATACAAGAAAATTGTGTGTTAAATATGTATGTTCATAAAATTGAAAACCAACGACGATCGGCTGCTAAGACTTCACTAGAAACTTCTTACAATAACTTAAAAAATTATTTTATACTCATTTGGTTAACTCTTCTTCTACGTTTCTTTCGTACTTTTAACGAAAAAAAAGTGGTCGACCTTATATTATTAGTATATCAGCTACATTTATTTGGTTTTTTGAAGAATATAAAGCTAACAATATAAGAATTCACATGCTAGCATTAAGAAAGTTGTGAATACCCCTCTGAAAAATCATTGTTATTGGTACCACTGCAATTAAAATGTCACTTAAGAAAAACGACAGCAAATCAAAATTCAACAAACGGCAATTTTTATTAGGTTGTGCTCATTTATGGGTAACCGGATGCAGGTAAAATGCTTTGAACAGATTTTATTTGAAATTTCAAAAGTTTTGCGAAGTATGCATAATCAGCGCTTTACAGTTATAACACTCGATACACCAAAGAGTAAATACGGAAATAGAAATCAGATAAAAGCATAGTATGCAATTGGGTAAGTATTCGATTAGCAATGTTATCGGTTTATATTTTTCAAATCTTGAATGAAATATGACTTATGTATTTTGTAACTATGTATTCACGAAAATCCTTAATGTGCTATTTTTAAAAAAATTAATAAAAAAACGAGGATGACGTGCAAGTGTAAATATTTTTATTTAAGAATATTTAATGTATTGAACATTTAATATTCTAATATAAACTTGTGGTATCACGTTTTTACGTACATACATATATATGTCGTTATCTTAATTCGATAAAATATGGTAAACAAATTGTATGAAAAATAAAAAATATTTTAGCGAAATGCTGATTTTGATTAAACATAATATTATAATACACAATTATTTATACCGATAGTAGCCACATTACCATGAAGAAATTTTAAGCAAAGTAAAAAGCACGAGACTACTTAGCGTTAGAGATTCACAACGTCTCTTAAAGTTATAAGTCGCAAAGAAGGAGCTTAAAACATAACCACAGTTGTGAACATCTCTGTGTCGCAATAATCAGGGTGCTTACAGAGTATAGAAAGCGTAGCAATGATAACGCCACAGAAACGCCATGCTAAACCAATTAGGCGACATTCTTATTTTTAGCACTGAACAAGTTATAAAAAACCGACTACATATTTAGCAATCAAAAGTTGAAATTAAACGCATTTTTCTATGCAATTCAACAAAAAAAAATTTAAACTAGTGTAAAAGTTTACAATTTTATAGTTTTATGAAGCTTTTTGATCTGATTTGAATCCCCAAAATGTGTTTGCCATAGTAAAGAAGAAAAACAGGAAAAAAAGAACACACTGAATTCATAACTAACTGCCCAAACTAATATAAACGCACGGCGCAAATTTACTGTCAAAAATTTTTCATGCTCATATTTACAACTTGTATAGGAGCCACCGAAATTGAACGCCGTGCGCAAAACGCTAACTCAGTTTCCAATTTTCATTTTGCGTGACATTTCGATTTGACGTTTATCTCACCGTTGAGGGTGATGTGCATTTTCTTCAATATAATTTTTTTATTTCAATTTGCAAAAAATATATTTATCAAACATTTTTTAATGAAAACTTTTTGTAAATCTTTACATTGTTTGAAACTTGTGATTATAATTTTAAGATTGTTATGGTTATTATGATAAAAAACAAGAAACAGATCAATTTCCAAACTTGTTAATAAGCCCCTGTGTTATAGCGTTTTACATAAATAAATATTATTTTTTATGTTTAAATAAAAATTAATTTGTAAAATAGAATAAAGCAAGTCTTTAAACTTAATAAATAAATTGAACCAACGCTGAATGCCCTCCTTGTATTGTTTTCATACGAATTTGACAGCTGTGCAGCTCTGAGCTACACGCGCATGCATAACATTTTCGGTTGCGTTACAAAAAACTCTTGCGCCGTGCGTAAATAAAGCGCAGTGCGTCTATTTTAGGTTGGGCTGTAATAATAGTAATTTGTCCTTACACGGTGTTTGGCCGAGCTTTTCCTACCATTTCTAGTTTGCGTCTTTATATTCTACCACAAATGGAGGGACCCACAATTTTGTGCCGATTCCGAACAGCAGATGTATTTTATTTATCAGAAGCTTTTTCATATGGCGAAAATACTCTCGGAGGCTTGCCATTGCCTGCCAAGGTTTTACTTGCTCTGGCTGATATTCGAACCTCGAACCCAGCGGCATTTCGTGTTATAGCACGTACCGCTACCCACTCGACCACAGCGATCACATAACTAAGGGCATGACATTTACGATGAAAAGTAAACGTATTAAAAAACAAGGATTTTACAATTAGACTAATACAAATGAGGAGGTCCATAACAAAACGCAATAATTCCACTTTTCAAATATTTTGGTTTTTTAACTAAATCCAATTCTACGCATTAAAACCTATGTAACCATTGCTATAAAACATACCAAAGGTCAATAATTTTACTGTTATTCAACACCAAAAATATTAGTTCAGACCAAAATGAAACATTTCCATATCTATCCAATTAAATTAATTTTATTTTTATGGTTGTTAGAAATATCCTTTGATTAAACTACCTTTGTGAATAACTACTTTGCATTTAATATTGTAAACACATTTGCCAATTCTTTTTATGCTAAATATTTTGAGAAAACTTTGGAATGCATTGCAATTTTTCATTCTGGAAATATACGCATCCAATCTAAACGTGTTCTCGTGTGTTCTAATTCCAAGTACGCGTATTAAGGTAATATATAGTTCAACAGTGGTAACTCTAAAATAACTGTGAACCAGTAAGAACTATATTATAGTTGGTTATACCATTTTTTTTCATAAAAATAGTGAATTTTACAAAAATCATTTATGGCAGAAGCAACAGTGGGAAGTAAAAACGTCGGGAAAAGAAGAAGTGATCCTATACATAGAATTAATAATAGACGTGCAAACCGTCATAAAAAGTAATTTTTTAATGTCTTGGTATGTTTTCTTATCTATAAAAGTTAACATTTTTTCGCAGATATGCTGATAAGGATCCGTTAGCTCTGTCATTTTACAAACCGTGCAGTCACAAAGAAAACAGTGGTTACAAATGTGGGAAGTTCAATTCCCATTTAATTATTCGCAATCATGAGCTGTTATATAAAAATAAATCAAAAGTTGATCAGGAGCAATATTTGACACGGCTGATGGTTGCATATGTACCCAAGCGCCACAAGTATACACCACAATACAAAAAAAAGACTTTCTCATGCAACTATTTTTTGCAACACAAAAACAAAAAAGAAAGGGTGTGTCATGCCTTTTTTCTGAAAGCATTGTCGGTTACAGGCCGGAGAGTGAATACTGTTGCACAAGCTATTTTTCATGGTAACATTCTTAAAGAGAACAGAGGTGGGGATAGGCTCACATCTCGGTTTAAACCAAAGAGAGAAAGTGTGCTAAAATTCCTCAAAAACTTACCAGCGAAAGAGGGCCATTACAACAGAAATAAATCTAAAAGATGCTATCTTTCACCAGAACTTAATATAAGGAAATTATGGGGGATTTATAATGATTCAGTAGATAATTCACTGAAAGTTAAAAAAACATATTTTTGGAATATTTTCAATACTCTTAACATAGGATTCTCTTCCCCTGCAACAGATGTGTGTGCTCAATGCGTATTAAATAAACAAAAAATCAAAATGGAACAAAATTTGGACTTAAAACAGCAGCTCATTACTGAACAAAGGACTCACAAGCTAAGAGCCAATTCTTTTTATGAAATTGCAAGAGATGAGCCTCCTAGATCTGTGAGCTTGTGTTTCGATATGCAGCAAGTCCAACCATTGCCACGTACTCCTATTCAAGAAGCTTTTTATTCAAGGCAAATAGGCTACTATACTCTTTGTGTTGTCGATATGAAATCTAAGGATCCGGTGTTTTATACCTGGACAGAAGATCAAGCTGGAAGAGGTGCTATTTGCGTTGGCTCTGCTTTATTGGCACATTTGGAAGGGTTCAGTCTGTTAGATGTGGATACCTTACGACTTTTTTGCGACGGCTGTGGTGGACAAAACAAAAATATGCATATTATACATGCCTTAATGCATTGGATGTTAAACAGTGCACCTAAACAGCTAAACCAAATAGAATTATATTTTCCTGTCGAGGTCATAGTTTTTTGCCAGCTGATCGAGTTTTTGGACGTGTTGAAAAAGATTTGCGGAAAAATACTACTATTTTTGTTAATGAAAGTTATCACAAAGTTTATTCTGAGCATGGGCAAGTTAAGATTTTAGGAGAGGATTGGCATCTTAAAGATTTAAAAATGTTGGCAGAAAACTACCGTCCCATAACCGGCATTCAGAGTATGAAAATAACTCTCCCTAAATCAACAGAAGTGTGTAGTGAAAACTTTTGAGACGTATAAAGTTGAAGGTAAAGAAAAATTTACCAGCTATCTTAAAAGAGGCAAAGTACCCCCTCGTTTGCTTGATGGTATTGATCTTGGTGTAGCAATAAAGTCAGAAAAGATGAAAGATGTTGCTAAACTATTGGAAAAACATTTTGGCGAACAGTGGTCCAAAATTTCTGAGTTGGAGTATTATACCAAGATATTTTTAGATCAGCAGGGAAACAGTGCCAATGGAACAGATGATATAACTATGTGATTGTTTGGAGGAGGACACTGCAATGAAAGTGTAATATAATGTGAATTTATTGTAATACTTGTATGTTAATATAGTGATTTAAATGCAATAAAAACCGTTGATATAAAACAGTTTTTAATTTTCCTATAGAATATGTATAAGCAATTAAAATCAAAAAAAATTATTTAAAGCAAAAAGCCAAAATTCCAAACCTAGTTTATATCAAAACGCAACATTTCCATACATGTTCAGAACAAAATGAAATAAATACTATTGGACGGACCAAAACGCAACATTTCCATTTTTTTAATCTAAATAACTTAAAAACTAATTGCCAGATAAAAATTTTTTTTATGATTTGTATTGTTTTTAGATAACTATTAAACTACAACAACAGTTTAAAAAAAATATATATCCTATTGACTTAAATTAGTTTTTTTCGTTTATCCAAAAAATTGTTTTGGTGGAATTATTGCGTTTTGTTATGGACCTCCTCAAATAATGATAAAAGAAGACAAAGTAAAGAAAAATAAACATTTAGTTTTAAATCAGCGATAATAATTTTTCTTGAACAAATAAAAGGCTGCGGGCTTATATGACAAATCAAAAAATAAGATTATTGAAAAAAAAATTGGGTTCGAAAATTTTTTTCTTCGTATCGAGTTACATAGCAGTCCCTCAGATCACTATATCACCCATCTTGGAAATGACCAAAATCGGGTAACAACACAATGCCTTTATATAATCCTACGAATCTAGCGCCACCTGGCGGCTGTTCTTTTTTGCAAAAACCTTAACCTTTTTTTTATTTTCTTAAACACACATCCCCTTTTCATTTCGAATATGATCTTAGCTTAGTTCCAACTGCAAACTATGTATCTTCATACCCATTATTTTTCCTCAAATCTCTGCTATAAATTCCAAAGCATGTTACAGTTTGCTCGGTATATTTTTTACGAGATGTTTATTCTGTTTGTATTTTATGGTTCGCTACTATGTTTGTACATTTTTTTTTGCTACATTTGTATATGAAAAATTTATTGTTTCTCGCTTTGCTCGCGTACTATAAATCAATTTGCTGAAATTGTTAGACGGTTAGATGGTCAATGTGTGAATAGCTCACACAACCACAAATATTTAAGCAATATATACACACATATGTATATGAACATAAACAGTTTATGCGAACCTAGGCACCCGACTGGAAAAACTTTTAAAGTCGCGAAAAATGGTTTGTTATTGTAGTGTAAGGGATGTACGAGTATGTTTCTAATTGTACAGAATATCAGTATAGAAAATAGCATCTCAACCCGTAAGATACCATTGGATTGGTCCGAAAAAGTACGTTTTATTCATTTTGTATACAGTCGATATCCTTTTAACGCGGAGTTTTCTACTATCCCGTATTATTTTTTTTACACGGTTCACAGGTTATTCCGCAATCCCCCGTTGCTTTTTTAACGCGGCTCGCGATTCATTCAGATTTTGTACTTTTGTTTTATGTTTAACGAGTTTTGCAAGCGCTAATGATGAACGTAAAGCGAAATTTCGTCAAGATTTTAAAAATGCTATGGAGTGCTACCAGGATTTACCATAACAACATGCAGAAAGAGAAACCACAGCGATTATTTATATGTATATCATTTTAAGAACTGAAGTCAACCAGCATACCATTCACCAAAAGAAGGAAGGTGAACCTAACTAAACCAATGTTGGGAGTTACTGAGATCGAACTCTCAAAAGAGGTGGAACTCTCATCTCACAGAAAGTACCAATAAAGCGACAAGAGCATTCTATGCTTGTCAAAGACTACACAGCAAAACCTGGGAAATCTCCCCGAAACTAACATACTGATCATTTAACACGGTGATAAAGCCAATTATTACCTAAGCAGCACGTGTCCAACAGAAGCGCTTGGCATCATCTCGGGCATCCCACCATTGGCCATACTCATTGAGAAAGAGGCTTGTCAGGGCGCTATGAGACTGTCTAATCTTAGTCGTCTGAAAAGTGGAGACTTCAGGGGGCATTTGGGTGTCCTATAACCACTCAGTGCCGATCCAATAATCAAACTCACAGACACTATGTTGCCAAAACTATCTTTTACCAAGTCCTACAAAGTCATAATACTTGAAAGGGATACATGTATAGGGATGGTGAAAGCAATCAATAAAGGATCACAGGTGTAGTAAACTGACGGATCCAATCTTATCAATGGGAGCACCAGGGTCGGGGTGTTCGGACCAAGATTTCAAAAAAGTGTCCCAATGGGGTCATACCCAACCATTTTCCAGCCGGAAATCTATGCTATTGAGCATTGTGCACACGAATGTCTTCGCAGAAAGACAAAAGGAGCCACAATCAACATTATGTCAGACAGCCATGCAGCCCTTAGAGCACTAGACTCCTTCAAAACAAAATAAAAATTGGTAGACAGCTGCAGAGCGGCATTGGAATCATTAGGACCCGAAAACACAGTTACTCTGTGGTGGGTTCCAGGTCATGAGGGTGTGGATGGTAATGATAGGGCGGACTACCTCGCAGAAAAAGGGGCCCAACAGAGCTTCTGCGGTCCTAGCCGTTTTGCGATCCCTCTAGGGGATACACAGCAGAACTTCTAAAAAGGTGGTGGCAGCCCAGTGGCGATTGTCAGAGGGAAATAGACAATCTAAGAGGTCCATAAGTCCATCCCGTGTAGCCTCTAGAAACTTCTTAATCTCAGCAGAGAGGGTCTTAGAACTCTCCCCGGGTACTTAAAAGGTCACTGTAGGCTGATATACCATATTCACAAAATAGGACTTTCGGAGGTTTCAGACTGTAGGTTTTGTGGCTTAGATGCGGAGACCTCTGAGCATATACTGTGTGAATACCCGAGTATAAGTAGACTCAGGCTAATACACGTTGGAGAGCGACTGTTATCTCCATCCAGAATATGGACAATCACATCCTCCAAAGTGTTAAGTTTCATAAATAGCCTAAAGATGGGGTGACAACTTAAAGGGTTAGCACAATAGATCTTTTTAGGTCGCAGCGCTACTATGCCCTGATAATAATAATAAGAACTGAAGTATGGATTTATTCGCCGTTTAATATACTATAAGTTATAGTCATCTTAATATGATTTTTTGTGAAAATCCTATAAAACAGAGGGTTCTTAATATGTATCAAAGCATAGAGAGTATGTATGTACATGTGTAATAAATTTGTTTTTGTTCCCAAAAACTTGGATTTTGGTTGAAAACTCGGTTATTTTAACGCGAAATTTTTTTACGCGGATCTTTCGCAATTTAGGAACGAATAAACAAATTTGAACATTAATGTGGTGAATTAAAATCGGCGATGCTCGACAACTGGAATTTTATATACAGCCGTGCTCCCAGTTTCACATTCACAAATTTCCCTGTGGATTCGGTTTGAAATCACATGTTTGGTGCGCCCAATTTCGCATTCACATAAATTTTTGAGAATTGAATCCGAATGCTTGGTTGTATGTGAAATGAAAAGTTAATGACAAAAAATGCGTAAATGTTTAATTATTTTCGATTGGAATAATGTTTTAAATATTCTTAGATGTTTGTAGAAGCCATTTATGACATTTCTGTATTAGTTATTCATTGAAATATGCGTATTTTTCAGTGTTTTGCTGATGACTCCTCAAAAAAGCATACAAAGCTGAATACGAAAGGGAAATTTTAACAACAGCTGTTTGTGAATTGTCACAACGATAACCGATATGTGTGACAGGGATGACCTGATATGCGAAGAAATTTGTGAAATTGGGAGCACACTAATTCACTTTTACAGGAAATTTTTAAAATCACATTATGGAATTGAAATGTGAAACTGGGAGCACGGCTGATATACTCGTATATGTATGTATATTGGTTCCCCTTCACAGAGTTAATTTTAGATTGAATCGCTTTTTTAAATGGCGCTCGCTTTTCTTTAACTCTAGAATACTTATGGTTGGTATTCTAGAGTTAAAGAAAATCGAGCGCCATTTAAATAAAGTTGCTTAACACTAAATTTTCGGAAATTTAACGATTTTTTTTATTTATAACAAAAACATAACTCCTTCTTTGATTTAAGTACATAAAAGGGTTTGGAGCAAAAAAACAAACATAAAAGAATGAAACATTCATTTAAACAATAGGAACGACTTCTTGATCCTCGATTTTCAAATGCAAATTTTAGGCGATCATTTGTTTGAATGAGTTGGCAACTGAAACCGATACTCAAGACAAGGTTTTACTATTTCTTCACAAAGTCTGAATAAATATAATTCGATCCGGCCTTTGCAACCGCGCTTAAAGTTCTGCATTTTCAAAACTGGATGGAGATGCGAAAGAAATGGATCTGAAGGTCTATGAGCACAAGACGAATTTTCTATGCACTTCGTTTTCGATTATGCCATTCGGTGATGTTAGACAAACACCAAAAATATTTAAAAGAAAAATAATTGAATTCTCCTTGACCGTATCGGCACCACCTCAATGATTCGATTTTTCATAAAAAGATTTTTAAATTTAACGAAAAATGTACATTGGGTCCCGGAAAAATTAGGTAGACACAGTCTCAGAGTAAAAAATGTTTGTTCCAATATTTCTGTATTTTAATGTGACATTTGCAATTTAACTCTATTGAAAGATACCTCTAAAAATTCGCACAAAACTTTTTGTGTTATCCGATAGTTAATTCAGTTTTTTTTTATTTTGATCTATAAAGCATATAAATATGTGTATGTCTATATCTATCTGGATTCCTTTGAACTCAGCAAAGTTAATACACCTTTGGGCACAAGTGCGTTCGGGCATGACAAGTGTATATAGTTACATATGTATGAATATGTTTAACTATGTAAATGGATTCAAAGGCAGCACATGCATACACACATATCTACAGATGTGTGTATGTAAATAGCCCAAAGCTATTCCTCACCTGTTACGTTTGACTTCGTTTCATTCCAATACTGCAAATCGTCGATTTCCGTAAAATTTGCATTATACATCTCACAGCTACTGTGTGTCCTGGCACCGCGATTATTCGTCTGCCTGTATAAATAGGAGAACTTTTAATATAAGAGTATACATAGAACACACATACATATGTTACATGTGTTAGTGGCACCAGAAATGCAAATACAAATAAAAGAATTGAGTTTAAATTTTAATTTCTGCCAAGGGAACGACTTATTGAAAAGAGGAAAAATAAATAAAATGCTCTAACCGCGCATCCGCTGGTTCAATGAACAATGTGAAAATCAACAATGAACAGCTGCCAATTCTTGGTAAGCCAACTTCCCTTGTACTTTCTCAAATCGAGTTGAGGTGATAAGCAAGTCAAATTTTTTACTCAAAATGAAAATGACTGCGTTCAAATACATGAAAAGTTTTCCCGTTTCGCACATTATTATGAACATATACGTATGTACATATGTAAATATGTAAAAATAAATCATCCTTTCATACAATGTGTTCAACAGTTCTTTGTGAAATTTGGCGTAGGCATTTTTGTGGAACATATTAATCCTCTAGCTACTCAGTAATTCAGTATGCTTTTTGTTTCTTTTTAAATAATTGCAGAAATGTACATAAAAATGGCATATGTATTTCAGTCCTTTCCTAATCAATACATCTCAAAATAATGAAAATTTATCGCCGGTTAAATTCCTCAGAGCTGACTTATTTGACATATGGCCTTAACCAGCTGTTATAGCCCCGATTGGCGCATAACCAGATTTTAAGAAAACATGCCTAAATTTTAAAGTTTTGGTCTGCTTCTAAAGTTAATTTCATATATTCAAAATAATACATTTTTGGTTCAAATTTATATATTTGGTAATTCATATATTATCCAGACGATGCAAATCGCAGAAGAGAGTGAGGAAATATATCTCTTTAATAATACTTGTAGCCTGTATAAAAAACGTGAAAAAAAATTTTAAAACCAATATTAGGCAATTAACATTTTCACTTTATTGAATAACATTAAAAAAAAAAAATCCCATATGTTCCAAGCAAAACGATAGGAATTTTGATTCAGTTGTATAAAGTTTTTTTTACAAAATTTAAAGCCTTCTTTAATGTGGATTTTGTTAAAGGATAATCTTTGTTTTATTTGAAAAGTATAAAAAGTTAAATTGAATAATAATAAATTGTCAAATATGGCCGATTCGGAATACTTATTCTGCCTCCTTTACGATTGGTCTACATCAAATAAAAAAATGTATTAAATTAAATTTAATTTAATTTTGGAATCTAATAACTATCAATGCGTTCATTATAGTTTCGACTACTTATATTTTTTTCCATACATACTCGTATTTGAACAACCCCAATAGAGGTATACAAATGTGCTCATTTACTATTTGCGAATACTTACGTTGGCAGTGTTATTCGTCGCCACTCATCCACCGTATAGTTGGTTAGCTCCCGTCCTGGCACGGTGCACCAGTGATCTGGGATATCAAGCGCCAATATAATGTTCATATAAACCATCGATCCAGCGGCGGCCAAAGCCATCACGAATGTTATATTGTAAATAAATTGGAAACGGCCATGGTTGCCAGCACGCTCCATGATCTTCTGGAAAGGATCATTTGCTTCGGACTCATCGATTTCATCCTCATAAGGTGTGGGAAGTGTTTTGTGGATTTCGCCATTTTTCTTTTCATGCAACATATCTGAGTTGGGTGTATGTGTGTTTGTATAACTCAAATACTTAAGTTTTCTGATGTATTTAACTAACGCAAAGAGTGGCGCGTCGGTAACTGACAATAGAAATCTGAAATAACTTTCATTTAATAAGAAATATATTACAGCAAGTGCATATATTCAGTGAAATGTAACGATAAGTAGTGTTATATAGTTTTAGTGCCACAGATTAAGTCCTCATACTCGTGTAATGGGGAAGAGAGAGGTGCTAGTGTAAATTTGTTTATTGCATGTATGTAAGTACTTGTAAAAATAAGAGTGTGTTGAGGTTTATTATTTGATATCTCTTCAATATTTGCGTATTATTTAAAAGTGTAAAGAGTACTAAATTAATAAAACATTTCATATATGTGAGTATTACAACGATAACGATGACTACATTTAGAATCGGAAAAGTATTTAATTCTGACAGAAACAGGGGTACACTACTTAGGAAAGTATTTTTGTAAATGTGTATAAACAATTATTTCAATAAAATTATTGCTAATATAATATTAACACGTGCTATATATGTATCTAATATAATCAGTCATACATATTAAAAGAGTTGAGAACAATATGTTTATACACAAAACATGCAAATTAAACGTTTGCCACACTTCAAAATAAACTGAAAGGTAGTGCCAATGATACCTCTAAACCAGCGTTGTCCACGGCCTATGCGCACAATAGCGCACGGACAGTTGTACAGCAAGCCAGACACCTCACACCAACATGTCGCGACAAGTGTCTGTGAAAGCACGATTGTGCTACTGTATTCAACTTCGTAGGCAAGCAAAGCAGAATTTTGCGATCAGTTGACGCTAGAATTTCAAGCAAGCAACACCATTCACGTTTTACGCTTTAAAAACAGAACGCACTAAAAATGTTCCAACAAATTTGGGAAATATGTTATTTTTTTATTGAGAACAATGAAAAGCATGCAGAATGCTTAATTTGTTATAAAAAAATAAAGCGTTGTAGCAAACATGATATAAAAAGACATTATGAACGTTGTCACAAAAATCTTGTAAATATCGAGGGAGACGCCCGAAAAAGTCTTCTTGATAATTACAAAAGAAAATTTTATTTACAATTAAATTCTCAGCCTATGGCAAACAAAAAAGTATGCCCACGTGAAAAGGCATCTTTTGTAGTTGCACTTGCATTAGCAAAGCAAGGCAGACCTTTCACTGATGGCGAGTTTTTCAGAAACTTATGTTTTGCAATGCTTTGATGAAGGTAAAGAAATGCAGGAAATTTTGAATTTAATAAGTATGCCAAACCTATCATCACTTGCAGAGGAACTTGCAGAGTCTAAACTCTAAACTTTAGCGTTGTCCACGGCCTATGCGCACAATAGCGCACGGACAGTTGTTCAGCAAGCCAGACACCTCACACCAACATGTCGCGACAAGTGTCTGTGAAAGCACGACTGTGCTACTGTATTCAACTTCGTAGGCAAGCAAAGCAGAATTTTGCGATCAGTTGACGCTAGAATTTCAAGCAAGCAACACCATTCACGTTTTACGCTTTAAAAACAGAACGGACTAAAAATGTTCCAACAATAAAAATTTGAAGTCTGTTGAATTTTGATTTGCTAGCGTTTTCCTTAAGTGACATTTCAATTGCAGTGCTACCAATACTAATGCTTTAACAGAGTTGTATGTAAAGGTTTTTAGGGATATTCACAACTTTATTATTGTTAACATGTGAATTCCTATATTATTTGTTATATCTTCTTCAAAAAACCAAATAAATATAGCTGAAATACAAATACTAAAAATATAAGGTTGACCATTTGTATTTTCGTCGAAAGTACGAAATATTTTTGAAAATGGAAAGGAGTGTAGAGAAAGAGTTCACCAAATGAGTATAAAATATTGTTTTAAGTTATTGTAAGAAGTTTTTGCTGGAGTTGAAATGAAGTTTTATTTATTACGTTTTTTTTTTCTATGCCGCCGGTTGTCGTTGGTTTTTAATTTAATGTACAATCACACAATTTTCTTTTATGTCCGATAACGTTAACGAATTCTAAATTCGGATTTGAAAATACATGTATATTTGGGTTTGAGCAAGGCAGATTTAACAGGTAACCTCGGTAAAGTTTATAATTTGATTTTATTCATTTATCTTAATTGTTATACTTTATTTTCATTTGATAAAAGCAAAAATATTTGTTTACATTTGATTTGTGATTTTTAGTGAAAAAAACATTTTGTGCAGTTTGCTCATGAAATGAATGAATATGTTGTACATATAGTTGTGTTATGTATTTTGTGCCCAATTAGAACGGTGCGTTATCAGCTCGTAAATGACGGTGTTTCGTTCTTAAAAGTGTCGCCAGAGCGACACCGAAGGATTGTTAGCAAGAGAGCTTGTGGCATCACGTTTAATATAACAATGTGGTGTTCATGGACTATTTCGCCTTGGATTTGAGGGAATATTTTATTTGCTAATTCCTTGTAAAAATTAATTAAGCCAGCTTTAAAATTTTATATCAAAATGCGTTTACATATTTTTCACAAAGATCAGCTATTTTTTGCGCATAACGTGAATGACCCTACTACGTTAATAGCCATTTATTATTATTTGACGGTTGGCAGGGCTGATAAGTTTGGTTGTGCGAAGCATAATCAACATTAAATACGTAAGTTTGTGCGAAACTCTCAAACGTTATGCGAAAGTTGTGCGAAGTATGCATAATCAGCGCTTAATAACCAACACAAGCATAACGTGCACACAGTCACGTTGGACAACACTGGTCTAAACTCACACGCCATACCTAAACTCATCACTTCATAACACTAAATTTAATATGCGCAATTCTACTTAACCTCACCACACCTTTACTTACCCAATGTAAACTGATCATACCTAAAATCTCTTCAACTCTCCTCACCTTACCTCATTTCACATGGCCTCACTTGAAAACTCCTTTCCTTAGTTCGATACATCTCACCTTATCACCCATTACCTTACCTCCATTGCGTGGCCCAAGTGCACCCTCTTTTTTTTTAATAAATAATCTGTATATATACCATAATACATATAAGTTTACATCAATTTGCCTTCGTTATGTCCGGGAGGAGTATTGCCAACTAATATTTACGAATATCCCGGTAGGCTTAATACTTGAAGTTCTATACGTTGTTTAGAACGTCGAACGAAGCACTTATTGAATAAGCCCGTTAAGTGCCATAGAAGTCAGAATATTCGTAAATTAAGCATTTGCAGTCATTTAAACTTCATATTTGAAATGTTTGTGGCCTACATGATAACCATCCTTAAATTTATTAACTAGCTTTTTTGTTAGATATATTTAAGTAAAACTCAGCTTTCAGATAGGGTGATTTTATACATTCATATATTCAAATAGAAAATAAAAATAAACTCGAAAAATCTCAGAAGTCTTTCACATCTTATTCCTCATTTTAAAAGCAACTAAATACCAATTACACCTTTATACTCGTACATTTATTTACATATTTGCATGATCTGTAATTAATTGAAAAAATGCTTGGAAATATGATCTACATATATTAAATGGGCATATAATATTTTAAACAGCTGAATCACTTTCTTACGTCTTCTTGATACATGAGTGAAATATATTGTCAACCTAGTTGAACCTAACTCGACAGTTTATCGCTCCTTGGCGCTTTAAACGACCGCAACATTTAACGATAGATCAAATGCAAATAAATCACTTATTAATATAATGAATGAGATAATTGCTCCTAAGCCATTAAAAATATGTCACAGTTATATGACAATATGTATGTAAACACGAGTCTCATTTAATATTTTTAATGAATTGACGTTAATGATCTTTAGTCGATTTGGAACAAAATTGCCCGTTCTATTGCGAAATAATTTATTACAAAAAAAAGTGCATATAATTGGATAATGCTTGCGATGGCATGGACCACTGAGCAATGGTGAATGCAAAGGCAACTCCATGGTATACGGCGATTTGTGGTGACGGTGTTTTTGCATCAATATTTGAAATTATTGTTTGTGAAATTTGATTCATTTTGTTTACAAATAATTAACGAAGGCGGTTTGATAATTCTTGGTCTTTTGAATAAAACATATTTTATTGGCAAAAAAACGTTATATTTCTCAACATAATCTCCTTTCAACTCTATACACCATTTTTTATTCCTTCCAAATTACAGCTTTTCTCAAGTCTTTTAAAATAAGCGTTTGTTTTTGTGATATTCTCTTCATTTCACCCAAACCTCTTACCACCCAGCCATATATTCAAGTTTAGAAATAGGAAAAAGTCGCATTGGGCTAAATCTGGAGAATATGCTGGATGGTGTAGCAATTCGTAGTCTAATATATGAATTTTTGCCATAGTTTTGAAGATATCAACCGGTTACGCTTATCGTCGAGTGTGAGCAATCGCGGCACCCATAGATTTTTTATATACAAATATTCGTGTTAATTGTGATGTTCCCGCTCAGTTGGTTGCCTACAACCTCAGCTACCTCACACACTTTCGTTCTCCGGTCTTCCAATATCATTCCATGGATTCTAACGACGATTTCTGGTGTAACGACCACTTTTGGGAGACCTGAACGTTCGGCGCCACTTGTGATGCCTCAACAACAACGGAACGCAGTAATTCATTTTTTAACTATTGAAATTGTTGCTGCAAGGTCCTTATAGTATTTATCAAGCCTTTTGATGTTTTTTTACGCAAAAATTATTGCTTAATCAGCTTACTTAGTACTTTATTATAAGATGGCAGTTAAAAGCAGCAATCATGAATTTAATGTTTCTGGGCGGGAAATTCCAAAAGTCAATGACCTATCAAACCGCCCTCGTATTTGAAATTATGAACTGTCAAACCAATAAACAGCAAAACTATTGAACAATGATGCCAAAATTTTTCGACAGAGCAGCCTAATATTGGGGCAAATAATGCTTGCCCGTCCATAAACACCAAATACAAGTGGTGTTTAAAGCGAGTTAGACAAAAAATGTGTATGGTAAACTCCGAGTTTATGAGAAGTGTTTGACGTTAAACTCCGAAATTACTTATAAACTCGAGTTAACGGCGCAGTCAGAACATAGTAAGTATAACATTACAATCCAAATGAATAAAACAATTTTTCGTGAATTTAGTATTTCGAAAGCGGTTATAGGTTTTTACTACAATATTACGTATGATACAATGATACGGAGACCTACATGTGAACATACATACATTTGTATGTAAATTCAAGAAATTGTTTTAATTTTTTTAAACATAACCATTGATTTAAATTTTTGATAAGATAGAAACCATTTACGATTGAAAAATATTAAATTTTATATTTACGTGGGACCCCTACCTAGATAATAAAATAACATAGTAGGGTTATATATCTCCGATATGGAACAACCCTGGGGGTGCGAAAGTAATAAATTCCGGCTTAACTTTTTCCCCTTACATTATTGGACTACCCAAATGCACAAACAAAGGTAGATTAGATGCATTTGTAGAACAAACTGACTTATAGTAAAATCCCATTAAAATATGACTGTTCGGTTTGAAGTTCAGTAAATGACGTCAATTTAAATTGCAATGCAAATATCGGACATAATTCCGAGTGTGTTTGTCAACTGAATAATTCATATTCTCACACATAAACAAAACATGGAAGTATTTTGTTACTTCCTTTAAAAATCTAAAAGCCTAAAATATATAATAATTTGGGCGCAGAAGTTTATGTAATACTCATATAAACCGCCTAACACTTAGTAGGAGTCAATAATTTTGTGCATAATATTAGTTGAATTGGTTTTCATATAAATGAGTTATTGACATTGGTGGGACTTGTTAGAAAAGTGTTTTGGAAAATAAAATATTCCAAATAGTTATATCAAATATTAGTTTACAACAATATTTATTAAGGCTCTTAGTCTAGCAACAAATTAAAAGTCAAAGCACATAATTTTGAGCCTATTAAAAGTACATATACATATATGCATAGACCTGCACATATTATTAATGATGCTATACTTCGTAAATCACTTCAACAAAATCATTGGTCACTTCGAATCTTTTAAGTACTAAATTGCATTTTCACGTACATATATAAATTTTCACTTCTTATCAATAATTGCTCAGTGCATACTTTAGAAGCGAATTTCTACAACAATTAATTGATAAAGTATCGCTTCTTTTAAACACTTTCGTTATTCACTTTAGTTTTAAATATTCAGTGCACTTTAATGATAACAAACGCTGTTATAATTTATTTTTAATCGCAAACCAACCTAAGAAAACTTTGCCGCGATTTGGTCCTATTGTGGTAAGTGTTGAAATTAATCTGATATGAGAATAAATTTATTAAGAATTAAAACCAAATTATCACAATGTAGAATTAAAATAAATGCTTGCCTCCGTTTTTGTAGTGATCAAATTAAAACAGACGCTAGATTAAGTAAGCTAATTGTTTTGTTATCGCATTGCAAGATACTCTGCTCTTACCGGCAATTTGCATTTGCATTCACATTTATTTATGTATATACATTAGTATGTGCAAACAGGCAATGATATGAATCAACATACACTAAATGCTTACATACTAGATACTTTGGTGGCTTTAATTGTAGAATCAACGTAAATTAGAAGTACGTACTACACTCTGAAAGAGTTTAGTTTTACCAACCAAATATATTTGGTTAGACATTTTTGAAAATATTTGTTAACGAAGGCGTGGGACATACAACCAAATGTCGAGACATCTCTAAATATTTATGTTGAAGAAATGTCTAGCAAGTTGACCGAAACAACTTCAAACTTTTACTAACCAATACGTTACTTAGGATTCCCTAATACTGATTTTTTCCAAGTTAATAAATATTTTTGCCAAATATCTTTGACATTATTATATCTTTATATAGTTTGTTTTCCTTGAAAATGGTATATATTTCTAAACGTTTTAGCTTTTTTTTGATTTAAAATCATTTTGCTCAAAGCAAAAGAGTTGTAAAAGCTTAATACTTATTTTGACGTTTTCAACTATGAATTTTGGTTATTTAGGCTTGGTTATAATTTTGAAACACTTTTCTCAGTGTACAAAGTTAAAGCTAAAAGAAGGCAAGTGCAGCACCGTGCATGTGATAATAGTAAATCTTTTTAAGATAATAACAAAGTACATCTACATACGCACATAATGTCACTGCAAAACATTGCTTCTCCAGAAATCAAATTGTGCTTTCTTAAGCAAAAATTATAATTTAATGTCTTAAGGCGTTAAACTCAAGAACTATCTGTAAAACTTTTTTTTACATATTTTCCAAATAATGATTCGCCCATAATTTTGTGTAAAATGTATTAAAGATTTATGCAAATTGATGGAAGTATAACAACAATTGTTGAAGGTTTTATGGAAAAAATCATATCGATGTATAGTAAAACAAATAATTAAGTAAGTATTAGGTGTTTAATAAATTTTAAAAGGACTTGAGTTTTGACGGAAATGGCTACACTAAGTTATTTTATTTAAAGAATAGCAATTAATGAAGTACGTATATATACATATGAATACGTATATATAATTTGCAAATTTTAGGAAAACTCATCAACCCAATTATTTCTTTCTGTTAAGACAAAATTAAAAAAAATATATGAAAACTTGATCTTGACTTAAATGACAGAGAAGATGACACAACACATAAACTAGTTTACCTTCAAACCAATAGACAAAATCATTTTATTGGCTTTGCTTTTAGTAATTAACAATTAGGTAACATAGACATATTCATAAAATTCAATAGTACTCGTATTATTTTTAATCATAATACCCTTGTAAGACTAGAAGAATGCAGTGTGATGAGGAGATGTGGTGATCTCCGAAATAGTATTATAACCTTTACCGTTTTGAGAATTGTTGGTTTTTTTCAATAATTTTCTCAAAAAACCAATCGGCCTTAATAAAAAAAAAAATTTTCAATATAAAAAACCAGCTAGAATGTTTCTAAGTGGGCTTTGAAAACACATGCATATGCTTCATATTTGAGAGTTCATTTATGTTAAACAAAACATAAAATTACATTCTGCCAGAAAAATGTATATCTTTGTAAAGTTATGCAAATGGATATGACTTTAAAATTTTAACTAGGTTGCAACCCAAAATGATGTTGGCATTAATACTTTTGATTTCTTTCATTTGACATTGATATTTCGAATGTGCCCCGCCTATGAATTAATCGTTTACTATGTCCGAAAAAGATGAATCGAGGACAAATCTTTAATTACATACATGCATAGCGGGACTACACAGTTTATTTCCGAAATCATCAAAATAAGTACATCCCGTGCAAAGTTATAATGCTGAATGTTGCGCATTGGGTCGAAATTTTGTAGGATGTAGAGAAAAAAGCTTATAAGGATATATGCTGATCTCCACACTAGCATCTAATTCCTTTTCCCGCTTGGACAAACACAATTTTTCGCTTTTGTATTAATTTAGTTTTTAATATTTCGACTCAAGTCTAAAGTCATATTCATGCAATAAAACAAAACTGGCTGTTTGCTCGAAAAAATAATCAATATTATTTAAATTTAACAGCCAATAAACAATAAAACATTCTTTTAATAATAAAAACAAATATAATAAAAACTGTTCTTGAGCTCAATAGCAAGTGTTGAGAAAATTTAAAAAATAAGAGGGGACTTGGGTACCAAATAAAAAACTTTATGTGACATTGCAAATGATTAAACAATTTCTTGAATTATTCGTTGCTGAAAGCAATCAGATTCGCAATAAAAGGTGTTGCGAATTTTATACTTTACAATCAGCCATAAGGAATTTATTTGCCTATGTACATATGCACGTTTTTGAAAATATATTATTTGTCATGTTTTGCTGAAAATCTAAATTCAGATTAGAAACTTGTCTACTTTTCTCGAGTTATCAAAACTATTTGCTAATCATTTAAAATACAAATAAAATAAAACAGAATCAAGTGGCTGTTTTCTAATCATTATTTGTTTAAGACTTAGATAAGAAGCTTGGAAATTATTTACGCGAGCATCCCCATCGATAGTACTACGCCTTAAAAGAAGAGCTAGACAAGCGTGTTATTCTTATCTCTATCAGCCGATTTTGTTGTTTAAAGTTGCTATGTGTATGTCTTGTGTCGGACAGCGGTGTAAATATAGTACAGTAGTACACATAGATATTTTCACTGCTGTGGCTTGTGAATGAACTTGCATTAAAACTTATTAAAATTTCTACATATTGTATTAAGTAATGTCATTTACATACTATACATGCATAGTGATAATAATATTTATACTTAACATATTCACATACAAAGTACATTTTTTGAACATTCATTTCAATGTGGAATAAAATCAGTTATCACGACTTTTTTATGACTAATTAAGCAGAATCGAGAAGAGATTAATCCCTTTAATCTTGATGTCCGATGACGTTTCGTTTGGGTCATTTCACAATTAAGAAAATATGCGACTTTTATGGTATGCTCCAATAAACGCTTCACACCAAAGGTAGAATGTACCTACAAAGTGATAAGATGCATTTATACTTTGTTGCAATGACAAACGAAAATAGATAGCAACATGTAGCCAAATTAAAAATAACTACGCCTTTTCTTAACAATCCTAGTATATACATATGTATGTACGTATGTATGGTTGTACGAACATTCATACATATGCACACGCGTACCTCACACCAGTACAAATTTGAACGTGAATTTTTAAAGTTTTTCCCCTTGGCACACCCGCTTAAGTGAATGTTCTTTCAAATTTGGTCGAGGAATTCGTTTCGTAGAATATGCGTACAAAAGAATTTTTCGATTCAATCGATATTTATAGAATTAGAGCGTCTTGAACCCTCCTAAGTCGCGCTCGCTGAAGGACGCTTATGTGCCATTTTACCGCGGTATTGGATCCACTATATTGAATTTTGTCCCTTCGACTTCACATTTGCAATCACCAATCCCAAAACTTCATAAAAAATGCATACTTGTAGTGATAACTGATCACAGAAGATAATTATTGCACGGAAAGTTTTGTTGAACTTTAAATGCGCTTTTCTCGGAACCATGTTTTCCATCACAATTTCAAGTATAGGTCTTGATCTATTGTTCCGATTACCTCAATTCAAAGCTTGTTTGAAAGAAAATATTTTTTTATGGTTTAAACTAAAAATATACATTTTTAATAGTTATTACATTTTTTTTTTCCAATGTCCACATTTCAGTTAACTTTTTGTCAAAACTCATTCTTATTTAGTTCAAGCCATAGAGAATTTCATCAATTTCAATAAACAAATAACATATTTCATTTCTATTCACTACAAGAGGCTGGATAATTGGAATTTAGAGACCATGTTTTGCGTGCAGAGGCAGGCAAGATCTTTTTTTCTGCCAAATTTGAAAGAACCTTCCCTTAATGGTATAAATCGCCAAAACAAGTTAGAAAAGTTCGGCCGAAGCCGAATTTTAAATATTCTTGCGATGTTTTATTGTAAAGGCGAGTGCGCTCTAAGTTCAAAAAATATAACTTTACTGTCCACCTTCAGGCCAAGTTATTCCATTTAAAAACTTATTTTAGCAAATCGTGCAGATCTCATGACATTCACAAAAAATGCTTTCGAGTTTGTACTCGTATACAGATAAGCCAAAAAATACGAAAAAAGAATTACAGGCACTTTTTCAAAATGAAATATTTTTGCGAGGCGGAGCATATTTTACTTTCCTGATGAAAGAGGGCTCAAATTAGCAGAAACTGCAAAAACATTTAGGGGGTTTTAGGAAGTTTATTTTATTTGACTCTAAATTTTCACAATTTAAGATATATAGCATCTTCATTATTTTAAAAAAATATTATTTTATAAAACATATATTTTTGGAATCGCCATAATTTATATATTGTTAAGGATAAAAATGTATTTTTGACAAATTTTTTACCACGACTACATACTTTTACATGCCAAGTGTCGAAGTGAAATAGTATGTATGTACAAATTACTTGTGATTTGAGGTGATGCATAATGATTAAGGTATATTTTATCACAAGGTAAGTTATAAACTTTTCTTAATTAAACTGTTAGCTTGTCATCTGTAGTGAATGTAATACCTTGCTTTAAAGTTTTTGAAAAGTAACTTTTAATGGGAGGTGCTCGTGGTTATTCTCCGATTTAAACAGTTTTTAACGATAACATCTGTTACACTAATTCAAATATACATACAAAGTTTAGTGAGATATGTGATACAGTTATTAAGATATAGCGGTTTTTCATAAGTGGTCGTGGCTTCAGTAGTTTTTAAGTTTTTACTCCTTTTTGTTCCAATAGATAACAGTCCAGGCTAACTCTAAGTCTCATTTCATTCTTTCAGTTTTTGGCATAAATAAGTACATACATTTGTCTTTATTAATCTATATTCCAGTCTCCGACTGACACTTGAAAAGAGCAGACTTCTAATATTATCACGGTGAACAGTGCAGTATTTCAACAGTGTTGTTTTCCATCTCTTACGAAGTTTTCTCTGCTACTTCTTATTTCATTATTTTCTACTTTTCGCTTTCAATTCATTTGTAATAAGTGTGTGAATAGCGTGTGCTGTGAGAATGGCCCCTGGGCCCCCCTTTCTTGGGAACAACCGGTTTTCCCTACTAATGGAAAACCCAAAAGCGAAAAAGAAAAAATTTAATAAAAATTACAAAATCAATTTCCCATGCTACCGACAATCCATAAAGAAGACCTCAATTCGTGATCATTTCAGCAAATAATCCTAACAAACCATGATCGTCATACTCATGCTTCGCAGTTCATAGAGCTCTACAGTGTAATTAAGAAAATTACATCAATCTCCAACCAAAGAGATGGTAATCTGCTTGAGCTTACCAAATCTAAAGCCGTAGCAGACAGGTTTATAAAAACAAAAGACCTTCCAGGTATATGCCAAATCAATTGCAAGCTACACGAACACCTTAACTATGTTAAAGGAACAATATTCGCTCCATGAATCAATAATATTTCCGAAAAAGAGATTGTCGAGGAGCTGAAAACAAAAGGTGTATTTTCCGTGGGTAAGTTCACAAGAATTGTTGATGGTACAGCAAAACCTACTGGTGTAGTATTGCTCACTTTTGAGCTCTGTGAATTACCAACAAAAATTGATATTTCGTGGCAAAACGTGAAGATTTAGGAATACATTCCAAATCCAATGGGGTGTAAATCTTGCCAAATTCTTGGTCACTCCGCTAAATGTTGTAAAAATGCACCAAGTTGTGTTAATTGCATTCTTCCCCCCCATTCACCGCTAAACTGTAAACGCACATTGTGCGCCAAATGCTCAGAAGAGCACCCGTCTTCATCTCGACAATGTTAGAAATTTTTGCGACAAAATGAAATTTAAAAAATTAAAACTAACAAGAAATGCATAATGCGTGAAGCCTATACCGTTTCTACTCAAAGTTATTCAGCTATCGCTTCATCCTCAACCGACATAAAAGAAAAACATAAAAACATATCAGAAAACAGAATTGCAAACAGATTTCAAAAATTCCTACACTCACGATAACTATTTATGCCCAAACTCGAACTTCTCAAATACCTTTGACGATAGATAATACAATATTTTCCGATCACGACGAATAAAGTATAGTCAACGCATTAATATCTATCAGTTACAATACTATCGATTTTCTGAGATATAAAATAAATATATTTATATTGCTCCCTATTTTTCTCAATATTTCTACGTCAATAAAAATTTCAGCCGTCAAACAGCTGCCTAAGTTCCGAACCGACCTTGCAGACTGGCTCCCGTATCAGCAAGAATGCAACGAACGTTTCAAACTGTGGGAAAGTACCAGCGTGAAACAAAACACAGCTAAGATAATGAAAACCATTCGGTCTGCTGCAAATATAGCTATACCCCAATGTAAGCCCAAGCCTTTCGAAAATAATGTTTATAAGTGGAACAACAATCTGAATAGCTTAAGAACAAACTAAACAAAACTATTGGAAAAATTACAAACTCTGTATGACCTCTACAAATTTACTCGAATACAAAAAAGCGAATGCCGTATTCAAGAAGGCAGTTAAAGAAACTAAACGCAAAATTTTATAAAAGTTTATTTCAGAAATTACTGTTCGTTCATCGCTGAAGAAAGTATGGGCCGATATCAAAGCGCTTACGAGTTCTTCAGTCATACCCTTGAAACTATAATTACGAGCAGCGCTTATTAACAGCGAAATTGCAGAAGCCTTTGCAACCACCTGGTCAACATATTTCCTTGACAGCAATTTTTCAGAAGAATACTTCACACAGAAAAAACTCATTCTTTCCTGATCTTTAAGTCATAGCCGCCTGTCTCCATCAGCTAGGCAACTAGAAACCGAGCTTACAGCAGCCGAATTAGAATTTGCGTTGGCCCACTGTAAAGGAAAAACACCAGGTTCCAACCGTGTATCATATCCAATGGCGAAAAATTTCCCAAAACTTGGAAAAGATAAACTACTGTGGCTATATAACGGTATTATTGAGAACGGTATTTATTCCCACGTTTGGCTATCAGCGATTGTTATACCCATTCTACATAAAGCCCAAGAAAACTATACAAGACATTAACGGTTATCGGCCTATATCCTTAATCTCCTGTGTGAGTAAGGTTTTAGATAAAATGTTGGCCAAAAGACTTAAGTGGTATTTATTTAAAAACAAATTTATCAGTCAAAATCAAACAGCTTTTAAAGAAAAACACAGCGCGACCGATTCACTACTACATCTCCAATATTTCGTGTCAAAGGCACTTTCGACAAAAAATCACGTCACTGTACTAGCGGATAATTTCGTTCGCGTGGGGATCCATGTACTGCTAACCCAGCTTGAGGATTGGGGAGTAGGACCTAAAGTATTTAACTTACTCTTTACTCTCTCACAATTAATAATATAACATACACACAATCGTATATCCTCCTCTATATACTCTAATCATCGAGTCGTAGGCCATAGCAGCTAGTACTCGTGTCTTTCACAATTAGTTTTAGTATTTCATATTAGAACTAATAAATAATAATAATAATAATAATCTATATTCCTTTAGACTGTTACCAAAAATGTTAGAACCCTTGTTCAGAAATTCGAATGGTTATAATCTTCACATAAACATCTGCAAATCCAGTGAGTAACATTTTTGTCAATATCAATAAGATTTTTTTTTCTTATTTACCACGATGTACAAAAATCCAATAGTTTCAAAAAACATGAAGAAATAGTGAAACTGCGTTTTTAGTTTCCCTCTCTGACTTCAGGCGTTTTTTTTAAGTCTTTGAAAGCAATGTAGAATAACAATAGGGATATTAATTGAAAGAAAAATTCCATTTAATTGAAAGAAGCTAAATTTTTTTGGGTACAAGAACGAATTGGTATTTAAAATGATGTCCTTTTAAAAATTATTCCTTTCATATCCTTGAAAGTTTCCAATTGTTATTTTAAAATATATATATCGTAAAGACTAATATGTATTCTACAAGATCCTCGAGTTTTGTCCATATTACTTTATTAGTTAAATATTGAAAAAATGTTACTGTATACTTCTCTCTATAAGATTTTAATCATAAAAATATAAAATTTACTACCGCACGGTCTAATAAAAGAAAAAGCAATCAATTTCGTAAAAACAAACGAATGTGATAACAATTAAATTGAAGGAAGGTCAAAGAATTTCACTAATCAGTATGGTACTCGTTGATATAAAAAATACACGGAATAAAGATCTAACAATTATTTATAACAATCAAGGAAGAAAGTGGAATTATTAGGAGAAAATAAAGTAGGTTTATTGAATTAAGAAAAGGAAAAAATCAAGAAATTGACATGAAATTAAAAGCATTTGGTTATTACTAAAGGCGATTCTTAAAAAGTTTCAAAGAAGAAGCCTTACTATTAGAAAAATCATCTATTTAATTTGAACATCGTGCGTAAAAATTATTTAACATAACATGCTATAGACATAATCAAATCGGCCAACAAATTTTGTCGTACGAAAGTTCGCTGTCAAAATTAATTTATACTGCAGTAAATTAGATTACATATAGGCAAAGCGACGACGAAGTTCGTCCGACGAAACATGGATACGATAGATTTTATTTTAATTTTGCCGCTCCCGAGAAATGTAAGCACAGAATAACAAATATAATGAAAACAAGTAAGAAAAGCTAAATTCGGGCGAAACCGATTTTATATACCCTCGCGATATATTTTTGTATGGTCGGTGACCATAATTTTGTGGCGATACCTTACATCGTTATTGAGATACCTACAGATGTTTCTTTATAAGTGGGCGTGGCAACGCCAATTTTGCAAAATTTCATAAAAATCAAGTTTCTTAATTAAATATCTCTCTAAATATCAAATTTTATTTAATATGCTTTAATAGATAAAGGAAAAACGACATTATTGCATTGTTCAAAATTTCCGTTATATGGGAGGTGGGCGAGGTTATGGTCCGATTTCAAAAATTTTTAACGATGATAACAGCGATATTGAGGAAAATATGTCCACCAAATTTTTGACGATACCTAATACTGTTATTGAGATACAGAAAATGTTTCATAAGTGGGCGTGGCAATGCCCATTTTTCAAAATTTCATATATCCCTAATTTCTTAGTTCAAAATCGCTCCATATACCAAATTTCACTCAATTTGTTTTCTAAGATACCGAAAAATGAAGTTTTGCATTTTCCAAAACATCAGTTATATGGGAGATGGGCGTGGTTATTTACCGATCTTGACCATTTTCAATACCAAAGAGCAACCTATGTATTCATTGAGATATCTCAATTTTTACTCAATTTTTTTATTGTAACCACCGACAGACGGATTGACGGACAGACAGTCAGGGCTAAATCGATTTATCTTTTCATTCTGATCATTTTAGTATATATATGTCTATATCTATACCCATTATTTTTTGCTGTTACAAACAACCGTTATGCGAACAAAGTTATAATACCCTTGTGTACAAGTACGCTCGGGTATAAAAATCAGGAATCATCGCTCTGTTGGTGTTCAAAACCAATTAAAGGAAAAATACAAATAGGAACATTTTGCGTTTGTTTTATGTCTAGCTTCCAGTGAAACGCTGCCTAAGAAATGAAATGAGGTTGTGTTTACTTTAGTACGAAAATAAAGAGGAAGCTAACAAAAACTGAGACGAAAGTCAATAAAAGAAAGACCTATCTTTTTACATGTTCATTTTCCCACTACGGCTATTTAAAAATATTTCGACGCAAAGTTATTAATATAATATTTAATACAAATTTTTAGATCGATTACTTTAATTTATTACATCACTTTTCTATATACGATTAGTAGATCACTGGTGATAACACTAGTTAGGTTTAGATATACGTTCCTCGAACGATTTAGTTTGATATGCATCTTGAAATAATTGGTTCAACATAAACAATTTTATATTATAAGGAAAATTAATATTAGACTTCTTGAACCTCTTTCTGAACTCTCAAAAATTAATATTGCAAATAAACTGAAAAGGTTTAGATTTAATTAGCTTTTCCAAGCAAGTGGCAGCCTTATTAAAAATATTTTCAAACCAAATCTTCTAAATATTTTTGACCTTTTAATTATGTTGTGATACACGTAACATAAATTCAAAGCTATTTGGGTTGATATCTATAGCGCCAGACAGTTTAATCTTCATCAAACAATCGGATTTAGCCACATACTGGAATATTGGCCCGTCTTGCAATAATTCATAAAACTTAGTATTTAATTAATATACATATATATATATATATAAACAGGTGGCAACATTCTTTAAATACTTCAAAATTATTTGATATGTTCAGAATCAGGGACCGTATTTGTTATAAGTCTTTTCAAAAAAAATACCACTAGATTGTATTTCCTTACTTTTTAACCCATTCAATAAAGTTCAGCTTAATGTGTTATTTTATGACTTTTATTTTTTGAACCAGAAAACTTAATTGCTGTTGTAAAAAGTCACATAAAACCCTTTATAAGGAGACAAATATTATAAAAGTCCGTTATTTTAATTTTTATTTTAAAATATATTTCTTTGGGAATTTAGTTGAGTGGAAAAGTCTATCCAAATTTCTATGTTGTGCGCCGAAATGTAACCAACAACAAAATAACGTTTTTTATTTGTCTTTCTTTTGTTATGTGCGAGTATAAGCCTATTTATTAGGGTGTGTTTATTTTTAAGAACATAATTTTTTTCAAACTGTCCGATAAATTTGTTCTCAAATCACTTAAAACTAACTTTAAGGCTGAAAACGCTCTTTCTACGCTAACTTGTGTAGCGGGTACACATTGTATTAATTTCGTTAAAGAAAATAAGTTTGGATATAAAAAATTTTTACTCTCCCAATATTAGACTACATAATATTTTTATCAGAAGGAACTGGTTTTGGGAAATAAATGTCTATTTCATATGAAGGTCTTTATGGGACTTTATGTCCAAATATAACTGTTTCGAAAACTAGAAAAAATATCTGTCACAAAAAGACTTTTATTTCTGGTTCCAAAAATAAAAGTCATAAAATAAGACATAAAGTTAAATTTAATTGTATGGGTTGAAAAATAACTGGCTCTTTTTACATTTTCAGACTGTTTGATATTATTTCCTATAAATTGTATACTCGTATAAGCATTAACTTTCTTAACATTTTTAAACTAAATCCTTCTAAAACACTTTTCGTCTTTTTTACATAATTCCAGTTAAATATAACTTTTAAACTGTTGACAACCCTCCCAAATAAAAATTGGAAACAAAGGTATTTCCAAGCCATAGTTTTTGCTATCCGTATTGTAATAATTAATTTAACTTATGCAATAAATGTAGTTTAATATTTTTTTTTTTAACAGAAACCCTTAAAAAAATTGAATATTTTTCACGTTTCCAAGTTAAGCCTTTTTATTTGAATTTTAATTTTGTGAATAACAAACGTATATACCATACTTACAGCAGTGTACAATTGATTTGTAACGAAATTCAAAATGACAAAGTATGCATATATGTTCATTTATTTATTTTTAAGAGTTTTCAACTAAAATTCAGTTCATTATATAACATGAACCATATAAATCCAAGTTTAAAATATTGTAGAACTCTGAAAAAAAATTCAACAAGTTTATATAGACAAGTAGATTATGAATTTATTTTAGAAATTTTATAGCCCATTCAATGTATGTAAGTGATTGTGAAAGTTTCACGTGGCTAGAACTGAGCGTTGCGGAAGCTGTATAAGTTTGAACTCAAAAGACTAATCGGTTTGAATGACATTCTTGGAATGAGCACTTCGTCATTCTGATCGGTGGCGTAATGTATCTAAAATAGTGGAAGTGCAAAGTCATATAAGTCGAATAGTCATTATCGAAGCAATCGAGCCATATCCGCAAACAAATTTTAAACTTCATATTAAAATTAACACAGGAATAACTTTTTTAAAACTAACATCTTTAAATGTCAAATTTTATATATTATAATATATTTCGCTGAAAAGATATAAGGTGAGTTCAAGTGCGCCGACGTGATATGAGTTGAGATGAAATGGGTTGAGCTGAGGTCAAGTGCATTAAGGTGAATTAAGATGGAATGAGTTCAGCTGAGTTAAGATGAGGCGAATTGATATGATTTTTTAATTCATTACCGGTTTTAGATAAAGAAGTTTAAGTTCAAAAACTACAACTCGTATCACTATGCTGGGAACAAAAACAGGGTGTCTTTAAATGTTTGCATTTTTGTTTTAACTCCACCAGTAACACGACTTTGTTTCCGTTTCAGATTACTCAAGCTAAGTTGTACAAATCAGCAATTGTATTAAAAATATTTTTTTCACTTCGTTCTCAATAAGTATTAGGAAGTACAAATATACATACACACTTACAAATGGATATATGTATGTAGCCGGAGTTTCTTTTCACTCATTAAGAAAACGTACATAATAAATATCGATTTGAATCCACTTAATATTTGGGTAGGTACTTAATTAGGCGATTAAAATTTCAATGGAGGCGGCTTTAAAAAAAGCAGTTGACCACTGTACAAAAATTTTCAGTTAGAGACCTTTAAAACAAAATTAACTATTTTGCATCTAATGCTATTTCAATTTAAATACACGGATGCACAACTCAGGACTATATACATATGTATATATCTATGTAGATAATATTACCTATGTTGAAACGTATGACCTGTTTCAGTAATAACTGTTATACACAAATTAAAATAAGTTAGAGGAACGAGATAAGGAACTTTATATCACATTTTTTTTATCACACACAAGTTTTAATGGATTCGTTTTTAGGTAACTTTCAGTTACATGAGAATATTTGCATTCGCACACGTTTAACGCAATACTAAAAAAATTAATGAAACCCGCTTGTCTGAGGACAAGAATAATGAAAAAAGACAATCGAATGAAGAATAAGATAATAGACAAAAGCAATTTAATAATTTAAACGACAACTTAAGTGTCGTATTTATGTACATGCATATCTATGTATGTATTTTATAGTATATACTTAAGTGACCGCTCATCTATAGCGTGACGTGGTGCGTGCTATCACCAAGAGTATTCCGGTTCAAGTCACATTAAAATTTTTGTAATAGCGGCCGCCCCTCGACAGAATCTCCAAGTAAATTTTGGTATGAAAAAGCTTTTCCTATAACTCATTTGCCTGCGAGTCTCTGCATTGAACTGTAGCTTCCTCGAATAGTGGTAAATCAAAAAACTAATTTTTAATCAAAAGGAAAAACTTGGCCAAACATCGTGCTCATATAAAACAAGCACCAAATTAGTATTATGTTTATATGTATGTTATAGTTTAAATGAACTTAGACATGTGCATGTATAACGTGGTAATACAAGGCGGTATCAATGATAAATGTTTAAGTGCACTTATATGCACATAAGTGTGTACGCAAGTGTAAATGTGGATTCATACTCGTACTTAAGTAACTACTTACGCTATTTAAATGCATTTCCTTACTAGAGTTTATGGAAACAATTTTGCGTTTTTATACTCGAACGAGTATTAGTATGTTACTATGCATGAGCAAGCAAATATTCAGCTCACAAGTCTGTGTTTATACTTACTGTGCATACTTGACATATCAGTTTAACTTGTAAGCGGTGTGTTACATCCTCCTCTTAATTCAATCACCATACGAATAACAAAAAGTTGCAACACTTTTACTACTATACCTGTTGATCAGTGCGAAGGTTTTTGATGGAGTATTTTAATCACGCTGGATTTTCTCAGTATATCTGTTGGTCACACCAATTAAGTGCGCACGTTAAAATAGTCATTAGCATTACTAGCTTTATAAACAGCAGGCACTCCATTATTCCCCTGAAATGTTGCACAAATAGTATGTATCCCACGATAATCAGGGTTCATACGTAGTAACTAACAAACCGAATTTCAATATGATAATTTTGCGGAAATGTACACATCAACCCCGATAACGAATTGAGACTGATCGACGTCGCCGGGGCCCGAAACATGGTAGTCTGTAGAACCAGGTTCCAGCATAAGAAGATTCACCAGGCTACGTGGCTGTATGCAGATGGTAAGACACGTATCCAAATCGACCACATTGTGATAGACGGAAGGCATGCTTCCAGTGTCCTAAATGTGCGCACGATCCGAGGAGCCAACATCGACTCGGATCATTTTCTTATGGCAGCTAAGATCCGCACGCGCCTCTGTGCAGCAAAAAGCACACACAAATGGACACAAGGAAAGCTCGACCTCGGAAAGCTGCAATCGCAACAGACAGCCACCCACTTCGCCACTCGACTTGCACTCCTGCTCTCTGAGAACAATAATCAACAGAACGATATTTCCGAGCAGTGGAAACATATTTATCGTTGTCTACATACCACCGCTGAAGAATCCATCAGATTTCAGCGAGCCCGAAAGAACAACTGGTATAAGGAGGAATGCCGTGCCGCTACGGAACGTAAAGACGTAAAGGGCTACACTGCGATCGGCCGCAACGTGAGTTGAAGAAGGAAGCAAGACGCATTTTTCGTGAGAAAAAGAGAGAGGCTGAAATCCGTGAGTGCGAAGAGCTTGAGATGCTGGCCGACAGTAAAAGTGCCCGAAAATTTTTTCAGAAAGTACGGCGGCTAACAGAAGGTTTCAAGACCGGGGCGAATTTCTGTAAGAAAGACAATGGCAACCTGGTGATTGATGTCCACAGCATACTTAAATTATGGAGGGAGCACTTATTCACACTGCTTAATGGAAGCGCTGCAACAAAGTTGGAGAAGATGTTGAACCTGAATCCAAAATCAATGATGATGGACGTGTACCATCACCCGACTATGACAGAATTCGGAAAGCGATAGCACGGCTGAGGAACAACAAAGTTCCTGCGGCCACCTTCGACAGCACGAGAAGCAGTTTCCTTTATGCCGCAATGTCTGAATTTGGTATCCCGGCAAAACTTATACGGCTTTGTAAAATGACGTTGAGCAACACCACCAGCTCCGTCAGAATTGGGAAGAACCTCTCCGAGCCGTTTGATACCAAACGAGATTTCAGACAGGGTGACTCTTTGTCGTGTGACTTTTTTAACCTTATGCTGGAGAAGATAATTCGAGCCGCAGAACTAAATCGCTCAGGCACTATCTTTTATAAAAGTGTGCAGCGGCTGGCGTACGCCGATGACATTGACATCAACGGCCTTAATAACCGCGCAGTTAGTTCTGCCTTCTCCAAACTGGATAGCGAAGCAAAGCGAATGGGTCTGGAGGTGAACGAGGGCAAGACGAAGTATCTCCTGTCATCAAATATACAGTCGGTACATTCACGACTGGAATCAAACATAACTGTTGACAGTTATAACTTTGAAAAAGTAGAGCACTTCGTTTACTTAGGAGCCAACATTAACACCAATAACAGCGTCAGCCTTGAAATCCAACGCAGAATCTCTCTTGCCAACAAGTGCTATTTCGGACTGCGTAGGCAATTGCACAGTAAAGTCCTCTCTCGACGGACAAAAACCATACTTTATAAGTCTCTCATCACCCTCCAAAGTGCTTAACTTTATAAATAGCCTAAGATTGGATGCGTTGCTCTTATTTGTTGAAAATTGTTTTTCTGATTACGAGAATTTGAAAAATATCGGAGAACTACACGGAGAAGCGTTTGAATATTTGGATGAGCACTTATTGAACCCCCACGTGCTTTCATGTCGACCATAGTGGAGCTAGAGGTAAACTTAATGGTAACTTTCTTCAAGAGTGTATACGATTTTTGGACTGCTCTCTAAGTTTAAGCGAAGAGTGAAGTCTCAGGACAAAAGTCAAAAATGATAGACAACAAGATTACACAGTCCAAAAAATACTAAAATAAATGCAGCCTGTAAACAGCGAAGATGGCGGAACGAAGAAGTAGATAATGCGTTTACCGAGCGGGTCATATAAAGTGTCATCGTTTCATTACGACATTTCTCTATGTTTTCATAATATTTGTTAACGTAAGAAAGCAAAATCATAACTTTGAACTAAATTAAGATGCAAGCGTTCCTATGCAAACGAAACACACAAATATAAATTAGCAAATACTGCCTTTTACAATTTAAAGTTCTGGAACCATGAGAAACACATGCAAGGAAACGGCTTGTTAACAAAATATACTGACGTGATAATCTGTTTAGTCCTGAATGCAACATCTTTAATTTGCCGCATCGTTCACAGAAGTATAGAAGCTAAGAACTAAAACCCGAATGCACTTTTGTATAAAAGAGCTAGATAAGAAGCTAAATCGTTAGTGCCTCAGTAGCTCCTTAAATTGGCGGCATGTACTCCCTTTGTTCTTTTAATGTTTGTACGTTCGTTTTAAATATCGGTTTGACCGCTTTAAAAATAATAAAAACAAGTAAAGAAGGGGCTAAGTTCGATCGAACTATATACACCCGGCGCACGCTTTCAGCTAAATTTTTAAATTAACTAGGTACAATCTAACATGTGTGCGAAGTTTAGACGAAATCGATAAAGTAGTTCCACACATATACATATGATCTCATATACTAAATTTTGAAATGTCCGATTTTTAGTATTCTCGAAAATTTGCGCTATATGACAGGTGGGCGTGGATATGGTCAGATTTTGATAAATATCACATATATAGGCATAGTGTAATACGTATACCAAATTTGAACAAAATCGGGTGGGTGGTTTCAGAGGTATACATATGAACTCATAAGTGGGCGGGGCCACGCCCCTGTAAAAAATTTTGAATCAGTCGGATTTCCTGCTCGACTACAACAGCATATACAAAATTTGAGCAAATTAGCTTCCATAGCTACTGAATATAGCAATTTTTGCATTTTCGACAATTGCCGTTATATGGGAAGTGGGCGTGGTTATGGTTAGATTTTGCCCATTTTCAATACCAACCTGCTCTGGGTCAAAGACAGTCTACCTACCAAGTTTCATTGAGATATCTGAAGTTATCGTCTGCACGGACGGACGGACGGACAGACAGATATCGCTAAATCGACTTCTCTTTTCATTCTGAGCATTTTGGGATATAAATACATACATATATGTCTATATCTATCTTGATTCCGTTATGATGTTACAAGAACCCGTTATGTGAACAAAGTTATAATACCCTTGTAAACAAGTGCGTGGGTATAATAATGATTATTTTGGGATTATCCATTGTTGTATAGCTATCAAATAAACTCTACTGTTCTATACTGGTAATGGCATCTCGTTGAGAAAGTTTAAAATTTGGTAGTAGTATTTTTTCCCCATAAGGGGCCTTTTTTCCTCCATTTTTCTTTTGTTTCCAAAACACAACGTTGAATAAAGCCAGTTGTCATTTAATTGTCACCTACGCTCAGAGCAGAGTAAAAATAAGTGAGCATAAACACATAACTGTTTATACTTTTGAAAAGCACATGCTGTGAGAAGTACCGAAAGAGAAATACAAATAAACCATTCTTTCGCTTATTTGGAGATTTACGATGTTTGCTCCTTTTTTTCAGCAGCAATGAAGGCGAATTCATTCAAGGTGGTATACTCCACATATAACTAAAAAAAAGTGTGTAGTTTGCGGTGAAAATATCAGAGCCACTAAGAAAAACATAAATAAACGAATGGGTGCAATTCCAAATTTGACACAAAAAGCGAATGTACTGATGATTTATGTATATGTAATCTATTCAATCGTTCAAAAAATAGGTCTGTTTGCGTTGGTATGCACAAATTTAGGTCAATATCAAATATAAAGAGGGGTCTTAAGAGAAGCTTAAATTCAATTTTGAAGGATTGTGCGAATGTTTTTTTTTGCAAAGTTATGCAAACAAATGCATTGTTACAGTTTGTTATAAATATCACGGTAACTGTTAGTCGCACATCAAAATTTGAATAGTCTTTATTTTTGGTATGAAATTGCCTACATTTTTTTTATTGACAAAAATGGGCTGCTAACTAAACATTTTAATTTTTCATTTCATGGTCATGTAGCGTTGTTTTATATTTTTGTACATGTCTCGCATTATAAAGTATATGCGCATTTTGTTGGCAAGTCTACAGCGATTTCTTAGTCGCCAAAATTTGATGCAGTTTTCATCGCTGGCGAGGATATTGATCTTCGGGTTATTTTAACAAAACTTGGTAAACATGTCTCCAATGTGTTTTTCAATAAACCAGGAAAGGATTGGCAAAAACAGAAATATAATCACCGACTTGCTTCAGACACTAACTACGCATTGACCACATGTTCTTCATTCACGCTTTCTCAGGATGCGACACTTCTTCAGCCATTTGTAGACACGGGGAAGCCAAAAAGTTATGGTTTCATTGAAAAAAAATTCTCAACTTTTGACATCTTTGCATCAATTGTAATCAATAAAATCCAACTCGAAGGACTTCATCTCGACAGGCCAACAAATTTTTATTGCGTTGTATGTTTATAACTCAAGTGAATTATCTTTGAACACTTTTCGCTTTAAATTTTCTCTCGTTCAGGTAGAAAAGTAAAATCCCAACTCGCATGCTTGTCTCTAACTGAATCGGCTGCTGAGCAACATTTATTGAGAACGTTTTATCAAGTTCAAACGTGGCTGGGAATAGTTTTGGAACCCGAAGATTGGGACTGGAGAAGAGGAAAGTACAGTTTGTAGCCTGTAATGACCACGGAAGAACTGATTCCATCATCGCTTCTGAAAATTATTACGTGTGCAAGTACAAAAAGTTGCGCGGCAGCTTGCAGTTGCAGGAAAGCCGGCCTTCCATTCTTTTGTTTGTAACCAGTGCTCAGGTTAAAGTTGTTCAAATGTTGCTGCAATCATCGATGACAGCAGTGACGCAGAAGACATTTACGATTTTCCTACTCAAGTTCCACTACCTCGATATAGTGGAGGTAGAAATGCAGCAAATGTTTTGAGAGACATATCGTTCAAAGAAAACAATCAAGATCAACCAACACCATCGAAACGTGCTAAAAAGCAATGAATTTCGAAGAAGCAATTTTTTAATGACTACAAATTTATTGCCCTGTAATACTCATTGTTTGTAGCTCAGAAAAAGTTTAAGTCATTGGCGAAAGTAAAAGTTAGAAAAAGAAACTAAAATTCACCTTTTTTTGCATAATTTTATTTAATCTTCATATTTAAAAACCCGTAATTTAAGTGAAATTACCTAAACGTATCAATATTACGAAAAGCTTAAATTACAAATTCAGCATAATTCGTACATCAAACTGGAAAATGAAACGATAGTGTATGGAAATGAAAATTAATACAAGATAATTTAGTAGCTTGATAAAATATTCTCAACTGCTAGCTCCGCCAGAGAATGTAAAGCTAACAGTCACTAAACGTATATAGGTAAGTGACATTGAAAAGAATAATATTATTTATGCAGCTTATTTGTTTATTTATTCGTTCAACAAAGTTTCTCAAGAGCACAACAATATATCGGCCACTCAACTGTATAACAAACGAAATGCGCATATCATTTTTCATGCGAGACAAACTATTGCCGAGATATGTACAAAAATATATGTAGAACAATGCGACATGACCATGTTCAAGCGTGAATTGCTGGCCACTGCTTGAGCGTAATTTGCAAAAAAGGGAAATAAAAAAAGAAAGTTTTCAGTTTGCATCCCGATATTTGTTTACGTGTTTGTTAAACAAAACATTGTTGATACAAAAAATGTATGCAATTTCATAACAAAAATAAAGACTATTTAACTTTTGATGTACGACTAACAGTTACCGAGATTTTTATAAAAACTTTTTAAAACTTTTTAAATAACATTTGTTTGCATAACTTTGCAAAAAAATATTCGCTTAAGCTTCTCTTAAGACCTCTTTTCATATTTTATATTTATCTAAATTTGCGCATACCAACGAAAACTAGAACTACCTTTCGACTGGATTATTTAAAAAAAATTAATGTCTTAATAATATTATATGCTATTTTGATTTCCATGAATGTAATGCGGAAGGATTAAAAAACGAAATTATGTAATAAATATCAAAATCAGCTCTGATCAAAATTCCCTAAATGCGAATGATGTTTTAAGTAATTTACGTATGTGCAATTATGTACAAATGAACCAAATACTGATAACCAAAACACAAATAGCAATTATTTTTATTTTTAATTAATAGTTATTTCGAATATAAAAAAATTTTAAAACAAAAATAATATTAATTAAAGGGCAAAACAGCAACACTTTGGGACCTAAATGCAAACCGAACTCAGTTTTTGCTTCTTATTTGGGGTTGTTGTCGAAAGCGTAAATTTACCGTTTTCAGCAATATATATGTAAGTCCTCAACCCTGGCGTTCCCCGTTCGTTTTAACCGAATGAATTTATCCGACTAAGCTTTTTCTAACTTCGGGCCATTCGTAATTGTCGACATATTGGCTGCCAACTTAGGTACCCTGTCAACGCCACATTACTCGACTTCTCCATAGAAAATAGCTGATGTTCTAACATCTGTCATTTTGGCAGGAAGAAATTAAAAATGTTTTGTCAATTTGTATGTGTGGGCAGTTTGATGTCTTGACATACACGTTTGTAAGATGGCGTCAAACAAGTAAGTTCGTTTAATAAAGCGAAAATAAGCTGAAAATAATAAAGAAATATGTTTTCTTACCTAGAAAACAACTAAGTTTTTGCTTCTGAATGAAAATATCTTCTATGTTGACCCCACGAAATTTACAGCCAAATGAAAAATTATCTATCAACGTAACAAAGTGACAGCTTATTTCATACAATAGATGCCAAGACATAAACGCTGACATAAATGGCTGACGTGAAGAAAACCGGTCTCCATTGACAATATATTTTCTGACATCTATTTTAGGACATCAGCTATTTTCTGTGGAGATGTCGGGTTAGATATCTTGTCAAATTCAACTTTCAAATAAGATATCTCAATTGTTATTATCCACAATGTGCTCGTCTTACACATGGATTTTTTTATCACGAACGTAAATAATCATTTGCCACTTTCATCTATTAAGGCGTAGATAGAACAAGCAATCAGCTATTTAACTGAAGTTTTGGTTGCTAACCATAATTGATCCATAGATATACACCACTTTTGTATGGTTGTTTTGAAATCTTGATTTTTGGAATATCGATTAAATCGGTTTTTAAACACCAAAACCGATTTAATTCAAGAGTTAAAGGAATAATCGTTTATTAAAAGTCTGCTCCCTCGCTTTTCACACAAACATATTTCCCTTCTTTCAGGCAATTTGTGAATTCCAAGCGAATAGAAGCCTTTGGGTTTTTTTGGCAAACCAATTATCAAGACCAATTTTCATATTTTCGTAAGAATCGAAAAGCTGCTCAGCGAGTGCGTGCCCCATCGATGCGAACAAGTGGTAACCGGACGGGAACAGGTCAGGTGAGTAAGCCGCATGTGATAGAGCGTTGTCATGCAGAAAAATTACTAGGTGTTGAATCTTTCGATCTTTGAATCTTACCATGTCTCGTAAACGTTTGGAAACGGCGGGCTGGCTCACTTCCAACTGCTCTGCGAGTAGTTTTTGCTTTTAAGAAGCATCTTCGTCCAATAACGCCTGCATTTCGGTTTCTTTGTACCTCTTCGGAGCTCCAGAGCGTTCTTTCTGTTTGACATCGAAATCACCCCTTTTGAATCGTTCCGCGGCTGTTTTCTTTAAATGAAAAAACAAAAAAGAATTGACATTGTCCGCGGTTACTCTTATTTCGGCACGAAACTCGACATGTTGACTGCGCTAAGAGTAACCGATAATGACGCTCGATTAGCGTGAAACTTTTGTGCTATGGCAGTTAAGTTTGGCTCTTCACACTGTCAAGGTTTCATGGTATTCGATAAATAAACCTTTGAAAAATTGTATACGTTAAACGGTTTAATGAAAAAAATTCCCGAATTCAGTAAGCAGTCTCAGTCGCTAATAGAGATAAAAGTAACAATTTTAGACCAGTTGGACCAGGTCACAAAAAATTAAAATGAAAAAAAAATCCGCGAAAGCAAGGAAAGGCAATTATCTCCATTTCATAGTCTCAAATTTTGAGACTTGAGATTATACCAAATTACAGAATACGAGCATGAGATGCTTATCGAATTCGGGCATTAAACCACATTTTATTTTCAAAAGATTTTCTCCATAGAAATGATTGCATTTAGTTACATTGGAACCGGTTCCGGTTTATCCGGTTTTTTCTTGATTTAAAAATTTGGGACCGGTTTTTTCAAATTGCCGTTTTTCAAAAAATGGAAAACCGGTTTTACAAAAAAGTCGAATAGTCGATTTACCCTAATATACACTCATCATTCTTTTGATCCAGCCAAAGAAATTTTTATGTATATTGGATGCGGATGTGTAGCAGGTCGCGACAAGAGACACCTCTTAAATGGTGGAGTGTTAATCAAAGCGAGTTCAAACTGTTATCTAAAATAGACAGGGTAGGTTGGTATTGAAAATGGTCAAGATCGGTCAATAACCACACCCACTTCTCATGTAACGGAAATTTTGAAAATTACAAAAAATCCGTTTTTTCGGTATCCATTGGAACAAATTAATTAAAATTTGATTTAATATGAGTTTAAATTTAAATTATGTTAATTTTGAGCGAATGAAGAATTGTAATTAATAAAAAATGTATTTTATCTAAATTACACATTTTTAGTTATCTGTTTACATTGAACTTTTTTCGTTACTGTCCAAATAGTCATGTTAAACACAATTTTATGAACATAGAAAAAAAATTTGATTAGTATATCTTTATTTTTCGTCCCATAACAGTTTTCCGGCTACTGTGTTCTAATAAATACCTAATATAATAATAGTTTATTACATGTATGTATGTATGTACATATGTACAATGTAGGAGTATGTAAGTTATTTAGAAATTTCGAATTTCCGACTGTTAAAGCTTGCAGTCAAGTAATTACCGCATTGAATAGTAAGATGGCATACCATTAAGGGTAGCAGTCAGTAGGGATGTCAGGGTACGGATAGTACGAGCACTATAAGTCCAATTATTTTATTTATTCAAATCCTTCCACATTTAGTCTACAGATTTAGTTTCATACAGACTACTAACGGCTCTAGTTGAATATTGTGAACAAATTACTTTTAAATTTATCCATACTTAAATTAAAATCAAAAACACTAGAATATGAATTGCATAATTCAATGCATTTTGCAATTGGTTAATTCGTATAGTTCGTAGAATGCAACTCAGAAACCAACAGCCTATTGTTTCTTAAGTTACGTGGTGGATCATATAAGATGAGCAAATTTGTTAAGTCAGCGCAATTTATGATCCCATTGATTACTTTATAAATACATAAATACAATCGAGAAGTAATCTCTTCTTTCATGCAAAAACTAGAGATCCAGCATTTTCCGTCGGCTAATATAGGCAGCGACAAGGGTGCAATGGGGTACAGTGGTGCTTCTGGGTATGCAGATATAGTTGCGCGGCTGTACTCAATCCCTACTCTAACGTCCACGTTCGTGCACCCTGGGCAACGTGAGCAACCCGTGTGCGAGATACGGTAGCCAACCCGTGTGGAGCCATGGGTCACGGCTAATAGAGAGGGAGCTTTAGTGGAGCCACTCCGACATATTCGGTTTAAGGGTCCACTAAAGTCCGCAGCGTCTGTTAACCAGGAGGTGCGGCTGCCAGCAGGCGTCTGCCTTGGAGGAGGCGGCTCGCTATATAAACGAACTCAAAAGTTGAGATGCTGGCCGACAGTAAAGCGCCCAAACATTTTTTTAAAAAGGTAGACGGCTAAGAGAAGGTTTTAAGACCGGTGTGAATTCCTGTAAGAATGAAAATGGCGACCTGGTGAGTGATGTCCATAGCATACTTAAATTATGGAGGGACCACTTATCCACACTGCTTAATGGAAGCAACTGCAACAACCTTGGAGAAGATGTTGAACCCGAATCGCCAATCAATGATGATGGACGTGATGTACCATCACCCTACTATGACGAAACTCGGAAAGCGATAGCACGGCTGAAGAACAACAAAGCCCCCGGGGCCGACGCGTTACCAGCTGAGTTATTCAAATACGGCGGAGAGGAGCTAGTTAAGTGCATGCACGAGCTCATTTCTAGAATATGGTCGGAAGAACGCATTCTTGATGATTGGAACTTAAGTGTGATCTGCCATATCCACAAAAAGGGTGATCCTGCAGTATGCGCCAATTATCGCGGGATTAATCCTCTTAACGTCGCGTATAAGGTTCTGTGGAGTGTATTGTGTAAAAGACTTAAGCCCACCGTCAATGAACTGATTGGACCTTATCAGTGTGGTTTTAGACCAGGTAAATCTACAACCGACCAGATATTCACAATACGCCAGATCTTGGGAAAGACCAGAGAAAGAATAATCGACACACACCATCTTTTTGTCGACTTCAAAGCCGCCTTCGACAGCACGAAAATAAGTTTCCTATATGCCGCAACGTCTGAATTTGGTATCCCCGCAAAACTTATACGGCTATATAAAATGACGTTGACGTTTTTTTTTTTTTTTTTTTTTTTTATATATCCGTGCGTCATGCGGATGCGCCCCTCGCGTCGGTCGGGCGGGTATGGAGGGATACAACCGTTGGGATTATTATTATTATTATTATTATAACACCACCAGCTCCGTCAGAATTGGGAAGAACCTCTCCGAGCCGTTTGAAACCAAACGAGGTTTCAGACAGGGTGACTCTTTGTCGTTTGACCTTTTTAACCTTATGCTGGAGAAGATAATTCGAGCCGCAGAACGTAATCGCTCAGGCACTATCTTTTATAAGAGTGTGCAGCGGCTGGCGTACGCCGATGACATTGACATCAACGGCCTTAATAACCGCGCAGTTAGTTCTGCCTTCTCCGAACTGGATAGAGAAGCAAAACGAATGGGTCTGGAGGTGAACGAGGGCAAGACGAAGTATCTCCTGTCATCAAATAGACAGTCGGTACATTCACGACTGGGATCAAACATAACTGTTGACAGTTATAAAAGTAGAGGACTTCGTTTACTTAGGAACCAGCATTAACACCAATAACAGCGTCAACCTTGAAATCCAACGCAATATCTCTCTTCCAAACAAGTGCTATTTTGGACTGAGTAGGCAATTGCACAGTAAAGTCCTCTCACGACGGACAAAAACCAGGAGGAGAAGGAAGACCTCCTCTGCGTTGGAAAGACCAAGTGGAAAAATACTTGGCTATACTTGGGATTTCCAATTGGCGCCAGTTAGCAAAATATAGGAACAGCTGGCGTGCTTTGTTAACCTCGGCCAAAATCGCTTAGGCGGCGACATAATCCTACCAGGACAACTTGCAAATAGCGAATTTAGTGAAGATTTTTTGAACTCTTTCTATTTTAGTCGAGTGCACTTCATAATAATATTCTAGACGACTTCTTACTAAAGCGATATAAAGAGATTGTAAAGTCAGCGGATCTCTGAATTCTTGAATATTCCGTCTATTAAAACCTATCATTGAGAAAGATTTCAATACGGTATAGTCAATATGTTTTGTAAACGCGAGTTTGAAGTCAAAAATAATGTCCAAATCTTTAATATCAGTATTCCGCTTTATGACGAAAGTATTTAGCTTAAAAGCATAATTTATTTCACTGCTAGGTTTCCGCGAGTACGTAACTGCACAACGCTTATCTATATTAAGGTTCAAACAATTTAATGTACACTACATACCAAATTCATCAAGATCAAGCTGAAGACGATAGCAATCTGAAAGATCACGCACAGCTTAAAACAGCTTAACGTCGTCGGCGAACATTAAGCAGTTTGCAAAGTTAAAACAGCTAGGCAAGTCGTTTATGAATAGAATAAACCAGAGTGGCTCGCAATGAATGCCCTGTGGAATGCCTGACTTCACTTTTTAAATAAAAGTGGTGAGTAACCTTCGGAGTCGAGTTTTGAGCTAGGTTTCAATGCTGAGATAGCTAGCAATACATCTTCTTCCGAAACCGAGAATCCTACGATGGGTGTCAAAGAAGATGGGAGGGATAGACCCTCTGAAAGAAGTTCGCAAACAAGTTGCATGCGTCCAGCATATTATGAGAAGTGACGTTTTCATGTTCAATACTTGTAGGAAATCCATTGGACGGATTACCCATTCCCAGTCCTTTAGTTTGCCGATATATCTTATTATTGAACTTGAAATAGTTTTGGTCGAGCGTTACTTTCAAAGTATTGACTATTTCTGTTGCTATGTTCTTGTCCAATTTATCTCTCAATGTTTTAGTTAGGACGGTAAGTGTTTCTGTCAATGGTATTGATGGATAGAGATCTTTGACATCAAATGATACTAATTTCGCGTGGTTTGGTACGTCCAGCGATATCATCTTTTCAATTAACTCCGTTGTGTTTTTGATTATATGCTTGTTTGGTAGTTCTAAATGATCCACCAGTAGTGATTTCAGATGCTTAGATAGTTTATATCCTGGGGCCGATTTGTGGTTGACTATTGGTCTCATTGGTGTATCTGGTTTGTGTATTTTTGGTAGCGAGATCATTGACGGGGCTGATGGATTCATTAATGTCATTGCATATTTCTGTTTCTGGTTAATAATCGTCTTTGCTTGTTTAATTGCATCTTTTATTGCCACTTGGTACTCCTCAGTTGGGTCTTTTCTCATTAGCCGACAATTTGTTTCTTTAATTAGGTTCTCGGTCTTTTCTACGTATTCTTGTTCGTGCATTAGTACCGTTGTGTTGCCCTTGTCTGCCTTTGTTGTGATAATTTTGTTTATTTTGAGCTTTTGTTTAAGTCCTTTTATGGTTTTATTTTCGCCTACCCCTTTCTCTCGCTCTGTGGATTTTATGTCTTTCTTAATTATGTGTTTACATAGATGTCTAGCATGATCTTGATCTGCGCTTGGTAGTAAAGATATCGCCATTTCTGTGTCCACAATTGTTTGTTCTACTTCCTTCCTTCTATCATAATTTGGAATGTTGTGTTTGAGACCCTTCTTCAATATTTCCGTCTCTTCTTTGTTAATGTGAACCTTAGTTAAATTGACGAATCTTGGATGGAAGGCTATTTCATTTTGTTGTTTGTTTTTTGTGCCGTTTACTTTCCTATTGAGGTCATCGATTTTCTTGTTCAATTTATTGTATCTTTGACCCATGGATTTCTTAATAATTTCCTTTATTTCATGTGTTATTTCCATAAGTGCGTTGACTGGAAGGAGTTCTGCTAGTTCTAAGTGAATGTCAAGTAGTTCTTTATTGGTGTTTTCTTTTTTGGCCTGTAAGTATTTAATTTCTTGTCGAAGGAAGCTGTTTTCGGCTTTTTTTATGATTTTTTGCCTTTCTTCGGATCTCGACTTAAGTTTTATTTGTGCAAACTTTGGTGTGATATTCAATGTCAAACATTGCTTATTGAACCAAATGCTTGCGTTGGTGTTGTGTATTTTCAGTTGTCGTCTTTGGTATGCTGTTAAAAGTTGAATCGTCCTTAGTTGATGAGCCTGACTGGCATTATTATATTCTTTTTGGTTGTTGTGGTTTCCGACAGGGTAATTATACGCTGTATTTTGGAACGAATTTCCGTCATCCCTTGTCAAGTTTGGTTTGGAGACAAACCGGTTTCGGCGTTGTGCCATCTTCAGTGTAATTTTTCGTTCTGATTATTTTCTGTACGTACGTTAGTCTTTATAGTATTGTCCTTGTCTGTTGCTTTTGGTTAGGTACTCCTTAGCGGACCCTTTTTTGTATTTGTATTGTAGCCTTAAGTTGCTGTTATACCTGCAGGTATATATAACTTAGTTGTTTACATTTTATTGATTATTATTGTCTGGATTCGAAGGTAGGTAAAAATCCGTTATTTTCTTTCGCTTGGGTTCAGTGGTTTGCATTTGCGTACCCTTTTGTGTGTTAGTTACGGGACTTCTGACCTGTTTTGGGTATAGTAGCCTAAGAGGCTCGAATGATACATCCGAGGCTGTGTTTATCTGTTCGTTTATTATTTTTCCCACGAAGGTTTTTTGTTTGTATATTTCCATGTTTTCTAAAACGTTTAGACGATGTCCTTTATGTTGTACGTGGAGAACTTTGGCTGCTTTCCCTATTTTGCATGGTGTACATTTGTTTTCTGCCATATGGTTTGCGAAGTTTGACTCCGGCGTAGTGGATGGTTTTAGCCTTTTCTTGTTGTAGTCTCTAATATGTTCACGATATCTTGTTTTTATCTTGCGCCCTGTCTGTCCTATATAGCTATATAGACATTCGCAGGTCAACTTGTATACACCCTGCTTATCTAATGGGTCTTCTTCGTTGGTGCTATTTTGTAGTATTTTGCCCATATTATTCCTTGTTTTAAAGGCTGTTTTTATATTGTATTTTCGGAACACTTTAGCCAATTTGTAGGAAGTTGTTCCTGTATAGTTTAAGACTGCCCAATTTTTATCGTTATCTTCCTTCTTATTCGACTTCTTTGTTTTAGTGCCTTTCATGATTTTGTTTACCAGCTCTTTTTTGTATCCGTTGTTTTCGGCGATAGCATATATTGTTTTAAGTTCTTGTTGTACAAGAGAAGCATTGCTTACTGTACGCTTAGCAGAAGTATCTGGAAGTGTTGGCGTAACAGAAACGTTATCAGATACAGCGCTGTTAATCAAAGCAGGACGTACTTGCATAACAGAGGCGATGTTGTTAACAGCAGCAGTCGACCCACTCGGGTGGGATGGCTGATCGTTAGTCAATGTGATGATACTTTCCTTCGGCATAGCAGGCGTAGACTCGCCCTGCTCACAACATTGGCGTACCAAGAGAGGAACGGGGACAGCTGCAGACTATTTCCGTGCTCGATTTTTACTGCAATTAATATGCTCAGCATTCGTTGCATTGAGAGCGTTAACATCACTTCGTATTGTTGTTGTCAATGTCAATGCCAATGTTACGCTTAGGTATAATAGGTCCATTCTTTACTTTTCTTGTAAGTTCCTAAAAAGTGTCCAAACGCAAGAGAGTAAGGTAAAAACGCTCTCTAATAGAGAATTATAGGAAAAGGTACGGGAATGCAAAAAACCATTTTTTTAGCCCAAGAAGCGAATGTCAGAATATTTATACAAAAAATGGTAATAAAAACACTTAAACGCAAGCAAAACTATCACAAGTACGTACGATTTTATTTATTACTTTAGCACTTTCCATTTTTACTGAAATGTTCAATATTTTACACAAATTTTGTAATTTTCTTTATTTTGTGCTTTCACAAACAATACTGCTAACAGCTGATTTTGACACTTTTTATATGGCGGTTCGTTTTGAACAATTTGATTTCATATTCAGATATAGAGCCCTCACAGCAAGCACGATGAAATATTCTTTTACAAAAGCCACTACAAGGCACAACACTCGCGTCACTTCTTGCAAATAACTTGTCGCACTTGCAACAAAAGTCATCCGGATTTTTTGTATTTTTCAAAATTTCTGTTATATGGGAGGTGGGTGTGGTTATTGACAGATCTTGACCATTTTCAACACCAACCTACCCTGTCCAAAGAGCAATCTATATACCAAATTTCATTCAGATATCTCAATTGTTACTCGTAACCTCGGACTGACGGACGGACTCACGGACAGATAATTCTTTTCGTTCTGATATATACTGGTTGTATAAGATCATGAATGAAATTGTTTTAAACTAGAAAAAACAGAATGAAATTAAAGAATTTTCAAAAAAGCATGAAAAGTTATCTTTTTTTTAGCATGTTATCTAACGAATGTTACGCCAAGAATACCAATTTAATGGCCACATATAATATATCACTGTAAATAGGAAGTCATTGCCTTTAAATTGATATGCACTAAGGGTTAGTAAAATCAATCTGCCTAATTTATTTTGACAATATGCACAAAAATGCCTCAATTTCGCAAACGCTTTATAGAAAAAATAAATGAGGGTCATTTTCGGATTCAGCGACCCCAAGTTAGCATAGGAATTACTTTTTACCGATGTACCTTTTTCTTGTAAAGTAGTGTTATAGTTTTCGAGTAATCTATGTTTAAACAATTAATAAGCTAATAACTTTTTAATGCCCACTTTACAGAAAAAAGCATGAGGAAAAAGTTGCTCAGCGTCGCAAATTACATAAAGTAAAACACTTTTTAGGTGTGCCGCTCAAATTTCCTACCTTTCGGCCTTAGCTTGTGCACTAAGATCTAAAACAATTTGACGTGGTTCATCTGAAACTGCGCCTATATTTTACCTTAAGCTCTTTGACTTGAGCATATATATGTATGTGTGAAGGTACTAGGCATGTCAATCCCGCGATCCCGGCCATTGTAGAAAACAAAAAATTGAATAGCTATTTGTTTTTCAAATTTCGTATCATTCCAAAAAACTCCCCTTTCAATGGCAAAACAAAGCTTGTAGAGGGATCGCAATCGACAGCTTGTTAACTCCCTTAAGGCTTTTGCCATTATAAATGAGCTGGAGAATATCCACTTGAGTAGAAAATGAGCTTTATTATGAAAGCGATGTTAATAAATACAACAAACAACGAGGTGTCTGAAGTTGATAGGGCAGAAAGTCTAAAAGATAATTTGCATCAAGTTTTAACGAGCAGCTCGCAATTAGAGCTGTAGCAAACCGTACGTATTCGTTACCGAGTAACAAGTACAACGCCAGACTCGAAGTATCGAATCGTTACTTACAAAATAAACTTGGTACTCGCATATTCCGTATATGTAGTTGTCAATTTGATTGTTAATATTGTGCGGAATGAAACAGTTATGAGTATACTCCTTTTCAACGTAGCAGTATCATCTTACACCTTGCAAGGCAACGTTTCTGTATGATTCGCTTTTGTCGATTTGATTTATGTACAGTTTTATGTTCTTTCTTTCTCACACAGAACAATGTTGCATTCGCAATATTGAACTTTTTGGAATTGTTACAAAAATACGTTGCGTCTAAATATATGTACATATGCATATTTATTAAACATTTATTTAAAAAATAAAAAACTACCAATGTTCACACTTTTACATCTGAATTAAAAATGTAAATAAAAAAATTTAAACGATCAAACTAACCATTTTGCATTTTCATATTTTCAATAAGAAGTTAAACGATAATATCCTTTGGAATTATCAAGGCCATAAATGTACGCAAACATCGATGATTCTACATCTCGTGAAACATACCAGTGTTTGATTGAATCAAAAGTAACGAGTAACGATACGAAAGGAACGGGTGCTTAATGTTTCAGCAACGAAAACATACGGGTACCAAACTTTTCGTTACTTGTACAGCTCTACTCGCAATTGTCCAATAATCGAAAGGATTATAATTTATCAGAAGGCTTGGAAAAGAAATTGATAGTTTTTGTAATGAGGCGAAAAAGGCTATCTCCTACAGGAAGCATTTAACTTATTGTCGATAATCCAGCCAACAAGAGGCGCAGGAGTGCTTTTTCTGTACCAAATATGTATATTTGTACTTATAGTATAAATTATTTTGTATGTGTGTAAAATTTTACGTTTATTTCCTTTTTTTCTTGAAAATACCAATAAATACATACATGATTTACAACAAATCGTTCTTCTTTGTTATATTAATGTTATTTTGTATACTTCTATAATGCAACGATTACATACGTGTTAAAATTTTTGGCAAATTAAAGATTACGAATCACAACTTCGTGAAATTCGGGATCCCGAATCTCAAATCTCGGATCAACAAAATGTCCAAAATTGACATACCTAGTAGGTACATATGTACTTTTTATAGCAATTCAGTCTCTCACTTATGTAAAGTGATGTCTGAAAATTTGGCTTTGCCAGCGAGACTTAAAAAAATTTGTCGAATGCAAGGCACATTCAGTAGAAAAATTGAAAAAAAAAATTGAGCTCTGTATATTTTGTTTTTGCTTTTAAAAGCTAAAAAGCCGTGCTCCCAGTTTCACATTCACAAATTTCCCTGTGGATTTGGTTTAGAATCACATGTTTGATGCTCCCAATTTCACATTCACATAAATTTTTGTGAATTGAACCCGAATGCTTGGTTGTATGTGAAATGAAAAGTTAGTGACAAAAAATGTGTAAATGTTTAATTATTTTCGATTGGAATAATTTTTAAAATATTCTTAGATGTTTGTAGAAGCCATTTATGAAATTTCTGTGTTAGTTATTCATTGAAATATGTGTATTTTTAAGTATTTTGCTGATGGCTGCTCAAAAAAGCATACAAAGCTGAATCCGAAAGGGAAATTTTAACAACAGCTGTTTGTGAATTGCCACAACGATAACCGATATGTGTGACAGGGATGACCTGATATGCGAAGAAATTTGTGATATTGGAAGCACACTAACTCACTTTTACAGGAAATTTTTAAAATCACATTGCGGAATTGAATTGTGAAACTGGGGGCACGGCTGAAAATTTCAAAAATATTTTATCAACTACCTCGAATTGTACTGAAAGGATTCTTCCCAACAAACATCAAAAAAATATTTCTCAAACCTTGGAGAAATTCATAGTTCTCAAGTTGATATCCAACGTATTTCTCCAACTCTTCTCATTTTTTTGGTATTTTCATATGACTATTAAAAACAATAAAGTACGAGTATAATGAATTTACATACATTTATTCACGGTGTTTTAAATTCAAAAGGAAGAAAATATATTTTCGATTTTTATTTCAGTACTGCTACTAAACGTTTGAGACCAATTGGAGAATCATATTTGAGATCAAGTTGAGAAGTAACTTTTTCTCAACTTGAGAATCATAATTATTGCCATACAAAAAAAATGCCCTTTTTGTTGAGGACGCTATGATTCTCAACTTGAGATACACTTGAGAAACAACGTTGGAGGTTTGAGAAATACCTTAGTTCTCAACTTAACCTCAAGTTGAGCTCAAGCCTAAATGTTTATTGGGTTATCATAACGAAATTCAAAATTTGACAATTCAAACTTAAATAAAATTTGAGAAAAGTTAAAAAAAAAAAGTTTGCTGCGGCTACCTATTTGATGTGCCTTGGTCGAATGAATAAAAATGGGGATCGGCAAAACCTACGCAATAATAATATAATAAAAAACTCGCATTAAGTGATTTTTAGATATGTTTTTATTTGGAAATCTTTCAATACTTTTATTTAGCCTAATATTAATATATGTATATATTTATATTTGCTTTTATTTGCCCTCATATACTCGTACGTACATAAATACATGGATGCATGTACATAGTTATTTTTGCTAAAATTAATTTTACATATTTATTTGATTTCGAATGCAATTGTGTAATTGAATTTGCTCTTCCTTTTGGATTTGCTTAATTTAAACGTAGTAGCTTGCTTTTGATTCACTTTTCATACTTCCATACATACATATATGTATGCATGTTATTGTGTGTAATTTATTAAAATTTATCTTTACAGTTTTGAATTTCGTTTTGCTATATTTTGTTATGCATCCACATACACATAATTTTCTTGCCTAGTTTCACTTATTTCTTGAATCCATTTTCATGAGATTTAAGACATTTGACTTTAGTATTTGCAACTGCACTAATTGATTTGTAAGCAATTTAAATTTATTTTCAAATTGAATTTAAATAATTTTTCCGAAATTTTTACAGTAATTATAAGTTATGTATAAATTGAGTTCATTAAAAATTCTACATGTGGCGCGGTCTCGGTATGGAACTGTTTGCATCAAACTTCGGAAAAAATAATTGTATTTTATTACACTATTTAATTCGGGTGAATGGATTACCATATGTACATACATATGTACATATATGTATTTATAAATGAATTAAGTTAAATTTGCACATTCCTGACGAAGTGAGGTGAACATTTAATAAAGCAACTCATGGTGGGAATTAATTTTCGAAACGGGGTCAAAGGACGTATTAAAGTCTTTTTTATTTTTAAAGCATTGAACTTGGCTTGATAGTTTGTTTTTCAATAATTAAATACTTTTTGAATTCGGTCAGATTTCCATTTTTGTTTGTTTGTTTGAGCAGACGTTTTTTAGTTTTTGAATGCTGCGGATTCACTCATTGAAAAAAACTCGATCCTAATACATTATTCGAATATTGAAATACACACATACATATTTATATTATTTCTAAGTTTTGTTTTTCTCTTAAAATATGCGACTTTACTATCTTTCTTAAAACAACTTTTAAGAGATTTTCTAACTTTATTTAAGATTTATATAGTATGTACAAAGATATATATTATGTAATAAATATGCATTATATCTGGCGTTTGCTACAAACATTTGCCATAAATATATATAATAAACTAAAGTCATTAATCATTCACTTAATATTTTTTAAACTTGCTTATGATAGATACTTAGATAATTGTTTTTGTTTTAAAAATTAATTTCCCTAATAATGTATTCGTAACAACTTTTGCGTGTCATTTCTACACACTTATTTACATGTACATACATATACATATGTATGTATGTGTTTATTTACAATACAGTTTATAATTTATTTGATTTGATTTTATTTGACTGCAATCACCTAACACTTAAACTTTGTGCTCTAACTATTTTCGTACATATTTTTTTATAGATACTAGTTTTGTTTAATAAACATTATTTAGCTTTTCATATATTTTATTTAAAATTTTGTCTTTTTTTTTGATTATTGCTTATTGAATACATTGAATTGTTAAATATTTGAATACCAATAAAAACTTACTAAATGTATTTTACTGGTGTTGAGATTTTCACTTTCAGTTGCTTTCAATATTTACACGATTAGCATTAACTAACCCTAGACGAATGTACTTATGGTAATTGAAAAAAATTTGTTTGTTTACAATTTGTAAATTTTCTCTTAAATTTACCCATTTATAGTTTGCGAGTGGGGTTTCACTAACATAGAATCATATAAATATGTATTTATAATCTCAAACATGACTTTTTCATTATTTATGTACTCTTATTAAAGTGCTTGCTTATAACTTGTCGGTAATATAAATAAGAATTAGGAAAAACGTAAATGCAATTGATAAGTTTACACCTTTAAATGCATAGCCTTTAAATCGAGGGCAGTTTTTTTTTATTTTTTTTTATTTATTACTAACACGCTATTCTTTAGTAGTTAAAATATTTATTTTCGAGAAGCTTTGTAAATAAGATGAAGTTGACAAAGGAAAATATAATCATATATAATGTATATAGAAAGAAATATTATCTTTTTGTTTAACATTAAAATTTAATAAAATCCGGAAATTAATGAAATGCATAATTAAAACATAATTGTTAAAATGCATACAGTCACTCACAAAATTAAGAATACAGTATGTTGTGTTAAAATATTCACACAGCAACATTTTGTTAAATAAATTTTTAATTAAAATATTGCTTACTATACACATAAATCAAAATGACAAGTTATATACATATGTATGTATATGAAAAATTCCGGAAAATTCCTTTTTATTCCGAGTTTCTAGAAAACTCCTGAGTACACAGTGCTATAGCTACTTAAATTCCAATAACTTTCAACTGACTAAGAATTGAAGATAATTTTTTGAGAATTTCTTATAATTAAAAACAAATTTTGCTCATGCAAGAAAATGCACAAAACAATAGCAAAAAAATTCTCAAACTTCAAGGGCTTTGGGTGTTGTTGTTTTTTCTCAATAAAAATGTTTCAATAAACATTGGCCTTTAGCTCATTTAAAACAAATAATGAAATAAATAAAAAGGTCAAAAAGCAACCAAACTAATTTTAAAAAAATTTCATAAAAAATTTAAATTTTTAAATAAAACATAGTTTAAAAAAAAAATTCCATGAAAAGCTGTGCGAATATTGTAGCAAAACGTGCGGTATACGCAACTTGGTGAGTGACTGTATATGTATATGGCATAGAATGTCTGCTTTGATACAATGTTTAGAATATTAAAGGATTCTCTAAGTACGATAATTAGTAAAGAACGAAAATCTAACGAAACTCGTAGTTAGGGCCGAAGTGAGTAATTGTTTAATGTAAGCAGTTTCTTAATGTTTTTTTAAGCCTTGACGATTTTTTGTATTTATTAAAAACTATCAGAAATAACTATGTTTTTAGCCCAGTTATTTAGGAGGAAGAAAAAAAACGAGTGTAAGCATGTGAAACAGCTATGTAGGGGAGATTTTAAAGTAAAAGAACTTAAAGAAATTTTATATCTTTCTTTAATTTGTGAAAAAATGCCAGTTCCCTGTCTCAGTTACAAAATTGTCACTGAAACGATGGATGAACTATTGATTTTTTTAAGAGTCAGCCCAATGAATTATGAATTTTAGTTTATGAGCGTATTATCATTTGGGTTTCAAAAGTGGGAAAGAAGCGTAAATATTTATATTGCTATTGGCATTGATTAGTAAAAGCAAACAAGAAAAATGGCTGAAATGGGATGATTTTATTTAAATAAATTAATAATATATTCACAATACCAATTTTATTTAATTACCTCAATCCTACATTACCAATTTTTTTGTAATCAGTGCAATTGTTGCAAGTGTAGTTGAAAAATCATGGAATTTGTTCTCACGGGTATAATTTTTTGTCAACGAATCCCATGAGTTTTCAAATACTCTTACGACTATAACTTGCCAGTTACACGATCAAGTTTTCATTCAATTTGTCTTTCAATTTACCAATACACTCACATTTTTCGAACTTGAACATGAACTTGAATTCAATTTTCCTTTCAATTCGCCTTTCAACTTGATGGTCAAGTTAAACAGCGGATCACAAAGTTTGCATATATTTTGTTGTGTTCGCAATTTACAAATGAATAAAATTGATAAAAAATTGCGAAGTGTTGAGATTCATAGAACTATACAAAAGCCATGAAGTTCTATGGAATATGAATCTTTCGTCATATCGACGGAACGACTTAAAAATAAAGGCCTACGAATCAATTACCGCTGATATGAAAATGTCTGTGGAAGATGTGAAAAAATAAAATAAAATCTCTTCGAACAGCCTAATAAGGCTTTCATCCAATATTTTCTTAAACCCTTCCGTTTTTTCTTTTTCGGTTAATATATTAATTTCTTGGTGCACCTTCAGTGAGGCAAGAATTTTAAGTTGTTTCCTTGACAGCGGCATCTTGAAAATAAAATTGACTATCAAGTTGCCTGCAGCTTACGTTACGGCTTTCAAGTCAGGTCAATTTGACAAGCAGTACGTGTGTTCAACTTGCTTTCAAGTTCTTGATCGTCTACCTGCAGAGTTACACATAATACACAAAAGAGTGAAGAAGGCTTTTTTTATTATGAGCCAAAAAGCATACAAATGCATTTATAAATTTATTATGAATATACTTTTTGGGCTGAAATCAGACGATTTGCATAAAAATAAAAGATTTTTCACCTTGGTACATAATTATATCGATGATGCAACCTAACGGTTTAGTTTCCGTAGCAACTCTGCGCTCATACGATTTGGCGATAAGGATGGGGAGACATACATAAGTAATTTTTTCATTCATTATTATTTTTTTATATTATAACAAAGCGTTTTTATATGTATGTTACTTTTGTGAACATATACTTATGTATCTACCTAGTCCATAGTAAACATCTTTTCTGAATATAAATATAGTATGGCTATAAATCAGTTCATAATTGCCCGGTCCAAACTTAAATTTGTTTTCTGGCCAAAATTTATGTAACTTAAATATCGTTTTGAAATTGTGCATATATGTTTTGAGGATAGTAAATATGGTTTAAAGAAAACATTTGAAAGTTTAAAAAGTTATCACTTCCATCAATCTCGTAAGCCGTTAATCAAACAAATGACCACGTGGGTGAATGTTTCTATAGCATAAATATTTTTCATGAGATTTTTTTACTCTGAGTTTACTGTGAGTTTTTTTTTAACTTTTAACTTAGTAGTTAGAATAAACGTTTTTGTTATTGTGCAAAATTTTACAAAATAAGTTTGAAATTTAAATAGGCATTTTCTTATTTTTATTTTTTGATTATTTGGTTTTTTTTTTAAACGAATAAGCCAATCCATCTTTAGTAGACATGCGATTGGGCATTTCTTATCTGTTTTATTTTCAACTAATTCTCTTATCTTAGAAATCTCATTTGAATTATTTAAAGTCCTTTATAAAGTTACACCCAAATCCTTTTGACCTCTTTTACGGGCAGCCGTAGACGCAGCGGACACCGTTAAATCAAGATTGTCTTCTTTGGGTCCTTACAGATTTTTACTTGAATTTAAGGCATTTACAAACTACTTTCGATGTACTTGGTAAAGAATATGTATGACAGTTCCGGTTACTTTATTTCTGTTTTAGTTAAAAGCCAGTTTGTATTTTGTTGCATAAGTAAACCTAAACGCCGAAGACTTTTATCCCATCTGTCATTAATAAAATTCGGATTAAGGGTAAAATAAAGTAACTAAATGCGAAAAATCGGACTCGTTTGAAAATCGATTTTGGCCAGAAAATGCCGTCCTAGGTCTCATAGAACAACGAACGGAACGGATGACAGTCGGCCAAGTATCAACTTTTGCGGTACGTCAGTTTGGTAATAAAAATTATGTAGAATGCAAACAAATTCAAATTGGCTGATTTAAAGCCAATCATTGATAGTCGTATTGTCTACACTGACGCTCTCATTGTAGTATTTCGACATTTTTTTTAAATTTTAATTCAAATATATTTTCAACTCATGCAAGTTTAACGGGTATAGTAATTACAAGCAATAAAATATAGGAGACGTTGAAATGAGTTAAATTCAACTGCTTTTATCGGCTTACTGGCATTAATGTATGTATGCATGTATGTATGTATGTACATATGTATGCATATCTATGTATATAAAATAATAGAGTTGTATATAAAAATATTATCAAGCATAAATGAACTTAAATACAATAAAATAGGGCAATACACTTTCAATATTAACAAACTGTACATATATAAGTAACTATAACTCGCAACACAAAGTCATGGACGTATTTAAATATCACGTTTTAATGTGTAAATATATTTATGCGTATGTGTGGAGGTGGAATTTCATTTAAACATTAAATGTACTACATATAATTACTATGTATGTAGGTAATTGCGTATGAAAGAAAGTAGTTGGCAAATGCGACGCTGGATATGTATTCACATTTTATAAGTTTATTTGAATAATTAACTGTTTCATTTGTTATAGGTTTTTGTGCCTTTTGGCCAACCTGCATATGTACATATGTATGTACGTACTTATGTAAATAAATTTGTAAGCATAAAAACTGTAGCTAAAATTATATAATAATTAATTGCTATTAATTAAATGCCATCACCTGAGGAAATACTCAAACTGCAAATACAAAATATATATTTTTTTTTTATCGAAGCGTTGATTTTTATACAATACTTATCTATTATATAATTGTGTAGTTGTGATGCGTGTTGGCTAGTGTACTAAGTATATTATAAACATAATAATTAAAATTACTGTACATTTGAACTGAAACACATACGAACGCATCATCACAGCAATTCACATACAATTGTATTTAAATTATGTATGTTTGTACAATTAAATAAATATAAACTACTTTGTTTTAATTTAAAAAAATTTTAACCATTCCTCCATCTTTGTTGTATTTAATTTACATAACGCAATTTACGCACTAAATAAACAATTATTTTTTTGCTTTCATTCAATTTACTGCTGGGCTATTGGTCCCTATCCAAATTTGTGTTAATGTTGTTGGTATGCGCACTGTGTATTGTGCTGCAAAGTGTGTTCGTGTTGGTGTTGGTGGGTGTAATATCGTTGTATAGACCTATATGCGCCGACGTGAGTGCACTAGTCGATGCAGCTGACGCCGCTGTCGGTGCAGGCGCTGTGTTCGTATTTTTCCGTAGATGATTTCTTAGTATTACCAAATTTCTATTCAAATTTGCCGTTGCACTACCCACACCGCCACCGGTTGTTGACGCGGCTGCCAAGGCGTTGGACACGACGGCTGCTGCAGCGGCAGAAGATGGTGGATGCGGTAGTGTACTGCAAGCTGAGCCAAGCTGAACGCCAGCACCAATGCTGCCCAGTAGGCCAACATTACTACTGCTACCGCAGCAAACGATACCCGCCGATGCGGTGGATGTGGTGGGTGATGTAGCACCACCGCCACCCAGCGCACCCCCAATGCTGCCGCCAACCAAACCGGTGCCGGGACCGGGAAGGCCGACGCCAAGCATCAGTTCATGGGCGAGTATGGTGGGTAAGTGTTAAGTGCTATTTTTCATCGGCCCCGAGGAGAGCGAGCTGCTGCTAACACCCGAATCGCTTGACTTCTCACTTAGACCGCCGCCGCGCGTCAACGTGTCTTCGCCCATTAGACTGCCACCCAAGAGCGCCTTCTTGCCGACACGTGCCGAGAGGCCGGCTTTAAATGGATTTTCCTTTTGGCGGCGCGCACTTTCTACACGTTTCATGATCTCACTGGAGCACTTCGTAACGACATCATCCAGACTGTTCGACTCATCGGTGGAAGCTAGATTCTGAGTGGGCGTCTGTGAGGTAGGCACAGGTGAGCCTTCATAGCAGCCCGAGTCGCGTGGGAAATGACGGCGTCCAAAAGGTGAGGCACCATGCTTTTTATTGACGTTGTTTAAGCGCGTTTCATCATTCTCCGAACTGGAACCGGCTATGTCGCCATCCGAACCTGTTTGGGAGAAATGGGAAGCTGTAGCAAAAAAACGAAATGTTTATGGTGCGTTAGTCCCGTGGGCGTTGGAAACGTGGAAAAGAATAGAATCATATGCAAATTTAAGGAGTGAGAAAACAAAGTTATTTTACTAAGATATGTTAGTTTTAACAAGAGTACGTTATGGAAAGGTAAATAAAGCAGGTGCGAGGCTTTCTAAAACTATGAGGTGTAATTAGTGGAAAACTTTTAGAATTACCAACTTACATTCAATATCGTGCAACAATTGCACAGCTGTCAGAAGTTTGGCACGATGTTCCTGGTTGACAATACCCAGATAATCTAAGTCAGCTGGCTCCAATTCTTTGAATAATTCGAGGTCTTCGTAGCTAGGAAAATATCGAGAAGGTTTATTAGAAGTTTTTATTTGCTTTATGGCGCAGTTAGTTAAATGACTTCTAACGCAGTATTTCTAGCTTATTTAAAGAATTTATATGTATATACATACAAGCTTTTAAATTTCGTATTTTCTTTTAAGTCTGTATTTGATTTTACGCCACTTACCCATTCAAAACGAAGACCGAAGTGTACTCCTTAAGCCCAATGCGAAATAGTAAATCTTCAACCGAACTTGGACCGTTATTGCTTGCGTGTCGCATGCCGGTGCCAACACCTATCCCAGCACCACCAACCACACCGCCGATGCCCAAACCGCTGGCACAGAGATTTTTACTATTCGATGACTTCAAACGTTGTTCAGGCAATACTTCAACGTTGATGAATTTAAAGTGTCCGACACGGCCATGACAGCGACCCTTCCAAATGCCAGAGGCATTCATCGATAGCACATCGATTATATCACCTTTCTGCAAAGAGGTTAAAGAACAAAAAGTGAAATACAAATTACAAAAACAAAGATACATACATACATGTAGAGAGATTGCAGTCATTGCTGGACAAATATACTTACAAGATAGCTTCATAAGTACACTCGAGTGCTGTTTGCAAGACGACTGTGAGCCTTAACATTTCGTAAAATACTCTACGAGCCTTAAGAAAATCTACAAAACCATTTAAAATCTAAATTCAAAGCCTGCGTCGAGTACACTTTAATGATTTTTTGGCATTCAAGTGTATCGACTATTTAAATAAGTGAGTCGACTAGCACGCAGGCCATTGACACTGACACCCACTTGCAATGTTAACTGAAGGCCAGCAGTCAAATGTCTATGCAATCAACAATCAACTGTCACTTATCACTGGCAGCCGTTTGTCAGTCTGTTCACTTCCAAGCTGTTTAACTTACCTTAAACTTGAGTGCCTCCTTATCGTACGGATTTGGCAAACTATCGACAAGTGCTTTGGCTTTGCAAATTGGCGCTAACGAAGTGCGATCTTCGGTGGATATGGAGCTTTGCGGGCTGCCAGGTCGCACCAACGCTTGAGTACCTGTTAGAAGGGTAAAATTAAGAAAATTGTTATAAACATACATAAATATATTTAATAATCCATAATGTACTAAGATAAGATAGCCCGAAAAGTTAAGGAAGGAAAGGGATGTTGATTACAGTAGTATGATAAGCACAGAGAGTTTTTTTGTGTGGCTGCAGTATTTTACACAATAAGAAAATCTAAAATTAATAACTATTAATTGTTAACGAAACTAGAATAATTCACTATAATTTCAAAAAGTCTTATCTTCGTTTATTGGAATTTAATAAATTGAAATTTTGAAAAGCAAAAGTTCAATACGTTTAACGTCACTATATCGACTTGAAATGTCTACGAACAGCCTGCATTATTATTATTTTATGAAGAATTTTTTTCAGGAAGGGGACAACTACGTCGTCGGTAATTTCTATACTACAGGCGGCTACACTGGTTTATTTAAAGATTAACGCCGTAGATCGCAGTCTTGCGTATACTGAAAAACAAAAAATATAATATTCAATTCATCCAAACAGCTGCGAAAGTGTGGATCTAGACAAGGTGTACAGTCTGTTAGTGTGAATATTCATAGCACCTGCAAAATTCTTACCAAAATCAAAAACGGTTGCTTCGTTAGAAGCCATCTCTTATTCAAAATTTTAAACCATTCCAATTTTTGTTAATAGCTAATAAGTTCACAGTGATCAAAAGTAGTTAAGCTCTATTTTTTTTCTCTAGAATGGTATCGGTGGTACCGTTTTTTAGTTGCTTATCTTATTCGAAAAGGGAATCAAGCACACTACACTTGAAATGTCCTCTCTTCTCGGTATTTATGTTTTCTTATATTTTATGATCGTATTGTTCCTGACTATATCTTAAACCCTATAAAAGTCATAATTACCTATCGTAAGTCAATTTTATTAGATGCAATTATTGTTAGATGCAAATTAAGCATCAAAATTATTAAATTTTGTAATTTCCATCTATTGATGTATTATAAAAGACTTAAAGTCTTACGTGTACACTGTACACCCTCATATCTCAATGAAATAAATAAATAATATGTGGTAGTTGAAATTACTGACAGTTTTTCCGTCATCCCTTGTCAAATTTGGTTTAACAAATAAAAAAAATCATGCATTTCATTTGTACGAATGTCCTATTGATTTGTTTAACGAGTATTTGAAAGTAATTTTAGTTTTAGACTTAGAAGATATGGTCAAACAAGACAGCTACTTTTTGATGAATATAATAGATAAAAAAACAATTAAGTTTTTCTTCAAGTATAAGCTGCGCCGAATCTTGTAAGATAGGAGATTCAGCTACAGAACAAATGCTCATCAGCTGATTAAATAATAAAATATATGTTTGTATCATTTATTGAGAGTATTGAGTATAGTCTTCTTTACGTAAAAAATTTAAGTCTGAAATATCAAAATCACCGGAGTGAGTGTTTAACTCCTCACATAAACTACGGAGTGGCTCGTTAAGTTCAAAATTATTTTTGCATGGCTTTAGAAAAGGAGGCGGGAAATGCCTAGAAACTCAGGAGGGCACACTTAGCTTTATTTCGCCAAGGAGAGATAACCTAAAATTCAAGCCTGTCAGTAACTTGACCAAATATACTTTGCCTATCATTTTTTTGCGACTAGCAAGGGTAGTTAGATTGCTGAGTTTTAAGCGACTAATATATGGAGGCAGGTTATACTGAGAATCCCCGCGAAAATTTCTTAAAAGCAGAAATTGTTTTTGAATAAACTTTAGCGCGGATTCCAAACAACAGCTCCATATTCCAGTAATGGCCTCACTAACGTTGTGAAATGAACCTTCGTAATTGTAAAAGTCATTGAATTGGTTTGACCAACGTTTTTCAAAATCAAAAACAAATTTGGCTTTAATAACTAGAATAATGAATAATAAAACTGAATTTTGAGTTAATTGTAATTTCAAGATCAACAAAGTTGAACACATGTTCTCGGTTATAGTTACATACATATGTATATCAAAAGAAGCCGGTTGAAGCGCCCAGCGAGAAAAGCACATTACTTTACATTTATTACATTTTTTTTTTTTTAATTTTTATAGTTATAGCAAGAGAAGACAACCGAAAGATTTATTGTACCCGCCTGTTAAAATATATCAAGGTGCTCAAATATTTAATAATTATAAAAATAGGCACGTTATCTCACTAATGAAATTCCACTTTTTGTGACAATGTTCAGTGGTTGTAGCTTAAGTGCAGTTCATACGAATGCAAAAAGTCCAAGTGGAGAAGCTGGTAACCCAAACAGCCAAGTTAATTAAGGCAAAGTTTTTCGATGGTGTCTTAATTTGGTAAAAAAAATTAATTTAATTGGTAGAAAAGAGTTAGAATAGATTTACTAATAAACTTGTGTCTTAAGCAAGAAAACTTTATAAAAAGTTCCAAGTAAACTTAATCGGAAAAATTTCTTACTTTGCTTACTATTTACTTATAAATTTTAGTTTTCAATATCGCATTCGAATTTGATTGCCTCCTATTGTTTTTGCCCAGAATTTTTGCCGCATCGAAAATGCAAACTTTTGTTCATTAAAATTGTTCAACAACAGCCAACATTTGTTGCTGGCAAATATGTTTGTTTGTTTGTATGTATGTTAAGTATAAGAACGGCAAAGATGCATATGCGTTCGGGTATGTATGTATGTACGAGTATGGGTGTATGATTGGGGGTGTGTTCATCGAGCAATTTTCAACCCCGAACATACATTTGCGCAGCCAGCTGCTGGGAACTTAATAGCTTTGACTCCGCTTACCGTTACGTGCCGATATTACAACAATTGTAAATGCAGCTTCAAGTATTTTTACCGAAATTCTGTTGTGCTACATACTCACTTTGCACATACACACTTACATATGCGTTTTTTTTATGTTTTTTTGTGTTTTCGAAAACTTTTCCACTTTCAGCAGCACATTAAAAATTCATTAAGTTCAGAGAATTTCCACGTTTTTATAACGCAGCCGAAAAACCACTTAAATATCAGGGAGTATCAAAAGAACTAGAAAACGAGTTTGTGTGGGAAATACGAGGAAGACGAGGAGGAAGTAAATAAAAGAAAGGCAGAGACCGCCACCACTTTGGCAGCAGTTTGATTTCTCTTTGTAAAAAAATATGTAAAATACTAAACAGTTAATAGACGAATATGCAACTGCACATCAGTGGCCGAAAGAAGACGACAGGGAGAAGGGTGAGGTACGAGTTAGACATTGTGGCGCAAGGGGTCGATGTCGCTGGTTGAGATCCCTCTGAGGCACGTAGTTAAGTGGTTGCAGTTGCGGTTGTAGATTTGCGAAAATTGAAAGTGAACAAAACTATTTGTGGGCTGTGGGGGAGGGCGCGTGATTGGTGGGCTTATAAATGTAGAGCGAGTAGTTAAAGGATAAACTTACTTGAACCGGAAGCGCTGGGTAAACTTTCCACCGAACTTGCTGAACATGCAAAGGCTTGGTCGCTCATGCTGCCGCGGTCTGTATTATCTTGAGAATTGCTGAAATCCCTCGAAGTATCCTTTGTGGCTACAAAATTCCTTCCGTTCTCATTAAATACGCCAATTTCCTTTGGTGAGTTTCGCATTTCATTCGACTGCCAGACGATGCATTTGAGCGCAGTTCATTCGTTGTTGCGGATGTGTTGCGTTGACGGTAATTTAGACGGACGATTCGTATTGCAGTCATATGCGTTGCATATTTACAGGCGTTGTGCAATGATTTGGCGATTAGAAATTGTGAGCATAAGACAAAATTATATGAACAAAATAAAAAACAAGATGTAATAAAGTGAATAACCGACAATAATATAGAATGAATTGATATTAAATTAAAATCGGTAAAGTTAAAAATTTAAAAGTAAAATAAATGAAGAAAAAAAATATATTTTGTTAAACATAAATAACACAATTTGTAATTGTGTATTCGAGTAAAGTTGGTAGATATGAAATGAAAGAGAAAAGGTTGAAAGGCAAAAGTTTTGTTAGTTTAATCATTAAAAAGTTTACTGCCACATCCGTACAATAACAATTGCAGCAACAATAAGTACAGAGCACACCACGCCAACTTACCATTTTATACATAGGCACATGCACACCCACATGAGGTCATAAAATTTGGAAACAACTCAAAGTATGCACATTCCATTACGAAACATGCATGCGAATACATTTTGTGTATGTACAAATATAAGATTACATCTGTATATGTACATATACATATATAAGCAGTGGCGGATACACAGCTTCGGGCTTTCGGTTCTGGACCCCCTCTGTAGAATCATTATAATTTCCGATAGTTAAGAAACCGAATTAATTAGTAAATAACAATTATTTTTCTTATTTTTTAAACATTTTTGAACGATTAATAAAACTTCCAAGTTGAGTTTTATTCTTCAGAGGAAAAATAAAAACTGAGCGAAAAATAAAACTCATTTCATAAGTGTTATTTATTGAGCGAAAAAAAAACTCTAAAAGCAAATACTGTTATAAGTATCATTTTCAAATTTGATAAAAAATACAAAAATCAAAACAAAAGCATTACATAATTACTTTGCCGATATCGCTTATAACTGTCACGGTACCTGCTTTTAACGTATAATTTAATTAATTGAATCTGTCCTACTGAAGACCCTAATTAGGATAAGTATTTTCTTAGGGCATTCGATACCTATACTACCTACCGTTGCTCTATTTCGGTTCACACTTCTGGGAATCACAAGATTTGGTTCATATCATCGCCTCGGATAATATAGACATTTTTGCACTAATTTAAGCCTTCGATAGGCGGGATTCAATATCACATTTGTATTTTCAAAAATCGGACATGCTAGAAATGTAAAAAAAAGTTTTTAGTCCAGCGTTTTATAAAATATATCTCCCATTTAAACCCAATCGCGCATGAGTTTATATGAACTTTAAATAAATTTTCCCTAAATAATGTCATAAGTTACTTATTCAACATTATGGTAAGATATCATATATAAACCAGTCTTCTAGAAAAGAACATAAATTTACACTTTTTAAATTGAGCTTCTATGTCGCTTTACACCACTTATAAATACTAGTTACGTTAGCTTGCAAATTAGCTCTATCTTGAACTGTACTAATAAATTAAAATATGGTGTGCATACATTAAGCACATCAAATATTGCAATTTATTATAAACCTCAAAGCAAAATAGACCACGAACTGTGGTACGCCAAATTTGAAGTTCGTTACATGGGAAGTACAATTTTTTTAAAAATAATCTCTGTCTTTTAAGTCAGCTCTGAAGAATGAGTGAAAACGGAGTTGGTGTAAAAGACGTATATTTGTTGTTTGCCTTTAAAGCCATTAGAAACATAGGTTGGGATTTCAAGTACATTTGACAAAGTTGATTTACCTTTACAAAAACCATATTGCGATCAGTCAAATGTAATGATATAATACCGACGTAAGGATTGCCGCAAAAACTTAACTATTTAATAGCACAAAGTCTAGAAATTTCTTAATAGATTACACCTCTAATCCCATTTCCATTAAAAAAAAAGGTGTGCCAAGTATGTCGTCCAGGTTGACAATTCAAATGGTTGCTTTTTGATAATAGTACTTTGTTTAAGTATGGCTTAATCACCTTTCTTCGCCATATTGCGAGCCAATTGGCCACAGCTACGATATGATTCCCTAAAACATTCAATAATGCAAGTAGGCCTTATGTAGTTTATGTGCGCTCTGTGGGCGTGGCGTTTGTATTTTATACATAAGACCGTCTAGCCATATCCGATCAAATGGCTGGGCGCATCATGAAATATTTTTCCAAACGCTGTTCGGATTTCGGTTGTGATGCATTTTCCTTGCCCGATCGTTCCATATACATAAATACAGCAAAATAAATCTTTTGAATATTTTGAACATGCATTGTATACGTAGTAGGCTGATCGGTCTACAGGAGGATAGCTGCGTTTTGTTTTTGCCAGTCTTTTTGGTATCAGCACAAAAGCTGACTGCTTTCATTAATGAGGAAAATGAATATGTTTTGTAATTGTTTCAGATAGCATAAACGGGCAAACTACAGCGCAATTTTTTAGCTCAAAAATCATTTTTGAAGTTGCATCTAAATTTCAGCGATTTCGACAAATTTGGTACGGGTGGAGATGGTGCAACATCTTTAGTTTGGCCTAAATCGTTTCAAAGCAGTTTAATTAGATATTATTATATTGCATTCTTCACTAGCTTTATTATTTAGAAAACAAGAGATTTAATTGGAACCTTTTCTGAAAACTGTTGCTTGCAAATTAAACAGAAAAAAGGAAAAAAATACAGCCCAAGCTGCGTACAGTAAGAATCTCCATGAATACTCGCGGATTTCGAAATTAAACTTGTAGAATTTCGTCAACCGTGGAATCGATTTGATTGTAAATATTTATTCAGCAAAGCAGGGGTTTTCTCAAATAGCTGTTTATTTTCACAAAATTAAGATTTACCAAAATCGATTTCTGCTTCGATCATATTATTTGCAACCAAATACAAAATGATATATATAGTTGGCCAACAATGCATATTTTATTTTCAACTTAAATACAGCAGAATCTTACAAAAGGAATACATAAAATTTTCATCAAATTTTCAAACGTTTTTCTCAGTAGTGATGGAACGTTTTTTAAGTATTAATTCCTGTTGCACTATTTGTTTAATATAATAAAGTGCAATACGATTTATAAGAATATTTAGTAGTATTATATTTTTAAAGGGAAACTGTATGATATTCGCAAAAATTCTTAATAAATTCGCCATTTCAAATATGAGCTTTATTAAACTAAAATGTATAGGGCGACGAAAAATTCAATTACTCCTGAGAAAAAATGTTGAAATTGGTAATTTTTTTTTATATTTTAAAACTTGGTAAACAATGAACTGTAAATGAAAAATTTTATATATAATAATATTAATTTGGTAGCATATGATACATCCACTATCGTGTGCATAAAATGCTTTATATAATCATTTGGAAACACTATTTCTTGTTTTAAACCCTTTTCTCATAATCATGGATCCGCCACTGTATACAAATAAATTTAAATATATGTTTATGTACATATCTACATACATATACGCATACATTTCCAACTAGTTGAGTTACTTCCATATAACCAAAAAATTATTTGCTACGTGGTTGGGAGAAACGTGCCGACTAAAATTATTTCAAATTCTCCCGCACACAATCAAATCTAAATGTACATTTACACGCACACATTTGAATACGTTTTGTTGAACATCGCACAAAATGGCGCTTCTCAGCATGTTCTGCATGCTGTCAAGTACTGAAACAACGAGCGAAACTCATTAAGTTATGCTTCCATCGCACATAATATTCTTCCCAGTGTTATAACATAGTAGTAGTTATTTTTTCTTTTGAAAAAGAAGGCTTAGAAAAACAACCAGAGCTGCTGACATCATATAGCTACATTCGCACTTGCAGAATTTTGTAGTCTCTTCCATGTAGGAAGAAGTTTTATGAACCTGAAATCCCATTCGCAGCTATGAAAATCCAATATTTTCTACAGAAAATCTTATCATACTATATAAATTTCTTAACCGTGTTACTCTGAGGAATAGAGCGGATGGATATATTGTACACAGATGCTAATAACACTGTGGAACATTTTTGGGATTATCGTCTGGGGGGTGAGAAATTCCAAGTCAGGGTGATGGTACTAGGTCAGTATAGTAAAACCCTCAAAGGGTTTGGCGTTCGTATGTGTCAGTTTTTTTTTATGACCTTTTAAATTGTTTCCTTATCTTGATGTTTTTTCGCTTAGTTGTAACATTTTGGCAAAAACGTAGTTTAACATAACTCGAGAACCACTTGTCCGATTTTGATGAAACAAATTTAGAAAAATTAAGAATTACAATTTCTATTTGTTTTTATTTGTTTTTATTCAAAAAAGTGTCATTTATCGCCTTTTTTATAAATTTTCCCCAATAACTCCAGACTTCTGGCCATAAACTACTAAAAAAATAAAGTAAACATTTTTATAATTTTTTATTTTTATTTTATTTATTTATTTTTATTTATTTTAATAAATATTGCCTAGACTTTTTCGATGGTGGTTGTTCGGGACTAGTGGCATCGCATTCATCGCTATCATCAGTTTCTGAACCACACATAATGTCAATGTGTGACTCCACTGTTGGCCCTTCTGCATCTCCTGAAAATTCTTTATCATCAAGATCATCCCTGTCTTGCCACACAAGCTTACTCCACCAGCAAATTTACGCAATTATTTTTGTTTTTGTTTTATTAAAATGAGTTTGAAAAAATAAAAAATCAGTATTACCTCATTTCAAATGGCATAGCAACTTTCACGTCTTCTATTTTTCCAATCCATTAGACGGTTGTAGCAGCTTTTACACACTACATATATTTGGTACCCAATTTTCGTTCACTATAACATTTTGGTTGAAGTACATCTCGTATGTTTGAACAAAATCAGTACTGAAATTTCCCCTTTTTTTATGTGTTGAGACATATTGACCACAGCAGTAGCAAAAGCTATTTATATCTGGCTTGCACAGTTCCATATTTTGTTCTCTTTTGTTCACTTTTAAAAAATTTGAGAAAAATTACTTTTACTGTTCGCGTTCGTCGGTACTTGTTGAATGACAAAAATCACAGAACCAGTGTGAGAAAGAGAAGAAGTATTATGACAATGCATGTTTTATGTGAACATTACAGAACCAGTGTTGCTGGATTTTTTATGAATTTAAATAAAAAATATTTAAATTTTTAGGAAAAAAATACTTTTTTCCCTTCATACATTCATTTTTAACTTCGAAAGTGTTGCACATACAGGAAAATGGTATAGAAACAGATTAGAGAAACTGTTATTCTTAATTTTTCTAAATTTGTTTCATCAAAATCGGACAAGTGGTTCTCGAGTTATGTTAAACTACGTTTTTGCCAAAATGTTACAACTAAGCGAAAAAACATCAAGATAAGGAAAAATTTAAAAGGTCATAAAAAAAAACTGACACATACGAACGCCAAACCCTTTGAGGGTTTTACTATACTGACCTAGTACCATCACCCTGACTTGGAATTTCTCACCCCCCAGATTAGCTGTTGTACTGTGTAATTGGACTGCAAAGTATGCACAGAAATCTTTGGAGCAGATCCTTCAACCGGAATGTCATTATATTTATCAGAATCCTTCGGAGTTTTCCACCGTTTATATTTTCTACTTGTGAGATCTGTAGAGGTAGTACATCACGAATTTTTCCTGTCGATTTGCAACTCTGAGTTTAAGAAACACTGATTTAATTGGGGGTTGCACAAGTAAAAGGACTTCAATAAGAGTCGAAATATATGCATATATTGCTATGTAGTTATGATTCAAATAAAATTGTGCTATATCATAAAAAAAGGAAATATTTATCTTTTCAGGAAACCACTTACATTAAAAAAGGAATAGTGTAATTATTGAAAATGTGTAGTAACAGATATATGCTTCTTGTGTTCTTGTAGCAAAAATCGAAATTGCAGTTCATGAGAAGACGGACCATTTCATCTTCGACTGTTATTAAACCAGTGCCTTAAAGAGAATAGCCAATGCCATTACTTAGCGACTTTTCCGTCGACAGTAGCAGTGCAAAATAATAAACCAAGATTCTTGTTCATAGCAATGAGAGTACTACTATTTAGTCCCAACGAGCGGACAAACGTTATCTCGTCGTTATGAAAATCAATTTTACTGAAGACGTCGAAAAACACATTTACGCCAAGGTACATGAAACAGGTAGTATCGATTGAACACCTAATTTTTTTTTTTAATATTTTACTTGGGCTCGAAGAAATCAAACATTGTTCACAAAATTATTTGTAGTATTGTTACGAGGGCGGTTTGATAAGTCAGTGACTTTTCAAATAAAAAATATATTTTTTTGTGATTATATTTTTCAACAAATTCTCCTTTTAACTCTATACACTTAGGCGGGCTTTTTCTCAATTTCCAAATAATATATTTTCACAAGGCTTTGTTTTTTTGACTCAATCCGCTAACCACCCAGCCATTCCTTCACGGTTTGAAAAAAGGAAATAGTCGCATAGGGCTAAATCTTGAGAATATTCTGGGATAGCAGTTCGTAGCCCCATTCATGGATTTTTGCCAATATCATTCCATGGACTTTATCGACGATTTCAGATGTAACAACCTCACTTGTGCTGATACGATCACAACGGAACTCAGTAAACCACTTCTTATCCATTGAAATTGATAGTGCAGTGTCCCCAGAATAATTTAGAAGCCTTTTCTGGATTTCGGTGATAGTTTTTTTAGGCAAAAAATAATGCTTAATCAGCACATTTCATTCCTTGAGGAAGTAGCAAATTCTTGCTGGACAAATTTTACCCAGCAAATTTTCAAGCCAGAAACCAGCTGATTGCAATTTGGATAAATACGAAATTTTTGTTTAACAATTTTAAAGGTGAAAATTATAACATGCATGATGCAGGTAAATGTTGATTTAGTTAAGTTTCGTTACTGGAATGTTTCAGGAAAACACTAATGCAATGTTTTTAATTTTGCATATTTGGACGCGGACAAAAAGACAAAATTCATAGAATTTTCGTTGCTGGATAATTCTTGCTCGACTTAAGGACTTAAGAACAGCAGTGATGAATTTAAGGTTTCTGCACGGAAAGTTCAAAAATTTACTGACTTATCAAATCACCTTCGTAATATTCGTGCATAGAATGAAAAAATCAAATTCAAAAATTTTAAATACTTACAAACACGTATGTGTATGTATTTGTAAACTTTTCATAGGAACCTCTTAGTTGATTTTGATGTTTTCGAGCCCAAAAGCAACAAACAAATACAAAGAAGTTTTGATGTTATTCAAATGAGACTATCTGTTCAATATGCCTTGGTTAACGCACGATAACGCGTGTCATTCAAAAATTTACTCAAAAGCACACACATTTTTTCTTACTTCCTTACACTTACGCGTGTAAAGTTGAGCCAAGTATCATCCTTTTTGTGCCGGTTGACTAATCGAGATAACTCATAACAACAATAATAAATAAATTACAATGCAGCATTATTGTAGAGTCGAAAAATCGCAGATTAGAACGCTGCTGACACTACATTTTTGGCAATCCTTCAAATTGTAGCAGTTACGTGTTCATATCCGTAAATAATTCCGCCACATGAACACTGATAACTCAATAATACAGAAGTTTGCAATAAATATATGAGAGTTTTCGACAATTCTAAAGCTTAGTGCTTGCTAAAAGCGACGACCAAAAATAGTGGTCCATTATTGGAGTCAAAAAAACCTTTGGGTTTTGAATTTCAATCAAATGGGCACAAACGTTAGTTAATTAGGTATTGCCCAAATGCAGAAATGATGGAAAATAGTAGAAGAGTTAGTATAATGCGATTTAAAAGTAGTAAACATACGACTACTCACGTACACACACACACACACACATAAAAAATTATTGCAACCAACGATTTAAGTAGATACAAAATCCGATTGCATATGTAAACATAAAAATGCAAAGCTAATACAGCAACAACAATCAACTGGCAAGTTGAGTAACTAAAATCCCTGACATGTAGGGTGAGCGGGTGTCATCGGTGGAAACGCGCTGGTGGAGGACAGCCACGCTGCTGGGCCATTTGCTTAAGCTGCCAAATAACAAATACACATAAAACGTAGTGGCTAGGAGCCTCGCTATTTGTTGGTTGCTGGTAGCTGACGCTAGTTTCCAATTCGTTTCTGTAATTTGCTTAAAAAAGTATGAGGTCGCACACACCACATAGACACACACACACACACACTAGAAGCATCTAACGAATGCGCTCACATTGGTTGTTTGCATTATTACTCGATTACTTGGCTCCCATTTACACATTTCAACACATGATTTGCATTTGGAGAGCAAACTTTTTGATTTTCATGAGATTTACGATGGCAAATTGCAAATTTTCTGTTTGTTCAACACATAAGTACTCGCACACTCACATAAATTCTCATACATACTCGTACATTACGTTCGCTTTGTTGCATGCTGGATGTCGTTTAGCTCTTCTAACGGTAATTAACTTACATGATGCACTGTGGCCTTCTGGCTGATAGTGTTGGCTTTATGCGGGACACCGTTCTTTTTACTCTTCGCTGCCAGACTGGGCGGTAGACCGCGCGTTGCCGCAATATCCTCGTAATCCGATGATGGGCTTGGTGAAAGCGATGGCGACTCCCCGATACCGCCGCTCAGAGTACGATAACGGGCGGTGCAATTGTTAGTGCCGATCTGCAAAAGCGTATAAATATGATATGAAATTAAAATTAGTAGCGGGCAGTGGTGATAAATAGTTGGGAAATTGGAATGCAGCTAGAAATTGGCGAAAAATGCAAGAATTATTGCGGACCACCGCCAAAACGGTCAACTACTCCAAACAAATCTGGTACATGCCCAGGTAGTACCATTTTCGAAATAATATTTAAGCTAATCAGAAAAAAACAAAAACCATATAAACAACAATTTTTTGTAAAAATTTCGAAAAGTATTTGCAGCCTTTTGAGTTTATAGTTTTCTTAGCCATTAAATTTTTGCGAAAAAAGGTGCTAAAAGTCAACCGGCGGAAACTACCTACCTTATTTGACAATTTCATTTTTTATATAAATATAAATTGTTTTCGAACGTTGTATGAAAGATAAAGCAGCAAACCAAAACTTCAGAATCAGCGAAAGTTTAAAGTCACTCGAAACTTCATAACATTCATGTCATATGTAATATTTATTCGATATTAATGATTTTGACTGCTATAATAGTCCCAATAATAATTGAATATTTATTCGAAATTTCAAGTCTTTAGCTGATTAAATGAAGTAGTTAAGCCCCAAAATGCAATATCTGAACTATCGGTTGTACGGCAGCTATATGTTATATTTCTTCAATCTTAATGATTTTCACTGCTAAAATAGTTGTAATAACAATTATTATTTGTGCAAAATTTCCAGTGTTTAGCTGCTTAAATAGAGTGGTTTTCGTGATAAATGCAATATCTGAAGAATCGGTTGTATAGGAGCTATATGTTATATATATTTGATCTACATGATTTTCACTGCTTCTATAGAGCTTAAAATAGCTTGCAAAAGTTCAAGCTTCTTGCAACTGAATTGAAGGAGTTATGAAGCAAAATATAATATCTGAACAATCGGATCCTATTTACGTTATAGTTGTCCGATCTGGCCGGTTCGGAAAAATGTCTAATAAATTATAAAAAGACACCTGACTGCAAAGTTTCATTCAAATAGCTCAAAAACTGAGGGACTAGTTAACGATCACGGACAGACGGATAGACACACAGACAGACGGACATGGCTAAATCGATTCAGGTCGTCACTCTGACCACATCGGTAAACTTTTTGGTGGGTCTAACTATTATCGTTCTGGTACTTACAAACATCGGACCAAAGGTAATTTACCATTTCCATGAAAGGTATAAAAAGTGTAGTAAGTTTACAATTCTGATGAAGTCGTGTATAATTGTAATAAGTTCGAAATTTCAGTTTATATAGTTTTTGTTAGAGAAGGAACTGTTTTTTAATAAAAAAATTTAGATTATTAGAAAAAAGGAGTATCATCTAAACTTATCGAAATATATAATACTTTATAATTTCTGCTGCCAGTGTAAGTCCAATGCAACTAGATTTTTTCTTAGTCTAGACAAATATGAGCTTTTGTACGGATATCAAAAGCTTTTGATGGTACATGGCGTATGAGCAACTTTAAAATGGTAATAAATGAGTTAGCTGATAATTACTGCACAAAAGGATCGGCACAGAAAATTGCAAATGAAAGTTTGCAAAGAAAAACAAGTCGGATGTAAGAAATTTCGAAATCATAAAACTATATATGCTCTATACTTATATGTCTGTATGTATGCATGTGTGTGAACACAGCAAGTATTGTCAAGCGCCATTACAACGTAGACAGTGGACGCTGTGGCAAAAATTACATTGGTGCAACAAATTTACAAAGTTGTTCTAAGTAAAAGCTTTTTCGAAAAAATTTCTAGTTGCTGTTTGCAATTTTAATGTTTATTTTTAGCTTTTTCAGTCGTGTTTTGCTTTTGGCTTTGCTTTGCAGAGCGCGTTGTGCTGAAGTTGCAATGCGGCAGCGTCTGTGCCAAATTGAATGAATGGCTCATGAATGGAGAAATCATAGCTCGCTGACTGCGAAACGGTGAAACTGCAGCAAAAGTTTGTAGTTAAAGTGCACTTAATCAATTTGGCGGCCACGAGCAGCTGTCGCTGGCTGCTGAATGGCGGCTGCCTTTGCACCAAATGACAACTCAATATTTTCTTTTGCTATTAACGCAAATGACGACAAAAGTGCGCACCGGTCCCCTGTCACATTGTTATTTGCTTTATTCGGCGAAATACTTTTATTTTAGCGCTGTTGTCGAATACAGTCTTTGGCATGTTTTGCTTGAGGTAAAATTAATTTCAGCTTTTCAATTACTTCTACAAGGTCTGAAACTTTTTATATATTAAGTGTTTTTGTTATTCTCACTTACCGACACTGCACTCAGACGGGAGGTGACACTTTGCAGATCCGATATTGAGCCCGCGTAGTCGCCGCTTTCGCGATCATGGGATCTGGAAAATAAAGGAACAATTGTATAAATAGTATATATGAATATTATTTGAGAAGTACTTGTTAGAAATATTTAAAATAATACTTTGTTAGAAATTTTATGAATATACATAAATATATATAAGATACTTATAAAGAGGTATGCTTGTACATATATTTTATTGTTAAATTATATATTTTTTTTTAAATAACTAAATATATTTACACTTTTATAATTGCAAATAATATTAGATTAGATTCAAATGCAGTTTTTTTTGAAAGCTGTCTTATTCGTTTTATTTGTATATAAAAGGACATGTACATAAATTATTTATACGATTGAGTGCTCAAGTAAAGTTAAGACTTAAGTGGCTGGTGGTCTTTATATATACGAGTACTTTTCATACTACTCCTTTATGAGTTTGTGGAATAACAAAAAATGTCTAAGTAAAGGTCGTTTAAAAGTCTTGTGCCTAAAAATTTCAGGCTAACAATATTGTACGAACAGAAAATATTCCCGTGTGGGCAATATCATACTGGTATGAACGAACTGAATGATGTTTTGTCGGAGTTCTTGATATCTGGGGCCGGATTCTGTAACTGTGAGTTTTCAAGTGTTCACTGAAAATTGCGTGTGAGAATGAGTTTTAACTGTCAAAATTGTGCTCAAACAAATTCACAGCATTTTACCCGGTGAGAGGTAGAATGCAACAAAAAGCAAAAAAATCAGCCGCAGAGTAATAAAGTTATTTAAATTAATGGAGAATATTATTAAATTCGCCAATGATAGGTTTGATATAATCAAAATTTCCTACGTGAAATTTGAATTTTGTCTGTTACAGATTTATGTCAGTTGAAAGCCATTTGAAAGACATGAATTGGGAGGAACTCGCAAAAGCTCTTAACAGAGTAGGGGTAGTTAAAAATTGTCCAAACTAAAAATAAATATTGGTCGGATTAAAAGTATAGAAATAATATTATATATTCATAAATTTATTAATATTAAATATATTTATTTTATAAAAGCCATGTAAAGTATTCAGAAGTGCTAAGAAACGCCGAACGGGCCAGATGTGGGGTAAATGGTTTGGTGAGGAAAAAGGAACCTTACGATTTTTAGAGGAGGATATTGCAGCAAATAATGCCGGTACTTATTAGTAGGCAAGAAAATGTGGTCGAGTTGTTGACCGTAACCGAGGTAAGCTCATACTCCTGTATTTCATGCCACTCTTTTATTTTATTACACCGAAGAAGCAAGCGAATTTAGAGAACGTGACTAAGACATCGATACGCGGCCTTCCACATCAAAATCCAATATGAGGAAATCAAGAAAAGGGAAAGGGGACAGGATTTGAAGAAAAGTTATTGATAGCAAACAAAAAAATAATAATGCAGGAGAACTTAGCCTTAAAAAAGCGAATCGAAAAATAAACCAAGAAAAGTTAAAAGCCGAAGAAATCTTTTACCTTTCCCTCCCCCGGGATCACAATATAATATAATTTCCAATCATTTTGTGTATTATAATAATAATAATCCCAATGGTTTTATCCCTCCATACCCGCCCGACCGACGCGAGGGTCGCATCCGTATGACGCACGGATATATTAAAACAATTTTTTTTTTTTTCAAATATGCTGCGCCGAGTCATGAAAGGTTTGTAAGGTGTCGAGATCTAGAACTGTTCAGCTACAGAACAAATGCTCATCAGCTGATCGATTAGTAACATATATGTATGTATGTATCAATTATTGAGAGCATTGAGTATAGTTTTCTTTGTGTAAAAAAGTGAGTCTGAAATATCAAAAGAACCGGAGTGAGTGTTAAAATCCTGACACAAACTACGGAGTGGCTCATTTAACTCAAAATTACTTTTACAAGGCTTCAGAAAGAGAGGCCGGAAATGTCTTGAATCTGGAGGGAACGTTTAGCTTTATTTCGCCAAGAATAGATGGGCTATAGATCAAGCCTGCCAGTAACTTGAACAAAAATACTATGCCTATCATTTCATTGCGACTAGCAAGTGTAGAAAGATTGATGAGTTTTAAACGACTTATATATGGCGGCAGGTTGTACTGAAAAACCCAACGAAAATTTCTTAAAGCAAAAAGGAAAATTTTTTTTTAAATTGACTATCCAAACAACAGATCCATATTCCAGTATTGGCCTCACTAACGTTGTGAACAGAGCCTTCGTAATGTAAGGGTCATTGAATTCTTTTGAACATCGTTTTACAAATGCAAAAACACCTTTGGCTTTGTTAACTGTAACATTTATGTGAAGATTAAAATTAAATTTCGGGTCCATTTTAATTTCATCAGTAATTTGATAAACGCAAGTTTTTATTTCACTACGTTTGAAATCTGAAAATGTTCACATGCGAAAATATTAGTTTTGTACTGTGTGTACATTTTGCGTTTTCTCATATTTACAGAATCCAGCCCCTAAACCTACCCATTCAACAATAAAAAAAAATGTATGTAATGGTAGAATGCCGCAAATCGAACCTCTTTCGATTTCAATTGGGGTTTAAAACATGTCGTACACTAAAAAAAAGAACTACCTGATTAACTATTTTTAATAGCAAAGCGCACTTGGTATATCAACTTCATTTACATATCAATGATTTCTAAGTTCCAAAAAGAACCGAAATATCTTGAGCCTTGTCTCTAGTAAAAATTGAGATATCATAATTAGCTTTATTTTTGTATTCATTTCCGCCTATGAATAAAATAACCAATATAGGTAGAAATCTACAAATCCCAATGGTAATTTATCAGAATGCTAAGACATTTCAACAACCATGGAATACAATTTCCTAAAATATAATCGTCAGATTAAAATGACACGACTTTTCAATCAATTGTATGAGAATGCGGTGGAAAATAAAACTTACCTTTATATTAATATATAAAATATAAATCTTTTTTTGTTAAAACTTGATTCAAAAACTTATACACGGATTTCAATCGAATTTGGATAGTGCATTTCTTAGACCCCTGATAAGAAATTTAGCTATAATTTCATCCGCTAGGTGGGGCATGAATCGAGATATTCCGAAAATCTCTACCAATGATATAATTGAGATGAAATAAGAAAACGTATATGTACTATGATGCGACGAGTAATAGTTTCACAAAAAATGTATACGCTTAATGAAATCACAGTCACTTTATACCTCAAATCCGTATTTAATGTCTGTTGTTGCTGTTGCTTCCGACAGGGTGTGAAATTATTGGTTTTGGAACAAATTTTTGTCATCCCTTGTCAAACCAGTTTTGGCGTTGTGCCATCTTCAGTGTCATTTTTCGATGGCATAACGCCGAAACCGGTTTGTCTTAAAACCAAACTTGACCAGGGATGACGAAAATTCGTTCCAAAACCAATTAGTTATTAGCTATTTTCAACATAATTAACTTAAGCATAACTGGACATTGTTGTTGAAGTCATCAAAACTACATATTTTGCCTAAAAAATAAAATACGAGTACAAAAAATAAGGTGACTATATGTATATTTAAAAAAAAGTATTCATAAACTCATCAAATTACCAACTACTTGGAGCAGAGTCACCGTACGCCCCCATTTTTCAAGCTCTATAAGTTCTTGATTCCATTTTCCACACAAAATTCTATGCAAATCCTTTTCATGTACGAGGTGTTTTCAAAAAGTAAGGTTACATTTTTTTTGCAAATCTCCGAACTTTCATAGGTATTTTAAAATTTGGGTGCCTAATCCGGTAAATATGGTGGCTGAATCATGATTAACGTGTTGTTTTTGGACAAAAAATCTTTATTTTTATAATAACTACATAAATTATTTTCTATATGTCAGAAACAAACTAAGTATACTATGTACTTGAAACTATGAACATATGAAAGTCAACTTCCTTTTTGAACACACCTCGTATATAGAAACGAAACTACTTTATAAATTTGTATCAAATTTGGTAAACATATTTCGATACATTTGTTGATGAAGGAAATTTACTCAACATTTAATACCGTTTTCCCATTGCACCGTTAATAACTTAATTCATTCTTCCATTGAATATCGTGAATAATCCTCTTCACACGGCGCCTTTTGAACTGAATGTAACAATTTTCTGTTTCAGGGTAACAACCCGCATAATTTATGAAAAATTACTCAACTCATTCGAAAATTGTTCATCCTTGTCAAACTGTTTCATGGTATACAATTTTCTTTTATACTCATTTTCAAAAATATTCTGTTTTCTGCAACTTTACTTGTTTATTGATTTTTTTGTTTTGACAAATTTTTATTTTGATTTATCAGCTGATTTCGATAAATATAAGGGAAGACACAGATTTGTTCATAAATCGGAGGGTAACTCACTCTGAATTACCAACAAATGAGTTGATTGGGTCTCAAAATTTTGTATCACGAACTAAGTAATTCGGAAGGTGATTGGAGCGCGATTTACGAATATGAGAGCGAACAGCGTATTTGGGGTTCAGCGGGAAAATATTTAAGACAGCATTTTTGCTTATATAATTTATCTTGAAAATGGGTGTTGCATTGACTTTTGCCATAAAGGTATACCTCACAAACTATTTCATGAATCTGCTTCAAATTCGGTGCACACACTACGCTATACATCCATAAACTATATCTACCATGAAAATCTAACTGTACATGTAATTACGCCAAACTATCATATGTATGTATCAGTAAAATGCAAAAATACAAAATAAATAGTGTTGTTATTCATGTTTTAAATGTAAACCTAAAATAACTTAATAGATATACGCAAACATATAATGATTGGATTTTTTGTTTGGAAGTTTACCTTGAACTTTAGATTTTAGCTTTTATTAAATGACGATGTTAACTCTCAGTCCACTGTCCCGTCGGCCCACCGAAGCAAATATGTAAAGAATCATTGCGATTTAGCTTTTAATAGCTGTCATTTCGGTTCATCACCGAGTTAATATAGTAAACAAACCACAAACGATTCTCCTACTCAATTCCGAACATGACCAAATAAGCTAAGGAATTTTCGCAACACCATTCGAATATTGGAAGTTCTATTAACTAAGAATAGCAAATACGAGTACATTAATGTGCGAATGATGGGTTGCTTCCGACCATGCTCGAGGTGAAGCAGAGACGTATTAAAGTGTGTGTGCAAATAGACAAATACACCAATAAATGACAACGGTTGTACCACAGAGTTAACAATAAAAAAATCCGACTGAACTTAAATTTCATTTCATCAACTTCTGAGAGGAGAAGGAGAGAAGACCTGCTTTCATTATAAAGGGTTGAGAAGAAATTATAGTGCTTGATAAAACCAATATTTGCTGGCATATCAGATGACCAAGTAGCCAAAGGGAAGAGGATCAAAGTAGCAATAATAACCCAAATCAACTGTCGACAAAGCATTCGAAGTCATCAATTTCATATTGTTAAGCGCAAATACGCACGCACATCATTGGCTCCCAGCAATAACAGAGCAGCAAATTTTCCAAATAGCACCAGCATTGCACCGGTGAAAATTTAACTAAATAGTTACAATTAGATATTTGGTTACACTGAAAATGTTAGCTGTGGACCAATGCCTAAAGAAACGATCTTAAGATAGAAAAAAAGACTACCATTAAATTTTAGTACTTTAAAACATATTTTTTAAGCTTTGGAAAATTAAGGAAGATGAAATAAACAGAACAGCCAACTCGGCTAGCGTAGCACAATAGGTAGCGTATTGGCTCTGCAACTCCGAGCTCCCGGGTTCAAAGCCTGAGAGAAGTGGTTATGAAAATTATATTAAAAATAATTTAATTTTATAATCAAAAAGAAGTCTGATGAGGAAATGTGGTGATTTCCGAAATAGTACTATAACAAATCTTCCATAAACTGGCCTTGAGCTCAATAAAATTATAAAAATATTAATTAAAGAAAAGCTTAAATGAGATAGTATTTTAATAAAAGCTAAACGATAAAAGTGAAAAAAAATAAATGTATACTTATTTTGCTATTTTGTCCAAATACAATTTATAAGGCAATTAACCACAATTTGATTATCGCGTGGTCAATAGCTGAGTTAACAGTTATGTAGGAAAATAGGTTTTTTTCCAATAACAAGCAAGGATAATGAGTAGTGACTAGTGGTTGTAACAATAGGACCCATGTGTGCGCCAACCTATGATAAGCCTTTTTTACTGTCGGGTTGGGCAAATCGGAAACGCACTCTGGCACATAAATGCATTTAGATAAGACCCGCTCTGTAAATGAACACGAAAGCTCAGACAGGGTAGGGGCATAAGAGTGCAAAAAAAAAATACATAAAGTGTGAAACTAATGAGAAATCGAAATCGTATATTGCCACTTTTAGCACGAAGGCCAACGGCAGAAAGGCAGGACGATCGCAACGTGAAAGTCGAAGTGAAAGTCAAGCTGATGGACACCCTTACGCTTCTACCGTCAACAACAACCACAACTACAGGGCCAAACTTTTGAGTACGGGTTGCAGAGCGCTTGTGATTTGCGATAGCCAACAGACAATTCGAGACACGCAAGCACACGCTCAATCAAAGTTACTCAAGTGTTTAAGAGTGTGTGTAGAGGAGTTGAGTGTTATCCTTTTTCATTGCTTTCCACACGTACGCATCTGAATAGACTACTTGCTTGTTGAGAAGGTAAGCACACTGACAGCCGAACGCAGTTCCAAACAAAGCAACAGACACCGTGCAAGTCAGTTAAAAACAAAAATATGTGCTATACATAAGTCAATGGCCGATATGGAAGTGTGACTGAGATGGTCAAATCCAAGGAGAATATGGTTACGACACCGAAGTAATCAAAAACTTTGCACGTTACTTTTCATGTGATTTTACTCGAATCTATGTATGTAAGTACGTCTAAAACGAATGGGTTGTGAATTCGAAAAATTTTAGTTTACAACTTGTGTTGTTGCATACACACAAATCGAAGATATAAAGCAATAATTTTGTGGTGTCAGTGCAACAAGAATGTTGCGAATGTTTTTTCTTGAAAAAGCCCTGGTATCGATATGTTAATGTGATAGACCGCTTACTTTTCTGTACCTCTGGTATTCTTACTTGGATTAACTCATAGATTTATCAATGCAAACAGTAATAAAGTCAAGACCTTGTTTTGATTTTAATACTCGAAGTAGTCATCTCAAATAGTAACAAAATGCTTAATCTGAAGCTTCTGAAGGGACTTCATTTGAGGCCGATTCCACGTACATCAATCAGCATATTGACGCGTTCATGCCTTAGTTAATGTATGATATAGTACATAGCAAAGGCTCGATGGTACTGGTGTATAGAGATGACATTACCTTCGTTGATATGAACACCAGACCTTTCGATTCTTCTATAAGCAATATCAGTTACCTATGTTAGCCGGGAGATCAAGAATGGACACGGTTTATATTCGAAATTAAATACTTTTTCTTCAATTAAAAATCACCTTTTCCAAACCTCTTGTTAATTCCGTTCTTTCATAAAACACAGAAAACATGAATTTAGCCCATCAGGGATGATAATGAGTTGGTATTTCTATTCTGCTCATGACTTATAACCTTGTTTGCGGGAAGGACGGTCATCGAAAAAGCTAGAATGACTAATTCTATGAAGCTATGCTACGTAGAAGTTAAAGCTATACAAATTTAACGATTGCGATTGTGCGGAAGATGATGCTGCGGTGAAAATGCTTCACTGACAAGCGTTTGTGCAAAGTACAAATACAAAAATTAAAAGCCAAAAACATCACTGACCACATGCTCAGAATATGAAATAATCGACGATACAGGAATATCATCCTACACATTGGGTATATTTCTAGAGAGCGTTAATTGGAGTAGCCGCTGGGATCGAGTACGTAGTGGGGCATACTTTAACTCGATATACCGCTAAGATTCCAACTTCGAGCCTGATCTAACAGGATATAACTAAAAATCTGCACTACTTTATATTGTTTGTATTTCAAGCATCACATTCTCTATTAGGCCAACATTGCGAATTAAATAACTTATTGCATTTTTTTAAATGAGTCATAACAATGCTCCTGTAACAGTAGTCTCAAAAATGCCTTCTAAGCAGCAACATCTCCCGGAGCATATTGTACGCTTTTATAAGCAGAATTAAGAGGAAGGTAAAAAATTTACATGTGACCATTTTAATGCGGAAGGCGTTGCAAAAAGAACTATTCATTCTATTTTGAATACCTTAAAAATAGAAAGGCAACCCGGTTTTGGAAGAAAACCGGTTATGATGACCAAATATACCGTTAAAACGCTTAAGACTGCCTTTAACAACAAAGATGGCATAAGTCAAACTTAAATTTTAACAGCCATATATTTGCAAAATGTTAAATTAACTCAATATTAAAGTGAGATAAAAGCAGCGGTCTCCAAACTACACAGAGGATCAGATTCGGGCAGTCAAAACCCAATGTGGAAAAATTACCGTGAAAAATCGTACGTTTTGGATGACGAGAGCTATTTCACACTCAGAGCCTCACAAATACCGGGAAATGATATATTTTATACAAACGACATATCTCCAGCCTCTCCTGATGTCGAAATCCTATTTCAAGCCAAGTGGACTAGCAATCAATTAGACCATTTATCAAAACGATTCTTTGGGCAAAATTTGTATACCATTTATTCATAAATATTATAATGATGACAATTACGTATTTTAGCCGGACAAAGCCACATCGCATTATGCAAGAGCTGCGTTGGACTACTTAGTCGGCAAAAACATATATTTTGTGCCCAAACACAGAAATCCCACTAACTTACCGCAATGCCGACCAATCAACGATTTTTTTGGAGATCTTAAAAGTCATGTTTACAAGAATGGCTGGAAGGCCGGAAATGTGAACTAGTTGACACGTTATATGTGAAAATGCTTTACGGAAATTGACACAAATGGCGTACAACGTGCTTGCTCGCAAATTCGCACAAAACTATGACAGTAGGACCATTTTTTGAAGTTCAATGATTTCAAACTATTGTTAGTAATTTAATTTCATTAAAAAAAAAACATTAAATAAATGTTAACAATAAACATAATATGTATTGTTAACATTTATTTAATTTTTTTCCTATAAAATCTTAATCATAGAATAAGTTTTTTCTAATATCGGTCGTCCCTCGGCTGACCATGGCAAACCTCCGAGGGTTGCAATGAAAAACTTCTTATCAAATTGAGAAATGGCTGATGAATTTAAAACTAATCAAAAACAAAACGGAACCGTTTAAACAAGCGACGGGATGGAAATGTAGAGCGCAAGCCGTTCATAAACCATCACTGCAATTAAATATTTGGCCAGTTTAGCTTCAGAAAAAAGCGAAAAAATAAATGAAAGTCCACACAGGACGAGGCATCTGTTGTTTTAGCTGAACGGATTCTTAAAGACATCCCAGCGAGAAATTTGAAAATAGTTTATAATAGACTAACCGATGAAGAAGCCGAATATACGAGTATAAGGTTTTATAGCTATTGCTAAGGTTAGGTTGGGTTGGAATGGCTGGGAAGAGAACCCTCCCTTGCGTGGCCCATTGTACTACCATATGCGATTCGCTCCTCAATTCTCCTGCACATCGGGCTCAAACCATTTTGTTGACTTGATATATTTCGACTATGCGTTTGGGTTAATTAGCGCTATCTCCGCGAGGCTTTGTAGAGTTGGTCTGCCAAGCGTGCGAAGTCTTCTTCTACTTAAAGCTGGACATTGGCAAAGTAGGTGTTCCACGTTCTCTTCTTCTTCGTTGCAACTACGACAGTGCTCCGGAGCATTTACTCCTAGTCTTTTCGCATGAGTACCGATTAGACAGTGCCCTGTGAGGGTTCTTGTTAAGGTAGAGACTTCGCTTCTTTTTAGCCCCAGAAGGGTTGATGTGCGCCTTTTATCGTAGGACGGCCACGTGAGTTTGGAGATTTCGCAGTGTGGGAGAGTACCCCAACGTTCATTCGCCACCTTTGTAGTGTTGTGCTTAACTTGTAGTTTAAAAGTGGCAAGTGGTATACCTATCCTGTTCGTCCTCGAAAGGATCGGGGGGGTCGTACCTCTCCTTGCCAGTTCACCCGCTTTGCAGTTGCCCTCAATATCACGGTGTCCAGGCACCCATATGAGTTGAATTCTATAATGCTGAGCCATCTCGTTTAGAGATCTTGCGGCATTCAGTGAGAGACTTTGTATTGTCGATACAGGAGTCTAGCGCTTTCAGTGCTGCTTGGCTGTCAGAAAAGATATAGACCTGTTTACTTTCTTTAGGTTTTTTGATTAGGTGCTGCGTAGCCTCCTGGATGGCCAGCACTTCCGCTTGGTACACGCTACAGTGGTCGGGGAGTCTGAACGATGTTTCAAGTTTTAGTTCAGGGGAAAATACACCTCCCGCGACTTTCCCGTTGAGTTTGGAGCCATCAGTGTAAATATTGATGGCCTTGTGTACCAATCCTGTCGGGTTGGTACGATGACTTCATAGTTCTTTTTAAAGGAAGCTGATGGTGTACAGTAGTCCGTATTTGTTGGTATTTGAATATGAGCCATTTTTCTTAGAATTTCTGTGTGGCCAAGCGTGCTCTGGGTCCAGAAACCGGGTTCTCTAAGCCTTAGAGCTGTGATAACGGCTACCTCTTGAGCGACTACGGCAATTGCTAAACTCAAGACACAAAAAAATGTTCACCCGGTGAATAAATAATATAACACATACTGAAGTCAATCGAAAAGTTAAATTATGTTCATATGTAAGTGAACATGTTAGACACATTCGCATGGAATTAAAACGCAGAGAGCTCGAAAGGCGTGCTTAAAAATGTAAAGACCCTACGAACTAAATAGCCCGGTGAGCTAATAGCTTTTTGGTAGTTCCGCAAGGAGAGTAATCATCGGTGGAGAGGGTTAAGTGTATTGGTGCAGTTGCGGACTCAAAGTCGTGCAAACCAGTCAGCGAGAATAACAGTTTTTATTTTAATTCCATGTTATAAAAGTCCGGGAAACATAATATCAATGTTCCTTCGGTCCACGGACCACCTGAGTAAGAATTCTAGATTCTTTGTTTGTACAACTTTTTGGAAAAAAGTCCAGTTATAATAAACAGTTATAACAAAAATGAATTATAAGGAAAGAACTTTTCGGCTGTGAAAACTATTTGTCTAAGTTTAACTTTTATTCCTGGACTAAAAAAATAAGAGGCCGGGTCGAGCGATTATTTTATTTAAAATAAAATAAAAGTTCAATTATAACTCTTTTACAACGACTTTTGTTATAAAAGTTATAAAAAACCCCAAACTCCTATGACGGTATAACAGTACTCATGAGAGTTCCCTCTACACGAGTGCCATACCAGATAAAAGGTGAAATAAAAAAGGAAATCTTCTACATAGAAAAAAAAAAATTAAAGCTCTTGTGCTATTTTTTTTAATTTAATGATATTGATGGATACATGAAAGGAAATTTAAATTTAAATAATATATAATTAAATTTTATATCAAAACAGCGTTTTCTTCACCTTGGCGGAAGTCTCAAACCTTTCTTGAATGGTTGGCACAAAGAGTGCAAAATTTAATGCTCTTACCTGCTTAATTACAAGAGTAATTGCGCAAACTGCAATATATGAACAATCGATTATATAAGACCCATATATATTGTTACTCCATGTATTGAAGTTTTTCACTGCTAACACTTTGCTTATGAAAATTGAAAATGGGGCAACATTTGAAACTGTAATCTTCTAAAATAGAGGAGTTAAAAAGAAAAATGGCTATGAACAATTGACTGTATAAGTGTTATATGTTGTATACATATCTCCAATTAGGGAAATTTTTAGGCGAGTTTATGTAGCAAAATTACATATCGGCACAATCAAATGTATGCGAGCTATTTGTTACGAAAAATAATAAATACATTATAAAAACGGAACCTGTGCAACAAATTTCAAACATACATATATCATACATAGCTCTGAAATTGAGACAAGAAGTTAAATAACTTTGTTACCTTCCTCGCTAAAAGTTCGCCAACTAAATCTATGACATTTTTTTAATCGCTTAACCACCATTTCTCGCTATACAATCTTCGCTCATCTATACTGATTTTCTTGTAAACTATTGTTGTGGCATTTTGAAGCGCTGTACAAAAATATTTTCAGGTGTGTTATTATTTTCTTTTGGTTGCTATTATTTTCACAACTTTCAGCTTTTTTTGTTTGTTTGTATTTATGTTGATGGCGGAGCAGAATCTCTATGTATGTGTTTTTGACCTATAAGAAGTGGCGAATGCTTTCGGTATTCCTAGGTTTGCTCGCTTTCTTATCGTAGCCATATTTATTATTAATGCGTTGACTTAAGCGGCGGAACTGTTTTAGCAGCAGCTGAAGCAATAATAAAGAAGACCTAAGGAAAAAGAGATGCACAACCAACAAACATAGCTGGGGATTTACATCTATAAATGTAAGGGAAACCCTTTCAAAGTCTAGTAGTATTTGTATATTTTTGTGTGTTTTTTTTTTACTGAAATCTTCGTTTGCTGTACGAGCATCTGTTTTAATAAATAGTACATACACATATATACTTATGCTTACAACAAATATACCTTCCCTGTGTGTTACTACATAGTTGTATAAGTAAAAAGGTGTAAATGGAATCTTACCTGGCGTGCGTTAGCGGTATTATTGTCGGTGGATTTGGCGGCTGCTGTGGCACGATAAGCCCACGCCTGGGCGGTCCTCGCTGTGGCAGTGAAATATCTCCGGCAGATCTTAATGAAATTACACCAACACTCTCACGATTTGAAGAGAAACGTACGCGACCACCCTGTAGATTAGAAATAACAAAAAAAAAAGTTTTCGTTATGCGTTTGCATGTTTATATTCAGGTGTAATGAAATATTCGTAAATGAATATGCAAAGGTTGCATTGAACATTCATAAGAGCAGCTGTGGTCTGCTAGGAAAACTTGGAATTATGAAAAACTAATGAAATTAATAAAACGTCGTAAAAAAGGAGCAATTTATGAGTATTATGAATATGTATACGAACATACAGTTACTCAGGCAATTGATGTTATTTTTAATAGCGATTATGATTTTAATCAAAAATTTTGTGTTAAATTTATATATGTACATAGTACACTGCCTAAAATTTTTTCAGAGATTCGAAAGCATCATCCATAGTAAAGTGATAGCGTCCAACCGTCCTTCAACACAGGCCTACATTTTTTTGATACTAATTCAAGGCAAGATTTTTTCTACGCCAATAAAATACCTATCCACTTAGTAGAAGAGGGAACTTCCTACCTTGAGACAGGGTAAAATACCATTTATAAGGTTCTACGATGAGGTCAAAAGGAAGTTAACCGTAATTGTTAATATAACCATGTTTGCCCATTCCTTTAATAGACAAGCGATTCAGAGTACCAATACCTCAGGGTACCACCTGACCAATAGCGACACATTCAAGTACAAATCGCTGTAGAGCCATCTCTAAGCTCAGACAAAATATACCTCAACTACTTAATGGTAATTACAGCAGATGCCGCCATCACAGGTACCAGCTTCTCTGAATTAGGGAAAATTTGAAAAAAAGAAAACATGGGAGTGACCAGTAAAAAATACAACCTGAAGGGGAATATTGGAATGATGCTCGATATACCGGCTGCTACCAGAACGAAGAAAAAACGCGGAGGAGGCCTAGTACGAGCCGAGAAATGACGTTAACTTTTTTGGATAAAATCCCTCTTGTCATATGACCATATGTCAAGAGAACAATCAAGGGAATATACTTAAAAGTGGAACTTTAAGTTGTGACGGTGGACACCATCACGCTAAGGTCTTCGCTGATCCTAACGACGCACTGCCCTATAAAACTGATACAGGAAATATATAGCACCAGCTTCAGTTGACTCAAGGAGTTTCCCATGTCCCATCGTTTCAGCTTATTTCGTTCTTATAACAATCCGATTTAGGTTGCAAGTAAGTAAGGCATAAAGAAGTCGAGGCTCGTGGTTGACTTCAGGATATTAAACAGTTAATGACTTATACCCAGCCCAGGATGCAATAAGCGTTGAATGCAATCAAGCGTTGCACAAGTATGTGTGCGCGTTACACTGCGAAAATGAATTGCTTCCTTTTTTCAAAATTATTGTTAGCAGAGAAATTTAATCTGCGCTGTGTCCGCAAATCTTCGTTCGATTTTATACTCTCAAAAGAATTAAGCACACAATAAATATCATATAAGTATGTAAATCAAAGCTTCCGTTCAAAATTTTGGAACAATTTTCAGTCACCCCTTGTCAAGTTTGCTATTAGGACAAACCGGTTTCGGCGTTTCAAATTTCATTAGATTCTTACCCGGTCGGAAACTTCAACAACAAAACAGAAAATATTTTAAAATATTTTTAAGTCAGAATCTTTATTCCAAATAGCATAATAATTTCCAAGTTTCAAACTGGCTCAAACTTTACATAGAATTTTTGCAATATTTTGTGAATATGGTTTTTAAAACATTTACTTAATTTTGTGTAACGCTAATACTTTTAGAAAGAATCTTACAAAACCAGACCGCATCTATATTATATCAAATCTAAAGGAGCTTCAAATCTGCAAATCTTTAAATTTGAAAGATCCAATTAAAACCTATATAAAAAGTTTAAATTTTAATTATATTTATTTTGGGGCCAACGTTAATTTCCTATTAGCTTTTCAGCCGGTAGTTTTAAATAAAGTATACCAAAGTTTCTCTTATCATCCTACGCTTTTCGGCGTCATTCGCAGCTTCTTCAAAGAGTCTGCATTTTATATAATATAATTTTGTCGCTTACTATATATAGCTCAGTATTTGGCCGAGCTTCTCCTACCATTTGTGGTGTGCGTCTTTATATTATACCACGAATGGAGGGACCTACAGTTTTGTGCCGACTCCGAACGGCAGATGTATTTAATGAGAAGCTTTTTCATGGCAGAAATACCCTCGGAGGTTTGCCATTGCCTGCCGAGGGGTGACCGCTCTAGAAAAAACTTTTTCTATCGTTAAGGTTTTGCTTGCCCTGACTGATATTCGATTTTCGAACTCACCGGCATATCAAGTTATAGCACGCACCGCTACCAACTCGATTACAGCGGCCACATCGTCTGCACCGAAACCGGTTAGTAGCTTTTAGTATGGTTAAACAAAATTCGACCGTTGGATTATATTCGAAATATTAAAAAATATCACCATATCAGTGAACTATGAAAGGTAATCGGAAGCTTTTTAATTAACTATATTTTCGGGTTTCCGCTCCGTATGGTACGTGACCCTTTTTTATGATTTTTCTTATAATTTTATTTGGCGGATTAAGAAGTTGCTCGAGAAAAAAATAAAAAGGTCTTCATACACATAAGGAGAGAAAAATAAAATGACTTCATAGTGATTAAATCAATTAAATTCATACAAACACGTTCAATTACAGAAATCACTTATTCTGTTTTTTTGTTTTATGTAATTTGTAGCTCGCTATTCAAAAGCATAGTCCCATTGGGCCTGATCTTATTAAAGTTATATAAAAAAACAAATTTTGAAATTAAAATTCTCCCCTCTTCTCCCAGTTGATTTTAATTTTTAGCTTAAATCGGTTATTTATTATGAAATAATACACGTTTGGAGATAAGCTGACACCGGAAGAAAGCTGACACCAGTGCTGTAGACAATTACAAATTGGTTTATGAGTTAGTTATCACAAGCATTAAAGCGTGACTTAAGATATGATTATGTTTGTTTAACGATAAGCATAAATAAACTCATTATTCGTGAGTAACTTATTTACACTACATGTACTCGTATAATATATGCAAGTATAAAATCTTCCAAAAATTAATTAAGTTTTTATCTTCCTTTATCTTTATCTTCCGGATTGCAGAGATAGATTCAAGGTGTCTAACTAGAAAAATTTGAAAGGAAATATTGCAGTTAAACCAGTTAGTATTGTTTTTGTTCCCCTCAGTATAGAATTGACTTAAAAATATTCGAAAGTCATAGCGGACAGAAAAAGGTTTCGAAACATAATGCCGCTTTAAAAAATGATAAAAGCCGCTTATAACTTTCTCGCCATGAATTGAATTGCATTAATTTAAAAACAAAGAACAGCACAATTTTTTTAAGGGACCTGAATTAATCTGCATGTTAGTTAAGCAAAATTTACCACCATAGTTGACATGTACTCTATCAAAAAAAAAAGCTTCTATCGTACTCTATTCAATTGATTATACAACAAAAAATTGTTTTAATTTGTGCCCATCAAATTATGCTACCCTCGACAAAAAAGCGCGTTATTTTTTCCTATTTGTCAAAGAACTTACAAATTCCTAATAAAATTATAACAATTTACTCTAACGACAAATGTTCAGATATTTTAGTTTTTATTCAACATAGAATCTGCTCTTTTTACAGTCGATTCAAATGGATGCACTAGAAATTTATTTTTTCCAACAAAAAACCGCAAAACTTTTCATTGTATGTACATATGTATGTATATATATTCAGCGTGCAACTAACAAAAATTTGACATCAAAGCAAACTGAATGGAAATTGAAGGATTTGATGCGGAGTCAAAAACCACTTGCGAAAAGCCACAGAGCTCATAAATCAAAGGGAAAACAAATTTACAGTTTAATCTGCTACAAACATCAACAACAATGCCAAATTGGAGTAGTGATTCTGCTGTTGCTGCCTCAGCAGCCAAAAGGAAACGGCAAGCGCGGTTTCCGATTACACCGAAGGCCCAGGCGCCAATGCCGCAAAGCAAAAACCAATGATAGACAAAAGTGCGACTAAGGATTGAAGCTGACTGCTTATTGAGATTATGGGTAGCGGATATTGTAGAGCGTCTTCGTAGCGTTCTTAGCATAAATTGTGTGTTTTTTTTTATTTTTTTGGAAGAACAAATAATGTGGAGAGGGTAGTTGATATTTTGGCGACTAGCATTCGATGTGCAGTTTCCCAAGAATTATGCATTTTCGTGATGTCAATAAACATAAAGTGAATTTCAATAAAAATAGAAAGTAATAAATGAAAGTAGGCGAACGAAGGATAAACACAAAATGCATGGAGGAAAACATTCAATTCACGGGGAGGGAGAATAACAGGCAGCAAATAAAACTTGTATGTAGACAAGCAAACCAAAATCAAAGCAAAGCAAATACATTCAGCGTGTAATTTAATAAAGCGATTGCAAATAAAATCGAAGAAAAGTGCGATGCAGACAACACACACAGAGCCAGGCAAAAAATATTTAAAAAAAACAGCTATATATGTATATGTATTTGGATGAAAAAAAAATGGGAAATCGAGAAAATGGAAAATACAAATAATGAGTGGTAACTGCAAAAAGGCAAACTTTGGTAAAGGATACGCCAGGACGAAATCAGAAACGAAACGAAGCATGGCGCAGCTTCAATGAACGTGAACTAAAACCGCACGCAAGGGCGCGCTTGAGTGTGTTTATCGGTCGTCGCACAGAGAGTTTCGTTGGGGATGAAGAAAAGTATTTTCGGATAGTTAAGTCGGGCTAAATGGGCTGATTTAAGTTTGCAAAAGTGCTGTTAGGGTTAGCCGATATAATTTTCTGACGATGCCTGTTGAAGATATCAATTTTCATATTTTAAGATTTGTTCGCATTACAACAAATTTGTTTTGCATAAATATTAAAATCCTTCTCGATCAAAAACCAACGAGTACGTCATTTATGGTTACTTTTCTCAAGTTAAAATACCGATAAATGCTACCGGTATCCAGTTCTATAAAGATAAGAATTTCGGAAATAATAGCGAGACTCTGCTCTGCTTCAGTTTTCATCTTTGCAGAGAAACGTCAAGCCGTCAAATAAAAAATTGTTTAGAATAATAATATAAGAGCGAGCATAATGATATACATATAAGCAACCCGCAGTGCTTTTTGTTATTATATCTCTCAGATCGCGTTCAATTTTAAGGATCGGCCAACCAGACCATAGCAGTAACGGTACATAGACAAGACATTTGTTTCGATTAAATCAAAATAAGTATAAAGTTTTCAGCTTTACTTTCATATAAGTTTGTAAACTGAAACACATTTCAGAGCGGTAGTGACAGATATAGTGAGACATAGCAGCAGACTGAAGTGGCCGCTGTTATCGACTGGGTATCGGTGCGTACTAGTAAATTCTTAATGATAGACATTTTATTTGTCTAATAGCGGCCATCATTCCGCAGACAATCGCAAACTTCTGAGGGTATTTTTTCTCCTAAAATACATCTGCGCTTGGAGTCGCCATAAAACTTTAGCCCCTCTATGTAAGGTACAACATAACACTGAACTAAATAGTGTAAGCTCCAAATTAATAAAAAAAAGTAGTACACTGAAAGTATAAATAGAATCAAAAGTTCGCTATGAGATCCAAAAGACTCTCCAGCATTTAAGATTGCACGTAATCAAAGCGACGAATTTTAGGCTACCGCCGGTCGAAAGCACAGCTTTTAGAGTTAACCAATTATTATCAATGACTTGTGATTGTGGTTAAGTGAAGCGACGAGAAGGCGTTCACTGAACAAAAATTATACGTGTTTAGCTCAAAACAAAGAAAAAATTGTTCCAGAGTTTTAATCGGATATGTCCGTTTAGACAAAAGGTGTTAATTTATGTTGAGAAAATTATATTTGAAGTTTTAAAATACTACAGCAGTGTGACGAAATTTATAGCTTTTAGAAAGAGAGTAGAGAAAAATTACTTATTCAAAGATCTCTAACGATTAAAAGTTTATAGTTTTCATATGAAAAGGAAATCTTTTTGAAATCGTCTGTGGCATTAACATAAAATAAAAAAAAATATTTTAAATTAATAGAATTTATTTAATTAATTTGTATGTATGTTAATCTTTTGAACAATTTAGAAAAGACTAGTTTTATATTTAAAAATTATATTCAACCTCAGTACAATACTAAAATTAAAATTGAAATAGACTTTAACTGTGAATATTCAAAAAACTAGCACTCATCGCTTACCTCAATTTCTGAATCTTCAAAATCGAAGATATTCCTAATTTTCGGTGCGATGAGATGACAGGTAATTAATAGCCTTGATAATTGATCTTAAACAGAAAATACAAATTGTTATTCCACGTTTCCTAAGCTTCGTTTGGTAGTTCTCCAATAGGAAAAATTGTGTATTTTGCAACCACAGGATATGAAACACAATTGATTCCAACGTTGAAGGTATGTACGAGTACGTGGATAAAATTATCTGCTTTAAGTTTTTGCATATGTATTTTAAAAATTGGAAAAAAACATGGAATTCTTTTCCATCTAATCTAAGAGGCAAGTTAAACAAAAACAACTATGAAAAAATTATATGTAAAATTATTTCCACCTCCAATTTAAGTAAATATAAAAGACTTCGTATTTAGTATGTTTTAAACATTGCGCATAGCATTGCTTAATTCCAAATTTAAACCCTACCTCTTGGATAAGGAAAATATCTTAGTCCTAAATCTGTATATATTAATTTAGACTTTTTCATATAAATCTTGGTTTAAGTTCAGTGGCAACATTTGCTAATGTATAGACTAATACTATATTATGCAAATCTCCGACTGGTTCTCATATTAATTTATTCCTTAATTCGGAATATTTCGAATTAGCTGAAATGGTGAAAAATTTGACCATTGCAATAATTTTACAGATGTATGAGGCCGATATTCATACTATTCATTTAAGATTTAATTTGATTTAATATTTCAAAATACAATTTTTTAAACCAAAGTATTTCGTTCGCATAGTGTACGAAATAACGAATAATAAGCAATTCAAGTAAGCTTTTAATACATTTAAATTATATTTATATTTAATGCCATATACTCGTATGTATGTATATATGTATGTACATACACGCCCTAGCCTTCACGACATTTCTTATTTTTTAATTTTATTGGATAAACCAAAGTGAAATATATAAATACATTTGCGTTTTGAACTTGGCGTAGAGTCATTACAAAGGCAAGTGAACGAGCGAATCGTACGCATAAATTCGAAAAGTTATTTCAGTTATTTGCGAAATGCTCAAAAGAAGCGTCATTCTGAGCAAAAACAAAAGAACAAAAAAAACACACACAAAAGAGCAAATAAACACTGAAAGCACTATTTAAAAAAAAATTGGTTCCACTGGCTTCACTGACAAAGGTAGCCACTTAAAGGTTGGACTGAATTTCCGTCGCTTTAATCTCGCAGTTGAAGGACTGATTGAGTTGGATTGTGGTAAAATTATATGAAAAAGGTAAGAGATAACAAGCGTTAGTAGGCAGTGAATAAATCGACAACGACAAAAATGCTGATGGCTTGTGGTTTTAAATTTCCCAGGGTTGTAGCCAGTGTAGCTGAAAGCTAAGCCCAATAAGTAAAAGCGGTTTCTAAGCGTTTTTATTTTATTTCTTTGCGTATACATAAATACATTTTGTTCTTAAAGAGTTTTATCAATTCAAAGACTTTACGCATTATATAGTGATATTAATAATAATAATATTAAGTAGATTGCTTGTGAAAAATAATTTTACAAAAAACAAATCTATTTTGAATTTATTTTTAAGCACAGTGGCAATGAGTACTGCCGTATCTGAGTGTGTAGAATAAAATGCTCTTGATCTATGGACAATCAATATAAACTGTTTTCATTCAATATTTATTAATGCTCAGATTTCGTGGCATTGCACTATAGGTCAAATGGCAGCTTTTGCTGTGTAAAAGTAAGAATAAGGTGCCGTTTTCATTTTTGTTCTTGTTTTTGAATTGGAATTACTTAAAAAAAGCCTCGTGATTTTGTTTATGCTAAATATAAAGTACCGTTACACAGCTGTGCGTCAAAGTCAACCAATGCAATTTATTATACAAATGTGCTTGCTTGCAAGTTCAGTAGTGTTTAGTAAATTTCAAGTTCGTGTTTCTCGAATTGTGTTAAATGGAAAATAAAGATACAAGTAAGTAGAAATAATTTTAATTAAAAGACTTACTGTATATGTATGTCGCTTTACTTGTAAATAACGTATTAGCCTGCATAACCTTAAAACGGTACATTTTATCTCTAACTTTGACTTTCTGTAAGCTCTATAAAATTTTGACCCCATTAGACCTCATAATCAGAATTGAAGATTGTCTTAGATGGGATTTCAAAAAAAACAACTTCAATTGTTGGTCGTCCACGTCTGCCATTTAGCGCAAAATCAGAATTTGGAAAAAGAAAAGAAGCCGCAGACCTTTCAACTGAGAAAGCTGATACTAATCTTCTCGTTCGTGCAGCAGCAACATCCGCTCGGAAACAAGATGATTCCGATTTAGCTGCAGTCCTTAAAGAGAGTATGAAAAGCCCAACAAGGCCAGCAAATATGCGTAAAATATGTACACAAGATTCCCAAAAGACAATTTCACTTTCTGCGGATGAGGCTTTAGCTTTTCTTCTCGAAAATAATTTTACGAAAGAGCAGTACAATGCAATACGACAAGAAAATAAATTAAGAAACTGCGATATATATCCACACTATAGCAATATTATTGCCGCAAAATTGAAATGTCGACCTCGGGGTATATAAGCAAATGAGACCCTTGGCAAAGTTTCGTTTACAGCACACGGCAGAAAGAATCGTTGAGATGCAAAAAGAAGTTTTTCAAGCTGTAATAGAAGAGGAGAATACCGATATTTTAAGCTCCGAATTAATTTAAGCAAAAATTTAATGAGCCCAGTTCGTCAAATAGCTCCGCTGCTTCTCTCTTAGCTACTACAGTTATTCCCTTAAGATTACTACTTTTATCGGGAACGCCAATTTGGGACAACCGTACACCACAATCTGTAAGATTTTGTCGGCCAATTAAGCTGGAGTACACAAAGGAGACAAAATAAATTGTTTTAAAGGAAGACTTGGATTTAAAAAATGAAATCAAAGCTTTGAAAAACGTACGAATATCAATTGGTGAAGAGAAATATGCTGAAGTGTCATTCAAATTATTTTAAACACTAATTGATGGAAAATTTTTTAACATTATAACTGTAACGAAATCTAACCAGGCATGTATCCCATTTGTGCTGCTACACCTAATGATTTTATGAATACTTTTGATTATAAAAGTGAAATATTCCGTGCAAAAGAAGAAAACTTAAAGTTTGGATTTTTTGAATTTACATAAAGTGGCAGATACGAGGAGATGATATGTAAATTATCTAAAAAAGAAAAAAAGAAATACAAAATGATTTTTGGAAAAAACTCGGACTTCGCGTGGACATGCCCAGAGTAGGTGGCTCCGGTTCCGCAAATGAAGAAAACACTGCTCGTGGAGCGTTTAGTGATCTTGATATTTTTTCTGAAATAACTGGTGTTGACAAAGAGCTTATTTTTCGATTTGAAATCATTTTAATTTGTTTATCCTGCAAGTTTGAAATAAACTCCAGCAAATTTAAAATATAATGCTTTGAGACAGCAAAACATTTTCAGGAGCTATATTGCTGGTTGCCAATGAGTTCGACGGAACATAAAGTCCTCATGCATTCAAAACTAATAATAGAAAATACGGCGCTTCCAATAGGTTTTTTTTGCAGAACAGGCTGCTGAATCGCGACATAAAATATACAAATCCGATAGATTGCATCACGCCCGCAGGAACAACCGCATCAATAACCTGTTAGAAGTATTTAATAGGGCCGTGGATACATCAGATCAATTAATTTCTACAACATTTTTAAAGAGACGGTTACAAAAGCGGAAGCATTCGACACTTCCACCTGAAGTAATTGATCTATTATGTAGCTGCGAAACGATAGAGGAATTTCAACTTGGCAACGAAGACGATGAATAATGAAAGTGAAGAGTCTCTTTATGATTTAAATTTACAAAATGAATTAGATTTAATCAAGTACTAAATGTTTTACTATAATTAAAATAAACGAATGAGTTTCTTGTTTGGATTAATGGTTTCAAAAGGGTTAATATTGATTTTTGGTCTTTAATGGGTTAATTTCCATTTTTTTAACAAAATTATTCTTACTCTTGAAATGCTTACAAGTTTTGATTTGAATGCCATGATTTTGTTGCCTTAATTAATTTCGCACATGGTCATTTGACACATAGTGCATTGCCTTAAGGTATTAGACTTATAAAATCATAATCAACAAACAAATCTCAATTCTCATCAAATCGCATGATGAAATAATGGAAATACTGTACGTTCGCAACTTCTTGCTCTAAATCAGCCATATTGGACGTCCTTAGAAAATCTTTAAATAGGAACAAAGTAATATTTAATAAAATGAATGGCAACAGTGGTCTGAAACCGAAAACATTCTGGGCGAAACGAAGCAACAACATTATTTTCCGTAGAGTGCAGATATCTTTAAGGTTTTTGGTTCGCTGATTTCAAAAATTACGTTAGAATGTAAAAATTCAAAATGGTTAACACAAAATAGCTGACGAATTTTAGGAAAAATTGTTTTAAGAGCTAAAATTGAGTGTAAGGGGCTCTTTGAGGTTGCTGATTTCAAACATAATGTCAGAGCTAAAATTAAGTGTAAGGGGTTATTGAGGTTGCTCAATCGAAAAATAACGCCAAACAAGTAAGAAAAGCTAAATTCGGGCGAAACCGATATTTATGTACCCTCGCGATTTAGTTTTGTATGGGCGGTGCCCATAATTTTATAAAAACCCGTTTCTTTTTTTCAATTCGCCGCTAGTATTAAACTTTACTCAATTTGTTCCAAATTTCCGTTATATGAAAGTTGGGTGTGCTTATGGTCCGATTTCTGAACTATGGACGGTGATGCTAGAGATATCAAGGAAAATATGTCCACCAAATTTTGTGACAATACATTACACTGTTATTAAGATACAGAAATGTTTTCCTAAGTGGGTACTGGCGACGCACATTTTTAAAAATTTCACAAGTACCTAATTTCTTAGTTCAAAATCGTTCCAAATACCAAATTTCACTCAATTTGCTGTTATAGATACCGAAAAAACGGTGTTTTTGCATTTTTCAAAAACTTCCGTTATATGGGAGGTGGGCGTGGTTATTAACCGATCTTGACTATTTTCAATACCAACCTACCCTGTCCAAAGAGCAGTCTCAATTTTTACTAAAGGTATTGTAACCACGGATAGACGGACGGACAGACAGTCAGGGCTAAATCGATTCCTCTTTTAATTTTGATCATTTTAGTATATATATGTCTATATCTATCCCGATTATTTTATGCTGTTACAAACAACCGTTATGCGAACAATGTTATGTACAAGTACGCTGGGGTATAAAAACTGTGACGAAAAAAACAATCTGTAGCACGGATCTGAAGGACTCTGGAATCTTCTCTTGAATAATATAAAACAATACACTTCTAACAATCCCCTTATTCTTTTAATTTGGCAGAATCTACTGGTATCACAGCTTTTGCACACTTTCTGTTATAAGTAAATGTATGTATCGCAACACTCAACAAAAGTAAATGAAAAACGCAGACATGTTTAACCGAAATCTTGTTTTTCATACCTTCAAAATCACATTTCATTTTGCAAAACACAAAAAAAAATTCAATAAATGTATAATTAAACATCAAAAACGGGTTTTGTAGCAGTAGTAATACGCATGGCAACGACTAGCCTAGCAGTGTCAACTTCAAATAGCTGTAGCAAAAAACACATGTGGGTGACGGCATTATAAATTCCAGAAATTGACTTACCAACGCCCCTCTAAGACATACATATCTAAGAACTATTTTCAAACGGTATTTAAAATTTTTCGGACAGCTCTGTTTGTTTGTTCGTCTTGTTTAATTAATTCACGCAATCTCAAAGAAAATACTAAAATTTTCGGTAGTTGTGCAGGTATTTTTTTTTTATCTTTGTTGCATTGCACAGGAAAAGGACGTAAGATAACATAACTTGGAATTTTTTAAATTTTATGACTTAATGACAATAAGACACTTTATGACAGCTAAATATATGAGAATGCGATTGGCATAGTTCCTTAACAAAGCTATTACTTTAATTGACAGTTTATCTTCTCACTGTATGAAATATATGGAAATAATGGTGCTTTTCGCTCACTATAAAATCGGGACTGGGTGCTTATCACATTACCTTGATAGCTTTTCATTTAATTTCAAGTCTTTTACACACATGCGTTCTACACTTGTTCCTTTTGTACATTTATAAACACGTTAATAAATTAAGAATTGTTTTTTCTCATATATTTTTTAATCTCTACCTTTAAGTTTAGTCAGCAATGATTTTGGAATCGCTGTTAATAAATAAATGATATTTGGGTTATTCAAATATATGGTGCAAAGGGTCTTGCAACAAAGCATTTGCTGTTGATTTGCCATTTAGATTTGCAAAGCAAAAATGCGGAAAGATCTGAAAAATAATCTAAAATTTTAATTCTTATTTTATCTATCATAAAACAGACATTTTATTTATTGGCCCTATCAACGGTAATAGCTTTTAAAGTGTTATTGAGTAATATATTCGTACTACATATAGAACAAAACGGTCCCTAAACACAATGAATGTGAAATTTTTAAAAATTTGATTTGAAATTTATGACTTTAAAATATTATTTTCTGAATTTGCAATAAAAATAATATTGAATGTAAATTGCAAACTACGAATTTGTATTATAACCCTTTGAATGTGATTTTGAACTTTGTGAGTTTTAAATGAAAACAATTGCAACGATCTGAATTTGAAATAGATTTCAAAATTGTAATCTTTTGAGTTTGAAATAGAAATTCTAAATATGAATTTTTATTTTCTAAACTTAAACTGAAAGGTTTGCTGTATAACTGCCAAAAAAGGTGTGTTTGTGATTTTCTTTTTTAGATGTAATGAATAAAATTTCTTATTAATAAATTAAATGAACTGATATTATGTAACTGCGGTATTCTTTTTTTTTAAGATATACGATTTGGGTGACTAACAAGTAGTTAATCACAATGTTGCGATGCAATAGTTCCTCACCTCGAAAATTTTAAAAAATTCTTAAAACGATATTTTCCGCACAAAACCAACCGTTGTACAAAAATGTAATGAATAATAGAAGCAAAATAGCTGAAGTACGAAAAAAGGTAAATTAAGGGTTAAAAATATAATTTGTTTTTCGCGAATTGATATTTTTTCTTCAAGACGATCAATTTTGGTGAGAGTTCATTTAAAAACAAAAATGTCTATAGGTACTCGTAATTTAACAACAACATTTTTTTTGGAAAACTGTAGTAAACAAATTTATTTGATATATAGTTTTTAAGTGTCATACTCTTTGCGATCCATAAGATGTCCTTAACTTACCTGTATTGTAGCGGCAGGTCCGCAATTAATGCCGGACATCAGGAAGTCATCTGGATCACTCTCATAAGGCGGCTCATCGTACCAGTGACCCTGATGATGCAGACTGCTGACCGCGTAATGTGGCCCACGCAGTGCGTCGTCGTACATGTAGGTGTCGTCTGAGAAAAATATATAAAATAAAATATTTTATTTCTTTTTTATTAATTTCAATATAACATATTTAAGTAAACAAAAAGTAAGTGCACAGTGCAGAGTGCAGAGTTTCAGTCTTCTGAGAAAACGCCTAAATCATTTAAGCATTTAACAGTGCTGAAATGCTTCAAGTGTACCGAAAAGTCACATCTGTGCTTTGCAGTCCTTTGGAGCGAATAATGTTTTAAATGCGCCACGAGGTATGCAACGACTTTTGCATATGCATGCGCTTGTGTACAGATGTTTAGCATTTCACGCGCAGCTACATGGAAAACTTTGCGCCACTCAAGTGTGCCAATACTGAGAAAGAAGACAACAAGGAAAAAAGGAAGCCGAAGGAGAAGTTGTTGGCATACAAAGTAGACGCAAAATGCTAAGCAGCAGCCGAAAAGTGTCATTGCACTTTTGTTTGTTTGGCGATTGTATGTACATACATATATTTTGATGGTTGGGCTTTTAGGTGCGAGAGAGCAAGTGTTGAAAAAAGTACAGCTCACAGAGGTGAGCATATGTTTGTAATTTTCATTTGTGTTAGTATGTTGATCAAACATATATGTAGTATGTAAATATGTACGTCTGCTAACCATTCATATGTGCAAGCGCAGTGCATACATTTTGCACATGAAACGGAAACGGACGGAGACATTTTATGCTCACTTAGGCATGTGAGTTGCTCCTACAGATGTTGTTGAGTTTTCGAAAAGACACTGGCAGGACAAAGTCATCGTTGCGGTGGGCGGGGCGCAACAAATTCGTTGCACTGTTAAATAAAAAAAAAAATCTTTCGGATGCTTGAGTTTTCAAAGATTTAAGCAGTTAAATTTTATTTTCACTTACCTATTCGACCCTCACGACTCATTTGAAGTAAACCTTGTCGTATATCACGCAAAATCTGAAATCGAGAAAAAAATAAAAAGCACATTTATTATAACTTTTTTTAATTCATACATAAACGACGATTGTTTTGTAAACTCGTGTTATAACCAGACATACCTTTTTCAGTAATAGCTCATTCACAGATATAAAATCATTATATTGTTTTGTTAATAGGAAACCAAGATAACTATTAGCAAATAAATCAAATAATAGATGCAACCTATTTCAAGTATTTTAGTAAATACATATTTATACATCAAAATTCAGAAAAAATTGTCTCTAAAAACAACACAAAATGTTTTTTTTATTTAGCCTGTCTATAAATAATAAGAAGAAATCAGTTTTCTTTTGGTTTTTGTTAAACCAATAACAAAAGAATGTACTTACAATTCAAAACATTGCTCTGCTCACAATCCAGTCTTATAAGTACAGTGCAACCATTAACTCATGCATAATTCTCTTCCAAATGCGCATAAGCACTCATAGATATGCACGAAAATTATGTGCATTAGTACTGAATATTGTGATTTTAAAATGGCAATGCTGCCACTTTTGACAGAAAACTATCAACTATTGTTAACAAGCAAAATGTCTACAGCTGCTGTCAAAAAGTGTTTGTTATTAAAAAAATAGCTGCGAATATTAGTAAATTAAACCAAATTATAAATTAAAATCCGAATTTTTAGATTTGTTTTGGGTTTGGAGGATGGGAATTTATGCAGTCCGAAAGATTCTTGCAAACTGCTTGGTAAAAATCCACAACAATTTCACCACAATTCTAAATATTATTCATTGATAGCCACTCTTTTATGAAGTGGAATACATTGCCTCGTATTGATGTCCACGTTAACAATGCCCACAATGCATTTCTCTTGAAATTAAAATTTTCTTTGAAACGATTTTCGTCCTTTGAAGGCTCGTCACGGTCTCAAAATTATATATAGCTATGATTCATGGATTAGTATACATGTATATAAAATATTTCAAGGATGCATTTTAACGTTTAGTTTAACCGTTCCGAAATGTTTTCTCTTGTTTCGGTTGAAACATTTCAAAATATTATCGTTAAAGCAATTATCATAATAAATTTCATTACGTTTTTAACCGAAACGAAATGCTGGCGTTAAAGTTAAAACGTTAAGAAAAACGCTAAGAAAAACGCTGGAGATTCACTCGTCGCAAACAGAAGCGCTGCATACTTTTAGGCACATTAAAATTAACGAAAACGGAAATTTTATAACGTTGCAACATGACCGATTTAATTTCGTTTTGAGAACATGGCGCCGAAACGCAACAAACTCATTTCGTTAAGTTAATTTTGCTCGTTAACAAAACAAAATGGTATCGTTTCATTTGTTGAGCAGCCCTGAAATATTTATATCGTTCAAAGCAAATAAAATATACATACTCACAAAATTTCTCTAATGTGGGGAAGTGTGACTAAACAAGGCTTGGTCATCCTCCTTAGAATTACCCATGTGCCAATGAATTTGTTATTTTAATTTTATTAAGCAACTTTAAGATAATAATTTTAAGCTTTTAATTATTCGTAATGCTTTTTTGGCATTTAATTAGCTGACAATCTTATTTTCCCTACTTTTCATTTTGAGCTCGATTTTGTTCGGCAAATCAGCTGATATCGAAATGCAGATAAGTGTCGTGTGTCAGACATAAGTACGCCCGTCTGTCATTGTAAAATATACCTTTGCATTGCGAACAACCTCTTTATAACGAATTTTTACGTTGGCTACAATTTTAAAATTGGAAGATAAGTTTGCAGAAGAAAGTACTTTGCTTGTAAACAGTTTATACAAAGTAATTTCATAAAAATTAGTTATCATCATTTATTAATAAAAGTTGTTCGCTATAATAAGATCAGTTCGTAATGCTGAGGTGAATAAAACTCTATTTTACCACTTTATAACAAACTTTAGACCAACCTAACCTCAAACCTCAGTTCAACGAATTACTTGATTTAGCGAATATTTACTTGTTCCCTTCCAATTTGTTATATCGAGGTTGCACTGTAGTTCAAAATTATTCAAAAACAGCAATTAATTAAACGAAAAAAATAATCAAAAAATATGATTTGTCTTTATATATATATTAGAATATACACTTAAGCCACAACATTCCTTGAACCAACTCCAGTGTATCTGGTGACTTAATACTTTTAAATACTATATACTATATGTATATTTAAAGCTCTTGGATAGCAACTGGAGAAAATTCTAAATTTTCTTAAGAGAAAAAATTAATATTCTGTAAAATTGCTTTCCCGACTTTTCATCTAAGGAATCTTATAATTGAAAATTAATATAAACAATATGAGCGAAGTAAATTTAAAACACTAATCAAAAACAATGTAAACCGTAGTTTTGATTGCCAAAAAGCACTAAGATATGCGTTGAGCGCAATATATAGTAAGCACAAGGCTTTATTCATCCGCCATTTAAGGCCGGCGTAAAACTTGAAATTCCTCATTCTGAGGTAAAAAAAAAAATTAGGCACACACCCCAGTGTGATGAAGGAACTGCAAATTTTATCAATTTTATCAACTTGTGCTAAAAGAAATATTAGCTTTGATCTAATAACGGCTTGAAATAGCGTTAAAAAAAGCGTACGGGTGCACCCGTAGAAAATTTTTTGTTTTTCGTCAGATTTACAAAAACTTAGCACTGTAAAAATGAAAACATCAAAAATGTTAAGAGCAATTTTAGAAGAGCAGAGTTTTTTAATCAAAATTCAATAAGTGATACATTTTCTGATCTCCATCAAAATAATTCTTAAAATAAATTGCTTCAATTTACATCCGTTGATAATTTGTAAAAGTGATGGAAAAGTTGACTCAAACCTTAATCGAAAATCGAATTTTTTTCTTAAAATATTCGCCTTTTTAGAAACACGTTTAGACGTCTCAAGTGAACATGAAACGACTCTCGCATGCCGACTTTTCGAATTTTATTTAATTTCCTTAGTGCCTGAGAGAGCATCAAACGAACGATATAAATAATTTAACTATGATTCTTTATTAAATACGCTGTGTGCTACTATTACTAATAAGTAGCTACATATGTATGTATATACAGGCACAGATTAAGTTAGAGGTCTCCAATAGCACTGCGTCACTTACGTCACTTACGCTTGAACAATTATTAAATATTTTCATTATAGTTTTCTATTATAATATTTTTGAAATAATCTGGTGAAAGCAAAAGCATCTCCGAAGAATAACGAATTTTAATGAGTTTTTATTTATTGATAAAATATCTTTTTGTGACTAGTAAGTCCTTTCATTACTTATCAAATATTAAATTTTTTGCATAAATTCTCAAATATGGTCGACTTTAAGAGGTGATTAATCGGCTTTAAGAATCAAAGAACTGAAAGTCAATACCGAAATCAATAATCGATTATACGCGCGCCGTCTTTAGTCCTAATTTGTATTATTTGCTTGTTGCATGAATAACATTTGTGCGTTCACTTGCATTAAAAAAACTTTTCATATTTCAGTGAGCTAACTACTATTAGACAGTGCATAGCAAATGCAACGCACTCCGGACTTGGTAGGGCGATATGATTTTTCTGGCTGTACACAAATGCAAGGAAAAGTATTTACGTGACTGTTGTCAGCAAATAGCATGACTAATAAAAAGCAACAGCAACAAAAGTTAAAGCATGCCTTATTTGCGAAATAGAAGTGCCCAACTGATGGCGTACAGCTGTTGCATCAACAAAATAACAGCAGAATATGGGGGAAAGCATATAGTCGTAACAACTTAAGAATTATAAAAATTTGAAGTGAAGAGTGTGCAATTGGTGAGCTGAAAGTCTTGAGTGGATTTTCCTTGAAGTCACTATGTTGGTAATATGTATATATTTGTGGCTATGGGGGAAGTGGCTTTGCCACTGGTCACGCATGATTGTTCCGATGCACTAACAACGTAACTATATTTTTTTACATTCTGACACGGGAATAAGATGGAAAGTACAGTAGCGTACAAAATAAGCACATTTAATTTATTGCAGGAACGTAACTGAGCATGTCTGTGCTTGAGTAGGACTTAAAGAAAAAAGTCAAGAAATTTAAAAACGGTGAAAAGGATACATCGAGGATATGTGGTTGTTTTAACAAGGCATACGTTGGCTATATAGAAAAGTCTGTTGCCTTTTCTGAAACGTTGCTTTCATAGAAAACATAAAAAAATTACGATCATGTCCTGGTGAATAACCAAGACAGTGTCTTTTAGTGTGAAAGCACTATTGTAGTCCATTCAATATTAGAAATATTTAAAAATTTAAATAAGTTATAATAATAAATTCTGAGTGAGATTGCTAAGTACTAAGAAAAAAATTTCAACTGCATCGAAAGCATTGATAATACAATCTGCAGGTGTTTCGTTTTAAAAAAACGAGTTTTTTCCTGCCTGTCAGTGTACATATGTACCAATGGACATACGAGTATATAAGTGTACTTATAAATACACAGATATACAAGCGAGTTTGTTGATTACTTATGTATGTACATACATACATACGAGCACATTTTGCAGTCATACAATTACCGTACTCAGGTGTTGTCGGTTGTCCTTCAAGTAGTATTATATGTGTACAAAATAACGAAAAAGCATTTGAAAATATTTTATTTTATAGCTATGTAATTGGTTTTCACTTTTTGAGAACATTTTTGTTAAATTTAATGCAGTATTCTCAAGTGCATGCAACGAAATACATACATACATACATATGTACATACGTATTACGTAATGGGTTGATATACGTGCGCTGAATTCATATTTAATTATTAGCAGTTGCAGCAGTCAATTACTTAAATAAAATACATAAAAATAGCATTTGTTACGTCTTCAGTTGAAGCTAAATATTAGGTTGGAAAAGCAAACACTAATTTATTTAAGGGTCAATTACAGAAATGTATATATTGAAAAATTTGAAAATATATGTACAACGGTGTTAAAAAAAATAATAGTGAATTTCAAAATGATATTTTTTGAAACTTATTTATTATTTTTGATAATTTTCATTTAAAATTTTCTAGTATCTATAACCGAAGCCATATCAATAAATGTTTCAAAGCTTTTACGATATACGAAAAAAATTTAAAAAATTGTAAAAATTGGCATCAAAATTTCATATTTCAGTTCTGGGTATTCAGTTTGTAGCCCAACCAATTTCAGTAAAACAAAGCGCAAGTTTCAGTTTTATTAAACGAACCGTAGGTAGATATATTTTGTTTTGTCAAGGGTATTTAGCATTTTCTTTTAAAAAATTAGATTTTGATAACACGTTATATTGAAGAAAATGCTCAACACCTTTGACAAAAAAAAATTGGAATAAATCAACGAGTGTATTTTCCTCCTCAGAAGGACATTGGCGTATCTCATTCACGACTCAGATTAGAGTGGGAAATATCATATGAGTCTTTATTCACTCATTTGGATTATAACTTAGAGCTACGAGTGACACGTCCTTAAAACTTAAGAAACAATTCAAATTTGGACTCATCTTGAAATTCGTAATATGAAATTATACCATAACCATTTTCTAAAATACTCGTTAGTTTTAGGCAGCAATTACATTTTAATTATTTATTTTTATAATAATATTTAAAGTAGTACGGACCGATGTATTGAACGGTACAATTTAGCTCGTTTTACTTTTGGAATATTCGAACAGCGTCTGCAAGTATACGCAGTACATATAAGAACGAATCGATGTCGTCCACCATGGGTTCCGCATGACTTTGATCTGCAAGAGGGCACGAGGCAAGATAAAAATAAAAACGAAGTAGATAGTTGAATTACGGAGAAAATTAACTGATGCACAGCAAATCGTTTCATGGTACTGTACCGTATAATGACATTTTCTTACCAAAAGTATTTAATTCAGCTACAATATGTTTTTTACAATTTCTAACAAAATATATTTATTATACTTTTTTATTTGTGTAAACTTCTTCGGGTACTTTGTAACAAAAGAAATATCAAGATTGTGCTGTTGCTATTAGTTATGAAAATGTACATTTTGTTTTACAGTTAACTGAAGTTATCCTAATTTGGTCTTCATTTCATCTTGGCTATTTACTATATACTGAATTTCGAACTTATAACAACTACCTAATTCCATTCCCCTCCATTCTACTGTGATCTCATTTAATTTGATATCTTCTTAATATTAAGTTAATGTTATTAATTGTATCTATAACACTAGATCGACCGGTCGAACCATTCCGAAACCCCACCATGTTTTTCAGAAATGTCGTTTCTAGCCGAAAATATGTGATTTAAAGTAATACAAAATTTTACCTCAAGTTTTTTTCACAGTTTATTTAAAAATGTTACGGACATTTAAGTGGGTAACCTCGAGAAGCGATACGGATTAATACAAAATTTGGACTGCTGCTTAGCGCAGCTGCGCGTGAATTCGCAATTGCTCGATCAACAATACTACGGCATCACACCATAAGGAATTGAAACAACAGAACGTCTGGAAAAAGTGAATGTCAACCATATAAAAATTCAAATTATGTGAGCTTAAAAAATGCAGGTTGGAATTGTTCTAGGATTGTTTAACTGGACTTCCTTCTACGCATAATTCCTTCGTTGTTTTTCTTGTTTTCTTATCTTTATAATCGCTTTCATAGGTGTGTTCTTTTTTGAAGTTTCTTTCTGCCGTTGCAGCAATCGTTTAATATTAAATATTTCAACCAACACATAAGTTTTTTTGAAACTAGTTTTAACTGATGTACATATGTATATGTATATATTTAGCAACCTCAGTTGGTACCATATTAAATATTTCGGATGATATTCTGAAGCAGCTTACAGAAGCGCGAGGACCTTCTTTCAAATTTAATTTGACATAGCTTAAAGTCATTTTTCGGGCCAACAAAAGTTAGTGACAATAAAAGCTGTCAATGTCATAATAAAAATCGAGGACGCCTTATTCACGATAACTAGAATGTTTCATACATAAATTGGGCGCTACTTGTCTCAACCCCAGTCGAATGCACCAAATTATCAAAAAAAAAAAAATTTAAAAATGTCAATAAATAGGATGTGGTAGTTAATTATGACAAAACTTTGGCGAAGCAGTTAAAAATTTCGAAATTTTCAGCAAAAATCAACTTTATATATACTTTCTCTGCACATAGATACAATGTATGTTTGGGCAGGACAGTTACCCTTTGCATAATCACTGGCCAAACAGCGTGGAATACGACATACTAACACTTCCATTTATGCCCATACACTTGTACATATTTATGTATGTATGTATGTACATATGTAAGCATTTGCACTGATGCGAGGACAACAAGAGTCGAGTAAATTACAGTCATTTGTTGAGAAATGAATATTACATGTACATACATATATACTTATATGTTTGTACATCGTAAGCTCTGCCGCCTTGCTGCCAAAATAAATGACTGAGCGAACAACCAAAGCTCGCTACCGTGCAGTTGGACGAGTTAAGACTGTGGAGGTAGAGGAATATATCGTTTGAATGGTGTTTAGTAGGCGTTTGAAGTGTTTACAATACATACAAACATACATATATACATACATATATACTCTACGCCCCGTAATACCCTGATACAAATCTATTATATAACAAAATGGTTGGGGACATGGACACTTTTAATGTGAATCTGCTAAGTCGTGGTACAATAACAAGAGCCACAAACACACACATAAGTAAACAACAAAAACAACCAAACAAGTTATAAAGTGTTTTAACAACAAAAAAACATTTCTGTGCATACATACGAACGTACTTGTATGTATGTATGTATATATATGAATGCAGTAGGTGTACGTAGCTATGCGAGTATTTTGTCTTTGCTCAAATAGCTCCAGAAGCCATTGCAACGTAGAACGAAACCAAACCAGTGGCCACAACATGCGAAACAGAAGAAACATAAGCAATTACAATAACTCATAGAATATGCATGTGCAGCATGCTTGTGCAGTGAAGTAGTGGCAGCATTCGTTACTGCTGTTTTACTTTGATTATTTTATTTTTATATATTTTTGTCTGTTTTGTATGGCAGTAATTTCTCTGCTCTATCTAAGTGCGCCTGCTTCGACTTTCTACCATCTCTCGCTTTACTAACTTACTTCTTGCGAGTGCAGTGTTGTTGCATATTTACTCCATTTATGTACATATGTATTTATTATATATATACTAAGCGCTAGTATGTCTTTTGTTTTACTGCCTTCGACTGCATTAGGCATTGCTTCAGGCCGGTGTATGTTAATAAACAACTCTTTGGTTTTATTTCGGTTTAATTTCTGTTAAATGTCTAAAAAGTTTCGCTTACATTAGTTTTAATCTAGCTAACACTTTCATTAATTCACTACCAATACACGGAAGTACATACATATGTATGTATGTATGTATGTGTAAATATACTATGTTTGCGATTTTATGTTTGCAATCTATCACTTTATTCAACGGGTAATCTGTACGATTGTATACTACCAGAAAAGCGATTGTTATTTAACTAACTTGGTTTTAGTGAATTTAGAAATATAACTGGTTCAAAATAATTTTTCTTTAACTTCGTATTGTTAACTTTAAAACACAAACATATATTTTCAGTGCAAGTTTGATAAATCGTTCCCGAAAATGTAAGGTTAAAGGTAAAAAAAAAAAACAGATAAATAGCTAAGGTAAAAGTCCCGTCGCAGTTATTGATCAGCTAAGACAAAATTGGGAATGAAAACTTGATTATTATACCTAAATATCGTTATTTTCATCTGCAGTGTTTTCTAACCGGAAGTGTCTTACTCACATTAGTCATATAGAATACAGAATAATTAATAGAGTTTCATGAAATACTCATATTTCTTGAATAATAAAATGCTACAGTATTTTGTCCCAGTAATTGATCAACTTGCCTAACTAGTAATAATCAGTGTTCTACATGATAATTGCAGTTATTTGCAACAAATTTCGAGGAATTTGGAGTATTCAGAAATGTAAACGCTATATTAATCACTGGGACATTTACCTTATCATTAATAACAATCAACCAATAACTAATAAAGTAACACAAAAATGTTTTGAATCATATAAATACAACTATTATTTTGAGACTAATATTATAAAAAGTTTTTCCATTAAATTAGTTGGCGAGATAAATATTTTTAATTCTTCAACATTTTTTATTTTGTGACTTGCTTGTGATATAAAAGTTTTTCCATTAAGTTATGAGGCTGTGGAAAATGTTATGGTTTACATATGCGGGAATCGTTCAAGCCCATTTCGAGACTAGTTGAGGACTGTTTGGGCACGAATTCAATATTCACTGACAAAAAAAACGAAATCCTTATGGACCACTTTTGTTCCAAGATCGGTGCGATCTTTTGGATACTAAAAATTACAGAAAATTTGCTAGTTAAATCTTTTTTTTGGAAGATTACGATTATAATTTCTTTCATAGCAAATTTAGCTAATATCATATTTATTCAAAAGCTTATGTGTTTCAAATTAATAGATACATAATTTAAATTGTGTAATTTATATAATTAGAGTGGCATGCGAATTGGATAAATTGTTTATTACTAGCAAATTTTTTGAAATGTATGAGTTTTTAAAATAAGGCCAAAACCACACAATCACTTGTTAGGCAAAGCATTTGGCAAAACAATTTTATAACCAAGAAATATGTATGTTGAAAATATATTTTTTAAATTAAGTTTTACAATTGCCTTTAACACACAAAAGAAAAAGTGAAGCTTATACTAATTCACTGATACGGATTATTTTACTTATTTGTTATTTCAATATTATTATTTTAGTTTGTATTTGAATAGCTACTTAAGAAATGAAAAGATCATTAAAATTGTATAGCATCATAAATTATGACACACGTAACATGGAAATTTGACTTACCATAAAACCCCCATAGATTTGTTTGACTGTCTGTAAGTTTACCGTCGGTTTCGACATTTTTTTTGGCAATTATGTTGCGTTCTTCTTCCATAAAGAATTAATTATTTTTTGTGAGATGTGAATAAGAAGAACGCAACACCTTTGACAAAAACAAAAATAATGGTAGAAAATCCAAAGTAACTTCTTGTCACTTAAATCGTGCACTTCATGTTTGTTCAATTAAATAATCTATTAAACAACATAATTAATCAAAATAATCCCTGTGAGTCTTTTGTTTTAATTTTAAATAATGAAATTAAAAAACGGAATGCTTTTAAGTGTACATTTTAAACAAAAGCCACGCAATACTACTTCAGAAAAGTAAAAAGTGCAAGCAATATTAACAATCAAATATTAAAAATATCATAAAACAAGCTTAAAATGCATTTACATTTTTTATTTCTCCAGCTGTGTATATAGTTTGTTTTTATATTTCGCTTTATTATTATTATTTTTTTAATGTATTTTTTTTATCTTTCGTTTTTGAGATTTGTGCTCAATAAGATGTGCGTCAGTTTGCAATAAAATACTGCTTACGAATTTAATGGCATATAATGGAAGAACATAGTATTAATTCAAAAAGACATTCGGAAAGAGAAAAATTGTAAATTTTTTTTATAAATACGTAATGCGTTAAATAAAAATTGCTGTGTGGTCAACTCATTGAGTTACTATGCACATCATATTTGTACATTTGTTTGTTGTACATTTACGTCCCTGCTGGAATTGAAACTAATGTTATAGTAACTTTAAATTATAGTCAAAAACACTAGTGATTATTTTCTCTATATTTTCATAAAAGCAAACTAACTACTTTTGCATGACGATGGCCAAAAAAAAAGTCAGTTTTGGATACCTCTGCATGAGGTAACAAGTAGCAAGTATCTAACTACTTTCGGCTTAATTTTGGTCGAAACTATCTTTTCACAACAAGAAAACCAGCAATTTTTTTGTAAAAAAAAACCTATGCTTTAACGCTAGGTTTGGCAAACCGTTTATCTCCTACTTATACGTTACCCACACAAAACCAGAGCCTTACCTACTAGCAAAACGGAACTCGAATTTGTTAAGCAAATTTTTTTTATTAAATATAGGAAAATAAGAGCTGGAGATGAAAAGAATAAGCTGACTACTAGTTTTTATGCGTTTGATAAAAGATGGATATTTTTTCGCAATTATCGCAAAGCATTTATTTAAAAGTTAGCTAGTTTTAACAATTTTTTATTTTTTACTGCAAGGGTATTAACAATTATTTGCCTACATACAAACATATCTTCATATGCAGGTGTAACATTTTTTGTGAGTATAAGGATAAGATTGCAGTCAATCACTGCTACGTTGATCGATGGCCGGAGTTTTGAAGAATGTAATTTATTTGCATGCATAGAAAGTGAAAATTTGTAATTTGTCTTCTGATTCACTAAAAAATTAACACTAAATTTATGTGAAAGTAAAATACTATATCATTGTTGACCACGTAGGAGGAAGGAGGAAAATCTTCTTGATAATTATTTATATATTTTCTCATAAAAAATACCTGAAACCGGACTTTCAAGCAAAAACTAAACGCCTTTTTATAAAGTCTTCATATGCAATTTTTATGGGTTTGTTCAATTTCATACTATTAAATTAAACACAAGTTACTTGTTCAATATAATATTAATTCCTTTACTCTGGGTAACGTAATTTAAAGTGAAATTTTTTTTTTCTTGCTGAAAATCAAACAAAGATCAAGAAATTTTGCGTAAGCAAATTTGCTAAGGTACTACAGAAGCAAGCATGATGGAAATTTTTTCTTCCTTAGTTTAAGTGAAACACGAATGCATAAAGTTTCAATTAAGTCGATGGCATCTATTCGCGTTAAAAAAATTAATTGAAGTTTTTTTTGGAGCATCATAATTAAGACACCTCCAAATATTTGCATCGAACCACTTAGCAGTTATTAAAAAAACGGTGAGTCGTTTTGAGTTTTTTGATCTGACAAACTATGTATAACTCAAAAATTTTGTTTTATTTCAGAGCTATAAAATAACGCTCAAGAAATTATTTTTATTTTTGATCAAGAAAATGAAACACAAAACATTATCATTATTTTTGATGAAAAAAATAAGAATAAAAAAATGAAAGTTATTTCCAATAAAAAATTACAACTCATATAATAATGATTATTGCTGATCAATAAACAGCAACTCACAAAATAATAAAATTTCAGAGCGAAAAATTTATCAAACATATTTTAATCGATATTAAATATTTATTTCTGAACAAAAAAATAAAACTCAAAAAATTATAACTATTTTTGATCAAAATTTTAAAAATCTGAAAATATTGATTAAATATCAATTTTTTTTGATAAAACTCATAATCATTACGGTCCCTGATTTTTTATTAATTTTGACGAAAAACTGGTTACACACGATTTAGTTAGCGATACTTTCATCTACATATGGACATTTTACCCAACAAAAGAAAATGTATACAGCAATAAGGGCTATATTTTAAATTAACACGCAATTTAAAAATTGTGCTTACCTCCTCGTGTTCGCGTTGAAATTTCTCCTTTTTGCGCATTGCTTCTTGTACTTTTAGCTGAAAATGGAAAATTTTAATTTTTTCAAAGTTAAATTTGAACTGAGGTACGAATATGAAAGTAGCATTTTAGTTATATAATAATATATGTCAAAAAAAAAACAATTGCTAAAAAATTTCGTTTTAATGTACTTAAAAAAATGACTTAAATAAAATATTGCAATATATGCGCATATATTTAACGTGCGAAGGCGTTGAGACTAACCTTAAAGCAACGTCAAGTATGAGGGTATAAAAACTTACGAAAAAATGCAAATATGTACATACATATGTACTAACTTTTAGTCGCGACGACATAACGTATGAGCAACACTTGTAAAACAAATAGGCGAGCAAGGTGAGCCGGTACTCATACACCCTGTAGGCGCACACGATTCGCAAAGCAGAACACACTTAGGGTTGAGCTTTTGGAGTAAAATAAACTTTCTATCCGTTTAAGTATGTTGAAAAGTTGGCGCAGATACTTACGTACATACAAACGTATGTACATAGCGACAGCCAGCCACATCAGCAGCGGCAGCTCGGTTGTCTTAAATACCATCATTGGTACGTAGCGCACCAAAGTAAAGGCTATGCAAAGTGCTCGCTTAAGTAGCGCAATTGCGCGCATGAATTGACAAAACAAAATACAAACAAAAATCCTGCAACAAACCAGAACCTGAGTGTCGACAAGTAACAACAACCAAAACAATACTGTAGCTGATAAGAGCAAGCTGTGTGTCAGGCGCTGCGTCTGGTGGAAGCGATGACAAAGCAGGCGATACTGCGTACAACTTCAGCTATGTCATGTGTTTGGAGTTAACCTTCAGCTACGGTGCGCCAGCATGTAAAAGTTAATGAGAGCGGTAAAAGGAGCCAACAAAAAGAAACTACCAACAAGCAAAACTTTATTTTAAATTTGTTGGGAAGCACGAAAAAAAAAACCAGTTAGGCATATTTTTGGAGAGCACATGGCTGAGTTATAACGGCAGCAAAATGCAGAAGTCCCCTTCCGATTGTACGCGTAGCATATTCTCGAAAAATCAGGGAGAGTTTGTATGTATGTACCTACATTAAACATAGAATGACAAGGATATTATCGGGGAGATGAAACAGGAACAGCAAGCAGTGGCGACAACTACACACACACTCATACGCTTGAAGCGCAAAGAAACCCCGCATCAGTTACGGCACACCTGCCCAGCAGTGACGCAATTACTTCTTCTTATTCTCTCATATCTTTATTGCATAGCCTCCGTTTGGAAGCTGCACGTGCGACGCAGTGCGGCCACTTGTGTGTGTGTTGATGTGGCTGTGTGCGTTTCAACTCATTGTGTTCGTACCTTTCGTAATTTCGTGTTTTTATTTCCCTTTTGGTGGCGTTGTTGTTATTTTATGCGCTGGGCACATGAGAGTTGTTGCTCTTCTGTGTATTCTCGCTCTTGTTGCATACACTGTTTGCTCCTTTTGTTGCTGTTGTCTTTAATAATGAATGTCGACGGCAATGAACTTTTAAATATTGCATAAAATTTTGCTGCTGCTGCTGCACTGGCGCTCTTGTGTTGCTATGCCGTGTGGCAAAATCATTACGTTTAACAATCTCAGGTTATTATTATTTTTTTAATTTTTGTGTTGCTTCGAGGAGAGTTTAAGTTATTCACAGACCAAAGTCCTTATTTTAGGTCGTACCCATCTATAGGTTTATGAAAAAATACAGCCAAATCAATTGTTTCGTTGAAATGTAAATTATAGCTTCAGTTTTATTTATAATCCTATAAATATAATCAAAACGCCCAACAAATTTCGTCGTACGAAAGTTCACTGTCAAAATAAAAATACACTGCAGTAAATACGATTGCTCACAACCAAAGCGCCGACGATATTCGCCCGACGAAACTTGGCGACGACAGATTTAATTTTAATTTTGCCGCTGCTGCCGGGCGACGGAGTAAAAAAATTTAAAAAATTAGGAAGCATCGCTCCTTACACGATTGAGCGAACGATGTTTTCGTCCTATTTCACAGGGCGAAACATTGCGACTAATTTCACGCGGCGGTAGCGCTCCGTACGACAAAATTTGATTGATCAAGCTTTATACTGTTTAAAGCTTTATACTCGTATATTTATTTTATTTTTAGGATATTTATTCAATATTTCTAATATGTTCATCATATTTATTCCTGATATTACTCGCTCTTCCCCCGTCCGTAGTACTTATTGGTAGCGCAAATTTCTAATTTGATAATAATAATAATGAGAAATAAAAGCACTGAAAAAATTAAGTGAGAAAGACCGAACCAGCGAGATGAACTAGTTTTTTAGTTCATTTAGTTCAGGAACTACTCAAGCTCATATCAAAATATGCGGTTGCTTATACGTCATGGTGCATTTAAAAACTTTTAACTAAGAGAGAACATTAGACTGTACCAAATCTTGAATAAATTCTTAACAATTTTCATCATACACCTCCTAATCCTAAGTATAATTGCAAGGCGACTTTGAAAAAAAAAAAGATTTTTTTGGCCAACATAGGCGTTGCCTTCTAAGACTTCTCGCCATTTTTTAGGCATTTATGGTCGAATCTCAAAGTGTGATATAACTATGCACACAGGTATATTAAAGCTGATAAATGTGTTACATATTACGTATTATATCATTGATATTTTTAGTAGCAAATCAAGCAAAACCAAGTTTATTCGAAATGTTCAAGGCTTGTGCTTCAAGCAATATTTTTGTTGCCTCTCTTAATTTGACTAGTTCTTCTCTTATCGCACGATTATCTTTGTCATAATTTGACAGAAATAGCACACGTATGTCAAGTTGAAGTGCTCTACTTCTACTTCAAGTTTTTAAATTTACGCTTGTCCATTTTGGCATATAGTGCATGCAGAGTTTTTTACACTTGTCACATTGCACCGTTTCTTCACTCGCCGCCACCGGCAATTTTTTCTATTACGAGATTTGCTAATGAAATTATTTCCCACGCTTTATGTGTAAAACATTTTTTTTTTCAATTAGCCGGCCACGTCCCATATTCGGCATTTATAAGCGTGATATTCGGTATTTTGTCTCTTTGAGAAAGAAAAACTGATATATCATAATTCAAGATACGACAAGAAATGCGAAGATATGATCAAATATGTAAAAACGTTAGCCGTATAATTTTTTTTTGAAATCGTCTTGCAAAAATATTTTAGTTTTGCAGAGTGTACCGAGAACTTTTATTCTGTCATCGTCTAACATACATACTCGTGCAAATATAACTACCCTGCAGCAAAATGAAATGGCTCAGAACTCGCGCAGAACTAGCACAAAATGGGACGGTATTGGTTTTCGTTCAATCTCAAGTCAATGAATTCAAGTGTCTTTTTAACACGGTGATGTCCTACGAAGTGGAAACTGTCGCTCTATGCAGAACTTTTGAACGTGTTCTAAACTGGTAAAGTAAAGCCTGCTTGCAATCGGCAAGCACCTCGAGAAGCTTTGACGACAGCGTAAAAAGCGAAACGCGATTTTCAAAAGTCTCGCTCTGCATCCGTTTGCGGTAGTTCGGAGACAATCACGAAACTGATAGTCCAGAAATAACGGCAGTTCAGACTGTTTCTAAATTTTGCTGCAGGGTATGAACAAACATTCGCATGTATGTATGTATGTGTACTTTTATTTTTGAGAAATTGAACTATACTTGAAAAACAATGCGCAAGGGTGCACATTTAATTCAAAGCGAAGTACGCAAAAGTGCACAACAACAAAAATAAAGAGTTTAACTTCTACTTGAGTGCTGCAATATACAATTTGTTTTTATTATATGTACGCAAGATCTTTTGCACCCAACTAAACGCCCCGATTTGTTTTTCACAGAATTTCTAAGTAATCATAATTGAGTAGTATACGATTTTTTATTTATTTGCAAGCTTACCCTATGGATTGTCTCTTCAAAACTTTGGTGTTGTCCTCCATTCATTGTTTGAAAATGTCTCAGTCGTTCATTCGCGGCCTAGAAAAGAATTCAATTGTGGATTATTAATAAAACCAGTTAATTGGTATCTCAAAACGAACACTCTTGAAATATAACGCATATTATATATTATATTAATGACATTACTAGCAAATTGGTTAAAAATAATACTGACTAATTTAGTAACTCTAAATCAAGATAAAGTTTAATCCTTTGGAATTTCGAAAATATTTTTAACATTTTTTAAGTTTCTTGAACGGAAGTGTTGATAATTCGTTTTCGGATTACCTTTGAAAAAGTCTTCTTTAGTGGAATCAACTATATTTTTTATTAAAATTTTACGAAAGATATTTCTCATGAAATACATTACATATAACCTACTTACAACACCTTAAAAATAATCAGACCCCTCAAAAAAAAAAAAACAGATACCAATTTTGCATTTTTTATAAATTGTAACAAACAACGAACAAGCTTGCTTAATATGTTACATGCATGTGCTTAGCGAAACACTTGATTTTATTAGACAATGCTTTACGAAAAAATTAATATCTCAGGTGCTAAGTATAAGGAGACACCCTTCCAAAATTGGTCAGTTTATTCTTTGATACACGTTTGTCATATATGTATGTATATTTAAAAAATAATTTTTTAAATTGTGCCAGCATGACTGTTTAGCAAATTAATTTTTTTGTTATAAACAAAATTTTACTTACAAAAAAAAATTGATTATAAATCTCTCACTCTTGGCCTATAAAATAGCACTTAATATTTTTTTTGATAGAAATAATATTTTGCGAGCTATGAAGTGATAAACAATGGTTTACGTCGCTACACCTTAAATTTTTAAAGTTGCATAACTTTTGAAAGAAAATTTTTGTTTGCTCTACATATAGTACATATTGCGTTTACATACATTTTAGAACCTCCTTGCAACATATCCAAAAGTTGTTTTTGACCTATTAAAATAGTGAGGAATGCCTCATATATAGTAAATAAAAGTTTTACCGATCTACTTTTTTTAATGTCTATTTTTTTGTTAATAAATAATTAAAAATTCCCCAATTAGCAACAAAAAAATATCGCTGGCTTTCTAATTTACTGCAAATGTGTCCTCTGTGGCCAATTTTTTTTCTAACATATTCTCGAAATTATTTTACGTTGCCACAGCCGTTGTAAGTAGCAAGAACATTTGCGCGCTTTATAAATCAATTAATTTACTTTGTCTATGGGTCAGTTCGCAAAGCATGCTTATCGTAAAATTTTATAGCACAAACATTTTTGTACAAAATCTTTTGTGCTTCATTTATTCGGAACACGACGCGTTCTTCACTTTTTAATTAGAGCATGAAAAGTACGAATATGCACGGCTAACTTTGGCAACCTAATCGCAATTTGTTTGCACAGAATTTACCGCTTCCGCATTTTGCGATGTCTAACCTCTTGCGCTCGGCGGTGGTTGAAGATTTTCGTTGGCATTTTTTCAAAAGAAATGTTTGTGCACTCAGGTACAATGCATATAAAATATTTATCTTTATATGCGTATTTGTGCCTGTGCCTGCTATCCTTTCGCATTATTTATGTATGCACTCGGGGGTGTTAAACGTTTGTTTACTCACTGTGCGCTATCTTGGCCGCCAATGCCATCGCGCAGTCAACGGCAGTGCGACTATTTCATTGCCAAGAATTTTAACATTTCACATTTTTTCGAAGAAAATGTCTACCATCTTTTTAAGCCTTTTATGTTGTTTCTGGTAAATGGTGGTGTAATCAAAGAAAAAATACGTCTTGAATGAATCCTTCTGGAATAGCAGATAAACAGACACCGGCGTCGACAGCTTCGGCGGCGCAGTTAACCTTTATGCAAACACGCTGGAAGTGCAGAAGACAGAAGGGCAGCAGGTGACTGGCGGTTGTATAGCATATAGAAAAAAATTTGCATGTCCTTAGGGGAAAGATTAAGTATGACAACAAAAGAATACACGCAAAATACAAAACGAGAAGTTTGTGTGCTCAGTTTCAGTGGTACTATAAGCGGCTACAATGGCGAAAATAAAAAAAATGCTTAAAAGCCAAGAAACTGTTAAAAGAAAATTTTCAAAAGAAGCACTGGGAGGGACATTCCCCAACCAACCACGTTGATTGTGTATCAAGTGTGCAGTTGGCCTCATAAAAAACAAAGAAACATCTGATGAAAAATTTAGAGAAACATTATTTAGTAGCAATAAATTACAAACATATGTACATTTGTACATGTATTGGTTAGGAAGTACGGAAGCGGAGTACGTAAAAGATTCAGTTCGGTTTAATGCCCCATCCCGACAGTCGTTCGCTGTTTCCTCATTCTTAAAAATTATTAACAGTGACTCAAGTAATTCGCCACATATTGATTATTTTGCAAAGCTGAAATTTAGTGGCTTCTCTGGTGCAATAGTGCAAATCCGGTACGTGCTATAACTCGATATGCCGCTGAGTATGGGTTTCAAAGCTCAGCCAGCCAAACAAATATTTTTTTTCTGCCATGAAAAACCTTCTCATAAAATACATTTGCCGTACGGAGTCGGCACAAAATTGTAGGTTCCTCCATTTGTGGTAGAATATAAAGACGCACACCACAAATGGTAGGAGAAGCTCGGCCAAACACTGAGCTACATACATACATATATAGTGTAAGCGCCAAATTATTATTATTACTATTACTATAGAGTTAATATAAATAATATATTTTGCAAGTATTCTTTCGTCTTACATCAAAACAGTTGCTTTGCTCCTCTGTCTTATAATTCCGAAAAAAATGCTCGGAATCGAAATGAATAAATCTTTTCTTCCAGAATTGGTACTATTATTGTTGGTCCCGTGAGAATCAAAACTTATTCCTTTCCAGATGCTCAGAGAAAAAACTTTCAATTGAAAAAAAAATTATCACTACCGATATACGGGAGTATTTTTCATTTTGATTTCGATTAAATTTGTATGTATCAAATTTATTTATATCGTTGTTTGGAAAAAATTCAATGCATTTTTTTATAAAAAATTTAAATTTTATCTTTTCCATTGGTATATGGGGAGTATTGGTTTATAGCTTCTAAAGATAACTAAAATTTATCATTTTACTCAAATTTAGAGATACTCATTGCTACTTACTGATTGAGCCGAGTGTAGAAGATAAACTATGCTTAACTTTTGTTGTGAATCTTAATTCTATTACCACATATGTAGGCAAATGATTTGTATAAACGAACTTGGAAAATTTACATTGACAATCAGCGCGCTTCATACTCGATTGTGACTACTGATAGAGTTTTTAAAAACTAATTTTACTCGGCTTTACTTTACCTTTACTCAATGTGACAAAAATTTGTTTATGGCTGTGCGCAAAATTCGGAGGAAAGTATATGTATAATCTAAAATATATAACTTACCCTCACTTGTGCGGCGGTTTGTTGATTGCTTCGGTCTCGTCTATTTACGGTCTTAAGACCTTTCAAAAGTCTCGCTAAGGTGGTACGCTTTTTGGTCTCGCGACCTTCTGCAATATATAAACAAAAAAGTAAATGAGAAAAAAAACCAGAGTACAGTTGAATTTATTCAAACTACGAAAATTTCTAATCTGAATATCTGCAAGAATACGTATTTTGCTATTCAATTATTCGTTTTCTTCGTTTCTTTCACGACGTTAACACCCCTACTCCTATTTTATCACAAAAACATTGGCGCTCTCGTCTAAAAGTCGCTTAAAAATAATTATTAGGGATGTATCAGAAGAAAATTTCTAAGGTTCCATACATTTCTTATTTGTTTAAAATCACTTATTCCAGGTATTATTTTAGGCGTAGAAACCATCGTGAAAGTATTAAAATTTAATAAGATATTTAGAAACGTTCACATTCTAAGCTGCTTAGTTGCGCAGATCGTAAAATGCCCTATTTTGCCTCTCAAATTTTAACGACATATATTCTTGCTCCGATTGTGTTCAAATAGCTTGAGTGACTACCTTTAAGTAACCCAATATTATTTTTATTTATTTTTTAGCGGTGAGCCGTAAGCCAGCTATTACTCCCCTTTTGTAAAATATCCCAACAAACATCAAAAAAATATTTCTCAAACCTTGGAGAAGTTCATAGTTCTCAAGTTGATATCCACGGTATTTCTCCAAATTTCTCAAACCTTGGAGAAATTCATAGTTCTCAAGTTGATATCCAACGTATTTCTCCAAATTTCTCAAACCTTGGAGAAATTCATAGTTCTCAAGTAATATCCAAGGTATTTCTCCAAATCTTCTAATTTTTTTGGTATTTTCATACGACTATCAAAAGCAATAAAGTACGAGTATAATGAATTTACATAAATTTATTCACGGTGTTTTAAATTCAAAAGGAAGAAAATATATTTTCGATTTTTATTTCAGTACTGCTACTAAACGTTTGAGACCAATTGGAGAATCACATTTGAGATCAAGTTGAGAACTAACTTTTTCTCAACTTGAGAATCATAATTATTGCCATACAAAAAAAATGCCCTTTTTGTTGAGAACGCTATGATTCTCAACTTGAGATGCACTTGAGAAACAACGTTGGAGGTTTGAGAAATACCTTTGTTCTCAACTTAACCTCAAGTTGAGCTCAAGCCTAAATGTTTATTGGGTAATAATTGTATGTACATATGTATAAAGGTTTTAGACTAGTACAATAATAAAAACAACGACAATCGGATGATAACTTGCACTCAACGACAACTTAATAGTATATGATCTAAACTTTCTTCAAAGTCAGAATGTAGATATAAGAAAGGAAAAGCAAGTGAATTTTTATAAAATATGCTGAACTACAAAATACATTCTGAAAATCTTTCAGCCAAATTTTGAGGACCATGATCATTAATATTCGATTTGTTACTTTAACGATAAGCCGTACACTAATGGGTGGTAAATTTTTTCGCTTAAGCTTTAAAAAATTTCGTCATCGATTGACAGTTTTAAAACCTTTACGAAAAGTCAACTGCCTTTCGAAAAATAAATTTGCTACAATACAATTGAAATAGAAAGAAGATGAGCGGTATTTAAGAAACTTGAGGGGCAACACTATGACATCTTAATTGCCGACTACTATGATTACCAAGTCCCAAATTAATTACTCACTCGGACGAAGAATCTTAATCCAAATGAATATATAACAACATATATATTGGTTGTTTATAATTATAAGTATACAAGCCACACTGCAAAAACAATTATGAATGAAATTGTCTCTCAGAATTATTTGAATGATAAATGCAAATCATTTCATCACTCAATATTATTTCAAGGACTAATGCAAATTTATTTTTGTCCAAAAATTGAAAATGTTTATTCCTTGCTGCTAAACTTTGTCGAAATTCCTCATGCGTTTGAAGTTTCTTCTTCTTGATTTTGCATGCTATTAAGGGCACTTTTTGAAATATGATTTCAATAGTTGAATTGCACATGTTCTGCATTTTACTGAGCAAATTTTCGTGGTGAGCATATCGCATTTTGCTTGGAATGAAAACAAGTCTAAGCGAAAGTTAAATGTAGAAAAAGTGGGAATGACTCGTTTCTTAGTACGATAGGAATGTTGGTTTAGCTCGAATTATTTTTGTAGTGAGAAACAATCTGAATTGTTTGATTATTTTCCATTATTATTCAGGTCGTTGCAGACAAATTAAATTATTCTAACGACGTGTTGATGACTGCCCAATGTGAATTTCATTTGATGGACCGTATTTATACTATAGCACGAGAAGTCTTATTGCAATCGCAAAACTAGTTTTAATATTAATTTATAAATTTATATTAATGTTTTTTGGCTACGAAAAAAACTCTTGTGAGTCAAGTGAAAAAAATCCTTCATTTCAATTTAATTTTAAGGGTATTTGCGGGATAAAACTAAGAAAATGAAAATAAAATGAAAAAATTTAAATTTGTATGAATTTGAGTCCTACTTTGGGAGTCGAAATGGCGGCTTAACAAAGTTCTGCAAACTTAAAAATAACTGCAATGCCACTTAAGCAACCAACAGTTTTTCAAATACAACTACAATTATTTAAAGACATATGTGAAGTGAATATCTACATTGGGAAAACAAGGAATAAGTACAGCGCTTCAATATAATAAGTTTGGATATTAATACAATAAATGATGGTTTATTGCAGATGCCTTTTTCTAAATATAGGCTGCAGGTAAATGAATTCTTACTCACGTAAGCAGCGTCGCCAAGCTGGTGGTATTGAAAAGAATAATAAAATAATTTCATTTCTTACCCCTGAAGATGGATACACGTACAATTAAATTATACTAAATTTTGGGTAATTGTTTTGATTAACATTACCCATCTATAAGAACATTTTCAGTTTTCACGCACTACCAATTATCTCTTGAAATGATTTTTTAATCTAAAAATGTATATTGAATGTATTTCAGAATTAAATTTGCCTTTTATTTAGACGTGTGGTTTTCAATGAGGCAATACTCTTTTCGGAGTTTGTATTTTGACAGCTGTTACTTGGTTTATATTCAGTTTGGTTTGACATTTCAAGACGCCTTGGAAGAGAATATTCGCCTTGCTGCAAGAAGTGGTCGAAAATTGGAATTTATTCAAGCCAGCCGCTTGGTCACTTGCCCGAAATCATTTTTAAAACATAATGGCAAACCCTTATCTTTATAATAAAGCTAAATTCCCATTAAGTTATATGCGTTTTATTTATTCTTAAAAACCACATGTCTAAAAAAAAAACACCCTTTATTATATATATCTGGCACACTGTAATACTAACTTGAAGATTTCTCAAACAAATTTTAATTAATACGAGTACTTATTAGTTTAGTTTTTCTAGTTCGATACTTTACCTGCATTAGGTGGAAATTCGTAGAAATACGCTGATCTTGGACTCAAGCAACTGCAATAAGAAGGAAAATTTTGCAAGTCGTTAGAAATTTATCCCAATTTGTGTTAATTCGAAAACAAAAGGTGTGTATGTGTATGTGTGTGTGTGAGGCTCTTCAACTTACTTTTGTTGCAGAAAATTCAAGTGAGCTACATTTGGCGGGAGAGTTTGATGGGCTTGCAGTGCCTGGTGCTGGTGTTGTTGTTGTTGCTGCTGCTGCAAATGTTGATGGCTACCGGGCACTAATGGTAATTGCTGCTGTTGTTGTGTTTGCGCCTGTTGTTGTTGCTGCAATGTGTGCTGTTGCAGTAATTGCTGCTGCTGTGTGAGGCCGCCACGTGCAACTCGCGGCGCAAAAACACCGTAGCCGAACCCGTAAATTTCGTCCTCTTCCTTGTCCGACAAACAACTCGAAGGCTGCAATGAAGTAGGTGTAAAACAAAAATTAGATTAGTTGGATATATAGTATTTGTGTGTAGTAAATTACTTTGAGTGGACTGCTAACTACTCTACTGCAAGAACAACGTATACATAAAGTTGCTCAAATCAAGAACAAAAAAAATAGAAGAAAGTTGCAACAACCGCTAGAAAGTGGCCATAAAATCAGAACGAAAGCGCAAAAAGAAATTGGAATACCAAACAAAAGGGATAAATATTTTCTTAGTTATTGGGTGCAAAATACTTCAGTACTGTAGCACATTTTTTTTTGGTCGGCCGTAAACATTGCTAAAAAGTAATTTGAGAAGCTTTCATACTGCCAAGTGTTTGTGCAACTTTTACGCTAGAACGGATTAACACCTTCGGGAGTTGATAATGTCGAAAAAAAATGCCAAGAAATGAGAAAAGTGTGCGCGGGGCAACACAAATACTAAGATTAAATAAAATAGAAACACGAGGGAAGCGAAGTGAAAATTTGAAGCGAGCCGTAAGGGAATGGCCATCGAAAAGAGTCAGCATTGGTCAGAAAAGAATGACTCTAAACTGATATGAAAGAAACTTAGTGATTTAAGCTTTTACTTGAGCAAATTGAAATTTTGGTTATTTATGCAAACAAAGTGGATAAATTTGTGATTGGTGAAAGTGAATTGAGAGCGGATGTGCGCTCACACAAAATGTGTGTATGTAGGTTTAAGGATTATAAACATTTATGTACGTATGTATGTCTGTATATGTATATATACAGCCAACCACGTGCACCACTTCGCATAACTAACTGCTATTCGCATAACTAACTGCTTATACTAAACTTCTTACATTTTGATTGAGAACTCGATTGCTTAGGGACTGCGAATACACAGCTGTGGCTTTCAACGTATTTGAAGATAAACAGAAACATGGCAGAAATTTTGTATTTCCAGTGAAGAGTTTAAGTGAAAGCTCGAAAATAAAGGCAAAGGAGTGTGAAAAGTGAAATGATGACGTATAACCAAACGAGTGTTTATAGAATTGAGAAGTAAATATATTAAGACATAACGTGAAGGTTCTAAAAGCTACTTTGTTCAGTTTTCTCTTGTTTTTGTTTTGGTATTGTGTTGGTTACTTTACTTTCGCATAATCCCGAAAGACGTGTCAACACAAAGCAATTGTGTTTGATTCATTAGAACTTTCATGTCTAAATACGAGTGCAAGTAGGTACCCTGCCTGAAATGAAACCACCTTAGAAGTAATACAATTTTTTTTTTCATTTCATTTGTGATATCACATAAACAACTGACTTTTTTGATGTGGCGATGTTGCCGTAAAAAAGGTTTTTTTTTAAATTTCTTTAAAAGCACTTCAAAGTAAATAAGTTAAAAAATAATTTTTTAAATTATTTTTGTATACATATATTGCTTTACGAAAAAAGCCTGTTTTTCCGACAGGGCATATACAGATGCATTCACGTATGTATTTTCTATTATGTCGGAAATTAAATGCTTCAAAAAATGCAAAGTGCGAATCTTAAATTTTCATTTATTTTACTCTCCTTAAAAATAAATAGGTTAAAAAAAGTTATTGTGAAAAATAGCAGAAATTAAATACATTTTATTTTCTTTCAGTCAAATATATTTGAAAGTGGTTGAATTCAAATGCAGAATCGGATAATTGACTTGCTCCTAGAACATGCCATGCTAATAAAGTTAGTAAATTACAAGAATATAGGAAGAATTTAAACCACTTGTAGTTGGAAAAAAGTATTTTTTAAATTGGTTTAAAAGTACTTTGATTTCCGACAGGGTAGTCTCTGAGGCTGGCGTTGCTTTCAAATTCATCTTATATACGAATTTTATTTAAAATAATTATTTTAACAAGAACATATACTTTTCTATGATAACTAAAAACCTGCTTGTGCAGCGCTAGATTAAATATATTCACTGCCCGATTATGTGTTTTTGATAAATTATCAAACATTTACAAATATTCAAAAGTTTAAAATTTGTCAAAAACAATTTTCATATTGGTAATTTATCAAAGAAAAAAGTTTTTTTTATTTTTGCTTACAATTCATAAAACTATATAAATTTTCAATATTGAATATTTGTAAATGTTTGATAATGATATAAAGAACACAGAATCGGGAAATAAATCTAAAATGTTGCCATTTAATGTAACCAATGGCAGGTTCGGAGCAGTGCTGCCAGATATACGGATTTGTCCGTTTTTTACGAATTTTTCAGCTACCTCTGGAAAAATACGGTATTTTATACGGATTACAAAGAAAATAGGATTTTATACGGATTTTCGTAATTAAATAGTTCCATTCGTTCAAGTCTTCAAAAAATTATTATATTTCGTTTGACGTAATAAGTTATTTTAAATTCATTAAAAAAGTGTGGGAAACATGGAAACCGCGTTTCAGCTGATACGGATTTATGGAGAATTCAAAACTTCTCAATTTGAAAATAAAGAGAAATCCCATTTCTAAAAATTGTCTACTAGTTTGATAATGCTATTTACGCTTATTTAAGATGCTTTTGTAAACTGACGTTTGACGCTTAAAGAACAGCTGTTTTCAAATGTATCTATCTCAAATTGAGATTTAACAAAAATGTGTATTGGGAAGTTAATGAATATAATATAATTAATTTTAGTCTATATTTGTTGTCTAAGAGCAAGAAAAATCGCTTGCTTTAGTAGATATTCTCGCCATTAATTGCTTCATATTTACGAGATTATTTCTGTATTGCGATTATCGGGATCCGGAAAACAACATGTAAAATTTTAACAAAACTAATCTATTATTACAAAATACTATGTTTGATATTCCTTCAATATCAATCTGCTTACAAAACTAGTTTCAGGTCCGCATTTTTACGTTCTAACTGTAAGGCGATCGTTCCATTCTTGCAAGCTACACTTTCACTTTCTCTTTCTAGAACAGCAGATTGTCAACGTGAGGGTATTTCCTAAAGTTGGAAAATATTAAATAATATTTACCAATGCATTAGTTTTCAACATTACAAAATTGAGATAATTTTTTAGGGTTTCCAAGTGCAGCTGGTTCTCAGAATTTGGTCCCTCAACTGCTTTTGCGCTAAACGTTGATACTGTGCGAAAAATTATTTAGATGTATATACCAGGAGAGGCATCCTTGCACTTAGGCCATATTTTATGCGGTTTTTTTTTAATGCGGATTTGAATTTATGAGGTTTCTTTCAAAAATTGTTTTCGTTTAGGTGATTGTTGTTTTCTTAAGTGTAAAAGAGACATGGAGAGTCACGAGTATAACGACAAGCGTTTTCTTAATTGTTAGTTTGCCATTTTCATTTTGCTTTAATTAAACTCTTTTTTTTAGTTTTAAATAAAATGAGATATGTTGACATTGAGAAATAAATTGTTACGTTTTCCTTAATATTGCTTCATTAGGATTTTGAAATTTTTGTATGAGGCTTTTTGGGACTTTTTACATAAGGCATCTAAATGCGGTTATTGAAAATTCTCGGGTCGTATCCTTCGTTTTGTATGAATGTAAAGATTTTTTATGTCGGTTTTTTATGTGACCTTTAAAGAAACGCATACACCGCTTAAAAAAATCTAAGTGTATAAATTCTTTTGCATTAGCAGTTGCAAGTGAATTTTACCGTAGCTCAAAAAAGTGTCTGCAGATTACTAAAAAAACTTAAAAAAAAATTGAATTAGGGTACTTCTGAAAATGTGTATGGTATCGTAACAGATGACTTCTCTTGGATCTATGCATATAAGTTTAAAATAATATCAATCCACTCTTTCAAGAAGTTTTCCTACCTGCAGTTACTGACACACCAAAAAAACAAAACAAACGCATCCTTCTGCATTAAATCAGCTCTCATGTAGCACTAGAAACAGTTTATTATTTGAAGGAAAATATACCTAGTATAAATGAACTCATTGCCCATATTCTTCTGACCTATCACCAAATGAATTCTTTTGAGTTTCATTTATTACAAATATAAACCTACATATATTAACATTCTAAGCCGCCATTAGCGCATTAGTTTTTGAGGTAATAACTTCAGGCTGAAATAAATGTTTCGAATACTGGTTTCTTGAAAGCGAAAGTGAATATATAAATATATATTATAAGTGAGTATTTTGAAAAACCAAAACCTGTTTTTTTATAAATGTAGTTTTTCCAAGTTTGTCGGGAAATTTTAGGGCGTCGTATTAACATTACCACTCAAAATAAAGCTAAGAACATGAAAATTAGTTTGGATTAAAAGACGGATCATAGCTTCTGAAAATAAATAAATAGGAACGCGTTTGAATTAGATTTTTGGATAGTAAATAATGACAATACTTTGGTACGTAACTTTAGTCGGGGGAAAAGTGGAATTTGAAGACAGATATTCAATGGAAATTATTTTTAAAAGCTTATATCAGCGTCGTAGTTTAGTCTTGACTATAACTACGTGTCTTTGTTTTTGGTTGTAATATTTCAGTTAAGAAATTTCTTCTTTTAAGCATTTGCTCCTTTTGATTTTAATATATTTTTATGTACTTATGTTTTTCAATATATTCTTTTCAAATGTAGAATCATTTTTGAGTAAAACTTTAACTACATATTGACAATACTACTTAATGGCTAGTCTAAAAAATATACATACCGAATATTTTCCTGGCACATAAATTGGCTGACTATGACTATTTGGTAGACCACCTTGGCTCGAATGGCCTCGATGGCCGTGATGCCGGTGGTGTGTGCTGGAGCTGGGGCCACCAATGCCGCCAATGCCACTGACGCCACTGCCACTACCGCTACTCCCACTGCCACCGGCTGGATTCATGGGACTTCGTTCCGCCCACGCCGCCTGACGAGCGTTTTCTAAAGCACTTAAAATATCTCCGAAGGGAGCCATTAACAATTCACAATAGACTGATGCTAGACCCTCTAAATGACCACGCTGACCGTCCTGAAAAATATGACACAATACAAAAACAACAATAAACAAACTATTCCATTTTTGCACAAACATTATTTTTTAATACTTTTTACATTTTTAAATTCAAAATTTGTTTTATTATTATTGTTGTAATTGATATTTAAATTTCAAGTGGTACATAGAAGTACATATGTATGTACATATGTATACATATGTACATGAGTATGAAGAATTAAAAATGTGATTGAAATTTTCTGGAGAATATTAGGAGAATGTGCGAATAGTTGTTGATTAAATTAGCTGTTAGATGTTAAGGTATGAGTAATTATAATGAGGTCTAGATTTGTTCGTGCATTGGAATGATAGTTGGACGGTCATGCAGAATAAGGAAAATTGTTATTGTGGTCAAATTACTTTAATATAATAAGTTTATGGCGGGGTTATTGACTAACGTGATTAATCTTGAAATGCATTAGTATGGCAGTGGTTAGTCGGCAAATGTGCGGAGCATAAGAACAGTGTGCATTAAACTACGTGATGGATGAGTAATATTAGTTTGGAATGATATTAAAAATGGTAAAAACAAATATTTTCTCATTAATTGAAAGAAATGACAGTGTGCTAAGATTCGCTTTGTGCAGCTTAATTATTTTATGGGTATGAGTAAATTTTAAGAGCAACACATATTGACAATTTTAATTAAAATACAACAGATTCTCCAACAAAAACGATATTAACCCAGAATTTAAATTTTTTATTAATTGAACAAATTTTCATAACAAAAATTTTTGAGTATGCGGTTAACTAGCGCCTTCAGTTCTACCATTACATTAAGCAAGATTTAGGTAGTTGAATTTTTTAATATCACTCTTCCGCAATCCTTTCCATATAACGCAAGTCACGATTGTTTGTATGCAAGAATTGTGGATTACCCTCCTGAAAGAAAATCAGCAGTAGCTTTTTAACTACTTGTACTAAAATTAATTAAGCATTACATACCCGAAAAAATTGGTTTAGAATTATAGTACCCGAAAAAGTTTTAAAAGTACGTTTTGCTTTTTATGCAAATTTGTTAATTTTTTTATTTTTTGCAAATATTGAAGAGTGACTTTTTATAGTTGAGAATTCTCTGAACTTTAACTGACAAATAAAAAAATTTAATAAATGAATTTAAATAGTCATATTTGGTGTGTTTTCAATTATGAGATGGGTTATAAGCAAACATAACTACATATGTTACATTACATTATGTATGATATATACATATTTATATATTTAGCTATACATATGGATATGTAAATATTGGACTGTTATAATCTAAATATACATATGTACATATATGAAATTACTCAAAACCAAGGCGAAAGCAAAAATTCACCTACACTTGTTTTACGGCGAAGGATTTTTTTCTATCGCCACCTCTGAGTCACGACGTCTACCAATAAAACTTGTTAAAAAAAAATCCATACTAGAATCAAAAGTTAGCGTCTCATTATCTAGTTAAAACTTAAAATATGTCTACGCGCTTTTTTGTATTAAAGAGCCTCACAACCTTTTTGCTTTGGCTTCACAATACTTTTTCCATAAGTACACTTTCAAATATCTTTAAATATCTTTGTGCCCATCAATTTGTGTTAAAATCATTAGCAGTTTTGATACTCTTTTTTGTTGTTTTTTCACTCAAAGTTTCAAACTTTGTACAGTAAAAATAAACATAAAAATAGATTTTGTTCATACATCCGAAAAAATTTCTTAACTTAATGCAATTTAAATTAAAATTAAAATTAAATTGACTATAAAACTGTGCATACGAAAATTTTCAAAAAATTCTGTTAAATACGCTAAAAATCTGATATAGATTATACCCAAGCATTTTTGTTTACATATTTATTTATGTACATATATTGATACATAAGATCCCATTTCACGCTAAATAGCTAAATATTATAATTCTAAAACAGGTTTACTTAAAACTTTATAAATGTTAATGTATTAAATGATTTTATATGTTTCTTGAGTCAAATTGAACTGCTGAACTAGTTCAGTATGCTGAACAAAATAGTAGTAGTTTAAAAAAAGTCAACAAACTTTAAGAAAAAAAAAATCTTTTTTACTGATTTAGCTGATTATGGTTGATACAAACATCAAACACCTATACTCAAAAAAAAACCACTGAGTTACAGTCGGTAAAGCCGTCCTTATCGCACGGACGAGTATCAAATTTCTCCCTTACTTTTTAACCACTGGCTTTTAAGAAGTTACATATGTATGTACATATGTATTTTGCGCTTCATATACATATGGGTGATTGTTTATGCCGAAATAACTTATATATAAACATACATACTTACATATATAAATATATATGTATATATGTACATGCTTAGGCGAAACGACGGTACAATGAATCAGCAACTTTAGTGGCTAATAAAAATGTTTACCGCGAAAAATTACGAAGAAATCTCAATTGGCACATAAAAAGATGCAATCAGCGCAAAGAAACGATGTATGCTATCCAATTAATTTTGGAGAAAGTAAGACTGCAAAAATGTATGAGGCAACTGGGGAGTTCTGTACCAAAACGAAATTACACATTTGTTGTATGAAAAGGTGGTGAAATTTGAAAATATTTATGTATGTTATAAATAAAATTCATACACGTAGGAATATTCCAAGGCTTTAAAGAAAATCTTATATGACTTCTTAAAATAATAAATAAAACTTGTTTACTGAAATTTTTTTAAAAAAGTTTTCCAAATAATGTTATTATTACTTTCTTTTTACACATAGCTGAGCAAAATTTGTTATGTAATTTGACTCGTTCAGAAGGTGTAATTTTTGTGCGCAACCGGTGAGAAAAAATTAGCGATCGGCGAGCGAAATATTGTGCGCTTTCTGAACGACTTGAAATAAAGCACAAGTGCTGCCAAATAAAATATGATACAGAACTGAGATGGCAAACCAAATGTGCATTTTGTAAAGCATTTTCCAAAAGTGCTGCTATGAAAGAAACCAGATGTGATAATTTTCTAAGCGTTTTTTTAGAATTCGTGGATTTGATACCATCATTTCGATATGCAAACGGATTTAATACAAAAAAAAAAAAATAAGTGGTATTTAATACTTTCACGTAAAAGAAAACATAAATTTATGAGATCAGAATGAAAACGTGATAATATCTCTGGAATTTTAACCGAAATATGTAAATAATAACGCCTTTCACATAGATAAACAAAATAGTTGGAGCGAAATATGTATATGTATGTACAATGTATGGCCTAAAAAAAAGGCGGTCACAATTATTACAAGAATACAGGAAAATATCAAAAACTAAGATAAGTTGAACATTCCAATGAATTCTCAGTTTATGAAGTGGGGGTCTCAAAAAATTGGCACGTGACCATACCCACGATTTCAACCCTCCTAGCAATCTGAAAAAAAAAACAATAAAGATTATTAATCAAGAAAAATGTCGCAATATCTAGATCTACGGAAAAGTTGGAAAACACATTTTCCCGAAATGGCGACTGCCTGATAAAAAATTAATTTCTTTACCACTTTTTTGACCTTTTCGAATTTTTAAAAATACTAAAAATTTAAATTTGGGAATGGTGATAGTTCCAGACGCAGAAAAGATTATAAAGAATATTCTCTAAAAATTTCAGGTAAATCGGTCCAGCAGAACCTTAGAAATCGTGGGTATCGTTTTAAAAAAGACAGTTTCGAGAAAAAGCGTTTAAAGTTTTTCGCTGTCTAAGCCATGCAATTTACACTTAGCAAAATACATATACCTCCGAAAATAATTTGATTTTGAAAACTCCTCTGTAGACATATTCTTAAATAGTTAAAATTATTTTTTTTTTTTTCTAGACTAAAATACCACCTTAAGGTAAAAAATATCTAAAAAGGTAATCTTGTATAACCTTTGAAATAAATATTTTTATTGACATTTGTAATGGAGGTTTTGTTAAACAAAACGCAATATTTTTAGTGAAACATTTTGTACTTTGTTATAGCTATTTGCACATTTAGATATCTCCTTATTTTGAAATTTTTACACATAAGGAAGATAAAAAAAACTCAACAGTCCATTCGGCAAGCGTAGCACAGCATGTAGCGTGTTGGCTCTGCAACCCGATGGTCTTTGGTTCAAACCGGGGAAGCGTGATGAAGTGATGAAGAATAAATAAAATTTAATTAGAAATAAGTGTGATAAGGAGATGTGGTGATATCCGAAATAGGGGTCATAACTTCTAACACTAAAACTGTTGTTGGTTTTTTCAAATAAAATCTTACATAAAACAGCTCAATAAAAATTGGCAATTATTTTAAAATATTATTTGCAAAATATCATCAGTCACTATCTTATTATGTACAATTAGAAAACTCACTGATTCGATTGATAAATAATACATTTTGACTCTGGCATCTCCCTATTTTACTAGTCAGCTGATAATAAGTTGACTTCTTCAGTATTGTTGCCAGCATAAAATACATTTTAACCAGCAATTGAGTGAGTTTCGTATCATATAATTATTGGTGTTATCCCAAATGTGCAGAAAAATACAACGTTGGAAAACATTGCGAAGAAATCGTAGATACTGTGCTGATGGCAAATCCACGACTACGTATTATTAAGTGAATTCCCAAACGTTTCTGAGCCGTTCCGCCTTCTGAACGCAGCAATTAAAAACGTTGAGTAGATTCAATAATGAAAGAGAACCATACGAAAACTTTTCGTAGGGCTGTTAATGCGTTAAACGTTTTTAATACTATATCTTGAGAAATTTAAGTAAATGATGCGTTAGACATCATCAAAAGCTGCTATCAAATCTGCTATATCAACCAAGTAATTCCATTTCATAATTTGAATTTTAGGAGAAATACCTATTTCTTTCGGATCATTCGTATATCTAAGTGTCACCTAAAAAGAGGGTGGAATGTATTTCTTATCTTCGCAAAATAATAAGTTAAAAAATGCACGACTCAAAATATTTAAAAGCTTAACGCGAATAGGTTACTTATTGAAGTTTCACAGCGAGAAAAGACTTTTCTATTTTTATGTTATTTTGTACGGATAATTAATTCAAATTTAACTACAATACTTAATTAACTGCGCTTTTTTAAGACAAATCCCAATGTATGCATCAATAAACTAAACTTTGAAACACTGAATTTTCTCAGATGCTTAACACCTAATTTCTAAATTTTTACGAAAAAGCACAAGTTAAAGTCGAAGCATAATTTGGCACATATTTAAAACCTTTTCATCTGAAAATATTGAAAGCACTGAAAGGATTTAAATACCATATATTGTTTCGCTCTTAAAAATCTTTTAATTTCAAAGTTTTGAAAATGGAACAAAGTTACGCTTAAAAAACTTTCTTAACTATTGAAATATAAAATTAATTCGTACATTATTCGCATATTTTATACTTGTGTACATGCCTAAGTATGTACACATTGTGTACTATGTTTATATCTGCAGGAGCGCCGGAACAAGAATTCAGAAATGTTGGTGGTATTTGGCAGCCGAAGGCTCTATTTTGGTAAACACGTGACATTGGCGTATGTATGTACTTATATATATGGTTGTGAACAAGAACATGCAAGCCGGCAAAAATAAATGCATGTTTGAATCAATGTATGTTTGAATCAATTCATAGCGATATTGTAGGCGTAATAAACCAGCAGCTTTTTATATTGCGCTCCTTAGATAATCCATCACATATGGATTCCCCCAAGGTAATTTGGCAGTTTTGAGTCAAAATGTGATCTTGGATGGCGTGTAAGTGGGTATGAAATCACATGCCACATATGTATGTATGGTACGTATTGTATATGTACCTAAGTAACATATGTGTACGAGTATTTATGCGATTTTTTGTCATAAAAGGCTAATGGAACCTTTAGACTACTTAATATGTAAAGCTGTTGGAAAGATTGATTAATTTGAATAATTTGTTGGAATGACATCTTTATTACAAGCTTTTTAACTTATTTTTTTAAATTAAATTCAAACAAGATGTGTATCCAACTGTTATTTTAACCGTGCTATAAATATAAAGTTGATTTGGTAATTGTTGCCGCTGTGGTCGAGTGGGTAGCGGTGCGTGCTTTAAATATATATGCTAAGTTCGAGCTGCGAATCTCAGCCACGACAAGTAAAATGTTAACCACAGAAAAGATTTTTTTTCTAATAACGACCACCTCTCGGCAGACAATAACAAACCTCCGAGTGGGCATAAAGAACTCTCCATTTGTGGTACGCACACCCCAAATGGTAAAAGGAGGTCGGCCAAACACTGAGCTAAATAGTGTGAGTGCCAAATAAAAAAAAAATAAATACATAGTTAAAGTCCAGTTTTGGTTTTATCAGAAACCCTCAAAAGTTAGCGGATTTGTCAGTGGTTCCTATTAAAAATGTAGCCTACGTGTTGGGTAGGTGAAGTTATTCAACCTAGATTATATTTTTATGAGTATGTACATATGTAACATATATATGTATGCCGCAAGATCTATTTTTAATGAAATGTCTAGCTTTAGTAATCAATTCATTTTATTTCATATATATGTATGTATGTATATATAATATGAAAAGGTTGTTTCATTTATATTTTGTAACGATATTCCGCAATAACTTATTCAATTTGTTTGTTTGTGAGATTATAAATAATTTAGTTTTAAGATTTTAGTAAAGTCAACTAATGAGTATTAAATATACTTATTATGTTTCTATTATCGCGCTAATTGCTAACTAAAGGTTCGCTAAAATTAGCTTCAAATTTAGTTTTGCTTAATTGTCTGTCAAAAAGTGTGTTCGTACGTTTGTGTAATGAATTTGTGCTCTCATCACATTTATTTATGTACATCTAGTTATGTATGTACGTCAGTATATAGTCCATGTGTATGTAAGCAAAGGCACTCAACTTGATTGTACATTATTATATAGAATTTGTACATGAGAAAGGGGTGTGCCAACGATTCATTTGCCCACTTAGAGGGGCTGTGTGTGTGGGCAATATGCTTTGTTGTTGTTAATCATAATTTGCAGACAAAAAGCAAACGTAATTTAATTTCACTCAAAAATAGCAAATGTGTACGTGTGAGTGCGAGTGCGAGTGAGCACATCTCTGCGTAATTGCGCAACAACACCAACAAAAATTACAATGACAATGCAAGCAACTGTATGTTGGAATGGCAACAGTAAGCAATAAAGACAAGGAAAATAACCACAGTTGAGAGAGGAGAAATGTCGAGAAGAGATGATGCGAACGTTCGTTCAATGCCTTTGGGCACGCACTTTGCGAGTACGCAGCTGCTTTGAATGTGGGTGGCTGTTGTATGAGTTAATGTAAATGTACATATGTAGGTATGAGTTAGCGTTCGGCAGATTCAGCTTGAAGTGAATTGTGCTTTTGCCATTTCGCAGTTGAGCTACGACTAGATTTGTATGTATGGATGTATGTACGCCTTTCGAAAATCAACACAAACATTTGCGCACCTACGGAGATTTGTGCGAGCTGGAATGGTTAAATGTTTGTGTCAGGCAATGGGAGTACTATTTGTATTGCCTGTTGGCAAATTCATAACCCTGTCACACAATAAAAAACGCATACATACATACATATGTACATACGTATGTATATACATATACATATGTATGTGTACACCCAACAACACCGATTGTGTACCAAACAAAGTCTTAAAAGTGGCTATCGGCAAAAATACGTCGGCGTTCACCTCAGTCTTCAACGCATGTTTCGCTGAAGGTCGTTTTCCATCGACTTGGAAGCAGCAAAAGCTGGTGCTGCTTCCCAAGCCTGGCAAGCCCACTGAAGACCCATCGAGCTACAGACCCATTTGTCTTCTAGACTCGGCGGGTAAACTGTTCGAGCGTATTATCTGTAACAGGTTGGACGTTGAGATGGAGACACTGGGTGGCATCTCAAATGAGCAATATGGCTTCAGGAAGGGAAGATCTACGGTGCAGGCTGTAACAGAAGTAATTCAGCTAGCGAGAAAAGCAACCAGTGGGTCCAGATGGCTAGGTGGAACAAAACAGTATTGTTTGATTTTGACGCTCGATGTCAAAAACGCGTTCAACTCGGCTAACTGGGCAAAAATTTTGGACACCTTAGAGCGCATAGGAGTGTCATACTACTTGCGACGGCTAATGCGGAGCTACTTCCAAGATCGCATACTGTGGTATGACACGGAGCAAGGAAGAAAGAAGTCGGAAATTACGGGCGGCGTACCACAAGGTTCAGTCCTAGGCCCATTACCGTGGAACATCATGTACGACGGTATTCTACGCCTGCAGCTACCGCAGGGTGTGAAGGTGATTGGCTTCGCCGATGATATTGCGGTGGTGATAACGTCCAAACAACTTCAACAAATATCCGAAACAGCTACTGCTTCTGTGGAGAAGATTAAAGAATGGCTCGACAACCACGGGCTCGCCCTAGCGGAACAGAAGACAGAGGCAGTTCTTATCTCAAGTAGAAAAAAGCTGGAAGGTATAACGTTCAGAGTAAATGGCTATCCTGTCTCCACAAAGCCTGCGATAAGGTATCTGGGTATCATTATCGATAGAAGGTTGTCGTTCAAAATGCATCTCGAATACGCCAGAGACAAGGCGGCCTCTACAATGACCTCTTTATCCAGAATAATGCTCAACGCAAGAGGACCAAAGCAACGAAGCAAAAAATTGCTTGCAGGCGTAATAAGAAGTCAAATCTTGTATGGAGCCCCGGTGTGGTTCGATGCGGTATGTCACTCATCGTATTATCGGGGCATAAAGTCAACGTATTGTCTGTGTGCACTCCGGGTATGCAGCGCATTCAAGACTGTATCGGATGAAGCAGCCCTGGTAATTGCTGCTATGTACCCACTAGACCTACTAGCTAAGGAGTCTGCTCATATGTTCTCAAGTACGGAGATAACTACTGAAGCCACCCGCAAGGAAGTTAGAGTAAAGAGCCTAGCCGAATGGCAAAACAAATGGAGCATTGCGACAAACGGACGATGGACATATCGATGCATTCCAGACTTAGAGCGCTGGGTTCAAAGAAGCCACGGCGAAGTTGACTTCTACACGACCCAATTTCTGAGCGGTCATGGATGCTTTAAGTCGTATCTGCACAGATTCAAGCACGAGGTTGATCCTTACTGTGACTGCTGCGGGATCGGCGTAGCAGACAGTGTGGAACATGTATTCTTGAGATGCCCACGCTTCAACGACCAAAGGGCCATACTGCAAAGACAAATTTGCGAAATCCTTTCGCCGGAAGCAATTGTGAACTACATGCTAAGAGGCAAAGGTGAATGGAACCTAGTCAATGGCATTATTTCAACAACGATAAAGATTCTTAGAAGAGAAGAAAGACAAAGACGCAGAAGCGCCAACGTAACAGTGCCACAGGATACGTAGTAACGGCACCATAAGAGTGGTAGTAAGTGTTAGATCGGAATCTAGGCCTTTCCGACTGCACTTAGCTTACTAAAAAGGCCCTAGGCATCTCAGCGGAGTGGAACCTAGGCCGTTCCAACCGCCAAATGGCGCTCTCAGATTGCTCGCCTGGCTCAACAAAATGGGCAGATCGGAATCTCGGACTTTCCGACTGCGTATGCGAAAATAGAGCTGATTTTCTCGGCTCACGAGCGATACCGAAACATTCACATTCAGCCGTCAATGCGGATTGGAACCTAGGACGTTCCAACCGTAAAATTAAGCAACGAAAAGCCATAGTAATATAAAAGTTTAATATTTCTCAGGTATAAATGCAGTCAAAGAATCAAGAATGCAAAGCGTCGGGGCGGATTGGAACCCAGGCCGTTCCAACCGCCAAGAGCTACAGACGCAAAAAACTGGGCTATATTTCCCTTTGAACAAAAAAAAAAACACCCAACAACACAAAAAGTTTATCAATATCTTACTATTGGGAAGTTGATTGAATAAAAATAAACACATTGAATTCAAAAAAATATGGCAGACAAAAAATGTTCGCCGTGTGTTTTGTTGTGCTAAGGGTTTTAAAAAAAATAAATTTCTCTGCTGACCTATGTTTAAATTTTCGAGACTCTGTGTTAAGGAAAAGCTTTGCGCTTTTAACGAATTTTGGAAAAATTTACAAGAAAGCATATTATTTAAAACGAAGTACATAAATTACTTGATTCGCGTACCCTATTACTTGTTTTTAATCTACTATGTACTTCCTTATACTGAGAAAATCATTTCCAAAAATAGGGTTTTTTTTTGGACAAATTTCCACATCAAATGTGTAAAAACTTACTAATTTTTTATAGGCTTGAACATTTTTCAATATAGAGTGCCGTCGAGTGAGGACTACAGCTTAAGGTTCTGATGCTTAATAGGAATTACAAACATAGAGCAAATCAATTTTTTTTAGACTCATGTCAGCATTCGAACTCAGGAGTCAATGAAGGTGGATTAATTCGAGTTATGAAAAGACAATACTAAAAAAAATTTGGTTTAATTTGTTTCCATATTAAGTACTGAAACATATCATAGCGGAGTGGCTTAGATAAAGACCTGACCGTCGGCTTCGATAGCACAAAGCGAATTTTTAAAATGTCGTTTTGCCTAAAGCGCTAACAACGTGTTATTACAACGAGTCTTAAGGGCTAGTTACATCTACATCTTAAGGTCTAGTTACGTAGGGTGTACATGAGAGTTAACTAAAAGCAAGTGAAGTACATGCACACGCCTACACTTTACTACCTCTTGCAGTACATAAAATATTTGGTCTTTTAAATGAAATTAAGATTAAATGCTAGAGCATCAAGGAACCCAGTATTTTAGCTGAAAGCATTCTTTACATTTTTTTTTGCTTTTTTCTCTCGTTTTAGGGAACATTTTTTTTTTATTTAATCAATCGATTAAACTTATGATTAATTTCTAAATTTAAAGAGTAAATTAAGGCTAACTGCTGGGACCATTGGCTATATTTAGAAAAAGTGGAAATATTGTTTGTGTTGTCGGGTGTAGCTGTTCGCACACTTACTCGTATATCTATCTATGCATTTGCAAAATTGTATTTCAGTTAGATGCATACAAATGTTTGTATTGGCATGCCGTAAGCCATCCACATCAGAGTGCAACTTCGACGACAACAAACGTTTCAACAAATTGCGCACACCAGTTGGCGACGACACAACGAAATTACATTAAATATGAAGCATTATGCTAATTATTGCTTATTTTATTATAATAAACAAAAGTGAAAAGCAATGAGATGAAATTTACCAAAGACAACTTAACACAATTGTACGCAACTGCAATGACAACAACAACAACAACAACAACAGCAAAAACAATAGAGATAGCAGGCATTCAGTTGATGTGTACGATAGTAGCGCATGCGAGAATGTTGCAGTAAAGCCTTTTTACGTTGATGTGGGTGCTGACAAATTCTGCTTGCCACTGCAGCAGTGCCACTAACGCAAGTTGACATACGCGCAGCTTCTGTCATAAACGTTTGCAAGGAATTACTTAAATATGTATATATGTATGTATGTACATATGTGCATATAAAACATAATTTTCGTAGTTGAACTGTCTATGTGCTGCTGCTTTTGGCAGGGTACTATGTACATCGAGTATTTGCTAAGAGACGAAATCGAGTTTTTTTTAACTCACTTGCAAGATTGCAATATTGCCAGAAAGTCTCATAACGTCTCTCACGTCTATGACTTTTACACAATTTTTAGATACAAGAGAAATTTAAATTAACAAAACTTAATTATACAAATACATACATACATACACATAACACGAAAAGAAAATTATGGATCCACTTAATGCAGTTAAGTAGAAAAAGGATGAATTTGGAAAACATATTTATATTTTTCATCGCTTTCAAATTTGGTATACCTACATGCATATATACTATGTAAAAAAGTCAAAGTTACTTCCACTTTTACGAATTTTAAGCAAATAAATGCACAAATGTGCATAGGTACATATATTGTTAATCTTGAGACCAAGCGAATAATATCTGTTGCAAATAAATGATTCTTTCGAAGCCATTTCTCGACAAAAAATGCCTGTCTTCTATTATGTATGTATATATAGTACGGAAACATGGCCGATGTTAATTAGCCATGATAATACTTTTGGGGCTTTAAAAAAAACTTTTCTACTTAAGATTTATAGCCTTGTTTGCGTGGGCCCATAAGGGAGGGTCTGGAATGCTTTGGCGTCGACGAGCACAATCGAAGAACCAAGTGCAAAAGGACCTCTCTTATTTTGGTATGAATAATTGGCGTAAAGTCCCTAACGGGAAGCAACTGTCGAGGCTTTTGGTATCGACACTCGGTTGTAGGGTCATGTAATGAAAAGAAGAAAGTTCTCCAAATTTAAACATTAAGCAGATGGCAGTTTTGAAACAACAACACAGCTAAGTTAATTAATTGCGCAATACAATTATACCCTTCTCTTTTTCTGTTTGAAAAGCATAAAAACTTATACATATGTTTGTACATACAAAATATACACATTATGTATTTGTATGAGTATTTTAGATTATGACTCATTCACTAACGTCATTTGAAATCTTGTTAATAAGAGTATAACCGAATGTAAGCGGAAACACAAGTTCACATGGTGACAAACTGACGCACACATGAAAGTCTAACTACATACATATATATTTGGCAAATGCATTGTCTACGGTTTTGAATACATACTATACATACATAGTAGTAAGCCTTTTAGCAAATTAAGCACAAAAACCGCAACGACTTAATCTTCCCTGAATAAAAACTTGGAATCGAATATGTGATTCATAACCAGGACCACAAAAATATAAACAAAAATGATGTTTTAAGTACTTATAAGAGTATATACATAAAAAAAGAGGTATGATCTGATATACATATATATATACATATGTTTGATTTTTTTTCAGTTCATATACTAACTAACTAATATTGGCGCTTACACTATATAGCTCAGTGTTCGGCAGATGTATTTAATAAGAAGCTTTTTTATGGCAGAAATACCCTCGGAGGTTTGCCATTGCCTGCCGAGGGGTGGCCGCTATTAGAAAAAACTTTTTCTATGATTAAGATTTTGTTTGCCCTAACTGAGATTCGAACCTCGACCTCACCGGTATATGAAGTTATAGCACGCACCGCTATTAACTCGACCACAGCGGCCAGTTAATATAAAAATCAAGAAAACGTGAATTCCTAGCAATTCTTATACCCATGCGAATATGTGCTGGGTATTCAATATTTTAGGTATTTAGTGTAATTATTGTCGGTATAGTTAAAGATTCATGCAACCAAGGTACAAAAAAAGAAGATTAACTATCTTGATGATATAAAAAGTTAAGGTAGTTTCACTTAATGATATTCGTTGTTGACTGACGCCATCTGACTTTTTATAAAATAATGGCATTTCATTAAATTCATGCCAGGCTACTTTTTTTTTTTTTTGGTAAAAGTAAGCAAATATACAAATGTAAAATAATTTTAATTAAAACATAGACAAATTGAGGGTGAGCCCGAACTACTGCAGAGAGACTTTTATTTAGTACGGAGCTGTGAAACTTGTTAAGTCATAATTAGCATTAATCATCATTTGTCCGAAGTGCACATTGAGAGCACATTTTTTATTATAAAAATATTCATATTTCGTTTCACAGACGAAAATATTGCAGATATTTCATTATATTTCCTATCTATTAACTTTAAAACTAAAAAAATTAAAACAATTACAAATTCCCTCGAAAGCTGACCTATTATTATTATTATTAAGCAAAAAAAATCAAGACATGATAATTTATATATGTAAATACATATGTACATAAGTATACATATGTTCTTTTCAGTCCCTGTCATAACAATACTTGATGATGACTTTTTTTTTGCAAAAACAACAATGCTGCTCTTGACATAGTTTGATTTAAAAAATCGCGTTGATCTTAGTTGAAAAGAGTGTTCACAATCAATTATTTAATAATTTAAAATTAGATAGATATTGGGATTCACGTGTTGGCACTCCCTTACAAAAGTTTTCATTTAAAAACGATGGACAAAGAGAAAGAAGGTGACGTGGAAGAGTAGTACGGTAAACTCAAAAAAATAAAATTAGTGGCAAAAAATAAATCCCAAATTATACATAATTTTAATACTTTTAAATAATAACACAACACAATTTTGAAGTTTTATTATACGATGACTTTCATCCATCCATAACTTTGCATATGAATATATATATTTTATTTTTATACGGAGCTAGGTTTAGCGCTGGATTTACACTAGGTGATCTCATTGTCCGCGCACAGAGCGGCATATTCTGGGAGGCTGCAAAATTTTAAACAAAAAATAAAACTTTTTTTCACGTCACTGTCAATTTTTCGAAGGGTGTGAGAAAGACGTGACACATTAGAAACTCATTATTTTCACTAATAGTTTGCGACATTTTGGTCACTACAGCTTTATGTATTCAATATCAATTATCTATAGATTTCTAAATTGTACATTTTTGATTATATAGTAAAACCATGTTCATTGTAAGACTCACTTATCGTAAGATTTTGTTTATCTTAAGCTTGCAACCTCATTTATGGTAAAGTTTTGCATGTTATGATACGTTTGTTTACTAACTATGAACGATGTATTCATCGCAGATCTTACGATATATATATCAGGAGATCTGATAACAAAGGATCGGGTAGTACGAGCTACCTATCAAAAACCATCTACGAAGATTTTATACAACTATTGGCAGATAAAGTATCATCTATCATTGTTGAAGAAGTCAAAACAGCGGAGTATTTTGGTATAATAGTGGATTCAACGCCTTTTATATCACAGCTTGATCGAAAATACTGGACACATAGCAGAATAATTGTTATTTGCTGTAATATCTGTTCTCGAGTTCTTCCATCTTGAAATTGCAGGCTGTCGAAGTCCATCATATGATAACGCGAACAATGTATAAGGAATTTATTCAGGTTTACAGATAAGAATCAAAGAAGTTAACGATCTAGCAGAACACGCTTCATGTGCAGGACATTCGACGAATTTGTTTGGGGTTCACGCAGAAGGAAGTACTCCTGAGGCAGCTTCTTTTTTCAATACAGTTCAAGCGTTTTTACAAACTCATGCTGGAAAGAAAATTTCTTTAAAATTTTTGTTTGTAACAAAATGGTCAGCTTGTCAGGAAGGAGTTAAGTTACTTCATGAACATTACGGCGAAATTATTGAAACTTTAATCATCATTGAAAAAGATATCACTGAGAATGCGATTACAAGGCAACAACATTCCCTCAGATTCTTTGGCATTTTTTACTTTCGAGGTTTAATGCTGTCAGCCAAAGATTGCTAAAGGTTGATACTAGTATAGTTGACGTGATTGATAACTATCGTGGACTGATGATAGTGGTAGCGATTACACGAATGGAGTTTGAAGTTTACGAATATAAAGCGTTGGCAATCTCTCTGAGATCAAGAATATCAGACATCTGTTTCCAGAAGAAGAAGGAGACGGCTATAGGCAGACGTATCACGAGATGAGAAGTTCAATTGTCATTAAGAGATAATTTTCGAGTTAACACTTTTAACGTCATTCTTGTAATTCTCGATTCCGATCTGCGGAAGAGATGCCATGCATATGAAATGATTAAAGAAAAATTTGCCTTTATCACTGAATTCGACAATTTAAATTCCAGAGAAATTCGTAAAATATCAGAACATTTAAGGAAAATTTACAACTCGGACCTAGAGTTTTCATTGGATGACGAGCTGGTGCACTTTCACGCGTATTGTTCTGAGAAAAAGTTAAAACCACCATCCGACCTTTTGAAACTCTTACGGTTGAACGAGTTATACACTGAATTTCCATATAACATTGACGAATTGCAGCGCAGAACTTTCATATTGATATTTAAAGAGGGTCAAAAACTATTTACGTTCAACTATGAGAAGAAATCGGCTGAATAGTCTAGCTGTTTTGTGTATTGAGTCTGATTTACTTGAACGCTTGGATTGTGAAGATATCATCAATCAGTTTGCGGAAAAAAAGTAAGATGTGTTTGCATTCAAGTAGATATAGTCGAACTCACAATTCATCAGCAATGATCCAGTCTATTCATTTAAATTTTCTAATAAGAATTCATATGTTGTTTGTCAAATGAATTTATTCGTCATTGGATTGTTGGATTTTGATTATGTTGAGATAATACGTATAATACGAAAGGATTTACTAAAAGTTACCCTTCTTAAACAATCATCTTGTTTGTAGACTTTAAGTTTTATTTATTTATTATTCTCCTATAATTAAACAATGAATACATTTTAACCACTTAAATGTATATTTATTTCAGCTAAGAGTTATACTTTTATAACGATGTTCATATTATTTTATGTGGGTTGAACAGAAAAAGGCGGCAATTTTACAGTTTCCCTGGCTACGTTTAGTGAGTGTACACTCAGAATTTCGATTTTGACTCAAGACATAGAAAAACCCCATTGCTCGTAACTTAATTTGATGATTTAGGACATTTTGCTGCATACAACTTTGCATAAATTGTTAATTTACCTTAATAAAGGCCCGAGAAACAGTACATATTAAATGAAAAATAAATTTTTTTTCAGCAGCAATACTTACTTCCTTTCTCAATATATTATTTTATGAGCGGCAGAGCTTTTTACAGGGGAGCCACAAAAACGAGTCAATTTGTTAAACCCCAAGTCGAGAATGTTCACTGAATTCTTTACTGTTGAAAAAAAAATCGAATTACCTAGCAGAGATTTGTGCTTTATGTACTTTTAATTTAAAAACCAAATAATGTTGAGGCTGAATGGAAGTGCAAACATAAGAGCAGAAGAGAAATTAAAGCTCAACAGCTGCAAAGTTGAATCACAAACCTGAAGATAATATTTTTTCTACATTCTTCGCATTCACATATCCCAATTTTTTTCACAATTTAACAAAATTTAAATTTTCAGATGAACACATTTTAATTGCATATAGCAAATTTCGAAGTTATATCAAATAATTTGTTGTTTCTTCACATACCAAAGGCAGAAATTTTATTTAAAAAACCTATTCAAAAGAGTCCAAACGACAGCAAACAGGAGAAGCGAATGCAGATTAAAAAAATGAAAAGTAAAAAATAAATCAGTAAGCAGAACTCCGCATAATTTGAGACTTTCCTGATGACAAGCTCGTACGCATTCTAAACTAGTGAATACATACAAACGTTTGTCGACACGTACGATGACAGGAAAGGGTTGGGAAAATGGAAGCATGTAAGAAATTAAAGACATTTCCGTAAACTGTGCCATATTGTATAACATGACTCTTTTAATTAGAAATTTTAAAAATGTTTGAGCTTTTGGATGTCAAAATGTGATATGAGTGCTTGGGCACACATGCACTGAAATGAAGAAGGCTAAATGCGAAAGACTTTCATGGACATTGAAATTGATATCAAGAGACATGTACATACATAACTACATATGTACATATGTCCATAAAAACGCTTTTATCAGTTCTACAGTAATTCAATTTCATGCAAATTAAAATATTAACGTAGACAACCATCCTACACAAATGTTTCATCTGTATGCGAATTCTTAGTAACTTTTTTCATTTAATATAATATGATATAAAACCGAAAAATGTATCTAATTAAAAAATAGTCAGAACCCTTACCAGATAACTTGACATCAATTACTCTTTTGTTAAACCAAAATTATTAAAAAACAAGTAAGAAAAAGCTGCCGAAGGCTTCATACCTTTCATAAATGGAAGAATTGTATGGGAGCAATATGTTATATTTATTCCATATTAATGATTTTCTCTGCTAAAATAGGTCTAATAATAACTAATATTTGTGCAAAATTTTACGACTTAAGCGGTTTAAATGCGGGAGTTTTGGTGATAAATGCAATATCTGAACTATCGATTGTATAGCAAATATATGTTATATATCTTTGCTCTTTATGATTTTCACTCTTAATGTATGTCTAACAATGACTGATATTTGTGCAAAATTTCAAGTCTTTAGATGATTAAATAAAGAAGTTATGACCAAAAATGCAATATCTAAATAAAGTTAAAAAACTCCTAACCGATTTAGCAGTAGTTTAACAAGAAAAAATGAAAATTACGACTACTTTTTGTTTGAACGAGTACATTCCGAAAGTGCTTGAATATTTCGTGGGTGAACAGTAACGGACAGTGTAATATTGCTAGGACAAGTAGGTTAGTATTTGAAACTACCGATACTGCAATTTCAAGTTGTTGCATTGGCTTTGAATGCTCCATATATGAGTGTATTGTGTGACATGATGAAGCATAGACCCAACTTAGACACAAACTTAGTTTGTTGCTTATAAACGCGAACATTTAAATGTTAAGTGAATCACTGATTTCCCACACTCAATCATTCACCCCTGTGGTCGAGTGGTTAGTGGTGCGTGCTAAAACTCGATATGCCGCTGAGTTCGAGATTCGAGTCTAAGCCAAGGCAAGTAAAATCTTAATCATAGAAAAGCTTTTTTCTAATAGCGGTTACCCCTCGGCAGGCAATGGCAAACCTCCGAGGGTATTTCTGCCATGAAAAAGCTTCTCATTAAATACATCTGCCGTTCGGAGTCGGCACAAAACTGTAGGTCCCTCCATTTGTGGTAGAAGAAAAAGACGCACACCACAAAAGGTAGGAAAAGCTTGGCCAAACACTGAGCTATATAGTGTAAGCGCAAATTATTATTATTATTATTAACCATTCGCCCCTCCAAGATTCATGGAAGCAATCACTCGGTTCGCTTACTTTCCTTGCGCATTCATTAGGACACTAAAATTTAGTTATGTATGACATTGTATGTACATAAATACATATGCATATTCGCTATGCAAATTGGAATCTTAAAAGTTAAGGAGCTAGCCAATAAAGAAGAATTAATTTCCTTAGACATAAATATCACAAAATATCGTTCGCCAAATCGAACACTCAACATGGATAAGCAAATAGGTAAGGTGACAAAGATGTAAATATAAATATTGTGATATGTACTTTATATTTTTTCTTTATTCCTGCCAACTTGCTATTTCAACTAATTCCAGTTGATGAAAGAGATCATTCCGCACATAATATGATATACATATATATGTATATATTATATATCTAAGCATTCAAAATGCAACTAGTTGTAAAATTTAAACCTTATATAAATGTATGTACATATGAATTTATTGTACTTAATTTTCAATAAAAAATTATTTTCACGAAATACATAAATTTTTAAATATTTTCCTAAATGCATAATACTCCAGATCTTGCCTTATAAAATTACCTTATATGTGCCTTACTTTAAAATTACGTTAAGGCTTAATATAAGTACTTATGTAAGCTCATTTAGCCAGATAAATCTGCAGCATAGCAAATCGCCTACTTCTCTTCTATGCAGTAGGCATGCAAAACTGTATATACGCCCCCAATCAATCCTAATTCAGGAACCATGGGTATGTCGTGGGCGTATCTGTGGACTTTACCAGCTTTACGATTCTATACTTTCCCCTCCATCGAAGGGGATCATGGACACCGAGCAGTACACCGAGTGTAATGGTATGGGGCTGATAGTGAGCTGTGACGCCAACTCACAGAACACTATGTGGGGTAGCACGAAGTGTAACCCTCGTGGGAACAAGATATTGGAGTTCATTTTGTCTTCTGGCCTGGTTATACAAAACGTAGGTAAAAAGGTACTTTTGTCACCAGCAGAAGACAAGAAGTGATTGATCTCACCTCGACCAACAAAGTCATGGTGGATCACATCAAAGGATGGATGGTCTTGGATGAGGAATCTCTTTCTGATCATCGGTTCATTGAGTTCCGGCTCGGTACTGATACTTGTCAAATGCCAAAAGGTCGGAATCCTGGAAAGGCGGACTGGGACAGATATGGAAGAGAGAATACCAGATCTTCCTAAATTCAAAAGTTTAAAATCAATTGAAGAGGCGACCCACAGGGTGATGAGTACTTTGGTTGGTTATTTTGAGGATGCATGCCCGCTGAGAAGAAGCAGGGAAAGAAAAGCGGTCCCATGGTGGAACGCCGAACCTACCAAGCTTCGAAAATAATCCAGGAAACTTCTGAATCTGACGTCAAAAACTCGCAAGGAAGAATATTGGCCCGAATATCGTGTCGTGCAGAGGGAATATAAGAAGAAAATTCGATCGTGTAAATTAAGCTCTGATAGAGATATCTGCAGTTATATTGAAAACACGAAAGAGTCGGCCGGGCTCTGTAGGGTACCGCAACAGGACCCTACGTTTAGGCTGGATTCTCTCAGGAACACTGATGGATCTTATACCACGTCATTGCTGTACACTTAAAACACTCTCCTGGAAACCCACTTTCCGGGCTGCAGGCTTGTTGCTGATACAGGCAAAGATATGGAAGTGGATGACTCGACTGGGAGAGCGACGAGATTAAACTGATACATAGCATCGAAGGTGGTGACCGAGGAGTCACTGAGGTTTTCACTAACCTCTTTTGGCGACTTCAAATCACCTGGTAGGGATGCTGTGTACCCAAAGATGCTGAAGTGTGGGGGAGACAAGCTTATTGAGACTCTAATGAGAAAGGCACATTATATTAATGGTTTTGGTGGACAGTCCCCTTAGTACTCACCAGCATGCATACCAGAATGGAAAATCCTGCGAATCAGCTTTGCATGATCTTGTAACAAAGATCGAAGTGGGGCTGTAAGTAGGGGAATACACAATAGGAGTATTTGCTGACTTTATGTGCTCTACGGCCAGACGGCATGAAGTGGATGAAACAATCGTAAGATGGATTCGCTTCATGCTATCAAGAAGATTGCTGACCGTTGGGGAAGAAATTGGCCCGTCTACCATGGCAGAGGTTGGGAGAGGAGGCCCTCTGGGGGGTGTACTCTCGCCTCTCTAGTGGTGCCTGGTAGTGGACTCTCTACTAACGGAAATGCAAAGCTTCGCCCAAATCCAGGCCTACGCTGACGATATGTGTGCTTTGGCGTCAGGAAAGTCTCTCAGGGAAGTCTGTGCAAAGACACAGAGAATCCTGAATATGATTGATGAATGGTGCACTCTGCAAGGCCTTGCTGTCAACCCTAGCAGGACAACGATAGTTTTGTTTACGCGGAAGAAAAACTTGGAAGGGCTCAACCTTCCGGTGTTCAGAGAAGTAGATGTAAGTCTTTCCGGGGAAGTGAAATATTTAGGGGTAACTCTAGATAGCAAGATGACGTGGAAAACTCATGTCGAGCTGAAGGTAAATCGAGCGCTGAAAGTTTTCGGACAGTGTCGGAGAACCTTTAGCAAGACTTGGGGGCTGAGACCGGCTATGGTACTTTGGGTATACACAGCCTTAGTCAGACCGATAGTAATGTATACTCTGCTGTGGTATAGTGGCCTAGAACCATGGGGAAAACCACAGTTTTTATGCTGAATAGATTACAAAGAAGTGTGTGCATAAGCATTAATGCTCTGTTGGATTTGCTACTTTTGGATTTAGCGATCGAGGAGGAGGCAGTGAAGACGATGTGTCGACTGCATGCTTACGGCCTGTGGCACGACGACAGGAGCTTCGTCAGATGACCACGGTCTTTCAATTGGAGGTCTTCGCAATACTCAAAGTAGCAGACTGGAAAGTTGGCGAAAGTTGGAAAGGTCTGTAGTGACAGCCAAGCTGCCCTAAAAGGCGTTAAAGCTAAGCACCGTTGCAAGACGGAATAAGCTTGAGCTTGTGTGGTTGCCGGGACACTGTGGTGTTCAAGGTAATGAACTGGCCAATGAATTGCCAAACCGTGGGTCTTCGGACTGTCCAGTTGGACCGGAACCAATCATCGGGTCAAGTATGGCGGGAACTGTCAGGTACATCAGGGAACTTATGAGCAAAGCTCATGAGGACCGTTGGTGCAGTACTGACTCCTGCAAAATAACGAAGTGCTTTCTGAAAAGGCCAGACAGAGCAGTGGCGAAATTTCTTCTCAACCAGATGAGGAGGGAGCTGCGAGCTCTGACAGGACTGATAACGGGGCACAATCCATGGGGGCAACACATGGTCACCATAGGTATCATCGACGATCCGCTATTCGCATTCTGCCTTAAGGACGAGGATAGTACAGAGCATTTTCTCTGCAACTGCTCGGCGTTTTCTAGTCTCAGGTGGCGCATCTTTGGGTCGGATGTCCTGAGAATGGACAAGATACATTCTCTCTCCCTCAGCGGACTACGCAGGTTCGTTAAAGAAACGGGAAAGTTTAGTGAGAAGTAATTACCTCCTATGACTCCCCACCCACCCCTTCTCTTTCATCCTGTTTATCCTTTTTACAGGCCTCAAGTACAATGGGCAACAATGTATGAGTGCTTGGTAAAGTCATTTATGGCTTTTCCGGCCTACCCCAAATCCATCCAACCATCCATGTAAGCTCATTCCGAATTAGGAGAAAAGGCTTCTAATAAGGTAGTCTTATTACAAGACCTAACGTAAGTGCTATCTAGAATGGGAAACAGGGCTTAGGATGAGGTTAAAATAGTCTATATAATATTTTATCATAAGACCTTATTTTACGCAGCAGATAGTCCATACTTATAAGGGGATATCTCAGAGAGAGAGTGTTAAACCTTATTCCCAATGACATCAACACGTCGAAATAAGGTAAAAAAAAGGGATTGTGCCATACAAATGGTATTTCTAACATGTATCAGGCATTAAATTCTAAGACCTATGATCATATCAGATAAGGCTCACATAAGGTGATATATTAGAAATGATAGATGCAAAATTCTCTGATTTAGTGGAAGAAAATGAATTGTGGACAAAGATGAAGATCTTGTACCAGCAGATATGGATATTGAGCCTGATGATAAAACTCGTATAGAGTCTTTTATATAGCGAACATTTAACCAAAAAAACGTTCTTGAATCAAGCTTTTCTGAATTCAAAGAAGAGGGAATTGGAATGTGGAGCTAAAACTTTAAACAGAGCACAACTATTTGTTACAGACATGAAAAGCATCGAAACGAGAAAACTAAAATATGAACTAGATCCATTTTCTTACGAATCAAGTTTCGTTCAAGAAGACGAAGCCATTGAAATTGCACTAGTTTAGGTCGTATTAGTTAATATAATAATATATTTCTGAAAAAATGCATGACATTTAATGTAAACTACTTAAATTTTCAAAATAAAAGGAAATACAATATTGAATACTCCTTTCATGGAAATTGGTTAATATATTGGCCAAATTTTCCAAAGATTTGCAGCTTCACCAAAAGCATTTTTTTTATAGTTTATGGATTTTTATGCCTATTTAAATAGAAAACTCTGAGTTAAAATAAAAAAAAATGTTTTTTTTTCACTAGTGCAAAATGTGTTCGGAAAGGGATATGCACGTTTATGACCGAATTCCCAGTGGCGATTTTTGATTGCCCACAAGAAACACGTGCAGCAAAATTAATAAGCACGGTTTGCACGAAGAAATATGTCTGTATGTATGTATGTAATTGTGCACGTAAAGAGCACAACTTGCTGCGTCATTGTAAACTCATTAACTTAACGAGCTTCATTGTGAACGAATAAAAGGATTATTTACAAATCACCGATTTTGAGCATGAACAAGCGCCATACCCAACATACTCGTACCCTTACCCGCAGTGTGTCAATACAAACTTCCATAAATACTGTACATACATATGTATATATATATGTATATTCATAAACATACACTATAGAGCGATGGGTTGACGATTTGTTGTCATCAACTGGCCACCACAAACTCCTGACTAACCGCCGAAACGAGGTGAGGTGGAGGCAAAGCGCAAAGCGGAACAAAGTAATGAAAAAATGGAAGAAGAAAAAACACAAATTTTATAATGGACAGTTGCTTTGATGTAGCCCGGCCACACTGGCACAGCTAAACACATTTCTATACCTAAACGTTCCGCAGGATGATTGCGATGCGCAACACACGCCCACAACTATAACAATGCAAAAATTTATGAAATTAACCCGCCGAATGGGCCAAGTGAGGACGGCGGCTTTGCGCTGGTTGATTGCTGCTAGCTGCTCGACGGCCGACGGACTTAAAAGTAACAACTGTCAAGGGTTGAGGCAGAGGATCTCTACTTACAAACATAACATATATATGTACTAGCGCGGCGAAATGGGTCGCAATGGGTTGCACACATTTGATTTGATGAATTGTGACATAACGCGGCCTGTTGTTGGGCTCTTGCTGTTGAAGGCTGGGGTAGATAATAAACAAAACCATGGATGTGTGGGCAACCATATGCCACTCAACTTCTTTCGCAATGGATCAAGGTTTTGGTGGCATAAATCAGCGAACGGAAATCAGAGTTGATTGCCGTGACTTTGATCAGTTGACTGGCAGACTGGGGCAAAGGAAATTGTTGCTGTTGTCATGCAGCAGTCGAGGTTATAAACGAAATATGAGCAGTCAAATCAGAAAGTCAATATGGGCGAGAGCGAAGTGGAATAGATGATATGTAAATAGATATGTTGTTGGCACCATTTTATGTGCAGGATATAAATGGAATTGGATACTTTTTTGCTCTTTAAGTTTGCGGCAACTAAGTGTATAGCAGCTGGCTTTCAGAAAAGTATTGAGTGTAGGCGGTGATTTTAAAAATGCATTATTAGCCAACCAGTTGCTATTTTTATAAGCAATCTTTTCTGATTGTGTCAACGATGGTAATAAGATTATACGTTGGTGTGAGAGAGTACTCGTTGGGTTTCAAAGTGGCTATTATTACTGTTGGTTTTTTTTTTTAATGTTACTGCCAACAGTGATAGGATATGCAAACTCTGCTTTGCGTTCCCTCTTCTTCTCAAATGCTTTTTTAAATATCAATATAGAGTAGCTTCTCAAAGAGTCATCTCATCAGATCCTCTAGTTTGCTAACAAATCACTCGGCAACCTGGAAGCATCGGTGTCATATTTAAATTTTAAACTTAGCTTGCGGCACTTCTCATCATACAAGTTGTTTCAATTGGTACTGCTGCGTCAACGCGTAAAGAGCGATAAATGTAATTTATTATTTTATAAATATCGTTACGTTTATTATTGCTCTGAATGAACAGAAGTGGGAGTTGACTGATTGTTTTCCGGTAGAACGTGCACACAACTAATACTCTGGAAGCGTGTCTTCCATCTCTCACAACATGTTTTTAACATTTTCATACAGCCACATACTTGGTGGATCTTCTTATATCGGAATCGGGTGCCTCAAATTACCATGTTTCGGTGCCTGGACGGTCCGCCATTAAGAAATAATTTTTAGAATTGTACCCCATAGCATTTAAATCGCCAATTTTATACCAAGACGGGAGCACAGTGCGAACGTACACTCAAGGTGTTCGAGAAGAGATATTTGGTCACATCGTATTTCTCTCAGATATCAGCAAAATGATAAAGAATATCGCTTGAATGCGATGTGTCGCGAGATGTTCGGACACCGGAGTCAACGACAGTACTGGAAGTCTAAGAGCTTCTTGGCATTAGCGGGGTTCGTAAAACCTCATTCACTGGAGATAAAAAAAAATTAAAAAGTCTACTTTTTTTTTGTAGTTTTGAGCTTGGCTGAAATGCCGTATATATGATTTCGATTTAAACTAAATTGTTTTAATGTTAAATAGATATTTTCATTCGACACAATTAAGAAAAAAAAATATTTAGCTCAAACATCCGAACATTCTTACGGGCGGTCTTCACCTGCTTCCAATTGTAGCTTGCGTTTTGCTTCTTGTCGTCGCAAGCGAGGGAGGGATTTGTGCACTGGGCATTTTGAAAGCATACTCGTACAAGCGAGCGCTCGCTTACCGATCGGTTTGCGAGACGAAGCATACTTTTGCGGTCTTCACGTGCGGTCTTGCGGTGAAGACCGAAAGTAGCGAACCTTTCTTGAAAGTATGTACAACTACTTAAATCATTTAAAGTCCAAACTTTTGTGGTGCGGGGAGTACAAATTCTGGCATCGTTCTGCTTTAAAGTTCAATAATCTTTATAGAGATTCATAGCGAAATCAATAAGTACTTCATATGTCAACAGATTGTCTATTGCTTGACTCTCCCATGGTTTTACTAATAATTGAAATCAGTTTTATAAACATATATTTTGGAAAAGTATTAGTTGTTTTTGATTTTAGTTTAACATTACCTCGCTAAGATTCGTACCTAGGCCCTCAGCTACAAATTTTAGTAAATGACCATTTTCAGACCATTTGTTGCTCAAATGTATGCTGTGCGTCGAACATAGTTTTGGAAACTTTCGTCTCTCCGCCATTATAAAAGTACGCTTTCACAAAACTTTCACGCACATTCCAAAAGTTATCGGGGAAAGCACCTTGCACATACTACGTATGCCTGGACATCATATCAAACTTTTTAATTTTTTTTTTTTGGTCCGCATCAAAACTTATTACAACGTGTCTGGGCCACGGCAAATTAGTGTTCACATTTTCATTATAATTAAAGATACATTCCCTAATATATTTATGTGCTCAAACAAACATATGCACGAGTACATATGTGCATACAAGCATTTAGTTTTATGAGTTTTCTTATGGAATATATCCAAAAGTATAATCGACGCTTTGAATGCCAACGGCAACTATTTAATCAATAAAAGTTAAGCAAAGCGCGTGCAACTACATAAGTATAGGAAAGTCAACAGTTCAGTAAAGCGCTCGCGATTATTGGGAACGGGAGGGCGATGGAATGGATTACGAGGAGTGCGAAAGTTAAAGTTAACTTTCACCGAATTTGACATAGAACGGAAAACTATTAGCGCAATGTGTATGCGTGCAAGATGGGAGGTGCGCCATTGTACACACACATGTATCGACTTACAAGCTTTGGATTATGGAAAATAAATATGTGCCGTAACTTGAGTAGCTCAATGTGAGGCCTAATTCAAGGCGTTTTGGCTGTTAGTATTACGTAGTTTCATCGTTATTTCAGGAAAGTTATATCAACATGATTATAAGGATAATTTTTATACCCGAGCGTACTTGTGCACAAGGGTATTATAACTTTGTTCGCATTACGGTTGTTTGTAACAGTATAAAATAATCGAGATAAATATAGACATATATGTATATACTAAAATGATCAGAATAAAATGAGAAATCGATTTAGCCCTGGCTGTCTATCCGTCCGTCTGTCCGTGGTTACAATAACTTGAGTAAAAATTGAGATATCTCAATGAAATTTGGTACAGAGATTGCCCTTTGGACAGGGTAGGTTGGTGTTGAAAATGGTCAAGTTCGGTCAATAACCACGCCCACCTCCTATATAACGGAAGTTTTTGAAAAATGCAAAAACTCCGTTTTTTCGGTATCCATTAAAACAAATTAAGTAAATTTTTGGTATTTGGATCGATTTTGAACTAGGAAATTAGGTGTTTATGAAATTTTGAAAAATAGGCGTTGCCACGCCCACTTATGAAAAATGTTCTGTATGTCAATAACAGTGTAAGGTATCGTCACAAAACTTGGTGGACATATTTCCCATGATATCGCTATTATTACCGTAGAAAATTTTTGAAATCGGATCATAACCACTCCCATCTCCAATATAACGAAAGTGTTGGAAAATGCAAAACTTCAATTTTTCGATATATATTAAAACAAACTAAGTGAAATTTGGTATTTGGACTTTTGTAAAGTTTAATACTAACTGCGATTTGAAACAAAGAAGCGGGAATTTTATGAAATCATGGTCACCGACCTTACAAAAATATATCGCGAGGGTATATAAAAATCGTTTTGCCCGAATTTAGCTTTTCTTACTTGTTCATTATCGCTTTTGCAAGAAAACGTTACAGATGATACTCCAATGCCGATGGGAAACGTGAGAAATTAATTAAATTAGTTGAATTACTTTCGAATCACGAAGAATTGCGGACTTTTTAGCGTACTTACACATATTTTCCGTTATCGCATAATGTGATGGCAACTTGAGTAGCACTTTGCTCGTTTTTTTTTTTTAATTGTTTCGACTTCTCGCAATATTTGCTCATTAATAGTCGCTATTGGTGCTTCACATGCACGTCTGCGCTTCACTGTACGAGTAAATGAACAGTGCAAATACAAAAATTAAGTACTCAGATATATTTACGTGCATATGCACAAAATTATACTTACTTCGCACATTTAATTGGCTACCAACTTTGGGCAACCATGCAAAACTCCGGCGAATTACAAGCGAACAGTGTGTCCTCTCAGCCGTTTAATGAGCAAATATAAGCCGCTGGGCTATCGAGCAAATGGCACTCGACCTGAACTCAGCCAAAGGAATGATCTCAGTTGCGAGTTTGTAGGACAGAAACATTTCGGTCAATAGAAATATGTGTTTACAAATATAAGTACAGCCTGAATCATAAGTTAAGTCAATTTGCTTTTGATTCGCATAGGAAATGCTCGTTATACGAGTACTACTTATATACAGTCTTTCATTAATTTGTCTATTGAAAAAATGATATATACTCCTCAAAACTTATATTAACATAAAACATAATTTTTGCGCTCTAATATATCATATAAAACAAAAGCAGATCAATTCTAAATCGAATCGGTTTTGTTCTAAATCATTCCTGGAGGGACCACTTCTCAACGCTACTGAATGCAAACTCTGGTGAGGAGTTTGAAGAAGAGGAGCCCAGAACAATATTTAGGGATGAACAACAAATCCGTCCACTCGACCAAGGCGAGGTGAGAACAGCACTTAGGCGGCTAAAGAATAACAAAGCGCCTGGGGCAGACGGTATACCGGCTGAGCTTTTCAAAGCCGGCGGCGAAGAGCTGGTAGGAAGCATGTACCAGCTGTTAAGCACAATTTGGTCTGACGAGTACATGCCAGAAGATTGGAACCTTAGTGTTCTTTGCCTAATCCATAAGAAGGGTGATCCTGCTGTTTGCGCCAACTACCGTGGGATAAGCCTTCTAAATATCGCATATAAGGTTTTATCGACGATACTGTGTGAAAGACTGAAGCCATATATGAACCAGCTGATTGGACCTTATCAGTGTGGTTTTAGACCTGGTAAATCCACCATCGACCAGATATTCACAGCACGTCAAATCCTGGAAAATACCCTAGATAAGCAAATCGACACACACCACCTTTTTGTCGACTTCAAAGCCGCTTTTGATAGCACGAATAGAAGCTGCCTGTACGACGCCATGTCTAAATTTGGGATCCCCGCAAAACTAATACGGCTATGTAGAGTGACGTTGAGCACAACATTTAGCTCCGTCAAAGTTGGGAAGAACCTCTCCGAGCCGTTTGAGACCAAACCAGGTTTTAGACAAGGTGACTCACTTTCGTGCAATATCTTCAACCTAATGCTGGAAACTGTAATAAGAGCTGCCAATCTGAATCGCAGTGGTACTATATATAACAAAAGTACGATGCTGCTTGCATATGCGGATGATATTGACATCGTTGGCCTTAACAACAGGGCCGTCAGTGCAGCATTTTCCAGTCTAGAGAAGGAAGCAAAGGAGGTTGGTCTAGTAGTGAATGAGGACAAAACAAAGTACCTTGTGGCAACAAACAAAAAATCCTCGCGTATTGGGACCCACGTCACTGTTGGCAGCTACAATCTTGAAGTAGTCAAGGATTTTGTATACCTTGGATCCAGCATAAACACCACCAATAATGTCAGCCTTGAAATCAAACGAAGAATAACACTTGCCAACAGATGCTACTTTGGGCTCGGTAGGCAGTTGAAAAGCAGAGCCCTTTCTCGACGAACGAAAATCTCGCTCTACAAATCTCTCATCGTGCCCGTCCTTGCATATGGCGCAGAAACATGGACGATGTTGACCAGCGATGAGCAAGCCTTGGGGGCTTTCGAGAGAAAAGTTCTTCGCAAGATTTATGGCCCTGTTCGCGAAAGCGACGGGTACCGAAGAAGATGGAATGACGAGCTGTATGAGCTGTATAATGATGTGGACATAGTCAATCGCATAAAAATTCAACGATTGCGATGGCTTGGCCATGTCGTTCGCATGGATGATGATGCTCCAGTGAAAAAGTCCTTCGAAACGGCACCCATGGGTGGGCAACGACAGCAAGGACGCCCAAGAACACACTGGAAGGACCAAGTGCAGAAGGACCTGTCTACGCTTGGTATGAGTAATTGGCGTAACCTCGCGAAGGAGAGAGGGAACTGGCGAAGCTTTTTGATCTCGGCCCAAACCGACAAACGGTTGTCGCGCCATAAAAGAAGAAGAAGATTCCTGTTTTTAGTCTTCTAACCTAATCTTGGGCCGAAACGGTTTTTGGTTCTTAAATATAAAATCGAACCGAATTTGATTTGCTTCGAAATGAAAATTTACTAATGTATGCGTGGTATTTGCAAAAATTAAAATCAGAATAAGTTATTGGATTGATGAGTACATGCATATTAGGGATGTCAATTTAGGGCATTTTATTGATTCCAGAATTTTCGAGATTTAAAAAGAAAATCCCGGGACAATCCCGGCATCCCGAATTTCACGAAATTTTGATTCGTAATTTTTAATTTGTCAAAAAATGTAAATTCATGTATGTATGTACATATGTCTTGGTCTTTTCAAGAACAAAAAAGAAATAAACGTAAAAAACTAAAAATTTCATGTACATATGTATATACATATTTGGTACAGAAGCAAATGCACCTACATACATAAAGTCAAATTCTTTTTAATCCCTATTTGAGACCAGTATTAAATACCAATATATTACCATTCAGTGAAAAAAGAAATACGATACATATATCAATAATCATTTTGAGCGAGGCAGAATTATTAGTTATTTTGATCAAAATGCAATCTTTACGAAATAAAAGCCTAAAGTATGTTATCCTCCAACCTGGACCTAAAGTTTTGCATTTTAAATCTGCAGTGGAGACGCACTGCTGCGCCTCAACACTTATTGGTTGGATTGTCGACAAAATATTAAATGCTCTCTGTAGGACATAGCCTTTATCGTCTGATTGCAAAAACTATCAATTTTTTTTACCAATGCTTCTGATAAATTGTATGCCTTCCGATTATTGAACAATTGCGAGCTGCTCGTTAAAACTTGATGCAATTTATCTTGGAGACTTTCTGCCATATCCATCTCAAGCACCTCGTCGTTAGTGTTATTATCATCGTTTTCATAGTAAGGCTCATTTTGTACTCAAGGAGGATATTATCCAGTTCATTTATAATGGCAAGGGCAAAACACACTTGTTGTTTTTGTTTCTAATGTTAAATTTTCTTATTTCCATACAACTCCGAAAGGTATGTTTAGTGTGTTTTAAATCGTTTGAGGTTTATTTTTGTTTGAAAAAGTGTAAATTAAAATTAAATGGAAATGTGCGTATACAAATTTTTAAGTAACCCACCTCTCATATTTATTATAAGCTGTTTATTGCTGACTAATTGCCTGAATACCACATACAATAATAAATGAAATTGCACAGTGCATTCATACGTTCCACTATTATTTTAATAGCGTATTATATAAATGGAAAAATAACACGAATTGTGAACTTTCTAAAGGCTTTGTTTTTCCCTGGAGAGGGAAATTTTTATGATTGATACAAAATTTAAAAGGTAAATGGCTATTAAACTCACTGTTTTCTGCAATTCCAGGATTTGAATAGACTGATCCCCGGATATTCGGGAGTTAAAAAAATATGCCGAGTGCATATGTATAGTTTAGCTGCCGTTTCCTTAGACTCAAGTTAACAAATTTTATATCGGACTTAAAATTAAATGCAAAATTTTCAAATAAACTCAAAAATCTGAATCCTTTCTTTAAGAATTTTACAGTAAAAATAAATTTAATAAAAAACGTGATAACTTGACTACATTTTATGTGCAATTAATAAGTTAGTTAAGAAATTTGCAAGACTTTTATTGTGTTTTCTTTTCATGTTCTACTTTTAGTGGGAACAGAACTAAAAATTGAGTTAATCTCATATTTACTGCGCAATTTTATTAAAAGTGCTTTAAATGGACTATAATCAAAAATGTATTACAAAGATTCTTTATTAATCAAGGCTTTTTAGTTATCATTTATCAAACTTGTATAAATTTCCATATTAATTATAAAAAGTTTAAGTTTTTAAAAAAAATTTAACGGTTCACATTTGTTTTTATTTAATTTTTTAGTTTTTTTTTCTGAGTGCGCAGAAAGCGATTACTGTTTTTTTTTGACAATTTTACGTAGATAATCTTCCGCAATTTTATTTATTATATGAAGCAAAACCGCAACTATATTTTTATTACAGAGCGTGAATAAAAAATTTGTCAAACATAAACGGAAATTTGTAGCTAATTGAAACTAACACTTAAGTTATTATAATTGAATGAGCTGCAAATCTGCTTATTCACACAATTTTTTTTTTAAATGTGTGCTCTAAAAAATTTGATTATCTTAAAACATTTTTTTTAGCTTTTTGATCTGCAAAGTGATGAATTCACTACTCTTCGGAAAGTTATTTAGGCAATTTTTGATTATTTTTATACTTTAAACGGGACGAGGAAGATTGGCTTTGAAAATCACTTACAAAACTTTTTGAAGTTCGTTGTAGAGTTAAAAAGTTCTTGCAATTGACGACTCTTCTGAGATTATTGATACCGCGAAAGCGAGTATGGAAAGTATTTTTCCCGATGGAAAGCGTTTGCTGGAATCTATTTATTTCAATTTTGTTTAAATAATCTCATATTAATATTTTGTTAAGAATGTGCAGCCATCATGAGCATATACTTAGTTAAAAATCGTATAACCCTGTGCGAGTGAATCGCAAGTAACCAGGGTTTTTGTGGATCTAGCGAACCTATTGATGGCCGGTTTAAGTTTATTCAAAGTGCTTAGAATTATAAATGGGAATTCTGCATTTGAATTGCAATTGTCTGAAGTGTCAGCATTTTTTCTTTCAACATTCTTAATTAAAAATATAAGTTTCCCATTTGAATTACAATTTTTTAAAGTTAAAATGTAAATACTAAATTTTATATAAATGTTCCGTATAAAAAATTAAAGTTTAAATTTCAATTGTGATTTTCTGAATTTTGAAATGAAAATTCTTATTAAAAACTGAAAAGAAGTATTTGCAAAGTTAAAAAAATATTTATTTAAAACGGTATAACGAGAAAATTCCAAGATTTTATTTTATTCGTTCTAAGCACAACATAATCTGTACACATGTATCTAAGTATATACATTCTTATGTAGAAATATTACATATTTACGATTGACATCTGGTCATATCGTTGGTAAGCCAAATGGTTGTCACCATTTACGAAAATTATATAAATGGGTTTATTAAGTATAGCAAGTAAGACAAACTCAAAGAAGAAATTGTCTGTAACATCTCCAGCAATCAAAGAATTCATAAACTAACTGCAACAGATAAATGTCGCAATAAAATAATTTATTGTCAGACGCATTACCACAAACGTCAGTGGACGAAAAAAGCTTTAAATAAAAACAAAACGGAATCGGTGCGGATACAAAAAATACGAACGCATTTGCACACAATTGCAATTTCTCGCGATTTGCACAAAACTGTTATTTTGGCAACATTCTCACAATGATTTTATGCATATGTACATACATTGTTATATATGTACTATATATATACATACGTATGTATGGTATATAATATATACTATATATGCACATTCATTTGTACAATATGCGCTCGCCACCACACTTTTCGCCATCAAGGCCGACAGCTGCAGACAAGCAAATGCCAACAGCGGAAATAAGATGGCGATGAAGCATTGCCAACAACTTTTTAGCAAGAATTCATTGAATAAATTCATATGGACGAGTATGTGTGCGTGAATGTATGTGAAGATGCTTGTGTGGGCGGTGCATAACTGTTGCCTTTGCTAGACAGACAATTTCTTCTAATACACAATGATTATTTCCTGTTTCCTTTTTGGCTGTTTTCACAAAATCCGTCTGCAGTTCAATTCATCTCGGATTCAATATGGCGATTTTATACCCTTAAGTGTACGCATATATTGGGTGATCCATTTGGAGGAACTTTTTTTACTAAAAAATTGATGTGTGTCAAAATGTCATTGCATTTTTTTTTTGCATTACTTTGGCAGTCCAAAGCTTAAACCCCAACATACTACCGTAATTGCATTCTTGAAATGCTTGAAGAAGATACATTGTTCCAATTAAACATTTTTTAGGCAAGAGGCTCCTTTCTTTGTTAAAGCTTAAGTCAGGTAGCACAATTGCCACTGCCACGATGTTTAATGCCTGCATGGGTAAAATGGCTGCGGATTGATACTTTGTAGGACATTAACAAATAATGCTCGAACGCAGCATCGCACAGTGGAACTTCAGGGTCGACCTTCACAGCTGCTTTTACTGCCATTATTTAAAAAAAATTTATACAAAATGGTTTTCTCATGCAGAAAATAATAAATTTTTTTATATAAGTTGACGTCCTTCCAATTGTTGCTAGTGGATTAGAAACCGAATCAGCTTCATAATAAAGTGTTTATTAGCGTGTGGATGGATCTGCACACTTCTATAATTAATTTATTGTTAAAAATTCAGACTTAACCTGAAATTATTTCCTTGTCGGTAACACGTGTTTCAAAACGTCTATGGGAGTCTGTCAGACACAAGGTCATTGTAATGTTAGGTTTTAGTTAAGTTGATATATGTAGGTAGGTACATATATACATTTGGATTTCTTGAATTCTGCAAATATATTGCGGATATAGTTTTTATATACAAGTATGCGTCTTTATTTTTAAGTCAAAATAAAATATTTCTTCAACTATAAAGAAACTCCGATTTTTATGATATTTTGCAAAAAGACTTTATTTTTCGTGTGAAGAAATTAACAATGTTTCAATATCCGCAAAACTCATGTTTTGTTTTATTTTAATAAAAATATGCGTATGCCTTTTCAATCAAAATAATGGGTTAAATATGTAATTCGTATACGACAAAAACTTTCAACCGGGTACGTTGCCTATAGTTCCAGATAGCAACTTCCAGTAAATGTTAATAATTAACTTACAAGGCCTATTACAAAAATACCATAAACACTTTCTCGCAATGCGAAATGGCTGCATTATAAGAAAAGATATAAAAATATATTGTTAACACACTTTCCCCTAATAGCATACCTACTTCCTCTATGTAAAATTTATAAGCTTTTTTTTATGTATCGAGGGTATATACATATGTTTGCTGTTCAACTAAAAAACAATACAGATCGCATACAGTATTTCCTTCAGATGAATTTTCTCTCAAATTTCCCACAATTTTTTCTATAGTCGTTTTCTTCCTTTTACTGCGCTATTCCTTGTCTTATTCGATTATTGCCAACTCTTGACACATATTGGCGTAGCATGACAGCCGAAAACAAGTCAAAAACAGTTCGAAGCCCGGATAAATGGATAAGCTTATGTACATATATTGTACAAACAAATGTACATATAGAGGAAGTTAAGCTTGAGCAAATATAGAGTATGTACAACATTTATGTGCGATAATACATATGTACATACATACATCGGTAGACAAGCAAATAGTCAGAACAACGCGTAAAGTGCCAATGGGCGTTAATAACGGAAGTGTTGATGAGCAAAAGTAAGTAGTTGCTGACTCTAAAATGGCGCTACGGCCAACGGGATACGCGAGTAAACCAACGATAGAAATATAGTTGAGCACACTTACGAGTACTTTGTATGTATGATGTGGCAGATAAAGTGATGCATGAGTTTAACGCCCCCGTAAATGTTTGTACGAGATGTAAACGGCTTATCTTAAGGGGTAAATGCGACTATTCGTTTTGGGCTGGCGCAGAAGTTGGTTGGTGAGTTGATTGGCACTACCGACCGTCTGTCGACAGCGATAATATAGCCTGATGGTCGCTCCGGTAATGATGATGATGATTAAGGTGTCGGTGATAGTGATAATGGCGACTATAGTACATACATATACCATATACTATACATAGTAGTAGCATTGTTGCAACGCGTTAATATTTATATTGTGCACTGTGTTGAGGTATAAACGCGATACATCATACATTTGTGGTAAATGTAAGTATGGAGGAACGTATACATATCTGGAGCTTTATTGCAATTATTCGCATTCGTAGAAGTCCATAAAATTACCCACGTTTTAGAGTATTCCAGTTAAATGTGAGCTCTCGACATATTCATTTATAGTCCTTCAAATGCATGCCGTGCAGCTAAGTACACTTTCTACACTGCTTACCATATTTAGAAGACCTAAATATAACGGCCCGTTTCATTTTCCCTTGCATATTTAAATATATCTTTAACAAAAACCAAAAGGTTTCAGTTGCTAACTTTATACAAAATGTAAAGCAGCTAAAAAAAAAAATTCATGAAAAATTCGGAACTGAATAGTTCATTTTTGAGTTTCTAATTATAAATAATAGTTATACGGAAGGAGGCGTAATTAAAAAATATGTTCAAAAATCTTGGTTAACGATATGGAAATTTTTTTACTGAAATTTAACTTGCTATCACAATGCGTACTCAAAGAAAATTTATTGATAACTTACATTGTTTGGATGACAATATTCTTGTTAAATACTGCCCAAACAGAAATTATTTTTTTTACTTTAATATTTCATGCATCGGGAACTCTTCCTGCTTGTGTCTGTAGCCAACTTCTCTTCTTAATAAACTGTCGTAATAGGATTTTCAATTGTTCGACGCTGACGTTGCGTTATTGAGGAATACATACTTATATGCTGACGCACTAATCAGTTATTCGGAGATAGCAGTCAATCCAAACTTTTCAAGCAACCATGTAGCCGGATTTAAACTTAAAAAATAATTGAATTTTGAATATTGACTTATTCTAGTGATGATTGACTAATGTCTGTTGATTTATGGCTCAAAACTATCTTCTAATTATACTGTTAGTTTAGGTTAGGTTAAAGTGGCTGCCAGCGATCTCACCAGCACACCTAGGCCTTTGTTTGCCCCATTGTGGTATCACTCGTATTGAAAATCCTCTACTCGAACCAACAAGTGGAATTTAAAAATTGTTTATAGCATGCATATTTCTATCTTCACCAGATCGCTAAGGTCGCTGAAGAACACTGATCCTACGAACTACTTCCTTGTTTCCCATAGTGCGGGACATTTACATAGAAGGTGCCTTACATAGTTTCAGGCTCTTCCTCACTTCTGCAGCTTCTGCTGAAATCATTGCAGGGACACCTAGTCTCTCTGCGTGTCTACCGATAAGTATGTGTCCTGTTATTATTGCTAAGGCTAAGGACATGTCTCCCTTGCTCAGCAAAAGCAGACCTTATGATCTTTTGACGTCACACTCCGGCCACAAGTGTTTGTACTTGATGCAGGTAGCGAGCAGCATACCTAAACCCCACTGTACCCTGGCACCCATACAAGGTAAAAAGCAAAATTCTCGGCCATCTCGTTTAGAGATTTGCGCTGATTGACTATCGGAAAAAATTAAGATTTCTTTGTGTCCAACTTCTTTTGGTTGGCAAAAATCCTTAGACTAAACCCTCCGCGAACGGTGCTCTCTGGGAACCAGGTCGCGCCCAGTTGTTTTATAGCCTTACCCTGGATAATGCGGATCTTTGCCTGGGATGGACGAACCCCTGCTCCGAAACGTATGGGATCTACTATGAATAAAGCAACAACAAACTTACACTGTTGATGTAACAAACTTTGGTAAGGTTGTGATTGTCGATTTAACATAAGGCGGTATTCTAAAAATTGGTATGCCCTCAAGGTACAAAATTTTAAACAATGTATATGCAACTTAGATAATTTATATTTTCTATTTAGCTTTCTCTTATTTTTTATTTGTTATATTTTTTTATTTCTTGTAAGCTTAACCTTTAATTTTTAATTCTTTTTATGGGAGGCTAAGACTGCTGACTGAATTTCGGCAGTAAATGGGGCCTTCTAAATTCAATGACGAGAAAGCACATAACTGAACAATCACTTGTACTATTTGTTATGATTAGACGAAACCGATAATTTACAGAAATAGTGAAGTCAATTACTAACTTTGCATCAAATTGCAAAAAAATTAAAATTTTTTCAAATTTTCAAGTACAGTTGTCTCCAAAAATCAAAACCTTTACCAAAAAAAGTTCCTTTAAATATATTTGTGATTTAATATAGCCTACAGACCCCTTAATATTTACTCATTTAGTTTTTGTTTAAAAGTACATATATATGTGATTGATTACGGCGTAATAGAAATATAAAAAATAATTATGAGCTCTATGAGACTATATGGGAGATCACAAGACAAGGTTTGTTGCTGCTACCTATCTGATGTGCCTTCGTTCACACTGAATCATAGATTTCATATTTGAGTACATATCTTAATTTCCAAAGCGTTGTCAGTCTGCAAATAACAATCAATCGTTGCGGTTGACATTTTAATAGTCCACTCATTTGTTACTTTCATATGTTGTTTTTACCAAAAAGTTCTAAATATTTATTTAAGGTCTTGTTAAAAACAACACAAGTGCACACATACATTACCATGTATGTACTTATGTTTACATTTGTTCCCATACTTAATTTGCGAAGGTGTGTAAAATGATAAAATAGTGTCATCAAGGGACACAAACTGTGAACAAGTTTAATCCACAATAGCGTGCTGTAACTTACAGTGGATATTTGTATATAATTTTCACTTGAACTGAGTATAGTTTAGAATTTCTTACTTTAATACGAGTATTAAGCGTTTACTTGATTTCATATGCCAAAATTAAATTATCATACTTATTTGCCGCTGACACAACATTGCACTCACAGAACTTGTAGATTAAGGTGTCAGAAAGTCATCAGCTACTTTACTTTATTGCTAATTGTAATTGGAAAGACTGAAAAATTCTTTCTAATAGCAGTTGCCTAGAGGCAGCAAACGGCAAAATATGGTTGTGCATTAGTTCATATAAAAATCTTCGATTCATTCTTATAATGCTTTATTAAAAATGGAAATCGCTCAAAGTTCGATTGACTTCTTAATATTTTCCTAAACACAATTTTTTAAATTTTTTCGAAAATTATAGCCTTTTAATTGTAAAACATTAGTTTTTTTCGCTATAATAATAAGTTTCGTTAGATTAAAAATTTTACCTGAAAGGGGCATTTGTTTTTTAACGCCACAGATTTAAATTTGATAATTTTTTTTTTGTTTATGAACATAGAACGTTTATCCTCGTATCGATAAGTACATAATAATGACAATTTTTTATTTGAATTTTATACAGAAATTGTCAAATAAAATTTTCTACAGCTTACCGCATGATTTTTCTTCGTGACATTTTTATAAAAAATTTCACTAAATTAAACAATAATTTTAGAATCTTTTTACGTGTAATTTAGTAATATAAACAAATATATCACTACGTCTAAGTGAGTAATAAATATTGAAAAAATGTATTTTCCCAACATAATTAATGTTAGTGAAATGTTAAGTACACTCAAAATTATGTAAACATCTATTTATGGATGTACATAAATGTATATATATATATATATTTACATTAGATTGAAAAGAAATTTGTTTGTGAAATCGCTTTTGGTAGACCTTCAGATATTGGCATTTCTAGTCCTGAATTAATAGCGTCAAACATTATTTACCATATCGATGTATGCTGTAGGCACCTAATTATTACTATTATTATTATTAAAAACCATTTTTATAAGTGCATCTTATAAATATTAAACCATCGCTTTAGAAATCCTACCAAGTGGAGAAGAAGGCGTATGGTTAAATGCTAAATGTTACATTATTGAGAAATGTATACAAACACCGCTTAGCACAGTTGATAATACTTTTTTAAAAATATACAAATATTAATTAAAATCTTTTATATAAAAAGCTCACGTAATGTCGCTCTGTCTAAATATATAAGTAAATATGTACATATGTGTTAATGCTAATTTTATTCTGTCGTTTTTTTCTAAATTTTTGGTTCAGGAACGCAGCAGTAAATTTATTTTTTAAGCCAGCTGATTTTTAGTGTAGACTACTTATTTTGGTATGTTATTTAAAAGTAAATAATTTCAAACAATTGTAACTATTGATTACGCTGTCAGATATAATTACCTTCAAGAACCAAACGTAAGCTTACTATATATTATTGAAAAATATTATGCGGATTAAGTAAGTACTCATTTATATTATATTTAGCTAGATTATGAACAACAACTTAAGGGAGAATTAACATACATTATATGTACGAGTATGTATGACAATTCGTGCAATTTGTATGGAATCAAAGAATTGACACATTATTTACTCCTAACAAAAGCACAATACAGCGATTCGCTAAATATTAGCTTACTCGTACAGAGTAAAAATTCGCTTAATATGCGCAAATGCATAAACAAATAAAGGAAATGCGTTAAATTAAGTAAATACAATACAAATGAGCACCCCAACAGTTTTTGGAGAGGGCCAAATATGCATACATACATATGTACATACGCGCACAATAAACTAATAATAATTTCCCTTTAGTAAAGAAACTTACATATTTGTATACTTAGGTAAAAAGAAGAAATACAGGGGAGTAACGAAACTCATGAACATATCACTCAGAGTCCATTCAAAGCTTGGAATGACTGGCGGCCATACGAGAATGTGCAGGGCATGGGCGCACGAATGACATCAGTGACGCATTGCCGACGACTGGAGTGGTGGCCATAGTGGCGTTGGATGGATACTGCGTATAGTACTCTGTATTAAAGGACGACGACTGCTACGACGCGTCGCGACGTCAGCCAAATCAATTTATATTCAAAGGCAGTCGAGCACTGCAAATGCGCACGCACACGACAAATAAATTTCGACGCATATTAATGTGCGAATATACTCGTAGATACATACGTATGTACATACATACATATATAAACGTGCATATATAAAAATATATTTATAAGTATTGTGAAGCATACAATAGAAGGCATTTATCAAAACAATTCGCATTGAGAAGGTATTCTCCATTCATGGCATTTGCTTGAATAAATTTGCTAACAGATCTGCTAACACCTACGTATTTACATATTTACATATATACATACTACGCATGTCAATCCCAGAATCCCGGTCTTTTTTAGCTCCCGAATATCCCGGGATAAGTCTATTCAAATCCCGGAATTGTAAAAACCAAAGAATTTAATAGCTATTTATTTTTCAAATTTGGTATCATTCTTAAAAATTCCCCTTCCAAGGGCAAAACAAAGCCTTTAGAGAGTTCGCAATCGACAAATAACGCAGCTTGTTAAATCCCTTAAGGCTTTGTTGTGTTCTTGCCATTATAAATGAGCTGGAGAATATCCCACTCGAGTAGAAACTGAGCCTCATTATGAAACCGATGTTAATAGAACTAAAAACGTGAAAAGAAAAAATCTCAAAGATAAATTGCATCAAGTTTTAACGAGCAGCTCGCAATTGTCCAATATTCGAAAGGCATACAATTTATCAGAAGCCTTGGTAAAAGAAATTGATAGTTTTTATAATGAGGCGATAAAGGCTTTGTCCTACAGAGAGCATTTAACTTGTTGTCGATAATCCAACGAACAAGTGTTGAGGTGCAGCAGTGCTTCTTCTGTACCAAATATGTATATTTGTAATTAAAGTATAAATTATTTTGTAGGTTAGTCAAATTTTACGTTTATTTACTTTGTTTCTTGAAAATACCAATATATATGCATGATTAAAAACAAATCGTTCTTTTTTGTTAAATTAATGTTATTTTGTATACTTATTTATCAAAACTTCGTGAAATTCGGGATCCCGGGAATTCGTTTTCAAATCTCGAAAATCCCGGGATGAACAAAATGCCCTAATACATACATGTACAAATATTATCCTATCCGCAGTGTATAATAGGTTGGAATGAAATTTTACATTTAAATTTTGATAGAACTACAAATAAATCCACGAAGCCACGTAAATTGACTCAAGTAAAATGTAAGCGAAAGTTTGGTTTACGGAAACGGAAAATTACTAAAAACAAATGAATTTTACGTACGTCAAATCGGCTTTAAAGACGTCATTGCTTCAACGACCGTCGTGCTATTTTTGATTTTTTAGTTGGTTAAACAATTGCATTAAATTAAATTTAATAACTTTTTTAATATTCTTCTACAATCAACAGTTTTGCGATGAAAACATAGCAAGCTACATATATAAAAAACAGAAAACTTACTTTCTACTGTAAAACAAACTAAAATAGTATTAAGGGAATAAATAGTTTAAGTGCCGACATGATTTTTTTAAAAGACGATAATTAAAGTCAAGTTAAAAACGGCTCTAGTAAATAAGGAACTACTCTATCCTCGATAGAGTTATAGACGGGTTTTTCGCTTAAAGCTATATACTGAGTAAAATTAAAAGAAACTTGAATATCTATGTGCTTAGACTACTACATATTAACGAATTGACTTTAAATATATACTTTTTTTCAGGAATTGGAACGATTCTGGTATTATGTATGATTGAAGTTTTATGAATAGATTTGAGTTACACGTTTTTATTCCCAATTTTTATCCTACACAAATACAGAATTGAATCAATAATCTAAAAATATTTAAATAGCTTCTCCTAGCATTTGTGGTGTGCGTGTTTATCTTTTACCACAAATGCAGGGACCTACAATTTTGTGCCGACTCCGAAGGGCAGTTGTATTTAATCAGAAGCTTTTTCATGGCAGAAATACCCTCGGAGGTTTGCCATTGCCTTCCGAGGGGTGACCGCTATTAGAAAAAACGTTTTCTATAATTAAGATTTTGCTTGCCCAGACTGAGATTCGAACATCGAACTCACCGGCATATCGTTTTATAGCACGCACCGCTACCAACTCGACTACAGCGGCCACAAAATATTATGCGTGTTTTATTTGACCAGCAATTTAAGCTATTAGCTTATTTTGTATGAGAGACTCAGCCAACATAATTATATTGGCTTGTGAAAAGTTATCTTGGCTTGTATATTGAACTAGAGGCATTGCCAGGTCAATGCTTTTTTTCGTTCACAATAGTTGGGTTATTGCAAAAAAAAAAAATAGTTGGCAATGCCGATAAACTCTTTTTTGACAGATGAATTGTAAACAAACCAAAAATACAAACAAATGTGTCTAAATGTATGAAATGGAAGATTTAAAAAAGAAGCGGTAGTTATGGATTTTGAGTTAAAATTCAAACAAAATTGAAACTTTTCGTATTTTAGTTTCTTGGTAATGCGATGACGAAATTACGAATTTAAAAATTCAACTTAAATTTTTTTTTATTTCCGATAATTTTTTGAAATAAATTGAATTTAAACTGACAGTTCTTGCCTGCGTTGCCAACACAATTTATACATAACGGAAAATATGAATTAAGCTAAGTACGTTTTATTAGTCAAAGACTTAGCTATTAGCTTGTGATGGTCAAATAAAACACGCCCATTATTAAATTAAATATACGATTTAGTAGATACGCAGTTTTGAAAAAAACATCAAAGAAGTTGCAATAATGTTGGTAGAATTTGTGAAACATTTAGTGATATTTCGCTTGGTGTCCATTTAAAAAAAAAACTCCCATCCATCTCATTTCATATAAGTAGCTTAAAGAGTTTACCAAAAAATTCTTAAGAAAAGACAAGCAAATTTTGTTGTTGCAAACATTTATTGAACCAGCCTAAAGAATATTGAAAATGCAAGAGGGTTTGTACTCCACATCTACTGTCAACATCGGACTATGGCTTAACTAACCATTTGCTTTGGTAAAAACTAGATTTTTTATTGAAATAATACAACTCAGAATTTTAGAAATTTGAAAGCGCCAAAATTTCTTTTTTGAAATAATCAACTTTAAGAAGTTAAAAGCGTTTACATATATTTGCCAGATAAATATCCAAATGTCGTTTATGGAAATTTGGACAATTAGATTTAATCATGTAATCATACTAAACTAATCAAGAACTTTTGAATTGTGTTATCCGCTCAAGAATTTTCTTCCAATTTTTCACATACGATATAAACTCTCAAAAGCTCGCTAAAATATTGTCGGCTTCACCAATTACCTCAGCATAAGCCACAAAGTTTTAAAGTTTAACTGAATATTAGTAAAGTTTTGTAGTATCGTCCTCCGGATGAATACATATACATATGTATGTATATATGCCTATGTGAAAATTGTGAAGAATCAATTAGATGCGGCATTCATACAGCGCTTAATTGAGTCAATTAGTAAATTTTGTCCACTCAAAATACACGAAGAAATTTGCTAATTGCCTCATTAAGGCTCTGCCTCTTAGTGTTATACTGAACTAATCAATATTTTGCTTGCTTGTAATTTTTGCAACCGTCTTAAACTCTTAAATAACACAAAATTAAAGAAACGTATAACATTTAAGGAATTTTGTGAATTAACTAGTACCGTTCACTGAGACTGAGGAGAAAGTCCACTGCCTCGTTTTTGAGAAATTAAATTCCAACCTTCTATTGATTTTTCCCAGAAGTTAACATCAGCAAGCACGTATGCAAAATTTCTAGACTTCTATGTATTTGCATTGCTTGGATTTTTTGCCAAAGTAAGTTGTCATTTTCGCCATTGTAAAGTGTCTGACCGAAGGGCGAATTATTGCTAACTTACTTGCCAGTCAATCTATTGCCGCTAGCAGGCTGAGCGCTAGAAGACTGCCCATCGGCCTCTGTTTCGCTCACACCACCACGCCTATCTGTGTTGTTAAATGCCCCAAGTATTAGCAATAGAGCTGCATATCGTAATAATGAGGCAGCAACATAAATGGAGTTGGAATCCCTGCACTTCGACGCGTAGGCGTGTTTCGCACAGATAAACCCCAAACATAGTATTATTTGTATATTTGTTGCCCTGGACTAAAACTTTGTTGCCATAGCAACGCAAATCACAAGCAGAATGGAACGAATGAATCATGAAGAGAATCACTAAAGAATAACAGAGTTTATGCACGAGGCACCAAAAGCGAATGTAGTTGAATTGAATAGTTTAGCTTTTTCCCTAATTCTTTTCGGGCGTTATTGTGCACATATGTATGTATGTACATACATACGAGTTTATACATATTTATGTTATGTAGTTATAGTAGATAGTAAGTCAAGTTGAATACAAACTCATTTTAGGCGTGCAGTGTTCTGATTAGGTCTATTCAGTTCATGTGTTTTATTGTATTTGCAAGTTTGTATGTTATTGCTGGTGTATTTGGGGAATTTCTGATTGTATTGATTTTATGAAAGCTGTAGTGTCGAACGGTGGATAGCTATAAATGAATGGCATGTGATGTGTGAACAAAATGAATTTGAAATCATTTAATAGCAGTAATTGTCATATACAGATATGCCTCTGCGTCTATATATGCATACATACTACTTACACCTTTTATATTTCTAACACCCGTGACAGCAGGGCCGGATTATGGTCAGGGCTGACGGGGCCGCGTCCCGGGGCTCCACAAAATGAAAGAACAAAATAATTTTTTTATCAGTACTAATGATTCTTCTTGCTTTAATATTTTAATTTGTTTTTATTTTGTTTCATTTTCATTACTCAGTTGATTTAAATAGAATTTTATAAATTTATTTGACATAGTTGATGTTATCAATTTATTTTAATTTGATATAATGAAATTTTTGGTTAAAATCGTGTTACAAATAGGTAACGCGATATTGGTTAGGTCATATTTCGTTCAATATTCTCAGTGTGAGCAACGCAGTCGAACTATCGATTTATATCGAGAAAAATCTCATTAATTATATTATTGTCTCTGGACCGTTTGCTGCTGATGTTCATGGGGAATTGTTTCGTTCGATTAATTAACATTATCTATAGAGGTGAATGTGTCATTCGCATTCGCAACATACATCTGCAAGTTTTGCTGAAATAATTCATCACATGTGATTTATTTTCATTTTTATTTATTTTATAGTTATATTACAACTCTAAAATTTGGAATATCGTAATTGAAGATTCCTTAAAAAATGGCCCCCAAACGTATTCCGGTCCCGTTGCCCCCACATTCTTAATCCGGCCCTGCGTGACAGACCACAGGTGTTCTTACTATGAAATGAGCAAATACTAGAAGTGTATCATTAAATTCCATTCCATTTAAATTTGAGCAACTGAGTTATTAGCTAAAACCACACCGCCTCAAGCTTCAGAGTACTTGCCTGGTATTCAATGAAAGTAAGTTAATATTTGCTGGAAAATTCAAAAACTGTTTTTCTTAACTATAATTTTTTTTAATTAATTTTTAAACAGAAAATATAAACATTAAATATCCGCAATTATTGTTTAATAAAAACAAATAAAAAGCAGAGCAGACGAGATTAGCTGTCTAAATGACAATGTCGCCAGTTAAAGCAACTCTGAGCAGAAGTTTGATGAAAAGCTTGTCAGGTTGTATTGACACATTGCACAAAACTAATGCGGAAATTGTGGTATCAGTTGCTCTAGTTCCACTAAAGGTTATCCTCATGAAACAAAACACAAATTAACTTACTTAGAGTTAAAATTTCGTTACATATCATATCCCGAAGTCCCGGGATCACAGACTTTTTAAACTCCCCAATATCCCGGGACTAGTCAAATGAAATTACGGGTTTGTTGGAAGCAATAAATTTAATAGAAATTTAAATTTATAAAATCTTTATCATAAGTATCTTTCTTTCAAGGGCGAAACAAAGCATTATTTGTAACAATATTTGATAAAACAGCCTAGTGAAGCTTTATGTGCTCGCAACATGGACTTAATTAAATGTGGCATTGCTTTAATATTTATGCTGAGGAAATAATCATTAAGAAATCCACTTTGAGTAATAGATTTTTTAATAAACTCGTTTCACGAATAAAACAATAGAGGACAATATTATCAGATGTTTACATTTTTTAATTCATCCAAATAATGTATATAATCTTAAATATGACTTTCTGAAGCTTCTAATTTTACTGCCAATATAAAGGAGCTGGATAATATCCTTCTTGAGAAATAAATGAGCTTTACTATGAAATCGATGTTAAACAATGTTAATGAGGAAGTGGTTGAGGGGGACAAGGCAGTAATCCTCAAAGATAAATTCCATCAAGTTTTAACGAGCGAGTATCCAACAATAGAATATCAGAAGGTTTGGTAAAAGAAATTATTATAATGGGGGTAATACAGATTTATATGCAACAAATTTAAGTCCAAGTTGAAGAATAACACACTTAATGCTTCAATTTTTTTAAGATCGCATTTGATCAAAAAAAGTAATAATATTGCCTCGCTCAAAATGGAATGGGTTATGTATTTCATTATTACTTGATTTATATATTATATTTACTGTCGGATTCTGTGTTCTTCTTAGATTATTAAACATATACAAATATTCAAAACTTTATAATTTGTCAATAACATTTTTTATAGAAATAGTTATTTTTTAATTAGAATACATATAACTTGGTAAATTTTCAATTTTGAATATGTGTAAATAAACGCTGATTTAATAAGAACCAGAATCGGGCTATTAATATTAAACAATTGAACAAACAGTTATTAAAAATAATTTAACTGTATATGCATTTGCTGCTGTACCAAATATATACTCGTATATTTGTACATGAAGAATAAATTACTTTGTATTTTGGACAATTTTAAGTATATTTTTTTTTTGAGATTGAAAAGACCAATAAATATTTACATGACTACAACAAAGTGTTCTTCTTTGTTATAATGGTACTTTGAATACTAATATAATAAGACGATTAAAGAAGGTTACATTTTTTTTGACAAATGAAAAACTACGAATCAAAACTTCCTGAAATTCGGGATCCCGGGATTGTCCCGGGATTTTGTTGACAGATCTCGAAAATGCCTTAATCAATAAAATGCCAAAAATTGACATCCCTAATATATACATATGGCGCGTGACGATTCCATATTAAATTCAAAAGTAAAGGCATTTTAGCTGCAGTCGCGACCAGTGACTTAGTTTAACGCATCTAATTTACTTACAAAACTTAACATTAAGTTTTGCTCTTTAAATTTTTTGTTTAATCACAAATTTTTTGTATGAACTCCAATATATGAGAAAGTATAAATACACTTTGTAAGTATATTTAACTTTTTCCAACCCAGTTCATGTTCATTTTACGAACAGTTTTTGCATCCGAAAAACGTTCGTGCAAAGCTTATAAACAATTTAATTTTTTTTATAGGAATAAATAATACGTATTTTATCTTTTTTGTTACGTATGAGTTATTTATTTTATTTTCTTTGTTGATAATATTTTGACATTGTTTAGTTGCCACTTTATATGAGTTCCAAAAAGAAGTTAATTGTGATTGACTTTTTTGCAAAATATTATAACTTTTAGCGACTAACACTTGATTTGAAATATTAACGATAAAATTTGTAGATTCAAATATATGTATATGCGTGTACGGACATGTTTTGCATAACTCAAATGTATCTTTGAAAGTTAGTACACACTTTGTGTATACATATTTACTAATATTATCTTCTACTATGTGATGAGTCATTGCTAATATTTGCGCACATTTTACGCATTTTACCGACGACTTCGCAGGGAAAAAAATCAAATCCTCAAACCGAAGATTAATGTTAGTCAGCATTTGTATGAGCAGAAGAATACATACAAACGTAAATGGAATAAACAAATTAGTGTCATCATCGACAGTGAAGTGTACGAATTGGGAATTCAGTTTTTTGCTTAGACATGTGTATTCGTATGATTAATGATGCTACAAATATGTAACAAGTGATTGAAATTATGTCAATTCATGCAGTTAATTCATCTGATTTAGTATGAAATTTTGATAACGTATGTAAAAAGTTATTTGGTTTTTCCCATTACTTTGCATATATGTACATATGTATAACCTAAGATAATTTAGTACTTCTGAGACCATATGACAAAAAAAATATATAGCCTCTTAGGATGAAGTCTTTCAATGGTGGCAATCAAGGTTATTTAAAATTATGAACAATATTTCTCGTTTTGTGGTTTTATCACATGTAGTGACCTTTTCCAGTTTTTTATTTTATTTGTGTTTATTAATATTGAAAATAAAAGTTTTCATCATAGGAACTACAGGTGGTAACATAATAAATTGTTTGAATACATTCTGAAGATCTCTTTAAAACTAGTGTTGGAAAAACTCAAAGATAGTTTTTCAGTCAATACCGCTTTCTCCCTAATGACAACTTCAGACGTTCGATATTTAAATTGAACAAATTTCGAGCGCACTTTTTTAAGGACAATAATTTTCCAATAATGTTATTTTACGATTCTGCTTCTAACTGATTTAAAATTACACAGAATTGTAAGGTAATGTTATTACAATAGTCTCGGACACGCTTTGTGCTACCACATTTTTAGAACTGTCTCCACTTTTTAAATACTGCAGCTTAGTAGAAAGTGATTTTAGTCATCTTCCAAGCAGAAAACTGACAAGAGATCTTTCTGTGTAAATTAAATATGTATACCACGTTTTTTGTTAAAAAAAATTAACTGTGAGCGTTTTCATCGAATAAACAGCCTCACTTTAGTAGGCATTTGAGCACAAACTAGGTAAATACTAAACTCTTTTTTCAGTAGCTATAAATCCGGCACAGTTCCGAAGAGTATCATTGTGATTTTCTTATTATTTGATAGAAGGAAAACGATTTTTTCTTATTATTTAAGAAATTTTACGACTTGCACAACTCACACTTGTGGATAATGAAACGAGTTTTGCACCGGTCGAAAATGTATAATATACTCGTATATAACATACATACATATATTCTTTTTGTTTTCGTTTTCCGAGTCTGCCTTAGGAATTTAAAAACATTTCCGCAATAAAAGTTCATACATTTGTTTTTGGTATCGTCTCAATTTAACTTTTTTTTACAAATAAAGCATTTTATTTTTAAATTAGGTGGCAGCCCTATTTTCGCTCCCTAATTTTTCGACGCGAATGTTCGTGCGCACAATCAAAACGCACGACGAAATTCGTCCGACGTCTTTTCGCGGCGATAGATTTATTTGTTTTACCAACGCTAGCGGCAGCGACCAAATACGAACCAATGCGACCATATGTTGAGTATATTTAGGTCTTGAAATCGAAATTAAAAAATATAAATTATTTTATTATAAAGTATTAATTATTTTCATTATTTTTGTTTAACTGCCTTTTTCTTACAATATTAATTTCACGTTCTGTTAGTTTTATCAATTTAATATCGTCACTCTATCAGCCATAATTGTGCTTCAGTGACAGACATCCAGGCATTTTATAACATACAACAAATATGAGTATACAAGTATGTCTATTCAAAACTAGTTCCTTCAAGTTTGTTTAAAACATATAAATAGAAACAAAATGGCGTAGAATTTAATTTTCGAAAAATATAGCAGGAAAGTCATTTAAATAAACCTTTCAAAACCTGAGCTTGGCAAGCATTTCGCCAAAAACTTCTTGGTTGCAATACAACGTATTCGTTTAATATAACAAGATGATTAAAACTCAGCGCTGCAATACCAATAAAAATGTTACCTAAAAATGCCCGTCCGCGAATGAATAGGCAACGTGAATGCACCATTGCCAATAAAAGTTTTTCAATCGAATTTTGTGAGTTCATACAACTGGCCACCGTCGGGACATTTACTAACAATGTGTTGATGAATATTTTGCACCAGCACACCACTTTACGAGTTTATACGAGTACATTCAAATCCTCGGTCCTTTGCTGACTTTCGTCCAACGTTAGCCAAAATCACTGATAAACCCAAAGACCAACTTAGCTGGCACTAGGCCAAGCAGCGAACAATTTCGGTGAATAATCGAAAATTGCAAGAATGAACAGTAGAAAATAGTTAAGAACCAGGAAATACTAGTCCACGGAAAAATCAAAGAAGAAATTTGAAATTAAAAAAACAGAAGTGATTGTTGATGTTGTTATATACATATGTGCGCATACGTCGATACATATTTTCATATGTACACTGAAAACGAAATATATATTCTAAAACAAATAAACGCGAGTTTTTTTTTAACTAATCAAAACAATTGAGAGGACAGAGAATTACTCAAAAAATGCGCAATTTTCAAACTAACAGTGTTTTAAATTTTTGTTCAAACAAATTTTAGAGTAGGGTAAATTTTAGAAGATACATTACAGAATTTTAACTTTGCTTTGTTTTGGTATGATGAGTTTGGTGATAATTCGTTGTTTATTTGATTTCTTCAATGCGCTCATATCACAACAGCTACTAATTTTTGGATCTTGTAAGTATTTATAATAAAGTGGTGCCATATTGTGAGTTTTGAACTTCCTGATTCTTCTAAGAAATTTAAAAAAAAATTTTCTCAGTGTTCGTACATACATATGTATGTATGTGTATGTAAAACTATGCGCTCGCATGTCTGCCTAGTAGGTGCGCCGCCTGAACCGCCTAGTTGTATGCAATACTTATTTGCGCTTAGTGAACAAACTGCCAACTTAAGTTTTAGAGATTTTTCGCGCGCAATACTACTAAATCCAGTGTAAGACAAGCGAAAAGTTGCTTTATCCCTCAGAAACCAGCGGCGGCGGAATGACAATAACAACGACAACAATAGCAAATGTTTGTGAAAGGAAGAGAATTGCAAATAAAAACAATGTCGTCAGTGACAAAAAAAAAAGCAAACAGAAAAACAATTGTATAATCAACGTGAAGAGTTCGCCCTCAGTTCATATTTGCAAAACGAAAATTCAAAAGATATATTAAAACATAAATTGACTAAGGTGCTCGGCCTACAGCAGCGCAGTGTGGGGATGCGTTGGGCCAGTGGAGTTTGCGTAAACAAAAGTTTACAAAAATCTGCACAAGTACAATGAACTTCATTGCCTCCATTCCTTTGGGCTTTTGCTGTTCACTTCTGCCTCCAATTTGGCTGCCGTGCAAATTGTTGCCATTGCCGTGTTTGAACCGCTGCAATTTATTTTTTATCTTAATACTGTCATCACATCAAAGCAGCGGGATAGTTGCAGGAAGTTAGATGCTGCTGTGGCAATCACAGTTGACTTTTAAATGATGTTGTTTTGCTGGTGTCATTGTTGTCTTAACTGTAGAAATGTTGTTGGTGTTGCACCAAAGTATCTATGTTTATAAATAAAACATCTACATATTTGCTGACAAAAAGAGGCGTCCGCCCACTTGTCAAGTGAATATGGCTCGTCGAGGAGTCAGCGCTGCCTTTGTGCGTTAAGTGTTCGCATATGTTGGGCTTTCTCAGCACTTGACATACAGTGCATTTTTATGTGCGAAAGTCAGAGCAACAGACAGGCGATTTCCGCAAATATTTAGTTTGTTGTACTTAAAATAGAACATTAGTGGTACATATATTTTCGGAAAGACGCATACATATGTATTTATTAGGCGGATTGGTTATAACGGTCAACAACCACACTTTTTTTTTGCGCATGGGTTTTACTTTATATATTTTGATTATATAAGCAAATATATATGGGAAAGGATGATTACAAATCGAAAATATTTGGTTTTTAAGCAATTATAGCGATTTGACCATTTTTGATTTTCGCGCCCATATAATGTCGGTATTGGCGCTCTGTTGTCATCGAAAGAGAGGGAAGAGCACGGGAGATAGTGTTGCATGCATCGCACGTTGTGTACGACAGTATGTGTTTGTACGTTGCAGAGGAATAACGTGTTTCATAATTTTGCTTCCTGTAGCAACCAGTACAAAATGTCTTCGAGAAGTTGTAAATGAGACGCTGACTCGATTTGCTATATTTGCGGCGAATTTATTAAAGTGAGAGAGAACATTTTCGCTTGTGGGAAGCATCGGTAAGGTCTCTTTGAAGCGTCCAATAGTAGTCTGCCATCATTGAAACGCTCCACCTTCTCTGGTATCTTTTTTCCATTTCCTTAATATCTTGGTGAAATCGTTCACCTTGCTCTTTATTCACGTCTCCTCAATTTTCTGGAAAGTAATCGAGGTGGGAACGAAGAAAATGTACTTTTAAACTCATAAAGCAACCTAAAGCTTGAAATGCTTTTAACATTCTTTTGATAATTTTTTTGTAGTTAGGATCTTTGTTATTGCCTAAAATGTCTTTATGACCTCTTTAAAGGCAATCCATCCTTCTCTTTGAGGATCCGTCATGGTTGTGATGAATATTGGATCAGCCATAAGCCGTCTAATATCTGGTCCAAAGAAAACACCTTCCTTCAACTTTGGCTCCGAGAGGCCTGGAAACTTTGATATTAAGTATTTGAAGCAATTTCCATCTCTTGGATGTGACTTTACAAATTGCTTCATCAATCCCAGCTTTATGTGAAGCGGTGGTAGAAGAACTTTATAAGAAGGCAGCAAAGTTTCATGCAGGACATTCTTTTCGCCAACTTTATGCTCCCTCGGAGGCCAATACTGTTTGGTACAGTGATTTGTTTGGTCTCTTCTATCCATAAGATTTTGAAATCACCGCACACTTGCCAACCGTGGTCTTTATATTTTAATTTGCAAAAAATCAATTCCAAGTTCTTGTAGGTTTCCTTGAGGTGTACGGAATGACCGACAGGAAACCGCCGTGGTGAAGCAGAACTGCTTTAAGGCTTCTTTTTGAAGAATCTATACAAATACTGAATACTGAACCAAGATCTACAAAGCACGTAATTGTACCGCGCCACTTTCTACACTATCGGAGCGCGTACGTCCGCGTTACAACATGTTTATGTTTGTTAATGCAGCTCACACAGGGTGTTCCTTATTTAGAAATCAATGACAGTTATGGTAAACATTTAAAAACAGAAATCAAAATAAAATTATACATATCATTAATGCCTACAAGTTAGCCCAAAAAACCCCTTTTTTATAATAAAACTTTGCGTTTTGTAAAATAACCTTACGTTTTGAAATTTTTTGAGTATTTTTTTAGTTTTCAGAACATCTAAATACATTGAAATCAGTTGGAAATATCCAGACAACATTTTTATTGCATACCTTATCAATTATTAACTATTTTCATAACTTTAGTTAGGTTATAATATGTTACGGTTTATTGTAGGCTGGTACCGAGATGAAAAAAGAGCAATGAAGTTTGCAGTGCAGAGAATTTGGAGGGAACCGCGTGTTCATCAGTCAGGCTGATATTTTTGCATTATTAATCCACTCAAGGGTAAATGTTAAAAAAAAAATGTGTATCCTTATTTGCCATCGACATTTGCTCCAATACCACCTACAGAAAAAAATCCTGTACGTGTGTTGGAAAATCAACTACTCTCTCAGAAAAGCCATCCATCACGGAGTTCATCTGTATCCATTCATTTCGAATTCGTTCTGAAATCTGAACGAAAAATACCACGTCTCATCAACTCTGAAGATTTCAATGATTTAATAAGAGATTTAAATTAATCACAAAATAAAGAAGTGTTATTGGCATCGCGGTTAAATCAATAGAATCTGCTGAATTCTGATGTTCGAATATCCCATCAAAGAAAACGACATGAAACCTTTTCTGTTTCTTCAGTGAGGAAGATGGACTCTGATTTCGAATTTCTCCATCATCGGACGTAGAACGTCTTTAAAGATGCACATGTTACACTCTCATTTAGATACATTTTAAGATACGCTTCCATTCGATAGACCTTACCATGGCCAGTATACTGAAATCATGATGGGGGACTTTATTTGGGTGTTAATATGAGAAACTTCTGCGGAACATGACAGGAAAAGAAAAACTGTTCATTTTTAAACATTCGGAGTCTATTTTAAAATGTCTATTATAATAATGAATCATTAATGGATGATCGGTATCTTTAAATAAAATATTTATAAATATGTATATATGAGTTGAATTTTTCCATTTTTTATACATAAAAGCAAATTTAAAGCTACTTTTTATTCTTATTCTCATTTTGAGGAATAAAAGCAACAAAAATAAGGTATGTATAACCCGCGCGCAAAAATGCTGTAGACCGACTTCTTTGTAAAACCGGTTTTCGAATTGCTTGAAAATAGCAATTTAAAAAAAAACCGGTTCCCAATAAAAAAGCTACATCAATGTACATGAAACAAAATGAAATTATTTCAATGAATTAAAGCCTTTGAAAACAATATGTAAATTAATGCTTGATACCCGTAAGCAGTCTCAGTCTCTAATAAACAAAAGTCAAAATCTTAGACCAGTTGGCATTTATTAGTTTAAAAATAAATTATCTAGTCTCTAAATTCTGACCTTGTTATTATTATTATAATTTTTGCGCGTACACTATATAGCTCAGTGTTTGGCCGAGTTTCTCCTACCATTTGTGGTGTGCGTTTTTATATTATACCACAAATGGAGGGACCTACAGTTTTGTGCCAACTCCGAACGGCAGATGTATTTAATGAGAAGCTATTTTATGGCAGAAATACCCTCGGACGTTTGCCATTGCCTGCCGAGGGGTGACCGCTATTAGAAAAAACTTTTTCTATTGTGAAGATTTTGCTTGCCCTGACTGAGATTCGAACCTTGAACGCACCGCTACCAACTCGACCACAGCGGGCACATTCTGACCTTGTACTTACATTAAATTTCTACTTGGCAAGGTTCTGCGAAAGGACATGCAAGTAGAAGTTATTTTATGGCCATGGCCGTCCCAGGGTCGTCCCCCGTCTGCGCGCCACAGCCTCACACTCCATGAGCAAATGCTGTGTTGTCTTCCCTGCCGAGTCACAGAAGCGACAGATATCGCCCGACCAGATCTCTAGTTTGTGCAGGTGACCTTTTAGTCTACAATGAGCCGTCATAAAACCTGTAACAGTTCTCAGTTTCTCCCTAGGATGGTTAATCATAAGCCTGTATCTTTTTAAGTTATACCACAAATGAGGGTCTTCGACTGTCTGAGGACGGCGACATCAGGCCAGTATAAGTTCCTCAGCCTTTTTGTCTCTTTCCTGAGCTACTCTCTTATAGCACCAGGTACCACCGCAAGAAATGGCTCGGGTCCAATAGGAATGGACAGCGTGTAGAGAAGGTAGTAGTATATGCTATAACCATCGCCTGCGTCGGGTAAAGCAACAGCACGGCATCTGGAAGAGAAACGGTATTTACCCTCACAATCAATTAAATGTGTCGCTGTCTAAACAGCAACCAAACCAGCAAAATTGCAGGGACAGAAGCGCAATGTCTAGTCTTTCGACACCTTCAGCCACACCAAGCTAGAGACCTGAATACTTTGGCAGGCACTGATGCATTGGATCGTGAAGCACTTGAGTGGTCGACAATTATCGGTATATTTTAAGGATACATTTTCTTACATACAGGTAAACAGGTAAGGGTGTTCTCCCCTCCCCCATGTTATTCAACCATAACATCTGAAAGTTCGTTAAGCTCCAAAGCGAGTTTCAATCATTTCGTATACCAATGGTTGCTTGATAATGGCCATCGGCATTGCTTTTTCATGACCTTTACTTGAAAGTTAACGGTTATCGCTCTTATTTTTCAATTTATTCACTGGATGTAATCTGTCTCTATACCTAGCTAAGTATACGACGATTTTATTCCCAACCCGAAAGGGGATGAAAAGGAGAAACAATATCAATAGCACCCCACCCCACGAGAAAATTGCATTAGTCGTCAAAGCTATGAGCTCAATGATAAAGGAAATTAAACGGCTACTTATCCAGAATCAGCCCTAAATACATATCTTCGAAAATACAAAGTAAAAGTGATACTTTTCCTCACATAAAAAAAAATATTGAATTTTATGGGTTTTAGTTTGATCTGACCACCTGGAGCAAAGAACCGACTTGCAAGTAATATCAGTCCAACCATATCATAATTGCGATATAAAAAATATAAGTTGAATTTTTTTTAAATATTTATTTTATACATGAAATTATGAAAAAATAATGAAATTAAGAAAAAACATTGAAATGCTTTTAAATCTTTTCTGTTACCTAAATTTATCATATTTCCGTGAACTTATTAAAAAACATTAACAGTGAAAGTACTGAATTGGGGTCGTACTGAATCAATTAATAAATATTTATGTACTGATATGACAAAAAAAAAATCTGTCATCCCTAAGTAACGCAAATATACTTTTAAGAATTTATGTGGCTTTATAAAACTCATTATTTCGCAAAGTTTTTAATTAAGTTTTTCCCGAAGTATTTGCAATAAATTCTCTTATTTAAATCGTTTCAATGGCACAATGCATTCTTTGTCTTAGTCGTTCGAATAAAAAAAAATGTATTTTTCTATGAAAAAGTACCAGCTGTTCTTAATTTGAATTTTAGGAATTCGTTCTTAACAACGATGTTAAAGAAGAACATTCAACGATTTCTTTTTAATCCCTTATATAGAGCGACACAATAAATTTCCTGTGATGCAGTTATCAATATCGGAAAGCATCTGTTTTTTGCACAATTCCTTGGATAGATGTGATTTACGAATTACCTTTACTATAAAAATAAAATCAAATGAAGGCGATTACGGGCGCGTAAAATTGAGTGGTTGAAGTTTTGTTAACCGCAGGCAGGCAATAAGCAAATGCCAATAAAATTTAGCATAACATAATTTTAGGCGCCCAAACAAATATGTGCACACAGTCATGCGTGCTTACGACGGCTTTGCTAATAAATTTTACATTTTCAATCAATTTTCGGTGCCAATCAAAAACTGCCTGCCAAATTTTGTGACTAATTCACACAAGCTCATACAAAAGCTCATTGAAAGCAAATACATACGTACACATGTATGTATGTTACATATATTTGTTCGTAGATATACTTATGCGTATGGGCATGTGATAAGTACTTACGCCCTCAACTATTAATATTTGGTGCGAACTTTGGTTTGACATAGTGCTAACATTTGCGTTATACAAATTAAATTTTATAAATTCACACGCGCTCCCATACAAATATTTTACTTGTTGGCCAACTGGCATAACATTCTGGCTTCCTTTTTACATATGTATGTAGGTGTGTATGCGTTTGTTGGGCGGTGCGAGTATTTCAATTTCGCTTGCGTATTATTTTTGTCATATGTGAATGTAGTATGTCGAGAGCGATTTTATGCGACTAAAAGCAATCAATCATGTTGTCATTTGCACACTTGTTTTTGTGTGTTGGTATGTGAGTGTGTGTGTGTGTGTGTGTGTGTGTTGGCGTGCGCCGAACGCAATAAATTTATCAATAATTGCCAAATCTGTTGTTCGACAAGATTGAACAAATACAAATAAAGAGTGAAGCCACACCCACAACTTTATTACAAATTTATGTGAGTATGTGTGAGGGACAAAGCTAACATACGTAAGCTTATTGAAAGCGATGTTTAGTTAGCCTGTCAGATTTATCTTTGGAACCACAGGCAAAATATTTACACAAATGTATACATAAGTCAATTTTCGTGTAGATATTCGTATTAATGCATGAGGTACGTGACATGTATGTATGTGTATATATCTATAATAGCGTTGACAATTCCCGAATAATTTTTATTAGTTTAAGTATAGCAATTATTCGTAGGCAAATAAAATAAATGGTTTAAATATCGAACTCAACACAAAATTATAACTTGTCATTTTTAAGTCCTTTTTTTTTTTTAAACAAAAAGTCAATGCAAATAGTTTTGGTGCGTGTTTTCAAACCCATCCTAGAATTGTACTAGACATTCGTTTGAAATAAACAAATGTTTAAAAATAATATAAATTAAATTATCAATTAAATTATCAATTAAATTAAATATTTGATACCGTTTTTTGACATACTGTTTATACAATTTTTTGACATACTGAAATAGACCAAAATATATTTTTGGTACAAAAAATCTTTAACTTTCTATTCAATTAACCTATTAATATATACATAGAATAAATGCAACAAAATCACTCAGTATTTTATTTTAGAAATTAAACAAAGGAGGCAATACTTATTTTTAATACACTCATATTCCAAGAAAGTTCATGTTGAAACAAATATCCATTAATTAATATGCTACAGCCTGATGTACTATCAGCAAAAGTAACAGCCAAATTAAGAAAAATTAAATAAATTTGAATTACTTTATATTAAACAAAATTGTATGGAAATTTAATTTGCGTAGCGGAGCATTATTAATACGGCCAAATTTCACTTCACATTCAAAAATAAGGCCAAAGGGCCTTTTGTCAGTAGATAAAGTGAAATAAAGAAATAACCAAACATTGTACATAAATGAATTAAAGCCATACGATCTTATTTCAAAACAAAAATTAAATTTTATCTCTTTCGGGGCGGTTCGCGTTTGGTAGCCACCCCTCATCTTCGTATTGCTTTCTTGGTTAAAATGTGTTATCTTTTGGGAAAATTTTGCAAACCCGGTGATCGGTTCATTCAAACTTCTGTCATGAAAAAATACGGACAAGGATTTTTTCCGAGAGGGCACAGTAGAAAATGTGCGAATAATTTTGTAAATTTTTTACAACATTATATAAGAAAATATTGTCTAGGGGTACATTAAGCTTTAAATTAATGTGATTATTTTTAATGTGGCTTTAAGCTAAATAAAAACCTATTCTTTCAGTTTGTTCTTATTAAAAAAGTAATGATTTTAAGCGAATTTAAGGTCCTGTGACGCATTTGCGATTATCATTTTATAATGTAAATATATTAACATCCCTAATGTTTTTATGTACTTTTTTTCATAGCGGTGAATAATATTTCTATATTTGTAAAATTAATTAGCAGATGAAATGTCAATAGACACAAATATGCAATGCAATTATTGGAAATGTGAATGCTAAAAAACGAATTCAGTTTCAAAATTGGCATTCACTTTAATTGAATTTGGGTGAAAGTTGAAATTTGAGTTTCAGTAATTCTGTCGTTGCGCAGTTATGCAAGTCTAGTATGTATGTGTATTTATGTATATACATACGTGCAAGCAAATTTGTCGCTTAAATTCCACATAAATTGATATATTTTTTTCAGTTTTCTGGGAAAACTGTTCACTCTCGCAGCCACAAATCATTATCAAATTACATGCATACACATGCACATTCATTTATTCGTTTGGACGACTATGCAAATTTTTTATTCATACCTCCACTTCCTAGTGTTTTTTTATTTTATTTTACATTTTTTGTTTTGCTTTTGCGTTTGTCGTCGCACCAAAACAAATCCAATTTCCAAATCTTCAAAAATTCTTTCGCCGCTTTTCCATTCCTCATTTATTTACTCGTGTTAATCCGCTTAGCGGCAAACAACGTCAACACCAGCTTAAAACCCATCCCCAAAGGATGCCAGAATGTTGGAGAACGTAGTGAAATGAATAATAGAAGAATGAATGGATAATGGAATCAATGCGGGAATGAGCAAGTGAAGAGCGAGAAAAGAGCGTATAAAACAACACTTAAGCCAAGCGATAAGCATTTGAATGTATTAAACCCCTTTTTGTGGTACTCATACACTCATACACTCATACACTCATGCCTACACACATACTCGTATGAACATTCATTTAGTCATTTTAGCTTTGAAGCCAAAATGAGGAATCTTAATACAAATAGACCACTCGAGAACGCCACTGTTTGCTAGAGTGTATGTGTGAATTTAAATGCATGCATATGTATGTACATATGTATGTATGTCGACGCGATTATTTTTACTCAAAATGTGGTATGTAGATAATGGTTGTGGCGTTTGTATATTGAAAACATTTGACAAATATAGGGGTGTCTCTTAACACAAAAAGTAATAAAAATGAAAATTGCATAAAGATTTGTTGTGGCAGATAATTCGGGCCACACATAGTGACAATGGAAAGCGTAGGACAACAGCGACAGTTAGTGTAAATAGAAAAGAACACAAAGTTATGTTGACTTAACAAATCCCCAAATAAACAGACAAATATTTGAAAAGGCGAACGTATATAAAATTGCTGTTGTTTTTTTTTTTCAATGTACTTTTGCGCCTTAAAGCACACTACACTTTTGTTTGTAGCGCGATCATGACATGTCAGCAATACAATGTAGACAATTGGTGTTGTTGTTTTGTTGGGCTAGCGTTGCTAATTGACCATATGGCTGGCAATTGATGACGAGGAAATTCGATTAGTTTTTTGCTAATCTCTCAAAGCACTTTCGTGCGAAAGAGTGCCGAAATATACTCGTAACAGTGAAATTAAAACGTTATGTATATGAAAGCAAAAATAAAAGAGCGCTCGACAATAGTTTGAATTTAATAATATCTATCAAAGCATTAAAAAAAAATGTTGCTGGCATTTTAAACACATCCCCAGAAATTAAGAAGATTTAAATGAAATTGCAGAGAAAGAGAAATTTCTTGCACTTCCATATAACGAATATTAAAATTTATTTTTATATGGAAGAAAGTCGAAACACCCTTGACAAACACAATTTTAATAAAACAATGGTTATTCTCTAGTCACTTGAAACTTTCACATTGTTATACTATAAAATTGCAAACTCAAAAAAAATCTAACACCTCTGAAAAAAAAGTTAAGTATCTATGGAAATTGGATTTATATAGTTTATCATAGAGAATGAATTGAAATTTAATTGAAAACAAAATAGTATAGTTACAAACAAACCGCCGTCAAAAAGAAATGCTCTTCCAGAAAAGGATGAAGATTTAATTAGATTGTGAATGAGACCGTAGTCTTATAATAGTTCCAAGATTTTTTTACGTTTACAACATTGGTATGAATTAATTGTTTTTAAACATGGCACCGGTTCGTGGTGGCGTTCCGTAAATAGTTGAAATATTACTTCCACCAAAAATCTTCAGATTTGCTTAGATCACCTGGTAAGTTTAAATGGGTTTCATGACTGCATTTGTAATATAGTTAAGTTTGTCGCTATGGCAATGTAACAACAAAATACAAAGTACATAAATCAAATTGTAGTATCCTTGCGAGGTATCTAAAACCTGCAGTTTAACTAAAAAAAAACAAGAGTAAAATTATATAAAATAAATCTCTCATAGTTTCTGGGATTCTCCGGTTGTTTCACAAATTCAAAAAAAAATTGTTTCTAATACCAATTATCGATTGAACCGGCTTTAATCTCTTAAACCTAGAGTTTGAAGATCGAGTTTTATGAAACTAAAGAAAAAAACATTATACGAAAAGATTTTGTTGGTAATTTATTTTTATGAGAATACTTTCATAGAAATAACTGTACATGTAAGTTAACATTATCGCTAGCGCCCAGTCTGAACGATTCCCACAGCCAACCACTACACGGGCCGCTGCATCAGCAGAATTACATTTCATCACATAATGCAATTGGCCCATGGCATAACCAATGCTACACCTGTGGGAAACCAAGGCCACGATCGTTACTGCCGGATATGCTTACGCAAGTATTTCACAACGCAGTGAAACGCCCGTGGGAAACCAAGACATCAGACGGTACCATGAAACTTTCGTTACGCAAGTGCTGCATCGCTGCCGCTATACCGAGGGCTGGTGGTCGAAACGAATGCAGTTCATCGGGCAGTTGCATAGGAGTGCTAGTAGTTCTAAGACAAACTTTGTGAAAAATAACTTAAGTTGTAGTATTAAAGTGATTAAATAAAGGTATTTGTAACGTGTTATAATCCTTGTGTTTGAGCTTCTTTTTTTTTTAGTGTAAGGATCGAAGATCCCTTAGTTTGTATTTTACAATACATAGTATGTACATATAAACTTGGATTTTTTTTTTCTTTATCAAAAAATGGACATTTTTTTTCTTGCCAAATAAATAAAGTTGTTGATCCTGTCTTCCGAAATAAAACCAAGAGCTCTATTTCACTTAATAAATTTATTATATCATGTTTCATTATACAAATACTTGGCAATTTTTACAAAAACTTATTCAAATTGTCGCTTCAGAAAACCAAATTATCAACAAATAATTAAAAATAATCCAAAATGCTAAAACAATCAATAATACCTATTACACAGTACGACAGGGGTTGGTACACATAAGAAATGTTAACAGAATATAAAAATAGGCTTTAAATAAAGAAATACGTGTCTCGGCGTTTTGCTGTAGCACGTCAGAGTTTTGAGAAAATCGATTTTTAAACTTCAAAGAACCGTGGAGATTCACTTCTAATGTAAAACTATTATAAAAAGTTTTATAAAAACAGAACGGGTGAACCGATTTTAATGCTTGAGCCAGTTTTGAAAAAGTAATTAAATTCTTATTAAGAAAACAATTTTTCTCCGGTAGATCGCGCTTTCATTTTCATGTAAAGTTAAAAAATAACCAAAAATATATTCATTAAAAATACAAAAAAAAATTATAAAAATACAAAAATGAATATGAAATCTTAACTATTATTTTGAGTTAAAAATTTAAAAAAAAAATTGCAGCGTTAGCTACAATCCAGAATCTTTTTTACAAAACTGGTAACTGAATTCGGCAAAGGAACAACACAGTTTCTAAGGGCAAACCTCTCATACCAACTTTTATTGATAATTCAAACTTTTTTAGATTTACATTTAGAAAATTTCAGTTTTGCAGCCCATTAAATTTCAGCAGCAACTCGGAAAAAAATTCTCAAAAACCCACGGAAATTTTTAATAAAGAAAAATATCATATTTTGATGAAAATTTATTCAATTAATAAAAAATTATGTAAGACAATACAAAGAGTAAATAAAATAAATAAATTGCTAAAAATTTGGTTAACAATGAGTAAATCTTTTATTGGTCGTCATTCTTGACAACAAAGCTGGCAATTAAAAAAAGTATTGGGTATTGCATATGACTTCCTTATCTTCTACATAGATTCGTACGGATTCCAAGTCCCCTAAAAAAGACTTCGATTTTACCAACGAATTTGTAAGGTATTGCTATTATTGTTATTAAGATTTGTGGTGCGTCATAATATAATTTACCGAGACGATGTTGCAGTAATCTTAGTCAGCGCATCAGTTTTTAGATTCAATTTAAATATTTCTAATTTATATACCACCAATCTTTAATAATTTTAGTGAAATCTCATATTTTAACAGTAGTATCAGTTCATCGATTAAAAACTGTGCAAACCATTTTCGGTTTACCTTTTTTTGTATTCTCCTTGAAGCAATTAGTTTTCTGCAGTTGTTTTATTGTTGTTCTCGCTCAATTAATTATTCAAGTGAAAATTTTCATATCCTGCAGCAAACGGACTGACAGTTAAGCAACCCAAATGGCAAGTCAGACAAATAGTGAGGCAGTAAACTTGACAGCCAGAGCAATAGCACGGTTATGAAGTTGAACTTCTTTCCATCCAACTATAGTAGGGAACACACACACACATACACGCACACAAGCTTAGAGATTTTTGTAAATATTTGCACAAACGTGGTGTGCCGAAAAATTTATGGTTGTAAATTGTTTTGGCCCATAAGGTTAAGTGAACGTATGGTGTTTTAAATGCCTCATGTCGCAGCCGCAGACAACAACAATAAAAACGATAACAAACACAAATAAGTAGCAATAAAAACGAAGTAAGTAAGTAGTGTGAAATGTTGTGTTTTCGGCTAGATTTTTCGAAATCGCGAGCACTTCATGAGTGTTACGAAAAAGGCCCTGCCGCTGCATGTACGAGTAAACTCCATGCTTTGATGTGTTAGTCTCTGCATGTACTCGTATGTACCTATGTATGTATGTGTGTGCATGCGTTTAGTTTGCGGAATTGTCCTTTTCTGGACCATCAGCAAGGCAAAGCATTAAGCAGCGTAAAGCAAGCGAAGTACGTAGGAACACATGTGTGTATGGGATCTTTGTGGTTGAAAGGGCAATTGGCGTGGCTAGAAAGGTGAAAGGCAAGCTGGAAGTTTGCAGCTCATGCACGTTTGCATACAAATTAGTGAGAGCATTGCCATTGGGAACTTTGTGCTGAACAAAAGGGGCAATGAGACAGTGAAATGAAATGAAAGCATTGGTATTTGCAACACATCTTTCGAAATTGGTTAGAATGTTTGTTTGCTGTTGTTGTTTTTGGTGTTGCTTTTGTTGTTACTGTTGCTGTTGATGATTGTAATCCGGTTTGTAAGTTATGTGCTTCTTAATTGAGTTCGCAGGCACACGACCTGAATCTATGATTTTAGCCGTGACAGTCAACCAAGCCTGCCTTGTTGGCATATCAGGTGGGATCCTCAACTGTCCAATATCCCTTTCATTATCCTTTTTCCCACAATCCAAGGTTGCGCGGAGCAAAGCATCAAGTAAGGAATTTACGGCTAATATAAAATATCATATAAAAGAGTATGCAACACGGCACAGCTGCTAGCTTTTTCCACATTATCATTATGTACAAGGGGGTGAGGCAGGCGCGCGTTGTGCGAACACTCATCAGACATTTCCTTCCGCTTCAACAACGACAACGTAAAAAAAAACAATACAACTTCTCGAATTGTTAATAGCAGTATACTCGTACATACACAGGATTTCACTTATCTTTTCATCCTTTTATAGTACACCATTTACCATCCTTAGCTTTTTAACTCGAAGTTAGTGTAAGCTAATGCGAAACAACAAAGCATCCATCTACTATCGTACAACAATTTTATAGAGGGTGCAGAGAGCGTGGCGAGCAATTTGGCAAGCTCAAACTTAATTTTCAAAAATATTCACATCATAATTTATTTTAATTGCTACAGCATGCTGAGTAGAAAATTTATTGACGAATCCTTGTTATGCCTGCAGCAGCAGCACCAAACGAAACATCCATGCACATGCGAGCATTTTTATACCAAATGAATACGAGTATACACATCTGTATGTAAGCCTTTATTTTATCGCAATTTCAGAGCTTTTACCTGCAACGAAAGGAGTCAAGCAATTTATGGCAGCGGATGTATTAGACACATACTCATGCCAACCAAACTCCATTCTAGTTAACTGGCTGACCATTTGTCTACAGCTGCATTGGCTGTTACAGTTTAGACTAGCATCGAATTCGTTCAATCGCTGCAAAAATTGCTACTTCTCAATACCCTTCCAGAATTTTTGCATGGCTATTGGAGAGCACAGATAAATGGGAATAACAAATTAAATTTATTTAGCCCGAAATGTTACTTGAGCAAAGTCGAAAGATGCAGCTGTTTTCGTTGTTGCATGCGCACGAAAGCACTAAGTATGTATGTAAGTAGATAAATGTGCAAGGACATGTAAATTTACCAAAGCCGCAAGCAAACTCCTACACAATTTTGCGCTAAGTGAAGGATATAATTGAATTTTCTGGAATCTTGGGTTTGTATCATATTTCAGATTTTATTTATGGCAGCCTCCTGTCTACAGTCTCAATAAATATCACTCAGTGTACAAAGACAAAAAACAAAAAAACCATAAATACGAGTAAACATATGAACTTAATTATTGGTTAAGCTGAGAAGTAAGGTATTTCGAAAATATACAATCAATCTTAAGAGTTTATAACCAAGCCTAATTAAATTTACTTCATTTTAATTCGCTCCAACGATGATATTAACTGATAAACCAATCTGATCTCAAATGTGGTACCACTTTTCAGATAGAGCAAGAATTATCGAAAAAAAATATTACAACTACAAATTGCTTGTATGCTTCTAATTACAACAAGTAAAATTTTAGCCATAGATCATTTTTTTCTAATAGCGGTCATCCCTGGGAAGGCAATGGCAAACCTCCGAGTGTATTTCTGTCATAAAAAAGACTTTCATAATATTTATGTGCCGTTGGGAGTCGCCATAAAGGTCCCTCCATTTGTGAATACATAGTGTAAGCGCCAAATTATTATCATTATTATTATTATACACTCATCGATTTCAGTACGTATACCATGCATTGGAAAATATTTCATTGCAGGCTTTAGAGACCCAGCGTTTGGATGCGTATGAATGCAAAACCGTTTGTGCTACCTGATGGCCAATTCTATGAAGAAATAAAATTCGGAATATGATTTTGAAGCTCCATTTTTAATATATTATTTTGCTTTATTAGCCGGACAGGAGTCTTACCGAAAGCTTCATTAATCATTGGTGAATAATATTGTGTTGATAGGGTCCAATACATTCTTCAAAATAAGCATTTCATACACCTGTTTTGCAAAATAACATCAAAAAAAGAATCGTTTAAAATTTACGACTTGATATACATTATACAACTAAATTTCAAACTCTTACATAAAAACATCTAAAACGGTAATAAGTATGCCTTGTTATAGAACATTTAATGATAAAAAATGAAGAAACTATACTGGATTACAAACATACAAATATAGACTTGCAAGAAAATACTTAACCCGCCTTAGCAAATATTTTTTTTAGGTGCGCCTCTTAAGTTGCTTTATCAATTTGGTACGTAATTATACAGAACAAATGTCGTGCTAAGAATATTACAAATGCATTTACGTACGAGTATAGAGACCATTTTTAAAACCTTTTTGAGTAATATTTAAAACAAAGAGGTATATTGGCTACAACGTTTAATTTATTTTGATGATCCGGTAGGGATGCCATGCAGCTTTTTATTTCCATAATGCAGCATTTTTATAAAAAAACTTTAGATTTATTGACGAATTAATTTTTTAGAGGAACCCGAGTTTTTTGCCAGGACAGAGATATCTACATATGTAGATGAATTGCCGTAAAGCTCCTTATCAGGCTAAGCTTGTTTTATAATCTTGAAGTATGCGTGGAAAGACGCAAACAAGGCACACAAACACCATAATATTTTTTTAAAGAGAAAGACATTTCAATCACCACACTAAAACTATGAAATACACTCGTAATTTAAACAATTAATTTAAGCGAAAAGAAAATAATATTTTCGATTTTTACAAATGTTATTGTTTGCAATTTGCATACGTACACCGAAATGTTTTTGCTTATGTTATTAAACATGTGCAGAGGTTTGTATGTGTCTCCTCGGGCATTTCCAAACTGAAAATATACACACACTTAGAAACAGACACGACAAACATTGCCAAAAAACTTTGTTTATTGAATTGGAACGCTCTTTTGCATACTTTTAGAATAAACACAAAAACAATAATGGCTAAATGCATGAACAAGAAAATACTAATGCGAAATGCAACATAGTAAAACAGACGAAAAATTGCATAAAAAAAATTTGTACGCACACATTCATGAAGATAAGTACGACTCCACAAAAAGCACGCTATGCACTTTTCATTATTTTGTTCTCTTCAGTATGGAAGACATTGTTATATGTATGTACATACATATGTACATTAGATTGTGTCAAAAACGATTATTTTTCTTTTTTTGGTCCCATATAAAAATTTTGTTGACGGCGTGGCATAATTTCAATTTTCATATTTTGAATTAGCGCTCAGATACTAAGAATTTTCTTTGAAGAAAATTATTAAGTTTCATATTAATATTTCTGAGTATACAGTTAGGAGCTTTTTCAACTGTAGTACGTTGCAAAAAGAATATTCATGAGTTTGCGGCCATAGCTATTGCTGCATACATATTTATGTACTTATATACTTATAATTATTTACTAAATAAATACTTTAAACAAAGCAATTAGCCAAGCAGTTATAACATTAAGTTAAAATGCAAACTGTTCCAAACTTTAGACATTTCAGCTTAAAGTAAGCATCAAAAGGTAACCTTAAAAAGAAAATTTAATACAGCATCTTTTGTGAGAAATTAGCGATTTAGATTGTGTCGCAATTCCTGGCATTCGGCCCAAAGTATATTGTAAAAAACCAAAAACATCAGTTAGTTTTAATGCAAGTTTCAAACTTTTTTTTCATAATGGATAGAGGTTTTTAAAGTGTTCAGTTTTGTAGCGTTATAAATTAATTTCAATATTAAAAATGGTAGTCACAACCGTCTACTCCCGATTTATTCGATTTTTTTTTTACGAAAAGTTTTGCGCGTTGTTTTAATGCTACTTCCAACTTGAAGGTTATTATATATAAAAACTTGTAGGACTACAATTCGGCATACTAATTGTAGACGTTATTTAGTCTTCTCAAAGTTTGAAATTGGATTTTTTTATAGCGTTTGTTTAATAATTAACTGTGTCTACTGAATTTTGGAACGATTGGACAAGGGATCACGCGAAATCGTTCCAAAATTCAATAGATTCCTGCCCTGTCGGAAACTTTAAAACGGCAAAAAATAAAAAATTAACTGTATATTAATTGAAAATTCTTTAAAATAAAAAAAGATTCGAATTTAATTCCTACTGATATGACCACCACTGTATGTGTAATCGTGCTTTGAGCATTTGTGAGCGCTATTGAAATACAAATTTCATCGCTGCATAATCTTGTTTTTGCATAATATTCTAATGTACATATGTACATACATACATATATGAATATGGATGTAGATTTGTATGCACTGAGACATAGAAAAATAAAAAAATGCTTTAATACGAATATAACTATTCGTTTGGCTTTTATAGCATTGTATTAAAACTTTTTTTAGGTCTTTCGTCGTTCATTTGTGTACAAACAAAACACATTTTCATATATCTGTTTGCACAAACGCCAGCATACTGCATCGAGCATATACAAATATATATACATATGTACATATACAATGTATGTACATATGTATGTACGTTGAGTTTGCGTGTGAGTGTGGTTGGGTGCTTTGCAAGACTATCGAAATTAAATGCAATATTTTGCAACTCTTTATGCTTTTTATATCGTTTTGCCACTTTCCATTTGGTTTGTCATCGTGAAATTTGTTTTCTTTCTAGCAATATGTATAAAAAAAAAAGTTGTCATATCCAAAACTGAGAAATTTTGCATATGCGTGAATGTATGTTGTGCCATTTGCTAACATTCACATACTACGATTCTATTTTATACATTTAAAATGTTTCTACTCTAGCCTAGGTGATGTTTGAAATTGGTGGTTTTCGACTCAAAAAATCATTATCAACAATATCGAAAAAATTTGATTTCCAAGTATTTTGTTACTTTTTGTCTTTCAATACCCTGAGCAATCTGATCGCAAATTGAATCAAACTGGGGCAGTGTTGAGTTTTCTTAGAGCTCTAGTTATTAGCGAAAAAATAGTGATTAAATTTTTATTTTATTTTAATGCAGTTAATGTTTTAATTTTTTTTTTCTTCTTGTAAGTAATTTTTAGAAATTGTCGCCGCTGCGGTCAAGTTGGTAATGGTGCGTGTTATAACCCGATATGCCGCTGAGTTCTAGGTCCGAATCTCGGCCGGGGAAAGTAAAATCTTAATAATCGAAAAAGTTTTTTCTAATAGCGGCCACCCCTCGGCAGGTAATGGCAAACCTCCCAGGGTATTTCTGCCATGAAAATGCTTCTCATAAAATACATCTGCGGTTCGGAGTCGGCACAAAATTGTAGGTCCCTCCATTTGTGGTATAATATAAAGACGCACACCACAAATGGTAGGTGAAGCTCGGCATTGAGCTATATAGTGTAAGCGCCATATTATTAGCGAATTCGCATATATTTTTATTTTATGTGTTTATCATTATGAATACGTGTAAAAATGCTTTTGCTTTGTTTTAATAAAAGTTGTCGCCGCTGAGTAAGCTAAGAAAGTTAGCGAAACGTTGGGCAGATTTTTGGATTTTTGTTTCTTTCGCACTCACTATAAATTCGAATTTCGGCCCATTCTCGGAGAGAGTTCATTTTTTCCTAATTCTTATGATTCCGATTTTTTGGTGTGATTTATTTTGATTACATTTTAAATATGGCAATCCCGTTGGAAAACTTAAATTGGTTGCGGTGTTGTTCGTGAGTAGTTCGATATTTATATTGGTTGTCTTAAGTCATTTTCGAGCGTTCGACATAACGCTTATAGAATTCATGTATGTATGCAATTTTTCTATTCTTATTAAATTTTACCATGAATTTAAATTTTGGGATCTTCAAAATCCAATATAAATAAAGAACTGAGAACGAGTCCACAACCCACATTAGTTCTCAAAAATATTCATAAGGAAGGGAAAATATGCTGGATAGCGAGGGCAAAATATATTGGATATTGAAGGTTCTGTTTGGCTGGAGAATGCCTATGTTCTAGCGGGGAGAACAATTATTTTCACCAGCAGTTTAAAGGTGCTACTTAAAAAAGAGCCATTAAAAAAACGCAGATCTAACACATAGAATGATAAATTGGTTTTAATTATGAAAATGATGAGAACGGTGGACATGCAGTGGGGACTGAACACCATCGGGAATGCATTAGTAGACATAGTTGTCTACATAGCCCTTTTGGGCCAAACCATATTGATAGAATTATGAACGTGTCAATGGATGTCATGGATTGTTTTTATTCGATATGTTTGATAGTTGCTGTTTAGCACTTACATATAAGCAACAAAAAATCCAAATATAATCGATGTAAGACCTGAATATTCGCCCAGGAGATGCTGTGCGCTTTCCTCGCTGTCATTTAAGACACAACTTCCAGTATGCGCTTAATATGTTGACAGTTTAAGTTTTTTTTTTTTGGTTTGCAGTTCTTTCGAAATACAGAACTTTGTGTTGCTAAGTACCAGCATTAACACCAATAACAACGGCATCCTTGAAATCCAACGGAGAATCCCTCTTGCCAACAAGTGTTACTTCGGACTGAGTAGTAAACGAAGCAGTAAATTCCTCTCTCGACATGACAGAAATCACGCTCTAAAAGTCCCCATTATGCCCGTCCTATTATATCGCGAAGAAGAATGGACTATGTACATATTTAATGAGAGGGCTCTTGGAGTGTTCGGAAAGAAATATTCTCCGGCAGATTTATGGACCTTTACGACTTTGCAACGGCGATTACAGCATATGTTGGGACAATAAGCTGTACGAGGTTTATTACGACGTGGACTTACTGCAGCCGATTAAGGACCAGTGGCGTTCGAATTGATGAAATAGCTCCAGCCCTGAAGGTTTTCATTGCGGTACCCGCTGGTGGTTGCAGAGGAAAAGGAAGACCTTCTCTGCGTTAAAAATATCTTGCAATAGATAAAATTTCTAATTGGCGTCGATTAGCGAGAGAAAGGGAAAGCTGGCGTGCTCTCTTGAGCTCGGCTAAAATCGCTTGAGCGGTTACTGTGTCAACTAAGTAAGTATGTAAGTAAGTACAGTCCATTAAGAGAAAATGGGTCATTTATTGGTAACTTTGTCCTTATTCCATTCTCTTCTGGATAGGAAACGCATCTTGAAGTTTCCGTTGAAACTGTGCCCTACCGTAGAGAGTGAAACTCCCTCTTTGAGATACTCGTATACATAGATCAGTTGGCGTGTGGTTAAGTATGCCATTAACTGCACGCCATATATTAATATGTAAATAAAATAATTTAGCTGCCATTACCATTGTAGAAGTTCTAGTAAAATGTTACTTTAGTATCGCTATCAGATCAGGTAAAAAAGTTTCTTTAGAAGCATTTTACTTATATAATAATCTTTATTTAAAACTATCCAGATGTTCTATAAAGAGCTGGCTAACGAAAGTTCATCAAAAATAAAATGCATGTGAAAAACACTTCAGATGTGTACCAATGTATGTAGTTTTATATATGTTTTTTTTTAAATCTTCCTTTTTTAAACTGTAAAAGTTTACCGTTTAAGGCATTCCAAAACTACACAATATCCTCTAAAGTTTGCGAGAATATCATACAAGTTTGCGAAACCCTTTTGAATCGCATTGTTAAAACAGAAATTATGCACACTTTTATAATTTAACTGCCCATTTCTGCGTGTGTGTCTTCTATATGTATTTACACATATTTTAAAGGTTTTATAATTTCTCTGTGGAAGAGATTTGACATTCTAAACTGAGCTATTCAAATCTAAAGGATTAATACATATTCATCATCAAAATTTTAGCCGTAAATATGGCACTTAAAATTTTCATTTCACCTTTGTCTAACTTTTAATCTACAATAGAAAGGATAGTATTGAAGTTTGTAAAGCAGTCAAATTTATTCACCGTAGATAACAATAGGTTTTTTTGTGTGTATTTATTTAAGATATCTATGTATATACAAGGTTATGCAGGCTGGGGATTCAGATGTAACCGTAAATAGAGAAGATATTAAAGTTTATTATCGTCATGCCTTTTTTTTAAATTTAGCAGGTAACGTTTGGTATTGAATAAAACATCGTTCGTTAATATATAAATATTATTTAGAGCACAATTCTCTATATTTTTTGCTGCAGATAAAAAAAGAAAATTATTGTCAAATTACATGATCCATTTAGTCAAGGAGGCATTCAAAAATGAGATTGCACGCCTAAGACACGTTGATAAAAATATATGTATGTATGTATGTATGTGGTTTATGTCGACATCGTCTACACGTTTTTACGAAATATATTATTGGAATAATTTAGTTTAGTATGCTGCTAAAACAACATGTTTGAAGATGAGTGCGACTTGCGAAATGTAATCGGGGCAAAATATCTTCAGGAGTGTAAGCATAAGATAAGCAATTTATGTATGGAATTTTGAATGCTTGTATTGCTTTTTCTCCTTTCTTAGCTTTGGTTATTTCGTAAATGCGTAAAGATATATTTCCGACTACTTTATTGCTTTATTAAAAGGGAATTTATGTATTTTGTTTAGTTTTATGTACACCATTTTCTATAGGGATAGTAGAGATACTGCTTGCCGAAAGAAAGAAACGATATTTTGCTGCACACTTCTCTATTACAATAGGCGTCGTCGACACTAAAAAACGAAAAATTATCAAGGCCGGTATTTCCCAGCAAACACAATATCTAATGAAAGCTAAAAAGCTTGATTTAAAATTATAATACTAATATAGTTTTCTATTGTTCATCGGATCAAAAGCAAGCAGAGAACAACATTGGAATTTGAGTATAGCATGATTAGAGAAACACTCAATATTAGAATCTAATTAAAATTCAACCTTAGAATATGATTAGATAGCTATCATTTTTCTCGATATCGGAAATTTAGTCTCCTTTTTGTAGAAAATGCTATTGTTCCTGACATATTTTCTATTAGTTTTCTAACGTTCTATCTTAGAGAAATATATTAGAGTTCGACACGTTATCTAATCATTATCAAACTTAAATATTTGCAGGGTCCTGTAGTTGTTAATTGATAACTATTGATAGATGCATATTTCGTATAGGATAAATACATTTGTTGTCGACCTCAAGTTTGGTGTAGACTGGGAGAAAATTTGTAAGTAAAATTTATTTTTTGAAAAGACTTCATTGCTATTAAAATTAATGTAAGTATGTATATACATATACCTTTACAGATTTAAATTTAAATTACAAGCGCAAGTCTGTCAAATACTCGTCGAAAATTTTAACATTAAAAAAGCAGTTAAAAGCTGGCGCAAGATCAAATATTTAAGTCGTCTCTTCGAATTAGCTAATAATTCCGCGTCGATGTCGACACAAAGTGATGTCGATTGCAAATTAAAAACGGCGTTGACGAAAGCAACAAGAAAAAAACATAGTTTTTCGATCATCAACTAAAGTATATGTGTATTCGATTAGCATCCGCAAAGAATATTGCCTAAATAGAAGTGTATAAGAAACTCTAAAAAGAAATTATGTTATTAGTGATTTATTTATGACAGCTGTCATTTAATTTAATTTTTATTTCTTTTTTTTTAAATTCAAAAAACACAAATAAAACACGTGTGTCAAGTTAGTGTCAAGTGTTAGGGGTGGTAAAAACATTGACACTGTTGTCTCTCGAATGTCAAGTTGACACTTCTGTTTACGTTTACGGTCGCTTGTCAAATACACGCATGAACAAACACTAGCTTTCAGCTTGGCGATGCCAGAATAATTAATTTTTATATAAGTATGAGCTTTTGTGCGAGTTGCTAGCTCTGTCGAGCGTTAATACAACAGCTGGAGAGTTAAAATTATAGAAAACATATCTAATGAATTCCACCATTTGCCAGAAGCACCAGAAGTTTGCTGGCAGGCAGGCAGTCAGACTTATGTCAGTTTACGCAAGAAAAGAAGGGTTGTGACTACGCACTACCTCAACTACCTTTGAATATAGGAATTTGAGCACACTTGCTTCGAGTGAACTTCAGAGAGGTTGAGTGACAACAAATTCTTTACTGCCTTCGGAGTTAATCTTCGACTTTCGTTCCCCACAACTTATATCGAAGCCATGCTTTGGTTAGGGGGTGCATATCATGTGCCATTGACACAACGCATAGCCAGCAGTTAGATAAAGCATTGCAACTGTCCGCCGACTTTTGTCACTGTGTTTTCGTTTACCATCAGCTTGAGTCAGCTGTTTTCTTGCTTCACTTTTGTTGGTGCAACTAAGTCACATTAATCAGTTTTTAAAAATCTTGTGAATTAGCCTATCTCTATGGTTGCCACTTTATCGCCGCACGCATATAGGACAAAGTTTGTCTGTAAACATTATGTTTAACTAACGCTTGCTTTCATCCCTCACAAATAGTATAAGCGTTCACTATGGAAGTGTTCTTTCAAATTTACACTGAAAGAGTTTAGATGGTAGTTTAGAGAGTAATTTGTACAAATAAAAAAAAACAACTGGCTTTACTCCTTCTCCCACAGACAAAAGCTATGAACATAAGAAGAGGGTGATGTTTTCATTTGTTTGAGATTCCCCCCTTTGTTGGAATATAAGTTTTTGTACTTGGCACTTACTTTGGTTTTGTAATTATCTTTGTTTGAAAGCTATAATTCTGTTCTTGCTCTTCGGCAATCAATTAAAGTTTTTAATTAAACCACTTTAAGTTTGGTGCGTAAAACTAAGAATGTTCAATCAGTGAAACATATTTACCTGCTAATTAAATGGATGTAAAAAAGACATTTTAGAATATAGTATACAGAGGAATCGCCTGGTTTAGTGCCGTAACGTACAATGCAATTATGTTTTACCAGTTACAGAGTGATAAGCCAATGGAGAGGGAATTTTAAAAGGCCGCTGTGGTCGAGTCGGTAGCGGTCGGCAGAATGGTGGAAGCGGTTTTCTCAAGGCGTCTTGGTGGTGACCTTGGAGAATTGGTGGATGTACGAGTATACCTAAAGTGCCCAAAGGGATTCGACAAAAATTCTAAATGGTAACAAAAGGGAGAGTGCAAACACAATCGTGGAATCACGAAGAACCCTTGACTCATGGCCTGGGATAGCCTCACCCATCTACTTAACCTTAGAACATCGTCCTTATCATTTTCAACGCATTTCCATCTTTTGGAGAGTTGTACTCCACAGTGTATTTTATATACACTTTTGCACTGATATTGTATATTTTTAATACATTTCTTTGCAAGTAATTGTTATATTATACGAGTATATACCACGAATTGACTTTATCCATGAAACTAAAATTACAATATGTTAAACATATGCGATTCTGATAATGGTTGTGCACAATAATTTACTTTAATCAGTTACTAAATTAAAGTTGGGGAGCCCAGCACCCCAAGGACGGTTCTAAGGTTAATCACCACTTCCTATTCAGATCTTTTTTCTAACCACATTTATTTTAAATATGCATCTTCTGTAATCCGAGAAAATTTCGAAAGTTCAATGACATTAAATTATTTGGATGGCAGGCATTCTTGTTCTTTTAACCGTTGAATTTGAACAATATTTTATCATATATTTAAACCAAGAATGACACTCAATTTACTTACCAACTGGAAGAAAATACTCGTACACCCCTGAATTCCTCGCAGCTTTAAAAAGTTGCGTTAACTGCTCAAAATAAAAGAGAACAAGCAGCTTTAAGCATTTGCTAGTTTTTCGCTTTACTTAAATGGAAAATGCAGTTTACTCATTTCCCTTGATAAAACATTGCTTTTATTACTTTTATCCAACCACTCTTCTCAGGTTATTGCCATGCAAACAAGTGTGAAGCATCACATGTTCCGATTGAGTAGCGTTTAAAATCATATAAATGCAAAATATAAAAAAAAGACAATTTTCTTTTGCATTTATTCTTTATATTTTCTTCTCTCTTATTTTCTATGCTGAACATTGGTTTCTAATCGAGTCAATCAGCTGTGGAGAGCTATAAAAGTGCAATTGTATAGAAAAAGTGATGTCGTACAAAGCTAATAGAATATTGTGGGGAATGGTGTGCCAATTCAGCAGATGAGGGGTTAGGGAAAGTTTAAAAGTGCACACAGGGACATGAATGGTACACCTACTATACTATGGTAATAAAGCTTGAAAAAAGATGTGCGCATAAAAATTGCACTAACAATTAATTGAGATAGAAGAGATGGAACAATTGGTGACGTTAACTTTAAACTTATTTAATACACATATTTTAATATTGAATTTCAATGAACGTTGAAAGTAAGCGAAAAGTGAGTGCACCTGGGTCGCGCTATGAAGGTGAATATTTTTTAGTTTCATTTTAGAATACTATATAATCTTAATAGATAATACTATGTTATAATCTATTTAACTTTTCATAATATAGTAAATATGATAACATGACATAACGCTGGATGGCGTAACTTTTAAATGAAAATTTATCTGTGAAATGTAATGTGGTAAGTTGAGCTAGGTAAGGAAGGTGAAGTAAGGTCAGATGAGGAGAGGTCAGGTCAGATGAACTGTGCTAAAGAGAAACAGGCAAAATAAATTGAGTGTGCGGCTACTTCATATTAAAGTTTCTAGTATTGTCTAAAATTTTTAATTTCTAATCGAAATAAAATGCTTGTAAGTACTATAATTTTGCATACCTTTAAAAGTTGTATACACATATAAATGTAAGTAGGAAGATGAAATAATTAAAGTCACTTCTTAAGTCGACGGTAACTTACCTGAAATTAAAAGAAGAAAAATATATTAGTTGTCAGCACTACTTTCAATAGTTTACACAAAGCAATTTAAAGTATTATAAAACGATTACAATATAGTTTTTTTTAATAATACAATGTTTGTTCATTTTTCTGTTGGCCTAGTAAATGTTAATATTTCTATAATTTTTATTGAGCTCAAGGCCAGTTTTATGGAAGATTTGTTTGTGAAAAAACAACAACAGCTTTCAATGGTTGAAGTTATAGTACTATTTCGGAAATCACCACATTTCCTCATCAGACTTCTTTTTGATTATTAAATTAAATTATTATTTTTTTTTTAATTTTAATTTTCATAACCACTTCTCTCAGGCTTTGAACCCGGGAGCTCGGAGTTGCAGAGCCAATACGCTACCTATTGTGCTACGCTAGCCGAGTTGGCTGTTGTGTTTATTTCATCTTCCTTAAACAAACCAACTACAAACAAGAGCAACTGATCTGCCGCTATTTAACTTGTTTGTGTGGTTGTTGTTTGTGTTTTTATTTTTGCAAATTCTGTTTTTACTTTTACATTAAATGCATATTTAAGGCGTGCTCATCCTTGTCTACAATGTTTGTTCATTTTTCTGTTGGCCTAGTAAATGTTAATATTTCTATAATTTTTATTGAGCTCAAGGCCAGTTTATGGAAGATTTGTTTGTGAAAAAACTGTTGTTGTTTTTTCACAAACAAATCTTCCATAAACTGTTTTTTCACAAACAAATCTTCCATAAACTGGCCTTGAGCTCAATAAAAATTATAGAAATATTTTTTAATAATATTTATTTACAAAAGGATCTGCACTGAAAATATCTTTTGATATCTTCACACACATCTTGAGTTCTTTTCCATTGTAAGGATTTACCAAGCACCTGTATTTCTTCTTCTTCTTCTTACAACCGTTTGCGCTAGTTTGGTCCGTGACTAAAAAACCTAGCGAGTTGTCTCTCTCCTTAGCGCCATTCAGTCATACCATTTGAAAAAAGGTCTTACTACATTTGGTCTTTCGATTGCGTTAGTGCGAGCCTTTGTCTTTGGAGCCAAGGCAGGGGTGTCGAGTCAGAGCTCTTGCATTTACCAATAGTTATTTCATGTTTCCGATTCAGATAATTTAAAAATCACAGTTGCTAAAAATAGTTTTATTGAATTAAGTTTACGAAAAGTTTCTATAAAACTGTTAAATCAAAAGTATAATTTTTCAGAGATCCACTCAATAATTTATTTTAAGTAAATTTATAACAATTTTTTATTTATCATATACCGATTTATATCTATACATATGTATATATATTTATTTTGTTATTGAAATTGAATTCCCAAAAGCCGGTTCTCAAAGAGAATTGTTTAAAATCAATACAAAAACTCAAACATACGGGTATATACTCGTACCAGTGGGGGTTGGAAAAATGTTTATCAATAAATATTATTCGCTATGTATGTAGAAAAGTTAGGAAAATCGACAAAAACAGCGCAATGGTTAAGATTATACAAATATGCAAATTGATCGTTTGGGATGAATGCGCGATAGCCCACAAGAGCTCACTGGAGGCACTGGACAGAACGTTAAAAGATCTTCGTAACAACCACAACATATTTGTTGGAGCCAATATTCAGTTATGAGGTGGTTTTGGTGGTTTTCGACAGCCTCTTCGATTTTAAGCAGCTACAATTTCCCGATAACCATAAATAAATCGCAAGGCCAGTCGTTGCAAGTTTGCGGAATCAACTTGTAGTTTTCCTGTTTCTCGAATCGTTTTTATATATTTACGCACCGCAAAAAAAAACAAAAAATATACTTTATCACAAAGCTTCAAATTGATTGATGTGTGTGAGTATGTGCGTAGGGGTATAAATATGTGAATTATATATGTTGTTACTAAAACATATCCGTCCGTAATAAAATAAAACTCAATTCAATTCAAATAATTTTATTGTAGGTAAACTGCATTTTGTAAGCTCCGAGAGTTCTGAAAATTTTGATCGGTTGGCGACTTATCGATCAATCTGACGGCGAAGGCAAACTCTACTCGGTAGGATGCGACGGCGGCGTGTCGGTAGGCCACGGGCGTGTACCAGAACACCGGTCATGTTATGCTCATTTCTAATTGTTTAAACTCTTCGGGAGTTATATTTAAATCTGGACAACTTTTTCTATCCGAGATTTATGGCATTAATGAAGCGACAAATTTTGTTTTGATGTTAATTTGATTTTTCTGTAGTTGACCAAATTTTACACAAAAATTTAAGCAATCTGCGGTTTTTGTTTCACATTCAGCACAACGAAACAGATAGTGGCAACAACTAGGACATGAACATGTTCGCGTTTTTGCAAAACCGGCAATGCATGGCTATTTAATAATCTTCAAACTATTTTGATTTTCTTTTCAAAATAACTATTGGAATCACTTTATCTTTTCAAAGACATTTTTGTTGCCTGTTTTTTAGTTCTGAAAAATAGTAATGTGGCGTAACCGGTACAAACCAAAAAATAAAAATGTAGGTAACATATTTGTTGACATAAGAGTATGTAATAAAATATATGAATAAACCGTGACGTGCAAAAAAAAAACACTATTATACAATCATGACAATAAAGAGTGGAAAGCGGAATACGTATAATACAAAAACAAAATAAAACTTTACCTGACGACAATGTTATCATAACAAACAAACAAAGGTGATTGGTGTAGCTCAATCTTTCAATATTTATGACTAAAGGGACTGGCGGTGGTTGAAATGCTTTATAAATCACTTTTAAAATACTGTAATTAATATTAAGCATATCTAATAGTTAAAAATGAGTAACTATGAGTCTTTCATGAAGTATAATAAGTGTTGGTCGTTTAAAATCTATGGTTTCCTCAATTATTTTCTACTTTTTATTGCCAGGCTTAGGAGTATAATAACCTAAGGAAATTGCAATTCCTGACATTATCGATCAAAATTTTTAGCCAGTTTAGCTAAGCACAGGTGATATGAAGTTCACCGGGTCATCTAGTTTGGAATTTAAATATACATTTTTATTTAAAGCGAAAATTATTTTTATTAGAAAACTTATACGAATTTAAAATGGCAAACTCTTATCTTTATAAAAAAGCTAAATTCTTGGCCATAACATTAAATTATATGTGTTTTATTTCTTCTTAAAAACCACATGTCTAACAAAAACGCCCTTTATTAACTCTTCGGAGAGAGTGCTTTGAAAATTACACGAGAGGGTGGGCCTCGGCAATTTAGCCGTAAAGTGCATTTAAAAGTTGACTGATTTTTTTAATATATTTTTGTCAAAAATTCATTAATATAACACATTTAAATACTTTATGTTTATACACATTATATTTTTCTTATTTAATTATAATTAATAATTTATCGTTCGTCATCATCAACAGTGGCGATAGTACATTCCACAGGAATTGAAATTTGTTTGCAAAAAAGAGATACCAATCATCAAACATAAATAGCAACTGAATAATATAACAGCAAGTAACGGATAACTGCATATCAAAATTTTCAGAGTCACCTACGGCGAGACGTATTTTTTTTTTAATTTTCGCTCTCTCTTTCGCAAATGGAAAGAATGGAGATGTTATTGTTTTTTTTTTAATAAAAAATTAACAAAACCTATGTAAATGCATTTTAACAATAAGGAAATATTCAAAGAATCCACGTGAGTAAAAAAATATACATATGTATGTATAATAAATTTGTTATTATCATAAAATGACACCAAGAAAACCATAATACGTCTCCCATACGTATGGTTATCTTCTAAGCACCTTTTCAATAGGGTTATCCAAGCAAGGTTAAATAAAAATCTCTCCGATTATGGTGCGACAAACTTAATGTAAAAACAAAAACAAAATACAAAATTATATAACGATTAGTACGTTTAATGAAAACTTGCGTACTCGTAACTTAAAGACTTGTAGTTAACCGCTTTATAACTCAACGCTTCAAAGTCAACTGTTAAACTGCTATATTAAACACTGTGGTTACGCCCTGATATACTCTCAGTGGCCAGCCCTTATGGCAACTCTAGAACATTATCGAAGGTTATAGAAAGTTATCGATAGCGAATATTTCAATTAAGATTTCTCAAGGATCTGTAATTTTTCTCTTTTGCTTTAATCCGTCATTCGTGACTTGCAATATCGCCACAATATTTTTAGTTTGTCGCTATCGTCAAACTATTTTTATAGTACGTAGACGATTAGCCATGAATTCGAATTTATAGGCCTTTGGTGCTAAACTTTAAACACCACGCGTGAACTCATAGTTTATTAAAAGAAAAAAGTTTTTCTTAAATATGCCTTACGTTCATTGTGTTTTGATGAGCCAATTCCCTCTTATAAATCTCGTTTGCTTTTGATTGACCTTAAGTCTTTGGAATCAAGAAGGTCGGTACGGTACTCTCACTTTCATTTGTTCGTAATATCATCAATGGTGACATTGACTGCTCTTTTCTTTTGGAAAGAATTAATTTCAACATCCCTCAACGTAATCTTCGTATTTCTTTACCTTTCTATGGTGTTAAATTTAAAACAGAATATTCGCGTAATGCTCCCCTTGTTCGAGCGCTAATTGAACTTAATTCACTCTCGAGTTCCATCCAACTTGATTTTTCAATTCCAAAAAATGTTTTTTCTCATATTCTAAATTTAGCTATCTAGGTTTTTAAATCTTAATTATTAATTACTTTGTAAATAGTCTGTAAGAAACTTTCTGTTCATAGACTAAATAAATAAATAAATTAATAAATAAATAAATAAATAAATATTTTTCGGTTAACCCGTTTTTAAGGCTATTTAAAGGGAAATTTCGCCGAAATTATTAAAAAATCTGGCGGCTGAGAAGGCAAACAAGCAAACTAAACCCCAAGATTGTGAACGATTGACAGTTGTTTGCAAACATAAAACCTTTAACTCAAGTTTATGCAACAACAATTAGTTTGCACAAAACCTTAAAAATTATAAGTTTGTGATAAATTTCAGATTTTTCGGGTCTTAAAATGGGCTATGACCCCGGCGTCGCACAGTGGCATTTCGGCGGAAAAAATAGGTTTTTTCCACTTTCCAATTTCAAAACTTTAATGATTTTGTTTTGTAAAGAAATATTTGGATAAGAAAAATTCAACAAGGTTTTTTTAAAAAGTGAAATTTTATAGTTAAAAAAACTAACAGAAGTCGACGGAAAGTTATTCAATAAAATCAGATTAAAATTATTGTCCAAATAAAGAATTTTTTTTGTGTGTAAGTTTATAGCTATGGCTTTTCTTTTATTTTTTAGTGAAAATATAGCACCTACTTGTTTATAAAAAAAAAAATTTATTGAAATTGGCAAAGTAAGCTAATTTTTATAATTTTTCAAAAATTATACTAAAAAATATCAACTTTTCATTTTTTGATGGAAAAAAACTTTATGTGCTTTGCCTTGCTTAGCCCTCTTACTATAAAAAAATGAAAGTTCCGAGTCTGTACTTTCAATTAAAAAAAAAAAAACAACCGCCAATTACCGTCCCTTTTAGTAACATCGATTTTAATTTCAAAAGTCACTTCCAATATTTCATACAAATGGTCAATAAGACAAAAAATGTAGTATACTTTCAGGCTCTCGTTAAGTGAAACATTATTTTTGTTTACGAATATGTAGGCGTAACGAAATTGAATGACATTTCAATCGAAATAAAAACATATAGTTTTCACGGCTAAAATATATTAAATTTCATTCATATACTTATATAGTTCATATTAATATGAGTACTTTTTCGTTTTTATACAATGAATTAAGCGAGGAGCTTATTAACAGTGATCGCAATGTTGATTCATTGACTGAATACATAAAATCGAGAAATTCAGGTGTAACTGATGAAGATGTTGCATATGTGAAAAGAAATATATCGCAGCGGTTTTTACCTTTATTTAATAAAAGGTGGTTTGGCGCATCACAAAACATTGCTCGTTTTTTTGCAAGCAATTCAGTTTGGCTTACAAGTGAGTTTTCGGGTAACTAGCGCAATAAACTATCTATTATGTTTTTGTTATTTTTAAGATGCAATTGAAGTAGCATTGCCACTCCTCATGTGAAAGTAGAGCGAGGGGGAAAAAACAAAAGCTTTTGAGGAATGTAGTGATCGCGCGAAACGGTATAAAGCTGCAGCCTTGGCGTCACAATTTCCACAACAACAACTTTCACTGGCAAGTGAAATGATTGGAAAGGACAAAAACCCACAGGCCTATATTGATTCTTCAATTGTATTAGCATTAATAATGGATGCTGATTTAACAAAGATGCAATACAATACCATAAGAAATGTTTTGCAATCTGAAGGGTATAATATTCTTCCACCTTACAACAAGCTATCGACTGAAAAAGAAAAATGCTATCCAGGTATAAATAACGTCACTTTGCGTTTAAGTTTAATTTTTTTTCATCAGGAGAACTCAATTAAGAAGTGTCCCGAATTTCAAGTCCCTAGGTCCAAAAATAAAAATTTTGGCAATTGCAGTTATATGGGAGGTGGGTGTGGCAGTGGGCGGTTTTCCAAGATTTTTTCAAAATGTCTTAATTAGTCCAGAGAAGTGTTTCTGCAAAGTTTCATTGCTGTACGACCACTCCTTCTATTTTTTTCCAAGAAATGTATGGAGCGGTGCCACTGTGCGTCGTGGTATTAATGTTCCTAGTATGTTCTTCGATAGTAAGTGCTAGATGATGTTCCTGCATTTTTATATGTATTCTTTTCAGCAGTTGAAGCCATTGTGAACACAAAAAATTATGCTATGCAAATTTGCGTTGACGCGCATCGTCGGTACTGAATATAAAATTCGATAACGCAAATGAAATTCGCCTCCCACCGACCACTCAACATATCTAAAGCAAACAGTTTTCCCTCTTTGAAGACAAATCCATACGGTTATGCAACGTGTGTGTGGGAATGTTTTTTTTATTTCATTTCCGCTAGACTGTGCGACCTCAAGTTTAGATATTGCGGTGACGTTTGTGGTTAACAAGCGAGCGGACGCGTATGCGTGAGCGTACGTGTAGATTTGTGTGTGTGAGCATGCTCGTATGCAATTTCGCTTACGGCGATACGGTTTTAATTCCTAAATGTTAATATTTATGTTTTGATTTCGGAACGCTTTACGATATATAACCATATACATAGGTAAAGGAATATGTACAGATGTTAAAAACCTTGTTTGTCAGAAAGCACGAGGATTTCAACATATGTACATAGGTATGTATGTATGTATGTATGTGTGCAGGAGTAGCAATCTGGTGTACTGTTGCATCTCTGAAATATTAATGAAACACAAACAAATGTCGAAAATGTGTACTCACATTTAGTCGAAGACAGGAGCACAAACATGCCCGTGAACCAATGCAAATAAGCGCGAACACGAACAAACTGAACCGGCGAACAAATAAGCCATATATTTATGTAAACAAATAGGAATGCAAACTGCATAAACGTGCACACAAACATTTTGGTGTATTTGGCAAATCAAAACATCACAACTCAAAATTATAGTCCCAACATATATTTTAGTATAACTCGTTCTTTAATTTTTAAGTTTTTAATATTTTTCAATTCAAGTAAAGTACATAAAAAGCAAAGTTCTAAACTTTTAATATTTAAAAGTAATCAATACAAAATTTTAAAGTTTTTTTGTACAACTTTTTGGCCTTTTTTTAAGTTTTCAGTTTTAGTAAAGTAAAGTGCAAGTTTAAAGTGGCTACAAATTACAGTTGATTTTTGACAATATTCTCTTGGTGTTATACCTCAATTTTTTCTATATTCTGGTTTTTTTTTAATGTAAAAGAAAAATGCAACACTGTCAGCTCAAATTCACACTTTACTACATTTAAATACAATGTGCTAATAGAAATTTAACGAAAGTATTTTAAATTTAATTTGCTTTAAAGTTGAAACCTAGGTTAAAGCGGCTTTGTTGTGTTTTAATTGGAAAATACAGAAATTTTAATATAAGAAAAATAAATGTTTAGGATATGACAATACAAGGTGTGGTTATAATTTTGAGAGGTAGTATATACAGATTTTTTACATATGTACATACGCACACGCATTTGAAGAGCAAATATTTCGAGGTACATATGTATGTATGTACATTGGGGTATTGTAACCTTCTGAAAATTTTCACACACTTATTTGAAAATTATGCACATAACAAAATTTTGGTATTGAATTGATTTGCTCAGCGACTTGTACCATAGATTTTGTTCGTAGTAATTACTTTTCCAAAAGTTCGACGCCGGTTAATCAGTCGATTATGCTGTCTTTCACGAAATTACATAGTTTAAAAAATATATATAAAACCAGAGGGAATAAATAAATTTGTTTTTTTCTTATACGAAAATGAAAATGCTAATCTTTATATGCCATTCATAGAAAAGTATTTAAAATATTTGTTTCTACATATTGAATAAATAAATTAGTTTTTTCTTATGCGGAGTATTTGAAAATGCTAATATTTTTATGCTATTTATAGAAAATATGTTTCTTTTATTTTGATAGCTTTATTTAAATTTAATCTATATTTAATTTGGAAAAAAACACATTTGTTTAATTGATTAGTTTAGTGCTCTTATGTAAAGCATTTATGTATTCAATATTGTAATAAATTTAAATGAGTGAAATGTGTGTGTAAATATTTGTAGACAAAGGCGAGAATGCATATTAACGGAATATAAACATTTTTTGTCAACGCTCTAAATTTCAGCGTATATAGAACGGTTCGAGCAATTCAACAAGCGTAGCCAAAAAATTAATTAATTTCAAAATCGTATTCAAACTAAATTGAATAGTTACTTAAGTGACTCAATAGCGGGAGTAGAAATTTTGAAAAACGACGAACTATTAAAAGAAACTGACGAACTGTTCAATACTCTACTAATATTATCAATGGAAAAGGCTTTTTTTCTTTTGCAGGAATTACAAAGACGACCAGGTGCGACTCCTCATCCGACTTTAATATGTAGATGTTACGTTATTTTTTATATACAAAAAATGTTAGAAAAAGAAGAGAGAATATTTTTTTTCGTCCAAAAAAAAAAAATTTTAAATATACTCGTACTTAAGATAAATGCAGATATTGTAAAAGTTATTGAATTTTTTTGTTTTTTATTACTTTCTAATATTTTTAATATTGTTTTCTTCCAATATTTAAAAACATTTTCAGTTGTAATCAAATAGAGATTATGAAAATTTAGAAATAATGGCACTTAATCATTTAAGAGGTTCTTTTACTAGTCATTAATTGAAAATAGTGACGTTTCAGTTTTACGTGTCTATTTCTCCAAGTATTGCACTCAGAACGAGCAAAAGTGCAATATTTTCGTTTAATATAGCCATTTGATAGGACAAAAGGTACTAGATTTAGAATGCATATAAAAACCAATATTTTATTAGAAAAAAACAAAACGCCATAACATTTTTAATATACAGAAGTATTAAAAGAAAGGATTAAAAGAAAACTATTCAACATATTCAAGTGATTCAACGTTTATTTTGTAGCTTATAAAAAGTCACTCTATGTGAACCTCAAAAATTTTATAAAAACATTGTTTTCGTTTGTTATTATAAGACAAACAATATTAAAAATAACGTTAAAAGTCATATTTTGTATTTGCACAGTAAAAAAAATCAAAATTTTCAGATTTGTTTAGGTTTTTGAGGTTCATAGACTAAAATTAACTGACAACTCCTGTAAGGAAGCCAAAAAATTATATTATATAGTTTATTTGATTGATTAAATGTACCTAGGAGTTTATATTGTATAAATTACTAAGAAAAAAATTCTTCTGTAGCACCTTTTATCAGCTCGCTAAATGTTAGGACCGCCTTAAACAATACAAATCAATTGTTAATTACGATAACAACGGAAGAGTCAATATAACTTAATTTTGCCTTACATTTTTTATAGCAATCAAGTAATTAAGTTCAAATCATATGTAGATAATTATATATATATACCCCAGCGGAGACTAGTAGACACTAGGCAACTATACTTGAATTTCCGTTACGCAAGGCAACCCGCTACTGGCTATCGGCTACTGAAAGTATGTAAATGTTTGCCTTTTAAAACGATATATATGTGGGGACAGGGAAACCCTATAATAGCTTAATGCGAACAAAGATATCTGGCAACTACGAGCAGCATCAGCAAAGTGTCCATGACAAAATTACAGAGTCGAGTCGCGTTTTGAGAAGCCGAAGACGAGTTACGAAATTTTGGTGTCTGCAGTATTTTTTATTATAAGCTTTTATAAATTCATTTTAAAACCATCACTTTTTTCAAATCATCTATTTCATTATATTGTATTCGTTTAACAAATTTCTAATTAAACTCAATGAACATTAAATACTGTTTTTAACTCATTTTGTGCGACTTGTGGGTGGAATCCTACAAAATATGGGGGCTCAACCATAAGACTAGAGTGTTAGAAGTGCAAGTGAATCATAAATCAATAATGCTAACAATGCAAAAGTATTGAAAAAGAAAGTGGCAGATATTACAATAAATAAAACAAGCGACGGCTGATACAAAAATTGCCATAGTACCACGAAACGACGTTATATTTTGAAATCAGACGCGACAAAACTACAAAAAATGTCTAAGCTAAGTGACTTCGTGAATGTTCGCGAAAACCTACGCAAAAGCCGAAAAGAATGTATATTAGCTTTACATAAATATGTATTGGAATGTGAAGGTGATAGAAAGAATCGACAGCGCTTGCGTGAGTTTGAAGGGTTCACTTTTGATGAGTGCGACGGCGCGTACACACAAAAACTTGCGTACATTAAACAAAAGTTAGCAGAAGTCGATCTCGCTTCCATTTGCGGTGTGCTTTGCTTAAATTATAAATCCGACAATATAGTCGATCACATTTTTCAAAATCTTCGAAAGGGAAACTTACTTGCCGCAGACAAGGACGACGATGATAACGAAAACGACGATAACGAAGAAGACGAAGAAGACGACGAAAGCGAAGATGGCGATGAAAACAACGACGACGAAGATGAAAATAAGAGCAATAAAAACAAAGACGAAGGCTTTGAAAGTTGTTGCGAGGTCAACGTGGCCAGCGGTAGCAATAACGCACAAGAAGGAGTAAGACAAGTGTATATGCAACAGCCAAGGTTTGCAGTAAGCTTTCGTGACATTGAAGACACAATAAGGCCGTATGATGGTAGCGAAAAATTTCCAATACAAAATTGGATAAACGAATTCGAAGATGTAGCAGCACTCATGCAGTGGGATGATTTTCAAAAGCTCATTTATGCGAAGAAGTCAATGAAAGGTTTAGCAAAAACTTTTATAAATAGTGAGAGGGGTTTAAATACGTGGGGTAGGCTAAAAAAAGCACTGAGTGAAGAATTTGAATCAACAGTCAACAGTGCAGAAGTTCATAAACAATTGACTGATAGGAAAATGAAAGAAAAAGAAAGTGTGCACGAATATTTTCTACAAATGAAGGAACTAGCTTCCCGTGCAAATATCGACGAAAGCTCGCTAATATCTTATGTTATCGACGGAATTCGAGATTTGAGTGTAAATAAAGCAATATTGTACGGTACAGAAAATATAAAACAATTCAAAGAAAAGCTCAAGTGTTATGAAAAAATGCGAAGTAATGTCAAACAAGAAGTTGAACAAAGAGGGGTATACAAACAGAAAAAGATAGTCGATAGTGTTGATGCTGAAAAGAAAGAAGTCAGATGTTTTAATTGCGGAGTAAAAGGGCATAAAAGTGTAGAATGTAAAAACAAAGAAAAAGGTACTAAATGCTTTAAATGTAATGAATTTGGTCACATTGGGAAAAATTGCCCTAAATCTAAAACTGATAATTTTAAACAAGTAAATACAAGGATTTTGCGTGAAAGTGTGATGAATAAAAAAGTGGAAGTAGGCAAATACAATTTCGAAGCACTTTTTGACACAGGAAGTAAATTCAATATAATTACAAACAAAGTTTATGTAAGCATAGGTAAGCCCACACTTCAAAGTGTTAATGTGTGTATAGTTGGGTTTGGTGATAGCAATGGCGAAAACAAAATAAAGCCAATGGGTTCAGTGAAGCATGAAATATCAATTGATAATGAAAAATATAGTCTAAATTTTATGGTGGTTCCTGATAAATATCTGGACGTTGACATATTGCTAGGTGAAGACTTCTGTGCGAAAGCAACAATTACAATAAGTGCTCATGGACTGTCATTTAAAAAAATCGAAAAAGACGTATGTGAAGACGAAGTGAAATTGTTGAAAATTGATATTTCAAATGATGAATCGTTGAATATTGACGAAAATGCTAGTATTGGCGCGCAAAATACAATTCGCGATTTGATTGGCAACTACAAACCTATTAAGAGCAAGTCTCCAAACATTATAATGAATATAATTTTAAAAGATGAAACTCCAATTTATTCAATGCCGCGTAGACTTCCGTTAGCAGAAAGATATAAAGTAGACCAAATAATCGAACAATGGTTAAAAGACGGAGTAATTGAACATTCAAATTCTGAGTTTTGCAGTCCAATTGTGCTAGTAAAAAACGCGACGGTTCGCCAAGGTTATGTGTTGATTTTAGAAAAATAAACAAAGTTATGGTGAAAGATCGGTTTCCATTACCACTGATCGAATATCAGCTTGATCGGTTACAAAATGCGAAAATTTTCAGTACGATCGACCTTAAAAATGGTTTCTTTCACGTGCCAATTGCAGAGGCTAGTAAAAAGTATACCTCTTTCATTACTCATAATGGACAGTATCAATTTTGCAAAGTTCCGTGTGGATTATCCAATTCGCCGAGTGTTTTTCAAAAATATGCCATATTTCGAGAAGTAACGCGTAGAGGCATTGCATTGCCTTATATAGACGATATAATAGTGCCTGGTGGTGATGAGAAAGAAGCTCTAAATAATTTAATTGAGGTAATTAATATATGCAAAGACTATGGACTTGAAATTAATTTGAAAAAGTGTAATTTCCTTAAACAAAAAGTAGAGTTTTTTGGCTATATAATTGAAAATCAAAAGATTTCGCCATCGCCGAACAAAATTGACGCTTTAAAAAAATACAAAACGCCAAAGACTATCAAGCAAGTGCAGAGTTTTTTGGGCCTTGCTGGTTATTTCAGGAAATTTATTCCTAACTTTTCATTAGTTGCAAAGCCTTTAAGTGACCTTGTAAAGCAAAATAGAAAATTTGAAATAGGCAAAGAACAGGTTGTTGCATTTGAAACTTTAAAAAAATTACTTCGCCAAAATCCAGTTTTAAGTATTTTCAATCCGAACTTCGAAACGGAAGTACACACCGATGCTTCCATTGACGGTTACGGGGCAGTGTTGCTGCAAAAGTCACACGATGATGGTCACCTACATCCTGTATACTACATGAGCAGGAAAACTACCGATGCCGAACGAAAGTATAGCAGCTACGAACTTGAGATATTAGCGGTGATAGAAGCTTTAAAAAAATTCCGAGTATATCTGTTAGGACTACGCTTTAAGTTAGTTACTGATTGTAACGCCTTTACTAAAACGTTAGACAAAAAAGACCTTTGTACAAGGGTGGCGCGATGGATTCTATTTTTACAAGACTACGACTATGCAATAGAGCATCGCCCTGGCTCAATGATGAAACATGTTGACGCTCTCAGCCGGTATGCAGTATTAACTATAGTCGACGATGGTTTTTTGAATGCTTTACGACGTGCACAAGAGCAAGACTGCGAAATTAAAGCAACTATAGATATTGTAAACGAGAAGATTACCCACGATAATTATTTCATGAAAGGCGAAATTCTCTTCAAGCTGGTTAAGGATGATGAATTAATAGTAGTACCAAAAAGCATGTATAAAGAGGTTATTCGACGTGCGCACGAAAAAGGTCATTTTGCCGTGCGAAAAACCAAAGAACTTATTAATGCAGAATATTTTATTCCAAAAGTCGACGAAAAAATAAAAACGTATATTGAGAGTTGCATACCTTGCATCATATCAAATCGAAAACCAGGAAAGCAGGAAGGTGAACTGCATCCTCTGCAAAAAGGCGACGCTCCACTCCAGACATATCATGTAGATTTCTTGGGTCCTCTCGAATCAACGAGTAAGCAATATAAGCATATATTCGCTGTTATTGACGCATTCACGAAATTTTGCTGGTGGTATCCTACGAAGACGACATCGGCCCAAGAAGTCATATCGCGACTACGAGTTCAAAGTACAACGTTTGGTAACCCACAACAAATAATTTCCGACCGTGGTTCAACGTTCACATCAGCTGAATTCCAAAATTATTGTAAAGACGAAAACATAAATCACGTAAAAATAACAACCGGACTTCCACGCGCAAATGGCCAGGTTGAGCGACTCAATACTGTTATTATTCAGGTGCTAACGAAGTTAAGTCTCGAAGATTGTACTAAGTGGTATAAAAACGTCGATAAGGTCCAACAAATGATTAACTCTACATATTCAAGAAGCATCAATACAACACCGATAGAACTACTGACAGGAGTAAAGATGCGTACTAAAGAAGATCTGCATATTAAATATCTAATCGACGAAGAAATACAAAAGCAGTTCGAATGTGAGAGAGCTGAAAATCGACGTTGTGCCAAAGAACAGTTGCTAAAGGTGCAAGAAGAAAACCGAAAAACGTATAACTTGCGACGAAAACAAGCAAGAAAGTACCACATAGGCGATGCGGTTGCGATAAAGCGAACGCAGTTGGGCGGAGGCCTAAAGCTGAAGCCAAAATATCTGGGTCCTTATCAAATCATTAAGGTCAAAGCCAACAATACCTATGACGTTAAGAAGACAGGTCTCTGTGAGGGGCCAAAGCAAACAACAACATGTGCGGAGTTTATGAAACCTTGGGCAAACTTTGAAGATAGCAGCGCATTCGAGGGCGAAAGCGAAGCAGGAAGGCCGAGTTGTGGGGACAGGGAAACCCTATAATAGCTTAATGCGAACAAAGATATCTGGCAACTACGAGCAGCATCAGCAAAGTGTCCATGACAAAATTACAGAGTCGAGTCGCGTTTTGAGAAGCCGAAGACGAGTTCCGAAATTTTGGTGTCTGCAGTATTTTTTATTATAAGCTTTTATAAATTCATTTTAAAACCATCACTTTTTTCAAATCATCTATTTCATTATATTGTATTCGTTTAACAAATTTCTAATTAAACTCAATGAACATTAAATACTGTTTTGAACTCATTTTGTGCGACTTGTGGGTGGAATCCTACATATATATATGTTCCCTTTTTCTTCAAAATGTACTTGTCAAACAAGTAAAATCAGCGATATTGTATGAACTTTCTGTATACTGAGATCAATCGCCATACGTAATACGGAGAACGGGTTTAGTAGCCATGGCTAGTAGATCGACAGCTATACACTAGTCTCCATACATCCATAATAAGGGCATAAAATTTAAATTAATGTCTAAGAATGTGAGCTTAAACATTTCACAGTCAACTACAATGATTTTTCTAATTTAAGGGATCCGTCTAAAATTTTAAAAGAAATTACTTTAGTATTAGCTTAAGTTTGCAGAATATTAAAATAAAGCATGTATGCTCATGCAAATTAAATTAACGTGTCGATTACACATAAAAATGACGGCTGTTCGGCGACGGTACTAACGACAACAGACTTAAATGTCTGTATAAAAAACGTAAGTGCATAAAAAGTTATGCCAAAGTAAATGCAACAAAACGACAAACAACAGGATATTCGCTTGACTTCTCCGTGCACCAATGTCGGCGACATTAAAGCCCGGTGTTGTTTTTGCATTGATGAGCTGCAAGCAAAAGACAACAAATGTTGCCCGAAGTCTTTTTTTAAATCCATTTGGACTGTTCTCCTAATCGTTTGCAACAAATTTTGCTCTTTTGACAAAACATCAAAAAACGACAAATGCAGTGAGAAAATATGAGAAATGAATAGCAGAAAAACTTTTTGGCATTCACAAATACATAAAACCATAAAATTTTTTCACGAGTAGGAAACCACACAAATCAGTTAGTGTGGAGCTTCAACCAAATCCAACCGTCACGTACCGTGTCCCTCTCTTTGCCACCCTCAAGCAAGTAATAAGATATAGAACATATGTATGTAAGAATGTAAGTGCATTTGAGCGCATATTTTATTTCAATTCATTTTTGTTAAGCTTTCGCTTTTGTCAAAGAGAAAGTTGCTGATCCTTGTTATATTGCCATTGTACTGCTGATGCGATGTTGATGATGTTTGCGAAATGGAATTTTCTGCTGGACGAATGCATCGCTAACGCAATTGCACAGCGTCCGAGAGAAATCTCAGACTGTGCACCGGAGGGGCAAATGCCGAGAGCGGAAAACAAGCAATTTGGTTGCATCAGACAGAGTGCAGACACACAGACAGCCGACTCAGTCATGCGCCTGTCATGTTACATAGCGTTCTTCGGCTGCTGAATGTACGTTGCATAAGACATCCACTACTTGAAGCGTTACATTTTTTTTTACTGTACATTCGGAAGTTGAATGGGTGGGTACATGTAAGTATGTATGTATGTAGATATGTGTATGTGCATAGAAATGCAAAAATGGCTTTAAATGGCATTTAAAATTATATAACCAAACCCAAACGTATTTACATAAGTACACCGATGTGCGTACTACATAGTTACATACAAATCACGCCAGACACGTCGCCACATGCCACAAGAGCTTAGCCAAAGCTGCGGCAACCGCGGCCACAGCCACATCCAGCAAATTGGAAAACTCGTAATGTCGCCAGGTTTTTCCTATTCGTTTTTTCTCAATTGCACGCGCTGCAACTTTTTTGCCGGCGGGCAACAACAGGAAACAGCAAATTCATGTTTAGCTTAGACAACCACCCACATGCAGCTGCACACACACACAATGATATGCCTTTGCCATTGCGCATTGCAATGCATATTTGTACAAACACTTGTGGTCGCTTTACGAATGTGTGTGTGTGTGTTTGTGTGCTAATGCTTGCTTGGCCGCGTCTGATAAAAAGTAAAAGTGTCTGTCTGCTACTGCGACGACACGTTTTATTGATTTTTCTATGTAGTTCCGCTGCGTTGAACTCTCCAAAACATACGCATTCACTTATATCCACACGTATCTCCGCCCTTCAAACATAGAGACGTAGACATTTCCTTCTTTTCCACTTCAGTTCACTACTGTTTTACACACTTTTTTATTTTCGGTTTTTTTTTTGTTTTGCACCCACTTATAGCCCTCACCTCGTTTCAGTTGCAACAATTTCCGCCACTTCCAGGTAAGACTGCAACTGTCTCCACTAAACATGACTGTACAGTGGGTCAAAAACCTTCTAAGGATAGTTAGAATTTTAAACTTGTATGCTTTAAACAAATGGTTAATTTTAATTTACGGCAAGAAATAAAAGATAAAATAGAGAACGCTGACCATTAAAATGTTGACCAAAAATGGCATAAGAATTCCCGCCAAGCTAACGATGTGATAATTTAGAGTTCAGGTTCCCTCTGTCCCGGAGTTGTCGAAGAAGCCAAGATATTTCCGAAATTTTAGTATAAACATGGTAATTATCATTTTGAATAGCGTTTAGGCAGATTATTTTGTTCACAAGTATATTAATAAGAATATTTTAAAGGAACTATGTTCAATTCTGCTACAAAACTTGCAAATCCCTTGAGCTTTGGTATGACTAATTAAACTCTTTAATTTCAATACCTACATTGAAAGTTCCTGCAAAATTTGCTATGAAAACGAGCAAACCTTTAGTTATGTAATAATTGAAATCATCTTCTTCATAAGCAGCAGTTTAATGATATAGTAAAATGCATGTGAATGTTGCTAAGCTACTGCAAATTTTTGTAAAAATGTGCCATTATTGCTGAAAGATGATTGATTTTGCTTAAAAAACTTGCGGTTTAACAGTTTCTGTATCGATTGTCTAGAATTAATTAAATTTGTTTGTTAGAATTAAAAATTTGTACCGGTCTTGCTCGTTACACAATCGAGGAATTGGGAAAAATATATGTAGATAATTACCAAGCTATTTGCCTCAGCCAAAGCAGTTCTTAAGATGCATATGATAAATATATTTTAAACCTCATTTAAAAAAATATTTTGGAAGTATCATTTATAGATTAGTTGAATCACTGAATAAACGTTATAATAAATTTTTTGTTTACCCTTTAATTAAAGGTTAAGAATTTAAATATAAGCATAGTGTCCAAAAATGCATTTTTGACATTCAGGAAACTATTATATACATATTTAGATTTTATCGATTTCTCCAATAAAACCCACAAAAACTAATTTTTCACTTTAGCTCCTAAGTTTATTCTGGCAGTTTAAATACTAAAGTTGTAACTAGAGCAATGGTAAGATAACCTCAAGTTTTTTTTGTTAATTGCGATCATTTGATAATTATGTAGGAAGATTGAGCCATATGAAAAATATTAAAGAGATTCGTGTAGGGAAAACTGCCAGTCGGTTGTATCCCCGGACCTGGAATTTCTTTTCCCAACCAAAACATATGATAAAAGCCGTGAACATTTCGGCGCCTTTGCGCTAAGACTTTTTAAAAACAAATCAGTTTGAGAATTCACGGCATTTTTGAGCTGCCAGCTGCATGTAGCTGTCTTGAATTCATTGGTCCTCGTTTTCGATATATTCACCGTTTATCATTAACCATGTTAAGATGGCTTCCAGCCTATTTTCTTCTTCCGTCTTATATGATAATTTAAAAATCGGAAAAACGCACAATTAAATTATGTACAGCGTACATTTCAATACCAATATTTCCCTTAACACCAATTCTTCTGATTAAATTAAAAGGCATAAATTTTAATGCGTCTCAAATTTCAATAAAAGTAATAAATGCTTACAATGACGAATATTGACAAAAAAAAAATGTTCGAAGATTTTTTAGAATTTATTTAGGATTCAGTTTTGCATTGTTGATTTTTGCCATATTTTTTTATCCATGGTGGGCCTTACATATCCAAATTTTTCTAATACAAAACAATACATTCCAGCATTTTCGACAACTCATAAACCAGTTCCTTGCCTTGAACAAACAAGATTTCTGTAGAATATTTATTATTTAATTAAATACTTTCGACGAGTTGATCAGTTTCCGAAGCCTGGGCAAGGAGATTCACATGCTGTCGTTATGTTCTGAAATCCTAATTATTACAAAATTGAAGAGCTTTATTTTTTTAATTTCGTTTTCTATGCAATGTAAAAAAAATTTATTTTAAAGTAACACTAACGCAGTCGCCTTAACAATGTCAAAACCTTTATTAAAATAGTCAAAATCGTTTTAATCCTTTTCAATGTGTTTGCAATTATGTTTCTATAAAAATTGCTTACCCTTACAAATCATGACTCCTTCATTTCAACACACACCGTGCACTCACATTTGCCTGCACTTTGCATGCAACATAACGAGGACCACAAACATTTACACACATATGCATATGTCCATGCTCTTCACTTGTTCTCGTCACACTGAATGCTAACAGATTTTTTTCCGTTTTGACTATTGAAAATTAGCAAGTGTGTTTCACTTTAAATTTCAGCAACACGTTTTTTTATCGAGCTTGAGATAACCGCTTCATACTTGCAAGCAATGCTTTCAACATTTCTTCAATTTCCAAAGTTCGTAGCGAATGTTTAGAGGCAGTAAAATATGTACATACATAAATATATACATATGTATGTATGTATGTCCTGCCGTTATTTCTGCACGGATTTTCTTGAGCTTTTCCTTTTTTGTGTCTGCATTTGCGATTTCTTGTTATTCGTTTACGTCCTCTCTTTGTTGGTTTTCGGAATTTTTGATTTGCAATTTTTTTGGTTTCTTGTTCCTATCCTTTGTCTGTTGCTCATAAATGTTGAATGTCTTTTGGTGTCCTTTCAAATGCATGCATAGCATTTGCTTGTTATTTGAGTTCGTTCTGTGCATTTCCTTTTTATTTCGCTGGTAGCTAATTTCTTTTTTCGTTTTTTAATTGTTGCCAACTCGAGTGGGTATTTAACATTATCTGCGTGCTTGAATGTTGCAACAATGTCTGCTAAAGCAGACACCGACAAATATGTAGTACAACCGATACCAGGGGCGCACAGAGGGGCCCCGGGCGAATTCAAAATATACTGTTATCTCTGACATGTTCATCACGGTTTTTAATATAATGAAAACATAGAACATTTTTCAATGTTACACGTAAATTATTAATATATTAATTTTATTTAAATTTTTGTCATGGAAATATTATGTTTCACTGCAAATTGTCCCCAGAGAGCGGTAAGATCGCGGTCGATATAGAAAATTCTTTGGTGCAAAGTTTTCATGTAATAAGGTATCGTTGGATTTAATAGAAAACATTGTCAAACAACTATTTATACATGAATTTATATATAGCGCTCAAGGATATCCTGTAAAAAGGTCAGTATTATATTGATTGTGGATGGATATTGCAAATACATACGATGTTAACAATAAAAAACGAAGTAATATAATAAACGATATAATTTTCATAAATAATTAAAATTGTGTAGTTTTCATTAAAGATTAATCATCGTTTTTCATTTGTTATTGATAAATAGCTCGAATAAACCGTTTTTATGGAGATATATAAAAATTTTTAACTTCTACAATTTTTGAGGTACCCAGCTAATTAAATATTATTGCTGGTCCTACCACCATCTGTCGCATCTGGAGAAAAGGCTTTTAGCAGGTTGGCCCTTATTAAAAATAGATTACCATCCACGACAGCTGAGGACAGATTAAATCACTTTCTAATAATTTGTATAGAACACGAAAAAGCTAGTTCCATCAGTAACGAAAGAATCGTAAAAGAATTCAGTACTTTGAAAGAAAGCTAGTACCGTAAATTTGTTATTGAAATTTGTTGACCAAAGACTCAGTAACTGCTATAAAAAAAATTTAAGGAAAATGTATTGAATATGATTTTATATATAAAAACATATGTTATATACTACAACGTATTATAGTTAGTGTTATTTTCAATATAATATTATAAGGATTGACAATATCCCAAAATAGAAGGGCCCCGCAGTTTTTTGACTAAGGCCCCAGAATTCTTCTGTGCGCCCCTGCCCGAAACATATGCACATTCTGGTATTTGAACATTTTTCTACGAGAACTGCTTTCAAAGTGCACTTAATAGCGGGTATTCAAATAAGATATGTTCACAAATTATAGCCCAACAACTTAATTCAAGGTTTGGGCACTTTATTTTTTTTTCTAGTTAATTAATATTAATAAAGCAACAATTTTTTAAACTATTTACAAAATGTACAAGGATTTTACAAAATTTCATTAAAATTGCGAATTTTGTAAATAAGTTTTCGAATTTGTTCGAGCATGCAGTTTTTTTTGCTCACTCAATTTTAGTGTGAGAAATAGAAAGTTTCAAGAGTCTACAAGACAATTTTTTATTGGCCTTAGAAGTTTCCTCCATATACGAAAACTACGATAATTTTTTATATTGAAATATAATGAAATTTTGGTAAATGTTTTCTACATTTTTCATAAAATTTTAAAATAGTTTTTAATGGTGTTTGTTAATTGAAAAATAAATTAAAGTATTTTAAGCAAAAATAAATTGTCCAAATGAGTCAATATGTGTGTTTGCGATAATTTGTGAACAGAGTGTAGATTTGTATGTATATGTGGGTGAACATTGACTTATAAATACGTGTGTATGTAGCGTCTGGTTTCAAGCGATTCATTCAGCTGGTTTCTTTGTGTGATTTAATTTGTTAAGAAACAAAAAATTTAAACTTAGCTTTGTTTGTATTTTATTCTTGTAATTAAAACCTATTATAACTGGAAATATTATTTGTGTAACCGTTAAGCTCGTATGATATTTATATACAGCTTTTGTTGCTTTTAAACATATAAAAATTTCATGTGCCTTCCATCTCCATTAGCTGTACTAAAAAAACCAATGTTTGAGGAGAGTTGGTGACTAGATATAGAGGTGAGAGCTATAAATAAAGAGTGTGGAGTGAAACAAAAATTTCTAGCGCGCTTTCACAGACCCTGAAAGCCTTAAAGAGTGGGAGAGAGCGAGTATTATAGCGAACGATGATAAATAGCTCAGAAATCGGAATGTTTTGAAGACAAATTTGTAATGCGCAACACTTCTATGTCCTTCATCGTAACCCCAAGAAAAAAAGAAAGAGTGAGAGAGAGAGATCGAGTGGGATAGCTATTAACGGTGGTGAGCACTACGGCGATTACAAAATCCTATTTATATTTTGCGAAATGTTGTTTAACTCTTTGAAGATTATTTTCATTTCCTCTTTCAAAAGCATCGTAACCTCCTCCAGATTCTGCCCTATAAAGGAAGAACCGTGTATGCTGTACAAAATCGAACTTTAGGAAAAGCTCACTACCGCAATTGGACTGAGTTTGAGTGAATTACGCACTTAAACCATCTGGGTTCCAAATGAAGTACGTTGTTCAAGATTCGGACTTTAAATAAAAAAATTAAAAAATCTGTACATCTTCCAATAGGTAATGTTACATCTATAAAAGAAAAACTAACTTTAAAGAATTGCATATTTAAAAGTTATTACAGCCCGAACCCCGTCTTTGTTTCTTGGACGAACCGAACATCTTCTGTCGTGCTAACGACTATTTAGGACAGTGTGCCTTTTATTTGGACGATTAGTAGTTCGTATTTCCCTTAAAGTAACAATTAGGACCCTTCAATTTGAAATTGATGAATACTGACTCAAAAGCATCTGCTTGATATTGAAGATGACTTGAGCATTCAAGCCAGCCACTTAAAGAAATTAAAAAGAAAGCGTTAAGTTTGAGCGGCAAACTTAAACAAAATAATTAGTTGATAACTCACTTAAAGTATTACTGACAGAGAACAGCAACGGGTGATTGTAAAATGTTCATACGTAATCATTGCACTGAATATATGCCTTTACGCTCAAGCGATCGAACTTGTTCGAACACTCATGTTCAACGTTGATTTTAATTCAATCAAACCATGCGGTTTGTGTTCGCTCGTTGATTTAAACATCGATCGCCAAAATCACTTAAGTCGGGTATTTATTCGTTCAACTCAACAACAGTAATTTTGATGGAGAATAAATCAGAAACGGCACAAACAAACTGAATAAATTCATACGGTTTGATTTTATTCAAATGGAACTTTTGTTCGCTCAAGCAAGTGAATAATACAAACATGTTCGATCATTAAACTCATACATATACATATGTATATCCGAAATATGCGTGCGCCAGCATGATGCTGATTTTATTCAATGCTGACTTTTGTTGTATGATGAAATCAAGAAAAAGGTGATTTGTGTTGATCTCTGATAATATATATAATATATAATAATAATATATAAATTGTAAATTATAATAAAATAATGAGACATTTTGTATCAATGTATGCCATATATATGTATACATATTTGTATACATATTTTTTTTTTTTTTTTTTTAATTGTTCGTTAATCATCGAACATTCAACTAATTTACAAATTTTTATGTGAAGTGATGGCTAAATGTCAATTTTTGAGAACATATGCATGAGTCACCCATCTAATTGTATCACTATCCATTTTGTGTATTGTAAGGTTGTGGCCGCTGTGGTCGAGTTGGTAGCGGTACGTGCTATAACTCGATATGCCGGTGAGTTCAAAGTTCGAATCTCAGTCACGGCAAGCAAAATCTTAATCATAGAAAAAGTTTTTTCTAATAGCGGTCACCCCTCAGCAGGCAATGGCAAACCTCCGAGAGTATTTCTGCCATGAAAATGCTTCTCATTGAATACATCTGCCGTTCGGAGTCGGCACAAAACTGTAGGTCCCTCCATTTGTGGTAGAATATAAAGACGCACACCACAAATGGTAGGAGAAGCTCGGCCAAACACTGAGCTATACACATAGTGTAAGCGCCAAAATTATATTATGTATATGAGGTTGGTTAATAGTGTTGATTGACAAATACTAAAGCGTTCAAAAATAATAATTAGTGACCAAAACTCGATGTATACCCGTATCTTATCATATATCAGAAAACACTCGAAACGTTTAAACGATACTTTGAATTTCGAAGGTTCATAACATAAAACTGTCCGAAATCTGAATGTAAAAAAGACTATTCATAAAATTGGTTGACTATGCTTACTACTAGAGGTTTTATTAATATAATCATAATCACAGACATAACTCTTATAAGTGAAAAGAACTATTGCCTTTATTACAGAATATTACATTTTTTTCGATTAATCTTTAACTATGATCCAAAGACTTATGTATATTATTAAAGTTTTTTAATAATAATTATTTATAATTATCAGCTTGATTTTTATTACTAAATCTTAAAAGACGTTTATTTTGAAACTTATATTATAAAAGAATTTGCATAATAGTTATTAGTGACGTAAAATAGCTAAAAAAATGTTTAATGGTTAATATAAGTTGTGTTTTGAGACATTGCGCTATCTACAGAAAAAAGCTTAGAAAAGCAATCTGAGTCTTAAAATACAAAAAATGGTCAAATGAACCATCACGGAGCAAGCCTGGGTTCTTGATAGTGATTTAACCATATTTCTTTTTTCGAACCTCACCCATTCGCTTGAAACACGGCACGTTCTTCGAAATTCATCCTTCAACACTATTTCCAATGATTCATGGCACAGCATCAATATTTCAACTTCATTACAAAGCAAAACACTCGCAATTATCCACATTGCCACCATCAAAACTCAACCCTTGTCCAGACTAAAAACTACCAACTCACACAATTTACAAATATGTACATATGTATCACACTACCCCAAAATTAATATAGCTTAAAAAATTCATTCTCCACGCCTGAAAGATATGAATGCTCAGATATACATACATACATACTACATATGTACATATGGACCAAAAAACGTCAGCATTACAAGAGCGCCACAATTTATTGTAATAGGACGAAAAACTTGCGCTGAGGCGCATTGACCCCTGAAAACGTTTGGCAGCCAGACAAAAGAAATACAAGTCTAATAAATCTTGTTTGGTTACATTTTAAATGTGCTGACTTCACTGTTTATTCACTGAGACTCGTATTGAGTGCGCGCTTGCAAACCAATTTCGTATCCTTGGATTGCTGGACATTTCAAATATCATTTTGCAGTTGTGCGGAGTTTAAGCGCGGAGAAGATGAATAATGGCGTGGGTGAAAGGGCTTAACTTTGCGTAGCAAGAGTAAATAAATTTAACAAACTCTTGACATCACAAGCGCTGCAAACAAAAAGTTCAACTGGTCGCCCTCTTACTCATGGCAGCTGGAGATATTGAGTATATTTAGGTGGCGTCCGAGTGTTGCTTTCGGTGCTAAGTGAACTCAATTGGCGACACAATCAGGACTGTCAGACCTGAAGGCCTTTTCTTCGTTGATAGCAAGTTTTTTAGTGTAATCGAGAATGAATAAATTGCGAACGTTTGGCGAATGCAAAATCTTTTTTTTTCGATTGCCACATAAAAAGGCATAACAAATATTTTTTATGAAATCGAAAACTAAGAACAAATACCAGCTTTAGTAACAACCATTGTATGATGCGATTCAGGTAAATCTAAAAGTTAGAAAGAATAATTTCATCGCAAATGTACTCGAATATGTGTTTGGGGTTTTACTTTGGGTAAAGCATAGGCCAGGTTAAACGATTTCAAACAAGATATTTGACAGAAATTTAGTGGAAATCCCCAACCAATAACTAGAGACAGATGTAGCATGAGCCGTTTATCTCAAAGTTTTTTGAGAATGCATTTATTTTTTACAAGAGATGGAAAGGCATTACATCCAAATTTCAGTGGCCAAGTTACGCTTGATTAACTTTTACGATAACTTTTTTTTGCTGAAGGTGATACGCATTTATTCCGTTTAAAGGGGAAGTAAAAAAATCCTGCATTTTTAACATTTATGCTTTTCGCCACTGCTCAATAAACAAAAGTTGGAGAGTTGAATTAACAAGGAGAGCGCTTATATAACAGCGCTTTAAAACTATAGCACATGCATACGACGATATCTAAAATTCCGACGGGACACGGGTCGTCCTTTCTGCATGTTTTGTGCAAATGGCAGTATTGAAGACGCTGGACTTTCATATTTTTTTTATTCACAGTACGAAATCTCGTAGGCATTATGCTCATGTCAATAGAAAACATGTCTGCGGTTTGTTACATGGCAAACATCTAAATATCAATTCAGAGTGACTCCGAAACTTGACCTTCCTTAATTATAAAAATGGAAGAGTTACAGAGAAGCCCTTTGCTTGTATGAACTATGGCGGACAGGAACAAATAGACTTGCCAAGAGTACGATTCAAAGTTAATGAAACTTTAGGCGTACATGAGGAAAACTTAAACGGAAGTAGAGCAATTGATCAAACCTCCTAAGCACTAGACAGCATTCTATTGGTATTCAGACGATTCTACACTGACCCTTTTGTAGATTTAGCTTTCGATGATATCTTTAAGCAAGATTTTCACAAAATAGGAGTCTTTGATTTTATTTTTGTCGGAGCTGGGCACAAAACAACGCGAGCAGATTGTAATGTTCTCATGTCCTTTTTATCTGATTTAAATCTGCACGATTTATGAATACATCTATAGGGAATATTCAGTATCAATACTTACGTTTGATCATTGATTAATATACATTAAATTCATCCAGCGAATCAGAAGTGGAACTCAAAAAAACGAACGAAAAAAAAATATGTTTGGCAAGTTCGTCGAAAGTTTAGTGTACGACAAAAATTACCAAAAATTGTTTGTTCTTTGGAGACGAAGTGATTATTTGCCTGTCCATCAGACGAGGTGAAATATACTCGTAGGCGCTATTAGATTCCTCTTCTTCATATGCATAACCGAGCTCATCTATACATATCGGTTGTTGGGTGGTCTGATTCCTGCGAGTGCTTTTCTTAAAAGCAGGTTCAACTATAGCAAAATTAAGAAACCACCATTCAGGACAAAACTCAGATAAAGTTAGTGGTATGTATTGTAATGTATATTTTGTATGAAACAATTTGAGCTAACTTGTTAAAATGTATTCTGTTTTTCGTGAAATCAACACAAAACCTTTGAAAGATGTGCAAATTTGTAATACTGAGTAGGCATCGACTGATTGATGAAAGGACAAGTACTGATTTTAGTAAGGCCTTGACAGTACCCACTTCAATGACACAAAAACTACTAAAACTGGCAACTCAACACCGCACAAAACAAAGCTAAGACTTCATTTATTTTCGCGAAAGGTGATGCCGACGCATCACGGACCTCGTGTGGCTAACCAGGAATTAGACTAAAATATGTTTCAGGAATTGAAATCGTAAAACTGGAAAGAAAAATGCGGATGGCATGCAAAATAACATTTTAGGAAGGAAACCGAAGACATAAGTAACATACGAGTACAAAGGCACCACACCGATAAAAACAAATTGCAACAAACCCAGCAAAAACTCTGTCGTTATGTACGAGTATGAAATCAACAACACCAACAGAAACTTTTAGCAATATACGAGTAAGTGGCAAACGAGCAACGAAATGAGTCACAAATGTCAAACTGGCAGAAATTTATAGCTTTTGGATTGCGAAGAAATGTATGTATGTATGTACATACTCGTATGTGTATAAGTTTGTGTAGGCTTGCATTTGCAAACCCATACACATATGTACATATATGCATGTGTTTGTGGCTTTTATTACTTGATTTTTAAAAGCGTCACGGCAGAAATCGTCATCAACATCATTGCACTATTGCGAGAAAAATGCCCACGCGGGCTCGCAGCGACGCAACAACCGCAGCCAACGACCGAAAAAATTACAATTTCATGTCACTTGTCAATAAGGTGCAAATGAAATGAAAATATTACATTCCCGCACATTGTCTCACATCGCCCATGTATGTATGTATATACGTGCGTCCTGCAGGATCATGACGGAGTCGAGTGAATATTCGCCGTCGCTTACCTTTTCTTTCGTTAACACAGCCTGACAGATTTCAACTTTGTTGGCGCATACAAACCAACATACATTTATTTGTTGTCTTCATTATTGGTGTATGTATGTATGTGTACTTATTTTTTCCCTGTTTATTTCTGACTTCCGTCATTTCATGGACTACACTTTATGTCGCTTGCAAAATTTGTGCGTAGGATACGGTAACATTCATTTATGATTTTTTTACATTTGAATTTTTACGCATGTTTCCTTTTCACATAATCTGAATTTTTATAGGCTGACGACATTTGGTTCCAGAACTTTGCGTTTATGAATATTTTAATTATTAAAGGCAAAGAAAATGCACGAGTATAAAACTGAATACACAACAGGGTGGCATACAAACAATTAGGCACTTGTACGTACATACATACATATATTCGTAAATATTTTTAGATTTGATTCGCTTTCCCAGCCAACTTTAGTGAAATATCGGGAAAACTTTCCAATAAGGAACCACGCTTTGAAAAAAACGTCTTATAAGGGGAGGTAGAGGAGGGTCCTCTGATTCTAAATCTGAAAGTCCCACCCTCCGGAGGCTTATAGTTTTTAAGTTATTTGCGTTTAAAGTTGCGAAAAATATCAATTTTAACCACACTTTCTCCTTTGTGCAGCAATGAAATGAAAATACCGTGCTGCCACACATGATGAAAATATTTAATTACAAAGTTTTAATGTATTATTAGATATTGATTTATTTAAGAAAAGCGACGCAGGCGAGAATTTTTAATAGAAAAGCGGGCGATTTTTAATAAAAATGTTCAATATACTACGAGATATTGTTTTATTTGAGAAAAGCGGCGCGATTTTTTATTAAATATATGCAATATTTTACGATATATTGATCAATTCGAGAAAAATGCCGCTGGGGAAAATTTTTATAAGATTTTGATTCATTCGAGAAAATTTTAAATATTTTACGAGATTTTGATTTTTATGAGAATAGGTCCGCTGGTGAAAATTGACCGAGATATTGATTTATTCTATAAAAGCGCCGCAGGCGAAAATTTTTAATAAAAAATCGCGCGATTTTTTATTAAAAATTTTCAATATTTTACAAGACATTGGTTTATTCGGGCGATTATATCGGGCCATTTTATATTAAAAGCGCCGACTTTATCTTGACTATGACTACAGGCCAATGTGTTTACTTTTAAAACGTATGGCAGCACACTTTGCCTCATACTGTCGGCCATAGTTATTTTTGTTTGTTTGCTGAAAGTGGTAAAAATTGGGTACACATTTATAAACGCGTTTATTAAGTTAAATATAAATAAAAAATGTTAACAAAGTACTATATACGCACGTAAATAAACCAAATATTGTGTATTGCATAAAATATAAGCGACAAGTGTTATTTTGACAGCACATTTGCTGGTGGTAGTGCAGAAACTTTAAAAGCAAATTTCTTAAATAAGAATATTAATAAAATAAAAACAGTTATTAAATTAGACAAAGAGGGCCTCCCCCAACATCCCCACCAAGTTTCGTGACCAAACTCCTTCTACATTCGCTGAAATCGCGAATGGTTCCTTATTGGAAAGCCAACCCGAAATATCTAACTTGACGGATTCATGACTCTTGAAATTTACTAAAACAAGTAAGAAAATCTAAATTCGGGCGAAACCGACTTTTATATATCCTCGCGATGTATTTTTGTAAGTGCGGTGCCCATAATTTTATAAAATCCCGTTTCTTTGTTTCAAATCGCTGCTAGTATTAAACTTTACTCAATTTGTTCCAATCAATACTGAAAAACGAAGTTTTTGCCAAGTTTCTTAATTAACTACCTCTCTAAATATCAAATTTTAATACTTTACACCGTTATTAAGGTACAGAAATTTTTTCTAAGTGGTAACGCCCATTTTCCCAAAATTTCATAAATACCTAATTTCTTAGTTCAAAATCGCTCCAAATACCAAATTTCACTCAATTTGCTGGTATAGATACCGAAAAAGCGGAGTTTTGCATTTTTCAAAAATTTCCGTTATATGGGAGGTGGGCGTAGTTATTGACCGATCTTGACCATTTTCAATACCAACAACCTACCCTAAGAGCAATCTATGTACTAAATTTCATTGAGATAGCTCAATTTTTACTCAAGTTATTGTAACCACGGACAGACATACGGACGGACAGTCAGGGCTAACATTTCAGTATACGAGTATACTCGTGTCTTGTCTATATGCATTTATCTTGATTATTTTTTGCTGTTACATGCTATGCAAATAAAGTTATAATACCGTTGTGTACAAGTACGCTCGGGTATAAAAATTATAGAATTGTGAAAAATCCACATTCACAAATTAATGAGAAAAGATTGCGCATTCGATTGGGACAAAACTATGCACGATCAGCGCAAAATATGTCATTGCAGCCGCGAGCGTGGAAATGTCAAAGAACGTAGGTTTTTCAAAAAGTTATACGTCGCTTAAAAATATTTGCAAGGCGGCATTCTTTAGATACTTTGTATTTCTGAGTCAACATTATCGTACAATTTGCCGTTTGAATCTTTAAATCTTAAATCGAACATTTTTTTAAAATACGTCTTCCTCAAACATAAGCCAATCCAATGAGTTCAGAACATTTCTAAGTTGCTCCCCTAATGTGAATTGATAGAGTAATATAAAAACAATCACATGGAAAAAAGTTCTGAATATAATGAATCCGCTTTTACAGCTAGAAACCTTTTCAGACTTTCGATTGCATACCAATAAGCTGCTGGTTATACAAAAATCTTTTCAGTGATTTGATGCTTCTTATACCTAGATTTGAAAGCGGGAATGAATTATGAAATTATAAGATTAAATGCATTCTTTAAATATACTTTAATGTATTTATGTCTTAATAGGCCTTTGATCAAAGCAGTATTGAGGTAAAGTTTAATATCATACGAAAGGAGGATATTTATAAAGCTTAAAATTAGGTTTATTTGGCATGATAGAAATGTAGAACCGTAAGTTTTAAGGGAGTAACGTCACTTTGGGAACCCGAAACCGTTGCCCAAGTTCAATTTTTTTGCAGAGAAAGTATACACCGTGAGACATATCTTTTGACAAGGTTATAATGTGCATACATTGAAGTTTTTTAACATTTTTTTTCAGGACTTTGCATCGAAAATTATAGTTGAAATGGTACTGTGAATATTGCCTCTCTCGCAAAGCGAGTATAACTGGTACAGGGTGTAGCTGCTAAAATGTAAGAAAGCTAATAGAAAAAGACGATTTTTTTTAAATCTCAAGTTGGCCTAACCCCTTAAGTTAATGTTGCTTAGCAGGCAAAACGCAAAGCCTCATATCTTAAAACATCAGTTGCGTGAGACCTTAATGTCTAAATTAATCGGCTCAGCCCGTTGCCCTTAGTTTTATAAACAATATAATGCGGAGCGAATTATACTTGTTGTTTACAATATTACACTTAAGTTACAATCGTATTTCGTATTCTTTATTCGTTTTTTAACTTTTTTTTTCAAATATTCAAATCACTTCTAGCTTTTCCGGGGCCTTCAAATTTTATCAATTTCATTCCAAGAACTCTGCTTCGAGCTTTATTTATGGATTTCCTGTCTTAAGGAGGACCTGGTCCGCGAAAGCGTCTATAAAATTGTGTGCAACTTTGAATTTTGGAGTCTTATGAAATGTATATATACATTCACTTGCATAAATATACATACATACATTTAAAAGAGGAGCGTAGCTCTTCATTTTCTTTATTTATATTTTTGTAATTACAATGTCTCTCTTCACACCACCATACATATGCCGAGCAAAGCCTTCAGCCACCTACCCAAACAAAATAAGCTGTTGCTTCTGCCTTTTTTAATGTACATATATACTCGTACATATATGTATATTGTAAATTGTAACACGCTCAAGAGGAGCAGCAATTTTTCAATTAACTTCAAAAGATGCTAATTTATTTATTTCAATAACATTCAACGCCACGCCCAAAGGTAAATCTGCGAATGCTCCACCATCCACCATCTTCTTGCTTTAAAGGCAGCACAGAAATACAGAAATAAAATATAGTGGCAATAAATCAAGGCGAAATAATTTTAAAGTAGCTTCGAAGCGAATTTCACGAGAAGCTGTACGTGAACAAAAGTAAATGGCATAAGGTAGGCAACTGTAAAAGCAACATAGACAAAGTAATTGTACGAGTATATGAGTATCTGGCAAGTGAAAGAGCAGTAATTGATTAATGGAAAACAATTACATTCGTTTGTAGTGTTGAGGTGTCTAACAAAGCAATAACTTAGGAAGTAGTTTTTCAGCGCACAAGAGCGCAACAAAAGCGATTAGAGGACAAAGAGGGAAAATGTTCAAATGTTACAAGTGCTTTAGATAGACGGTGTTGAGGCAGTTAAAAGTAGGTTATGTATTAAGTAACAGCAGGAATTAAGCCAATTTAGTAAAAAAACAAATCCAAGTAATTTACATAAGATTTATTGAAGCAAAGATTAAGTCCGATATGCAAAATTAAGGAATTCTTAATTTAAACAAAAATTTTAATAAACACAACTTTTAAACCGATTACAAAAAAGAAGGTGGGTATTAATTATTTGGAATATTTTTTTTTGTAGAAGTAAGTTAACGAAGAACTTTGGACTATGATAATTGAATTCGATACTTATTTACTTTATCGGAAAATCGGAACTTCAAGCATGATTTTCAATTTTGGCTAGTTATGAACATTATTTTAAGCTTAAAAAAACTGAGTACAATGAAGAATTGTAATTTTAAATTATTTAAAAACTCATATTTACATTTCCCTAAAAGTAAGCAATAGTCATTTTTGAAATATTATAAGTTTACAGCTAATACATATGTTAACTGACAGATTAAAATTTCGCCCCTCTGACCTTTTAGTTACACATTAAAGTACAATTTTAAATGAAAATTTTCAATACAACTTCTTCCGTGCACTCCAAAATTTTAAGAATTTTTGGTCCCGATTCTAGAGGCAAAAATTAGTAGCACATTTTCATTTGATTTGATCAATTCCGTCTAATACTTTATGAATTTTTTCACAAGTTGTAATTATTCAAATAATTATACTTCTTCAATAGGCTCAATTTTAAAACGATCTGAGTCAAAGTGGCGCCAATTATAGGCATTGATGCATTTTCGCAATAAAACTTTGGAGTACATACATACTATGTAGTAGAGGACGTTGTACACAAACTTAGAATTCAATATACACACCACCACTGATATCAATCTGACTAATATTTTACCAAACGACGCTACTTTAAACTCGATAGGTATGTATTTAATTGTTCTAACGAATTCTCGACGGAGCAAAACACGCTTTAAGAATCTGAGAGACATTCAATAAGTTCGGAATTCAGTTCTTTATATATTTTCCCGGTTTTTCACATTGGAAATGTAAAAAATTCCATGCTTTTGCCAATGTACATACGTATGTATCTATGTAAGTATTTAATGACGCTTCAACAACGCCGTGCTGGCGCTGTGTCTACTTTCGCGTTATCAGCGTTGAAACGTTTAATAAAACCTCCACCTTTCAGTCACTGCCAACAGTAGAAAACAAAAGCGATTGGAGCAAAACTTTTATCTATGTATCTGTCTGACTGTCCGACTGATTACCCTTTTCTATAATCGCTGACTACATTCCTTCACTCCTACGCAATTGTTTAACTGCTGCCACATGTCGGCGTTACGCTGCGTTGCTTTACGCGCGAAAGGGTGTGAAATTTCAATCCGTTCACTCATTTATCGCGTCAATTGCAACACATTTCTGCTGTTTCCGCAAGAAAGGGTTGTTACTCGATTGTTTTTTTTTTTCAACGATTTCGTTGAATTGATGCTGCCCCTGTTGTTGACTACTATTACGCAGCTGAGTCGGGGTTGCGGAATGAGAGGAACTATTGGAAGCAGCCACGCCACAAAAGTGCAATAAATTTTTCAATGTCACTTGTACATCGCATTCACACTTTACCCGCCTTGCTCGAGTTGCTAGTAATAGCAAAGCATAAAATCCTGCTGGCGGCAGCATTACTTGGCTGCCTGGTTGCTCGGTTGCTTGGTGGCTGAGCGTTTAAACTAAATCGACTTTGTGATAAATGATGCGCGACGGAGCACGAGCGGATGGCACAGTCAACGAACTTGAATACCTATAAAAATAGTTTAAACGGGTGCATATTAGCTCTGTCAGTAGTGGCTATCTGAGTAACTTTGGTGATAGTAGCTTCAAGAAAATGTAGAAAAGTTGCATATCTTCTCTGTTCTGCCAGTTGAGTTTGAAGCGTTGCGGTTTTCGCATAACGCCTTGCAAGTTGGAAGGAAGGGAAACATTGCAGATACAATTGACATAATCGTACCATGGAGACTTCATTTAATATACATATCGACATACATATGCATAAAATGTGTATATATCATACATACATATGTACATACAAAAGTTTGTTTTAGTGTTTTAGATTATTTTTAGTGCAAAAACTAGTCCGTAATGATTTAAAGATATTTAAACGGTCAATAAGTCTGAAATTATTATATTAAAAACAATCAAAGTTAAACAAAAACTACATATTTGCAGAGATAACAGACGCCCCTACTGGCGTCAACATTGCTACCTTTAACCATTATGCCATCTTACTATTGAAGGCGGTAATTACTTAACTGCATGCTTTAACAGTCGGAAATTCGAAATTTTTAAATAATTTACATACTCGTACATTATACATATGTATATACATGTTATCAACTATTATAATAAGCCATAGTCTGTAAGAATAATTACCTCTGTAGACTAATTTAATTTAAATAAAAAAATAAATAAATAGATACACTCGTATTTTTACAAAAATTCAGCACCTAATTATCTTAAATTGTAATATGAAAGGGTGGCCACATTGAGAAATAGAAGAAGAACTGAATATTTTTACCAATTCACCCATGCTAAACTAAATACAAGTTTTTATTGCTTTGGCTGCAAGATGATTTTCCTAAGTTTTGAATATTGCTAACAAAGAGTTAAATCTTTTATTGTGCGGCAATTACCCACCATTTTTTATTTATGTAAACCGTGAAAATTACTGCGTTTGTCATCATAAAAGAAATAAACATGAAATACGCATAAGACTTAAACTGACGTTAACCCATATACATATATGTATGTATATCGTGCAAGAAACTAGCCCGTAAAATTTTGCTAAATTTATTTAAAATGTAAAAACAAAAACTCTTTTCAATAACCTGATCTAGATCATGATGAGTACCACTGAACCCAGTATACTCTAAATTAATTAGAGCACTTTTGCTTAATTCATAGCTTGAATTAAGTTTTTATCTGAAGTTGAAATTTTTGAAATCGTACGATTTTCTTATTTTGCGAATTTCGATTAGATCTGATAATTAGCATAAATATTTTGTATGATAACTATGAAATAAGCATATTTAATGTAAAATAAACTTTTTTGATAAACTAATTAAAAATCGATTCCATTTAAAATGTAAAGTTTTCGGAACAACTCGGGATCTGCTAGCTTCAAAAAATTCAATAAAATTTCTTCCATATTTCGAATTTAAAAATTTTTTAAATTTTTGAAACTAGTTATGTATATTAAAACTGAAGTATGCAGTCTCAAAATGCTTTTCTTTTAATTTCCTTATACATATTTCTTTACTTCATTAAGGGACTTTTTCAAATTTTCCATTTTAATCTTAGTACGCATCTCTTAAGAAAATAGAAAAATTCATATAAAACACTCAAGGAATTAAAAAAAATTTCTTCTATAAAAACTTATTTAAACAGTCTAAAGCTCTCAATAAAAAATGCTCGTATACATGTATATATATATGCATCTTAAAAAAGTTACAGCAACAGAAATAATGAAATATATTTCTTATGATTTTTCCTGAAAAATGTATTCTAAGCTTTAACCGAATGGAAGACCTCATCAGAATATAAACTTTTAAAAATCAAAGAGTAAACTCAATATATTTTTACTCAAAAATAATTTGTATTACAAAACTTCATACGCGAAATTTTACCCAAGTCTGATTAGAAAGTAAAAAATTCCGATGACAATCTTTTAAAATTTGAATACTTCTTAAGAATCTTTTCAAAGTTTGCAACCTTTATTAATTTGTTTTTGATTATAAAACTAACTATATTTTTCTGAAATATTGGAGAAAGAATTTATATAAAAAATACAATTTTGTCATAATTTTCAAACATTCAGTACTTTGAAAAAATTGCGATGTTCTTAAATCTTATAAATGAGTAGTTTCAAACACAATAAAGCATAATTTTTTATAAAATATGTTTAGTTTATTTTCACCTCAGTGCCTTCAATAGGCTTCTATTCTATTTTCATTTGCATTTTAGGTATATTTTTTTATTCAACTAAGTATAAATTTAATAATTTAGCGGATACATCACTTAACTTCATGTTCAGTCGAGCTTCTCCATTTCCATATAAATTTTCTTATTTGTTTATTTAAAATTTCTAGAAATGCAATTAAATGCTCTTTTCATTGCGAAGTTCTAATTTTTACAATACCCCAAACGTTTGACTTTATTTTGGTAGAGAAATTTAATTTGACAGCGGTCTAATCTTCTTAGAAAAATAAACTCGTATGAATATAAATGCGAAGGTCGTGGAAACGGATTTCCTTTGTATATTCGAAATATAAAAGTGTTTTACATTTAAATTTTTTCCACTGAATTAGTTGGTGCTGCTCTACTTAGCACAAAAAAAAACATTTAATTTATTATTCAATCGTTTTTCGGTCATCAGTGCTGTAAAATGAACAAATGAAAAGCACGCATTGTTATATGACTTATGCGCCTTCTCTTTATTACTGTATATTTTTCCATAAGTCAAATTTTTTTGGCCATGAATGTTCTTACATACGTACGTACATATATGTATGTATGTATATAAGCGAATGAAAAATATAAATAAGCTCAGGTATTTGCATATATTAATTTCATATTATGAAAACAGCTAGAAACTTTGAATGGAAATCTAAATTAAAGATAAATAGAAGCAATATAGCAATGTATAGCTACTTACATATATATTCAATTATGTATGTATGTATATACATTCCAGAAGAGCCAAGCATAAATACATTTAATACTGAAATGAAACGCTCGCTTTTTTGTGCGTTGTTTTACTTTTTTTCTTTCATTAGACGATTGTTTAAAACAAAAATCATAAATTTTAATTTCACAATAGATTCACTCAAAATTTAAAAAATTTTAGGGAAACTGTTCGAAAACGTAAAGTTGAGTTTGTCTCGTTTTATTTCGCTTGGAAAATACGCTCTCAGACAACATTTTTCTAGCACATTAGTTGCTCTCAATAGTGTTTGGCGTAATGTTTCCTTACTTAATTTAAAAATATTGTACCTATGAGTGCGCTCGTTCTGCTGTCAACATAAAAATAGCTGTTTTATCACTTCACACTATACAAAACACTGTTGGGGCTGCAAACCTCTGCCACCTAAAGACTGCTGTTGTGGGTTGACAGTCACAGTACATACTATACTTACAGCACTAAATTACGTTTAACACTTCTTTTTTGTGTTTATCTTGCATTCGCGTAGGGACTTCGTGTAGATTACAGTTATTATCATCATTCTAGGTGTTGTTTAACATCTTAAAAGCACACTCGTGAAAAACAAAATGCGAAAAGCACATGATTAAATCGACACAACGACGAGTCGTCAACACCGACACGCCCGCTTAGCACACACGTTTTCCTTCATCTTCTCTTTTAAGTTGACATTTTCTTTGCAAATATATACGAGTATGCAGTTGCGTGCATAAAAATAGCAGAACTTTAATTATGTATGTAAAATATGATTGAGAATGTATTGTTTGCACAAAAAAATTAAATGCCTGCTTGATCGTTTCAACCACTCTTCAGTCAAGCATTTTTTCGCCGCTAATGTACAGATTTTCTGTCAGTATGACTTGCTTGCTTTAAATCATTGAATTGTCCTTTAATTTGCAGTTTTGACTACTTGCCTTGCGACTAACTATTTTCAAGCTACATTCATATGCAGGTATATACATATGTATATGAATAATGCACGTGTATGTTTTCAACCCTTGTGTTCTTGTATGTAGAGAATAAATTATTTCGTGTGAATTTTGAGATATTTTCCACTTAGGTGCGCATAGATTTCATAGGCATTTTCATCTTCTTTTATTTTGTATATTGTATTAATTTAATGAGAAAACTTTTTGCACAGTAAGCCACTGAACGAGGGTAATGCCACCCCCAGAAAGTGTAGGACGTACAAACAACTAAAATTGTCTTTATTTGAAGGGAAAGAAGCAAAATATACTTTCATAGTATCCATTTGAACCATTTCATAAGTTTATATTTAGCCTTCTTTTTTGTCTAACAACACTAAAAGCGCATACTTGTGGCAAATAATTTTTCGTATACATTTGATTTTAAAAACGTATAAATATAAAATCATTTAACTACGGCAGATAAAGGCCGAGTGTGTAGAACAGATCTAATAAAAATTAAGCTATTTTTACTATTTCATTCCGTGAAAGAAATCTTAATCTTTTGTTTAAAGTTATTATTATTGACGACTCCTAGCGGGCAGCGTATTTTTTTTTGCATCGGATCCGTACAAAAAAGATGTCTATTAACTTAGCCGCCAAGCTAAACGCCCTTTTACAAACACGAAGTATCCGGGAATATTTCTTTTCTGCTAAGAGAGTTGCTTGACTATCTGAAAAAAAAATGCTGTTGGTACCCCTTCGCTGCTTTCCTTCAGCACCCTTTTAATTCACAGTGCAATAGGAACTTTGCAAAAAAATTCATACTACACCATAAAGAATTGGAAGAATCTTATATACATAGCTTCTTATGATAAAGTATTAGGTATTTATGTAATGACTTCTTTGGTCCGACATTTGTTCAAAAAATAATTGGCAACAAAGAACTCAAGTTACTGGGGTAATATGAAACGTAGTCCACTTTATTGCTTATTCGTATTAAAAAAAATATAATTTTCTGGTGCTGATTTCTATTATAATGTTATTTGAGAAAAATAAATATTTACGTAGAAGATCGAACGTTACATGGCCACTAAAAAGAAAGCAGAATGCGATTCAAGCAAATTTATGGATTGGAAATACGATAATCTCAAGTAATTATATCGGCACAAAAATTCAAGTGTATAATTACAAACTGAACTCCAATTAATATAAACACCGTACACATTTATTTGTATTGGCAGATTCTTCTTCATTTGTATTCTTTTTACAAAGCCTTCGTAGACACTGGAGTACTTTTATGCTACTATTTTTTTACTCCTGCCTCGAAGTTTTCTTTGAAATACTCGAAAAAAATTCCCTGAAAATTTGAGCCCTTCATTTTGATTAAAAAACAGATATTGATTTAATAAACTAATTGTTATTTAATCCAATCTGAAGATACAGAGAAATATTACAATCAAATTTCCTTTAAAAAAGTCCTTTGCGACGAATCTATTTTACTGATATATTTCGAGATCATGAGATTTTTCTTTTTTATAATTTTTGATTTTCATGAATTTGCGATTCAAATAATTTAAAACATTTTATATTTTTTAAAGGCGCTTTTAAAGGGAATTTAATCCTAAGTAATTTTTTTTTTTAAACGTTGATATAACATAAAACTCCGCTTAATTAAAGAAAAAGGTCAAGTTCATGTGTATTTTGATTTCAAAATCTTTAGCCGCTGAATGCGAGTACTTATTATTAATATTAAGAGTGTAATGTTTTAGGGAATTTTTTTTGGAGTATACCGTGGAAGTAAAAAAAAACAAACCAGCGCCCTAGTAGGCATACTTTCATAAAATTAATTAATATTTTTCATTTTAGACTTTTTTACAAATTACAATCCTCTAAATGTATTAAGGTGATATGCCGCATAACACATTTTTCTACAAAATTAAATTAAAAATTAAATGAAATAGTATGGCGTATATGCAGAATTTCTCTGTTAATATTTAGCTGCTTAATTGAAGGATATATAGCGTTATTTGTAATATATGCACACTCGATTGTATAGCAGCTATGTATATGTTGGATTTTTTTGATCTAGTTTGTTTCGACAAATGTGAAATAAACATTACTAAAAAGCGATTGCACAAGTTAATGAGCTAGTTTCATGATGTAAAATACAATAGTTACAGTAGGAATATTAATTTAGTTAATTATAGTAGCAAACTGCTCTTCATCATTTAGATTTGGACTGATTTCCTAAAAAAAAAAAAAACTATAGCATTCACTTTTACACTTCTACCATATTTTCACGCTCAATGCTTACGTGGTAGCGCCACAACCTGCTCCTACTTATATATAACAAAGCAAAGTTGTTTATTAGCACATTAGAATACATATTTTGCCACTCTCTAGTCATTTGTCTATGTGATTTTCCACCCATATATACACATGTATGCACCCCATACTTTGTTCGCTTTCAATGATGAGGTAGGTATCCATAGCTTGCAATCAGCATAAATTTAAATATATTTTTCGAAAAAATTGATGTTGTTGCATTGCATGAGCACAGCGTTTAGGTAGCCTAACAATGATTTAAATACACACACAACTAAATAAACAAAGTGTTTGTATGTATATGCAAATAAAATATATAAATATATGGCATGTGAATATGTATGAATGTATTCCTTTACACAAACACACATGCCTTTTTTTATCTGTGAGCGATATGCATTTTGTTAGGTAGTGTTGAGTACTGTCAACCACACCAATCTCTTTGTTTCAAGTTTTGCTTCTACAAAACTAAATACAGCTCATGTCTATTTGGCGCAGCGTTTAGGCAACTTAACAAGGATTTAAAAGGTTTTCGCTGTCATCCACATGCAAAATGAAGCAAAGCAGAGCACTCATACGCCCTGTTGTACGTACAGAAAGAGCTATTAACTAAACCAGCGGTAACAAGAGAAAAAAAAACACCATACAAATAGGCAGATATCCGTCGACATAGTGTGACAGCTCAACACTCGTAATTGTTGTTAAGTGTTTAGCAAGTATGTGTGTAAATATATAAAGCCAAAACGCAATATGGCAGGCAGTGAATGTGTGCGTTTGAAGAGCATTGCCATGCACAAATAAAAATGATATGAATGTATGCATTGCTATGGGTGGCGGCCGAATACAAATTGTTTAGACACATAAATGTTGGCGGGCGATAAATTACAGGATTTATGTCAATGCTGCTCATGCACACGCACATATTGATGTATAGTACACATATAAGTATGTAAAGGCATTCGTATTTGGAAATGTATGTACAATTTTTGGAGTGGTATACTTAAAACGGAATTTTCAAAATTTTTTTTTTATTTAATGGAAACCTACTCTTAATACTGTCAACGTTGACTGCAGATGCATGTTTTCCAAAAGTTATACTTATGTGTGTGTAGATGTGATTTGCCAAAAACTCATTGTGACAAGTTGGCATATCCAATTTATTAATAATAAAACCAAGCCAATGCGACCAAAACGACGTTTAAATTTAATCACCTAATTGTTTGTCAATCAATATCTTTGGAAATAATTTTAATTTTGGGTCTTGCATTTTTGAGCAAAAAGAAAACAAGTCCCATTAGTGAATTGAGCACTGAATTTATTAAACACATAACCGAGTTTTTTTTTTTTAGAGATGACAGCCAATTTTAAAATTGTTTACATGCACATATGTAGTTTAAATTCTCCCGTCTTTGTCCTAATTTTAGTTTAATTATTCTCTGATATAAATTGTAGGTACATACTTATGTATCAGCTACAACCTCATTAAAATTAAATACTTTATCCGATATTTTTCTTTTGAAAAACATATATGTAATGTTGCTCGGTGCATTTAAGGCGTTATTTCAAAAGTATTTTATCATTCGTAGCTATAAGAAAAAAAAAATTAATTTCATATGTATGCTTTGATTTCTTATTATTAAATGAAAAGTTAAAGATATTTTTTTACTTTGTTTTATTTTATATTGTTTAATAAAAGATATAAAATAGCGCTTGATTTTATTAATTATGTACTACTTATATAATTTGAATATTCATCATTTTTGAAAGTTTTTCATTTTTAAAATATATAAAATAAAACAATATAAAAAAAATATAATATATGTACGATTATTTTCAGTATATGTAGTATAAAACAGTGTATTTTGCAATTTCTTCCAAGAAGTTGGGTGACATAAATGATTTTTTTATTGGTTCTTCTAAGATATCTGTTCTTTTAATTACTCGTTTTTACTTCCTTTCTCTCTTTATATTCTGCAAATTTTGGTTTTTTGCAAAGGCAAGTTTTTTCTGCAAACTAATAATTATTTAAATGAACAAATACCTTTATCCGGCGATGCCACGATTTAATACCGGCTTGCGTTCTAGGTTGAATTTTTTTATATTCGAGCGAACCATCTACATATATACATACAAACACAATTACATAATTGTATACACTCTATTTAAGTTCATATCGTTGTTAGTCAGAATTATGAAAAAACAGAACTTTGAGTAAGGCAAAATTAGAATAACCAGTATTTTGTTAAGTATAATTTCGTGTTGAGAACTTTATACTAATATTATTTCAATACTATACCCATAATACGGAATACCAACACTCCCCACACATAAACTGACCACATCTAAACTTCTCACATAAACTCACCTTTTCTAGACTCATCAAACCTAAACTCACCCTACTTAAACTGACGATAGTCACCAACTTTAGATTCACACACTTAATTTTACCACTTCTAAAGTAATCAAACTTCAATTTATGTTACGTAAACTCATAGTACCTTATCCCACCTCATCTCACATCACTTCACCACAACCCATTTCTTTTATTTGTTATAACTATTGCATATATACCTGACGCTTTCATTCATTGCCTCAACAGCTGTTTCGATTAATGATTTTCGTCAAAACAATTCCAAAGCAATTTTGGTCGCTTTGTTGTGAAAACGTAGTGCGTGAATTTGAGAATAATTCTTTTTTGAAAAAGCCTACACTCTTAATTTACCATAAAAAACATCAGTTGTGCAATTTAGTTTATATTTCATTTTTCTCTGAGCTCGATTGGAGAAAAATTTCTTAAAGTTTTTTGGAACAAAACGTAAATCAATGAATTCAAATATTAAATAAGAAAAAAACAAAAGGTAAGAAACAAAGAAAAGACGGATACATTGAGAATTATTTCTCAATTAAACTAGAGTTTTCCAAATTTAAAACTTCGCAATATTTTCGACGTACAATACGGTCTATTTAGCATCAGAGACTGCTCAGCAGACCTAACCATTGCAACTTAATTCTCATTATTTATAAACTTGTCGTGAGACACACAACAAAGATAAATGTTTCTTATGTGAATTTGTTGCACGTTTTCAGAAAGGTGATAAAATATATCCATCCGTAGAAGCGCTAGACAGTTAAAAAGTTCCCTAAAAAGTTTATTTTTTAAATATCTCATAGAAATACTTACTTACTTAATTGGCGCATTAACCGCCTAAGCGATTTTGGCCGAGGTCAACAAAGCACGCCAGCTGTCCCTATCTTTTGCTAACTGGCGCCAATTGGAAATCCCAAGTATAGCCAAGTCTTTTTCCACTTGGTCTTTCCAACGCAGAGGAGGTCTTCCTTTTCCGCTGCTACCACCCGCGGGTACCGCGACAAAAACCTTCATGGCTGGAGCTATTTCATCCATTCGTACGACGTGGCCTAGCCATTCGAGCCGCTGGTTCTTAATCCGCTGCACTATATCTACGTCATTGTACAGCTCGTACAGCTCATCGTTCCATCGTACACGGTATTCGCCGTCGCAAAGACGCAAAGGTTCAAAAATCTTTCGAAGAATCTTTCTCTCGAACACTCCAAGAGCTCTCTCATCTGATGTTGTCATCGTCCATGCTTTTGCGCCATACAATAGGACGGGCATGATGAGAGACTTATAGAGTATGGTTTTTGTCCGTCTAGAGAGGACTTTACTGTGCAATTGCCTACTCAGTCCGAAGTAGCACTTGTTGGCAAGAGAGATTCTGCGTTGGATTTCAAGGCTGACGCTGTTATTGGTGTTAATGCTGGTTCCTAAGTAAACGAAGTCTTCTATTTTTTCGAAGTTATAACTTTCAACAGTGATGTTTGATCCCAGTCGTGAATGTGCCGACTGTCTATTTGATGACAGGAGATACTTCGTCTTGCCCTCGTTCACCTCCAGACCCATTCGCTTCGCTTCTCTATCCAGTTTGGAGAAGGCAGAACTGACTGCGCGGTTGTTAAGACCGATGATGTCAATGTCATCAGCGTACGCCAGCAATTGCACACTCTTATAAAAGCTGGTGCCTGACCGATTAAGTTCTGCGGCTCGAATTATCTTCTCCAGCATGAGGTTAAAGAAATCGCACGACAAAGAGTCACCCTGTCTGAAACCTCGTTTGGTATCAAACGGCTCGGAGAGGTCCTTCCCGATTCTGACGGAGCTGGTGGTGTTGCTCAACGTCATTTTACATAGCCGTATAAGTTTTGCCGGGATACCAAATTCAGACATTGCGGCATATAGGAAACTTCTTGTCGTGCTGTCGAAGGCGGCTTTGAAGTCGACAAAAAGATGGTGTGTGTCGATTCTTCTTTCTCGGGTCTTTTCCAAGATCTGGCGTATTGTTTATATCTGGTCGGTGGTAGATTTACCAGGTCTAAAGCCACACTGATAAGGTACAATCAGTTCATTGACGGTGGACTTAAGTCTTTCACACAATACACTCGACAGAACCTTATATGCGATGTTAAGAAGACTAATCCCGCGATAGTTGGCGCAAACTGCAGGATCACCCTTTTTGTGGATTGGGCAGAGCACACTTAATTTCCAATCAGTAGGCATGCGTTCTTCCGACCATATTCTAGAGATGAGCTCGTGCATGCACTTAACCAGCTCCTCTCCGCCGTACTTAAATAACTCAGCTGGTAACCCGTCAGCCCCGGGGGCTTTGTTGTTCTTCAGCCGTGCTATCGCTTTCCGAATTTCGTCACAGTCGGGTGATGGTACATCGCGTCCATCATCATTGATTGGGGATTCGGGTTCAACATCTCCAGGGTTGCAGTTGCTTCCATTAAGCAGTGTGGAGAAGTGCTCCCTCCATAATTTAAGTATGCTGTGGACATCAGTCACCAGGTCGCCGTTTTCATTCTTACAGGAATTCGCCCCGGTCTTAAAACCTTCTGTAAGCCGTCGAACTTTTTTGCTCTTCGCACTCACGCATTTCGGCCTCTCTCTTTTTCTCACGAAAAATGCGTCTTGCTTCCTTCTTCAGCTCACGATAACGCTCCCGCACAGCTGGCGTTGCGCCCGATCGCAGTGTGGCCCTGTAGGCAGCGTCTTTACGTTCCGTAGCGGCGCGACATTCCTCGTCATACCAGTTGTTCTTTCGGGCTCGCTGAAATCCGATGGATTCTTCAGCGGCGGTATGTAGACAGCGAGAAATATGGTTCCAATGCTCGGAAATATCGTGCTGTTGATTATTGCTCTCAGAGAGCAGGAGTGCAAGTCGAGTGGCGAAGTGGGTGGCTGTCTGTTGCGATTGCAGCTTTCCGACGTCGAGCTTTCCTTGTGTCCATTTGCGCGCGCTTTTTGCTGCACAGAGGCGCGGCGGATCTTAGCTGTCACAAGAAAATGATCCGAGTCGATGTTGGCTCCTCGGTTTGTGCGCACATTTAGGACCCTGGAAGCATGCCTTCCGTCTATCACAACGTGGTCGATTTTGTTTCGTGTCTTACCATCTGGAGACAGCCACGTAGCTTGGTGAATCTTTTTATGCTGGAACCTGGTACTACAGACTACCATGTTTCGGGGCCCGGCGAAGTCGATCAGTCTCAATCCGTTATCGGACGTTTCGTCGTCGAGACTGAATTTTCCGACTGTGGAACCAAAGATGCCCTCCTTGCCCACCTTGGCATTGAAGTCGCCAAGCACGATTTTTATATCGTGGTGGGGGCACCGCTCATACGTGCGGCCAAGGAGATCGTAGAAGAGATCTTTAGCCCATCGTCCTTCTCTTCCGTCGGGGCGTGGGCGCAAATTAGGGAGATGTTGAAGAATCTCGCCTTGATGCGGATTGTGGCGAGACGCTCGTCCACCGGAGTGAACGACAGTACTTTACGGCGCAGTCTCTCTCCCACCACAAATCCGACACCAAATTTTTGCTCCTTTACATGGCAGCTGTAGTAGATGTCGCAAGGGCCTATCACTTGTTTCCCTTGCCCCGTCCATCGCATCTCTTGGATGGCGGTGATGTCAGCCTTTGCTCTGCTGAGGACATCAACCAGCCGGGCAGAGGCACCTTCCCAATTAGGGGTTCGGACATTCCAGGTGCATGCCCTCAAATCATTGTCCTTTAAATGTTTGCTGTGGTCGTCATCAAAAAAGGGGGTCTCATCCGAGGCTTTGTTATTCTATTCATTGGAAGTTGTTTTTTACGTGGCGGGTTCCAAGCCCTGCGCACAACCCATTGCTGGGTAGAAATGCTACTCATATATAACTGATGTCTAAAAGGGTCGTTTTTTGCCGTTCGGTCTGAAAAATCAATTTTTAAGTAGCAATAAAAATGCTTTATTGAAACTCCAATAGGAGGTACATTTATCTACCATACAAAGTCTGCCTAAAGTCGTAAATTAAACAAATTCTTCATTATATTTCAAGGATTTATACTAAAATTATTTCAATACTATACCCATAATACGGAATACCGACACTCCCCACACATTAACTGATCACATATAAACTTCTCACATAAACTCACCTTTTCTAGACTCATCAAACCTAAACTCACCCTACTTAAACTGACGATAGTCACCAACTTTAGATTCACACACTTAATTTTACCACTTCTAAACTAATCAAACTTCAATTTATGTTACGTAAACTCATAGTACCTTATCCCACCTCATCTCACATCACTTGATCACAACCCATTTATCTCACCAACTTCTACTCAGCACAGCTAATCGAAGCAAATCATAATTAAGTAAAATTATATTTTTAAATTGTGATTTGTTCAATTTTAAACGATACAAGCTAGGGTTATAGTTATTTTGTATTATTTAATCTTACTTATAAAACTAGGTTAATTATTTAACGGTATGCAATTTGAATTCAACCATAGTTTGATAAATAACTAAATACAGAAAATTAAGCGTGTAGGAATGTTGACATCATAATTTTGTTACAAATTAACTTATCAATGCGGAATGTCAGGCATTCAAACAAACTAAGGCATGTGCACAAGATAGCTAAAGCCAATTGTTTTGGCTGCCACTTTTCATTTACATTTGCGATGAAGTTGTCAGTTTCGCGAACTAATTCCCACCAAAACCCAACGTATTCAAGCAATGCTAAATTATAATTGTAATTATTAAGTAAGTGTGTGTATATTTTAGTGTTTGTGAGTACATTCGTGTCATCGACATACAAGTAAATTAAAATTTTGTTGATATATTCTCACTTGTGGTAATTAACATTTGCGTAAATGCCTTGCTTTGTCATGAAATAACCTGTCACATTGTTTACTGTAGCATACTTTATGGCGTTCTTACTTTTGAATCATTGACAAAGCTAAACCAACTAAAGTATGTATACAAAGCCACAAGAATAATTTAGTCAGATTTCGAAGTGGACAGAAAGTGTGATTAGTTTTTGAGAGTAAGATTAACATTTTTAAAGGTAGACACTAATAAAAAATTATAAAATATTTTCAATGTAAATGTTGTTCAGATAGTAAGTCAAACGAAGGAACAAATCACCACATATGTAACCAATACTCAACACAATCCCAGTTGCCAACTTACAAAAAAAAGTATTATGCAGAAAATTGATTTTCCTTCACTTCCTTTTTTTGGTTTGCACACAAACCTACAAAATCAGTGTGAATTTTGCTTGAGTTATAAGCTAGTATATACAGTGCCGCAAATTCGAGTATATATATACATAGGTATATATTTTTAGATTTACTCTTTTCGCATACCGGAAAAATAATATTTTTAATATTTTATGATGTTGCACTCGTTGTGTTCTGCATGTGGCAATGCGCATTTAGCGTAGGTGGCATGCAACCACACTTGCGGTTTTGAGTTACACATACATGTGTATATTCATATGTGAAACATAATCGTAGAAATGCAAATATTGTTTTTAGTCATCTTTGTTTTTTTTTGCGTCTGTTAAAATTTTGCTATATTGAGATTTCGTTGGAATATTTTTTTTTATATAAAATTTTGTGTTTGCATCAGAGGTTCTCGACTGGAAGAGCAAGTCATATTGAAATATGAGCTAAATACGTTGCTGTGATTGAGAAGCATTTTACGCTCCAAAAAATTATTTACTTAAATCCGGATTTAGCCTTTTCAAATTTATTTTTAAATATGTTTTTTGTGCATATGTATATGTTTTTCTTTTATTTGTTATAACTATTGCATATATACCTGACGTTTTCATTCAATGCCTCAACAGCTGTTTCGATTAATGATTTTCGTCAAAACAATTCCAAAGCAATTTCGGTCGCTTTATTGTGAAAACGTAGTGCTTGAATTTGAGAATAATTCTTTTTTGAAAAAGCCCACACTCTTAATTTACCATAGAAAACATCAGTTGTGCAATTTAGTTTATTTTTCATTTTTCTCTGAGCTGGATTGGAGAAAAAATTTCTTAAAGTTTTTTGGAACAAAACGTAAATCAATGAGTTCAAATATTAAATAAGAAAAAACAAAAGGTAAGAAACAAAGAAAAGACGGATACATTGAGAGTTATTTCTCAATTTAACTAGAGTTTTCCAAATTTAAAACTTCACCATTGCAACTTAATTCTCATTATTTTTAACTTGTCGTGAGACACACAACAAAGATAAATGTTTCTTATGTGAATTTGTTGCACGTTTTCAGAAAGGTGATAAAATACATATATCCATCCGTAGAAGCGCTAGACAGTTAAAAAGTTCCCCAAAAAGTTTATTTTTTAAATATCTCATAGAAATGCTACTCATATATAACTGATGTCTAAAAGGATCGTTTTTTGCCGTTCGGTCTGAAAAATCAATTTTTAAGTAGCAATAAAAATGCTTTATTGAAACTCCACTAGGAGGTACATTTATCTACCATACAAAGTCTGCCTAAAGTCGTAAATAAAACAAATTCTTCATTATATTTCCAGTTTTTTCAGTATACCTTTCACTAACGTATGCTGGAGTAACGCCTTTCACAGGCATTGGAGGAGTGTTTAACGGTTTTACTCTGAGCTGTGATAAACAATTCCAGATTTTTTGTTGAATCATGAAAATTTTTGAATCATAGACATATGTATATTGAATAGGTAAACTTCCGAGTGCATCTTTGCGTTGTAGAATATTTTCATAAAATACATCTGCCGCTTGCAGTCGACGCACATTGGGGTAAAATGTGTCGATTTTGGAGATTAATTCAAAAATCAAAATTCAAGGTACAAGTAAATTTTTGGTATCAAACAAAAGTAGATAAAATTCTACATCACTAACTGAACAAATATTTGGCAAAAAATTTACAGTTTTCTTGTAATATTCTCTGAAAATTGCAAGTTTATTTCTTTTTGTATGCGCACAGTGATATACGTGATTTTTTTTCATTTTTCGAAGTTTTTTATTTTCTTTAACTGGACAAATCTTGAGAAAATTGTAATGGAGCCTTCTTGTTCAGGTCATTTAGTAAATACAAAAAGATTTCATTTGTGTTTTTACGTGTCTCTAAGTATTTTAATTTTTTTTTGGGCGAAAGCCTTAAAATATTGGGATTTCGACCTTATATGCAGACATATAGTTGTGAGTTAAGCGGGGTAAAGCAAATCTTGTTTCATTCCTGTAATCTATGGCTGTTGTAGTTTCTTTTTGTAAAAAAAAAAGTTGCGCCAATACTGCGCACTTTCTCAGTATATGCATTTCTTTATGCGAACTGCCTGGTCAAATATACACGAATTTCTCAAGGCAGAAAAGAACAAATACTGCAATTGCAAAAAAAAGGTTTGTTATTGTTTTTGTTGTTCAGTGGATGCCTGTTTGCTTTGTTCACACCCTACGTTAAACACAATTTAATTTTATCTATGGTTGATGGAAAAGTATGCAACGCATTAACAGAAACAACATCTACACAAAAATGTTATTTATGTGGAGCTAGCTCGAAAGATTTTAATAAAATTGATGAAATGGTGAAGAAAGTTGTAAAAACAGAAAATTTACAATTTGGGCTTTCAATACTTCATGGGTGGATTAGGTTTTTTGAATGTCTTCTCCACTTATCATATAAATTGTCTATAAAAAAGTGGCAAGCTCGAACAGAAAGCGAGAAACTATTAGTTTCGGAAAATAAAGCACGGATTCAAAAAGGATTTAGAGATAAAATTGGTCTGATTGTTGACCAACCGAAACCTGGCTTTGGGAATTCTAACGATGTCAATACAGCTAGGCGTTTCTTTCAAAATCCCGAGATGTCAGCAGCAATTACTAAAGTTGACATGAATTTGATTAAAAAGATGCATACAATACTCGTAGTTGTTTCTAGTGGGCACGATATTGAGGTACAGAAGTTTCGTGACTACGCTTTAAATACAGCCAAATATTTCGTTGAATGTTATCCTTGGTATAACATGCCTCCAACACTTCACAAATATTTTATCCATGGACCAGAGATAATATCACACGCTATGTTGCCAATCGGACAATTATCAGAAGAAGCTCAGGAAGCTCGAAACAAAGATTTTAAGAATTTTAGAGAACATTTTTCTCGCAAATGCAGCAGAAAAAAAGCAAATGAAGACATATTTAACAGACTTTTAATCAGTTCTGACCCCGTTATATCAACCACAAGAAAATTACCAAAAAAAAAAGTGCAGGATTTACCCGAAGAAGCATTAGAGTTGATCGTGATAGAGAGTGGCAATAATAATGAAGTTGATGATGACGATGATGATGAAGGCGATGATAAAAATTCAAGCGAAGACGACAATGATCATGAATATGATTATAGTGAGGAAGAAACAGTTTATATATTTTAATTAAAATTTGAAGCTTAAAAAAAGAAAAAATTTAGAAAACCGATGTTCAGCATATTTTTGTTTTTTATGATATAAAAAAAAAAAAAAAAAAAAAAAACTCGAATTGCATTATTTTCTTACTTCTTTATGATTAATTAACTAAAAAAAATAACTTTTCCATAACTAGAAGACTTGTGGGAATTAATCTCCATTTTGAGCACCATTTACCCCACTGTGCGACGTTGAACGGTAGTTCCCTACGTTTGTGACAGAACAAAAATACGCACACTACAAATGGTCTAAAACTGAACAATAAAGTGGAAGCGCCTAATTATTATTGCATTAGTTGCATTCGCACACATGTAGGAATCATAGTAAATATAATTCTTTGGATTAGGGTGTTCTGTTTTTTCTCAAAATTGTGATTTTTATAGGACTTCGGTCACGCCCCGAGTCTAAGTGATGTGTAAGAAATATATCTCAAACTTAAAGAAGATTGAATGATGTTTAGAGGTTGCACTATTTGATTACTTTTATAAAAGTGGATCAGTATCTTCAACATCCAAATAATGTTTTTGTGCTGCTATTGCATTGAGATAGAAAATATTGGACCTCATTTGTCCAAACTTTAAATATCAGTTTTATTTTATTGACAGGTAATTTTGAGCATTTACGCGGAGAACCTTTCGCGTCATGATCACATCGCTAAGGTAGTTATTAAGGGTCAGTATCGATTTGTGATGCGTGACGAAATCATCGGTACATCATTTGATTATAAAGCTCATCCAAGATACATGTACCGGAACTGAAAAGTAATCCGGACGGGCATTGCAGAGTTTTAATTTAGAAAACAGTGTTTGAAGAGTTTTTGACTACAACATCATCCAAAGGTTCTGACATCCAGATTTTCCGAAAGTTTCAAAAGCTTTGGACTTCATCTGATAAGCAAATATACTTAAATGACAATTTACTAGATTTAGAAAATTGCGTTGAAGTTTTTTGGAAGAATAAAGTTTGGAAATGGTAAGTTACGAGTATAATACCGAAATCATGACAAGGCGTGTAGTGGTTATTCCAGGTTTGACTTCTGTACTTAAGTTTCAGGGTCTCTGAGGCCTTGTCGAGAAAGAGGAATGGCAAAGGCAGTGAACGCCATTAAATTTGCATTTTTTTGGTAAAAAGCTAAATAATACTGAACGGGAAATAAAGAGTATTGCGAATTTTTTGAGTCTAATATATGATTAAGAACAAATTATTCGTTATGATGAATAAAAAATGTTTAAAAACTTCCGAAGAGCAATGAGTGTAAAAGATTAGCGAGCGAAAATCTAGTATCTAAAGAAAAATGATTAAGACTGTTTCGTTGCTCATAAGGAAATTCTTTAAATTATTTTTAGTATTCCAAGTGGTACATTGCTGCTCTGTTGCTCTAAAGACACTTGTTAACGCTCTTTAAGTTATACAAATTCGCATTTTTTTTTGCCTTACCTCGTGAAACGCCCTAATACTCGTATGTTCACATTAGCTTGATATTTTATGTTTTGGGTATTTATTTTTCTCTCTTAGTAGTTCTTTTATTGTTGTTTTATGACCGCTGCGGTGAACGTGAAAATAGCTGCATGCTAACATTCATATGTATGTATATGTATATGTTTATATACTCCCACATAAATGTAGTGAATTATATTAGCACCGCATTTTTGCCGCTGGTGTTGCCATTCCAAATACAAACACACAATGACTTTTTAATCCTCGAGGAGTCGTAATTCTAAGATGATTTTCTTGTTTGTACAACTGCTGTGAAAAAGCAAGCAAACGGTAACGCGCAAACAAAACTGAAATAAAATTTGCCAGCCAATTTAGGTGTGCGGCTGTGGTGGTGCGTCTACACCATGTGCCAGCTATGGTCATGCAATTATACAATCTGTGTGTGGCCACAAATTTTATATTCAGAAAGAATGTTGAAGAGAAAATAACAACAAAAAATAAAATAAAATGGTAGCGTGAAAACAAATATGTTATAGCAGTGAGAACATGAGCAACATATAAACGGTGGAAAATTGGCAGCATCATCCCTCCGTGTACAATTTTTCCTCAACAAAATGGCAAAAAGTGCGGTAGGTGTTGCATTAATAAAGCACTTTTTTTTTGTTGGTAGAGCGGTTACTGCTGCTGGTGCTTGACACCAGACGGCGCACAATTATTACCACGTAATGTGGATATACTCATGGCTACACATATACATATGTATTTATATATCGACGTATGTATGTATTTACTATGTATGTGATGAACACAAATGTATGTACATATTAGGCTGTTCGATTAATCGAACTTTTTGTAAAACCGGTTTTCGAATTATTTGAAAAATGGCAATTTGAAAAAACCGGTGCTTTATTTTTAAATCAAGAAAAAACCGAGTAATCCGGTTCTTGTTCCAAGTAAGAAAAAAGCTAGATCAATACATGCATGTAACTCAATGCAATTATTTATATGAAATAAACCTTTTGAAAAAAACAAATGTAGTTAAATGTTCGAGTTAAGTAAGCAGTATCCGACTCTAATAGACAAAATTTACAATTTTAGACCAGCTGGTCACAAAATTAAAACAAACACAAAAATAAAAACGTCAAAGCGAGGAAAGGCAATAATCTTCAACTCATACATAGTCTCAAACTTTAATACTTGAGATTATAACAAATTACTGCATTACACATTGAGCCAATTCAGCGAGCTAGAAGGACTTATTGTACATAAGGTGTGGCAAAATTTTTCATGGTTTCCCCGTCCTCTTATGACATTTGTCTAAATATGTTTATACCAGGTGTATAACTAAGTACTTAATGTCGGTTCGAGCATTTAGATGTCGCCCAAGCCTGAATATTTATTGAAAGTCATGAAACTTTGACAGTGTGAACTGTCATACCACCAAAGTTTCACGCTAATCGAGCGTCATTGTCGGTTACTCTCAGCGCCGTCTACATGTCGAGTTTCGTGCCGAATAAAGAGCAATCGCGGACAATGTTAATTCTGTGTTTTCATTTGAAGAAACCACCCGCGTTGAAGTCTTTGGTGAACAAGTGCCAACTGTTTAAAAGTGTGAAAGATGGTTTTAACGATTCAAAAGTGGTGATTTCGATGTCAAGGACAAATAACGCTCTAGAGCTTCGAAAAGGTACGAAGACGACGAAATGCAAGCGTTCAATGTGAGCCCGCCATTTCCAAACGTTTACGAGAGATTGGTAAGATTCAAAAATCGAAAAGGCAACACAAAGCCATTTTCCTGCATGACAGCGCTTCATCACATACGGCAAGACCGGTTCGCGACACGTTGGTAGCACTCAATTGGGAAGTGCTCGCACACGCGGCTTACTCACCTGACCTAGCTCCGTCCGATTACCACTTGTTCGCATCGATGGGACACACACTCGCACTTCGATTCTTACGAAAATATGAAAAACCCAAAGACTTCTCTTCTATTCGCATGGAATTCACAAATATTGCCTGAAAGATGGATAAAAGGAGTGAGAAGCGCAGGAGCAGACTTTGAATAAACGAGTTTTCCTTTAACTCTTGAATTAAACTTTTTTTTTTTTTTTTAAACCACATTACTTAGTTATTCACCTGGTAAAATGTTGTAAAATACATTGGCTGCGTTTTGTCTGCAAATTATTTGGATATCGAAGATATATAATGGTCTTATCTAACTGATAAACACTTTCTGGTTGCCGTTTCAATAAAAAAATAATAAAAATAAAATTGCGTATTTTTATTATTTATCAAAGGCTTTATCTTCCCGACTACGAAAAACCCGGTTTGGAAGATTAAAAACTGGATTTATTCGATATGCAAAAAATCAAAATTCAAAAAACCTTACAATTTAAAAAAAAAAAACGAGAGAAAACCGGTTTGAAAAAACCGAGTCAATCACCCTAGTACATACATATTTGCAGCTGTGACAGGTGTGGTAGGTGTAAATTAAGTTTTTGTTTGACGGCAACTGAAACAAAAACCGAGTGACAACAATAAAGCGACTGTAAAATGAAAAAGCGTAAAGCTACCCCTGAGATAGGGTCGGAAAATTTGTTAACTGTAGACTTACACAGCCCTACGAACTGACCTCCTGCTCTAACTTATTGTTACTTCCATATTATCTTTACTCTTCACCATTTCTGCCACACAACAGTTGCTAACATTCCGTTGACATTCGTCAGTTGACATTTGTCACCATGTTGTAACAACTTTTTGTTGCACTGCCTGCTTTCTTGCGCTTCTTGTCTGCTGCCATTAAATGTTTTTTTTTTGTATTCGCATTGTATTTTGTATTTGTTGTGTTGATATTGTTGCTTGCTGCCGCCTGATTGCGACTTCATGTCTGTATTTAACATTTACTCTCATGTTTACGTAAATACATTAAAATACAAAAAAGGCGTAGGTCCCAGTGTGGGTGAGCATTTTTGTAGAGTTGATATAAAAATTCGCACATGCTGTCGTAGCACCCCCTTTCTGCTCAACGCTGCCGTCAAATTGGCGCTGCACAAATAAATATGCAACACCCCAAACAAGGCAAGTCAGGTGACTGTTGACACTCTATCAGTCACCCAGTCAGTTAGTCAGCCGCTTAAATCCTTTGAGCGTACGTACGAGTGTATGTTTGTGAGTGCGTGCGGCTTACTCTTGTTGTTGTTGTTGGCGAAGTTGCATAAATCGTGGTGCCAGATTGTCATATGTCAGTGCGAACGTTTGGATTGCATGTTTGCTGCAACGCTCGCGTCTCGCAAACGGAAAAGAAGAAAAAAATGGCGAATGGGTGTGGGTATCTATGGCATTTTCAAGCAGCAGCAGGGCGAGTGCAAGACGGGCACTAGCATTGTGACTACTAAAGCGGTGCAAAGTATTTGTAAATAAAAATTTAATTGCATTTTGACGCGCGCGCTCTGACGAATTGGTTTGTAACTCAATCCCATATTCGTTATGATATACATTTATATATAAGTACATACATATGTATGTATATGTGTATCAACATACGCTTATTCATTTCGAATACTGTGTATCCTGGACTGGGCCCACTTTGTCCTTCGTGCCAGTTTGCTGTGGAGAATGCGAAAGCCTGTTGTCAACAATGCAACTGCAATGTGTTTTGTTGTTGTTTGCATTTATATTTCCGTCGCGTTATTGACGCTATTTTATGACATTTGCGTTTGACAGCTACAACTACAGCACAAAAATTTTTAAAAGCCGCGACGGTCACAAAAAAAATTCCATACACAGTATGTAGATATGTATTTATGTCCACTACACACCAGTTTAAAATTATAACCGCACCACATATTGTTAACTTTTTATTGCATTTTTTCTTCTATTCGATTTTTAATATTTTTTGCTTAAAACACAGTTAAATTTTAAACAAAAACCGCAAAGAACAAAGTTCAAAAATATAAACAATATTTATTAGGTGTTCTTGTTTTTAGTACTATATAATGTGGAAGTTTCAGATGACTAGAAATAACCGTTAGTTTTCGACTATTTTATACATAACCAACTTCTTTCATAGAATTCAGGAAAGTCGTAAGATAAAAAATTATTGGGATTTTCGCGAAAATTTATGGAAATTTTATGAACTGCGTACAAACAACAAAAAAAACGATGTTTCAAGTTAAATGTTTTGTGATGTAATTTATCTATAAGCCGCTGTGGTGGAGTATGTAGCGCTGCGTGCTATTATTCAATATGCCGCTGGGTTCGAGGTTCAAATCTCAGACAGGGCAAGTAAAATCTTAATCATAGAAAAGATTTTTTCTAATAACGGGCACCCCTTCGCAGGCAATGGCAAACTTTCGAGGGTATTTCTGCCATGAAAAAGCTTCTCATAAAATACATCAGGCCATCTGGCGTTCGTAGTCGGCATAAAACTGTAGCGCCCTCCATTTGAGGTAGAATATAAAGACGCACACCACAAATGGTAGGAGAGACTCGGTCAAACACTTAGCTATATAGTGTACGCGCCAAAATTATTATTATTATGAATAAAAAGAAATAAAACCAAAGTTAACCGAAATTAGTTGTGCGGTTATGATTTTAAAATGTGGTGTATTTAAATCCCTTTTTTGCGTTCACAATGCAAACAAAAACAACCATAGCAACAACTATGCTTATGTTGACGACCAATAAAATATTTTTGATGTACATATGTACGAATTGGCGCCAAACACACTTCGTTCGCATGCCTTTGATATGCAAATTTCCGCTTATTTGCTGATTGTTTTATTTCAATTATTATTTAAATTTTTTTTTTCAGTCCCGTTGACTTTAATTCATTTCAACATTTTTTGCATTCTTAATACACATACTATAAAATGCTTGAGGAATTGCATGCAGCGATTTTAGAGTGCAATGGGCGCCTAAATTAATGCACTAAAATTTTAAGTAAAAATAAATTTCGCTTAAAATACACTTTTTCGTGTGCATGTTGATAAAGAAAAATGCACTGTGCAGGGTGAAAAAATTACGAAACACATAAAATATGATTGACATAAACTAAATCCACCAAAGGCCGAGAAAATTTAAAGGAAGGAAAACCTTCCAACAAAAAGTTTAAAATATATTTTAAATTTTTTCTTATGTGTGAATTAGCAGTAGGCAAGTAATCTTGATGTTTGATTATGCACATATACATAATAGTTATAAAATATATCAGTGTACTATCTTCTAAACTCATATCTAACAAGTTTTTGCTAGACCTGAGCAGAATTTACTTAAGTATAGTTTCCGCACATGGTTGTGTTGCAAAGTAAGATCTTGTTTAAAGATATATTGAGCTCTCTCGCCAATGGCAGAGAACTTTGTCGCCCAAGTTTCTTGCATTGCATTCACTTTTTTCAACGGCTGAAAAAATTGTCGAAGGAAATGCCTTTCCCTAAGACAATAATAATAATCCAAACGGTTTTTATCCTTAATTCCCGCCCAACTGACGCGAAGGGCACTTCCGCATCACGCACGGACTTTTTTTTATACCCGAGCGTACTTGTACACAAAGGTACGAGTATTATAACATTGTTCGCATAACGGTTGCTTGTAACAGCAAAAAATTATCGAGATAGATATAGACATATATATACTTAAATGATCAGTATGAAAAAATTAATCGATTTAGTTCTGACTGTCTATCCGTCCGTCCGTCCGTCCGTGGTTACAATAACTTGAAATTTTTGAAATCGGATCATAACCACGCCCACCTCCCATATAACGGAAGTTTTGAAAAATGCAAAAATTTCGTTTCCTCTTTATCTATTGGAACATATTAATTAAAATTTGATAGTTACGTAATTTGATTTTTATGAAATTTTGAAAAATGGGCGTTACCACGTCCACTTATAAAAAAACGTCTGTAGGTATCTCAATAGCTATGTAAGATATCATAACACAATTTGGTGAACATATTATCCTTGATATCACTAGCACCACCGTCAAAAATGAAATCGGACCATAACGACGCCCAACTGCCATATAACGGAAGTTTTGAAGAATTTTGGAACAAATTGAGTAAAGATTAATACTAGCAGCGAGTTGAAACAAAGAAACAGGATTTTTATGAAATTATGGGCCCCGTCCATACAAAACTACATCGCGAAGGTATATAAAATACGGTTTCGCTCTCTTTACTTGTGTTTGTTGCATATGCGGTGCCGAGTCATGAAAAGCAGGAGTTTGTTGAGTGTCTAGACTCTAAAACTGTTCAGCTACAGAAAAGTCCATCAGTTGATTTTAAATTTATATTATTTTGGATAGTTGTATAAAAGCGTAAATGTAATTCATCATCTTTCTTTCAGTATAGTATTCTTTATGTAAAAAAGTGAGTCGGAAATATCAAAAAGACCGGAGTGAAAGTTAAAATACTGGCGTAAACTACGGAGTGCCAAGGTGGCCATTTTTACCAATTTAACACATCTATATATTTATAATTATATAAAAAATCACTTCGCTATTATTCAAAAGAGAAATATGTAGTAAGATTGTGTGCTTTGGTTTTAATTGAGTTGCGAAAGAGATGGATTAGACCGTTACCTTTTTTCGCAAGAGATCTCTATCTCGTAAATTTGAAATCCTCTCTTCGAATTGCAAAATTATTTATGAAAGTATGATAGTTTCAAAACCGATACGAAAACACACATAAGCATGAAAAATTTGGCCTCACATGAAGACGCCAGCTTGCGCTCTTGAAGGTGTTGGTTTGAGTGCAAGTGCGTTTGTATGCTGTGCATTTCTCAAATTAGTTAATTGTTGGTTATTAAACTTTAAATAGTTTGCAAATTCGAAACTATTTTGAATGGCTTAATAAGTCCGTACGATAAGTAAGAAAAAAACATTTTTTGGCAAAATTCTATTTTATTATTCAACATAGTTGCCTTCGAGGCGATACTCCGATTATAGCGATCTTCCAACTTTTCGATACCATTTTTTTAGTACGATTTGTATTTTTCCTTAAAATAAACGCAATGACGGCAATTACTTCATCATTGGAGCCACATCTTTTTCGCCGGAGCATTCTTTTGAGATCCGAGAAAAGGTAGAGACTATTTCCATATAGCCAAATTTGGAAAAAAACGGTGGTTGGGGAAGCTCTTCTTAGTCCAATTCATGGAATTTTTCCACTGCACGCTCTCTTCGCGTAAATAAAAGCAGCAAATATTTTATGGTCTACTGCATTCGAATGCTTGCTGTCGGAAAGCGTCATTTTATATCACACAGTATTTGTTTTGTTTGTTCGCGCCGTATTTGATTTGTTTGACATTAATTCACAACGACATCTTAAAGCATCCGCTTTTCTCGTTCGATAAGAATTTCCTACCATACTTGCGTTCTAGTAGTGCTATAGTTTTTTAAGTGTCTTAACATGTATGTTAATATGCATGTACTTGTATATGTATATATTCGTATCATATATAAGAATTAAACCCTCTCTCCGCAACCAACTTCCTATGGGAAATATTTGGTTATTTTTTTTCTCATACCAAAGTTTCGTAACACTGTTTCGTAAACTAGTATCTTAACTTTTCTTTTAAGCAAAAAGCTCAATCATAAAAATCTTGTTAAAAGTTTGCAGTAATAGCTGACCCGAAAGCTTAACACTACTGAAATAGAAAACAGCAACCTATGAAATAAATATAAAAAAGTTTGTGTCAAACAATATAAAGTACCTACTCATTCAAGTGCAGAGAGCACAATACAATAAATGAAAGTGGAAAACTGTGGAAACTATGCGGTGACTAAACTATTAACGTTACTCAACTTAATATGCAGGACGGTGGTACTTGTCAGAAAAGGACCGTTGTATAGAGCTAAGGAAGCTAACCGATCTAACAAATACAGAAAAACATACAGAAAATGTGTGAAAACGCCAACACACCAGACCATAAACACATATGTATGTACATATTTGTGTGTGTTGTTGACGGGATGTGTTTTTATGTTACAACAACGGCCAAAACGGGATGAGTCAGCATTGTAAACGCAAAAAGAGAAAAAAAAAGCCAACTAATATCCTTCGTGAAAATCAGCTGCTTGTGGGTCACTGCTGTTGCTTCAGCTGAAACCATGTTAAGGCTTTATGGTTGCATTTATGTAATCGCTTTCCGCATAGCCAAGCGGACTGTTGTCGTGGCGGAAGGGAGAGAGCAAGTAGAACGTGACTCGCTGTTAATGTCGCTTTTAAAAATAATCTTAACGTTACAATTACGTTGCCACATTGCTTGGCCTGCCATCTTGAGCATTTATAGCGGCAGTTGAGTTTGTTGTTATCTGACTGTGTGGTGATGCATGCGTGCGTGTGTCTAAAGGTTTTGGCGGAGAGAGCGTGTTTGACTATTGGCGTTATTTTCAGCGCAGTTACTTTAATGAACTTTTGCCACTACACTAAAACGCTGGGGATTATCATATTTAATAACATCGTAAAATTGTCGTTACTGCTGCTGCCAAGTAAGCAAAGGTAAATGGTGTTGCTGCTGCTGCTGCTGCTCCTCTTCTCTTCTGACGATGGCGCTTTGTTGCACTTGCCGCCTTTATTACTTTCACTGCCGCTGCTGTCGCTGATGATGATACTGTCATTTTTGAGATGGTCTTCAACTAAACCCTTCACATACTAATACTCTTACGTTGCTGTCCTTTTAAGAACAAAACGCATACATCTGTGTGGGTAAGTGTCACCGTTTGTGTTTGTAAGTGATTGTGTAAGGTTACGAGGTGATTACTTCCGTTGTTTTATTTGTGTTTGTTCTAAATGTTTTTACAGCCTTTTGTCTACTGTAAGGTTGGTAAACTTGTTCTTGTGTTTTACATTGCTTTTATCTACTAATGGCACAATTTAGTTAATGTAAGTGGCTGCATACTTTTACTTAATTTAATCTATGTATAAATATGTACGAGACTGAGAGTGGGCTATTTTATGCAGAAAATTAAATGACGCATATGAATGTACTTATTTGCTTTAAAAAACACTCTAACCTATTACTGGTCCAGACAACTCATCAAGACCTCTTTACAACACATTTCAAGTCCTAGATCTGTAACATCTTAGGCTGTACCTGTCAAGGCGAGCATCTGCGTGTATATCGTGTATTTTAAACACACATAAATATATATAATTGCAGTGCGACCAAAGAGCAATAGAAAATAAATATATACCTAATACGATGGTTTAATTGATTCCGAGGTCCCTATTGGGCTACTTTTATGTTTTAAGGGGCGTGGCATCTTACAGTGGTAAGGCTTCATACAAATATATACATATTTTAAAAAAATAAATGTCAGCATTTTTTAGATGTTACCAAAAAATTTGAAGATTTTAAAGAATCCAGGATTCTTGTTCAGAAGGTTCTGGAATCAAAAGAACGACGACAACCTTTTTCTACAGCAATATTTTGCCTCGGACTTTTCTCACATCAAAAAAATAACTCTTTTGTTTGGTCCCTGATTAAACCATATTCACAAATCAAAAAAAAAAAAAATGGTCCGAAATATTAAAATATTTTTTTCAATAGCCATCATATCTTGCGACGTAATTTATTTTATATACTAACCCTGGGTAAAAAAATTACTCTTTGCTGCGTAAATCAATAAAAAAAACCTCTACATTATGCTCCTGGTAATTCCGATCGGCTCTAAGTATAATCCTGTTCCGAAAATAAATATAATTATAATTTGATGTTTGCACTGCGAGTAACTTACAAATGGACCTACAGTTTAAAGCCAACTCTAAATGACAGATGTTATTAGAAAAAAATTTTTCTATGATTTTAGATTTTACTTGCAAAAGCAAAAGTCAAGCGCAGCATCTAAAATTATATTGTTGATTTTAAATATATTTATGCAGACGCTTTGACTTTGCACTTTTCTATCACATAAGTTCTTTTTTTTAATATTCATTATTTAGTTTAATTTTTGAAGCAGTAAATTTAATTTTTAAAGCAGTAGATCTAAACATTTTATCGAAATATTTTGGCGCAAAAAAGTAAATTTTGTTGGTGAGGTATTCTATCGAACACACTTAAACTCAGCTTTTTCGGAGTTGGTCTTTTTGACAGCTGTTACTTTATTTATACTCAGTTTGATTTGCCATTTCAAAGAAAGAGAATATTCGGCGCGTTATTGCTGACATACGGCCCTAATTGCTGCAAAAAGTGGTAGAAAATTGGGCCTCTCGGCTGGAATTTATTCGAACCAGCCGCGACGGTCATTTGCCCTAAATCATTTTTAGAACATAATGGCAAACCCTTATTTTTATAGTAAAGCTAAATTATTGGCCATAGCATTAAATTATATGCGTTTTATTTCTTCTTAAAACCCACATCTCAAAAAAACACTCAGTATAAGGTTTACACTTTTTAAAAACTTTTCCAACTGCTTAAAGCCATTAGTATTAACAGTATTGCTGCAAAGCCGTAAAAGTGAACACTCTTTTAACATTTAAGATTTTCATTTAGCAGCAACTGTCTCCCGTAGCCTATTGTCGTTAGGCTTCTCATTGCTTATCTAGTTTGCGTAGTTAGGCCATACATTTAAATCTTAACAAACCTTTGAAACTCTTTCATACACATACAATAACCTGCCAAAATTTACACACAATTAAAATATCATATAAGCTTTTAACGGATTAAATCAAAACCATAAATTACTAAAAAAAAAATAAGTCAGCACTTCAAGCGGCTACACAGGCAACTGAGCAAAGGAGGCAACGGTCAATGATCTCGACCAAACAGCCGAAGGGCTGTCGACGATTTTGATCAAAACGGATGTAATACTGCGAGTCGGCGCACAATAGAAGACGGTTAGCTGCAATGACGACTTTATTTGTGTACTACTACATATTTAATGACAACCAGAACAACTGAAGTCCAAGAGAAATAGCAAACAATTGGCAAAGAAGTCGTAAAAATATGAAAGAAATTTAAAAAATTAGGACAAAGTTTGAAAACAATATGGCGATGAAACCATAAAAAATCACAATTGAACAAGAAACGCAACATTATGTGGCAGATTTATGGTGAAATACGCACAAACATATTTCGCAATTGAACACGCACAGCTGTTAATGGCCACTATTACCTGAGAAATACGTAGAGTGGAGAAGGGCACACAGTCTGCAGAAAACCCAAAACACGTTAAGCGTTTATTAAGCGAAAATGACACATTGCTGGTGAATTTTCGGTAGAAACGTAGGGGCGTACAAGTGTTAGGCAAATAAAAAATGACCTAAGGTGAATTGAGGTAAATGGTTATATACATAGCTGAAAGAGGGTCGTAGTGTTGCGCAGCTGTGGTATGTGTGCCGCAAATTGGCACATTAAATAAATGGGAGCAAATTGCCAGCAACTACATAGGTACTCATATACACACGTTCATATACACTGGTATACGTGTGTACATGCAGTAGAACATTAATACAGCAAAAGTAAAACCAATAATCACCATGCGGGGATTTGTGTGATGTCAAAATCGCCAGAGTGGCTTAGCCTAAATGAATAGTGTAAAAAGTTTGTATAAAGAGACCACATATTTATATAGTAACATATGTACACGTACATAGTGATATGTGTGACTGCCAGTGCTGGAGGTGTTGCAATCTCCGTTGATAAGTGTCGGCAACAAAGCAGGTTAAACAAGGTGACATACACAAACATGTATACATATATTTATACTAAAAGCTTTATAGAAAGGAGCAAAATAATGAGTCCTTTTTAGCGTCGCTAAGCAAAACTGGTACGCAATGCCAAAACGACTACAATTGTGCAGAAAACTAGAATCGAACTGAATAGCAAATAGGTAATTTAGACCAAGAACGAATCAATTGTTGATATAAAGCAATTTGAGGTTAATCCCTCCTATGGCGTCTTAACGAATTTTGATTTAAGTAGTTCGGTGCTACAAAATACGGATTTGGAAATTTTGAACAGTTAAAAATATTCAAATTTCTAAGCGTGTTTCATTTAATTTCACATTAGTTTCAAATTCTTGTAAATATTATGGGATACATTAATAACGATCTGATACGGATCGCAAATTCTATCGGAAAATTAAATAGAAAGTAAATGATTTTAAGGCCGGCCCTGCTTCCAGCAAAGTCGAGAATGGTAATATGTTAACAAGCGTCCTGCGCACGCTTTTAGAAAACTGCTCCGCGATAGCACCTTTGAAAAAGAGTAACACTGAACAATTTCTACAGATGCCAACTACATCCCTCCACTCGAACAAGACGCAATGTGAGCATCAGTATGGCGACGTAAGGAAAAAAAGTTTCCGCCGAAGACTGGGCTGTTCAATACATTCGGTGATCTTTGCTCGAAACCGGCGGTCAGCAGTTCATCGTTGATTTAAAGCCGCGCGAACTATAGCTGCCTAAACGTTGAACACAACTCTTAGCTCCAATTAAATTAAGAAGCGCGTCGCAGTGCCGTTCGATAATAAATAAAGTTTTAGACAAGGTTAAACTCTGACGTAATTGCAGATGGAGGAAAATACAAGAAGGTAATTAGAAATCACTTTTAAACGAGTAATATTATAGCTACATTAAATAAAATCTTTGTAGTATTCAAAAACGAAAATAATTTTAGATGGGCTTCCCTCCAGGTTTATACCTTACAAAAGTGCTGCTGAATAGTATTTTTTAAGGACTTACAATGTTTAGGAATTTATGATTTTCCGAGTTACATGGTTTCGAAATGAGCTTTAGCGGTAAAAGAAAATGCATTTGACAGATGACGTATTTTCCGGAGGAAGTCGGAATCTAGCCTATAAAAATTTGTCTGAGAGACACACAAAGAGCGAACATTAATAATTTGTTGTGACAGTATCAAATAACTTCAGATCGAATTGACGTACTTTAATAACTAAAAGAGAAAATGAAAGTTTTTACTTATGGAATTATAAACATATAAAACATTCATAGGAACTTTTGTAAATCGCATTGAAAGAGAAAATGAAAGTTTTTACGTATGGAAAAATTAATACATTAAACATTCATAGGAACTTTTGTAAATCACGTTGATAATTGAAAAGTTTTTTAATTTTGTTAAGTACGCCTTCTCGCAATTTTTTCCATGTGCTCTAGATTTAATTTATAACAAAGAAATTGTGGAAAAGCGCCAGTAAAAAATTAAAGCTTATTTGTAGCTTCTTGAAGCTTGCACTTTGTCACACTTCATTTTAATAATCTGTAAAACTGTGTACTGAGAAAAGTTATAAACCTTAGTTGAAAAATTGTATACGTTTATTAAAAGTTTGTTAATTATTTTTCTTAATTGTCACAAAATTTGAAATTTTTTTTATACAAAGATTTTATTCAGGCAATGCAAATTCTTCTAACTAATAAAATTTGTTTCTACTAACTTATTACGGAACAACAGTGGCCGCTGTCGTCGAATGGGTTGCGGTTGCGTGCTATAACTCGATATGTCGCTGAGTTCGAGGTTCGAGTCTCAGCCAGGGCAAGTAAAATATAAATCAAAGAAAAAGTTTTTTTTTAATAGCGGTCACCTTTCCGAGGGTATTTCTGCCATGAAAAAACACCTTCGGAATCGCTATAACATAAAGACACACACCACAAATGGTAGAAGAAGCTCGGCCAAACACTGAGCTAAAAGGTGTGAGCGCCAAATTAATAAATTATTTAATTTGATGATAGTATCCTTAGTGCATTGGCAACCAGTCATAGTTCTAAATTCACCAGATGCCCAGTTATTCGTAATCATTGCTAACTCGACTAGGTTCAGAAAACATTACTCGCATTTACGTATCGCTGCAGACCGGAAGTGGTGAGCGCCTTTACTGGTGGTGTGGGTCACATTGGACAGCCACTTATTTTTCAACTTTTGTTTTTCTAGCTAACTAATCTACACATACATATGCGTGGCGAAAAAATAACATCAACAAACACAACGGTAGTTTGAAAACATAAATATATACATTCATATATAAGTCTGAAAACCTATGCACAAATCCTTTTTTGTTTTTGCTATTCGTATTATGCTGCCTCAGCAAGCCATATAAATCATAACTAATTCCCGACAATGGGAAGGTGTTGTTAATGGGGACATTTATTATTTTCTGCTTCGTCAGCCTGTCCGTTTGCCGTACGGACAATCGGCCAACCGCTAGCAACTCCAACACTCTGGTTTTCAATGGCCATTGGCGCGCCTATGCAGACGGTTGCCTAAGCCAGCCTGAGCTAAAGTGCGTCAATTAGTGTTGCTAAGATATAAGCCAGCAAGGCGGTGTTGGACATTTCACACTGCGCGTAGTGGCAACAGTTTTGAAAGTGATTTGTGCTCGCCAGTGTTGAACTTGACATTTTCATTCTTCCCCATCGCCGCCAAAGACTTTAAGTGAGCATTGGGCGTGAAGTTATTTTTAGTGGATTTGAGGATCTTAATCAACAGCATTAGTAAACTCGGTCGATAGTAGCTTAAATAGAATTAGACATACATACATATATACTGTAGTGAATTATGAATGTAGGCCTCAAAATACCAAACCTTTGAGTGCATTTGTTTGGTTGAAGAAGTCGTATGATTTGTACATACCTGAAAGTAGAAAAAAAAAACAAAGAAATTGTTTAATAATGAAATTGTTTAATAATTGTGTTTATATGCTAGACTTATACTTAAAAACTTGCTATAAAATATTGCTGGAAAATTAAATTGCAGAAAATTGACAAACCTCTAGTAGAATATGGATTATTAAAAATCAATTGCAGTTTTCACTTGTGAAATTTGTATTTTTATATAGTTAAATTGATTAAAAAAAATTCTGGCTTAAGAGCTTAACATTTTGATAATATTATTTTGAATTATTTTATATGAATTTTGCTGCAGTATGTGTTACGATATTTCTACAAAATTTTGCACAAAAAAGTATCGATGGAAGTTTACAGCAGGCACTGTATGTAAGGTATGGACACTCTAAATCGGCACTCAATAGAAAACGAAATAATTCCGGCACAAATTATTATAAAACAACATATCGAGCCTTTACCGCCATTTTAGCGTAAGCGACAAAAACCAAATTTTACAGGAGAAGTTTTTTTTTAAATATATTTTTTTTTTTTTTAAGAGTGAACGTCGCTTACGATAAAATGTAAAGTCGTACATCTGCATAACTATAACGATTAGCGAAACAATATTTAGCCAGATGACGTATTATCAGTTTTAGAACAGTTCTGCATCAATAAGTTAATTTTGGAAAAAATGTCGCTTACGTTATTTTCGCGGTTCGATATCTTTCATCAGAATGTTTGTAACTCACTGGAGTTTATAAATTTAAAGAAATCAATATTCAACTACATCATTTCGCCGAATTAGATCTATTCGTCTCTTTGTACAAGATTTCCATCGTTTTTAGTAAAGGAATATTTTATCCGAGTTATTAATTGGGTAACATTTTCGGCCTTCCAGTTCCTTTTATAAACTTCTGATTTTAAAATGCCCCAAAAATGTTCAATTGGTCGTGCTTCTGGTACATTTGCAGGATTGTGTTCTTTCTCCACAAATAACACGTTTTCATCTTTAAAGCTTTCTTGGCGTAATGAGCGCTCGCAAGATCCTGCCAAAAACACGTACATAGTTGCCTTGCTGATAATCGACTGCATTTTAATTTTTCTGCGGTAATTTGTTGTGGATTGCATTTCGGGATTGTCCGTTTTTTTCTTATTACGAATTTCTGTTTTATTACGTAAAATTTTCGCTACTTAACTTTTAGAAATCCAAAAGTTTTTAAAGGTTTTCGTTGTTTACCGACCACGCTTTCTGCTAGCAGAGCATTTTCCTGTCTTTTAGTTATGGAATAAATTGTTTTTTTTTTTTTTATATTTTCCCTCTTAAAATGGTTTACATTAAATAATTCGCAACAACTTTGGTGCTCCGAACAAAATTTGTACACACAAATTTGATCGCGAATTGCTGATTTTGGAGCGCATGCAGACAGCGCAAGCACAAATATAATGGTAAATTTGCTAAGCAGAAGTGGTTAGAAGTATTGAAATTGCTATTACAACATAGTGCCAATTTAGAGCGCCCATACCTTAGTATATTTAGCTATCTATTTGGAGGTGGGATTGCGTAACGCCTATGTTTTTTAACTAAATTTTCCGAATAAAATTTTAATGATGTGAATTTTTGAATCCAAACCCATTTTCAAATTTTATTGTGCGAAATAAATTTTAGCATATGATTTAGATATTCATACTAATATATTATGTACATTAAACTGTCAGTAACAGGACTGTCAACAGCTTTAAAATTTTCCGTAATTTTTTCAATAGAATTTCAGCATTTCTTTGAAAGTGCTTTTAAGCTTAAAATGTGTCCAATACATTAAGCATACGTGCCATGATATTTAACAGCAAGTTGTGTATAAATTAGGGTGGTTCAAACAAGTAAAGCCGCAATTTAAGTCTCTTCATTCTGATAATAGTTCTTTATCAAGAAGATGTAAGTTCCAATTTAATTTTAAAATCAAAAAATACCTAAAGGTCGTTCAAAACGGAGAAAATTTCCTGTGTATTTTATATAGGGGAACACATACATATATGCCACCCAACGACAGATTATATCAATATAGCTGTTATTTTAATATTAATTTTTACAAAGTTGATGTGTTAGCTTTTACTTTTGACCAACGGATGAATTTTACACTTGCAACTCAAAAAGGAAAAAGATGAACGATTGAACAAATAAAGGAATGAATGAATGACTGAATACAACGCAAAGTAAATAAAAAGTTATAAATAAATACTTAAATTAGAGTTGCGGTTTGTGATGTTATGACATTTAGAATGCGTAAGAATCAATATTTTAAAATCGGCTACTCATAAATTCCTTTAATTTGTATAAATTTGATAATCACGATTTTTCCTGTTAATTGAGCTTTAATGCCGATCGGTTTATTGGGAAAATTATTAGGAAAAAACAACAATACTCAAAGCGAAAAAAGTTATAGTACTATTTCGGAAATCATCATATTTCCCCATCAGACGCCTAACGCGTTCTTCTAAGCTTACGCTGTATGAGCTGTTGTTATTTTTGCTTCTTTTCCCTTCACAACTTACTCCAATCAAGTGCGGATATTCTGCCGCCTTTTTTACTTGACTACGTTGTTGTCGTTTTGTACAATTTCTATTTTATAGAATTTTTGTTTTGTATAAAGCAGGCTCATGCTCATATTTTTTTTTCGTTGGAAAACTTTTCCGACACATGAAATAATAATAGTCAATTGTCTATGTCATGCTTTGTTTTAATTTGCTATTTTGATTTTTTAAAACCTCAAAAAATCAAACAATCGTTATAAATAAATAAGATTAAACAGCTAATAATATTAAGAGTTGGTAACATAAGTAAGTAATTGCTTACTTGTTTTAAAGCCTCCTTAAACAAAACAGATTTTTCCGATTGAAACATTCTTTTTTTTATTAACGAGTATATAAGTATTTCCCATTTCTAAAAAAAAAAATTTTCCTCATGCAAATTATGTAGGAAATTGTGTGTTCATGGCTGACCGCTAAATATTTTTAATTTCGGAGCAAAACAGTCATAGTTATCGAGAATATAAATTTGTATATTAATTTTTGGGCCACCCTTAAGTATATATGGATGTATGATTCTCGCCCGAATATTTGATTACTCAAATTTTACTTAGAATCGATTGTGGTTAACGGGATGTTGAATTTAATAATCTTAAAATAACTTTCAACTAAAGTGTGATATTACGCACATAAATGTGAGAAATGACTGTTCGCATAAATAGTTAAATAACATTGTTATTGGTAAATCAGAACTTTTACGAGGTATTTCAATCTACAATACTAAATTTTACGTATGTATGTTGTGAATCGTTTTGAATATCGAAGGCAAATATTTACCTTCTCCTTTTTTTGTGCAAATAGGTTTGAAATTAATTCAATTGAAATACTAATGGAAGTGATGCAGCAATGTTAAATAATAGAATCAAACTTCTATCTATAATTAAAAAATATAATTAAAGTAAATTAAGAAGTTTTCTTCAGTTCTGTTACTAGTTTCAAATCTTTAATTTAGACAAAGTTTTTTCTAATGGCTGTCGTCTCTCTGCCAGCAATGACATACCGCTGAGTGTTATTCTGCTGTGAAATTAACATAACAATTTAAACATCACCATTTGTCGTACAAAATAAAGACGTGCATCAAAAATTGTAGGAGCTCCGGCAATCAACGATATAGAGGCAGTAAACGCCTTGGATTATACTTAAAATAGCTTCTTCTGTCTTTGAAATATTTTTGTTTAATGCTGTTGTAGCATTTATAGAATTTTATATATAATTAATTTCCAGTATTTTTCTGTTAAGTAAAATACAGTCAATCTCTAACAAAAAAAATATTAACCAAAGCTTCGAACTTTTTATATATACATACATAGATATTTTCATAATATGAAGTTGAATAGCCCATTCAATTTTAACACAAACTTACAAAATAATTAAGATTCATTAAAGCAAAAATATTTTTTCAATATATCATTTACCCAATTATTTCTGTTTGTGTTATTGGGTCGAGATTTTATAGCAATTATATTTTGTAAAGTCGTAACTGTTCAGACGTCAAACATTTCACAGATAAATTGCAAAGAAAATGGATTTTTTTCTGCTAGCGCTAAAGATATTTTTTTATGTTCAAGTATAACAGCGTTGCCATACCACAATTAAAAATTAGAATTTGTGTAATAAAAAAAAATGTTTTTCTCCTGAGTTGGATTACACCTTAAAGCTATGTATGTATATTAATAAAGCTAAAATCAACTAACGCAAAATATTCTGCAAATATTATTTACTTGTAAATAGTCTTTTTACTTTTTCAGGGAACAGAAATAAAAACAGTTTCTACACTTCTCAGACAAAGGAGCCGCACATTTTTTTCGGTCATTATTTGTTTAAAAAACTTTGTGTAAGGTATTTACACAAACGTCTATGCTCAATGTGATCTACTTGGATATGATTCCTTGTCGTAAATCGACCAAATAACAAAGCTGAAAAAGTATATATGCCCAAATTAAAAAGGTTCAAAAACGCTAGCTTTTACAAAATTTCATTAACAATTTATATTTTTTTTAAATATGTACGTATGTGTGAAAGTTCAACAAACATAGCATAAATTTGGTACGAATGTATGAGAAAATACTTTAATAACACAACTATATAAAAAAATTTAATCATTTTCCTTGCAGTTTTTACAACTAAATAATAGGTGAATTCAGAAGAGGACAGAGCTAGCACAGAAAAGCCGAATGAGATCATCAGCTATTGGAATTCAATCATTGTTACGTCATCTGCGGAAAGAAATTTACATTTTGAAGTATATCTACATTGCTGGGTAAACACAATAATTACGTGCTTTTTACTTGAGATAATGGGAAGGATTGTCATAACAAAAAAGGTTGTTTGAAAATAATAAAAGGCTAGAACAAAGTCACGAAGCTAAATTCTGATGTTAAAGGAAAAATTAAGTTCAGGGCCTCTTATACGTCTCTTAATTCCGTAAGGTAAATTATGCCTACGATGACATTGAAAAACTAAATACAGTTTAGGGCAATGTGACAATTTGTTATCAAAACGATGACGAAACAAGTGTTGCAACTGTCGAACGCCAATAAAATGATAGTTGTTGTGGCTATCAAACATTTGACATTTAAATTGAATAGACTGGAGAGTTTGCTTTTAAAAATTATCATCATCATCTATCTAGAAATACGCATCTGCTACCAACTCGCTGCACAGACAGTGAAATTTAAAAAATCATATTAATTTTCTCATTGTATTTTTTATCTTATATTTAATAGGGGGCACTACAGAAAATCGGCTTTTACAATTCACTTTTCAACTTATATTTTTCAATACTAAAAAGATTTTTCCATTTCATACTACAAAAGCAATTGTTATTTAAATCCGCTTGCCTTTGTGAGCTTTCCCCAATTGTGATCAAACGTTTTTCACACCCTCGACACATATAATCTTACATACATTTATTTAAGTATGCAAGTACATATGTATGTATGTTTGTATGTAAAATCACTGAAAAGCCTATTCTTAAGAAAATCCGCTTATGGTGATGGGTTGGCTGACTGTCTCTTCTCCTAAAGGTGTCAATAATACCAGCTTTCATTATTACGGCGCTTACTTAATAGATCGAATAAAAATATGTGGCTCTGGTAAGCAACAACAGAAACAAGCGAAGCAAAGAAAAAATAAGAAATAGGCGCTGACTGTTATGTGAGTATTTTCAATTTGCTGCTGAATGGAAAAAAGTAGCTTATATGATTTTTTTAATTATCTTCTTTCGACCTGCAATTAATTTTTTTGATATTTGAACGTAATTTTTTTTTGTTCCAAATGCATTAAAATTTAACTCAGCTTTGAGAAGTTTTAATTTGAAATAAATGACATTAAGACGAACCAGAGTCATTTTGCCCTCATCTAGCAAACAAGTTTTTTGAAGAAATGCATCTCTTTCAATTCTAGTACAGTAAAATGGTAGCTTCAAATAGCTAGTTATTACAATTGATTTTCGATAATTATTTTGCTGTTCTTCTCCATGAAAAAAAGAATTTTCTTTTTATTCTATTTTTGAATAATTTTTTACAACTTGTTGTTAGTCTGTAAGAATAAATTATGTATTCATAGACTATTTTTTACAAATAAATAATACCCACTAAGCTAAATTAATTTAATTTAAAATAAATCGTTTGTAAATTCAAATTAGAAATTTGTTCTTGCCAAGAGAGATTTAAGAGTTCTTGGTCCAAATGTCCCTACTAGTACTTCAAATTATGTCGATTTTACCAGACATTCTAGCGTTAAAGGGGTACTCAATTTTATTTCCTGTCGAGTTTACTTTTCATTTTGGAGATTATTTGATACTTTGAAATGCAAAATAAAATTTTAAACGACAAAGAGAAAATCTGCGCATAACCCATGTTAATTTGGTATTGTAAATTGTGTTTGGAAAATATCCCTTAAATTTAATTTTGTTAAAAATTTATACATATTTTTAAATTTATCGAAGCAGGAGAAAATGCAAAAAATGTTGGGAAATGGTCACAACATGCCCATAAACATATTTATATTAATTCTTCCAAATCTCCAAATTGGCTTATTTGATATTTAAATATGCTCTTGGTATATTTAATTATTTATTTGATAGAATAGTCTAGCGGAAAGTTAAATTTATATCATAAAAAAGATGTCTACTAAGTGATATAGGTCAGGAACTGCATGGTTCAGGCTTACTTAGCCTTACATTTTTCTCTTCTTAACTTTTAATGTCGTGGAATTCACCTACTAGTAATCCCATCCAAGATTCATAATTATATCTTAAAATTGTAGCCAAAACAGCTTACCAAGGCCAATATATTATGAATATTATACAATGATTATGAAGGCGATTTATGACAAAACCGCCGTTGCTCGCTAAAGGTCCGTAATCAATTTTCCAATATTTGGAAAATAAATCTCTCTAAATAAATCTGAAAAATATCACCGTAAGTCATAAGAAACCCAACGCTTTCCGTTCTTATTTTACGATTTTCGTTTATAAATTTCTGTTAAGAAACTTAAATGTTACAAAAAAAATGGATACACCTATGCAATTAGCATTTGCATTCTCTAACGTAAAAACAGAATACAGTAAAATGTAAATATGTATGTCACAATTTTATTGAGCTCGAAGCCAGAATTTTATTTGTAAAAACAACAACAATTTTGTAATGGTAGAAGTTATAGTAGTATTTCGGAAACCACCACATTTTCTCATCAAACTTTTTTTTAATTTAATTAATATTAATTCATCACCACTTTTCCAATCTTTGCACCAAGGATCTCGGGGTTGCAGAGCCAACACGCTAGATGCTGTGCTACGCTTGCCGAGTGGACTGTTGTGTCTATTCCATATTCCTAAAACAAGCCAACTACAAACAAGAGCAGCTAATCTGTCGCTATTAAACCTGCTTACGTGATGGTTGTTTGTGTTTTTAGCAATGATGTATTTTTATTTTATTTTTTTAACTACTTTATTGGATTTAAAATGAATTATAACATAATTCACAATTTTATTGAGCTCAAGGCCAGTTTGTGGAAGATTTTATTTGGAAAAAACAACAACAGTTTTTTAAGTTAAAATTTATACTGGTAACCTAAAAAGGAATTAAATTCATATAAATAAAAACCAGCGAGTGGTTTTATTTGTTGATAATTTGGTTATTTTGTTTTTAAAATCGTTAAGCCATTACAACAGCTTTAAGTTCGTTTTTAATTCCTTCTCCCAAAACGTTTTCATACAGTTTAGTCAGTTAATAAAGTTGTAACCTCGCCCGTCCCCAAAATTATGCTCAGGTACTTTATAATTCTCTTAACATTTTTTTAGTAAAGAAAACTGTATCTATTATCTGATCCAAAAGCTCACTTACTGCGCTGTTTTGAAAGAGTTAACTAAACAGTTAGAAGGCCAAAAATAATTTTTTTCTCATTTTTTTTCATTTATACATTTATAGCGCCAAAGTCGAGCCCTCGAAAAAAGTTGTTCCGACAGTTAACCTCAGGATTGGGATCTCTGAAACTTGAAAAAGCAAGGTTTCCCGCGTGACAATTTACCCCCGTTGGGCAAAATTTCCTGAAACAAATGCCTGAAATTAAAAAAAAAAAAAAGGAATTCCTGCCTATTTTTCTTCTGGTTTTCCTGGTTAAAAATATTTATGTTTTTAATTTTTACTCAAATTGTTGTAAATTCTTACACATAATATAATAAAAAATAAAACGCATTATGATTTATTCAAATCGGTCCAGCCAATCCGGAATTACACCAAAATACTTTAAGAATTTATTTTTGAAGCTATAAGCAATTGAAAAATGCAAAAAAAAATGCTGCCATATGTACATTCGTATGTAGAAATAAGTATACAGTTTTCAATCAAAAGCATTCTGAAATTTTTTTCTCCAAAATTTTTCAAAACAAGGAAATTATCGACCAAGCCTAATGTACGTCCATACATACATATGTAGCTTTGTATGTGGCAGTAAAATTTTACTATTCATGCTTATGTATTTATTTACCTTGCTTCACTGGCATTACATATATTTCGCTGGATTTTCTAAGCCCTAACCGACCGACCGTCTTGTCTTTTAGCGTTTGCAAAACTTGTACCAGGTGTTTGAGTTGCACAAAGTGAGCTCGTAAAAAGTTAAGTGCAGCTATATTGCTTAGCCACATTTCTCCTCGCAATGAGGTTTGCTTTTAATACCGTTTTGTAAATTTGTGTACGCTTTAAGCCACCTTTAAGCAATGAGTTTCGAAAACTTTCGCTATGAAAACTTGGGAAAGCTTGTTATTTAGGGTTTGTTGCTGGAGTAGGGAGTCGAAAGGAGCCTGTACATACTTATAAATTGATGTAAGAAAACTAATAATAATAATATTGGGTAGAGTGTATTAAAATTTAATGACATAAAAAGTTGCATAAAATTATGTTTGCACCAAATTATTGCAAATATAAATTGAACATAAAAAGAGAAACTTAAAGTGAAATAAAAATATTTATTGTTATTTTTTAGAAAATTTGATATATAAAAACATGTCAAAGAAAGCATTGAAAATATACCAAATTAAATTTTAAAGTCAAGCTTTTATATTAGAGTCTTAAGTGCTGATAACTAACTATCGCATATACATTACCAAGCTTTTGATAAAACATATCGCTTGAATATCATCAGTACGAATACGCCTTAAACACTGCCACATTATTTTGATGTGTGATTTTATTGAAATATACATATTTATGTGTGCTTTTTAGACATGTGGATTTTAAGAAGAAATAAAACCCATATTATTTAATGCTATGTTCAAGAATTTAGCTTTATTACAAAGATAAGGGTTCGCAATTATGTTTTAAAAATGATTTCGGGCAAGTGACTGCTGCGGCAGGCTCGAATAAATTCCAGCCGAGAGGCCTAATTTTGTACCACTTTTTGCAGCAATTCGGGCCGTATGTCAGCAATAACGCGCCGAAAATTCTCTTTCCAGGCGTGTTGAAATAGCAAACGCAGCTGAGTATAAATCAAGTAACAGCTGTCAAAAAGACCAACTTCACGTCTAACAAAAACACCCTATATTTAAACTTGTTTTTAAATTAGTTGTATATTCTTTAGGCTATGAAGCAATACTTTTTGCAAAACCAGAGTGCATAGAAATAAGGGTATGATTACTTTTTCTATTACTTTATGGAATCTATATTTTTTTATCATATTTTAGTTTTCTTAGTTTTTTATCATATAAATTTCAGGCTGGTGTGCTATATTTTGAATTATATTGTTCATCGCGAGTGTTTAATACCTTAAAACGGCGATTTAACACTAACTTATTGATAGGTCTCAAAATAGTTACGGTACATGATAATAAAGAAGAAAAATTACTTCAAATATCATAAAATATAAAAATTGTATCTCAAAAAAAAATTAATTGTACGTATGTACATATATACATATGTATATGTATATATATATTATAAATCCGCTTAAAACACACAAATATATATTAAAAGTTAGCCATTTTATGTAAATTATAAACAAATAAATTACGACAATTTCATAAGAAAAACTCATAAAATCGCAAATAAATTCACAACTGATTTAAACCATAAGACTCTCTACTTTAATACTTACATATATTTTAGGAATGTACTGCTCATATGATTTAATTTTTTTTTTATTATTAATCTATGTGGCGATAGTACCTAATACACTATTACTAAAAAATTAACTGTCTAATAACATAGATTGTCTAACCAAAAAAAATCTTATTAGAGCAGTGAGCCGTAAGCCCTGGCACCTAGTGCTCCTTTTATTGTAAAATAATAATTTATTGTTATTTTCCATTCATTAAATTAAAAAATAAAAATAAAAAAATTCACATGCACATAAGTACAAAAGGAGCAACAATTGCTTTCCAAATTCTGTATTTTACTCTCCTTCGAAATTCTTTATTTTCTTTAACTTCCTTCGTAGTACTGAAAATTTCTTAGCAATTATTTGCCAAACAACGCCCATTTCCGACTTCAATAACAATGTAAGAAATCATTTATAGTTGAAACTTGAGTATTCCAAAAATAGATACATAAATATGTACATACATACATTAAGAGGGTGTACAAATATAGGAATAAATGTTAAGTTGGACCTTTAATACCCAAGCGGCTTAGGGAATGTGCTTTGACGAAAAAAAATATAATTAATTTTTTTATATTTGCATCAAGAATCATGAACAGGTTGCTTGAAGCGTTTAAAATATTTAATTTATAAAAATAAACTTTTTGTAGAAATGGTATAGAAAAACAAAACTTTAACTTATAATTCTTCGTAGAAGTCTTTTTTTACTTTAATTCGGGAAAATAGTTTCTAGAAGACGAAGAGTAAGAGTATTTATATACACTTGTGTTCGTTGAAAGAATTTTGTGTATAGCATTTTCTCAAAGTATATCTATCCTTTTGAGTTTATTTCCTGCAAATTTCATAAAGATCTGAGCTCTAGAGCCAAAGTTACAGCTGTCAACAGCGCACTCCTGCCAAATGCCCCCAAGTTCGTGCAAAACTTTAAACGCGACTATCTTAAAATGTTGTTTTGCAAAAAGTCCCGTTGCGGTTAGCAAGGTTACTCAAGAACCATGTGACCTATCGGTCTAATTCTTGCAGGCTACTTAAAAACTGCAATATCTCATACTTGAAAGAAGACATTTTTATTTGAAGCAAAAGTTTTTTTTTGGGGATGAAAAAACTGAATTTTTTGCCCTTCAAAAATCGAACTTTTCAGGAAAGTCATCCCGTCTTTGCAAAAAATATTCTTAAAAATCCGATTTATTCAGAGAATAAGTGTATGAAACCCCTTAATTTTCACGTGCATTTATTTAATGAAAACAAAACATAAGTATTTATTATTAAAACTGTGTTAAATAAAAAACTAGTCATTATTCATTGAAAGTTTTCGAAAAGAAAAAATTTACCGATTGATATATGTATATCGATTTATAAGAATTATAATGTTGCATATTCGGAAAATAGCTTTTCCTTATAAACAAATTATTTCGGAAATGTTCACCGCTCTTGGCGACGTTTTAATATTTTTGGACCCAAAATAAAAAAAGTTGTAGTAAATTTTTTCAATGTTCAACAAGCCCAGGTGTTGACAGATAATTTCGAAATAGATTTTTTTTTCGGACAACCCTAATGTACATACATACATACATACATAAATATGTGAGCACAGATGCATACATATGTACATATGTATATCGGATCGATATACATTTGCATTTGAGTAGCTCCAAAAATCGTCGTCTTATTCGCAACTTGTCTTTCCCTTCGGAGGACACAGCAATGGTTTCGTTACCTGCTGACTAAAATGTTGCTGAGAATCGAAAATCGAAAGTTGTAAAATTTTATGGTTTTCACTTGTACGGAAGGAAAATACACACACAAACATACGCTAGCACCCACTTACATACATGTGTATGTACATATGCCTGGCAAGCAGTTCCTTTCGCTTGCACTCAGCCACTCACAAAGGTGTATACGAGTATGCGCAAATATTTAAGCACTCGAAAACGCTTCATTTGCTATTCCCTCATTTCCACTCTTCATTGTTGTTTCGTTGACGTGAATATATATATTTTTTTCAATTTCGCAAATTTCGTTCGCGAAGTAGCATAAAGATGCAAACTTACCTAAGTACATAGGTATGAATGTATGCATGTATGTATGTACTCGTATGTACATTTGTATGTGTTTGTTTACTTCGCATGTCTGTGCGCTGGGAACAACAACACAGCGATACTATCATCGGCACCGGCATTGGGACCGACACTGGCACTCGTGGTTACGATTTCAATTTTCAATTGTGGCAATGCACAGACAGTCGTTTAACAAAAGCAACAACAATAGCAGCAATACAGCAACCTCAATACAATTGGAGTCACTTGCAATACGTCGTAACGAATTCGGAATTGCTTTCGCCTGCCTTCCAATTTAGTTGTCTAACATCCGTTTAGCCCCTTGACTGCTTCGCCATCCATTTACGGGTAGACATTTATATCATTGTTGCTGCCACAAGTCTATCAATGTTGCACAGGTGTGATATGTTTGCTTGTTTGTTGAGTCAATTGCCACGACAGGGTGGTTTTTTTTCCTTGGCTGATTTGGCTGGTGATGGAATGGGTTTAGCTGTTTTTTTGTTTCATTCGCTGTTTGATTTTTAATACTCGACGATTTAAGTTGTAATTGATTTTTATCATTTATTTACTAATGGGATTTGAATGAGTCCATATACATGTATGTTTGTATGTTTAACGGATAATATGCGATGCGAGCATTTACATCTTTATTTTTTACCGGATGTTATTGAAAATCAAAGAAGTTCTCTTAAAGCGATATTCATAATCCCATTTCGAAAAACAATAAATGAAATTTCCAAACATCAACCTAAATATAATATAAAATAATATATTCGAGGTTCGAATCTCGCCCAAGGTAAGAAAAACTAAATCATAGAAAAAGTTCTTTTTTCTAATAGCGATCATCCCTCGGCAGGCAATGCAAACCACCGAGGGTATTTCTGAAAAAGCTATTCATAAATATATCTGCCGTTCGTAGTCGACACACAACTGCAGGTCACTCTATTGGTGATAAAATATAAAGACGCACACCACAAATGGTAGGAGAAACTAGGCCCCACAGTGAGCTTTATACATAGCATAAGCGCCAAATTATTATTATTACGAGTATTATTACTGTGAATAATTAGTTGCTCTGAGTCTACCCATTCAGCTTTTGATACTTTCACATACAAAATTTAGTATTTACGGAGTTTAGTAAAGCCACTGATTTGGATTTAATTGTTTTGCTTTTTCCAAATCCAGCCAATTTTTAAAACTTTTCCATAATGCCGCACTTGCCTTCTTTCATTTCAATTTCATTTTGTAAGTTATTTCAATTCTCCTTAATTTGATACCAAATTTGTTTAATTTGGGTATGCAGTTTGATTGTTATTTCGGACTTTAAAAATATTCGAAAAAAATAACTGTTACTTTCGGTCCCAGCTTTGGATTATTCCAAACTCGTTCTGAAAACGAACTACTTCCCCATTTCACCGCTATCTCTGATTTAGGAACCGCGAACTCACCATTCATAACATTACAAATCTTAAAGCCTTTTGAAAAAAAAATTACAAAACTAACGAAGCTTCTACATCTACATAACTAGACAACTGCCACTGTACTTTTCTTACTTAAGGCAAAGCCTGTGTGAAGTCAATTATTTTAGTAGTAAATCTTTCGACAGATTAAAAAAGAAAAGAGGGAGATCGCTGGTTAAACTTGCAAAATGAATTTAAGTAAGTTCACATTGTGTTTTACAAATAAATTTAGGCGACAAAGAAGCAAATATACAATGTACTCCCCGTGCACTTCGATTGAAGAAATGCTCGATCACTATTTTCTGATTTAATTATTTTTCTTTTATTTATTTTCCTAATTTTTTTAAAACCATTCCATAACAAAAACCATAGAAACGTAAGTTTACAATTTTAAAGAAAATCCAAAAATTTATCAATTCAATTTTCTTTAAAAATTCCCAAATTTTTCTCAGAATTTTTAGAATGTTTTTGATTGTGTTCGCTATGCCATTCAATGACAACAAAGCGACCATATGAATTTGAAATCAAGGTTATTTTTGTTTACATCAACTTGCGCTTTATTATACTAATTTGCCATTAAACTGCTTACTCAAAGTTCTAGGGAAAAGAATGGCATATTTTTAATACTTACTTAGTTTCAATTCGTAAATATAAAATATATATTTTAAAGGAAAAATTAGGGATTGTTTTCCATTTCACAAATGTATTTAATTACATTGCTTCACATGGTATTTTAAATTATTTCTTACTATTATCATTCAACAAAACATAGAACCAAATTCATAGAATATTAAATTAAATATCTTGTAAAAAAAGGCTTGTAAATTAAATATTGTTAATGTTTCACTTGTGTTTTCAAGTGATACCAGATTTTCCGAATTTACAGAGTTCTTGCGGGATATCAAAATATAGTTGTACATGGTTGCTTAGGCAGGTTCTGAACTTACAATTGATTCATTAAAATCCGTATTTACATTTTCTCTTATTATCAAATAGGCTTGTCATACATTTTTTTTTTTTTTTTTAATTTCAATTTCACTCGCATTACAGCACCTATCTGATTATGTACAGAAATCAGTAAACATTTAGGAATCAGGTGTTTTCGGGATGTGGAAAATTGATCGGAATTCCGGCATTGCCCACCATAGTTTGTGTATACATATGTACTAATTCTAAAGCAAATAAAAATCTCAGCGTGTGATTTCTTCGAAAATGAAAGCCAATTCAAATAAGTTGTTAAATTCAAATATTTCCTTTATCTTCTATAAGTATTTTCCACTCAAATATAAACTCTACCTCGCATTTAAATTTGGCGTTTAAAGTATTTACAAGACAATATTATATTGGTGAAGAACTGTAGTGAATTTAATGGCGCTTTCGTTAAATGTTGCTGAAAATTTCAATTTCATGGATTTCTGGCTTACTTTACCTTTCGTTAGTTGAAACGAAATTTTTTTATAGACTTTGCGCATTAACAATTGGAAGATCAGCGTGAAATTTAACGATTGCGACGATTTAAAATGACACACAAAGTAATTGTATACCTAGATTTTATATTTATTCATATGTATGTATGTATATACATAAATAAAATGCAAACAAATTTGTGGCAGTTTGTGTGGCTCGCTCTTCTCCCATTGTCGTCCTTTCGCATATTCTTCACATCAGACAATGCAGATTAACTGTGGCCATAAATACGTTTCGAAGGTAAATTTCAACTGATAGGCGCAAATAATATTGGCGAATTTGACTCGACTTTCAGTCCCATACTTCGTGCTCCAGCGTCACGCAATGTATTGTAGCGAATTGCTTTTAAACGCATCGAATCGAAAGTTAAATGATGCGTATAATTTGTATTGTAGCCGCACGTATGTATATGTTTCCGTTGGTGCTTAAATGTTAGCGATTGAGCGATTTTATTTGCCTTTGCATTTTACCGCGATTTACAAGCCATAAACGGTTATACTTATGTTCAAACGCTATACGCAATCACTACACACAAACACACATACGCAATAATAAATGATTGTCTGTTGGTATGTAAATAATCGCAATTCACATCGAGTTGGCATTTTATTGGTAATTGAGTTTAATCTCCACTGCAAAAGTGGCGATCGTTAAAATTACTTATTTAATTCGGATTTATTGGCGTAAATGCACGCTTATTCGTCTTTTCGAAATGCCATAATTTCTTAATTTTAATTTTTATTTGCCAAACCGAGAGTATACATTTTATGCCCCTCATTTTTTAACTCATATAATCCATTTTCGTAGAAGCGTTAAGGAGGATATTAAAAATTAATTTTAAACAAAACTATGTTGAGCTCAAATAAAGTAAATGTACAAATTCTAAGCAAGTGTGATTAATTTGTCGCATGTTATGCGCAATCACTATGTGAACATAAGATAATTTTTAAAAATATCCTAACAACAATCAGGCGTTTGAAATGTTACAAACAAAAATTTGTCAATTTTGTAATATTATTTTATGTATGTAGTTACAAGCATGCATCCCTTGCTTTAGCATACTGAATATAATTTTTCGCGACTGCAATTTGTTAAATTTCCCCCGATACATTTGCAACATTTCAATACACGTCCTGACTTCAGCTATACAATTTGCAAGTCGTGCGCTGCAGCGCATCATTTCGTCATATTCATAAATAGCATCAGCGTCCCAGACAAAGGGATTTGCAAAAATAAGATAAAGAAGAAAGCGGTGAGCACAACCGGAAGCTGCATGCCAACAGTCAGTCAGTAAAACGAACACATATGTATGTATGTGTACCTACGGCTTGTGCGCACGAAAATATGCAACAAATAAACCGAGACGACGCCATTTGCATATGCTGAATGGTCTCGTAAGTGTGTGTATGTGTTCATTTGCATATTCGGCGTATATCGAGGAGACAGAAAACGTGGAGAAAAATAATGTGTGATGAAGCGATGGATGGTACATAGTGCGGTCGCGAGCGCGAACCACTCAAACATGAAATTCCCAAGCGCACAGCTTCCGAATTCCCCTCCGACTGTTGGCCGGATTACCGCTCATCTGGCGGCGTCTGATGGCAACTGTAGCACGTACAATCGCGACCGCGTATTAAAGCGACTTACTACACTTGACTGTCAGGCGCTTTGTTACAACGTTAGTGAGTCTGGCACGGTAAGCTATGTTCTTGCACTCTAAGAATTTTGAGTTGACAGTGGTTGTTAAATGAAAAGACGTTGGATTTCAAAGGCAAATTTGATACGCTTTAAAGAGGAAGAAAAAACAAACTGTTCACTTGGTAGAAGAATAGCAGCAATTGAATAAGAAGTAGTGCAAATAATGATAAACACGCGGGAAATGCATAAAAAACTTAGAATATGCGTAGGATTATAGTATAAGAAAAGAAAAAGTGGTGTCCATTTCAGTATTACATTTACATTCGAATTTTAAAAAATACACAATTCAAGTAAAGACTTGAAATTACGAATTTCATCAAGTTTTTTTTTTTAAGAAATATAGAATTGTAAAGTATTTTTTCATTCATAGGTGGACATATAATTGTTAAAAAAAAATCTTTGGTCCTTGCAAAGGTCCATTGTCGTACCAAGCGGTTTGAAAAAATTAAGACTAGAAAAGTCTTTCCGCCTTCCGGACCACTGCAGTGTCTTTGCGGCTGAGGTCAATTCAATGCAGGAGGCGGTGGACTACCTAAGCACATAAGAAGTTTGATACAAAGAAATATTAATTTTTTCCGAATTCTAAAAGGTGGCAACCTGCCGGAAATCTCCAAACGAGATGGTGGAGCACTTTGCTTTTCACCTGGTATGGGTGCCAGGACACAGTAACATACCGGGCAATGAAACAGCAGACGAGATTGCAAGAAGGGAAATATCCATTTTGCTTTCATCACGCTGATAGGGTTAAGGTATGCCGCTCGATACCTGCAAGTTCTTTCTAAGGGACTCATCTCTTAAGAAAACAGGAGACCGTTGGCAAAACGGTACTTATTGTATCAAATTCATGTGGTCGGAGTGGGACGTCAAAAGATCCCAAGGTCTGTTCTTGCTAAGCAGGTGAGACCTGTCCTTAGCTTTAGGATTATAAATGTCTCGCTCTTCAGATCAGAGATTTTCAGCAACCGATCTGGCCAGGATAGAGATACTTTATTTATTTTTTTAAATAATTGTTTTTCCTTTTTTTTGTCTTTCTTACACTACTACGAAAAGGCAATTAAACAGAAGCTTAATATGTAAAATAAACGTTGCACCTATCCTAACTTATCTTAAACAATGTTTTATCACTCAATGAGTGAAATTATGATTTATGAACAACAAAATGAAAGCTTCAAGAAGTTTTAAAATCCACAAATTTTTAATATTTTTTTTTTATTAACGTTCTTCCTCATACTCAAGTTTTTTACATACAAAATCGAAAGAAAGTAAAAAAAGACTGAAACGTGAGTCTCTTATGATTGTTTTATGCTATATATGTATATGTATGTGCAGTGAATCGGAAGCTTTTACATATGTGCATATGTATGTATGTTTTTATGTATATACATATATAAATATAAAATCCGTACGAAAGTGATTCAAAAAGCGATAGTGAAAAACTATTTTTGTGTGGCGCTTCAATGTAACGTCTAACCTCTTTGCGTCTCTTAAAAAAAACGATCGCTTATTACTTTAAGTTCACAAATTGAGAGTTTATGATGAACTTAATTAATTAAATGGACTTAAAATATTATTCACAGCACCAATGGACCGCATTGGTGTCTTTAATGCAGCTTACGCAATTTTCAAACTATTTCCTCTGTTATAGAAATTAGTAGACTTTTTTCTGCAGACTGCTAGATTAGTTTAATAAAAAACTTTCAGTTTAGAAAAGTGAACGATAATTAGTTGATATCTCAAATATGCTACCCTTCTAATTTGAGCTAAAAAATTTAATTATTTAGGAATTTTATTTTACAAGAAGGAGGCATTATAAAGAAAATTAAAAATTATTACCTAAAGTAAACTAATGTTTATTAGTCCCGAAAATTTTTTTTTTAAATAATATTGTCTGCTGAGTTTAGTAAAACTTTAGATGCTGGTATCTTTTTATTTAAATTTCTTAAATATAAGGTACGTTCGTTTACAATCTCCAACAGAAAATATCCAACAGCAAAATTCAGTGGAATTGTCTTCTCTTCTCTCACAAAAGAAAAATATCCAAAACAGTACGCGGTAATTATGCGAATTGCAATCATCTGTTTTTGATCAGCTGTTTTGCTGTTGGCAAATTTCTGCTAGCAAAAATTTTTCCAGCAGAAACCAACAGCTTCCCCTCAAATTGAAATGTCACTTTGCTCTCTCAATTTCCCCTACTTTGTTAGTTTTTGGCGTACGCGAACGCTAAAAGCTGATAGTTTTCGAAAACTTTCAATAATTATCAGTACCCGAACTTACCTATAATTGAAATATTTTGACATTTGCGTAAATACAAAACAACTCATTTACATGTTTAGATTTGTGTGAGTTTTATTCAAAAAGTATTTTTAAGTTGAAATATTACAGATTTTTTTTTAAATTTAATTTCGCATTGTTAACAAAGGCATCTTTTCCAGACACAACGCATTGTTCTAACACAAATGAAAGTAGTTTATATTTCTTTGGAAATAATAAAGGATTCACATACCTGACAGTATTAAACTTTATTTCACATATATGTTATCAAATTAAGGTCATATCACTATCCTCATTATTACTCTAATGAAATTCCATGTAACACAAATTCTTTAGATTTTCTCAATTACAATTTATTTGATAAGTAATAATCAGGTGTTCGTAGAGACAAGAAAAACTTAAGACGGCCAAATCAGTTGAACTTGTGTCGAGCTTAAGATTTGGTTAGTGAAATGCAAAATCTTGAAATAAAGTATTACTAAGAACTTGAGAACTTAACATCTAACAAATAAGATAAAATATTAAAGTAAATAAAAGATTAGAAAAATGGAATGGTGCATGGTTTATTAGTAATGCTTTCTTAAAATGCAATGTGAAGCTTGAGTACTAGTTTGGTCCACATATGTAAAAAGAGGATTTTGCGTATGAACTCGAGTGGGACCAACAACTCCAAATTAATTTACAATATAAAATAAAAATATCGAGAGCTTCAAAAATGTAAGAGCAGAAATATTTTCAGATGTGATTTATTTGTTTTATTTATTTTACTGCTTACCGAGATATAAATTTTCGATGAAAAACTTCTATTAATTTCACCTTGTTATATCATTTCGAATAAAAATCTTGAAAATTAGGTTGGAGTGATGAAGACTTGTACACAGATTTTAAAAGAAAAACTAGATAGCTCTTACCAATATTAAAAAAACGCAACAGTTTTACCGCCAAATATCCAGTAATCTTAAATTAAGTGTTTAACTGATTTGAATCATTTGCTTTAATTTATTCAATTAAAAATTAACAACAATATGGGTAATAAACGAAGCAGGTATAAGAAAGCATAATATTGAAAAAAAAAGGTTTTAGCAGAGTTAACGTTACTCTTTAAAATTTTATTTAAAAATCAATGAAAGACAAGTTAAATATTTCAATATTGGTTATTGATGAATCGAGTCAACATTTATTTAAAAGTTTAAAGTTCTTCAAAGTACGGAAAAAGATTAAAAGTAATCAAATATTTATTATTATTATTATTCTTTATTAGAGCAATATAAAATATTACACTAACTAATGAAACACACTAGCTACTTAGGCCTACGGTGCTTTGGTTTTTTAAGCAATATACTAGTTTATTGACAGGTACAACTTATGTTTTTTAAATTTGTTAACGTGTGATTATATGCTATTAATTAAGCCGACATCTTTTATAAAGTTAAATATCTTAAGGACATTATCTGTGGTGATATGTTTTAGGAGCAGGGAAGGTTGGGTTGAGCGAAAGTGGGATAGCCTTTTGCAATGTAAAGCTGCACAGTTATCAAGGATGTGTTGAATTTTAAGGTTATTCCCGCAAAAGGGACAAGAGGGCAGAGGACGGGATAGGAGGAGATATTCGTGTGTTAGTTTTGAGTGCCCAATCCTTAACCGGGTAAAAATACTGGGTTGCATTTTAGATAGCGTAGATGGAAAAGTTGCCTTTTTGCGTTCGGGGTTGAAGTTGGTGTAGGGGTGATTGAAGAGGGTCCATGCATTGAGTTGATGTAGCGAGAGGTAATTACTGATAAGTCTACGGATATCATTTTGAAAGGGGGGTCAAAAGTGATTACAGGAGACAAGTGCAAACTTTTTGCTGCATGTTCGTTCCTAGTGATTCCTTTGTGGCCCGGGATCCATATTATTTTTATTTCACCCGCTTTTTTTATTAACCAGTCACGAATTTGGGAGATAACATGATTGTTGTTGTGAATATTCTCCAGGGCCTGTAGGACGGAAAAGCTGTCTGTGAAAATTGCGAACCTACCCTTATTATTATATGCTCGAGTTACTGCCTTCAAAATTCCAAAAGCTTCCGCTGAAAAAATGGAATAATGGCTTGGGAGACGACCTCCTATTAATAATTTGCCGTTATAATCAACAGCAGCGAAAGTTGTACTGTATTCAACTTTGGAACCATCTGTGTATATATGAAACCTATTGGCAAAATCTTTCTGGCTAACTAATTCGTGAAAGAGCTGTTTATACGTGTCAGGGCTCGTACAGTCTTTTTGGAAGGAATGAAGACTGGAATCGATTGAGCTGGAAAGTAGGAGCCAGGGTGCTTGGTGGCTTATCATGGAACGGGTTGGAGGGATTTGGATGTCCAGGTCGTTTAGGTAAGATATGAAGTGTCGTATAGCAGACTTTACTTTGGGGGTGCGTTTGTGCTCAGAGGCGTTTTTAAAAATATCAAACAGGGGCCTGTTGGTGGTAGTTAGGAGTTTTGGAATTAGTTTGATAGTGGCCGTTTTATATCTTTCCGGGATAGACGGCAGCCCAGCTTCAGAAATATTTATTAGTAATGATGCTGTAATGGTAAATAATTGACGGAAAATTTGGTAACAAATCGAAGTTTAAATTTTCGACTTGCACATAATATCTATAAAACAAACGGCCAAACCAAACACAAATATTTGGAATTTTCTTTTCGGTTATACTTACCATTGTTTGGTCGTAATCTATATTTTTTGATACCCAAATTTGAAAAATTAAAGGATTTTTTTAATGCAAATTGATGCAGAGAAACGAAAGATTCAGCCCTGTCGTGGAATCCGATGTTTTCGGTGTCGGGTTTGAATTCGACTTCTTTTTTCTTTAATTGTTCCGCAATCCGGTCATATCGATTATTTTGTTCGAAAAAGGATTTTTTTATCAGTTCTTGGTGTCGTTCAATCCGAGTTTTCTGGAGCAGAAATATGTTAACGTTTTTGTTCATTTATTCGTTTTTTTTTTGTAATTGCCGGTAATTTCCTTAAGACGTAAGTAAATTATTTCATATTTTGTAAAATACAGGCAATATCTACATATGTATTTTCTAATTTTCCATTTATAAATAAGGGAAAGGAAAAATTTTATTCAGAATGAGCATTTAGTGGAATTTATAGACTGTGCTCAACATTGACAAGTGCTTTATTAAAAGAGACAATTGTTTTAGTCCCTTTAAATGATACGCTTTGTTTCTTCAAACCGTCCTTCTTATATAAAAAAATTTAATTAAATGCCGCTCATTTAACTTTTCGTCAATAAAGTTAAATATTTTGATAAGAAATATTTTCTTTTAGCAATTCAAATTCACCTTTTTTACGGGCAAATTGTAGACATCATAAAACAATTTCTTGTTTAAAATGAAAACTTTAGCAAAAAACTGTTCAAAAAACCTCATTTTTTTAGAAGTTTCCGATCTCTTTAAATTGAATAAATACGACAATACTCGTATATAATAGTTTGGACATAAATGCTTTTCTATTTTCAAACAAGGTGATCTAGTATTAAGTGAAGAGACTAACTACCACGAATAGACGAACTTTTTCGGATATAGATGCCGAGTTTCATGAGTTAGGTGAAATAATAGTTAAGCGCTTGTCATTGAATATCAGAAATTAATGAACTCTCTTCTACACAGTATCCGTATTGAATTATGTGCAACATTTGCGTTACCACAGTCCACATACCACAACGATTTGCGTGCACTCGGCGAATTGAAATGTGAATTGCGCCTAGGACCTCAAATAAGTTTCAAAGCAATATAAACTCTGTCGACAATTTCGTTTCTGCCTAAGGAAAACGAAAAAGTTGTATTTTTTATTGCTTTCGATTTCCATTTTTATTGTCGACTCCTTCGTGGCGTTCGTGCAGCTCGTGTCATTTGTTGTACGTGTTGCCGCTGAACCTTCCATGCATTCTGCTTAACCGTGTCTTATTGCTCGTGATAGCACACAAGAAGCCCTTCTCGTATATATTCCGAGCCGGTTGGCGCGTTAAAGCAGAGCGCAGCGACGACTTCTACGACTAAGTATTATTATTCGTTTTTTGCTTTAATTTTATTACACTGCTTCTCGACTTTTCGACAAGAGAGCTTTGCAATTTCGCTATTGACTATTTGCTTCAGTATACATACATACATACATATGTATGATCTTATTTATTTTTTGTTGATTTTGGTTGTCGCCCTACGTGCAGTTCTATGGACGAGTATTTGCTTTCAAATATCCTTATGTATACGTCCTTACATGTGTTTGTATGTGTGTATTTTTTAGTACATACTGCACAATAATTGCGGTTTCGTTTTGCGAAATTCAATTTCCTATTTTCCGTATTCGATCTACCGCCCACTTAGGCACTTATTCTTTCTTACACATATTTGTATATGAGACTAAGCTTCACACATACACACACACACACACACACACACACACACTTTTGCATATGCAAATAAATTGCCTCGATTATCCTTGCCGGCTGCAAGAAGCAAATACTTCAATCCTTGGCGGCACCACATCCACAATTCTGTTTTCTTATAACTCTTGCCTTTGAGCGCTTTTGCATATGGAAATAAATAAATAAGTGAGTCAACAAAAATGTAGTTTAATCGTTTTCTATTTTCTATTTAACAGTTGACAAAATTCATTGCGAATATTCTTGATTTTTATTGCAACTCTTCAAATGAAACGTGAACAAGAAAGAGCGGAACGACGGCCTCAAAATGTAGTAAGTAACAAGCAAATTTGAAAGGCGGCTTGGGAGTTGCTTCTGGTGGCAGCACATTTAAGCGTTGCCTTCCGTGTGATGGCTGAGCGTGTTTGGCGATGTCGATATTTGCAGTTTGTTTGGATTGAACGAGTTTGCATTTCATTACGTAAGTATTGTTGTAACATAAAAAGTTACAATAAATACAAGCGCGCTTAACTTTGACGAATCGTTTTAACTGTGTTTTTTTATGTTTTTCGGCTTCCAAACAATTTGAGTTCTCCTAGTTGATTTTATAGCTTGTGCGTGGCAGCAGATGTGGCATGTGGCATGCAAGGACTTACCTACTTAGGGGTATACACGTAGTGCTGAGTGCTTATGCATTGCCACAAATAAAGAGTTATTTTAGCTTAGCGCAGTTAAATTCTTGTTTCGTATCAGATGTCGCATGGAGTGGAAGAAATGCTTTTAGGTTATGACTTTTATGCTTATGTACTATCGAACAATTGCATAATTTTAAAATTGAGTAGCACTTTTGCAGAAAACAATTATAAAAAATTTAATGGATAACAAAAGCAGAATTCGAATTTATTTTCTTAGGCAGCAAATAATTATAAAAAATTCAAATTCAGCCTACAGAAATTCTATCTGACTAACAGAATAGGGCATTAGAATTTATTTGAAAATATTTTCATTAATATGTGTGTTAGAGAAGTGAATAAAGTATTATTTCAAAAGTTTCCAAGAGGTATTTTGAGGGTGTGAAAATCGAATGTCTGCAGATTGATCAGAACGTTTTAAAGAGAAGCCTCGTCTCTTTCTTATACTACACATTATTCTAACTTAAAATACATCGAATTCTTATTATAAAGAGACTAGTTTAAAAAAAAAAAATTCAAATAATTTTTAGGCGCTTACGGTATCTGTGCTTCCTCCCACCGGGGTTAAAGGGTGTCTTATGCATTCGGCTTCGTGCTAGCAAAGTAACCTTTTCAATGTGCTGATATTTTTTTCGAAACCTGAGAATCGCCTATACACTTAATTTAGATCATAAGCAGATAATTCTCAAAGAGTTCCGTTGCCGGTGCTCTTAACAATTTTATTTTTATACCCGAGCATACAAGGGTATATTAACTTTGTTCGCATAACGATTGTTTGTAACAGCCAAAAATAATCGAGATAGATATACACTTACATTTTGGTAAAAAAGGGTTTTCAATAGGGACGCTACAAAAGTAGACAGATAGGTACAGCAAAGGACGCCATATTTTTTCCCACTCTCTTGACATTGCTCTTCAGTAAGGTTTGCCATTTTATCATGGAAAGATATACGATCCAACAACGAGTCGAAATTATTAAAATTTATTACCGAAATTCGGAGTCAGTGGCCTCAACTTTAAGAGCGCTACGTGCAATTTATGATGAGGCTCGTTTCTGGCTGAATGGCTTCGTCAATAAGCAAAATATGCGTTATTGGTCACACAGCAACCCACACGTATTTAATGAGTTACCATTGCATCCCGAAAAAATTACGGTTTGGTGCGGTTTATGGGCCGGCGGCGTCATTGGGCCGTACTTCTTCCGTGATGATCAAGACCGACACGTTACTGTGAATGGGAATAGCTACCGCTCAATGATAACCGAATATTTTTTGGCCGAATTAGATGATATGGCCTTGGACAATATGTGGTTTCAACAGGACGGCGCCACAAGCCACACAGCGAATGCCATAATTGATTTATTGAAAACCAAGTTAGGTGAAAGTGTTATCTCACTAAATGGCCCAGTCAATTGGCCGCCTCGGTCGTGCGAGTTAATGTCGTTAGACAATTTCCTGTGGGGCTACGTCAAGTCTATTGTCTATGCCAACAAGGCAGCGACGATGGATGAACTTTGTACAAATATCGAACGTGAAATTACAGCAGTATCGGCCGATTTATGCTTGAAAACTGTCGAAAATTGGGTGCAGCGTCTGGACTTCTGCCTGTGATGGCTATGCAAAAGAAATTGAGTTCCATACATAATGGCATCGAATATACTTTCGCAGGAATAAAGAATTTCAGTGATATCCAAAACCGTTTTTGTTTAATTTAACAAAACTTTTGTAGCGTCCCTATTGAAACACCCTTTATAAATGATCAGAATGAAATGAGGAATCGATTTAGCCCGACTGTCCGTCCGTCCGACTGTCCGCGGTTACGATAACTTGAGTAAAAATTAAGATTTTTTAAACGAAACTAGGCCTTTGCCTATAGTAAGTTGGTATAGAAAATGGTCGAGATCGTTCAATTACCACGCCCACCTCCCATATAACGGAAGTTTTGAAAAATGCAAAAACTTCTTTTTTTCGGTATCTGTTAGAGCAAATTGAGTGAACTTTGATATTTGGAGCGATGTTAAATAGGAAAATTGTATATTTACAAAATTTTGCAAAACAGACGTTGCCAGCCCACTTTTGAAAAAATTCCTGTATCGCAATAACGGTGTAAGGTATCGTCACAAAATTTGGTGAACATATTTTCTTCGCTATTATCATCGTCAAAAATATTTAACAATGAAATTTTGTAACATGACCGTGGCACCGCCCATACAGAAGTACATCGGGAGGGTACATAAATTCGGATTCGCCCAAATTTTGCTTTCCTCACTTGTTTTTATGTATGTTTATAAGTTCATTAAGAAGTTAAGAGTGTGTACCGAATTCTATTAAAATTTACTATTTTCAAGAAGGTAACAAACGTTTGCTCGAACTCGTTATGATATTTCTGATCGATTTTCCAAAGCAATTTTGGTTAGATTTCTCGAAGATGTACATATTTCGTGACTTGTACGAATTACCTAACAAAATCTAATGGATTTCGAGAAGTGATATTTAACCTCAACATCGACGGTGGTCGGAACGGAACGGGTCACTATTGAGGGTCACACGATTGAAAGTCGGGCCATATGACTAAAAAGACATACACATGTTTTATTTTCTACTTAATATTCTTTATTGCAGAAAAAGGAAATAAATAAAATTTGATTAAAGCTCCGATAAAAATTATTTTAAAAACAATGAAATGGTTTTAATATAACAGAATTTTCCGATACTTAGATCTGCGTTTTAAGACCAATAAGTAATTTACCAGTATTGTGATAAACATACATTTTCGGCGATGCCATTAAAGGAAAACCCCAAAACAGTTCAAAGACAGTTTTCGAAGGAAATGGTGACGACACTGATAAATGACGATGAAGCCATTTAATTCAATGAATAAAATACCAATTCCCATAATACTGACGCATATACAAATGTCGTGGAAGAAGTGAAGCGCAAATGCAAAACTTAAGCGACGGACGGAGAATGAATTTCTTAAGCATGAAGGTGAGACGCAAAAATCCAAAGACACGAGTACATGCGAATGTATTTATGCATAAACACTGTGTGCAAATTCATTCGTATGTATGTATGTACAAGTATTTTATGTAGTCTTGTCAAAATATTGTGAGATGGAATTTTTCAATTTACTTTCATGTGCATTTTTATGAACTATAGTAAAAAATGACAAAACATCACCAAGAACGTACTGATCGCTTATATAGCAATTGAAATAAATTGAAAAGGCAGGAAAAAATAAATGTATCAGCAATTTTTCAGATGTTCTTACCAGAACACTTGCTGACGTGGGGAATATATGTAGTTATGTACATACATAAAAATTTAGAAACATTGCATCAACATATATTTGAGAAAACAAGGTGAAAATTCAAAGACAGGCATTTGTGGGCTATATAAAGAAGAGCCGAAAGTTGTTTCTCGGGGCGTATGAGTAATATTAGAAGGTAAGAGAATGAAAATTAAGGCAATGTTCAATATTTATAAATGCAATGCCAAGTTTTTAAAAAAGTAAAAACATAACAGATATGAATCACCATTAGCTTAGTATAAGCGAGACGAATTTGGAAAATTTAATGCAGCTACGTCATGGAAATATATCAATGTTGTTGGAAGAACGTATATTTTATTTGTGAAAAAATAAATTTTTAATGACAACAAGAAAATCTTAAATGCACAAATGTATAATTCAACAACGAAATGCAATAAATCATATTTTTAAATTTTGTAGAAAAATGAAAACACTCGAACTTGTAGAAACATATCATTAGGAAAAATTATATGTGAAATATGGCCTTTGGTCTGAATTATTATTTTGAGATTTCGTTACACTCTACCTAAAGTACTTTTTTAGAATTTATTGAAGTGATAAGGTCGATACAAACATCAGTAAAAAATCAAACAACTAGAAAAGTGGAATTACTGAGGTTTGTAATGGAAATTCTTATACGAGTATACGGCCAGTGAAAGAAATTTATTACTTTCAAATTTCCAATTTTTCAATAAAAGTTCAGTTCACTCTCTAATAAAAACATTCAATAGAAATTTGTTTCTTATTGTTTTTTTTTAATTATTTATTATTATTATTAGCGTAATTGGTTACAATAACTTGAGTAAAAATTTAGATATCTCAATGAAATTTCTGTATCTCTGTATATCTGAAATTGAGTAAAGTTTAATACTTAATGCGATTTGAAATAATGAAACGGGGTTTTTTTGAAATTATGGGCACCGTCCATACAAAAATACATTGCGAGGGTATATCAAAATCGTTTTCGCCCGAATTTAGCTTTTCTTACTTTTTTTTTTTTTTAATTTTATTGAACCATTTTTAACGCTGCTTCTTTATCTTCTTTATTGATGTCATATTTGAAACTTTTCATATGAAGCTGAAATAGACCTCGGCATTTTTTTTGTCAGTTCGTCTTGCCGATTTTAAAACCTTCGTTTTTAAAACATCCACCTAATGTTTCTTATCCCTTCATATCTATTATATTTATTATGGAACTAGTTCAAATATTTTTTTCTAATAGTACATATTTTACGTACGCATAGCATATGAAAAGCATTCATAGCAACGAAAAGTTTATTTCCTCATTGTACCTTAAATATTGTGCACAAGTGAATTATTTTCCGTGTACAAAATTTAGTCCGCTAGCGAGCAACAGCGTCACTTGCTTGAAATTAACTGCGCAACTGACTCGTAATTTTCACTGGCGTCGGCCAGGTCAGATTATACTATCTCTTGATTCAGAAAACTTAACGCTTGCCCTAGTATCTGTTTTTACCACTATATTGCCAACATCACACCTAAGAATGTATTTGCCTTAAATTTACAAATTAAAAATATTTTTTTAATTACAAGTGAGTTTTTTTTTACAACCGATACCATGATAACGCAACTAGCACAATTTAGTTTAGTTTAAACATAAAAACTAACTAATTAAAATAAAAGTCTGTTTTTCATGCAAAACATTTATCTTAGTTCTAACTTTTAGTTTTTATCTTTCGTCGGTGAAGTAACTTCGCTCTACTATTGTATACAGTTTTAGTTAATCTGGATTCCTTGTCCCTTAGTAGCTTGCTTCCATTTCCACGCAATTCCATTAGCAGGCTCATCAGTATGATTATTTAATTTAGTTCCACTGAAACGGTGAAAATTAAATTACGCGTCGACTTAAATCTGAAAATGCAACGGAGCTAAGTAAGTTGACTTTTTATTAAATTTTCTTCATTTCCCAACTGCTACCACCATCATTTGCCGCAATTTCACCACCAAAACACAGTTTATTTTGCATTAATTGCTCAACCGATAGCAGTGGTACCTTAATAAATATTTAACGAAGTTAACTAAACTTGTTTATTATGACCAAAGTTTGTGTGTGTGTGTTTATGTGTGTGTACTCTTCTGCTTTTTGTTACAGAATTTCCATTATTCTTTCACTTTCACTCTGGACTCGGTTACAAATTCCCACACAGAGGGAAAATGTAAATTCCACTAGTTTTCCGCAATTCACTTTGTCCGCAACTTCTCACTTTTCTGCATTCATTTCACCGGCCCATCAACGCTTTGCAAGAATATAACTAAAAGGCACAAACTAAAGTTGGTGAAGCGGCAATCGACCTAATGGGAACGGCGTGTATGTGCATGTGTATGAAGAGAGGCAAACGTGTTGGTGAGATGTTGTCAGCTTGTGTTGGTGTGTGTGTGTAAGTTAGCTTGACAGGCCTTCGACTAATTGCATTTGAAGTTAAGTAAAGTTTGTTCGTTTTTGTGGTTGCACATTTGCAAAGTGAGTCGAACATAGTCGCTGACGGGTACTTCGGTTAGCCGCTAACAAACGACAGTAGAAAGGCTATTGTCTGGTCAAGCCAAGCCGCGTTGAAAGGAAAAGTTTTCTTTTAGTTTACGTTTTTGTTTGCGAATAACTTTTTTCGAAAGCGCATAGCAGCGAAGTATCTCTCCTTCTAATGTCAATAGTATAATTTTGATTGGAAAACAAGTTTTCAACACAAACACATATGCGTTTAAACCCTGCAAAAAAAAGCGATTAGGCTAGGATGAGTACGGGACGGGAGTAGTCGCAAATGAACTAGCGACTAACACAACTTCTGATCTATTTTTATGGAATGAATTGTTCCCTTTTGTTCGAGCATGTCCTATGATAAGACTAATTGTCTCCTTTTACACTCGAATAGGTACAAATGAAGACCAGTCTATTTATGAAAACCAAAATAAAAATTATAGCTTCGAGCGAGATTCGAACCGGTTTCGGGGTTTGCTAACCGAATGCTCTGCTCACATGCCAACGACGCGCATGAAATTTTTGTTGCCTAAGTGCGTTAAATATATCAATTTCTTATACCCGAAAGAGATGAATATAGGACTAATCTACAATTATACACGTTTGAAACTTCTTGCGACTAATTAATGCCCAGTTGTGCCCGATAGAGACTACTCCCGGAATACTCTCTTTAGAGATAAACCGCACATTCTTTTGCATGAAACATTGATCATTAAACAAATGTAAGTTTTGCATAGATATATGCGTTGAATTGTATCATGCAGCCTTGGCTGCATCAACCATTGTTGTAGAATCTCTTTTTGGGGCTTCTGTGTTCCCGCTTCAAGCGTTGTTCGAGTACCCTATTGTTATGTTACTGTTACTTTGCTGCTTAAATTTTACTTTGTCTATTGGTAATACAGAAAAAAAATTATTGTGGTTAATCGTGGAGTATTCAGGGTAGATTGTCGTTGTGTTACTTAAAAGCGCAAAATGCTAAAAGTTGAGGAGACATTTTACAATTTCTACTAGATCTAGCAACCAATTAAGAAAGATCGATATGTTCTTCTTGCGAATAGCAACTTGTGTAGGGGTCCTGAAGGCACTCATTTCAGTCTGATATACAACAATATTACCGAAATTATTTTAAGCTTACATAATTTAACCAAATAACTGAGACGATCTTTATTTTTATTTGATAAAATTCATTTATTTTTACTTCTAAGTGAAGTACACATGAAGTACAACTACTGCAACTTTGGGAGCTGCCGGTAATCTTTTACAGCTGCTTTCTTCGCTTCAGAACCTCGTGAGAAAGACGGAGCACTTAACGAGCCATAAACGACCATAAATATTAAATGAATAGAATGCGAAGCCTGAATGCCCAAATGTCACGCTATAAAATTAATACCACAAAGAAGGTGCAAATACAAATAACTCCGACATTGTTCGGTAATGGGTAATCGTTGTAAAGAACTTTTTTTCAGATTTTTTTTATTGAAAAGAGGAATATTTAATATAATATAGATTCACGAAACATGTTGCAAAATAGTGCAGACTTCATAATATTTCAAAATTTTATATTTTTTGCAGGGTGCGGAGAACGATCAAAATACGATCTTTCTCGCGACTAATCGCGGCCTAAAACTCGTTGCTTCTATCTTATTGCTATTGTTAAATGTGAACGGCGAGTAAAAGCATTTACGATCTCTCACGATCAATACGAACGATGGTAAATATGACGAACGAAAATACGTCGGCAGTTCGATCTTTCGCGATCATTCGTTGGTTGCGAACGCTCGTTGTAAAACTCGCTCATTATCTCATATTGAGAAGATCGAATATTTAATTGATCGCGATGGTTCGTCTAGAGGATAAGTGAAATGCATGCATATGAAAGCATGTATGCATGCATGTAAAATTTTATGCTTTAAGAAATTTCATTCCGTAACATTGTCTGATGCTGCGTTTTAAAAAAAAAGTTGTATTTTCTTTCTGTTGGGTTACTCAATCTCAGCTCACTTCTTAAAATAAACGTAAGTATGGAAGCAAATTTGAGGGTTTAAGGATTTTAATAAAATCTTATAAAACAATAGAATATTAATCACTTTGCCAGAAAAAACGCCTCCATATTTTGTATGATAGTTAGAACCAGCAGTCAGTGCACGAGAAGCAGGCCAACATAAAGTTCTTCGTTTAGGGAAGTGTTTTTTACTCAGTTATTATATACATACCTATGTGCAAACATATTATGTGCATGTAACTTTGGAGCGTTAATGAACTTGTACCAATATAAATTGCTGTATTTTAATTATCATTTAAAAGCTCAAATAAAATAAAGACATTTCAAGAGTATAAAAAATAAGTTCAAATTAAATTTCAATTAAAAATTATAATAAAACTAAGTAAAAAATAATTATATAATTTATATACTGAATATTTTATCCCAATATACTCTTGCCCATTCTAGTAGCTTCATCCTATTTTAAACTTATCATTTTCTTGCACAAACTTCTTTTTAGAATATCTTTTATTTTATTTGCAAAAATATGTATTTGTTCAACAATATTTTTTGATTTCAAGTGCAAATTAAAGTGATTTTCATAAGGTTCAATTATTTGTTTAAAATTATGTTCGTCATCAAAGATTCGAAATGGAATATATTTGACAGTTACCATTCCAACACAACACTACAAAAATTCGTGTTTGTTGAATTTTAAATCGAGTTGTCTGGAGCCTCGACGTTTCGAAATATTATTGTCACTTGTCGATGGAACTACTTCATCAAAGTTGTGTTAATGTATAGTCTCGTAATGCCCTTTAAACCGTTTTTAGCTTGCTAAAGAGTTTATCGCGGTAAAATACAATCGCAAAACGAGGTAATATGAGAAGATCGTATTTTTAATCGATTGCGATCGAATTTTTCCGCACCCTGATTTTTTGACAATATTACAAGCAATGGGCTGAATATTGCTTATATAAAATTTATAACATCATTTCACGACCGAGTGTGCAGACTTGTGTATTCACTTAGCGATCGTTACATCAGACCAATAACGATTAAGATACTTTGATTGCAATGTGAATCAATGAGTTAGTTTAATGCCATACGAGCAGGCACTGTCCTTAGAATCTCACAGGAAGCTGCTATGCTGTTCTCTGGCCTTACTTAGATTACCATGTAGGCCAAGAAAATAGAGCTGAACACTTTGATATTTGCGTTCAAGTTAAAGGCGAGTATTGTCACTTGCGAAGCGAATGAAAATATCGGCGAATTGAACGTTGCGAATCTTTAACGAATTCGCCAGAAAATGACAAACAAGTGACGAAAATGAATTTCTGGTATTGCTGCTGACGAAAAAACGACATTCGCTTCGCCATTGTTGTCAAAATTTAACAAATGTATTTTTTACTCGCTATTTAAAATGGAAAGGACGTAAGTAAATTTTAATATGTATTTGATTCATTTGAAAAAAAAAAAAAAAAATTGAACCTTTTATTGTGAAATTGGTTAAATAAATATTTACTGTTCAATATTGTCCGCCGCAAGCCACTACTTTTTCCCATCTTTCTAGCGAATTACGGACATGTGATGGTTTTATTTTTAATTTAATATTATAATTAGTGACTGAATTGAATTTGTGATTTTTTAAATTTTATTTAATAGCATACAGTTTATTTTATTTTTACATATATATTTATTACATCTCTATATAATATTGAATTCGAAAGTTTGGAATCAAATAAAATAATCCAATATAAGATTGTTTCGATGTTATTCACTAAAGTCGTTGTAGTTTCATTTACAACAAAGCATCAGCTAATTGTCTTTTGCGACGCTCTTCTGGTGAACCATTGCCATTTTCATTAAGTGATTCCGATGGTACAACGGCGTCAAAAAAAAATGCAGCTTCATCCGGAACAACTGTTCTAAATTTTTTACAAATGTTGTGCAAAACGCAGCATATATTAATAATAGATGTTGCTTTAGCCGGATCGTAACGCATTTTTCTATCCCTCAGGAGACATCTGAAACGGCATTTCAAAACTGCGATTGCGCGTTCAACAACATTTCTAGATTTCGCGTGCTTCTAATTAAAAATTTACTCCCTTGTTCCAGATTCTGCTTGACTGAAGGGTGTTAACAAATAAGGACTTAGCAGGTATCTGGAGTCACCTGCAAATTAGGTATTGTTTTCAATAGTCATGTGAGTACCTAAATAAATAGAGTTCTGATCTCCGTTTTTATGCGCGGTCACCAAACATGTCTTTAAAGAGCTATTGTTCCATACGAACGAATCGTGGGTAGAACCAGCATATCTATTATCCACAAAAAAGATATTCATATCATGATCGCAAGCCTGTAATCCGTAATCCTTTATGTTTAGATAGAGGTGTTTGTTTGTCGTAGAGGCGTAAATCGCAATATGGGTTCCATCGATGCAGACAATTACATTTGGTATTCCCGATCTTGAATAAAATTTTCTCCTTGCCTGTTGCTTTTCATTTTCAGTCATGTCTATGCTTATAGAGGCATAGTAGGATCTCTTTTAAAATAAGGGAAAGTGTGGGTTGAGCAAGTCCCAACTGAAATTGATTTGCACTAGCTTGTTGTTAACTGTTATGTGCAAAAAATCTGAGCTCGGCACACAATTTTAACATCGGCGTTATGGATGACGACATACGACAATGAAATTTGTCTTTGATTTTATACAGGACATATGTACATAAGTGCGTCCTTGTTTAAGCGAAAATTTGCGATGAATCTACAAATACATATACATACATACGTGTATATGGAACAAAATATGTTAAAATCTTTGTATTATTCATTAAATTTGTACTGGATCCATACACCGCCGCGGTAGGCAACTCTGTAGAATTAGAGTTATCTCTAATAAAACGGCGATGTCGAAGAAGGTTAACCCGCGGTTCCACATTGTAATAATCCTCAAAGAAAAGATCCGCGTTATAAAACATTTTTTTAAATTTCAGTTGGTACAATAGTAAATAATTCAAGGTACGAATGACACAAATGTCAAATTCGGATATACTAGCTACTTTTTTTTCTTGAATACGTTCATTCGCGATTCACAATGCAAGTTTAGGGTACGTTCGCTTCGCCAAATAAATTCGCTTCGCAAGTGACAATATCCGCCAAAGTTCCAGCCATAGCTTTACGCTGTTCTTCCTTTGGAAAAAATAAAAATAAAAATACCCACAAATATTACAAACAGACGCTGACTACTAACGCAGATAATGAGAATCCGAGGCATTAGTAGCCACAAAAGACATGCATTCCAAAAAAAAAATAAAAAGAATTACAAAAAATTAAGCTTTTAAATAACTGCACAATTATTCCAAATGGAAGTCTCACACTCATCTCTCAATTTTCATAATTACATTTGCATTAATTGTGCAATAGAATGTACCGTTGTTATGACTGCGACAAGTGAATTCATGCAACCATTGTTGTACTGCGACCAGACTTTCTATACATTGTCTTATTACATTTAAAATTTCTATAAATTGGAAGCGTTCTACGCAACAGAGCAGCATTTTTTTTTTCTTCGAAAATGGAAAGTATACGCAAGCGAGCCAATGTAAGCAAGTTTGTGTCCTTTGAAATTTTAGTCTTGCAGCTGATGGCTGTATACAATTACTCATGTACACATAGCTTTACAAATATATGTACATATTTACACAGACACTGGCACAGCTAGTACAACTTACTTTCACTTGAGTGCACCACTTAGGGCTAACATAACCTCTTGAGGTGAGTTGAAGTGAGGAGTAACTCTGGAGCGCCACTTTGCTTTGGCGCTGCTTTGTATGCAAGCTGCAAGTTGATTCCTATATATTTGTCATATAAATATGTGAACATATTCACAAATATATACAAAAAAGGTATCCGCAGACACCTGCCGCAACTGCTTCAACTTTGAGGTGAATGACAATGTTCTTTAAAAATTATAGAAGTAATTGTGATTGTGACGTTTGCTATTTGCATAGTGCCAGCCACAAGACGGAAAAAGTAGTTATGAATTGAAGTTTAATTTTATGGAAATGAGTACACTGTTCACATTGTAATTTCAGGAAAATTTGGTATTGTAAAGTTCCACATTAAAATAAAGTCACAGCGTATGGTTTGCTTAACTCGTCGTGTGTCTGAAGAAAGTAAAAAAAAAATATTTATTTAAGCGTTAAATTTGAAATTAGAATTTTTGTTAATATCTTCTACCGGCGAACTACAATTTATGAGAACAACTTTTAACGATTTTCTCAAATAAATCCGGTCATATTTCAGCTTGATAGATTACCGCGTTTATGCAGCAATTGAAATCATATATGTAAATCAATTTGATTTAAACCTATTCACATCTTTAATAATAATAGTTATAATTAAAAATGTAATGGTATTTTACTAGCTTTTACTAGGTTTTCTTCTTACTCGTGCGATTTAAATTTATTTGGATAGCTCTTGTAAAAATAATAAAGCTATGATGGTAGATGGGATTTTTTCAAACTAAAAGTACAACCGGGTAAGTACAAGTTGGTTTCCAATTCGTCAACTGTTGCTGATTTGATAACGTACATCAATGAATAGTCAAGTAAGAGTTCTTGCAGCAGTTGTCTAGGAAAGAAGGTGAAGGAAACGATCTTGAATTTTTTGCGGCAGTGCTTTGCACTATCCTGATGAGCACCCTTCCCCTTGAACAGCACAATTATGGATCCTCTCTTAACTCCTTACTTAACTTAAAATTATTTTTGGAAGATTGGAAATTGTCAACATTTCAAGCGGCATCTCAATATGCGCTGAGCCTGAGTATTTCTTTAGGGGCAATCGCTCTAACCCAACATAATAATAATGCACAAACCTGTAGCGACAATTCAGAATGGCGCAACAAGATTTCCCACTAAGTGAGTAGAGCAATTACAATTTTTAATTAAGTAAAAGTAAACAAATTGCGCGGGTTCGATGTAAAAAAGCTATTTGTTCAAATTTGCATTTGAATATGGGTTTTAAATACCCTAAGATGAGTGTAGTTACCTGATATTTTTTTTGTATGACAAATTAAATTTTATCAACAAACAAAGTTTTTAACATTTCTAGTTTTAATTGCACGATTAATAAATATACAACACACTGTATATATGTACTTGTAGATATTAAGGTACGCATACTTATTTTAATTATATAAACTTTAAGTGACACACTCAAATTGCTTTCACGGCTCACTGGCTGTCTGCTCGACTTGCTGTCTTGACGTGCTGACAAATTCATAAATATACTCCCTTGCGCACACCCGTCTAGAAGAAAGTTCCCCAAGGACACTTAAATAATGGTTTGTGGGTAGAAGCTACCAACTCAGCCAAGAGGAAAACCCAACAACTAACCAATCAAGCAAGCAACAACCAAACTGACAATCCAGAATCGTTGGTTGGTTGGTTAGCAACTTCGGTGTGCAATTTTGAAAGGCGCAAACTGCAAGTTGCAATTTGACGCTCAAAACTTTTACTCACAAGTGTGATTTAAGTGAGAACATGTGCGTTTGCGAAACTGCAGTTTGAAGGCTTGTGTTTGGCAACCGCAGGGTGGCATAGAGCAAAGTAGGACTTAAACCGTCAAGGCGAAGGTTCGCAATTGTTAGCATCGCCAGCGGCAGACTTCTAACTTACCTTATTTTATCAGTAAAGCGCACATCTACATTGCACATTCCCATGCTCACTCACAAACATATCTACCGTAGTACTCATATCTGTCTGCCGTCGAAACTATTAGCTGCTTCCTTTCATAAATTTCTTAAGGTGTTGCTGCCGCTCTGGCAGCCTGGCAGCAGCTACTGCGGTTGCTGTGGCTGCTGTAAGTTTCTTTCGAATGAGATATGAAAAGCTGTTTGTCAGCTTATTTGTAAGAAGACAGTCAAGAAGATGAAGGAGACCTGTCGCAGTGCAAACAGAAAATTAAGAAACGCAAACACGATGCAAGGAGTTGCGTAGCGCTAGAGTGAATGTGAGGCGCACCACCCGCCAGCATTCACCTTCGCCGTCTTGAGAGCCACAAGTTCAGGTGCACGCAGATAGCGCACGAATTACCACCGCAGCACACTCGCAGTCCCCATTTGTGAAGAATTTGCTACCTCAACGCGCTTTGTCACGCCAACAAATAGCAAAGTTCTTTGACCAACGCTCGGTCGGTAAGTTGCTGCGACTGTGTGCTTTTGCTTGTGGGAAGTAACTTAAAGACGTCAAATACAAAGGTGTTGGGAGATATAAAGACGTGAAGACGCCTGAACAACTCATTGAGGTGTTCTATTGAGTGGAAAGAATGGATTTATTTGCTTTATCTGAGTAACATAAATGGACTTTTCTTATATTTTGTTGAATGGTGTTCTGTAAGGAAAAAAGAAATCCCTGCATTGAAAATGTTTAAAGCGGTGGTGTTTTTATGCTCCATAAAATTGAAAAACATTGATGAAAAGGCGGAAATATTGTTTTGGGACGCTTTAGATGTTAAAGTTCAATATGGCAAAGCTAGTTGTAGGAAAATATGAGCAATAAAGGCGTTCTTTCTGCATTTCGACGGAAAATTATGAGCCTTGAAACAATTTAAAAATGCAGGATAGCTCGATAACGATACCGAATTCGCGATGAAGGAGAAATCAATCATTTCGCCCAAAACGTATAAAACGAATCGAAATCTGCTATACAATGACCTCTCTCTGCTTATTGTCATTTGCACTTTTTAGAATGCTCGTCTCTCCACATAATTATTATAATTTTCAAATAATACCATAGCAGTTGTTTATGCTGCTGCGGAAGCTATTACAGGCAAAAGTTAGGAAAATAAAAGAAAACGAGAAATGGCACAACCGGTTTGGCTCCTAATAAAATTTGATGAGAGTGGATGGATAATCCTTCCAAAAAGGTTATTGCGCTGTCACACGAGACGTCAAAATTATTTAGAACAATGCAAGCTGGATACTCTGGTAATAATCAACGCTCCGTGCTATTTGACTAAACGTTCACAAGCTATTTTTCGGATCGAAAGCGAATATAAAGTAGCAATAGTTGCTCTATGGCGTGATTGATTTTTTGGTTGGTTGATGTGTCAAGTTTTATTATTATTTATTTAGACAAGTATCCACCCATCAGTTCGATGAGGAGTGAAATCCGTTCTGCTGAGAGGATGCGTTACAAGCTACTACATACACCACAAGATTGCAAGTTTTTCTAGCTAACGTAATACACAGAGATATTCATCGGTTACCCGTTTTGGGCTAGCTCGTCTGTTATGTAAAATGCTTGCATACTGTTGTGCCGCGGCACTTAATTTAAAGACTACTTGACCCCACTCATGGTCCACCGAATGTACGCCGGCGTCCTAAGAATTTGAGCTCTTTTTCTCCGGAATTGCGGACGATATCGTCATTAACGATTTGGACAAACTCACTACACACGAAACTTTAAAAGAAAACACCGTCTACCGACTAAGATTCTACGAGCTTTTGGCGGTTTAAGTGAAATCTTATATAAAGAGTATTTCGTTTTAGATGGACAAATTTCAAAAGGCTTTGCTGAGTAGAAATTTTGCAAGAGCAACGGAATAGCTGACTGAAGGGTGAATGCAACCACAAACTTGGTACAAACCATAGCAACACAGTTTTTGTGATCGGTATTAATTTTACCGGGACATTAGGTTTGCCATCAATATATCCATAGAATTACACGTGACAGTTCCCACAACTTCTCAAAGTGTACAGACTAAGATAAAAACGTAGAATATATAAGGTTTAACCGCCGGCGGATTTCTTACGAAACTACAATCAGCTGATAGGATACGCCATATCCAACGCTTCTAAACACGAATCTGAAACGAGCAGACATACAAAATCGATAACACGGGTTCTGATAGATAGCATATGAGAAATATTGTAAGTGCAAAGTGGTTTGGTTCAAACTATACACATACAAGACAAGGGATGACGGAAAATCGTTCCGTATGTGTATACGAGTTTTCTCTTCACGGGCGTCATCCCAAAAAAAAAATCAAATCTCACACATTATTTCCATAAACTTGCTTCAGCTTTTGTCGTGCGGCTTCTCCACTTTTCCCAGGCCGGTCGCATTTGTTTGCCGCTGGCCACAATTAGCGGAAATATATTATTGTAGCAAAAGTAATAATAATTTGTAATGAAAGAAGTTGTTGGCAAGATTTCTTGCACTTAATTGAATTCGACATTCTACACAAGCGAAGGGAAGTGAAGTGACCAAATATTTATTTTCCTTCACATTGAACACTCACTGAAGACAATGGCTATCCAGCTTGCAATGAACCAGCGGCAATGGTGAGAAGCACGTACATACATACGCCTGCACAACTTGTATAAGGGGCAATAGCAATTGCAGCAATATTGTTGACTACTAATCATTTCACGCAATGGCGATAAATTTAAATTTATGTGCATATTTAAATATGGTTTAAAGTTATTCGGATGTCAGTTGTATCGCAGTACGATAAATGAGCGAGCAACAGTGAGTAGCTTTAAATTTACTGTTTTAAGCATTATGCCATTTTTCTCACTCTTCTTCTTACTTACACAATTCTATTTTTATTTTATTGCCGGGGCAGTGAAGTTAAATTGCTACACACATAATGCTTCCTTATCGTTGGTTATCGGCATTCGTAAATCTTAAATACATTTCACACTGTCATAATTTTATATGCCCAACGGCGTTCAGTGACGTTTCGCCAACAGTCGTTGATTTGATTTTTCCAAAGCGCATTCATTGCTTGTGTAATTTCTTTTTTACGGTTTCTTAAATTCCAATTTATTTATATGCTTAGCACACTCGCGGCGGCACACGCGCATGATCAATGACATTCCGACAGACGGTGGAATTTTCCCTGTACGGTGTTTCGTTAGAGGGGCGCGCAGAGCTGGCAGTACGCGTTTCGGTAGTCACTTGCAGCAAAATCAAGATATACCCGCTCGTCACTTTATAAACGACGTTTTAATGAAGCATAAGCAAAAACGCCGACAACCCAGAGTAAAGTTCATAAAACAATGACAACTTTTCCGTCAAAAACAAAAATGGGCACTTTAAATAAAGCGACATTGCGACAATCAACAAACACGCTAGCCGTTCGACTTTGTCGACATTCTGCCCGCACATCCTGTTTCTTAGGGCACACTTAAGCAGGCCTTCCTTTGGAATATACTTTTATATGTATATATATGTGTTTATATGTGAGTTCATAAGATGCCCGTTAACTTCTCTAGAGCTCCACAATATTTACTCGTACTTATTTGTTGTAGTAGACACGAACGGCTTTCGTCTTGAACGAGTTTTATCTCGCTTCTTTGACAGTTCTTGCGCTTAATTTAAATTGGCTTTTTCTCTTGGCGCCTTTCATACGCACTGTCAACCAGTTGTTGGTTGTTGTGGCATATTCCTTTTCGCTTCGCGAACTTCTACGCCTTGATGAGGGTTTGAATATTTGCGAATTTGTATGGTTTGAATACTTATAATGTGAGTGTTTAGGTAAAAGAGAAAGACAGTTTAGCCCTTAAATATTGCCGAAATGGCTGATTCTTTACCTATAGTAGAGTTGCCAAGTTTTGCCAACCACGTATATGAAAACGGTTACTCTGGAAAGCTCGATAACTGCAGGTATGTGTTTATTGATGGCAAATAAGCAGTACGACACTGAAGTATTAACTGAAACAGTCGCACTTGATTGTAGTGAGTTGTAAAGGAAAAGGAGAAAATAAAAACAGAGTAAGCTTAGCAGCGTAAGCATAGCTTAGCCTGTTGAGACGCTGGCTTAAGTGTTGCGGGGTGACGCGGGTTCGACTCCCGCGGAGCCGTGTAGAAAGAAGTCTGATGAGGAAATATGGTGATTTCCGAAATAGTACTATAACTTCTACCGCTTTGGTGTTGTTGTTTTTTCTCTAATTTTTCCAACAAAAATTGGCCTTTAATTCATTTAAAAATAAAATAATAAAGTGCAACAATTCAAAAAATTTTCTTGAAGATAAACTTTATTTTGTTAGTTGGCTACATATCGGTCAATCTGACGGCGAAAGTAAACCACACGTAAGGACTCTGCTTAGCGGGAGTCCATTTTATGATGATGCCGATTTTTCATATTCGCTAACTTACTTTAATATATAAATCGATCTGGGCGTTACCAACGCTTATCTGGATAAGAGTGAGTTCTTTGGTTGCGATGTGCTAACATATATTTATCACTTTCAGCCTGCGATCCGGCAGAATATCTCTATGATATAGGTGCGCTGCTAGATTGTGAAACCCGGGCGACTTTAATGCTTATGTTATATGTAGTAGTGGAAACCAGTTTGTAGAGCATATACATTTAGTACCAAGAATTACAATTCCCTCACCAGAATTCTGGGTAATTTCAGCAGGCTTTATATATACCATAAGGTGGCGATCTAGACTCTCGCCTCGCTCAACCCACCCATAATCGAGCACTGCTAGCGGACGAGTGTAACTAGCTTTAACAAACCGATCCACGAATAGGTGCTATGAACCTCGAGTAACGACAGTTGATAGACGTTGGTAAGGCAACAATAAGGACAAGCAGTTAGGATCTGAAAACTCGTATCTTACTATGTCCCACAATGTGCAATGCGCACACTATAAAAGGCAAATAAAACCTTGTTGACCATATTGACATATATAGAAGGTGTTTGGATCGCTGTTTCTGAATTATTCTCCACCGATTTGTTCGCAGTTTGAATACTTAATGGACGTGAAATTTGGCGTAAGCTCGTACTTTATCATTATTGAAAAACCACACAGTGGCCCCAAACTCCCGAAAAGTTGGCCAAAAATCAAATTTTGAGCGAATACAAGTTGAAATCAGTTTACTTTAGTCTTCTGGATCAAATCTGGTGTCAAAAAAACATAATGGCTGTCACAAAATGGAGGACGGAATTTGTTAAAAATCATAGTATTTTCCTTAGAATCAACAATCATGTGTGTTTGTCGGCCAAGATGTTGGGCTAAGGGACTACTGCAGTCCAACCTTAAATAATTGATAAAGTAAAAAGATGCTAATTTCGAAGCCGCAATACACACCCAAAAAAGTGTATCGTTATAAACATTTGCACATAACCTTCTTTAAATTCAAAGTTTTCATTAACGTGTACGTTGTTAATCCTCCATCCAATCTTACCGTGAATCCTTCTAACTTAGCTTTCGAGATCTCCCCCATGATACAATACACAGTAACTGAATGATAACAGGCTTTTGAGACTTGTTAAAAATGTTACAAATAGTGCAGCTGTAAAGTTTGGCGCAGCTGTTTCAGACGCACTCATAAAAAAACAATGCGCAGTAGACAAAATACTTGAACTTCAGCACAATCTACTAAGCCAACTTATACAAAAAAAAAATACTGGGAAATATTTCTCATTGCATTGATACTCGAATAATGTGCGTCTTTTGCCCTTTTTATTGACTCTTGTTCCGTGAATACTACACTTGAGGTCCAATCAGTACTCATCAAAGAGAAGAAGTAACACCAGCCCTATGTCAACTTGGCACAAACCTAAACAACATTTCGGTTTTCACGTAAAACTCACTCATCTAACACCTCATTTCCTTTGGTCCAACCTCGTCTGTACCATTTTTAAGAAAATATCGATGACAACTATTGACGGATTCGGGTTCGAGTAGCCGCAACAACGACAATAACTTATAACGATATTAACAATAGATTTGGATGCCTGATTCGATGACTTAGAATATTTGCAAGATATTTAATAAAACTGAAAAAGAAAATATCTAAATATTTATAGTTTATCTCCCTTTGGCAACCCGTTACTCGATTCATTTGCCCTACAACACTGAAAACAAGTAGGAATTGTGTGCGTATGAACATACGAGTATGTATGTATTGATATACATATGTACGTACATTAGGGTGACAATTAAATGTATGGAGTATTTTTTTTTTCTTTATTGTTTTGGTCTCAGTGTTTTTTGTGTGTAGTTTTATTTAAAAAAAATTCTAGTAAAATTTCAAGGTCGTAGGAAGAGGATTAGGGGGCGCGTCGGCCCCCCAAAGTTACACAAAATACGTTTTTTCACGCAAATTCTTACTTTGACTGCTTGTAACTTTCTCTGTGTTTTTTTTTTTAAACATTACTGGCGAAAGATGTTCATTAATATGTCTACAATAACATCTTTCAATAACATTTTTGTCTAATGTTAATATTTAATGAAAAAAACTTAAATATAGGAGAAAAAGTACGCCTCAATGTCGATTTATTATACTTAAATAAAACTACTTATGTATATGATTTCTCTTTTTATTAATATTGTTTAAAGCACTTGAGACAATGTCTTTTTATTACAGTCCGGAAACCGATGGCGGTAATCGCTAACAATTTTTAAAACAAATTGTTTTTGGCGTTCATTTTTGGTAAATAGTTTATTATACTCTTCCATCAATTTAACCCCCCTTTCGGCAGTGTCATTTGTAACATTTAATTTTTTCAATTCAATTCAGCCGCTTTACAATAAGATTGGTCCTGCTCCCATTTGTCTGGGTTTAATTTAAAAAAATCTGTATTTATTTGAAATCTTTCAAATAATGCTTTTGTTTCGGCAGAGACGAACTGTTCAATTCCGTCATGGAATATTTCAACGATTTCTCTATCATTTATTGTAGCTCGCTTTGTGTTTTGCTCTTGTTCAAAATCATTTTCCAAAGCCGCCACCATTTTTTGTTTTGAAAAAAGGGATACGTTGCTGTCAAAAAATGCAAGACCAACCGCCTCAGGGCTTAAATACCACAAGTGGTTCCTGAACTTTTTAAGAGCAACATAAGATATAGCAGCATCAATTTTTTTGAAGTTTTCAAGTTTTTGTAAAAATAAAAAATCTTGATATGGCGCTTTAATGGCCAAAGGAGCAGAAAACCACGCTTCGACATAGACTTCAGCAATAAAAACACAAATTTGACGAAGCCCATTTAATTCAGTTGCTGAAAGCTGGAACTCGTTACGGAATAAAAATATTTTTAGACAGTAAATCGCTTTTGCCATCCACCTTGCATGGTGAACAGCTCCTGGCGATCGAGACATTAGGCTGTTTGGATGTGTCTTTTCTGGTTTTTGACCCAGGAAGAGCAAAGTGAGTTCCAAGAATTCTTTATAGTCTTCCCTGGGTTGTTTTTCTTCCAAGATATTATTTACTGCACCGATAATGCGAACAGCAGACTCTTTTCATGACAGTTGGATCGTTGATGCCATACTCATAGTTTTTAGCATCAATCTTAGCCCAAGCATTTTTAAATTTCTCAAACATTTTAACGTTTGGACTTCCATAACAGCTTATTTTTTCTTCGAAAACGCATCTTAAAACAATCTCGTATATATGATGACGGCATGGTAACCATAAAAGTTGTCTTTGTAAATTATTTTCAATTAACGTACAGGTACCATTGAAACGCCCAGTATTGACCGCTGTTGTATCAAACACTAAAGCTTTGATGTGATTTTGCAGACCATATTCATAAATAGCATCGCATACAGCGGATGCCTGTTCTTTTCCAGTACCGGAATGAAGTGCAGGTATTTCAAGAAGCTGTTCAACTTTACCGCTCGATATTATTATAGGCAACCTATCAACTTTATCATTTCCCGTCAGCGCCGGCAAAAGTTTACCATCCCAATGAAGGCAGATAGCGTCGAGCTCATTTAATTTTAATTTATTTTTTAATGCTGAAATTCTTTCTTCACGGATTTGTTCCCTTTCCTGGTGTACAGACGTTCGGTTTAAAATATAATCTTCAACATTATTACCCAGAGCTTCAACGACTGCGCTTATTAGATGAACCGCATGTCTGTCACTGATTTTACAGACATCGAGTGCGGCCGCCAGTTTTGGTGTTAGTATTTTATTTGTTCCCCTACATTTTTTGGCTGGAGGTTGACTACAACGCGGGTCACATTCCATATCTGGAAAACTGTTATCATTCTCTGAAGATTCAGATGACAGCAACTCTGCAGTTTCATCTAATAAAAACGACTTAATTTAAAGAAAATAAAAAATAAACAATAACATACAACGAACCAATTAATGCAATTTCACGATTATTCCGCTCCACTTGTTGTAATAAATTGTTGTTGCGTTCTTCAAGTCGGCACTCTCGGCGTACTTCTTCGTAATCGATACCATACATAAAGCCTGGGCGCCCCGTTTTTCGTTGACTTATCAAGAAATCAATATCTTCTTGATTCGACATTATTTTTAATGCACTTGCATGCGCCACGTCAAAAAGCATATCCAATTTTTCTTTCCACGTGTTTACTTTGCTCTTATGGAAGTTAGAAGTCTTCTTTGAATCTTTTTGAAAGCTTTGCCATTCTTTATACAATTTCTCTACATTTGTAATGCAGTGTTGTTTATCCTTGACCGGAATGCGGGCTTTTTCCCAGAACACGAATAGTTCTTTTACAACTAAATCTGAACTTTCCCGTAAATTTTTTTTTACTACACGTAAATTGAAAAACAAAACTTTCAACACTTCTATATTGGAGGGTAGTTTACTTCCCGTTAATGAGTTGGTACAATAACCAATTAAATATATGCGTTCACGTAAATTTCTAGCAGACATTTTCGACTTTTCACATTCAAATATTCACTTCGAATGATTTTTTGCAAATTTAAAGCTATTAAAAAATGTTTGCGGCTGCTGCATATAACTGTAAAATAAGAATCTATTTTCCGAGAAACATTGGTGCTGATTTTTTGTCGGTAGCTTACGCAAGCATTGAGAATAATATTGTTGAGGTTGTAACGGGAATATTCTCGGTCACAATTGTCAATATTATAGATCGCTTTAGCATACAGGCAAAAAAAATTTGAAGCAAACTTTTAAAGACAATTCTTACACTTGAAAACAAAAGTAAACAAAAAAAGTCTGAAGTTCGGACTAGCGAGGTCTTACTGTATATAATTGTTGAAGCTACTCTTACGTAAATCATAAGGAATTTTCTATATGAATCTTTAATTAAATAAATCTGAACAAAATCCAAAATTTGAATCATATAAGTAATTTTATTTAAGTATAATAAATCGACATTGAGGCGTACTTTTTCTCCTATATTTAAGTTTTTTTCATTAAATATTAACATTAGACAAAAATGTTATTGACAGATGTTATTGTAGACATATTAATGAACATCTTTCGCCAGTAATGTTTAAAAAAAAAAAACACAGAGAAAGTTACAAGCAGTCAAAGTAAGAATTTGCGTGAAAAAACGTATTTTGTGTAACTTTGGGGGGCCGACGCGCCCCCTAATCCTCTTCCTACGACCTTGAAATTTTACTAGAATTTTTTTTAAATAAAACTACACACAAAAAAATACTGAGACCAAAGAAAATATCACTTTCGAAATTAACTGTCACCCTAACGTACATATATTTAAGGAACAACTCTGCCCCCAAAGCGATGTATAGAACGCTATTCTGGGATATGTAATAGAGCTCCTGTGTGCACAAACGTACACACGTGAATGTGATATGTATGTATGTTTAAGTGTTGCCGCTCGGTGCGTGCAGTTGTTTGTTGATTCAAATTCGCCTTAAGGTGTGCAATAAAATGTTTGCGGAATATTAATTTTGCTCTAAGTTTGTCTGCAGCAACTCTTCTACATTTGCTGTTTTCTTCATTACTGTGTTGAACATCTATAAGTCTGATATACATATGTATATGTACATACATACATACATACATGTAAATATATATGTACTTACTTATGTATATGCGAGTATATTTGTGCTACGTGGTGACATCGAGCAAATACGAAAATGCGAGCAAATGTCGGATAGCAACAACTTCATTACAGCACATTTTCGTATTTGTTTTTGTTTTCATTAGAGCTTTGAAGACAACACAGTGGCGACCACAAATGCCGAAGATAACGAGACATTATTTAGTTTAAAAGTTTCCGACAGGCAGTGGCAATGGCAGCTGTAACAAAAATTCTGCTCGTGAAACTACATAGTAAGGGGTATGAATCGTGTAAAAGTGTAAAGAGAGGGTGAAGAGCTTCAATATATATTTGATAAAGGACAGCTGCGGTTGCATTTTTGTCACTGATGTTGTTGCTTTGCGCGCTCTTTGCTGTGAGTTTGCAGCTGACAACAGCTGATTACGGGTTTTATGCAAAATTGGAAATGCAAATTTTGCATCTTGCTCCGTGGAGTTATGTGTCTATATGTATGTTTATGAAAATAACGCTTTGGAAATTTTAAAATAAGCAAAAGTTTTGAAATCGCACGCTTGTGTCACTAAAAATTTAAATTTATTTATTCTATTTTTGTGAGCAATGTTCACGAGTTTTATTTTCTGCGGTCACTTCAATTTGGTGGTCACTGATTTTTCCGCACTTGCGCTTTGCGGCTTTTATGTAGTTGTTGTGCTTTAATTCTTATTTTTCTAAACTTGATTAATACCTTAGAGACTCAGCGAATTTAGTTATTTGCATTGTATATTAAATAAGAATTAGGTTGCCGCAGGCGTAGTTTCAAATGAAATTTGTTTGCACTTCATTAAATATGCAAGAGAATTTTATTGGGGTATTTTTATTTACGAAAGAAAAGTTGTAAGCTTATACGAGTACGCAACATCGGTGTGCTTTCTGGCAGAAATAAAATTGACTCTCGCTTTTCGTGAAACAAACTAAAACGTGCATATTTAAGTAAGAGAACAACAACTGCCAGTTAAAGAACTAAGCTTTATGCTAAATGCACACGAGACTACAGTTGAAGAATGCTACCGCCAGTGTAGCTTTATTTATTCAAATTCGTTTTGCTCCAACCGTTGCTTTAAATATAAACTTTTTTTATATTTTGACTTGCTTTCAGCATCGGTTGCTCGTAGGCGTTGTTGCTAACTAATTTTACTGGTATTTTCGTTGAAAATACGGATTCTCAGATCGCCTAGCGAATATTTTACGAAAAAAAAATAATAGAAAGTATTTAAAGAGAGTTTACTCAAACTGCTATTTTATGTTTTATTCGTCCCGAAATATTTACATGAATACATAAGTAAGTAACATATAAATGTTGTTGTTTTCATTAGATATGTAGTTTTCAAAAAGAAATAAAACGCATATAATTTAATGCTATGGCCAAGAGTTTAGCTTTATTATAAAGTTTGCTCGGACGTTATGGATCTGCCACGTGCCGTGACTGATGATTGTGGAAACGCCTTAATGGCTTTAAGCCGGACCTATTTTAATCACATTACATAAAGCCTTTTATAATGGCTGGACTACCTAACGACTTTATAGATTATGTAAAAAATCGTTCAAACATGAGAAAGTTTTGTGTATTTTATTGTTCCTTAAAACCTCTGATGTGTCAACCTCCAAAATTAAAATTTGTTTCTTATAAAAACGGCAGTTTGTTATGAAAATATTTATGTATGTACACAAAGTAAAAGGCAAGGCAGTTTTGGGGTCTCATAAAATAAAAAAAATCAAATCAGCCTGCTTTGCTGATAGTACCTGTTTAAAGTGCCTTGGGTTTAAGGCGGTATTCTACTTTAGAGACCGAAAAATAACCTTTTTTTTATACATTGTTTTCTTTTTTTTCTTGTCCGACAGGGTGAATTGTTGATATTTGTTGGAACGATTTTCCGTCATCCCTTGGCAAGTTTGGTTTGGCGACAAACCGGATGACTGAAAATCGTTCCAACAAATATCAACTTTTTTTTATAATTTTGGTCAAACAATTTTTTGCAAGTTAAACTAATGGATATAATCAATAAATTGTCGGTTGAACTTTGTCAAAAAGTTTTATCAAATCATAATAGTGGCCCTTAAAATGTGAGCCTGCAGAAATACATTGCCTCGATGTTGCCACGTTTTTTCTCGTTTAAATCATCTCAAACAGAAAATTCAACTTTCTTTGTATTCAGTAGACTAATCCGGAACCAGAATATAGTCGATCAAGATTTTTACCATATTTTCTAGTGTAGGTATATTGTTTACGAAAAAATATTTAAAAAAATGCGTTTTGCATAATTTTGTTTCCGGCTAGAAATATGAGATTGCTGAGTAAACTGTAAAAATTGCAACGCAAAACTAGTATTTTTCTACTTATCGTGGCGACCGTTTTGAAAATATTGATTCTGAGGAAAACGCGTTGAAAGATTCATGAAAACACCACCGTGCACGGTGCATGATTCAGTTCGAAAAGTATTTAAGATCGAGTTATAATATTTTGCAGACATAACTATTTTACATAAAATGTACCACGCAAATATTTATGCGAATTTTTGAACCGTCAAACAATTTTAATTTTTGTTTTAATTTTTTTTTTGTATGAGACAAAAGTTTCATTTTAGTCATTCGAGCTTATTATTATGTCTTAATTTCCTTTTTAATAAGTCACTAGTCATGCTCTGTTAAAGTAAAGGCTGTATGTTTCCTTAAACTAGATATATTAAGAAAAATTTTGCGTGAACAAGGTGCAGAGGTATTGAAGAGCGAAATGAAGTACTGCGATTCGAATTCATAGCAGATTAATAAACGACAGGTAGTGGCAAAACTGCGAGTTTATATCTGCTCTTTAGAAGCTTCTCTAGAGTATTCTACTCTATTCCAGATGAAACATAAAGTTGTAGAAGCAGAAGTGCGATCACGCTTTATATTTTATTTAGTTTAATTATTATTCTGCAAACAAGGTGCATTACCTTATTCGCTTAGATACATTTTAATTATTTATTTATTTATTATTTATTAATCAACAAACAAGTTATAAGCAAATTCTTAAAAGTAGACTTAGAGTATGTAAATTCAAAATCTAAGGAAGAAGAAAATCGCATTAAATTGAGATAGCGTCCTTCTAAGAGGTGCATTCATACCATAGACAGTCTTAGCAAACCCGACAAAAAATATATCATTACAGCGAAGTATGCGTGAGGGAACACTAAAATGAAATTTCGTGAGCAAGTATGGTATATAAGTCAAAGGCAAAACACATCGACAAAAGATCACGCCTAGACTCTAAAGACATGAGGTCTATAAGTAAACACCGAGAGCGATACGACGGAATAGGATTTGCAAACTTAATCGTGCACAAAGCAAAACGCATCAGTGAACTATGATGCTGATTCGAAGATGAAATGTAACTAGCTGCATGCGAAAGCTTAAAATTAATATTAGAGCTAAGAAATATTAAGTCTAAAATTCGGTTAAGTTTATTTGGAAAGCCATTTATCTGTGTTAAATGAATGCATAACAAATTATCTATTAAATATAATACCGAAATTTTAGTTACATTTAATGGAGTAAGAAAGTTATTATTATCCATAAAGCTCCAGCAAATATTACCCATGTTAGAATCACCCAAGACACAAAGTTCGTCATCACCAATTTGTTCATGAAATGCAAGTATGTTGTCAATATGTGCCTTATATATGACATCAGAGCTACCTGGCGGAATATAAGACACGCAGATATACAGGACTCCACACGCCCCGTGAATATTAACGCAGAGTTGATCCAACACCGAACTAGCGTCTGGTAGGTCATAAAGAGATGCACGAAGATTATTACGTGCAGCAATAAGTACACCTCCACCCCTACTGACACCAGTTCTAGCGTAATCTCTATCTTTGCGAAAAACGTCAAAGAGAGCTGTATTAAAGAACTCTGCATCAAAGAAATTGCCATTTAACCAAGTCTCTGTTAAGACAAAACAGTCGTAATCCAGTTCCGAGCTAAAAATGTAGACAGATTCAGATTTGGTCCAAAATGATTATTAAAAAAATTATAACTTATTCACAAAACTTTTGTAGCAGCGCTTTTCGCTTGTATTTACTTTGTAATTTTATTTCAGTGCATTCACTTCGAAAAAATATTCATCCATACGTATTTTATAATAAATTAATAATTCAAATCTTTGCCAACATCTAAGGTAGTAAATCATTTTTCTTTATTTCTCAAATCAAAACTTTCATTTTTTCTGCTCTCCTATTAGTGATTCGGATTTTTTGCACGTGCCTTCACTGGGCCACAACTCCGCTATGTGACAACTGCAGCAAAGATAAAAATGCAACGTGCATTTACTCTGTTCTTCACGCAAGAATTTGGTCAGTTTGCGTGTGTGTGTGTTTTAAATCTTATTATCTTCCGGTTTTAGCTTTCCTGCTCAAAGAAAATTTTATTCGTACTTAAGTATAGACAGAGCTAGCACGTACCAATGAAGTGCAATTTGTCACATTTCTGGCATTTAAGTGGATGAAGTAGAAACAGTTATACATTCCCAGAGACATTTCCTCTATTCAAACCTGTTCGTTTTCCTAAATTTTTTCTAAATGCATACTTATCTATAACGTAGGTTTTCTTTGTTTTATACTTTCGCCAACTCTTCTACCTCGGTCTGCTGAACGTTGCACGAGCGCCTTATAGATTTTTTCACTGCTATTTAAGTCTTCTAGTGCTTTACTATGCCCAGCATAAAACAAGAAGTAATTTTGAAAAACTACTCAGGACTGAAAGTGAAATTAACAGACAACGCATGCAGAAAAAAGTATTTAGTCGGACTACGTACCGTTGATTGTATTGATTTCGTTTTTGCTTTAATCTGTTTTAAACCTAACTGTTTTAGGAAAAAAATCGGAGTAGTTTATCGGTTAACAAAGAACTCAGTTATTTGACTTCAAGCATACATATTTAGTAGTTTAAAAAGTTTAAATAAGTCAAACGGCTATTAATACACTCAAATGTTATCACATAGTGTGTCTAAATCCTTTGGGTGCTGGCTCGCAAAAGAACAAACTTCAACTTCCTTTGCAAGGACCCAACTTTTCTTCGGAATAAGGTTATTGCTTGCATCAATAAGGGAAGAGGGGGAAACCCTCAAGACGAAGAGAAAGTGTAGGTTTAAAAACGAATAAACTGAAAGTAATTACGGAGCTGAAATACCACCTGATAAAGCCAGAAATTTACTTGCTAGACCTCTGTCAATTTTGGAGAGAAGAGTCGAAATTTGTTAGAAACATTGTGAAGCAGTACCCAGTACGGATACATAAATGCAAAAATTATGCTTTATAATGTAATCGTTTCTTCATACATGTATTTATTTTATTTATTTACTTATTAGAAATATAATTATAAATAATTATATACATTACAAAAGGCACTAGCAGCTAAGACTATGGACCTGAATTAGTTCGAATACATTATTTACTAATTTGTAAATAAAAATAGAATAGGGTTAAATTACATGAAAAGTCAGAAAACAAAAGTTAAATAACATTAAGTAGTCCAATTTGATATATAAAATCATAAATTTTTGCCATATTCTCTAATGAATATTCCTTTAGTAAAACTGAAGGGTTTCTTCCAGTGAAGATGTTATTTCTGCCGTTGTTGTACTTGGTGCAGTAGTCTATTATATATGTAATGGACAGTGGACAGTTACACACCGAGCAGATTGGAGCAGGCATTCCCTTTAGGAGGTGTTGATGAGTGATATTTGTATGTCCTAGTCGGAGGCGGGTGAATATTTTTGTCTGCTGCAATGTTGCTCCTGTTGGAAGAATTGCTCTTAGGCGTTCTGGATTCATGCTTTTGTAGCTGTGTTGGTATGTGATCCATTTCTCCATTACAGTTGACTTATAGATGCTTTCGATTTGTCTTTAGACGTCGGTTTTAACAAATGAATCAAAAAAGAAACAGGGCATATTGCTGACGTTTCTTGCTGCCTTATCAGCGTTTTCTTTGCCCAAAATTCCGTTGTGCCAAGGGATCCACATAATTTTTATTTTAGCCTTTTGTGGAACAATTTGTATCGAATTTTTTCAATTAAAGGTTCTTTGCTGCGTGGGTTCAGGAGTGATGTAATGGCTGATTTACTGTCCGTGCAGATTATGTATTTTCCTTTTATAGAGGATGCATAGTCAGTAGCGAGGTTTATTGCCATCGTTTCGGCGGTATATATAGAGATGTGTGGGAATAGAAGACCTATTTTAAGTATGCATCCTTTATCAGAGACGACAGCAAAAGAAGTTGAATCACTTTCTTTAGAACCATCAGTGAAAATGAAACTCCAGCCCTTGGCACTCCAGTTGTTTTTGATGTCCCGATATAGCATTTGATATAGAAGTGTTTTGCTTTAGATATATGAGTAGGCTGTTAATAAAATTGGCTGTGGGAAGTTCCCAGGGTGGAAATTTCGATGGTAGAGTTAACATTGGCTTAATGGGAACGCAGAATTTCGACGTTTCTTCCACAACTTTAAATATAGCTCGTTTCAACTTTGTGATTCTCCAGATCGAACTTTTTAAGTCAGTGTTATTCTGGAACATTAAGTCCTTGGAATTAGTCGAAGTGTGTTATATCTTACTCTATCACCCATTTCAGGGAGTCCAGCTTCCGCTAAAATATTTTTTATCGGGGAGGTTGGGAAGCCTCGGAGACTTTTACGAACAGCTGAATGGTAGACTGGTGCGACGCTTGCGAGTGTGCTTTTTGAGCACTGTCCATATATTGGTAGACCGTAATCAATGACAGATATTATTAAAGACTTTGTTAAATTTATTAAAGTGTTTTGGTGAACATCACTATATTTTGATGCAAAGTATTTAATGAGATTTAAGGTTTAGGAACAAAGCAAATTTTTTTTTTTGCTATAGTCATATAAGTCCAGAAACAGTTGTACGTCAGAAATTAACGTTGCAATAAAAGAACATTGAATTCCGATAGTTTTATGTTTCGGATTACTCATTTCTCGAAATTAGCAAATTATATACTTAGTTTTCTGACTTTTTTCATCATATATTTGATAAGTGACGCTTATCAAGTGGAGGTTTCGCCTGGAGTAGATTTCGGATGGAACTTAAACTACTTCTTACTATTTCCAGTCCAGTGAAATACGAGTATGGGCTGTTAGTCTTCTTTAAATTTATACTGGGTTTATATTTTCAGTACATACACATCGAAGTCTTCGCCACCACATTCTTTTGCGATGTGTACGATGCATGCAACAATGCGCCAATGCGCAACGCTGTTATCAAAAGAAATGTGGCAAAGTCACCGAGTGCCTGTAGAAGTGGGTGAAGTAAGTAAGTATATGGAGTTGTAGGGACGAACTTAAATAATCTTGCTAAACAGGCACGAAATGGTTTCAAGTGGTTTGCCGCAATGACGCCAACAAACCGCTAAGAGAGTCTGCTGAATGCACCAAGTCACCAATGGCCGACGACGAGCAGGTGTTGCTATTGCGACGGGGTAAAGAGTAAAGGTAACTGCAATTGGTCACAACCAGGGAGTTTATAACGACCCACGTAGCACGGTGGGTTACTTCTTTTATGTCCAAATAAGAAAAAACACAGTTGGCGAAATTTTTGTTTACAAAAAATAAATTTTTTTCCCATATATGCAATGCAAAACGAACATTTTTAAATGCAATATCTGAAAATATTGTGGGGCGGTTAAAAAAAAAATTACCGGATGAGGAGGGAGCTTTTAAACAAAATTAAAATTAACACTTTTGTATGTATATGAGACTGTATCTACTTTTCAAACAGGAAAACAAGTTTAAGTGTGATATCTCCTAAATGAAAAACAACTTCATTTATTTTTTTGCAGACTTTTATCCTTTTTAAATCGTTATTAAAGGTAAAGTTTTAGAAAAAAGTTTTTTTTTATTTCGAGCGCAAGAGCGCACCATATACCCCAGTGTGCGTCGCATGAGTGAGAAAGGGTAAAGGAAGTGTACGGTCGAGCTGTGAAAGTCATCAGCGGTTGTGCTCGTTAAAAAGAGACATGTAAATGAAGCTGATGCTGATGAAAAAAATTTTTCTTCAAGCTAACAGCAGTCGCGTTGGATAAAAAGAAATGCTTTACAGGCAAAGTCGATGGCAGCTTCGCACTGCAAATATGAACTCGCTGATTATTCTCTAAAAACTTCTTTCAAGATTATAATATTTTGTTCACTTTTTCTTGCGTTCTCTTTCTTGGTTTTATTTTTGTTTTAGTTTTAGCTGTACTTATACTTGCCAATATTATTTTAATGTTTACCATAGCAACTTCTTTGACGCAGTGTTATATTTTGTTAAGTGCACTCGGTGGCATAAACAAGCATAAAAGTGATTTGAGTGTTGTAAGTGTTTGCAAACGATTGCGGCATGCTGCCACCAACCACCAACCACCAACCAGCAACTACCGATTCTTCTCCTCTGCTCAATGTATGTTTGTACTGCAAAGCACTTGTCTGCAGTGGAGACGCGATTTTTAAAGCTCGACACCTCTTTTGTTGCGGATACTATAGAAATTTTTATTTTCATTTTTATTTAACGCTTCTGCGCTTGGCAACAATGGTTTTAAACGCTTTTTAACACTTTCGCACACCACTTTGTTTGCACTCCTTTTGCAGTTTTTTGTTTTTATTTTTTTGCGTACAAACATATGAACATACGTATGTATTTTGCGGTTTAACATTACTTTGTTGCGTGTTCGATTCAACGGATTAAACTTGCATGCTGTCAGTCATTTGACGCTCCAACGCCCCAAACAGTAAAACACCAAGCGCGCACATATCATTAAAAAGCTGTAAAAATCATCAGGCGACAAACGTGCAACAATCAAACGAACTGATGTTGCGACAAGCGAGGTCAGGCGCTGCCGCAGTGACACACACACGTTTAAAAGCGATAAAAAAATAAAGCCTTGCAATATCCCACGGAGATGATGGTGATATGACATGATCGGTAGCCATCAACGACGAAATGTCAGCTAGCCAACCAACGAATCAGTCATTTAGCCTGTGGGAGTGTGAATTTTACATTTTCCAATGCACTCGTAAATACTCGAATGCGGGTAATTTGTGTGTAAATGTTCATATATATTTTATGTATGTATGAGCTCGCATTCACGCACTTAAATATGGTATCAATACTCATGCAGGCTTAGTCACATGTTGTTCTATATCAATGAAATTATATACATATGTACATACTTATGTATATATGCAGTTATTTGTAGGATGACATAGAGTTTGACAGTCGTTAGCCTCGTCGTTAGTCGTTAGTGACGTGGAATTAACCTCGTGCGAAATATTTAATAACTAAATATTTTTGTGCAAGCTTAAAAAATGTTTTCTTTATTTATAAAGATTTGTCTGTTTAATGTAAACGATGTTGATAGATGGTGATTTAATTTTTTGGATTAGGCTACCAAAGTTAAAAGTATTTTATGTAAATGTTAAAATAATCCCACAGACGTTGTCTTGTTCTTATTTGCTTACTTACTGCCTTTCGTGTGTACTCGTGCACTTTTTCCTCAACTAAGCGAATCCTTAAACACCCATATTTGAATTTATATAACTTTTGTATAATTCCATTTAACTCGACTTTTCATTTATATGGCTACACTTTTTGCAATATAAGTACATAAGAACCTTCTCCTCACTGAGACGTTACGTTAGATTTTTGAAAAAAGGTATTTTACTTACATCGATATTGTGATGCATATTTTTTTAAAATATCTTACTCTCTTAATTAAAGTTGAATTTGAGCTTTTCAAATTGCAATAATTCATTTTAGATGCCCATTAAGTAATTTTGATTCAACTTTTTAAAAATATGGAGACCCAATTAAAAAGTGTCAATCTACGAACTAAATCTATCTCACAAATGAAATGTTTTATATGTATGTACATATATTTCAGTTTCCTTAGTCTCTTAATAAAGTTGAATTTGAGTTTTTAACAATTGGCAAAACTCAGACGTGCAGTTTAGAAAAAAAGATGTGTCAAAACCACTTCAATTAATACCCACATTTAGCCAGTTCAC